>CP136059.1:476336062-477586062 GCA_032464435.1 Aegilops umbellulata | reverse complement strand
GGCGGTGCGCACGGCCGCTCAACGGGACCGGCGGGATCGGCACGCGGTCGGCGGACAAGTGCCAGTTATTGGGGAGGTGGACGTCGCTCCAGGGGAGCGGCGTCCTCGTCTCCCAATAACGGCATACGGCCGCCTCGATGTAGTGCTAGCCGCGCTCGTCGGCGGCCATGGGGGCGAGGGAGAACGCGGGCGGCGCGGTGGTGATGCGGGATCCTCCTTCTTCACGGAGCCATGGCGGCGGTCCCACGAGGAGCCAGCCTTGCCGTCATGCTTCCCCTTGCGGCCGTAGTTCCATAGCCCCATGGCTGCGAGGCGACCGGCCAGCAAGTTCAAGGCTAGGGTTTGGGGGTTTGGGGTTGTCGGGTTTCGAGCAGGCCGCGGGGTGGAGTGGGCAAGTGTGGACGACAACCGGTCCACGGCTTCCTCATTTAAGAAGGATCGTGACCGTTCGCCTGGGCGGATGACAGGCGGGGCCGGCCGCGCGTGCGCATTGATGTCAGGCGGTAGGAGGTAGGTGGCCGCCTGCCACGCGGCCCCGGCGCGGACGAGCGCATCGTCCGTTTGCTGTCCGCCGCAAGCCAAATCCGACGCATATTTGCGCTCGAAATGGGTCGGTCCGGATACAAAACGGACCAGATAGGTCCAGACCGTCGCGCGCTGGGCCGTCTCGTTTGTCCCATTTACCCTAACGAATGAGGCCGGACAGGTTGCGGTCGCGGTGGAGTTGACCTAAAGCAACTGGGTGGCGTAGTGGCTACCACAGGCAAGACGGTAGCAGTTGTCCTTGGTACATCATTAGGTTGACCAGCCTATCCTCGTTGACCATGACGGTAGCCCGTTATAGTCAACCGCCAACGTCCACGACTAAAGGTTACAACAGTGAATTTGGGCGGCTCTGGCTGGGTGCAAGCATGGCGTGCCTGTGCCCACACCTTTCCCTAGTCCGGATCAACGAATATCTCGAGGGGATTATTTTATCAGGTTTGCTATTTCACATCTAGATGTGAAATACTTATCTCACATCTAACTCCTAAGCCGTTTGATTGAAAACTTTAAGATCCGTGTTCTTCTAAAACATGCACTCGTGTAGCGTTACGTTTCTTTGTCCGGTTGTTCCGTTTCGGAAGCTTACATTAGGCAGCTGCGCTCGGCTGCTACGTTAGCTAGCTATATGCTTGTCCGGTTGTTCCGTTTCGGAAGCTTACATTAGGCAGCTGCGCTCGGCTGCTACGTTAGCTAGCTATATGCTTGTCCGGTTGTTCCGTTTCGGAAGCTTACATTAGGCAGCTGCGCTCGGCTGCTACGTTAGCTAGCTATATGCTTGTCCGGTTGTTCCGTTTCGGAAGCTTACATTAGGCAGCTGCGCTCGGCTGCTACGTTAGCTAGCTATATGCTTGTCCGGTTGTTCCGTTTCGGAAGCTTACATTAGGCAGCTGCGCTCGGCTGCTACGTTAGCTAGCTATATGCTTGGCTCGTACCTTATGGATTCTAGTCTATATATGAGCTGTTGCGTTTTATTTCTTTTTCTGTCATTTCTTTCTTTTGTTTTTTTTCTGTTTTTATTATTTGTTTTAAGTTATGAACTATTTTAGTTTCATGTTTTTGTATTTTATATTTTCCTCTTTTCCATTTCTTTTTTCTCTTTATTATTTCTTTTTATTTTTATTCTTTGTTTATTTGTTTTAAATTCGTAATAAAATCACATTGTCATCTGTTTGCTTTAAATATCATCTAAATCTTGATTGTGGATTATTTTGTCGCACATCCCATATCGTGTTGTGCGTCTGGTGTCTATTTGTCGATCTTCTTATGCGTGTGTTTTTTGTTCAAGCATTTTTACGGCGCGATCTAGGGGTCATGTTTCTGATTAGTTTTGCTAATTATCATCTACATGAGAGTTAACAATGTCTTATCTAACTTATATACCGTTAGATATACATGCTTTTGAGTGGCACTTGTTGTCGTTTTGTCTTGTTTTCTGTTTGTCCCTCGTGAAGCAGTGAGGCCCGGTATGACATTTTTTAGTGGGCCAATTTTATGTTTTGTGTTTTGACTTTATTTGTGGGTTGTACTATTTTTGTAGAGGGTCACCTGTTTTTTATTTCTTGTTTTGATTATTTTTATTTGACTGTGTAGTTGATGAGAGCTAACTAGATCCTTTTTTCCAGATTTGCTAAATCTCTAGATGAGATTTAGTGATGTATCTCATCTAAGTCTATAATCATCCCAGATGCAAGTCTGCCCTCGGTTTGCAACTAGGCTCGTAGTTATCGCAGTTGCAAGTCCATTGTAGACTCGCAACTGGGGTCCGACCTTTTTTATTTCAATTGCAGTTCCACCCTTAACTCGCAACTTGGGGTCCGACATTTTTCTGTCCGAGTTGCAAGTCCACCCTCGAGTCGCAACTAGGGCCCGACCTTCTTTTCCTAATTGCAATTCCACCCTTAACTCGCAACTGGGGGTCCGGCCTTTTTTTGTCCGAGTTGCAGGTCCACCCTCGAGTCACAACTGGCGCCCGACCTTTTTCCCCAGTTGCAATTCCACTCTTGACTCGCAACTAGGCCCTGACATTTTTTGTCCTAATTGCAAGTCTACTCTCGACTCGCAACTGGGGCTCGACCTTTTTTGTCCCAGTTGCAAGCCCACCCTTAACTCGCAATTGTGCGTCCGACCTATTTTTGTCCAGTTGCAAGTCCACCCTCGACTCGCAACTGGAGCATGTCATTTTTCCCCCAATTGCAATCACACTCTTGACTCGCAACTCGGCCTCGATATTTTTTTTTGTCCTAATTGCAAGTCCACCCTCGACTTGCAACCGGGGCCCGACCTTTTTTGTCCCAGTTGCAAGTTCACCCTCTACTCGCAACTAGACCCAAACATTTTTGTCCCAGTTGCAAGTCCACTCTCGACTCGCAACTAGGGCCCAACCTTTTTTGTCTCATTTACAAGCCCAACCAATTTTTATATATGTTTAATTTTTTGTCAAATACATGATTAATATTTTTTCAAGCACATGTTTTTGAACTTTCTATTATAGGAGTATATGTTAAAAAAATAATGCACATTGGAAAATTTATCTTGCATTATATGAAACTTTTTTAAACTATGTGAATATTCTCTAAATTTCATGAACATTTTTATTGACATTTTTGTAAAGCTGCCCGATTTTTTTACACTGCATGAATTTTAAAAATACAGGCGAACAATGCTACTTTTCATGAACATTTTTTCAGTGTGCAGGGAACATTTCTTGAAACGAAATAAATAAAATAATATCACTCTTGCATGTACGCACGTGGCATGTAGAGTGAAAACAAAAGTGCATGGTTCTACGTATTTGTTTCACACTGTGTGGTGTTCAGCGTGCGTTCAGCTGTGTGTTTTTTCTGTTTTTTCTGAGACAAACGTTCCGTTGTACGTGCACATGTCAATAACAAATGTGTGTCCAATGCTTCAGCGGGTGATGGGGGTGGGTTGGGCAGCGACAAACAAACAATTCAGGGCAAACAAACAAACAGGCCTGGCGAATGAAGTTGGAAACGGGAGGAACTAATCATAGTTGTCAAAAGAAGAGGCTATGATGTAGGTTGATGTCATGTTAGATGTGAGATATTATCTCACATCTAGATGTGATATAGTTAGACCCTTATTTTATTCGTTAGTCTAAGGTAAGGAGATGTGGACATCGCCACTTGTCCAGGCACCACAAAGGAAGAAAGATACGAGATGGAGCACTGTGGGCTAATGGCGACACGTCACGCGCCCAGAGCCACAGCAAACGAGACTACGCAGCAAAGGGCAGGGACGGGAGCACGCAACGTAGACGTCGTCTCATCTATACGTAGTACGTGACGTAGCCCTAACGACCTGGCCTGTACGCACGCCCGCGGTCTGGATCAGTCAGCTCAGTTGGGAAAGAGCCGAGCCGGGCGACACGTATGGGCGCATGGCCGTATTCACGCCGGCGCATCTGGTGGAGTTTGTTGCAGAGCACGCGATCAGTATTCGTTCGTCCCCACAGTAGAGCAGCAACAGTTACACTGCGAAAGATAGCTCTCATTTATTGAGCCGTGGCCGAACGATTAGATGCCATGCCGCTATATATTCGGGAAAGATGCCATGCTACTCGCCCGCGGGATGCCCACGCCTACCTTTTTCTTAATCCGCGACGGATCCGAATATTGCAGCCAATTAAGCCGGGTGTTTGAACAAAATAATTGGGTTGGTCCAAGGGAATGGAATGTCGCCGTCGCCGGCCACTCGCCAACAGCCACAAGATCGATCGACCTGCCCTCCTCCCCTAGCTGCCCGTTCCGTCGACGGTGGTGGTCGACGAGACGCGAGATCAACTCAACGACGAGACAATCATGTGTCGCTTACACCGTCTCGTGCCGACCATCACTTTTACAACCCCCAAAAGAATCCGCAAAGTCTCTTTTACCGGTTCAGGCAAACGATACGCCGTTCCCTTGGTTTGCGATTCGTGAGCCGTCGTGGCCCACCTTTTGTATAGCACTGTATTTCTATAACCCACCACTATTTGTACTAGTATGTCAGCTTTGTCAGCCCAGCATGCATGCGACCTTTTTCCTCTCTCCGCGCTCCCAAACAAATCCATCTTTTTATTTTTGCTTACAATTTTAGATGGTCATCATATTTCACATTAAAATTTCAATATAGAATTTTTTTATAGATTCAAATTCCTTGCAACATGATCTTCAGAACAAGATCAATCTTGAATATTTTTAAATTAGATTTCAAAATAACATGTTTTATAGTCTTCAAAAAATATCTCGTTTCATAAATTTCACTTAGTTCAAAAAATAAATTTCACTAAGTTCATAGATATAAATTATTTCAAATAATTGAAATATATATTTTGTAACGAGTGAAATCATTATTTACAAACAAGTGAAATATAGTTTTTCAATTGAATGAGTGAATATATTTTCTGAAACTAGTGAAATGAGTGAAATCTATCTTTTATAACAAGTGAAATCACTTTTTTTGAAACAAGTGAAATATAGTATTTCAATTGAATGAGTGCAATATGTTTTCTGAAACTAATGAAATGAGGGAAGATATCTTTTGTAAGGAGCGAAAGCACTTTTTTGAAAGAAGTGAAATTTAGTATTTCAATTGAATGGGTGTAATATGTTTTCTGAAACTAGTGAAATCTTTCTTTTGTAACGAGTGAAATCACTTTCTTTAGAACGAGTGAAATATATTATTTGAATTGAATGAGTGTAATAAATCACTTTTTTAAAACAAGTGAAATATAGTTTTTCAATTGAATGAGTGTAATATAGTTTGAGATGAGTGAAATAATCGAAATACAATAATATTGAAATATGATACATAAAATTCAAACTAGTCAAAATGTATCCAAGATTGGTCTTGTTTGAAAGGTCTTATCGTCCTGTACTCGAATATATAAAAAGTTTCAAAAATGAACATTTGGTTCAAAAGTTATTAACCATTCAAAATATGACCACCAAATAAAACGCAACTACTTTTTTTGGGGGAGAAAACCCATGCGCCATCCTTTTAACCAGTCACCCACTAAGTCACATCTAAAGTTGCCACACATCTGACATGCACCGATGTATTCCTTTGTCTACTGTTTGTATTGCATAGTAAATTGTTTTTACTTTATACAAAAAGCTAGCACGGATCTCAAAGAAAGCAATTGAACGGCAGATTCTGCACCGGTAGCTCTCGCCTCCGGTAAAAAAACTTAGTCGCAAAAGGATCTTGTTCCACGCAAGCCACGACGAACCGCAAGCTTCAGATATGCCACACCATCACCATGTGCTACGACGACACGACGCGACACGCGAAACCTTCCATTTCTCTTAATATAGGAGTACTTTGACCCGTAAAAGCGACCCGTGGCGAACCAAGGTTGGATGGTAAGAGGGATTGTGGTATCCCAGCCCATCAGGGTTCAAGTCCTGGTGCTCGCACTTATTCCTGGATTTATATTAGATTTCCGGTGATGCGCATTCAATGAGAGGAGACGTTTTCGTCGATGACGAGGTGCCTATGATGACTTCGTAAATTTCAAGACGATATACCGGCTTAGTCTTTCGGAGGTGCTTATAGAGGTAAGATGTGCGTGAGTGTGTCTATAGAGGTGAGTGTATATGCGTGTATATGAGCGCTTGCGTCTATACTGTGTTAAAAAAAGTAAAATAGACCAGTGATCATGCACTGCCAATGCGGTGATTGCACCGCGGTGAAAAGTGTAATCTTGCTCAATCAAATCAACAACCTTTACCGGTCTCCAATGTCATGTGGCGCGCAATTTCATTATCAATCCCCTGTTTTGTCTATGTCGACGTGAACAAACAGACAAAAGACGACGATGTGATCGTCCGATAGATCGACGATCTCTTCTAGGCCTGGGCGGCGGAAGTGTTTCGAGGGTACCGGATACGTATCGGGTCACCGGAAGGGGTTCCGGGCATCCCCCGGCAACTACATGGGCCTAATCGGCCAAGTAGGGGACAGACCTAGGGGTTGGTGCCCCCATGTAGACCGAATAGGGGGGGAAGGAAAGGAGGGAAGGGAGAAGGAAAGGGGAGGATTCGGTCTCCCCTTTCCCTCTCTCCCCCCCGGATGGATATGGAAGGGAGGATGCCGACTTGGAGGAGGCCCCCCAAGTAGGATTACTCCTACTTGGGGCGCCCCTTGCTGCTCCCCTCCCTCTCTCACCTATATATATGTGGGGGGCACCGCTATAATACACAAGATTGATTCCTATGCGGTGCCCCCTCCAGAGTTTACGCCTCCGGTCATATTCACGTAGTGCTTAGGCGAAGCCCTGCACGGATCACTTCACCATCGCTGTCACCACGCCGTCGTGCTGACGGAACTCTTCCTCGACACTTTGCTGGATCAAGAGTTCGAGGGACGTCATCGGGCTGAACGTGTGCAGAACTCGGGGGTGTCGTACGTTCGGTGGTTGATCGGTCAGAACGTGAAGAAGTTCGACTACATCAACCGCGTTGTCAAACGCTTCCGCTTACGGTCTACCAAGGTACGTGGACACACTCTCCTCCTCTTATTGCTATGCATCTCCTAGATAAATCTTGCGTGCGTGTAGGAAATTTTTTGAAATGGCATGCTACGTTCTCCAACGTGCGTCCTCGTCAGCATCCGGCTTCGTCTAGCGGACAACTTCACCGCCTCCCTCTCTCATGCACGCTGCTTCTCACGGCGTGCGCCTCCGACTCTGGAGTGCGCGTGCGGGCTGGAGGCGCGGGCACAAGCAGCCAGCGCTGGCCGCGTGCAGGAGCGGCCTGCGAGGGAAGGAGACGACGCATGTCCGGCGCGTATTGTGCTGATCGGGCGTCGCTGCGTGCGGGCCGGGAGGGTCCAACTCCGGCGTCTGCGCTGCGCCGGCGCGGGAGGTGCAGTGACGCTCTTGATCCGGAGCTGCCGCCGGTCTCCGCCTTGGACCGCTCCAGCGCAGTGAGGAGGGCCATCTCCTCCTAGTAGTCGAGCTCCGAGCCGGAGTCGCTGTCGGAGCTGCTCATCGTGGTGGATGGGACCGGAAAGGGCGAGGGAGAGGAGTAGACGGAGCCAGAGAGAGGGACGAAGTGAGCTAGGGTTTGAGCTTGCTATCCGGACTGGGGTTTTTTGTGGGGTCCGTGGTGGGCCATGCCGGTCAGGCGGACGCGCCCGAGCGTGCCCAGGCCGCCCCATATCTGCCCTATATTTGGGCTGGATATGACGGTTGTCGGTCAACCTAGACGTTTGTTTGCAGTTAGAGATCCAGTTGGGTTGATTTTTTGTGGTCAGTCATTGACCGAACGGCCTGCTCGGGCGTTTGACACGGGTAGGAGAGGCCCAGCTGTAGATGCTCTAAACTCTCTAATTTTAAAGTGCTCACAATCAACTGAGATCTCTAATTAAAATTGGGTTACCCAATTTCGACCAGATTAACAATTTCAAGTCACTTTCATTCAATTCTTTTATACTATACAATATGCTTACTAATTTTTAAGGGCTCACAACTAATTGAGCTCTTCAAGTTAAAATTGAGTCACTAAAGTTGATGTCTTCAATTTAAAATAACAACGAGGTCTGTTGACCACCGAACGACCATTGCCGCCGACGCGCTGCTATCGCAACTCTCATGCTAGAGTCGGCCTGACCTTGTCGATGACAACCGGAAAATCTTCGTGCATGTGCCCCGTTCCGGTCGCACAGCTCTCATGTTTGATCTTCGTGCATGCACGACTTTAACCGTATAAATGGCATTGTCGCATTTATCTTTCAAAACAAATTTATTTCATATGTTTGTACACTAATTTTATAGACATACTACATGGAATTCATAGTCAAAGTTGTGTAACAAAGACCAGAAGAGTCAATTGACATCTTATATTCTACTAGGAAGGAGCGAGTATATATATTTGGACTAGTCCAAGGGAATGTAGCCGTCGCCGGCCACTCGCCAACAGCCACAAGTCGATCGACGGCGACCGCGGTGGTCGACGAGACGCGAGATCAACTCAACGACGCGACAATTATGCGTCGCTTACACCGTCTCAACCCGACCATCCCTTTCCTCGACCCAAAAAGAGATGTCATTCCACGCGAGCCACGTCGAGTGTAAGCTCCAGAATATGCCACAGCATGTGCTTCGACGACACGACATGACGCGAAACCAAACAACCATGAACCAATCCTTCCATTTTCTCTCTACATACTTTGACCAGTAAAAGCGACCCGTGATCATGGCCGGCGCGCGCTCACGGGCGGATGCTGTTTCGTGTCAGCTTCGTTCAGAGAAAAGAATGACGTGGGTGACACGACCATGGTTTACTCGCCGGCATGCACTGCACTGCGGTGAAAAGTGTAATCTTGCTCAATCAAATCAACAACCTTTACCGGTCTCCAATGTCATGTGGCGCCCAATTTCAAGATCAATCCCCTGTTTTGTCTAGTATGTCGACGTAAACAAACAGACAAAAGACGACGACATGATCGATGGACGGACCGACGAGCTCTTCTAGGCCTTGGCGGCGGCGGCCGGCACGAAGAAGTGCTGCGCCACGATGCGGCGCTGGATCTTGCCGGTGGCCGTCTTGGGCAGGTCGGCGGCGATGTACACCTTCTTGGGCACCTTGAACGCCGCCAGGTTCTTCCGGCAGAAGGCCACCACCTCCTCCTCGCCCAGCGCCACGCTCGTCCCCTCCCGGGGGATCACCGCGCAGTGGATCTCCTCGCCGTACTTGTCGTCGGGGACGCCGAACGACACCGCCTGCGCCACGTCCGGGTGGCCCAGCAGCACCGAGTCCACCTCGATCGGCGAGATCTTCTCGCCGCCCCGGTTGATGAGCTCCTTGATCCGCCCGACGAGGGAGAGGTACCCCTCGCCGTCCATCACGCCGATGTCCCCCGTGTGGAACCACCCGTGCAGGAACGCCGCCTCGTTCGCGCCGGGGTCGGCCGTCTTGTACCCCGCCGTCACGTTCGGCCCGCGGATGCACACCTCCCCGCGCTCCCCGGCGGGGACCTGGCTGCCGGCCTCGTCCAGCACCGCCACCTCCAGCGACCCCGCCGCGCGCCCCACGGACCCGGGCTTGCGTGCCCCGTCCTGCGGCAGCGGGTTGGAGGTCATCATGTGGGAGGCCTCCGTCATGGCGTACGCCTCCAGCACCGGCGCCCCGAAGGCCGCCTCCAGCCGCTCCAGGATCACCGGCGCCAGCGACGCGCTGCAGCTGCGCACGAACCGGAGCGCCGGGTACCGCGGCTCCGGCCGCGACGCGTGCCGGTCCAGGATGATCTGGTGGATCGTGGGCACCGCCGTGTACCACGTGGCGCCCGCCGCGAGCATGTCGCCCCAGAACGTGGACGCCGAGAAGCGGCCGGCGGCGGGGAGCGCCACGGAGGCGCCGGACGCCAGCGAGGAAAGCAGCGCGCACATGAGGCCGTGCACGTGGAACAGCGGCAGCGTCACCACCGTCGCGTCCGTCTCGGCGAACCGGTACACGGCGCGGATGTTCTGGACGGAGGCCGCCAGGTTGCGCTGCGTGAGCGGCACCCCCTTGGGCCGGCTCGTCGTGCCGGAGGTGTGCAGGAACAGGGCCACGTCCGACGCCTCGTTGCCTCCGTCTTGATGTTGGACGGTGCCGTTCTGGGGCGCGGGGTGGTTATCTTGGATGTCCGGGAGGCCGGTGAGTCCGAGCGGCCCGGCGGCGTCCGTGAGCGTGGTGGCGACGGCGTGCGGGAGGCCGAGCTTGGCGGCGGCGGCCTGCGCGGGCGCGTTGCCGTCGGCGCCGGTGACGAGCAGGCGCGCGCCCGAGTCGGAGAGGTAGAACTCGAACTCGTCCTGCGTGTAGGCCGGGTTGAGCGGCGCCGCCACGCCCCGCGCGCGGATCACCGCCAGGAACACCACCACCAGCTGCGCGCGCGAAATCAATACACGAGTTGAGAAACAGAGCCGCCTGGGACGACGATCAATCGATCGATCCATTGATGGATGGATTTATTCATATATATAGAGAAATTGGTTACCTCAACGGTGTTGGGGAAGCAGAGCGCGACGGTCTGGCCGGGGCGGAGCCCGTCGGGGCCGGCGGCGAGGCGCGCGGCGGCGGCGTCGACGAGGGCGTCGAGCGCGGCGTGCGTGAGGTCGATCTTGCCGTGGACGGCGATGGCGCGGCGGTCGGGGAAGGCGGAGGCGGCGGCCTTGAGGAGGGAGGTGAGCGTGAGGGCCTCCATGGATGATGGGTCCGTCTTAGCGATGATGCGTGGAGTGCGCCAATGTGTTTCCTCTCTCTGCTCCGCTCTGGGCGTGGTGTCGTCCGATGGTGCGTACCGGCTTATAAACGGAGGAGGCGGAGTGGAGGCGGTTTCGCTTTTGGTTCGCTCGGTCAGCTCGCCGGCGGCTGGTGGGCGCCGGGCCGGGAGATTCGCGGTGGTTGTTGATCTGCGATGGCGACTCGTCTTCCTCCTCTTGGCAGGGCAGGAACCCAAACCCAAATCTGAATTTTGTACTATCTGCTATGCATTGGTGTGTTTATATGGTGTACCAGCTGATGCGTGTAGACGGAATACTGGGAGAAGTTTTCTTGTGGCCTACGTACTTTGTTGGAAATCCTTTCCTGGGGTAACGGAACCGGGGACGTGTCAAAAACGGACCCAAGAAGATAAAGATTCTTCTCTCAGAAAAACTCGTCTGATACGTACTCTAGTAAACGTATGGCCGCGATGTGAGACGTGGCGGGTGCCGATGATGTATATTTTCTGTTGACGTGTTACGAGTTTCCTCTGTTTGATGAGCGTGCGTGTGTATATATATATATACATCGCGTGACGGTGCAGGTGCCAAGTGTCGCGACGACCGCGTTGCAGAGTAGCTGTAGCTCTCTCTGGTCTGCAACTTGGAGAAGGCAAGTGATGACTCACGTACAGGACGTACGGCGACCCCCTGTCGACCGTCGTCGTGTCATGATTAAGAGAGTGCTGCATGTATAATTTAAGCAAGAGGTATCACCTGATCCTTACTCCTTGTTTAACAAATCATCTGGCAGCTTAGTCATCGGGTAATGATCACTTGATTAGCGTTTGCCAAAAAAAGAGAATGCAGAAACGTGTACGTAGGTGTGGAGGTCGACCAGCAGGCAGCAGCCCATCCGAGGGCGGAAAGACGGAGGCTTCCCGGCACGCGGCGGGCCAGCTTTAGTTTGGTGCCTGCCGACCACCTCGCTGGCTTGGTTTGATGTGACGACCCAAGTAATACTCTCTAGATGACTCAATTTTGTACTAATTTTAATACAAATTTATATAAAGTTGGGTTATTTATTTATAAAGTTGGTATAAAGTTGGGACATCTATTTTGATTATTTTGATACGAAGGGAGTAAAAATCAAAAAAGAAATCTCGATCGACCGATCCTCTCGCTCTCCTGTCTCTCGCCATCACGCGCGGACCGGAGAAGAGGGGAAGGAAG
Organism: Aegilops umbellulata; assembly: GCA_032464435.1. Classification (NCBI taxonomy): domain Eukaryota; kingdom Viridiplantae; phylum Streptophyta; class Magnoliopsida; order Poales; family Poaceae; genus Aegilops; species Aegilops umbellulata. Next base: position 477,574,094 of record CP136059.1, on the reverse strand, counting down.
GCAGCTTCATTCCCTTCCCTGGCTGCTACACCTACTACGAGTACGGCACTGTGCGGCTTCGAATGAAAGTCAGTCTCATCAAGACTAGTCTGCACGTATCGGCAAAGAAAATACCGGGAGACTTGTCTAGGCCAGTCGCCAGTGTTCATTATTTCTGTGTTAAAAAAAGTCTTAATCATATCTGTGTTAGAAAGTCTCGATTATATTTGCGTGACCAGCAAATATACAGTTGAGTATCTATCTGTCCCTTACATTTTACTTTACCTCATGCTTGATGACTCTATATAGTCGCGGTCGCGGGGCAAGCAAGTGAACACGTCTCAACCTCAGCCCAGCTCCATTTGTTAACTCCAATTGGCGGCGGTGGACATGCATGCCCTCAACTTGCTCGGGAGCATACTTGAGGAGGACGGGAGAAGCACCGCCTACTTTTTCTATGCTTTTAACTTTTTATAAAGAATCCCTCGATACCTAAGTCCTTCAATTTCAAGATTTAAAATTCTCTACATCTAAACATTTTCTATAATTTAATAAGCCCCTACGTCTTTCTACACCAGATAACGCGCAAAGCCCCCAACATCTCTCGCTGTGCTTGTTGAGGTACATGGCTGGCTCGGCGAGCCCGAGCCCGAGCAACCAAGACTTGCGCGTCATAGCCGATGAGGTCATGACCGTCGCTGATCGATGCAATCACATCACTGCAATCGTCATGGTGCCACCTCTGGGATCGACATCGAGACGACACATGTGCTAGCCCGGCTAGTGCCATAGCGACCGGAAGTCATCAATCGGCGCATGGTTTCAACAAGAAGAGCTACCTTGGGATTTGAATAGTGGTGTTGCTTGCTTAAATTTGAGCCGAAAAGGAATCTATCCAGACATAGCTTCTGATTTTTTTTTTGGGGGGGGGGGGGGGGGCTGGAATCTTGAGAACAATGGTGAATCTCTGTGCGGTCAACTTATAAAATGATGGTCTCTACCAAGCTCAGAAGAGATGCGTGGCTTGATGGAACTGCGGGATCTTCAAGTTCGGGACAGGATGAGGCTTCGTGGAAATATCTATAGAAAACACAAGTATCCGAAAAAAAATCATAATGTTCTTATCGCATTTGGCGAAACAATCCTTGCCAACTGAAGATGTCCACTGCCAGCGCAATATGGCCACTTCCAGTGCATGTGGAATTTGTGGGATAGAGGATGCCTAGAAACATTCACATATAAAATGCTCGATGTCGCGCTGCATTTGGGCACTAGTTGATGAGGACATTGTTAAGCATATGGTAGCTACCACGGAGCCTAGTGCAAGGCACTGGTTGTTGCAAATGATGGAGCCGATGCCCCATGAATCTTTTGTGAAGCCGGCCGTCGCCTTAGCAGATGATCTTCTTATTCATGATTTCATGATGGCAACCGATTGAAAACAAGTGGCAAGGGACATCCAGAAAGGAAGTGGTGGACAGTATGGCTAGATAGTAGCAGAAATTGTTCATGGATCGAAGAATTTTAATGTATCTTTTAGTTTTGAGGGTCAGGCATCAACTGTCGAAGCTCATCTGTTAGCAAGTTTGCTATGCCGTTGAATCGGGGGCGCCATGTATGGTTAGTCAACCCCATGATTTAAACTGTATCCTCTCACGGTGAACTTTGATAAAAAAAAGCTTAGTTCTTCTAAAAAAACTTGGACGGAGATCTCAAGCTGACTTTTTTGGAAGTTAATTTTTTTAGAGGAAGATTAGAGGCGCTCTTAACTAGTGATGAAATACTCGATATCGAGCAAAGGCTCGTGTACAAACATGCGCGCCATGTCGAGCTCGGCCAGGGTCCCGGTGGTGCGTCCGTCCAAGTCCGGAATGGATCCATGCAGATAAAGACGCGGCCGGTCCGGGTGCCGACTACCCATTTTGGCAAGGTGTTGCTCGGGCGCAGGTGCGTTTGGGGCGGGCGGGAACCGGCCGGGCATGCATGGACGACCGACTCATGGAGCCGGTCTGACTATTGCTGCTCGTGGGCTCAATGGCGAGGGCTTTCTTCCGTATGACAGTTCTAGTTAAGAATTGGTGATGTGAGTGTGACGACGAATACGATGGCGTGGCAGGCGGGCAGGGGCCTCCACCAGATGCGCCTGCGCCCATGCAAAAAAAAAAAAGAGCGCGGGCATGCCGTCACGGATGATGGTGATCACCACGAGGAGACGTCCGGTCAGATCGGGAGGAGGGACGGTGCAAGCCACAAGATTACGTCCGCGGAAGCCGTTGCGCCGTCGCATCCGTCGACCTCGATCACCTTCGGTTTAGTTTGCGGTCGCTCTCGGTGGAAGAGCGCGGCGCGGGCGTGACGTGGCAAGTCATCCCGTCCTTTTTTTATCTAGAAATATAAAACGTACTGTACTCTAGATGCCGTGCTGCTCTCGTCCATTGTGGTGTGTGGTGTGTGGTGTGGTGGAGCAGTGGACATTTCCCAACTACAGTACCTTGGACTAACAAATGTCAGAGCATTAGAACCGCAAAAGGCGCACCTCTCTTCCATTTTTGTGTGTGGTGTGGAGGTGCAGTGCTCTTCTCAGCTTGTAGTGTCTGGGCCAGCGAGTCGCGGCCCCAGTGGCGATGTCGACATCGCCTCACCTTGACTAACGAATAATTTCCTGGCAATATTCGGTCCCGTCGATCCGGGTTCAGGAAAGGCGTGGGGCGCCCCGTGCACCCTGGGGATGGACGTGCTCGGGCAGGCGGGAACTGGGGATGAAAGCAGTAGATGCATGTAGCCGGTCGACGGCAGGGCACGATGGGATGGGGTTGGGGAGACCCGATCGATTTTCCTGACGTGTGTGGCGTGGCGGCGCACCGGACCGGATGCACCTGCGTGCGCCCATACGTGCCTGCAGCCCGGTTTCGTTCCCGTCCCAACCGATCGATCCGGACTGGCGCGCGTGCCTACGTCGAGGTCAGGTCGTTGCGCCTACTACGTACGTACATTTGCAGTTGCAGGCGCCTTCTCTTCCGTGTTCCGTGATATCGAGCAGAGCGTAACGGACGTACTAAGTGAGGGCCTGCTGCTGGAGCCGTGCTGTGGAGGTAGACCACTGCCTCATTGTTTTTGTTTTTGAGATAGCTTACCACTTATGCCAAGTGGTGCCTCAAGTGGAGCCCCAAGCGGACCACCGGCCGATCGACGGACACGGACGGCCGGAGCGCTTGCTGGCGCGTTCGTAGCGTACGTGCACACAGCACAGGTCGATCCTGTAGTCCCCAGCCGAGGTCCGCATTTGTATGTATGCGCTTGTAGAGCTCCATCGGCTGCTGCTCCAGGGGTTCCATCCAACTAGTAGTCCACATCGTGGGCCACACTGCAGATCGATCAATGCGCCCGAGCCCGACTGGTGGACGACGACCCAGCCAGAGCCAACCAGCTACATTATGTGCACTGCACCTGAGATGTCACCTGTTTCTTGCTGCTACCACGCAGGATTAGCTAGTCATTTCTTGGAGGAAAAAGTCTGAAATAAACCTTGAATTCGTACTCGAAGTCTAAATCGAACCTCAACCTTCTAATCCCTGAAATCAAAACCTTAAATTTATCGACCCCCGTCAATCTTCACCCTAAACCTGTTTGTCGCGCCGGGAAAAGCACAATCCCGACCGGGATTTACTTCTTTTGTGACTATTCAAGGCCACATGCCATCTCCATCTTCTTTCTCACCACACTCAAAGCGGCCCTGCCGCAAACACGTGCACGTACGTGTTACAAAGCTGGCTTCCTAAGCAGGTCGATTGATTCAATACGTCCTCCGTATAAGGTAGCCGATTGCTAGCTTTGAGGTACACACGTACACAGTATTGCACGTACGTAAACGTGTACTCGGTAACATAGATCGACTTATTATTCCAGCTCATCGATCATTCTCAATGTGTACCTGTACTATAACGTCATCCCGCTAGACTACCTGTTGTTCCGGCCGAACAAGGAGACCGTGGCGTGCCTCAACGTGCCGGCCATGAGATGTAGTGTGTGTAACGAACACAACAAACCAGACACCAGGGAGGATCACACCATGTATAAATAAAAAAGATAAATTCCCGCAGAAAAATAAAAAATAAATTAAATAAACACGTACACATATGCACAACCGTCGTCCGCTCGTCGCACGTCCTCGTCGGGGCAGAGCCACAGTCTGTCTAGCTGGCGGGCACTTCCTCCTCAATCCCGTGCCACATAATGCATCCCGGTGTCCAAACAAGGTATGAGCGAAAAACGACCAGGATTGACCGGGATCAGAAAGAACAGGGTGCCAATTTCAAGGATTGCAAGGTCAGGGTTTGATTCAAACTAAGAGTACGAAATCAGGGTTTATTTTAGACTTTTCTCTTTCTTGGACGAAATAAAAAGTTACTCCTTTTTCATCAATGTATGTGTGTATTGTACACAAGAAGAGGCATGAAACTAATTTGTCCTTTTGGAGATGGAAAGGCCGCAGCCAATCTCAAACAATCACCGTCATATGATATCGTATGACCCCTGTAGGCACTACTAGGAAAAGGACTATAGATGATATGAACATTAATGACGCACTGTACATGTGATGCGCCATTACTAAATACTAATGGCGCACCATGTGTTGGTGCGCCATTAGTGTGCAAATACTAATGGCACACCACATCCACGGTTCGCCATTAGTAATTTTTTTTAATTTTTTCAAAACTACTAATGCCGCACCATGGGAGTAGTGCGCCATTACTAGTTGAACTACTAATGGCGCACCACATCCACGGTGCGCCATTAGTAATTTTTTTTTAATTTTTTTCAAAAGTACTAATGGCGCACCGTGGGAGTGGTGCGCCATTACTAGTTGAACTAGTAACGGCGCATCATCCCATGACGCGCCATTAGTAATTTGGCCCAAACATTCCCCCGAATGTACCCCCTTGGACCGCCTTTTCAGTTTCAAAAAAAATAAAAAAAAGATAGAAATGTCAAAAAAATAAAAGAAAATAAGATTCCCATGTGATATGTGGTCTAGTTGTTAGCAAAATTTACAAACATGAATTTTCGACTTTTTTACAAAATCTCTCGAGAATTTGTAAAAATGGGCATAACTTTTGCATACGAACTCGGATGAAAAAGTTTTTTATATGAAAAATCATCTACTCGAAAAGTTACATCCGAATTTAACTGGGGGAACCCCATTAAACATGTTCAAAGTCCTCAAAAACCTAAAAGAAAAAAGATACGGGGCTTTTAAGATCTAGAGAGGCAAAAATTTCAAAAAAATTCAAACTTACTAATGGCGCACCTGCCCATGGTGCGCCATTAATATCTTTCCGCCTTCAAAATTCAAAATAAGTCAAAAAAAATAAAAAAAGTTACTAATGGCGCACCTGCCCATGGTGCGCCATTAGTATCTTCCCGCCTTCAAAATTCAAAATAAGTCAAAAAAATAAAAATAAAAGTTACTAATGGCGCACCTGCCCATGGTGCGCCATTAGTATCTTCCCGAAATCAAAATTCAAAATAAATCAAAAAATAAAAAAAAAGTTAGTAATGGCGCACCTGCCCGCGGTGCGCCATTACTTTGCCGTATATATGGCTGGGCGTGGTCCTCTCCTCCTTACCTCTTCAGTCTTCTCATCCACTCCACCTCTCCTCCACTCCATCTCCTCCTCTCCTCCACTCCATCTTCCCTTCTCTCCTCCACCATACTACCCTCCTCCTCTCCGGCGACCTCCTCCTCCTCTCCGGCGACCTCCTCCTCCCTTCTCTCCTCCCCTCCACTCCCCTCACGGTTTCTCCTCCCTCCTCTCCGGTGAGCTCCTCCTCCCTCCTCTCCGGTGATCTCCTCCTCCCTCCTCTCCTCCCATCCCCTCATGATTTCTCCTTCCTCCTCTCCGATGCTCCGGTGAACTCCTCTCCGGCGACCTCCTCCTCCTCCTATCCGGCGAACTCCTCTCCAGCAAAAGAACACGGCAAAAGAACGTACAAGATCCAAAAACAGGAACAAAATTTGAAATAATATTGTGCCAAAAAACGAGCAAAAAAACGAGCAAAAAATGGGCAAAAAAATCACAATCCAGATCCAAATTCAAAATTCAAAAATAGCAATGGCGCACGGTGGGGGTTAGACGGTGCGCCACTACTATTTTCCCGCCTTCAAAATTCAAAAATACTAATGGCGCACCGTGGCCTATACTAATGGCGCACTAGTGGCCTATACTAATGGCGCACCGTGGCCTATACTAATGGCGCACCAGTGGTGCGCCATTAGTATACCAGATACTAATGGCGCACCACTGGTGCGCCATTAGTAAAAAATACTAGTGGCGTGATACTAATGGCGCACCAGTGATGCGCCATTAGTAGGCAAAACTGGTGCGCCATTAATAGCCCTTTTCCTAGTAGTGAGGCAACCAAGTATCAGCCAAGATATGTATAATGTTACACGAGAAGTACTATATCTTGTTAAACGTGGCCGATAAGAGGAGTGCCTAATCCTCCTGCTCCTCCATTGTTTTTTCTTTTGAAACAAGGCAACAGATTTGCCATTTCATTGATTAAGAAGGAGGTTTAGACACGCCACAAAGTGGCTAGAAATAAAATCTACTCTCGCGGCATCACAATATTCAAATGCTTGGCGCCCGCCAACGCCGCCCAAAGCAACAACTCCTCTTTTATCTTACTAATGACGACCGTCGTAGGTCCGGCCGTGTTGCGGAAAACTCTAGCATTGCGCGCCGTCCAAATTTTCCAGGAGATTAGCATCATGAGTGAGGCAAGCGCCTTGGGGGATTCGAGCGAAGATATACGTTTCCATTCCAGCATTCCCACACCGAGCCCCTCCCTGACCAAGTAGTAGTATGAATGTGATCCATGCCAGTGAAGAATATCGTTCCACACGCTAAGGGTGAAACGACATTGGAAAAATAAGTGGGCTGCCGTCTCTGGACTTTGCTTGCAAAGAGGGAATAGCCTGCAGTTGGGCCACCCACGTCGAGCAAGACTATCTGATGTCTAGATTCTATCTTGAAGTACAAGCCAGGCGAAAAATTTGCACCGCGGAGGAGCCCACACCTTCCACACCGATAGGACCATTGCCGATGTAGTTAGGCCCTCAAACTGCGCCTTGTAAGCCGAGGAAGCAGAGTACGGTCCATCCTTGGTGAACCTCCAAATAATGGAATCCTCCACGTCCTCATCCAGAGTGACCAAGTCAATCTTCTCCCATAGTGTGGCGAACTGGTGGACGTGGTCTACTGTGAGACTGTTGGAGAAGTTAATATGAGAGATCCAAGTGTTGTTTGTTAAAGTCTGTTTGACTGAGCAGTTTTTCCTTCAGGATAAGTTGAAAATGCCAGGCACGAAGTCCCGCGGGCGCATGCCATCAAGCCAGGAGGAGGTCCAGAACTTGGCTACATGCCCATTGCCAACCGAGACGGAAGTGGCAGCTGCAAAAGTCTTTGTCTTCATTAGTGCATGGCATACCCATACCAATCCACAGTCTTGTGGGCTCTTCCCACTCGAACCAGAGCCATTGAAGCCTCAGAGCCTTAGCAAACTTGTCCAAGTTGAGCACATCTAAGCCACCATGCTTCTTAGGCTTGCAGACAAGGTCCCAATTGACTTTACATTTCCCACAAGAAACCTTGTCGGTGCCTGCCCAAAGATAGGCGTGACGGATAGAGTCAATCCTCCTAAGGACCTCACCTGGGATGTCGAGCGGCGTAAGGTGGTCAATGGCAGTGGCAGTGAGAACAGCTTTGACAAGGACGACCCTACCAGCGGTAGCGGCATGTCTTCCTTGCCACGGAGGGAGTTTGCCAGCCACCTTATCCTCAAAGTGCTGAAAGTGGATCCTCTTGAGGCGCTTAACTGATAACAGTAGTCCAATATATCTCATTGGAAAGGACGTGCAGACAAACGGGAAATCATGAAGAATGTCTTGAAGATCGACACTTTCGCAATGAATCGGGGCGACGAAGCTTTTAGCACAATTAGTGACTAAACCGGTAACCTCTACAAAGGAAGCCAGGACAGAAGCAAAAAAATGGATGTCCACTTGATGGGCTTGACAAAGATGGTTGCATCATATCATAAAGAGAGGCACGGATGGTCGTTGCCCTACCACAAAGAGGATGGAGGTGCCCTTGAGATGTGGCCTTGTTTAGGAGATGGTGCAGGGGGTAAATTGCCAGCACGAACAGTAACGGGGAGAGTGGGTCACCTTGCCTAAGACCGCGGCCATGCTTCACTGGTTCACCCAAAATTCCGTTGATCAAGACCTTTGAGGAGGCCGTGGAAAGGAGTGTCGAAACCCAGTCACAAAATTTGCTCGGGAAGCCCAAGTGCCTCAGAAGATCCAAGAGGAAATCCCAACGCACAGAATCAAAAGCTTTCTTGATGTCAAGTTTGAATAGCAGCGTCAGCGTCTTGTTGTGGTGGAATTTCCTTGCCAAGCTTATCACATATGTGAAATTATCATGGATGCTCATCTTCATTATGAAGGCGGTTTGAGCATTAGAGACAAGGTTTTGCATGTGTGGTGCAAGTCTCGAGGCCGTACCTTAGCAATAATTTTACATGGCATGGATGAGGCTAATGGGACGGAAATCCGAGATGCATTCCGCTCCATCCTTCTTTGGAATGAGGGCAATGTTTGAGGAGTTGAGCCAATGAAGGTTGGATGTATGCAAGCTCGAGAAGTGATTGACCGCGTTCATAGCATCGCCCTTGATGATTTCCCAACAGTCCCTGAAGAAGGGCCCAGTGAAGCCATCCGGACCCGACGCTTTGTCACACGGCATATCAAAGATCGGCTTCTTGACCTCCTCCTCCGTGAAGTCAGCCCAAAGGTTAGAGAGATCGCAAGAGGGGGTTGGGATGTGATCCCAATTGATGTCAATGCTGCGGGATGCCCCTCTCTTGGTGACCTCCGCGAAATGGTTTTGGATGATGGACTTTTTATTCTCATGCTCTGTGACCCATCCATTGTTATGCCTAAGACGGTGTATGAAATTCTTGCGCCTTCTATGATTCACTCGGAGGTGAAATAAACGAGTGTTGACAACTCCATATTTGAGATTGGTAATTCTCGAGCATTGCCTTTTCCATGCGCGCTCGAGCACGGACAAGCTAACCACCTTGCGCTTGAGTCTCCTATGAATATACAACTCTTCTGCACTCAAAGGACGACATACTTGGGCCACATCTAGATGGAGGATGACCTCAAGGGCCATATGCATTTGTACCTTCGAATGCGCAAAAATTGTCTTGCTCCATTTCCTAAGCACCTGACTTGTCTTATTCATCTTGTGGAAGAGGATGTGGTAAGGATCTACATGCTTCACCTCTTGGTTCCATGCAGTGTTAACGACCTCCTTGAATCTGGGCATCTTGATCCAAAAGTTATCAAAGCAGAATGATTTGGTCCTAGGTGGTCCTTTGTCATCTGCGAGTAGGAGAGGGAAATGTTCGGAGAGAGACGAGGAGAGAGAATGTAGGAGGTGTGTGTGCCGAAGTGTAGGTCTCATTATTCATTGCAGAAAAGGAATCTAGCTTGCTTAAGGTTGGGTCGTTTCGCTCGTTACTCCATGTGAACTTCCTGCTTTGAAGATGTATCTCTTTTAGCTCGCACGCATTGAGGGCGTTACGAAAATGAACGATGTGACTTCGATCAACGTTTGCACGGTTCTTGTCTCTTGCTCGGTAAATTTGATTAAAATCATCATTAACGAACCACCTTTCGCCAGGGTGGGGCTTCTCATTGACCAACTCTTGGAAGAAGTCGTCTTTGAGGTTGCTTCTCGTCGGGCCGTACATGATTCTGAGCCTGGAGGATTCACCCGACGAGGAGAGGGAGACTTTGGCCGAGAGGAAGAAAGCACCAATGTATACATCTAGGATTTTTGACAAAATTTTCGTCCCAAAGAAGAAGGATTCCGCCTCGGGTGCCAATAGATGAACGTTGAGCAAAACTCTTTAATCGATGTCCCCCAAGAAAAGAAGCAACGAACAGGTCGACATTCTGGAGCTTGGTCTCCTGAAGGCACATAATGTGACATGGAGTGGCGATGATGGTCTCATGGATGGTGGCGCGGCGATCAGGAAAGTTCAAACCTCGGACGCTCCAGCACAAAATACTCAGGTTTTGGTCTAACGTAATTGACAGCAGATTACAACATGGCCAAGCTTGGCAGAACCAACATCAGGAACACATGTGTGCGTTACTAGAGCCCAAACACTTGACAACAGCAAAAAAAATCTACGGATGCCTCGCCAGGGCCGGTAGCAGTGGTCCCTAGGACCAACAACAAACAAGCGTACACTCTAAGGGTTGTAGCTATCATTGGGAGCAGAATACAACCACAGTGGCTGGCCTCGTCTAGCTTATGCCGCCTCCTCGGCAACCTCCTCTCTAGGCATCTGCAGCTTCGGTCCAGCTTCACCAACATGCTCCACAAGTGCATCTTCAACTGCCTGCGCCAGGTCACTGTCGAGGTTGAACAGGGCCCCTAAGAGCAGAAATTGTGATGTCTGGCAGCCTCCCCTGGAACATGGTGACGAACTTGCCGATGGCCTCTTCGGTAACCTGCTGGCCCTCGTCGATGATGCTCATGCGCTGGCAGAGCAGCCTCTCTGCCATCTGTGCAACCGGCATCACCCTCTTCTTGGTCTGAAGACACGGGCTGCGCGTGCTCAGGTTGAAGCCCAAAACACCTGCTAGCATCTTTTGTCGAGCCGCGAGTCATCTTGGAGGCATGGAGCTGGGTGCAGGAAGCAAGGGTGGCTGACGAGCCACAAGCAACGGGGAGCGCACAGAGGACGCTGTCGGGCGGGCTTGACATCAGGATGTGGACGGGGGTGGTCGGCTCGGGCTCCACGGTCGGCGAGGAAACAGCCCGGCAGGGCTGCCAGTTGCCAGGAGAGGATTACGCCTGCGGTTCAATGATGTCATGTCCCGTTGTGTGGGGGAAAGCAGATGGCCGCACCTCAATGACGTTGCTTCCCAGCGGGGGGAAACCAGCTGGGTCTCCGACGATGCAGGGCGAATCGAAGCTTGCCACGCCTTGAGTCCAAAGCAGGGGGGCTGTCCATCGTAGCCAGGAGGCATCAGCAGGGGAGGAGCTGATCAGCACGATGTCACGGGAGGTGGTCCGCGGGGAAAGCGGCAGGGAGCGGCCGTGACTTTATTCAGTGACCGGGCTAGTAGCAGCACCAGGATGCTGGCCAGTGGCGGGAAGGACCGAGCCATCCAGGAGGTGCTGGACCCGCCTAAATTCGATGAAGCGAGCGTCAGGGGTAGCCGCGCCGAGCCCCCTATGTCTTCCATCACGGCCACCCCCATGACGGTCATCTCTATCATCGCGGTGGCCACCACAGTGGTCACGACGGTTGTCTTCGGTGCGCCGCTCCGTGGAGCGAGACCTGCTGTGGAAGATGCGTTCCCGCCAGGGGCGATCTTCACGGCCTCTACGCCCACGGTCACGGTCATCATCGGCGTGGTCGTGGTCCTCATCTCTCCGTCGTCGAGCCATCTCCGAGCTGTCGCGCATCCTGGACTCGCCGGTGATGTAGCCCTTCCGCCAGGTGAGAGGATGCGACGAGGGTGGTTGGCTGGGGACCTCGCCGTTGGCACAAGGGGTGAAATACTCCACCATGGTGAGGTGCACCAGGACCCGCCTCTTCAGAGCACGCCTGCCCACAACGGCACTCAGGCCAAAGGAGTAGCCCGCTGGCTGGTTGCCGGTGATAGTGAGGCGAAGGACCTTGGGGATGGCAGAGGGGTTGGCTGACCATGCCCAAAGGTTGAACGTGGAGGCGTCCTCCCGGCGCACGGTTTCCACGTCGAAGTAGTGGAGGAAAGTGTCGGGGACAAGGACCTGCGTGGCCACCTCGTCGCACCAGGCATTGAGCGGGAGGTTCTCAATGCAGAGGTGGACATGGTAGTACGCTTCCACCGAGTCCGCATGCGCCTCCAGACGCCACTTAGCAGCATGGATGTCGAGGCCATCGTAGCTGAACCTCCCCGGCGACGCCGTGAGATGGACACAGTGGTGTTGGAAGGTGAAGAGGACGAAGAAGTCTTCCGGGAAGTATGGCACCACTTTGATGTAGTTGCGGTTGATAACGAATTTGGTGGCAATGGCGGTCCTGATCTCTGCCGCGTCAGTGTGAGGCCGGTTGCCTCCAAGCCACACCACCGCACCCAGGATGGAAAGAGTGGCCGCACTGTCATCCATAGCAGGCGTGGAGGTGATGACGACGTGCGCCTCCTCTGACAAAGAGCAGGGTCACCCACGCGCAGCATCTCCGGAGCGCGACGTAGCAGGGGCAGCGACGGGGCCAGGGGAGCGGCCGGAGCGGGCGCTGGGCTTCTCAAAGAGGGAGGCGAGGCCGTGCAGTCCCTGGCGTGGTGACCGCACCCCCGACACGCGCGACACTTGAACGGATTCCGACAGGCCGCCTTGAAGTGGCTCTTGTCCAAGCAGCGGTGGCAAGTGCGATACTTGTGCTTGACGAAGGAGCCAGGAGGGGAATAAGAAGCCAGGGCCCTCCTGCGCCTTGAATGCTGGTGGTTGCGCAATGCTCTCCACCAGTATGGTGGCTTTACGATCTGCCAACCATCCATCGATTTGTCGCCGAAAGACACGGGAGGCACAAGGCTCGAGCTTGGCGCTGGGCTTGAGCGACAGGATGTCCAGGCCGCACGCCGGCGGGTCTTGAAAGCTCCCGCAGGCACCGTCTTAAGGCATGGCCGGTGTGCGCCATGAATGGGGGGTGGTGGAGTGGAGTCCAGCATGATTGCATTGATGGCGAATCTGACATCGCGTGGCAGAGGCGACGCACCGCAGCCCACCGCAGCATCATTTGACTGGGAGTCGGCGGAGAAGGACGAGCCTGAGGCAGTAGGCAGGAGCAGCGGAAATGCAAGATCTGGCGAGCTGACTTCCAGATGCAGTAGGCAGAGGGGGTCCAAGCCCCCCGCAGCCGCACACCAGGCGGAGAAACCAGGGGGAAGGGCGGCATCGGCGGGGATCCGGCCTATGGGCGGACCTAGGCGGTGGCGGTGGCGGCGGCTGGGGTGGCTGCAGGCGCCGGGGTGACGCGCCGCAGGAGCGTGGGCGAGTGAAGTTGAGACATATGTGCCACAACTTCCTCCTCCATTGTTTTTTTAGAAAAGGAGGATTACCCCCGGCCTCTACATCTGAGCGATGCATGCAGCCATTTTATTAATTATTCACAAAGACCTTACAAAGTAGTACATCAGATAGTCTGAAGCCACCATCCTAGCAACATATGTCACTATTTCTATCCACTTGATGAAGGTGTGCAGATAGTCCGAGCCTAATACCAAACAGACATCGCACAAATGCCTAACATCTAATGCCGTCGGCCCCAACCAAGCCACATACTGGGTTTTGGGTATACACCGGTCCGACGCACTCTCATGTGCTGTCGCCGCCATCTTCCACCAATCCATCTTCAGAGCAAAAACTAACGCACCGACCTTGCTAGGCCTCTCTGCCATCGACGCCACCATGACGCCAGACAGCGTCCTCCTCCTGCGCGAGTTCATCTCCTTGCATCGAACACCGAATTCCCATTGCACCACGCCGCCGAGATCCGCCGTCTTTGATGTGGTAAATGAAAAACCGCTCCACCACTTGTCTCCTCCATCCAGCGGCTGCTCCAAAAACAATGCCCCCATGAGGGAGAACGATGCCTAAAGTGTCGCCATCGTTCGATCCAGGAACCCCGGGTCTAGGTTTTCACCCGGAGCAGCGCAAGCGAGTCGACGGTAGCTACAGTGGCGATGTCTTCATCAAGATAACGACGCGAAAATGCCGCCATCTTCCTCCTTGACCGAAGTCATAGCACTGTTTTCACCGGCAGCATCGTCTCCCACTCACGCTGGGACTGGATGTGTGATGCCACAACCAGCTGGCCGACCACCTCCAACGAAGGTAGTAGCCACCACCGCCACGCCGAGGGCCGGAGCCCCCGACGTCCTCGTGTTGCGGGTCGAGCCCACGAGCAGTTTGCCATTGACGGAGCATGGAAGACAAGCCAGCAGCATGCACGGCCCGCCGAAGCCCATCTGAGCCCAGATCGGCCGCCGCCGCCGCTGGACATCCCGCCGTACGCCACCGCTGGACATCCCGCCGTACGCCGCCGCCTGCTTGCACTACAAGAAATATGCTAACTTGTGACCACCACTATTGGTCACTGAAAGGTCACAAATTTCCATTTGCGACCTTTTTGTGACCAAAAACAGAAGGTCAAAAGCTGGCGGTCATAAACTGACTATAGCGACCTTTCTTCTGGAATGGTCGAAGACGTTTATGACCAAAATACGTCTACTGTAGCGTTTTGGTCACTAGCAACCTCCCCAGGCCACGTAGACATCCAGCGTGGCAATCTGACGTGGCACAAGATTCAGCCCGGTCCATTTCGATGCTTTAGATGGGCCTAGCCCATTAATTCAGCCTTTTTAATGTGTTTTTTTCCTGTGCTTTTATTAGCTACATGGGTCTGGCCCAACAATTCAGCCTTATTGATTTCTTTGCATGGCCCTTTTAACAGCGGGTTTTCTTTTTGATCATGTTTTTGGGCCTTTTCTATAATGGGCCTTTACCTTTCCACATAGTTTCTTTCCTTTTTGTTTTTATTTTCTATTTGAGTCGAGGCCTGCTTACAATAATTCTGAATAGCTTTTTAGCACAGGTTATTTTGGGCCATGGCATCTTAATAATTCAAGTATATTTGGGCCGTGGCCACTATCAGGTCTAGTAAGAACATTTTTTCTGGAGAATTTAATGTTCAAGTAAAATGTACATACAACAACAGATACATTTTCATTTCACTCCTACTACAGCTCACTACAACATAGACTAGTACATCTCACTTCAAATAAACAGTACTGTTCTCGGAAGCAAAATGCGCCACCACACGCCTTGGTGCGCCATCTTACTCGATCTGGCCTCAAGGAACTAGCAGCGCTGGTTGCTCCTTTGGTCCAAAGCTCCTTGCTGTAGAGGATGGCTGAAACTCGGATGCGGAGCTCCCTGCACATGACATATTGTGAAAATGCTTGCAGCAACAGAAAGAACTCACATACCATAGAACTTGCACAATAATGTATCAACCACCAAATAGTATGAAGCAAAAACAAACAAGAGGGGGAGGAGTTTATCCTTACGATTCTGGAAATGGACCAACACAGTAGTAGTGAAGCTATGCGGGGATCTTTGTGAAGCAGTTTATCGCTTCCTGGAGACAACAACAGTCTTTCCTCTCCTGCCCCAGTAGTGACGCAGACGATGATGGTTCCTGGGAAAGAGAGCAACGTTTGAAGCACTAAGGAAAAATGCTACTGCAACAGTGAAGTTTTAAGGAATCAGCCATCAGGCATCAGCATACATCTATTGGAAACAGAGCATTGATATACAGAACAGCTGGGTCACATGCAAGGTACACTAGAAAGGTATAAATGAATACATTGACAATCATCAATACCAGATTGCAAGACATAACAATTATGTACCTAAGCAAGTCGACAATGGCATAGGGCAGGATATAAAATCTGGATACAAGTAATAGAGAAACTAGTTCCAACAGATTGAATGAATTGAACTGCTATATAACCAAGTTAGAGCTAGCAGAAGTTGCAGGTAAATAAACATCCATAGAGCTAGCAGTAGCAAAAGCGAGGCGAGGCTAGCAGTAGCAAACCCTAGATGCATAAAGAACAACTAGGTACGACTCACCCTAGATGCATGCATGCATGAGCATCCATACTTGCAGTGCATTTAGTAAAGAACAAATTACTGTATTTCCCAAAGTGTATAATAGCTTTGTGAAAAAGAGCATTGTATCAGCCATACACTTCTCCCTGGATCAATGTATGCATGCAATTCATCCAGGCCGAGCATGATGCTAATTCCTACTCATGTTGCTAGCACATATACATACATACACACCAAGAACGAATTCACAGGCACATAAATGAATATCCCCTGGATAGCATGGTAATGAACTACACACATGCAATTTGACAGTAGAGGAGTGAGTGCTATTGTACAGTTAGAAAAATGCTACACACAGAGTGGTACATATATATAGGTAAGCAATCATATATAGCGACTGGAATTCAGTAAGAGGTGTAGCACAATAAACAGAGCAAGCAGGCGAGGTTGGTTGGTGAGTCAGACTGGCCCTGCAATCCGACGAACATGACGACGCTGGGCTTGCCCTTCTTGGGGGTGAAGGTCGGCTTCCCTCGATCCACCATGTTGCCTGTAATTCGATGAAGACAAATACAATCAGTATCAGGATCGGAGGTTCAGAACAAGAATAGTGAAGGCATTTATGCTACAAAAACAAGGAGATGATGCAAACTCTAACGAAGCAGGCACAGAGTAACAACAACTCCATTACACATAAGCTGCTGCTACCTGCATATACTAAATGGAACCAGAAGTATGTCGACTACTAGACGGCCATGAATGATGCCCAAGAAAAAAGAATGCACAAACACAAACGACAAAGCCAACAATAACACTAGTATCAAACTTAAAAAATAAACGCTTGACTAGCTAGCTAGTTTCTGAAAAGACAAGGCATTAAGAGGTATCATCATTCTTTTAATAACTTGCATTGCAACATTCATGATCAATAGCTATGCACAAATGGTTTCAAAAAAGTAGCTATGCACAAATGCAAGAAAATCTACACGACCTGCCCGACTCTCTTAAATATTTTCTTAAAGTGGTTTCTTTACAGCTGGGTATATATTGCAGTTGACAAGAGAAGATGTATTTGCAGTTACCTGCCACTCTGGAATGTCGAGGTGTTGCCTGACCTTCTCAATGTCAGCCACCAAGTCCCAGGTGGTGTTCTCCTCAAGACAAGCATGGGGATTGCTCTTCCAGCGCCTCTCTGCAATCAAACAAACGGAAATTAAGCATCGCGGTCTCCTCAGAACACCGGTCTCCAGGTGGTGTTCTCCTCAAAATATGGAACAACATGCACTGCATGAAAACTAGAGTATATGTATTGCCCTCAACAGTGAACAATTATCACAGAGAACAAGATACCATGAGATGAATGATGGCACTCAAATTATAATCTCACATAGATAAAATTCATTGCCATAGTAAATTAGTAACAGTACATCTTCACTTGGGTATATATAGTAAGTTAAGTTCGTTCTTATAAGCAAGTGTTCACAGGTTACCCTTAACATGCCTGCTTAACTTACACTTAAATGTGACTAGATGGCTGCAAGATAACTTTTGCTTCATATAAAGTAACTAGAATTAGCAAGACATATCAACAGAGACCATAAATGTTCAGGGTTATGCATGATGGTTGTTGAGCACTTCTGTTGCTTATTCAGTTAAAACTGCAGCATCTGTGTACATGAGATGAATGCATATACTGGTTTCTTGCTGCATGAAGAACTCTCGCCATTTCCATTTTCTGAGACCTGTAGCAAGCAATGCATCAGATGCCAATGCTGGTTACTGGACACTGAAATTGTTAAGAGAGTGCATTATTGTAACAAACATGACAAGAGCTAACTTGCCTGGACGGAAACGAGGAAGTAGCAGCCTCGTCGCAGGCCGCGAGGTCCAGTCCAACCACCGCGATGGCCGCCGCCCCTTCTGCCGCGCTGCGCCGCGCCTCCTCCGCCGTCGTAGCCAGGGCGCCCTCGTCGCCCACCATGACCAGCCTGTGTGTGCGCGCGCTTAGATTCAGAGCCCAGCGACAGGAGGAAGACGGGGAAAAGTGAGAGGGAGTACCTGCAGCCGTGCCTGGCGAGGCCGACGGCGACCCCCCGCGAGACGGCGTCGGTGCCGCCGTTGTAGGCGAGCAGCACCCGCTTCGCGTAGGTGGTGTCGGCGGCCATCCCCTATCCCCTTCTTCTTCCCTTCGCTGCTCGTGAAGAGTTATAGCAAGACAAGGCTTGGGGTGGTGGCGGCCGCCGTGGGCAGGGCTGGGGGCGGCGGCTGTGGCTGTGGACATGCACGGTGGATCCGGGCGGGGCTGGGGACGGGACCGGGGGATGGGGAGGAGGATGAGGTGTGGCTATGGGGGAACGAACAGATGGCCGTGAGGAGGGAAGGAGGAGAGGGCGAGGGAGGGAGGGCGCCGCCGCCGGCGACGGGAAGCTAGGGTTAGAGAGGGGTGGCGGCGTCGATCTGGATCGGATCGAGATCTGAGGGAGGGAGAGGGCGGCGGCTGTGGGTGCGTAGGAGAGAGAGGGGGGGCGAGAGGACGAGTGGTGCGGGTTGTGAGACGGGGGGGGGGGGGGTCAAGTCTGCCATTAGATCCGGGACGATCGAACGGTTCAGATCACCTATGGTAGGGTGATCCGGGGGAGTCTTCCTGATTGGTTGGAGAATACGGCTGTAATTTAAAATATAGTCTCTAACTGCTAAAAACAAAGGGGTTTATGAAGCAACTACCAATAATATTTTGCAAAATGGAACCACTAAAATTTTCACTCAAGTTATACCGCATTTTATGGATGATGATAACCTTCTAATCGTTCTAGCCTTTTTTGGCCATTTAAGTTTTGTAAGATTCCACCCGCAGTTACGAACGGTTATGCCCATGGTTTTAATCGCGTTTTGAAATTGGCAGAAAGAATTAAAGAAATCAAAAAACGGAAAGCCTTTGCATTGTGTCATTATATGTGATCTAGTGTCTAGGAAAAAACAAACTTCTAATACGATAAATACCTTTAAAAAGTCTGCTCAAATGGCATAGTCTGCTCAAATGGTCAATCTTATGGCCACTTTCTTGGCATAGTCTACTCAAATGACCTCATATCATGCACAAGGGTGCATCCTGGAATGGCAAACAATTTTGCCTAAGGAATCTTTTGTTTTCTTTGGACGAAAAATCAGTTTTCCATTTTTTCGATTGCCCAAAATGAGTTTTTTGTGAAGGACCTACCATATATTTGTTGCAAAATTGCACCTAATCGATTTTATAAAATAATAGGCCATATATAATGCACAATTGACAAAAATGGTTGGGTGTCAAAAGTTTTGATCCACCTCTGGTGAAAAAGACAAATTCCCGCTGATTCAGCTGGAAGCGGGTCAAATTTGAACTGCAGGTGCCTCGTAGTTTGCTCTTTATTTTTTCCAAAAATCATTCTAGGTACATAAGTATCTATTTAATTAGAGAAACACCAAAAAATTCCAAGATTCAACCACTAGCTAGGACCGGTAAATCCCGGCGTTTTGACTGCATTTTGAAACGGGCATAAAAAATTTAAAAAAAATCAAAAAATTGGAAAACCTCCGCATTGTGTCATTATATGTGACCAAGTTTCCAGGAAAAATAATAAACTTGTAATACGGTAATTGTTTTAAAAAAGTGTTATCAGAAATGAGCTATCATGTGTGAAGATTCATGGCTTTCAAGCCAAATGATCAATCTTATGGCCACATTCATGGCATAGTTTGTTCAAATGACCTCATATCGTGCACAAGGGTGCATCTTGGAATTGCAAACAATGTTGCCTAAGGGAGTTTTCATTTTCTTTTCACGAAAAATACATTTTCCATTTTCCGAGTGCCCGAAATGAGTTTTTTTGTGTGAAGGACCTACCATATATTTGTTGCAAAATTGGACCTAATCAATTTTATAAAATACTAGGCCATATATAATGCACAATTGACCAAATTGTTGGGTGTCAAAAGTTTTGATCCACCTCTGGTGAAAAAGATAAATTCCCGTCGATTCAGTTGGAAGCGGGTCAAATTTGAACTGCAGGTGCCTCATAGTTTGCTCTTTATTTTTTCCAAAAATCATTTCTAGGTAAATAAGTATCTATTTAATAAGAGAAACACAAAAAAAATTCCAAGATTCAACCGCTAGCTAGGAACGGTCAAGCCCGCCGTTTTGACCACATTTTGAAACGGGCATAAAAAAATCAAAAAATTGGAAAACCTTTGCATTGTGTCATTATATGTGACCAAGTTTCCTGGAAAAATAATAAACTTGTAATACGATAATTATTTTAAAAAAGTGTTCTCAGAAATGAGCTATCATGTGTGAAGATTCATGACTCTCAAGCCAAATGATCAATCTTATGGCCACATTCATGGCATAGTTTGTTCAAATAGTCTCATATTATGCACAAGGGTGCATATTGGAATGGCAAACAATGTTGCCTAAGGAAGTTTTCATTTTCGTTGGACGAAAAAACCATTTTCCATTTTTCGAGTGCCCGAAAGGAGGGTTTTTTGTGAAGGAACTACCAAATAATTGTTGCAAAATTGGACCTAATCAATTTTATAAAATACTAGGCCATATTTAATGCACAATTAACAAAATGGTTGTGTGTCAAATTTTTTGATCCACCTCTAGTGAAAAAGACAAATTCCCATCGATTCAGTTAGAAGCGGGTCAAATTTGAACTGCAGCTGCGTCATAGTTTGCTCTTTATGTTTTTTCAAAAATCATTTCTAGGTAAATAAGTATCTATTTAATCAGAAATACATGGTTTGATGGAGATACATCGAGGTTTGGACGGTGGCCAAGGGCCCCAACTCTAGAGCGCGTAAGCTCGCATGCCCGCCGCGTGACCGTGGCGTTGCCATGTGTTCTGAGCAGCCTAGGCATGTCTAGTGGGTTGGGCACTCCCCAGGTAGGTGCTAGAAAGAAAATCACAACATAAGATTCTCACGAGGAGACCGATCGATGCTCAAACATGAATAAGCAGCCAAGTGTTTGATTAGCGGTACGTGAAATGTACATGGCTAATGGGTGTGAGTTTTGGCTGAGTATGATCAGTTACTAAGAAGACCGTCTTCACAAATTTTCAGCTCAAAACGAGGAGCCTAGGTGGTACTTGCTTTGCAAACCACCACACTGTACATAAATACGAATGTTGAAGCTCGACTTAAAATAATGAATGGATTGAGATGGCATTTGGTGGAGGATGGTTATTTGGGCATAGGAAAGCACTGTAGAAAATGGATACTATTGGTCGTTAACAACTAGAAATAAGGCAGCGGACTAGCGCTGTTTGCTTTATGACTATTTCGTTTAAGGAAATTACGACCTTTCTGACCAAAATGGTCGCAATGGTTTAGGGTTTGGAGCCCACCGAACAGTTTTTGACCAATTGGTCTGAAATGGTCATAGATCTATGACCAATTCTTCCAGGGTCACTGACAGAAGGTCACAAGTTGACATATTTCTTGTAGTGTTGCTGGGCCTGGCCGCCGCCGCCCCGCACCAAGCCGCCGCAGAGCCGCCGTCCAATCCCGCCACCAGCGCGACCGTACGCAGCCCCACCACCACGCCCTGCTCCAGAACGAGGCGTCCCCGCCAAGGTGTCGCGCCCGCGCCGCAACAGATCAGGCGAGGAGGAAGGAGATCCTCGCCGCCGCCGACGTCGGCCAGGTTTCACCTGGCGGTGCGCCCTGGCGGCGGCGAGGGGAAGGTGGGGAAGCGAGGGGGCTGGGCTGGCGGCGCATTAGGTTTCGCCCTGTCTCTCGCGGGAGAGACCCCTCTTCCATTGTTGTAGTAGGAGAAAAGGAAAACGTGGGATTCGCCCTTGGGGAGACCGAGAGGCCAGGCGAATCCATCTCAAATCACATCACCATATGATACGATACCACTAGTGTTAATTAAGGAAACTTAGATACTCTTCATTTAATCGATGGATGCCATAAACTTAGATACCACGAGTGTATATAAAAAGCAGGAGTACTTCTCGTGCTCCTCCATAGGTTTGCAATTCACAGTGATTAACAAAAAAAGTAGAAGAGATTAAACTGATGCTTCCACAGAGATTAACAAGGAGATCCTTTTGAACAAAAGTGACCATCTCAGCCAAATGCAGCAAGTCAACACATTGCAAATTACGGACGTAGTCTTTTAGAAAATTATGAACGTACTCCCTTCATCCGGAAATACTTGTCAAAGAAATATATAAAAAATAAATATATCTAGAAATAAAATACATCTAGATACATCCATTCCTCCGACGAGTATTTCCAGACAGAGGGAGTAGTGAATAAGAGAACCTGCAAAGGTATATGCGTTGGCCCGATAGACTCGTACTTTGACGACGTGGATCAAAATGTTGTCTCATTTTTCTGAACAAAAATAATAATTCCTCCGTCCGGAAATACTTATCCGATGAATGGATGTATCTAGATGCATTTTAGTTCTAGATACAACCATTTGTATCCATTTCTACGACAAGTATTTCCGGACGGAGGAAGTATCAACACTGAACCATTACAGCCATTTTCAAATTTCCCGACCCACTTTAAAACCCGCCAGAGCTATGTCTCGCCTAGGACGAGACAGTAGATTCTCTCGGTACCGGCGAGCACAAGCGGCCCAGGCCATTTAGTGCAGTTTTCTGGTTCTCGCTCGCTGTAGGTTTGCTTTAGGACTGGCTTTCTCCGCGTTTTTTTTGGTTTTTGTTTTTATACATTTTTTCGTTTTTTCACCAGTTTCTTCCGGTCTTTTTTATATAAATTTTGTTTTATTTTGTGTTCCACTGATTTTTATTGTTTTTCTCGGTTTTCACTAGTATTCCCTTCTCTTACTTTTTTTCCTCGTTTTTCTTTGCTTCTTTTCTCCGGTTTACGTTGTCTTCTTAGTTTCTCTTTCTTTTTCACCATTTTATCCAGATTTCTTTGGCACTTTTCTTTCGTTTTTGTATGTGTTTCTCTTTACGCTTTTCATCAGTTTTCAGAAACTTTGAGATTGTTTATTGTCCATCGGTTTTTTATTTATCTTTTTCATTATTTTTCTTTGCTTTCTTTGTTTTGTTGTCAGTTTTCATATTTCTATTCCTTTTATTTTCCCCATACAACATGAACATTTTTCAACTACATTGATTTGTATACATACATTTTGGAGTCTACATTTTTTCATATGCGTTATATATTTTTGTTATATATCAGGATAATAATTCAAATATGCCTTTAACAATTTTGAATACATGCTTAACATTTTTCTAATACAAGATTAACATTAAATAAAATATACATATTTTATGTCTAATTTTCTCATATACACTCTACTTTTTTTACATGATGAACATTTCCTATATACAAGTTTAAAAAAAAATTTATACACATTGAACATTTTTCTAATACATGATTAACATTTTTTGAAAATAAACTTTATGTCAACTTTTCTTGTACACATTCTATTTTTTTTACATACATCATTGACATTTTTCTATATACATGTTTAACTTTTTTATATATATGTTTAACATTTTTGTAATATGTAAATTATTTTTAGTTTAAACATATATTTGTTATGTCTACTTGTTCCATACGCATTGTACATTTTCCATATACTTCAGGAACATTTTTTATATAAGATTTATATTTTCAAAATACATGATTAACAATTTTGAGATACATGATTAACAATTTTAAACATATATATATTTTCCATTTATGTATGGCTAACATTTTCCATTTATGTATGTACAATGTTTTTGACAATAGAGAAATTTATTTTTTTTCGAAATGTAAGCAAAAGGGCAAAAATATAATCTGTAAAAAAGGAACAAATTCGTGTTTTTCCTTTTTCACCTGTTGTTTTTCTGTTCTTTTCTTTATTTTAAATTTTGATTTCTGTTGTTTTTCACTGGGTTTTTTATTGGTTTCCTCAGTTTTCACTAGTTTTCCATTCTCTTTCTTTTCTTCTTCGTTTTACCTTTTTATTTTCTTCGGGTTTCAAAGTTTTTCTTTGTTCGCTTTATTTTCACTATTTGATCCTGATTTTTTTGGATTTGTCTTTTGCTTTTACGTTTTTTATTTATGCTTCTCATCGGTTTTAGGAAGCTCCGAGATTGTTTCTTGTTCTTTGTTTTTTATGTTTTCATTATTTGTCTGTGCTTTCCTTGTTTCTTTGTCCGTTTTCATATTTTTATTCCTTTTTTGTATAAAATATGAACATGTTTCTAATACATCGATTAAATTTTTAGAACACAAAATTTTTGATGTCTATATTTTTGGCATATACATTTTTTTATACATAAGGAACATTGTTCAGATATGCCTTTAACATTCGCCTAATTGTCTCATATACATTATGTATTTTGTTTTTACACCAGGAACATTTTCTATATACACGTTTAACATTTTTCTGTGGTTTTTATGTCCTTGGAACCATTGAGATTGTTTTCTTGTTCATCTTTTTTATGTTTTCATTATTTTTCTTCACTTTCGTTGTTTATTGGCCAGTTTTCATATTTTTATTTTTATTTTTGTATAAAGCATGAACATTTTTCTAATACATTGATTATTTTTTCTGAATACATACTTTTTGATATCTACATTTTTGGCATATCCATAGTATCTTTTTTTAGACATCCAGAACATTGTTCATATTTGCATTTCACATTTTTCATATGCATGTTTAACATTTTGTAAACCCATTAACATTGCTTTAGAATATAGATATTTTTATGTCTAACTTTGTCATATTCATTCTGCATTTTGTGTTTACATCATGAACATTTTCTATATACACATTTAGTTTTTTTCATAGACACATTTAACATTTTTCTAATAGATGATTATATTAGAAAATTATATTTTATGTCTATTTTTCTCATACACATTCTATGTCATTTGTATACACCTGGAACAATTTATATATACACATTTAACATTTTGTAATTCATGATTAATTTTTTGGTTTAAAATATATTTTTTATGGCTACTTTTTCCATACACATTCTACATTTTACTCATATGTCAGGAATATGTTTCAATATACATGATGAAATTTAGAGTTAGACAAATATTTGTTATGTATACTTTTTCTGGACACATTCTACATTTTCCGTATGCATTAGGAACATTTTTTATACAAGTTTTACATTTTCGAAATACATGATTACCATTTTTTAAATACATGATTAACTATTTAAATATCTTTGTTTTTATGTTTAGAGTTTTTGATGCACATAATACATTCTTGGAATACATCTTAAATATTATTTAATACATGTTTAAATTTTTTAAACAGATAACTATGTTTTTTGAAATTAATGGTAATGGTTTAGAACACATATATTTTTATGTCTTCTTTTTTATACGAGATTAGCATTTTTAAAAACGTTTGATTAACACTTTTCATTTTGGTATGTACAGTGATTTTGATAATAAATAAATTTACCTTTTTTCGAAATATAAGCAATAGAAAAAGACATAAAGCAATAATGTGAATCACTGCCTACCTGGGCCGCCACATTTTGGGCGAACCCTGACGTGAGTGAGCGCTAAAGTTTGCGACAAGCAAAACATAGCCGGGTCCCTTAAAACTGGCGTGACTGCTTACACCCTAGCCCAGGGAATCCTCTACGGCGTGAACGTCGGGAGCAACTAGTTAACGAGCGCTCCTTCGGGAGCCTCACAACGATCAGCGCCACTTGGTGCGCTCTCAGCCATTCGCCACGTGTCGTGCTCTGGACGCCTCCTTCGGAATTTGTTTTTTTATTTTTCCGCACGCGTTTTCGGCTTTTTAAACGGTTTTTTCTGGGTTTTTTCGACGTTCTGGTTTTACCCCGGTCTTTCTTAGATTTTCGATCAATTTTTTTTTTGAATTTTTTCCATGAAAAAACGCATTTTTTTTGTGAAAGTCATGGTTTTTCTTTTGCGAGAGGCACGGTTGTGCTTACGCGAAAGTCACGACCGTGCCTCTCGGAAAGGGAAAAAATACGTGTTTTCTGTTTTTTCTTTTGCGAGAGTCACGGTTTTGCTTTCGCGAGAGGCACGGTTGTGCTTTCGCGAGAGTCACGGCCGTGCCTCTCGGAAAGGGAAAAACAAAACGCGTTTTCTGTTTTTTTTCGTTCACGAGAGTCATGGTTTTTCGTTCGCGAGAGGCACGGTTGTGCTTACGCGAAAGTCACGACCGTGGCTCTCGGAAAGGGAAAAAAATACGCATTTTTTGTTCTTTTCTCTTTCGCGAGAGTCACGGTTTTGCTTTCGCGAGAGGCACGGTTGTGCTTTCACGAGAGTCACGGCCATGCCTCTCGGAAACGAAAAAAAAACGCGTTTTCTATTTTTTTCCTTACACGAGAGTCACGGTTTTGATTCCACGAGAGGCACGGTTGTGATTTTGCGAGAGGCACGGGCGCGCCTCTTTCGGAAAGAAAAAAAAACCGTGCTCCCGGTTCGTTTTTTCGCCCGGTTTTTTTCGTGAAAAAGAAAGTTCGTCAAAACCTATCAACATGGGATCTAGTTTTGAAGATCTCGACGCGAGAAATCCAACGGTGAAAACGGTTCGAAATTTGGACGCACGGTTTAAGAGATAAAACATTTTAAATAAACGAATCTATGAAAAAAAGGGAAAATTCCGAGGTTGCGACAAGTGGCGCGCTGCATGTGCGCCACTTGTCGCGATCTAGGAAAGTGTAGTGTTCTTTGCAACGAGTACTCTTTAATTAATGATTTGGGTGAACGTCGCCCGCGAGGGACCTAGCGCACACCGCTCTCGCGTGATGGGCATTCGTATGCTCTGGCCTAATTTCTGGTTCGTTTCCTTTCGCTTTTTTCTTTCCTGTTTTCTTTATTCTCCTTCCGTTTTATTTTGATTTTTGATTTTTTTATTTCTCTTTCTTCTTCTTTACTTTACACTTTTTCGTGCGAATTTTCTTATCAAATTCGCGAACATTTTGTTCACCGAATTCAAAAAATGTTCAAGAACTATTTTTTTTCATAAAATTCAATTTTTTGTTCACTAGGTTTTAAAAATGTTCACAATTTTTTCTTTGAATTAAGAAAATACTCATCACCTTCAAAATTTATTCGTTGACTTCCGAAAATATTTATCAAATTCAAATTTGTTTATTGAATTCAAAATATGTTCAATATTTTTTTAAATGTTCTTTAATACAATTTTTTCCATCGAGTTCAAAACAATGTTCATCGAATTCATTTTTTCTCACTAAATACAAAAGAAGATGTTCATTATTATTAAAAAATGCTGATAAAAATTGTTCATTAAAGTAAAAAACATTCATGAGAATTAAAAGAATGTTCATTCGTTTGAAATCATGAATTTTTTGAATTCATGAACTCTTTGTGACAATTGAAAATTCATAATTTGTTGATGTTAGATCCTTTTTTTTAGTCCTGAATTGTTTTAACATAGAATAAAATAAAAACATAATAAAAAGGAAAACATAAAGAAAAGAAACAGGGGTGCCAAAGCCCAGCAAATGGGCCGGGCAAACTGACGCGCCAGGGGAAGGGTTGAGTGCGCGCCCACATGGTCCCTGGGGCGCACCGCGCCATATAGGAGGCCCCGCTAGCCCGTAGGCTCCATTAGTTTGGTGCTTGTTTAGCTCGGCGATACTAGGCCTAGATTGCACCCTCTAGTCCAATTATAGGGCCAATAATCAGCACATGAACCGTCATATTAAGTTTTTAATTGTGAAGGAAGAAAATGAGAGCAACTAGTTGAAATGTACTCCTTTGGGAGTTCCGCACGGGTCACTTGGTGTGGGCTGGGAGCGTGTGAAGGAAATATGCCCTAGAGGGAATAATAAAGTTGTTATCTATATTTCCTTATATCCTGATAAATGTTTATTATTCATGCTAGAATTGTATTAACCGGAAACTTAGTACATGTCTGAATACATAGACAAACAGAGTGTCACTAGTATGCCTCTACTTGACTAGCTCGTTAATCAAAGATGGTTAAGTTTCCTAGCCATGGACAAAGAGTTGTCATTTGATGGATGGGATCACATCATTAGAGAATGATGTGATTGACTTGACCCATCCGTTAGCTTAGCACTATGATCGTTTAGTTTATTGCTATTGCTTTCTTCATAACTTATACATGTTCCTATGACTATGAGATTATGCAACTCCCGAATACCGGAGGAACACTTTGTGTGCTATCAAACGTCACAACGTAACTGGGTGATTATAAAGATGCTCTACAGGTGTCTCCGATGGTGTTTGTTAAGTTGGCATAGATCGAGATTAGGATTTGTCACTCCGATTGTCGGAGAGGTATCTCTGGGCCCTCTCGGTAATGCACATCACTATAAGCCTTGCAAGCAATATGTGACTAATGAGTTAGTTACGGGATGATGCATTACGGAACGAGTAAAGAGACTTGCCGGTAATGAGATTGAACTAGGTATTGAGATACCGACGATCGAATCTCGGGCAAGTAACATACCGATGACAAAGGGAACAACGTATGTTGTTATGCGGTTTGACCGATAAAGATCTTCGCAGAATATGTAGGAACCAATATGAGCATCCAGGTTCTGCTATTGGTTATTGACGGGAGATGAGTGTCGGTCATGTCTACATAGTTCTCGAACCCGTAGGGTTCGCACGCTTAACGTTTGATGACGATCGGTATTATGAGTTTATGTGTTTTGATGTACCGAAGGTAGTTCGGAGTCCCGGATGTGATCACGGACATGACGAGGAGTCTCGAAATGATTGAGACATAAAGATTGATATATTGGACGATGTTATTCGGACACCGAATGAGTTTCGGGGGTCACTGGATAAATATCGGAGTGCGTGGGGATTATCGGAACCCCCGGGGGAAATAATGGGCCTCTATGGGCCTTAGTGGGAAGAGAGGAAGGGCCAGGAGGGGCTGGCCATGCGCCCCCCCCGTTGTGTCCGAATTGGACTAGGGGAAGGGGGCGGCGCCCCCCTTTCCTTCTCTCCCCCTCTTCCTTCCTTCCCCCTCTCTCCCTCTTGGTGGATTCCTACTAGGACTTGGAGTCCTAGTAGGATTCCCCTCTTGGGGGCGCGCCCTAGGGGCCGGCCGGCCTCCCCCTTGCTCCTTTATATACGGGGGTAGGGGGGCACCCTAGAACACACAAGTTGACAGTTGTCTTAGCCATGTGCGGTGCCCCCCTCCACAGATTTCCACCTCGGTCATATCATTGTAGAGCTTAGGCGAAGCCCTGCGTCGGTAACTTCATCATCACCGTCACCACGCCGTCGTGGTGAAGAAACTCTCCCTCGGCCTCAGTTGGATCAAGAGTACGAGGGACGTCACCGAACTGAACGTGTGCAGACCGCGGAGGTGCCGTGCGTACGGTACTTGGATCGGTTGGATCGCGAAGACGTTCGACTACATCAACCGCGTTACTAAATGCTTCCGCTTTCGGTCCACGAGGGTACGTGGACACACTCTCCCCGCTCGTTGCTATGCATCACTGCTACCTCTTGAGCATGCGTTGGTTTTCCCTTGAATAGGAAAGGGTGATGTAGAAAAGTAGCGTAAGTATTTCCCTCAGTTTTTGAGAATCAAGGTATCAATCCAGTAGGAGACTACACACAAATCGCCTAGTACCTGCAGAAACAATCAAGAACCTTGCAACCAACGCGATAAAGGGGTTGTCAATCCCTTCACGGCCACTTGCAAAAGTGAGATATGATAAATATAATAAGATAAATATTTTTGGTATTTTTGTTATATAGATTGGAAAATAAAGATTGCAAAATAAATAGTAAACTAGAATTATAGATCGGAAACTTATATGATGTAAAGTAGACCCGGGGGCCATAGGTTTCACTAGTGGCTTCTCTCATGATAGCATATATTATGGTGGGCGAACAAATTACTGCCAAGCAATTGATAGAAAAGCGCATAGTTACGATGATATCTAAGGCAATGATCATGAATATAGGCATCACGTCCGTGTCAAGTAGACCGAAACAATTCTGTATCTACTACTATTACTCCACACATCGACCGCTATCCAACATGCATCTAGAGTATTAAGTTCATAATAACGGAGTAACGCATTAGGCAAGATGACATGATGTAGAGGGATAAACTCAAGCAGTATGATATAAACCCCATCTTTTTATCCTCGATGGCCACAATACAATACGTGTCGGTTCCCTTTCTTTCACTGGGATCGAGCACCGCAAGATTGAACCCAAAGCTAAGCACTTCTCCCATTGCAAGAAAGATCAATCTAGTAGGCCAAACTAAACCGATAATTCGAAGAGACTTGCAAAGATATCAAATCATGCATATAAGAATTCAGAGAAGAATCAAATAATATACATAGATAATAAAGTTCATAAACCCACAATTCAGTGGATCTCGGCAAACACACCGCAAAATAGTATTACATCGAATAGATCTCCAAGAACATCGAGGAGAACTTTGTATTGAGAACCAAAGAGAGAGAAGAAGCCATCTACTCCCTCCGTCCCAAAATATAAGGACGTTTTTTACACTATGGGACATAGGGAGTAGTTAATAACTATGGACTCGAAGGTCTATGGTAAACTACTCACACATCATCGGAGAGGCTATGGTGTTGATGTAGAAGCCCTCCATGCTCGAATCCCCCTCCGGCAGATTGCCGAAAAAGGCCCCAAGATGGGATTTCACGGGTACAGAAGGTTGCGGCGGTGGAAAAGTGGTTTCGTGGCTCCCCTGGATGTTTTCAGGGTATAAGAGTATATATAGGCGAAAGAAGTAGGTCGGTGGAGCTACGAGGGGTCCACGAGGGTGGGGGGCGCGCCCTCCTACCTCGTGGCCGCCTTGTTGCATCTCTGACTTCCACTCCAAGTCTCTTGGATTGCTTTGTTACAAGAAAGATCCTCGCGAAGGTTTCGTTCCGTTTGGATTCCGTTTGATATTCCTTTTCTGTGAAACACTGAAATAGGCAAAAAAACAGCAATTGGAACTGGGCCTCCGGTTAATAGGTTAGTCCCAAAAATAATATAAAAGAGCATAATAAATCCTATTAAACATCCAAAACAGATAATATAATATCATGGAACAATAAGAAATTATAGATACGTTGGAGACGTATCAGCATCCCCAAGCTTAATTCCTGCTCGTCCTTGAGTAGGTAAATGATAAAAACAGATTTTTTGATGTGAAATGCTACCTAACATAGTTTTCAATGTAATTCTCTTTATTGTGGCATGAATGTTCAGATCCGGAAGATTGAAGACAAAAGTTTAATATTGACATAAAAATAATAATACTTCAAGCATAATAACCAAGCAATTATGTCTTCTCAAAATAACATAGCCAGAGAAAGCTCATCCCTACAAAATCATATAGTTTGGCCATACTCCATCTTCGCCACACAAAATGCTCTCATCATGCACAACCCCGATGACAAGCCAAGCAATTGTTTCATACTTTAGCATTCTCAAACCTTTTCAACTTTCACACAATACATGAGCGCGAGCCATGGACATAGCACTATGGGTGGAATAGAATATGATGATGGAGGTTGTGCGGAGAGGACAAAAAGGGAGAAAGTCTCACATTGATGCGGCTAATCAACGGGCTATGTAGATGCCCATCAGTTGATGTCAATGCGAGGAGTAGGGATTGCCATGCAACGAATGCACTAGAGCTATAAATGTATGAAAGCTCAACAAAAGAAACTAAGTGGGTGTGCATCCAACTTGCTTGCTCACGAAGACCTAGGGCATTTGAGGAAGCCCATTGTTGGAATATACAAGCCAAGTTCTATAATTAAAAATTCCCACTAGTATATGAAAGTGACAAAATAAGAGACTCTCTATCATGAAGATCATGGCGGTACTTTGAAGCACAAGTGTGGAAAAAGGATAGTAGCGTTGCCCCTTCTCTCCTTTTCTCTCTTTTTTTGGGCCTTCTCTTTTTTTATTTGGCCTTTTTTTATTTCCTCACACGGGACAATGCTCTAATAATGATGATCATCACACTTCTATTTATTTACAACTCAAGGATTACAACTCGATACTAGAACAAAATATGACTCTATATGAGTGCCTCCGGTGGTGTACCGGGATGGGCAATGAATCAAGAGTGACATGTATGAAAAATTATGCATGGTGGCTGTGACGCCCCGATTCAATCGTACACTAATCATACACGCAAATGTGTACGATCAAGATCAAGGACTCACGGAAAGATATCACAACACAACTCTAGACATAAATTAAAATAATACAAGCTTTATATTACAAGCCAGGGGCCTCTAGGGCTCGAATACATAAGCTCGAATACACAAGAGTCAGCGGAAGCAATAATATCTGAGTACAGACATGAGTTAGACAAGTTTGCCTTAAGAATGCTAGCACAAAAGCAACAATGATCGAAAAGGCAAGGCCTCCTGCCTGGGAGCCTCCTAACTACTCCTGGTCGTCGGAGGTCTCCACGTGGTAGTAGGAACCCTTGGGGTAGTAGCAGTCGTCGTCGAAGGTGGCGTCTGGATCCTGGTGTCGGTGTCAAAACCGGCGGATCTCGGGTAGGGGGTCCCGAACTGTGCGTCAAGGTCGGATGGTAACAGGAGACAAGGGACACTTTATTTTACCCAGGTTCGGGCCCTCTCGATTGAGGTAAAACCCTACTCCTGCTAGATTAATATTGATGATATGGGTAGTACAAGAGTAGATCTACCACGAGATCAAGGAGGCTAAACCCTAGAAGCTAGCCTATGGTATGATTGTGTATGATGATGGTTGTTCTACGGACTACAACCCTCCGGTTTATATAGACACCGGATAGGGTTAGGGTTACACAGAGTCGGTTACAATGGTAGGAGATCTTGAATATCCGCACGCCTAGCTTGCCTTCCACGCCAAGGAAAGATCCTTCCGGACACGGGACGAAGTCTTCAATCTTGTATCTTCATAGTCCTGGAGTCCGGCTGAAGGTATAGTCCGGCTATCCGAACACCCCCTAATCCAGGACTCCCTCAGTAGCCCCCGAACCAGGCTTCAATGACGATGAGTCCGGCGTGCAGATTGTCTTCGGCATTGCAAGGCGGGTTCTCCTTCAAACTTTGTGTACCTGCGGGTATAACGTCTGATTTTTATAATGCAGCGCTCCTTGGCTTTCACGCCCAATAATGGCCGCCTTCCACGTGTCAAACGAATGCGAAAAGCCGGGGCAGTTTTACATCCAAGCCCCTAGCCATATAAACGAGCTGCCTATCTAACAGGATGAGGATACAGATCCAAACCACACCTTCCCCTTCCGCGAGAAATCATCAGAGCGTCTCCAGCAAAGATCCATTCCAACATGGCCAGCCGCCGTAGCTCCTCCTCTCGCCCTTCCAGTCCTATCCCTGGAGTCTGGGAGAGTTGTTCCATCCCGCATAGCGAATTAGTGTCGCTCCAAGCCAAGGGATTTCTCCCTCAATCCTATATGGTCTCGGTCCGAGCCGGACTCACCACTTATCAAGGCGGAAAACAAGCGGAGAACTCACCTAGTCCCTCTAAAGGGGAGCGGGTGTGCCTGGTCCCTTATCTAATAAGGGGACTGGGATTTGCAAT
The DNA here is from genome assembly GCA_032464435.1 of Aegilops umbellulata. Classification (NCBI taxonomy): domain Eukaryota; kingdom Viridiplantae; phylum Streptophyta; class Magnoliopsida; order Poales; family Poaceae; genus Aegilops; species Aegilops umbellulata. The sequence goes on along the minus strand of CP136059.1, from coordinate 477,540,810 downwards.
TCATCCCTTTCTCCGCGGGCTTCTGGAGTTCTATGGCCTCCAGCTGCACCACCTTACGCCCGGCTCCGTGTTACACATCGCGGGCTTCGTTGCTCTTTGCGAGCTATTTTTAGGCGTCGAGGCTCATTTCGCGCTGTGGAAGAAGATATTCTGCCTGGTGCCCCGTTCCCAAGAGGGGTCCATATATCAAGTGGGCGGAGCCGAAGTATGGCGCATCGCCGGGACCGGATACCCGTCCGGAACCCCGAAGAAGGCGTCCGAGGACTGGCCTTCAGAATGGTTTTACATAGACGACGTCCCCCTGCCGGGCCCTATCCGGGCCGGTCTCCCTGAGTTCAACAATGCTCCCCTGAAGAAACGCCTGAGCTGGCGCCCTTGGAGCTCTCAGAGAGAGAATGACAGAGACATCCTTTACTTAATGGGCCGGATTAAGCTATTGGCTCCTTCCGGACTAACCATGATTAAAGTCATGGCCATATGCATTATGCGGGGGGTGCAGCCGCTCCAATACAGAAGCCACCCCATGTGGGATTTCAACGGGGAAGATGATGCCACCCGTCACGGCCGTAAAGGGCCGGACTCACCTGCCGCCCTAATGAAGATCTTATCCTCTTTGTACAAGGGAGAAGAAGAGGAATTCCTCCGCATCGACCCGCAGGGCGGATTTTCCATGTATAATCCTCCGAATTGGGTAAGCGGACAGTCGTGCTTCCCTGTTCATTTTACATTCCCATGATTAAATAGGCAGTCTAACGACTTCAACGCAGGACCTGCGTCAGGAGGTAAAAAACATAAACAACCGTCCTCCACAGCCAGAGGACCCAGAACGGTCCCTTGATCCGGACTCCGAAGAGGATCCGGACTTAGCGGTGGAGTTTATCGACGGAGTGTTTTATCAGCTAAGCAAGGACAATACCTTGGTAGCTATTATAGCTGATTACCAAGGGTTAATCCCGGCCTCCCAGGTGACAAATACCGGAGCTTTACCCCCTTAAGAGGGGTTCCGTTTTCACAGGTTTGGTTGTTCTTACAGTAACCGTGCTTTGTAGGGGAGATTCCCGAGGCGGGAAGCCGACCCCGCTGCAGCTAGCAGGCGGGGGGCCGCAGGGCCCCGTGGGGCAAAAAGGAACGTAGTCCGGACTGAGGTGCCAGAGCAAAGGTATGGCGTACCCTCTCTTTTTCCCTGGTGTTTTACTCCTCTAGGGTATATTAACATTCGTGCCATCTTCAGGACGAAGAGACCTCGCCGGACTATATCCGGAGAGGTTGCCAATCGCGCCTTCACCAGCCAGACTCCAACGCCCGGCCCGGAAGCGGAGGCCCGCGCAAGGCACGCACTGGACTCTCCTCCATCAGAGGATGCGGACAGGCTGTCTGCCACCCATTCCGAGGTGGAGAGTGCCATGAACCACAGGCGTCGCCGGACAGTCCTTCGCGACGCTTGTTTCTCCCAGGAGGCTTTAGATTCCTTCAATTCGGGAGACGCGTACCTTCGTGCCGCTCAAAATGGTTTAGCCAGAGCCACGGAGCAATATGTAAAAGACATACGGGTAAGAAAATTTTGGTAAATATAGATATGCCAGTAGCCCCCGAGACTTGAAGCAGTGGAAATAACTGATTCGAGAATCATATAACATGCAGTTTCTTACCGAGAAGAACACCTCGCTGTCCCAGGAGCTGGAAAGGTGCAGGGCCCAACTAGAGGCCGCACTAACGGCAGCAGGGAGACCCCTGCAGGTAAACAATACACCAGAATATTTAGTATTGTGCGGATTTAAGTGCCAATCTGACAAATGGTATTGCAGATGGCGCCGGACTCGATCCGGACAGGCAACAACTTCTACGCCGGTTAAAGGCTGGTGAAAGCGTGCTAACAAAGGTGAGGCGGGAGAAGAATGATCTCCAGGATGCCAACACCAGGCTGGATGTTGAACTAAAAGATGTTCGTGGCCAGCTGTCGGACTCCAATAAAGAGAATCAGCGACTTCGACGCGGCATTTTTAGTAAGTGCTTAAGCGAACTCTTGAAAAAGGAGTTCGGCGAGGAAGACGACTAACAGAGTTATGTCTGTAGGTATGCTGACAGGTCGTCCTGCAGAGGAGATGCCCGGTTCAACGGGCGATCTTCTTCCCGAACTCTCGCAACTGCACGAACGAGTTCGGCAGGCGATGCGAGGTATTGCCCAAGCCTTGTGGCCTGCCCACTCCATACCTGAGGGCCTTGGAGAACTTGCGGAGAAGTTGAAGGGAGCTCGGCGGCGCTTCCGGTTATGGAAGATATCAGCCTGCCGGCAGGGCACTAGGGAGGCCTGGGCCATGGTGAAGACCCGCTTTACGAAGTCTAACCCCAATCACATGGCCGAGGTCGGACCGGTGGGGCCTGATGGGAAGGAGATCCCTGTGAGCTTAGTGTATGGCCAGGTAGAATTGGCCGCAAAGTATTCCCAGCAGGACTGTAAATTAGACAGCCTGTTAGATGGTATAGAGGAGGAATACAATCAGTCAGGATGACTATGTAATTTATAATTGACATGTGTAATGCCTTCTAGCCGGATTGTAGATCGTTAGTCGTTGCCGACCTTTTCGCTTCGACCTCGAGACCTGACGGTCCGGAGTGTGTCCGAATACCATAACGATTATATAAGAACCGAGGTATGCATGGAGACCAGGCGTAGGGGTCATTAGTGCTTTATCAGACAAGTGCCCAACTAGTTATGTTATATTACATGGTTAGTAAGAAACATCTTCTAGAGAGAATAGTTCCGTTAAGGGTTCCTTTCGCTGGGGTGGCGTGCCCTGAAGTGCACGTCCGGACTGCAAATGCAGGAAAACATCTGGGGGCATGTATAAGTAAAAAAGGTTCATCTTTAGTTCACCGACCGAATATTCCATCAAGAACGCTAGCTTTCGGCTTCACCCAGTCTGAGGTACACATCCGGCTTATCCGGCAGTAGCAATCGCAGAGGTGCTCCCTTTACCGCCTAGCCGAACAATCGGGAACGTAGGGGTAAGCACAGGAGCCAGGCAACCCAGCATGGCCAAAACTTAAGTCGTATCGATGCATATAATGGTGAAGAAAAGGTGCATGCGGAAGTCTGACGCATGCGTTGGGCGTGAAACCCATATAAACAAGCTTCTGTTAAAGAAGCCCCCAGGTTTAAGGAGCGCGGGTAGCGCATCACATGATGAGCCTTTAAGGGCTATAAAAGGAAAGTGTGGGAGGAGACAAAATAAAAACAGAAAAAAATATATAAAAATGGACAGAGGAAGGAGACAAACCCAGAGTCCGGCGCTAGGCATAGAATCTTCGGAGACGTGCGGCGTTCCATGGGTTCGGCTCGAGTCGGTTATCCGACGCATCTCGCAGGCGGTACGCTCCACCAGTCAGGACTTGGTCAATTATGAAGGGACCTTCCCATTTGGGCTTGAGTTTGTCCTTTTTCTTATCCGGCAGGCGTAGAACTAGTTCGCCAACGTTGTAATTTTTGGCCCATACTTCTCTGCTTTGATATCTTTGAGCCTACTATTGATAAAATGCGGAATGGGCTTTAGCCACATCACGCTCCTCCTCTAAGGCGTCCAGGTTGTCCTGCCGATCAAGCTCGGCTTCTCTTTCTTCGTACATGCGCACTCGAGGTGAGTCATGAATTATGTCGCAGGGCAGAACTACCTCTGCGCCGTACACCATAAAGAATGGTGTGAATCCGGTGGTACGATTCGGCGTGGTTCGCAGCCCCCAGAGTACGGAGTCGAGCTCCTCCACCCAATGCGTATTAGATTCCTTGAGGGATCGCACTAGTCTGGGTTTAATGCCGCTCATGATGAGACCATTTGCACGTTCGATCTGACCGTTAGTTTGTGGGTGATAGACAGAAGCATAGTCGAGCTTAATGCCCATGTTTTTGCACCACAGCTTTACTTCGTCGGAGGTGAAGTTTGTGCCGCTATCGGTGATGATGCTGTGAGGGACGCCGTAACGGTGTACGACCCTGGATATGAAGTCTGTCACAGGTCCGGATTCGGCCGTCTTAATAGGCTTGGCTTCTATCCATTTGGTGAATTTATCCACCATGACCAATAAGTATTTTTTATTGTGGGTTCCACCTTTGAGGGGTCCCACCATGTCAAGCCCCCAGACCGCAAAAGGCCAAGTGATGGGGATAGTTCGGAGGGCGTTGGGCGGCATATGGCTTTGGTTTGCAAAGAGCTGGCAACCGACGCATCATTTGACTAAGTCATGAGCGTATGCTCGGGCCATCGGCCAATAAAAGCCCGTACGGAAAGCCTTGCTTACAAGGGACCGAGCTGCGGCGTGGTGGCCACCGAGTCCGGCATGAATTTCAGCCAACAGACTCCGCCCTTCCTCTTCGGAGATACATCTTTGAAGGACTCCTGTAGTGCTTTTCTTATATAGCTCTCCCTCGTAGACTTTATGGGATTTAGATCGCCGCACTATGCAGCGTGCCTCGTTTTGGTCCTCTGGGAGTTCCTGCCTAGTAAGGTAGGCTAGGAATGGTTCTGTCCACGGGGCGATGACCGCCATTATTACGTGGGCTGAAGGTGTGATTTCGGTGGCAGGGCCTCCGATTATGTCGGATTGTTCGGCGTCGGGTTGTGCGGTTGTGTCCGGACTGTTATCCGAGGGTTCCCCCTCCCATTCTACAGATGGCTTGAATAATCTTTCTAAGAAGATATTGGGGGGGACTGCATCTCGTTTTGCTCCGATGCGTGCCAGGACGTCCGCTGCCTGATTATTTTCTCGGGCTATATGGTGAAACTCTAGTCCCTCGAACCGAACTGACATTTTTAGGACGGCATTGCGATAAGCTGCCATTTTTGGGTCTTTGGCGTCGAAGTCGCCATTTATTTGGGATATCGCGAGGTTTGAGTCCCCGCGTACTTCCAGGCGTTGAATGCCCATGGATACTGCCATCCGGAGACCATGTAGAAGGGCCTCGTATTCGGCTGCATTATTAGAGTCCGTGTACATAATTTGGAGTACATATTGGACTGTGTCTCCTGTAGGGGACGTCAAAACGACGCCAGCCCCCAGTCCGGCCAACATTTTGGAGTCATCAAAATGCATGATCCAGTTTGAATATGTGCCGTACTCTTTAGGGAGTTCGGCCTCTGTCCATTCGGCGACGAAGTCGGCTAGGACTTACGATTTAATGGCTCGCAGTGGTTTGTAGGTTATGTCGAACGGGAGGAGCTCTATGGCCCATTTTGCTATCCGGCCCGTTGCATCGCGGTTGTTGATAATATCGTTGAGTGGTACTTCCGAGGCTACTGTTATAGAACACTCTTGAAAGTAGTGTCGTAGCTTCCGGGATGCCATAAACACCGCGTATGTAATCTTTTGGTAATGCGGGTACCGTGATTTGCATGGTGTGAGGACAGTGGACACGTAGTAAACCGGCCTTTGAAGGGGGAGCTTGTGTCCGTCCGTTGCCCGTTCGACGACGAGTACTGCGCTAACAACTTGATGAGTTGCGGCAATGTACAATAGCATGGGTTCGCCAGTGTTCGGCGCGGCCAGGATTGGGTTTGTTGCCAAGATGGCCTTTATTTCCTCGAGTCTGGCCATGGCAGCGTCTGTCCACTCGAAGTGTTTGGTGCGCCTAAGGAGGCGGTACAGGGGCAATGCCTTTTCTCCCAGGCGGGAGATAAAGCGGCTTAAAGCCGCCACACATCCGGTGAGTTTCTGTATTTGTTTGAGGTCTTTTGGGACATCCAATTGTGACAAAGCTCGGATTTTAGCTGGATTTGCTTCAATTCCTCTACCGGATACAATGAAGCCCAGGAGCTTTCCGGCTGGAACGCCGAAAACGCATTTTTCCGGATTGAGCTTAATGTCGTATTTTCGGAGGTTGTCGAATGTAAGCCTCAAGTCGTCTACTAGAGATTCGACATGTCTTGATTTAACGACCACATCATCTACATACGCCTCCATTGTTTTGCCGATCTGGTTTGCCAGGCATGTTTGAATCATGCGCTGATATGTTGCGCCGACGTTTTTTAGCCCAAAGGGCATTGTGTTGAAGCAGAATGGGCCGTATGGTGTGATGAATGCTGTTGCGGCTTGGTCTGATTCTGCCATCTTGATTTGATGGTAACCGGAGTATGCGTCGAGGAAGCACAGCGAATCGTGTCCTGCAGTGGCATCGATGATTTGATCTATTTGAGGGAGGGGGAAAGGATCCTTTGGGCAAGCCTTATTAAGGTCTTTGAAATCGACACACAGGCGCCAGGATTTGTCCTTCTTTGGTACCATCACCAGGTTTGCTAGCTAGTCCGGGTGTTTTATGTTTCTAATGAATCCGGCCTCCAATAACTTGGCTAGCTCCTCTCCCATAACCTGCCTCTTTGGTTCGAAGAAACGCCGAAGGGCTTGTTTGACAGGTTTGAATCCTTTCTGGATATTTAGGCTGTGTTCGGCCAACCTGCGTGGGATTCCTGGCATGTCTGAAGGGTGCCAAGCGAAAATGTCCCAGTTCTCTCGTAGGAACTCTCGCAGTGCGGCGCCTACATCAGGGTTCAGTCTTGCCCCGATGGAGGCTATTTTATTGGGGTCCGTTGGGTGGACCTGGAATTTGACTATTTCGTCCGCTGGTTTGAAGGATGTGGATTTGGATCTCTTATCGAGTATCACATCATCCCTATTGACCGTGGATCGCAGCGCAGTAAGTTCTTCGGCCGCTAAGGTTTCGGATAGTGCCTCGAGGGCCAATGCGGCTGTCTTGTTCTCGGCGCGGAGTGCTATGTCCGGATCACTAGCGAGAGTGATAATTCCGTTTGGCCCAGGCATCTTAAGCTTCATGTACCCGTAATGGGGTATAGCTTGGAAAACTGTGAAAGCCTCCCGTCCTAGTATAGCGTGATATCCGCTTTTGAACGGGGCCACCTGGAACGTGATCTGTTCGGACCTGTAATTATCCGGCGTGCCGAATACCACATCTAGTGTGATCTTTCCGGTGCAGCGCGCTTCCTGACTGGGGATTATTCCTCTAAAGGTTGTGCTGCTTCGCTCAATGCGGTTCCAGTCTATTTCCATCTTTTGGAGGGTTTCCTCGTAAACGAGGTTCAATCTGCTGCCTCCGTCCATGAGTACCTTTGGGAGGCGACAACCGTCCACTATGGGACTGAGGACCAATGCGACTGGTGCTCTGGCTGTTTGAAATTTAGGTTCGTCACTCGCGTTGAAGGTGATATCAGTATTACTCCATGGGTTTATTGTTGCTACTTGATAGACTTCAGTGAGGCTGCGGAGTGTTCTTTTTCGCATGTTATTTGATGCGAAAGTCTCAAAGACTGTGAGAACGGAACTGAAATTCTCGGGCTGGTTTCCTTCGACCTCTGGAATTAGGAGGTCCTCGCCAATTTTGGCCACTTGCCGGAGTATCCAACATGCCCTGAGGCTGTGAGTTGGGGTGGCGTCCTCTGCACTGTGAATCTTGCAGGGTCCATCTAGCCACTTTTCCAGTACGGTTCCATGCCCTCTAAAGGGTTTTGATTTTTTGGTATTTAGTCCGGGTGCCTTACTGTGGTGCGCCCTCTTAACTCGGACGGGATTGCTATTCAAGGCCGGATTATCCCAAAATTTTATTTCGGTTTTCCAAGCACTTTCCATCGCACAGTACTTTTGTACTATGGACGCCAAGTCAGCAAAGCGTGTAATATTACGACGACTTACGGCGTTGAGTATTCCCTTGTCCGTGCAAGATTGAAATTGCGTCTCCCTCGTGGCAGTCCTTTATCCTGTTCATAACCAGGAGGAATCTGGCCCAGTAATGATGTACTGTTTCTTCGGGCATTTGCCTGATTTGGGAAAGATCGCTTAAGATCGGGCGGGCGGGTGTCGTGGAATCTGAGACCTCGCCCAGTTTGCTGTTCAGAAGCCGAAGAACTTCCGAATTCCGAGATCCGGAGTCTTGGATGTTATCCGATTTGCCTGATTTTAAGCTCAGGTCTTGGATTGTATCCTCCCCTCCGCGGATATCCGGCATGGAGGGTTCGGGAATTCGGACGTAGCTAGTCCTTAAGATAGATAAAGGGTCGCCGCATTGTGTCTCCACCACAACAACGTGGTGGGTGACTTGGGGAGAGTTAATTTCTCTTAAATCGGGTTTAAGCCCAACCTGGTCGTAATTTGTAGCGACACCCAGTGCGGCGATGCGATCCAGGAGCTCGTTTATAGAAGAGAGCTCCATCGGATCCAATTGCTCGGCGAGTTCTGAGCCGACGTGGAGGTTGCTTTCGATGACCCGGGAGGTCACCGTCGGCGCAACAGCCGAACAGGCGGTTGCGAGAAAATCACCTAGCCGGAGAGTTTGGCCGACAGCCAAGGCTCCTTTTGTAATGGCGCCGTCTTTAAAGACGGGAAGAGGCATCCTTCCCGTTCGCGACGGCACAGAGGAACTCTCAATGAAAGCACCAATGTCGGTGTCAAAACCGGCGGATCTCGGGTAGGGGGTCCCGAACTGTGCGTCAAGGTCGGATGGTAACAGGAGACAAGGGACACTTTATTTTACCCAGGTTCGGGCCCTCTCGATGGAGGTAAAACCCTACTCCTGCTAGATTAATATTGATGATATGGGTAGTACAAGAGTATATCTACCACGAGATCAAGGAGGCTAAACCCTAGAAGCTAGCCTATGGTATGATTGTGTATGATGATGGTTGTTCTACGGACTACAACCCTCCGGTTTATATAGACACCGGATAGGGTTAGGGTTACATAGAGTCGGTTACAATTGTAGGAGATCTTGAATATCCGCACGCCTAGCTTGCCTTCCACGCCAAGGAAAGATCCTTCCGGACACGGGACGAAGTCTTCAATCTTGTATCTTGATAGTCCTGGAGTCCGGCTGAAGGTATAGTCCGGCTATCCGAACACCCCCTAATCCAGGACTCCCTCACTTGGGCTCCACCATCTGGTTGAGACATCCGAGAAGAATGGAAAGAGGTGGAAAAGGGGGGAGCAAAGCAACCGTGAGTACTCATCCAAAGTACTCGCAAGCAAGGATCTACACTACATATGCAACATTATCAAAGAGAGGCTGTATATGTGGACTGGGCTGCAGAAATGCCAGAATAGGGGGGAGAGCCTAGTACTATCGAAGACTAGCATCTTCAACAGCTCCAAGCATCTTGCAGCATCAGAAGAGATAAGAGTAGCATAAAGTAAAGTAGTAGTAGTGTTATCAACCTCGGCCAGAGATCCTTTCTCGACTCCCTGCGAGAAAGCAATCCCAGAGCCATACTATCCAATTCTCATCACAAGTATCCAGTTGTATCGATCGGGATAGAACTCCAAGTGTCCGTTACCGTAGGACAAGCTATCAATATATGTTTTCTTCCCTACAGGGGTGCACCAACTTACCCACCACGCTCGATTAACTCCGGCCGGACACACTTTCATGGGTCATGCCCGACCTCGGCCAAACAATACTCCGCAACCCGACCTAGGATTAATAGAGAGGTCAAGCACGCAGGACTAAACCTATGCCCCTAGGGGTCATGTGCCATCGCCCCGGGAACTCCTGCACGTTGTGTGGACGGCCGGTGAGCAGACCTAGCTACCTCCTTCAAAAAGGCAGCTGCTTACGCAGTCCAACCCGGTGCGCGCCGCTCAGTCGCTGACGTCTATTAAGCTTCGGCTGATGTATACGACGCAGAACGCCCATACTATGCGCACGTGATGGTTAGTGCTATCAGGCCAGAGGCCCCTCGGATCAAATATCCAAATCGTAGTGGATTAGGAACGCGCGGTAACAAGCAGGGACTCGCGATAGATGTAACCCCGTTGCCCCATCTCGTGGACTTGCGGCAAGGGCTAGGAATGCCCGACCATGCATCGTAATTATCTCGCAGGCACCCTCCAGGTCAACCCGTCTCCACATCACTCGCGGGTACCCCTCAGGGTCGACCCGCCTTTCCAAGTAACAGTTGTAAAGTCCAAGTATCCGTGTGTCCAAACATCAAGGGGAAAACCCGAGGAATCACCCCCGGTAAGAGGATCCACCCTCGAGGTTCATACTTGAGGGGTTGCACGACAAAGCCGTATCGGAAGTGGTTAAGGAGGAAATCACCCTCGATGACCATGACCGAACAACTACACTACAGGTTAACATCAGAAGTGCTGATGAGGTCTCACCCTCGGCACTCGATAGTAACCCAGTAGTGTCGAGCAACTAAGGGGAAAGTGATGTGCGGTGCCCGGGCCTGGTCTTCGATCCCGTTGGTCGAGTCTTCGATGATGAAGCAGGGGCAACAAGGAAAAGGTGGGGGTCACTGGTGGATCACTAACCAACCTATACTAAGCAGTTTTAGGATAAGCAGGTAGGTAACAACAGCAAGTTACAATAAACAGGCTATGCATCAGAATAGGAGCAAACAATAATAGTAGCAAAATCTAATGCAAGCATGAGAGAATGGAATGGGTGATATCGGGATGATCAAAGGGGGGGCTTGCCTGGTTGCTCAGACGAGAAGGAGGGGTTGTCGGTGACGTAGTCGATCACAGGGGCATCAGCATCGTCACGGGGTCTATCGAAGAGAAGAGGGGGGGGGGGGAGAAACAGTAAATACATAGCAAGCAAGTGCATAACAGGACAACAGGCAGAGCTAGACGTGTTCTAACGCGGTGCTACACGATACCGGTGAAGGGGTAAGTCTACCGGGATGTTTTCCCGGTTTGGGACCTGTGTCAGACAGATGACCGGAGGGGGAAAGTTCCATGTTTAGATAGTTAGAGGCATGTGCCAGACGAACGGACCGCGTATTCAGATTCATCTCATCGTTTTGAGAAACTTTCATGTATAAAACTTTTTCATCCGAGCTATGGATTATTTTATATGATTTTTCAAAGATTGAACTATATTCTGGATTTATTTATAATTCAAAAATAATGCTTAAATGCTAGACGCACCCAACACAAGGTACACAAAGTGCACCCAGTGGCTGACAGGTGGGCCAGGGGTCCCAGTTGACCAGTCAACGTTTGACTGGTCAACAGGGGGTGGGCCCCCCTGTCATAGACTATTTGATTAACTAACTAGTGTAATTAGTTAAACTAGGTAATTAGCTTAATTAAACCAGATTAAACTAATTAATTAATTAATTTAATAATAATTATTATTTTAAAAACATATATTTTTTATCTATCTTTTTAAAGGGCAGGGCGCTGGGCCCCAGCAGTTAGCGGCCCAGAGGCCTTTTAGGTGCATGGGTTACGGATGCGGGCGTCGGGAGCCCGTACGGGCGAACCCGGGCGCGCGGACGAAGGCCGCTGGGCGGCCGGCGACGACGGCACCAAGGGCATGCGAGGGGGGGGGGCAAAGAGGAGTTGGCCGGCGCGCGCGGGGCTGCGCTCGGAGTGGAGCGGGGCGGTTTGGTGGCGCGGCCGCATGTGGAGGCAGCAGCAGCCAACAGCAGTAGAGCAGCGGCACCGGGGCAGTGATGCGGCGAGGAGGAACCAACGGGGTGAGGGAGTCCTGGATAAGGGGGTCCTCGGACTGCCGGACTATATACTTTGGCCGGACTGTTGGACTATGAATATACAAGATTGAAGACTTCGTCCCGTGTCTGGATGGGACTCTCCTTTGCGTGGAAGGCAAGCTTGGCAATTCAGATATGTAGATCTCCTCCCTTGTAACCGACTCTGTGTAACCCTAGACCCCTCTGGTGTCTATATAAACCGGAGGGTTTAGTCCATATGACAAGGGTGATCATAATCATAGGCTAGCTTCTAGGGTTTAGCCTCTACGATCTCGTGGTAGATCAACTCTTGTAATACTCATATCATCAAGATCAATCAAGCAGGAAGTAGGGTATTACCTCCATCAAGAGGGCCCGAACCTGGGTAAACATTGTGTCCCCCGCCTCCTATTACCATCCGCCTTAGACGCACAGTTCGGGACCCCCTACCCGAGATCCGCCGGTTTTGACACCGACATTGGTGCTTTCATTGAGAGTTCCACTCTGCCGTCGCGATAAAGGCTTGATGGCTCCTTCGATTATCGGCAACAATGCGATCCAGGGTGAGGTTTCTCTCCCCGGACAGATCTTCGTATTCGGCGGCTTCATACTGCGGGCCAACACGCTCGACCATCTGGAGCAGATCGAGAGCTACGCCCCTGGCCGCCAGGTCAGGTCTGGAAACTTAAACTATACTGCCGACATCCGCGGAGACTTGATATTCGACGGATTCGAGCCCATGTCAGGTGCGCCGCACAGTCACGACGAGCATGACTTAACTCTGCCGTCGGACGGTGTTCGGGAGATCACACCTGTGGCTACTCTGGCCCTCAATCCGGAGCAGATCATGCCGTCCAAGGACGGGTGGATGGACCCCGCCACGGAGGCCGCACACTCAGCGGCGATAGAGCCAAATACTGACTTCACCTCCTATGAGACCTGTGTTGCCGAACCCTTGGATTCGTCCCCGGCCACGGGCTCCGAACTGCTTGCGTCCGTGCCTATCTAATCTGATTGGGCACCGATCATGGAGGTTACCTCCTCGGATATTTTCCAACACTCGCCCTTGGGCGACATGCTGGATTCATTAAGGTCTCTCTCCTTGTCAGGAGACCCTCGGCCGAACTATGTCCGGCTCGAGTGGGAAGCGGACGACGAAGAAATTCGTTCCCCACCCACCACCCACTTAATAGCCACCGTCGACGATTTAACCGACATGCTTGATTTCGACTCAGAAGACATCGACGGTATGGACGACGATGCAGGAGAGGAACAGGAACCACCGCCCACAGGGCGATGGACAACTACTTCATCACACGATATATATATATGGTGGATATACCCAAAGAAAACAATGATGAGGAACGGAAGGATGCAGCGAAGGATAATCCCCTCGATAAGCAACCAAAGCGACGACGTAGGCACCGCTCCAAATCCTGCCTCGGCAAAAACAACGATAACAACGCAAGAAAGAATAATACCCTGGTTGACTCCAAAGGAAACGACGACCACATGGACCCAGCGAGAGCAGGATGAGCCAGTGGACGGTGAACATAGTACGGAGCCGCTGTCTGATCACGGCGACGCCGAGGGTAAAGCTCATCAACCTGTCTCCAGAGAGGAGAACAGTCCAGACGACGATGCACACATCATCCCGGAAAGGCACTTGGAGCAAGAGAACCTCCATAGAAGGCTTATTGCCACCGCGAGGAGTCTGAAGAAGCAGAAGCAAAGGCTTAAGGCCGTGCAAAATACACTCAACAGTAGATGGAACAAAGTGCTCGACACTGAAGAAAAGTACGGTGGCAGTCGCCACACAAAGAGCTATCCAAAGCGCAAGCTGCTGCCTGAATTCGATGACGAGGCTTTAGAGCCTATACAGTCGGAAAATAAAACGGCCTATCAGCAGGATCGACCACCCCGTGGCTGTGATAGGGCGGCTAACGATGTCACACCTAAGTCAACACACGATTTACGTGAGGACTTGCACCAAAAAGCCGGTATGACCAGGTCCATCTACGGATCTAGGAAGCGCGCTCCGGCACAGAATCAAAACCGAACACTACAACCGTCAGAATGCCATGACACATCCAAATACAGGGGGTGCCGCGCACCCCCTATGCTTCACCGATGAGGTGCTGGATCACGAATTTCCAGAGGGATTCAAACCCGTGAACATAGAGGCATACGACGGAACGACAGACCCTGGGGTATGGATTGAGGACTTTATCCTTCATATCCACATGGCTTGCGGAAATGATCTCCACGCCATCAAATACTTGCCCCTCAAGTTGAAAGGACCGACTCGGCACTGGCTGAAGAGCCCCCCTGAAAACTCAATTGGAAGTTGGGAAGAGCTTGAGGATGCTTTTGTTGGAAATATGCCCTAGAGGCAATAATAAAAAGCATTATTATTATATTTCCTTATTCATGATAATTGTCTTTATTCGTGCTATAATTGTGTTAACCGGAAATCGTAATACATGTGTGAATAACAGACAACAACATGTCCCTAGTAAGCCTCTAGTTGACTAGCTCGTTGATCGACAGATAGTCATGATTTCCTGACTATGGACATTGGATGTCATCGATAACGGGATCACATCATTAGGAGAATGGTGTGATGGACAAGACCCAATCCTAAACATAGCATAAGATCGCATAGTTCGTTTGCTAGAGTTTTCCAATGTCAAGTATCCTTTCCTTAGACCATGAGATCGTGTAACTCCCGGATACCGTAGGAGTGCTTTGGGTGTGCCAAACGTCACAACGTAACTGGGTGACTATAAAGGTATGCTACGGGTATCTCTGAAAGTGTCTGTTGGGTTGACATGGATCGAGACTGGGATTTGTCACTCCGCTTGACGGAGAGGTATCACCGGGCCCTCTCGGTAATACATCATCACAATGAGCTCAATGTGACCAAAGTGTTTGATCACGGGATCATGTATTACGGAACGAGAAAAGTGACTTGCCGGTAACGAGATTGAACGAGGTATTGGTATACCGACGATCGAATCTCGGGCAAGTAAAATACCGATTGACAAAGGGAATCGTATACGGGATTAATTGAATCCTTGACATCGTGGTTCATCCGATGAGATCATCGTGGAGCATGTGGGAGCCAACATGGGTATCCAGATCCCGCTGTTGGTTATTGCCCGAGAGCCATCTCGGTCATGTCTGCATGTCTCCCGAACCCGTAGGGTCTACACACTTAAGGTTCGGTGACGCTAGGGTTATAGGGATAAGTATGTGCAGTAACCCGAATGTTGTTCGGAGTCCCGGATGAGATCCCGGACGTCACGAGGAGTTTCGGAATGGTCCGGAGGTAAAGATTTATATATGGAAAGTCATCATACGGACATCGGGACAAGTTTCGGGGTCATCGGTATTGTACCGGGACCACCGGAAGGTCCCGGGGGGGTCCACCGGGTGGGGCCACCTATTCCGGAGGGCCCCATGGGCTGTATGAGGGAGGGAACCAGCCCATAGGGGCTGGTGCGCCTCCCCCCCATGGGCCCATGCGCCTAGGGTTTGGGGGGAGGGAAACCCTAAAGGGGGCGCCCCCCTTGCTTGGGGGGCAAGCCCCCCTTCCCTGGCCGCCGCCCCCCCTAGGAGATCTCATCTCCTAGGGCAGGCGCCCCCCTTTGGGGGTTATATAAAGGGGGGGGGGGAGAGGGGGCTGATTACCCATTGCCCTGGCGCCTCCCTCTCCCTCTCCAACACCTCCTCCTCCTCCATTGAGCACGACGAAGCCCTGCCGGAGTACTGCAGTTCCACCATCACCACGCCGTCGTGCTGTTGCTGGAGCCTTCATCCCCAACCTCTCCTTTGCCTTGCTGGATCAAGAAGGAGGAGACGCCACGCTTTCCGTACGTGTGTTGAACGCGGAGGTGCCGTCCGTTCGGCACTAGATCATCGGTGAATTGGATCACGGCAAGTACGACTACCTCATCCACGTTCACTCGAACGCTTCCGTTGCGATCTACAAAGTGGTATGTAGATGCTATCTAATCTGAATACTCGTTGCTAGATGAACTCATAGATGGATCTTGGTGAAACCGTAGGAAAATTTTTAATTTTCTGCAACGTTCCCCAACAGTGGCATCATGAGCTAGGTCTATGCGTAGTTCTTCTTGCACGAGTAGAACACAATTTGTTGTGGGCGTAGATGTTGTCAACTCTTCTTGCCGCTACTAGTCTTATCTTGCTTCAACGGTATTGTGGGATGAAGCGGCCCGGACCAACCTTACACGTACGCTTACGTGAGACCGGTTCCACCGACGAACATGCACTAGTTGCATAAGGTGGCTGGCGGGTGTATGTCTCTCCTACTTTAGTTGGAGCGGATTCGATGAAAAGGGTCCTTATGAAGGGTAAATAGAAGTTGACAAATCACGTTGTGGTTTGAACGTAGGTAAGAAAACGTTCTTGCTAGAACCCTAATTCAGCCACGTAAAACTTGCAACAACAATTAGAGGACGTCTAACTTGTTTTTGCAGCAAGTGCTTTGTGATATGATATGGCCAAAGTTGTGATGTATGATGAATGATCTATATGTGATGTATGAGATGTTCATGCTATTGTAATAGGAATCACGACTTGCATGTCGATGAGTATGACAACCGGCAGGAGCCATAGGAGTTGTCTTTATTTTGTATGACCTGCGTGTCATTGAGAATCGCCATGTAAATTACTTTACTTTATTGCTAAACGCGTTAGCCATAGTAGTAGAAGTAATAGTTGGCGAGCAACTTCATGGAGACACGATGATGAAGATCATGATGATGAGGATCATGGTGTCAAGCCGGTGACAAGATGATCATGGAGCCCCTAGATGGAGATCAAAGGAGCTATGTGATATTGGCCATATCATGTCACGTTTATTATTTGATTGCATGTGATGTTTATCATGTTTTGCATCTTGTTTACTTAGAACGACGATAGTAAATAAGATGATCCCTCATAATAATTTCAAGAAAGTGTTCACCCTAACTGTGCACCGTTGCGACAGTTCGTTGTTTCGAAGCACCACGTGATGATCGGGTGTGATAGATTCTAACGTTCACATACAACGGGTGTAAGACAGATTTACACACGCAAAACACTTAGGTTGACTTGACGAGCCTAGCATGTACAGACATGGCCTCGGAACACGGAAGACCGAAAGGTCGAGCATGAGTCGTATAGAAGATACGATCAACATGAAGATGTTCACCGATGTTGACTAGTCCGTCTCACGTGATGATCGGACACGGCCTAGTTGACTCGGATCATGTAATACTTAGATGACTGGAAGAGGGATGTCTATCTGAGTGGGAGTTCATTAAATAATTTGATTAAATGAACTTTATTATCATGAACTTAGTCTAAATATTTACAATATGTCTTGTAGATCAAATGGCCAACGTAGTCCTCAACTTCAACGCGTTCCTAGAGAAAACCAAGCTGAAAGACGATGGTAGCAACTATACGGACTGGGTCCGGAACCTGAGGATCATCCTCATAGCTGCCAAGAAAGATTATGTCCTACGAGCACCGCTGGGTGACGCACCTATTCTCCCTGCACAACAAGACGTTATGAACGCTTGGCAGTCTCGATGCGATGATTACTCCCTCGTTCAGTGCGGCATGCTTTACAGCTTAGAGCCGGGGCTCCAAAAGCGTTTTGAGAGACATGGAGCATATGAGATGTTCGAAGAGCTGAAAATGGTTTTCCAAGCTCATGCCCGGGTCGAGAGATATGAGATCTCCAACAAATTCTTTAGCTGTAAGATGGAGGAAAATAGCTCTGTCAGTGAGCACATACTCAGAATGTCTGGGTTGCACAACCGCTTGACTCAACTGGAAGTTAATCTTCCGGAAGAAGTGGTCATTGACAGAATCCTCCAGTCGCTTCCACCTAGCTACAAGAGCTTTGTGATGAACTACAATATGCAGGGGATGGTAAAGACCATTCCTGAAGTATATGCTATGCTGAAATCAGCAGAGGTAGAAATCAAGAAGGAGCATCAAGTGTTGATGGTGAATAAAACCACTAAGTTCAAGAAAGGCAAGGGTAAAAAGAACTTCAAAAAGGACGGCAAGGAAGTTGCCGCGCCCGGTAAGCAAGTTGCCGGGAAGAAGCCAAAGAATGGACCCAAGCCCGAAACTGAGTGCTTTTATTGCAAGGGAAGTGGTCACTGGAAGCGGAACTGCCCCAAATACTTAGCGGACAAGAAGGCCGGCAAAACCAAAGGTATATGTGATATACATGTAATTGATGTGTACCTTACCAGTACTCGTAGTAGCTCTTGGGTATTTGATACCGGTGCAGTTGCTCACATTTGTAACTCAAAACAGGAGCTGCGGAATAAACGGAGACTGGCAAAGGACGAGGTGACGATGCGCGTCGGGAATGGTTCCAAGGTCGATGTGATCGCCGTCGGCACGCTGCCTCTACATTTACCTACGGGATTAGTTTTAAACCTCAATAATTGTTATTTAGTGCCAAGTTTGAGCATGAACATTGTATCTGGATCTCGCTTAATTCGAGATGGCTACTCATTTAAATCCGAGAATAATGGTTGTTCTATTTATATGAGAGATATGTTTTATGGTCATGCTCCGATGGTTAATGGTTTGTTCTTGATGAATCTCGTACGTGATGAAACACATATTCATAGTGTGAATACCAAAAGAGTTAAAGTTGATAACAATAGTCCCACATATTTGTGGCACTGCCGCCTTGGTCACATAGGTGTCAAACGCATGAAGAAGCTCCATGCAGATGGACTTTTAGAGTCTCTTGATTATGAATCATTTGACACGTGCGAACCATGCCTCATGGGTAAAATGACCAAGACTCCGTTCTCAGGAACAATGGAGCGAGCAACCAACTTATTGGAAATCATACATACCGATGTGTGCGGTCCAATGAGTGTTGAGGCTCGCGGTGGCTATCGTTATGTTCTCACCCTCACTGATGACCTGAGTAGATATGGGTATATCTACTTAATGAAATACAAGTCTGAGACCTTTGAAAAGTTCAAGGAATTTCAGAGTGAGGTTGAAAATCAACGTGACAGAAAAATCAAGTTTCTACGATCAGATCGTGGAGGAGAATACTTGAGTCACGAATTTGGCACACACTTAAGAAAATGTGGAATAGTTTCACAACTCACGCCGCCTGGAACACCTCAGCGTAATGGTGTGTCCGAACGTCGTAATCGCACTCTATTAGATATGGTGCGATCTATGATGTCTCTTACCGACTTACCGCTATCTTTTTGGGGCTATGCTTTAGAGACTGCCGCATTCACTTTAAATAGGGCTCCGTCGAAATCCGTTGAGACGACACCGTATGAATTATGGTTTGGGAAGAAACCTAAGCTGTCGTTTCTAAAAGTTTGGGGATGCGATGCTTATGTGAAGAAACTTCAACCTGAAAAGCTCGAACCCAAGTCGGAAAAATGCGTCTTCATAGGATACCCTAAAGAAACTGTTGGGTATACCTTCTACCTCAGATCCGAAGGCAAGATCTTTGTTGCCAAGAATGGATCCTTTCTAGAGAAAGAGTTTCTCTCGAAAGAAGTAAGTGGGAGGAAAGTAGAACTTGATGAAGTGTTACCTCTTGAACCGGAAAATGGCGAAACTCAAGAAATCGTTCCTGAGGTGCCTGCACCGACTAGAGAGGAAATTAATGATTATGATCAAGATACTTCTGATCAAGCTCCTACTGAAATTCGAAGGTCCACAAGGACACGTTCCGCACCAGAATGGTACGGCAACCCTGTCTTGGAAATCATGTTGTTAGACAACGGTGAACCTTCGAACTATGAGGAAGCAATGGCGGGCCCGGATTCCGACAAATGGCTGGAAGCCATGAAATCCGAGATAGGATCCATGTATGAAAACGAAGTATGGACTTTGACTGACTTGCCCGTTGAACGGCGAGCCATAGAAAATAAATGGATCTTTAAGAAGAAGACAGACGCGGATGGTAATGTGACCATCTATAAAGCTCGGCTTGTCGCTAAGGGTTATCGACAAGTTCAAGGAATTGACTACGATGAGACTTTCTCACCGGTAGCGAAGCTGAAGTCCGTCCGAATCATGTTAGCAATTGCCGCATACTATGATTATGAGATATGGCAAATGGACGTCAAAACGGCATTCCTTAATGGTTTCCTTAAGGAAGAATTGTATATGATGCAGCCGGAAGGTTTTGTCGATCCTAAGAACGCTGACAAGGTGTGCAAGCTCCAACGCTCGATATATGGGCTGGTGCAAGCATCTCGGAGTTGGAACATTCGCTTTGATGAGATGATCAAAGCGTTTGGGTTTACACAGACTTATGGAGAAGCCTGTGTTTACAAGAAAGTGAGTGGGAGCTCTGTAGCATTTCTCATATTATATGTAGACGACATACTTTTGATGGGAAATGATATAGAACTCTTGGACAGCATCAAGGCCTACTTGAATAAGAGTTTTTCAATGAAGGACCTTGGAGAAGCTGCTTATATATTAGGCATCAAGATCCATAGAGATAGATCGAGACGCCTCATAGGTCTTCCACAAAGCACATACCTTGATAAAATATTGAAGAAGTTCAATATGGATCAATCTAAGAAAGGGTTCTTACCTGTATTACAAGGTGTGAAATTGAGCTCAGCTCAATGTCCGACCACGGCAGAAGAAATAGAAGAGATGAGCGTCATCCCCTATGCCTCAGCCATAGGTTCTATTATGTATGCCATGCTGTGTACCAGACCTGATGTAAACCTTGCCGTAAGTTTGGTAGGAAGGTACCAAAGTAATCCCGGCAAGGAACACTGGACAGCGGTCAAGAATATCCTGAAGTACCTGAAAAGGACAAAGGAAATGTTTCTCGTTTATGGAGGTGACGAAGAGCTCGTCGTAAAAGGTTACGTCGACGCTAGCTTCGACACAGATCTGGATGACTCTAAGTCACAAACCGGATACGTGTATATTTTGAATGGTGGGGCAGTAAGCTGGTGCAGTTGCAAGCAAAGCGTCGTGGCGGGATCTACATGTGAAGCGGAGTACATGGCAGCCTCGGAGGCAGCACATGAAGCAATTTGGGTGAAGGAGTTCATCACCGACCTCGGAGTCATACCCAATGCGTCGGGGCCAATCAAGCTCTTCTGTGACAACACTGGAGCTATTGCACTTGCAAAGGAGCCCATGTTTCACAAGAAGACCAGGCACATCAAGCGTCGCTTCAACTCCATTCGTGAAAATGTTCAAGATGGAGACATAGAGATTTGTAAAGTGCACACGGATCTGAATGTCGCAGATCCGTTGACTAAACCTCTCCCTAAGGCAAAACATGATCAGCACCAGAACTCTATGGGTGTTCGATTCATCACAATGTAACTAGATTATTGACTCTAGTGCAAGTGGGAGACTGTTGGAAATATGCCCTAGAGGCAATAATAAAAGCATTATTATTATATTTCCTTATTCATGATAATTGTCTTTATTCGTGCTATAATTGTGTTAACCGGAAATCGTAATACATGTGTGAATAACAGACAACAACATGTCCCTAGTAAGCCTCTAGTTGACTAGCTCGTTGATCGACAGATAGTCATGATTTCCTGACTATGGACATTGGATGTCATCGATAACGGGATCACATCATTAGGAGAATGGTGTGATGGACAAGACCCAATCCTAAACATAGCATAAGATCGCATAGTTCGTTTGCTAGAGTTTTCCAATGTCAAGTATCCTTTCCTTAGACCATGAGATCGTGTAACTCCCGGATACCGTAGGAGTGCTTTGGGTGTGCCAAACGTCACAACGTAACTGGGTGACTATAAAGGTATGCTACGGGTATCTCTGAAAGTGTCTGTTGGGTTGACATGGATCGAGACTGGGATTTGTCACTCCGCTTGACGGAGAGGTATCACCGGGCCCTCTCGGTAATACATCATCACAATGAGCTCAATGTGACCAAAGTGTTTGATCACGGGATCATGTATTACGGAACGAGAAAAGTGACTTGCCGGTAACGAGATTGAACGAGGTATTGGTATACCGACGATCGAATCTCGGGCAAGTAAAATACCGATTGACAAAGGGAATCGTATACGGGATTAATTGAATCCTTGACATCGTGGTTCATCCGATGAGATCATCGTGGAGCATGTGGGAGCCAACATGGGTATCCAGATCCCGCTGTTGGTTATTGCCCGAGAGCCATCTCGGTCATGTCTGCATGTCTCCTGAACCCGTAGGGTCTACACACTTAAGGTTCGGTGACGCTAGGGTTATAGGGATAAGTATGTGCAGTAACCCGAATGTTGTTCGGAGTCCCGGATGAGATCCCGGACGTCACGAGGAGTTTCGGAATGGTCCGGAGGTAAAGATTTATATATGGAAAGTCATCATACGGACATCGGGACAAGTTTCGGGGTCATCGGTATTGTACCGGGACCACCGGAAGGTCCCGGGGGGGTCCACTGGGTGGGGCCACCTATTCCGGAGGGCCCCATGGGCTGTATGAGGGAGGGAACCAGCCCATAGGGGCTGGTGCGCCTCCCCCCCCATGGGCCCATGCGCCTAGGGTTTGGGGGGAGGGAAACCCTAAAGGGGGCGCCCCCCTTGCTTGGGGGGCAAGCCCCCCTTCCCTGGCCGCCGCCCCCCCTAGGAGATCTCATATCCTAGGGCAGGCGCCCCCCTTTGGGGGTTATATAAAGGGGGGGGGGGAGAGGGGGCTGATTACCCATTGCCCTGGCGCCTCCCTCTCCCTCTCCAACACCTCCTCCTCCTCCATTGAGCACGGCGAAGCCCTGCCGGAGTACTGCAGTTCCACCATCACCACGCCGTCGTGCTGTTGCTGGAGCCTTCATCCCCAACCTCTCCTTTGCCTTGCTGGATCAAGAAGGAGGAGACGCCACGCTTTCCGTACGTGTGTTGAACGCGGAGGTGCCGTCCGTTCGGCACTAGATCATCGGTGAATTGGATCACGGCAAGTACGACTACCTCATCCACGTTCACTCGAACGCTTCCGTTGCGATCTACAAAGTGGTATGTAGATGCTATCTAATCTGAATACTCGTTGCTAGATGAACTCATAGATGGATCTTGGTGAAACCGTAGGAAAATTTTTAATTTTCTGCAACGTTCCCCAACAGCTTTTCGGGCTAATTTTCAAGGGACCTATGTCCGACCTCCGGATGCAGACGATTTAAGTCATATAATTCAACAGCCCGGAGAGTCAGCCCAAAAGCTTTGGAATAGATTCCTCACTAAGAAGAATCAAATTATTGACTGCCCGAACGCCGAAGCCTTAGCGGCTTTCAAACACAGTGTCTGGGACAAATGGCTCGCCAGACACCTCGGCCAGGAAAAACCGAGGACAATGGCAGCACTAACAAGCCTTATGACCCGCTTTTGCGCGGGGGAAGACAGTTGGCTGGCCCGTAGCGGCACCAGTGACCCAGGCACATCCGAAGTCAGGGATGTCAATGGAAAACCACGACGCAATAAAAGCAAGCGTCGAAACAATGAAGACCGCCCAGACAACACGGCGGTAAACGCCGGATTCAGGGGCTCTCGACCCGGTCAACGGAAAAAGCCATTCAAAGGCAGCAGAGATGGACCGTCCAACCTAAACAAGATTCTAGATAGATTATGTCAGATTCATGGCACCTCCGACAAACCTGCAAATCACACCAACAGAGAATGCTGGGTCTTCAGGCAGGCCGGCAAGATAAACGCCGAACACCAGGGGAGGGAGACACCAAGTGAAGACGAGGACAAGCCTCGCCAGCAAAACACTAGGGGACAGAAAAAATTCCCACCAGAGGTCAAAACAATGAACATGATTCACGTAATGAAGAGGAGGAGCGCACTCCGAGACGTATGCACCGTAGAGCCCGTCACCCCCAAGTTCAACCCTTGGTCGGCCTGCCCGATCAGTTTTGATTGCAGGGATCACCCGACTAGTATCCGCCACGGAGGATCGGCTGCCTTGGTGCTAGACCCAATAATTGACGGATACCATCTCACCCGAGTCCTTATGGATGGCAGCAGTAGTCTTAATCTGATATATCAGGACACTATCTGCAAAATGGGGATAGACCCGACAAGAATCACCCAAAGCAATACTACCTTTAAAGGAGTGATACCAGGCCCAGAGGCCCGCTGCACGGGCTCTCTAGTACTATAGGTTGTATTCGGTTTTCCTGACAACTTCCAAAGCGAAGAATTAACCTTCGACATCGCTCCATTCCGAAGCGGCTATCACGCACTACTCGGAAGAACGGCCTTTGCTCTTTTTAATGCAGTACCGCATTATGCTTACCTTAAGCTTAAGATGCCCGGTCCACGTGGCATCATCATAGTTAGAAGAAACACAGAGCATTCCTTAAGTGTGGAAGAGTGTGTGGCGGCTCTAGCAGCGGAACACTGAACGACCTCTCCAACAAGAATAAATGATCGGTCGTCAAGACCGCGAACACGGCTAGACGAGTCCGACGCGCCACTAGTGTAACAGATCAGATAAACCTGCGATTGGGTCGATGGATATACCCCCATAGGTGGTTCTAGGGGGTTCCCACATATAAAAAGGACTACAGTCCGGCTTGACCCTATTTAGATTGAATTTTAATGGTTTATTAAGAATAACCAATTTTTCGCACGAAAACTTTCACCTGGGTTTTCTCTCTTACAGATGATCATCGTGCTACACCCTTCCAGGATACGGCACAACGGAGACACAGGCACAGACGTGCAGCAGGGCCCCATTCAAAGGTTTCGTTTTTAGATTAAGACCCTGTGTAAACCTTTTTTACTGTCTCTTGTTGCTTCACACCCTCCAGATACTCAACACAACCAAGAGGGATGCTGGCGTTATTGGCATTTCGCCACGTCAGACTAATGCACGTACCTGGAAATTCAGGGTTCATTATCAAGGGCGTTACTCAGCCCGGTATATGTGTAAAGTCCGAATACCTTCGGGAGTGTTCGGCGTCACGAGTTTGGCCTTATATGCATCAGCTCCGAATCATGCCTTTGGTCAATAGTTGGGTTTGCCCGGCTCCCGTGTTTTGCTACCTTACGTTCGGCTCTATCGGCTAAGGTGGCACCGGGAGAACTACTGCGATTGTGCCCTGGTTCATCTGGATGAGCACCTCAGTAGAGAAAGCTGAAAACTGGCTGTCATGATAAAGCGCGAGACTGGTCAATCACTCGATGACTCAGCGGAATCTTCGTGATTCCTCGGCATTAACAAAGGGCCGGTTTCCCGGTCATGTATGTACGAGCACCGTATTCAGATGAGGGCAAAAGTACCAGGGGCTATATAGTAGCCCCATCGTCAAACTCCGATGGCTAAGTGAAAGTGTTAATGCTATATAGTCCGATTGCCTTGTTCGCCGTGCTATCACCTCCTTAATGGACCAAGACGTTGGATCAAGTGTGAATACACGCTTTTCCGAACACCCCCGCATTATATGCATGGGGGCTGAAGCCGACGACTGCAAACGTTCAGGTTATCTACATACATAAACGGCTGCACAGGAGGCATCATAATACTTTCGGGCAAAAGTATAAATACAACCTTTATAATCCAAATAGCATTGTTTTTACAATTGGGACACATGTCACTCGAACATGATACTCTTTGAGCACTGAGCCTCTATTAAACGAGCGCCTTCTAGGACTTCTTCAAAATAATGCTCAACCGGGACCTGGCCTACGTTCGGACCTCGGGTTGCAATAGCGGTGGGCTCCATCTTTGCCCAGTATGTCTTAACATGGGCAAGAGCCATCCGCGCACCCTCTATGCACGCCGACCTCTTTACAGCGTCGATATGCGGCACAAGACCAAGGAATCGTTGCACTAAACCAAAATAACTATTCGGCCTTGGTGCCTCCGGCCAAAGATGATCCATGACAGACCTCATGGCAAGTCCGGACAATCTATGGAGCTCAGCCCACTCGGCCATTTGTTCATTTAACAACAGCGGACGCGTGGGAGCACTGAACTGCGACCAGAACAACCTTTCCACTTCATGATCTTTCTGATCTTTAAAAAACTCAGTCGCATCAGCAACACTTGTTGCCAAGTCCAAGTACGCGTCTGCAGCACTCCATAATTGATCCAGAGGGGCATACTTCGGATCTCCGAACTTCGTCTGCAACAAAAAGGGCTTCCCAGCCATGATATCTCCGACTTGACGAAGCTCCTCCTTCGTTGCTCTGATTTTAGAGCGGGTTTCCTTGGCTGCTACCATGGCTTTCTTCAGGTCCACCGCTTTCGCTTGGCTTTCCTTTTCAAGAAGCTCAGACCGGTCGGCGGCATCCTTCAGCTCAACAGCCATCTTGGCTATTTTATCTTCGCTCTGGCGATGAGCAGCCTGTTCGGCTCTTAACTCTTCGCCGCCTTTAGGGCGGCCGCATCACTTCTCCTGGCTCGTTCCTTGGCTCGGGCAAGCTCCGCCCGAAGGGTCTCCACGGCGGCTGCTCCATATGCAGTCACAACATATTATAGATACCAACATCTTGCTCCTCTTAATATCTGTTGACCACCGGAAAATACATACCCTGTGCCTCATCAAGCCGCTTGTTTACAAGCACGATGTCGGCATCTGCCGCATCAAGTTGCCGCCTTAGTTCGGCAAACTCACCAGTCCGGTGAGCCATCGGACCCTCAGCCGCCTGCACATGAAAGCAGCATGATCATTACCTGGGACTATGATCGTCTGTTTGCCGCCTTTGGACAGCAACCAGAGTCTTAGGGGCTACTATCTGTATAGGGCACACCTAGCATGTGCGGTACCGTCCAAAATATATATATATTACTTTGCGTACCTCAAAGCCTCTTAGCAGGCTCATAAAAGCTTCATGCAACCCACTTTTGGCGGATGAAATCCTCTCAACCACCGTCCCATTAAAGTACGATGCGCCTCTGAGATAGCCGCTTGCTCCAGTAGACCCATCAGTGCATCCGGTCGTGCACCGGACAATCCCGGACTCTTTCTGTTGCTCTCCTTAGGAGCCGAATACTCTGGACTTCGGGTGGCCGAAGGGTTACCTTCTGGCCTTGGCGGATCAGGAGAAATCCTCCGTGATGAGACTTCAGGGTCGTCCGCCTCATGAGGCGAGGAGACAGGGGGAGGCGTTTCGCTCTCCATCATCTCCGGAAGAAGATCCCCTGAAGAAGAACTCTGTCAAGAAGGGCTGCGATCCGAACTGCAAGACATACGTCTCGGTTATTGTCCTCGGAGATGAAGCATGATATATTTACCAAAAGTACTCTTGTTGACTTACAGCTCGGTGGAGGGCTGACCCCCTTGCGGGCAGTGTACGGTAAGGATGCCCTCCGGGGCAAGGCCCCCTGGCGAAGGTTTCGTCCCTCGTTTGGAAACCCTCATTTACAAGTCTTCAGAGGTGGTCCTTTTCCTTCCTTGAGGAGAGGGAATTTTAGATTCTTCTCCCCAATTATCCTCCTTCGCGGAGACACTAATTCCCCCGGTGTGAATGAGCAATGCGTGAGGCCCGCTTTCGGCTTCTTTATTCCTCCCTTTATATTTCCCTGATGGCACTTGATAAGGTGCATGCTCAAGCATCCTGGCTAGTACAGGATCCTGTGAGCCTTCGGGAAGGGGGGCCGAACACCTGATCATCTTCGCCTTTCTTATCCAGTCCTGGCCAAGAGCGATTTTTTCAGAATGATGTTGTGACAAATGAAAAGACAGCGTGTTCGGCCGCCGAATTACTTATGTGGGTATCT
The DNA here is from genome assembly GCA_032464435.1 of Aegilops umbellulata. Taxonomy (NCBI): domain Eukaryota; kingdom Viridiplantae; phylum Streptophyta; class Magnoliopsida; order Poales; family Poaceae; genus Aegilops; species Aegilops umbellulata. The sequence goes on along the minus strand of CP136059.1, from coordinate 477,513,582 downwards.
GGACGATTGCAGTTTAGACCTGCATCCTCGGTGGTGTCCGGACACTTTATTCGTGATTTGAAGAACAATCCATACATCTCTTCGAGCATCACGCCGAAGAATTGCTGAATAGTTCGCGGCCCTTCCGGGTTGAACTCCCACACACGAAGAGGTCGACGTTGGCATGGCACGACCCGACGAACTAGCATGACTTGCATTATCTTAACAACACTGACATCTCTCTTGAGGAGATCTTGGATGTGACTCTGCAATGTCGGCACATCTTGTTGACCCATGACGCCAGTTGTGGCAGGGGGCCCGAACGGAAGGCGGGGGCAGCTACCCACTTAGTACTTCGGGGAGCTGTGATGTAAAACCACTCTCGCTGCCATAAGTTGGACATCTCTAGGAAGGAACCCTTTGGCCATGGAGCATCGGCGCCTTTCCTTATTATGGCACCTCCGCATTCTGCGTGTCGCCCATTGATCATCTTCGGCTTCACATTGAAGGTCTTGAGCCATAAGCCGAAGTGTGGGGTGATGCGGAGGAAGGCCTCACACACGACGATGAACGACGAGATGTGAAGGATGGAATCCGGAGCTAGATCATGGAAATCAAGCCCGTAAAGAACATAAGCCCTCTAACAAAGGGATCAAGACTAAAGCCTAGCCCTCGGAGGAAGTGGGAAACAAATACGACACTCTCGTTGGGTTCGGGAGTGGGGGTGACCTACCCTTGAGCAGGCAGCCTGTGCGAGATTTCGGCGGTCAGATACCTGGCTTCTCTTAGCTTCTTGATATCCTCCTCTGTGACATAGGAGGCCATCCACCGGCCTTGAAGGTTGGATATAGACATGATTGAAGGTTCGAAGCGCTTAGCCTAAGCCTTGGATGTTGGAATTTGAGGTGGGTGAAGGGAAGGATCGAGCGCGAGAAGAAAAGGACAGGCCTTGGCCCCTTTATAAACAGGGTGAATATCAAGCGTCCTCCGCATGGCCGTTTGGAACTTGCCTAAAATCGAGGAGTCATACCGGCAGGCGCGATTGGGTTACCCACACCCGTATTGATGAGAATCCCGTGATAAGAGGAAACGATCTCTACTTCGACAAGACGTGCCAAGAAAACTGCCTCGCAACACGTGCAGTGGCAGGTTGGGAAAATGGTTCGCAATGACCGGACCACGGCAGGATGTCACATTATGAAAACTTGTCAGCAGATTAGATTTGTGGAATATTATACTCTCTACGGCGGTATGTGGATTTTTTGCAGAGCCAGACACGATCCTTGTGTTCAAAATCTTTTATGGAGTATTCGGAGGAGGAACCCGCCTTGCAATGCCGAAGACGACCTGCGCGCCGGACTCATCATCATTGAAGCCTGGTTCAGGGGCTACTGAGGGAGTCCTGGATAAGGGGGTCCTCGGACTGCCGGACTATATACTTTGGCCGAACTGTTGGACTATGAAGATACAAGATTGAAGACTTCGTCCCGTGTCCGGATGGGACTCTCCTTTGCGTGGAAGGCAAGCTTGGCAATTCGGATATGTAGATCTCCTCCCTTGTAACCGACTCTGTGTAACCCTAGCCCCCTCCGGTGTCTATATAAACCGGAGGGTTTAGTCCGTAGGACAAGGACGATCATAATCATAGGCTAGCTTCTAGGGTTTAGCCTCTACGATCTCGTGGTAGATCAACTCTTGTAATACTCATATCATCAAGATCAATCAAGCACGAAGTAGGGTATTACCTCCATCGAGAGGGCCCGAACCTCGGTAAACATTGTGTCCCCCGCCTCCTGTTACCATCCGCCTTAGACGCACAGTTCGGGACCCCCTACCCGAGATCCGCCGGTTTTGACACCGACACGGGGCAGTGCGGGCAACGACAGCTAACGACGGGCGCGAGCCGACGGCTATGCGCGGCTGGGCGGAGAAGGCAAGGCGAGCGGGCAACAGCAGTGGCAAGCAGCAGCTACGGCGAGCAGAGCGCCAGCGAAGCGCACGCGGGGAGGTGGCAAGCGAGGCGACGGACAGGACGCGAACGGCAGGTCGTGGTACAGCAACAGGAGAGTAGCAGGGTCGGGCAGCTCGCGGGAACAAGCAGGGGGAGTAGTAGGGCGCGACGCGGGCGGGTTGTACGATTACGGAGCACGGGCGCGACGCTGCAGGTTCGTAACTAGGCGAACGAAGAGCCAAGGCGGCAGCTACGGTTAGCAGGAACGCAGCGGTGCGACGACCTTGGACGGAGGAGCTCAAGGACGCGTAGGTCATCGGCCATGGTGGTGGCCGGAGCTCGATTTCGTCGGGACAGGCACGACAGAGGAGAAGACGAGGGGGAAACGGAGGAGGGGGCCTCACCGGGCCCTGTAGGTGTGCAATAGTGTGCGCGAGGTGGAGTCGGGGAGGCGCCGGAGCTCGGGGTAGTCGACAACGACGGCCGGCAATGTACGCGACGGAGATGAGAGGAGGAAGAAGAGGTCGACGACTCCATCCACGCAGCTTCCCGCCTTGCTCCAAAGCTCTGAACGGACGTGGACGAACATGACGAACCCCCAGGACGTGCTCCCGAGCGCCGGAGAGGCTGGTGGACGGGTCAACAACAACGGGGAAGCCTCGACCGTGTGAGTTTGAGAGCTCAAAATTGAGCCAGAGGAGAGGGGAGAGGTGGATCTGGATCTGGATCTGAGGGGGGGGGGTAATGGGTGGCTAGGGTTCAAGGAGGGAGAGAGGGCATCGGGGCATCCTCTTATCCACAGGGAGAGAGCGGGGATGGCCGCCACGGGACCAAGGGCGCCATGGGAAGGCCGCCACGATCCCCCCGCCTCCTGTAGCGAGGTTGGGGATGAGGTGGAGGTGGGTTGGCCCAACGTTGTTAGACGGGCCAAAGTGCACAATGGCACTAGAGCCCATCAACACATAGTAGTTAGGCCTTTCCCTTTTATTTAATTTATTTTTACACTGATTGCAGAATCTGATTGCAATATTTTAAGCTGACAATTGGTCTTTGTAAAAATGTGGAACTTGGCCACATAAATACATTACAATATTTGGCTCTACCACAAAAAGTTTGGGAGGAGTTTGAATTGATTTGGATTTTTCACAAATGGAAAAGTATAAGAAAAGGCTGATTTGGAACTGTTTTTATTTCCAAGGGAAATTAAATATCTCAAATGATGTTGAATCATTCATGACAATTAGTTAGCAAATATTTTCAACCCACCAAACATTTTTACTTGACAGTTTGAAGAAATAAGAATTTGACTTGTTTTCGATATTTGAATTTGACCTGTGTTTGAAACAAGTGGGTTTAGCAAGAGTAACAGTGGTGACATGGCATCATTAACAGAGGATTACTGTAGCTTAATTATCCGGGCGTCACAGTGGCCTTACCACAAATACGATGTCAACGACATGATCGTGCAAGGCAATATCACAATGATGAAGCGTGTCATAATAAACGGAACGGTGGAAAGTTGCATGGCAATATATCTCGGAATGGCTATGGAAATGCCATAATAGGTAGGTATTGTGGCTGTTTTGAGGAAGATATAAGGAGGCTTATGTGTGATAGAGCGTATTATATCACGGGGTTTGGATGCACCGGCGAAGTTTGCACCAACTCTCGAGGTGAGAAAGGGCAATGCATGGTACCGAATAGGCTAGCAATGATGGAAGGGTGAGAGTGCGTATAATCCATGGACTCAACATTAGTCATGAAGAACTCACATACTTATTGCAAAAATCTACAAGTCATCAAAACCAAGAACTACGCGCGTGCTCCTAGGGGGATAGATTGGTAGGAAAAGACTATCGCTCGTCCCCGACCGCCACTCATAAGGAGGACAATCAAAGAAACACCTCATGCTTCAAATTTGTCACACAATGGTTACCATACGTGCATGCTACGAGACTTGCAAACCTCAACACAAGTATTTCTCAAATTCACAATTACTTAACTAGCACGACTCTAATATCACCATCTTCATATCTCAAAACAATCATCAAATATCAAACTTCTCATAGTATTCAATGCACTCTATATGGAAGTTTTTATTATACCCATCTTGGATGCCTATCATATTAGGAATAATTTTATAGCCAAATCAAATTACCATGCTGTTATAAAAGACTCTCAAAATAATCTAAGTGAAGCATGAGAGATCAAATTATTTCTATAAAATAAAACCACCACCGTGCTCTAAAAGATATAAGTGAAGCACTAGAGCAAAATTATCTAGCTCAAAAGATATAAGTGAAGGACATAGAGTATTCTAATAAATTCCGATTCATGTGTGTCTCTCCCAAAAGGTGTGTACAGCAAGGATGATTATGATAAACTAAAAAGAAAATAATCAAACCATACAAGACGCTCCAAGCAAAACACATATCATGTGGTGAATAAAAATATAGCCTCAAGTAAAGTTACCGATAGACGAAGACGAAAGAGGGGATGCCTTCCGGGGCATCCCCCAGATTAGGCTTTTGGTTGTCCTTGAATTTTACCTTGGGGTGCCTTGGGTATCCCCAAGCTTAGGCTCTTGCCACTCCTTATTCCAAAATCCATCAAATCTTTACCCAAAAACTTGAAAACTTCACAAAACAAAACTTAAACAGAAAATCTCATGAGCTCCATTAGTATAAGAAAACAAATCACCACTTTAAGGTACCATAATGAACTCATTCTTTATTTATATTGGTGTTAAACCTACTTTATTCCAACTTCTCTATGGTTCATACCCCCCGATACTAGCCATAGATTCATCAAAATAAGCAAACAACACACGAAAAACAGAATCTGTCAAAAACAGAACAGTCTGTAGAAATCTGAATCAAACGTATACTTATGTAACTCCAAAAATTCTGAAATAAATTGGTGGACGTGTGGAATTTGTCTATTAATCATCTGCAAAAAGAACCAACCTAATATATCTATCCAGTAAAAAATGGCAGCTAATCTCGTGAGCGCTAAAGTTTCTGTTGTTTACAGCAAGATCGCAAAGACTTCACCCAAGTCTTCCCAAATGTTCTACTTGGCACAAACACTAATTAAAACATAAAACCACATCTAAACAGAGGCTAGATGAAATATTTATTACTAAACAGGAACAAAAAGCAAGGAACAAAAAATAAAATTGGGTTGCCTCCCAACAAGCGCTATTGTTTAACGCCCCTAGCTAGGCATAAAAACAAGAATAGATCTAGATATTGTCATCTTTGGTATGCAATTCATAAGTGGCTCTCATAATAGATTCATAAGGTAATTTAATTTTCTTCCTAGAAAATTGTCCCATGCCTTTCCTTAATGGAAATTGGAATCTAATATTTCCTTCTTTCATATCAATAATTGCACCAATCGTTCTAAGGAAAGGTCTACCAAGAATAATAGGACATGTAGGATTGCAATCTATATCAAGAACAATGAAATCTACGGGCACATAATTCCTATTTTCAACAATAAGAACATCATTAATCCTTCCCATAGGTTTCTTAATGGTGGAATCTGATGACCCACAAGTATAGGGGATCTACCATAGTCCTTTTGATAAGTAAGAGTGTCGAATCCAACGAGGAGCAACAGGAAATGATAAGCGGTTTTCAGCAAGGTATTCTCTGCAAGTACTGAAATAAGTGGTAACAGATAGTTTTGTGATAGGATAATTTGTAACGAGCAACAAGTAACAAAAGTAAATAATGTGCAGCAAGGTGGCCCAATCCTTTTTGTAGTAAAGGACAAGCCTGGACAATAAGGAAAAGCGCTCCCGAGGACACATGGGAATATCGTCAAGCTAGTTTTCATCACGTTCATATGATTCGCGTTCGGTACTTTGATAATTTGATATGTGGGTGGACCGGTGCTTGAGTGCTATTCTTACTTGAACAAGCATCCCACTTATGATTAACCTCTATTGCAAGCATCCACAACTACAATAAAAGAATTAAGGTAAACCTAACCATAGCATGAGACATGTGGATCCAAATCAGCCCCTTACGAAGCAACGCATAAACTAGGGTTTAAGCTTCTGTCACTCTAGCAATCCATCATCTACTTATTACTTCCCAATGCCTTCCTCTAGGCCCAATTAATGGTGAAGTGTTATGTACTCGACGTTCACATAACACCATTACAGGCTAGACAACATACATCTCATCAAAATATCGAACAAATACCAAATTCACATGACTACTAATAGTAAGACTTCTCCCATGTCCTCAGGAACAAACGTAACTACTCACAAAGCATACTCATGTTCATAATCAGAGGGGTATTAATCTGAACATATGATCTTCCACCAAATAAACCAACTAGCATAAACTACAAGGAGTAATCAACACTACTAGCAACCTACTAGTACCAATCCCGGACTTGGAGACAAGAATTGGATACAAGAGATGAACTAGGGTTTTGAGATGAGATGGTGCTGGTGAAGATGTTGATGGAGATTGCCCTCTCCCGATGAGAGGAGCGTTGTTGATGACGATGTCGATGATTTCCCCCTCCCGGAGGGAAGTGTCCCCGGCAGAACAGCTCTGCCGGAGACCTAGATTGGTTCCGCCGAGGTTCCGCCTTGTGGCGGCGGAGTCTCGTCCCGAAAGGTTGCTTATAAATTTTTCCTTGACGAAAGACCTCATATAGCAGAAGATGGGCATCGGAGGGCCAATAGGGGGGCCCACGAGGTAGGGGGCGCACCCAGGGGGGTAGGGCGCGCCCCCACCCTCGTGGACAGGTGGGCCCCCCTATGGTGAACTTCTTCCGCTGGATATTTTTTATATATCCTGAAAATAACTTTCGTGGAGTTTCAGGACTTTTGGAGTTGCGCAGAATAGGTCTCTAATATTTGCTCCTTTTCCAGCCCAGAATTCCAGCTGCCGGCATTATCCCTCCTTATGTAAACCTTGTAAAATAAGAGAGAATAGACATAAGTATTGTAACATAACAAGTAATAACAGCCCATAATGCAATAAATATCAATATAAAATAATGATGCAAAATGGACGTATCAGAATCCGCAAGGTGCAAATTTAAAGAACAATCATCAAATTCACGGAAACCTAACACATCACACAATGTTTTTGGTATCATGGAAACACTAGCACCCAAATCACATAAAGCATAGCATTCATGATATTTAATCTTAATTTTAATAGTAGGTTCCCACTCATCATAAAGTTTTCTAGGGATAAAAACTTCTAATTCAAGCTTTTCTTCATAGGATTGCATTAAAGCATCAACGATGTGTTTGGTAAAAGCTTTATTTTGATCATAATCATGAGGAGAATTTAACACGGATTGCAACAAGGAAATACAATCTATCAAAGAACAATTATCATAATTGAATTCCTTGAAATCCAAAATAGTGGGTTCATTGCTATGTAAAGTTTTGACCTCTTCAATCCCACTTTTACCAATTTTTGCAACAAGATATAAAAACTCCGAATCATTGGGACGCCTTTTAACTAAAGTTGACTCATCTCCAGTCCCATCTTTACCAAGATTCATATTGGAAAACAAAGATTTAATAGGAGACACATCAATCACTTTTAGATTTTCAGTATTGTTATTATCTAGATATTCCGGTTTAGCGACCATCTTATTAACTAAGGTGGCTCGGTTATCCGAAATTTGGGCTATTAAGTTTTCAATATGAGCAAACTGAGATTTCAAACCATAAAATTCCTTAGACATATCATCGAGCTCTTTATTCATGTACTCCATAAAACTTTTCTGTTCTTTAAGCTCGTTTCTAAAGAAATTATTATGCTCAAATTGCAAAGACATAAAGCTTCTAACATTGTTTTCAATTTCTTCCAACCTTCTATGGTGAGTGTTGGAAATATGCTCTAGAGGCAATAATAAATAGGTTATTATTATTATATTTCCTTGTTCATGATAATCGTTTATTATCCATGCTAGAATTGTATTGATAGGAAACTCAGATACATGTGTGGATACATAGACAACACCATGTCCCTAGTAAGCCTCTAGTTGACTAGCTCATTGATCAATAGATGGTTACGGTTTCCTGACCATGGACATTGGATGTCATTGATAACGGGATCACATCATTAGAAGAATGATTTGATGGACAAGACCCAATCCTAAGCCTAGCACAAGATCGTGTAGTTCGTATGCTAAAGCTTTTCTAATGTCAAGTATCATTTCCTTAGACCATGAGATTGTGCAACTCCCGGATACCGTAGGAATACTTTGGGTGTGCCAAACGTCACAACGTAACTGGGTGGCTATAAATGTGCACTACGGGTATCTCCGAAAGTGTCTGTTGGGTTGGCACGAATCGAGACTGGGATTTGTCACTCCGTGTGACGGAGAGGTATCTCTGGGCCCACTCGGTAGGACATCATCATAATGTGCACAATGTGATCAAGGAGTTGATCACGGGATGATGTGTTACGGAATGAGTAAAGAGACTTGTCGGTAACGAAATTGAACAAGGTATCGAGATACCGACGATCGAATCTCGGGCAAGTACTATACCGCTAGACAAAGGGAATTGTATACGGGATTGATCGAATCCTCGACATCGTGGTTCATCCGATGAGATCATCGTGGAACATGTGGGAACCAACATGGGTATCCAAATCTCGCTGTTGGTTATTGACTGGAGAACGTCTCGGTCATGTCTGCATGGTTCCCGAACCCGTAGGGTCTACACACTTAAGGTTCGATGACGCTAGGGTTATAAAGGAAGTTCGTATGTGGTTACCGAATGTTGTTCGGAGTCCCGGATGAGATCCCGGACGTCACGAGGAGTTACAGAATGGTCCGGAGGTAAAGATTTATATATAGGAAGTATGGTTTTGGCCACCGAAAGTGTTCTGGGCATCACCGGTAGTGTACCGGGACCACCGGAGGTGTCCGGGGGTCCACCAAGTGGGGCCACAAGCCCCGGAGGGCTGCATCGGCCAAGTGTGGGAGGGGACCAGCCCCAAGTGGGCTGGTGCGCCCCCCCACAAGGGCCCAAGGCGCAAGGGAGAGGAGAAGGGGGCAAACCCTAGGGCAGATGGGCCCTAAGGCCCATACTGGTGCGCCTCCCTCTCCCCTTCCCCTCTTGGCCGCCACCCCAAGACCCATCTAGGGCTGCCGCCCCTCTAGGGGTGGGAACCCTAGAGGGGGCGCACCCTCCTCCCCTTCCCCTATATATATGAGGCCTAGGGGCTGCCCAAAACACGCGATCTGATCTCTCCCTGTTGGTGCAGCCCTGCCTCTCTCCTCCTCATATCTCGTAGTGCTTGGCGAAGCCCTGCTGGATCACAACGCTCCTCCACCACCACCACGCCGTTGTGCTGCTGTTGGATGGAGTCTTCCTCAACCTCTCCCTCTCTCCTTGCTGGATCAAGGCACGAGATACGTCATCGAGCTCTACGTGTCTTGAACGCGGAGGTGCCGTCCGTTCGGCACTTGGTCATCGGTGATTTGGATCACGACGAGTACGACTCCATCAACCCTGTTCACTTGAAAGCTTCCGCTTAGCATCTACAAGGGTATGTAGATGCACTCTCTTTCCCCTCATTGCTGGTTTCTCCATAGATAGATCTTGGTGATACATAGGAAAATTTTAAATTTCTGCTACGTTCCCCAACAGTGGCATCATGAGCTAGGTCTATTGCGTAGATTCTATGCACGAGTAGAACACAAAGTAGTTGTGGGCGTTGATTTTGTTCAATATGCTTACCTTTACTAGTCAATCTTGATTCGGCGGCATTGTGGGATGAAGCGGTCCGGACCGACCTTACACGTACACTTACGTGAGACAGGTTCCACCGACTGACATGCACTAGTTGCATAAGGTGGCTAGCGGGTGCCAGTCTCTCCCACTTTAGTCGGATCGGATTCGATGAAAAGGGTCCTTATGAAGGGTAAATAGCAATTGACATATCATGTTGTGATTTTGCGTAGGTAAGAAACGTTCTTGCTAGAAACCCATAGCAGCCACGTAAAACATGCAAACAACAATTAGAGGACGTCTAACTTGTTTTTGCAGGGTATGCCATGTGATGTGATATGGCCAAAGGATGTGATGTATGATATATGTGATGTATGAGATTGATCATGTTCTTGTAATAGGAATCACGACTTGCATGTCGATGAGTATGACAACGACAGGAGCCATAGGAGTTGCCTTTAATTTATTTATGACCTGCGTGTCAACATAAACGTCATGTAATTACTTTACTTTATTGCTAAAGCGTTAGCCATAGTAGTAGAAGTAATAGTTGACGTGACAACTTCATGAAGACACGATGATGGAGATCATGGTGTCATGCCGGTGACGATGATGATCATGGAGCCCCGAAGATGGAGATCAAAAGGAGCAAAGTGATGATGGCCATATCATGTCACTATTTGATTGCATGTGATGTTTATCATGTTTATACATCTTATTTGCTTAGAACGACGGTAGTAAATAAGATGATCCCTCATTAAAAATTTCAAGAAAGTGTTCCCCCTAACTGTGCACCGTAGCGAAAGTTCGTCGTTTCGAAGCACCACGTGATGATCGGGTGTGATAGATTCTTACGTTCACATACAACGGGTGTAAGCCAGATTTACACACGCGAAACACTTAGGTTGACTTGACGAGCCTAGCATGTATAGACATGGCCTCGGAGCACAAGAGACCGAAAGGTCGAGCATGAGTCGTATGGTAGATACGATCAACATGAAGATGTTCACCGATGATGACTAGTCCGTCTCACGTGATGATTGGACACGGCCTAGTTGACTCGGATCATGTAATCACTTGGATGACTAGAGGGATGTCTATCTGAGTGGGAGTTCATAAGATGAAATTAATTATCCTGAACATAGTCAAAAGATCTTTGCAAATTATGTCATAAGCTCGCGCTTTAGTTCTACTGTTTTAGATATGTTCCTAGAGAAAATATAGTTGAAAGTTGATAGTAGCAATTATGCGGGCAGTAGAAGGCTTGTGTCCTTAATGCACCGCTCGGTGTGCTGGACCTCGAACGCGGTCTGTGGATGTTGCGAACATCTGACATACACGTTTTGATGACTACATGATAGTTCGGTAATGATAAATGGTTTAGAATTGAGGCACCGAAGACATTTTTGAAATGTCGCGGAACATATGAGATGTTTCGAGGGCTGAAATTGGGATTTCAGGCTCCCACGTCAAGAGGTATAAGACCTCCGACGATTTTCTTGGCCTGCAAACTAAGGGAGAAAAGCTCAATCGTTGAGCTTGTGCTCAGATTGTCTGAGTACAACAATCACTTGAATCGAGTGGGAGTTCATCTTCCAGATAAGATAGTGATGTTTCACCAAAGTCATTACCACCAAGCTGCTAGAGCTTCGTAATGAACTATAACATATCAGGGATAGATATGATGATCCTTGAAATATTCGCGATGTTTGACACCGCGAAAGTAGAAATCAAGAAGGAGCATCAATTGCTGATGGTTAGTGAAACCACTAGTTTCAAGAAGGGATACTTCATGAAACGGCAAATCAGCTGCTGCTCTAGTGGAGAAACCCAAGGTTGAATCCAAACCCGAGACTGAGTGCTTCTGTAATAAGGGGAACAACCACTGGAGCAGAATTACCCTAGATACTTGGTAGATGAGAAGGCTGTCAATAGAAGTATATTGGATATACATTATGTGAATGTGTACTTTACTAGTACTCCTAGTAGCATCAGGGTATTAGATACCGGTTCGATTGCTAAGTGTTAGTAACTCGAAATAAAAGCTACGGAATAAACGGAGACTAGCTAAAGGTGAGCTGACGAGATGTGTTGGAAGTGCTTCCAAGGTTGATATGATCAAGCATCGCACGCTCCCTCTACCATCGAGATTGGTGTTAAACCTAAATAATTGTTATTTGGTGTTTGCGTTGAGCATAGACATGATTGGATTATGTCTATCGCAATACGGTTATTCATTTAAGGAGAATAATGGTTACTCTATAATACCTTCAATGGTCTTGCACCTAAAATGAATGGTTTATTGAATCTCGATCATAGTGATACACATGTTCATGCCAAAAGATATAAGATAGTAATGATAGTACCACCTACTTGTGGCACTGCCATGTAAGTCATATTGGTATAAAACGCATGAAGAAGCTCCATGTTGATGGATCTTTGGACTCACTCATTTTTGAAAAGGATTGAGACATGTGAACCATGTCTATTGGTATATACGCATGAAGAAACTCCATGCAGATGGACCGTTTGGACTCACTTGATTTTGAATCGCTTGAGACATGCAGATCATACCACATGGGCAAGATGACTGAAAGCTTCGGTTTCAGTAAAATGGAACAAGAAAGCAACTTGTTGGAAGTAACACATTTTGATGTGTGCAGTCCAATGAGTGCTGAGGCGCGCAGTGGATATCGTTATGCTCTTACTTCACAGATGATTTGAGTAGATACTGAGTATATTAACTTGATGAAACACAAGTCTGAATTATTGAATGGTTCAAGTAATTTCAGAATGAGGTTGAAGATCTTCGTGATAAGAGGATAAAATGTCTATGATATGATCATAGAAATGAATATCTGAGTTACGAGTTTGGCGCTGTAGAAATTGTTTCACAACTAATACCGCCTGGAACACCATAGTGTGATGGTGTGTCCGAACATCATAGTTGCACCCTATTGGATATGGTGCGTACCATGATGTCTTTTATCGAATTACCACTATCGTTCATGGGTTAGGCATTGGAGACAACCGCACTCACTTTAAATAGGGCACCACGTAATTCCGATGAGATGACACCGTGTGAACTATGGTTTAGAGAAACCTAAGCTGTCATTTCGTAAAAGTTTGGGGCTGCGACGCTTATATGAAAAAAGTTTTAGGCTGATAAGCTCGAACCCAAAGCGGATAAATGCATCTTCATAGGACACCCAAAACAGTTGGGTATACCTCCTGTCTCAGATCCGAAAGCAATAGGGATTGTTTCTCAAATCGGGTCCTTTCTCGAGAAAAAGTTTCTCTCGAAAGAATTGAGTGGGAGGATGGTGGAGACTTGATGAGGTTATTGAGCCGTCACTTCAACTAGTGTGTAGCAGGGCACAGCAGTTGTTCCTATGGCACCTACACCAATTGAAGTGGAAGCTTATGATAGTGATCATGAGACTTCGGATCAAGTCACTCCCAAACCTCGTAGGACGACAAGGATGCGTACTGCTTCAGAGTGGTACGTAATCCTGTCTTGGAAGTCATGTTGCTAGACAACAATGAACCTACGAGCTATGGAGAAGCGATGGTGGGCCCGGATTCCGATGAATGGCTCGAGGCCATAAAATCCGAGAGAGGATCCATGTATGAAAACAAAGTGTAGACTTTGGCAGAACGGCTCGATGGTCATGAGGCTGTTGAGTACAGATGGATTTTAAAAGGAAGACGGACAATGATGGTAAATGTCACCATTAAGAAAGCTCGACTTGTTGTTAAGATGTTTCCCGACAAGTTCAAGGAGTTGACTACGATGAGACTTTCTCACTCGTAGCGATGCTAAGAGTCTGTTGGAATTAGCAGGTACTGCATTATTTATGATATCTTACAGATAGGATGTCAAAATATTGTTTCCTTGTTCTTGAGGAAAGGTTGTATGTGATACAACCAGAAGATTTTGTCGATCCTGAAAGATGCTAACAAGTATGCAAAGCCCCAACAATCCTTCTAAGGACTGGAGTAAGCATCTCGGAGTTGGAATGTACACTTTGGTGAGATAATCAAAGATTTTGGGTTTATACAAAGTTTATGAGAAACTTGTATTTCCAAAGAAGTGAGTGGGAGCACTATAGAATTTCTGATGAGTATATGTAGTTGACATATTGTTGATAAAAAATGATGTAGAATTTCTGGAAAGCATATAGGGTTGTTTGAAAAGTGTTTTTCAATGGAAAACCTGGATTAAGCTACTTGAACATTGAGCATCAAGATCTATAAGGATAGATCAAAATCGCTTAATAGTACTTTCAAACGAACACATACCATGACAAGATTTTGAAGGAGTTCAAAATAGATCAGCAAAGAAGGAGTTCTCGGCTGTGTTACAAGGTGTGAGTATTGAGCAAGACTCAAGACATGACCACAGCAGAATAGAGAGAAAGGACGAAGGTCGTCCCCTATGCTTTAGTCGTAGGCTCTAAAGTATGCTATGTTGTGTACCGCACCTGAAGTGTGCCAAACCATGAGTCAGTCAAGGGGTACAAGTGTGATCTAGAAATGGATCACAGGACAACGGTCAAGGTTATCCTTAGTAACTAGTGGACTAAGGAATTTTCTCGATTATGGAGGTGGAAAAAGAGTTCGTCGTAAAGGGTTACGCCGATGCAAACTTTGACACTAATCCAGATTATTCTGAGTAGTAAATTGGATTCGTATAGTAGAACAGTTATTTGGAATAGCTCCAAATAGAGTGTGGTAACTTCATCTAGGAGATGACATAGATATTTGTAAAGCACACACGAATCTGAAAGGTTCAGACCCGTTGACTATAACATCTCTACAAGCATAACATGATCAAACCCAGAACTCTGTGAGTGTTAATCACATGGCGATGTGAACTAGATTATTGACTCTAGTGCAAGTGGGAGACTGTTGGAAATATGCCCTAGAGGCAATAATAAATAGGTTATTATTATTATATTTCCTTGTTCATGATAATCGTTTATTATCTATGCTAGAATTGTATTGATAGGAAACTCAGATACATGTGTGGATACATAGACAACACCATGTCCCTAGTAAGCCTCTAGTTGACTAGCTCGTTGATCAATAGATGGTTACGGTTTCCTGACCATGGACATTGGATGTCATTGATAACGGGATCACATCATTAGAAGAATGATGTGATGGACAAGACCCAATCCTAAGCCTAGCACAAGATCGTGTAGTTCATATGCTAAAGCTTTTCTAATGTCAAGTATCATTTCCTTAGACCATGAGATTGTGCAACTCCTAGATACCGTAGGAATACTTTGGGTGTGCCAAACGTCACAACATAACTGGGTGGCTATAAAGGTGCACTACGGGTATCTCCGAAAGTGTCTATTGGGTTGGCACGAATCGAGACTGGGATTTGTCACTCCGTGTGACGGAGAGGTATCTCTGGGCCCACTCGATAGGACATCATCATAATGTGCACAATGTGATCAAGGATTTGATCACGGGATGATGTGTTACGGAACGAGTAAAGAGACTTGCCGGTAACGAGATTGAACAAGGTATCGAGATACCGACGATCGAATCTCGGGCAAGTACTATACCGCTAGACAAAGGGAATTGTATACGGGATTGATCGAACCCTCGACATCGTGGTTCATCCGATGAGATCATCGTGGAACATGTGGGAACCAACATGGGTATCCAGATCCCGCTGTTGGTTATTGACTGGAGAACGTCTCGGTCATGTCTGCATGGTTCCCGAACCCGTAGGGTCTACACACTTAAGGTTCGATGACGCTAGGGTTATAAAGGAAGTTCGTATGTGGTTACCGAATGTTGTTCGGAGTCCCGGATGAGATCCCGGGCGTCACGAGGAGTTCCGGAATGGTCCGGAGGTAAAGATTTATATATAGGAAGTATGGTTTTGGCCACCGGAAGTGTTCTGGGCATCACCGGTAGTGTACCGGGACCACCGAAGGTGTCCGGGGGTCCACCAAGTGGGGACACAAGCCTCGGAGGGCTGCATGGTCCAATTGTGGGAGGGGACCAGCCCCAAGTGGGCTGGTGCGCCCCCCACAAGGGCCCAAGGCGCAAGGGAGAGGAGAAGGGGGCAAACCCTAGGGCAGATGGGCCCTAAGGCCCATACTGGTGCGCCTCCCTCTCCCCTTCCCCTCTTGGCCGCCACCCCAAGACCCATCTAGGGCTGCCGCCCCTCTAGGGTTGGGAACCCTAGAGGGGGCGCACCCTCCTCCCCTTCCCCTATATATATGAGGCCTAGGGGCTGCCCAAAACACGCAATCTGATCTCTCCCCGTTGGTGCAGCCCTGCCTCTCTCCTCCTCATATCTCGTAGTGCATGGCGAAGCCCTGTTGGATCACAACGCTCCTCCACCACCACCACGCCGTTGTGCTGCTGTTGTACGGAGTCTTCCTCAACCTCTCCCTCTCTCCTTGCTGGATCAAGGCACGGGAGACGTCACCGGGTTGTTCGTGTGTTGAACGCGGAGGTGCCGTCCGTTCGGCACTTGGTCATCGGTGATTTGGATCACGACGAGTACGACTCCATCAACCCCGTTCACTTGAACGCTTACGCTTAGCATCTACAAGGGTATGTATATGCACTCTCTTTCCCCTCGTTGCTGGTTTCTCCATAGATAGATCTTGGTGATACGTAGGAAAAATTTAAATTTCTGCTACGTTCCCCAACAGTGAGGATCAACGCTTTTTGGTGGAGAAATGAAAGGAAAACGGGCACACTAACACCCAAAAACACAAGAAGCAAGTGAAAAGCGACGAACGAAAGAGGGCGAATAAAACGGCAAAGGTGAAGTGGGGGAGAGGAAAACGAGAGGCAAATGGCAAATAATGTAATGCGAGGGATAAGAGTTTCTGATGGGTACTCGGCATGTCTTGACTTGAGCGTAGATCTCTCCGGCAACGGCGCCAGAAATCCTTCTTGCTACCTCTTGAGCATGCGTTGGTTTTCCTTTGAAGAGGAAAGGGTGATGCAGCAAAGTAGCGTAAGTATTTCCCTCAGTTTTTGAGAACCAAGGTATCAATCTAGTAGGAGACTACACGCAAATCGCCTAGTACCTCCACAAACAATGAAGAACCTTGCAACCAACGCGATAAAGGGGTTGTCAATCCCTTCACGGCCACTTGCAAAAGTGAGATCTGATAAAGATAATAAGATAAATATATTTGATAATTTTGTTATATAGATTGGAAAATAAAGATTGCAAAATAAATAGTAAACTAGAATTAGAGATCAGAAACTTATATGATGTAAAGTAGACCCGGGGGCCATAGGTTTCACTAGTGGCTTCTCTCATGATAGCATATATTACGGTGGGTGAACAAATTACTGCCGAGCAATTGATAGAAAAGCGCATAGTTATGATGATATCTAAGGCAATGATCATGAATATAGGCATCACGTCCGTGTCAAGTAGACCGAAACGATTCTGCATCTACTACTATTACTCCACACATTGATCGCTATCCATCATGCATCTAGAGTATTACGTTCATAATAACGGAGTAACACATTAGGCAAGATGACATGATGTCGAGGGATAAGCTCAAGCAATATGATATAAACCCCATCTTTTTATCCCCGATGGCAACAATACAATACGTGTCGGTTCCCTTTCTGTCACTGGGATCGAGCACCGCAAGATTGAACCCAAAGCTAAGAACTTCTCCCATTGCAAGAAAGATCAATCTAGTAGGCCAAACT
Organism: Aegilops umbellulata; assembly: GCA_032464435.1. Classification (NCBI taxonomy): domain Eukaryota; kingdom Viridiplantae; phylum Streptophyta; class Magnoliopsida; order Poales; family Poaceae; genus Aegilops; species Aegilops umbellulata. Next base: position 477,496,207 of record CP136059.1, on the reverse strand, counting down.
AAACCGATAATTCGAAGAGACTTGCAAAGATATCAAATCATGCATATAAGAATTCAAAGAAGAATCAGATAATATTCATAGATAATCAAGTTCATAAACCCACAATTCATTGGATCTCGGCAAACACATCGCAAAAGAGTATTACATCGAATAGATCTCCAAGAACATCGAGGACAACTTTGTATTGAGAACCAAAGAGAGAGAAGAAGTCATCTAGTTAATAACTATGGACCCTAAGGTCTGTGGTAAACTACTTACACATCATCGGAGAGGCTATGTTGTTCATGTAGAAGCCCTCCGTGATCGAATCCCCCTCCGGCAGATCGGCAGAAAAGGCCCCAAGAAGGTATCTCACGGGTACAGAAGGTTGCGGCGGTGGAAAAGTGGTTTCGTGGCTCCCCTGGATGTTTTCAGGGTATAAGAGTTACTCTTGAATTAATTCCACTTGCCTTTGCGGTGTTTGGCACGCGCACGCACGGCAACCTTTGACGAGAATGGGTAGTCTTCCCTGATCGCTATCTTTTATTTTTCTCGCTTTCCTTCTTTTCCTCTTTTTCTCTGTCTCTTTCCTTCTTATTATTTGACACACGGCTTCCCACTTTCCTTCCTTCTTTATTTTGTCTCTTACCTTCCATATTATGGCTTCCCCCATCTTTCTTTTTTTCCCTATATATTCAAACATCAAATCCCTCCTTTCCGTGTTTAATTTTCGGTATTAAACGGCCTGCCATAATCCCTCCTTTAATTACAAGATGAGAAGGTCCTCCCTTCCTTGCATGGCAGCCCCCATAGCCATTTCCAAGACCCGTAACTCACCCTCCGTTCTTTATTCTTGAGGTGTCTTTTCTATTTCGTGACAACTTGCAATATATAAATTGATAAAATTTTGTGTAAACAAGCTATACAGAACTATTTAAAGGAATAACAAACCGCTATTTTAACACAAACTTGAGCTAGCCTAATTGGTGTTAGCCTTAGAGAGGCAGGAGGAGGTGGTGTGTTTGATCCTCTGTCTGAGTTATTATTACTTTTTCGCTTTTTTGTTTGAAGCCCAGGAGCAGGCCCATGGCCCAGTACGTGTGCGAGGTACACGAAAAAAAGGCTCAGAGCAGCGCTAGCATATAGCCCGAAAAAGGCAAAAAATAGTACCACACCGGATACTAAAAAATCGATAAAAATAATATAGGTGAACGGATGAAAAATTTGGCGAAACACACCTTACTTTATTAGTAGGTATAGATGTAGATGTGGGTTTTGATCATATTTCAAGTCAATCTCGCGTCGCCTCCCCCGCGGGCGACTCGGGAGGGTTCCGCCGCTGCCGCCGCCTAGTCCCTCCAGCGCCCTTCTCCCCCTCCGCCGCTGCCGATGGTCGGCGCCGGGCAAAGCCCGTGCGTGCGACGGCGGCGGCGGAGGGTCTCTCCTCCCGTTCCCGGATCCGCGGCGGCACGGGCGTCCTGATCCGCGGGGTGCGGCCCTCCCGACTGTGTGGCGGATCCTGAAGGCGGCGGACTTGCGGCGGTGCACGGGTGCCCAGACCCATGGGTGTGGGACTCTCGGCAGCGGGCGGGCTCCCGGCGGTAGCGGGATCGGTTGACGGCCGGCTTCGGCGATGGCATCGGCCGCGCGGTGCCGGGTCTCGTCGATCGCAGCGGATCTCGCCACTCCAGCCTTCGTGAGGAACCTGGACCAGGGGCGGCGGCCCCGTCAGGCATGGCGACGGTGCCCTCGGCTGGCGACATTCAGGGGGGGAGGGGGTGGATGGACGGCGTCTTGACCGCGTGGGCGGTGAGTCGCCGGTGGATCTCCTCCGCGTTGCAGGCTCTCTCCCGCTGCACTTGGTGGCTTACGATCGCGGTCGTCAGCCTCGGTGCGTTCATGGGGGCTGGTAGAGGTGGCATCGGACCGGAGGGAACTCTGGATGACTCGTCCATCCCGACGGTGGTGACGACCAGGGTCGCCGTGCTCCTACTTGCAGGCACCGTCGAGGTCCCTACCCTCCACCCCGACCCCATGCTCGGGTTTAAACCCTAAATCTCCTTAGATTGGCCGGTGGTGGCACTACGTGTGTCGTGCCCTTCTTGGAGGCGCCACCTGGGCGTTTGGGTGCCCGGTTTGAGGAACTATAGGCGGAGGGGATGGGACCAGAGGTAGCAGGTGGTGTTTCACGTCGGAGGAGCGGCGTGACATCTGGCACGTCGACAACGGCGGGTCTCAGCGGCATGGAGCAGCGGGGTCTCGCCGGTGGGCGTGTGACGATGGACGAGTGCAGGATGGTGGCGTTGTCTGGCGTCGTGGTGGCATCGACGGCAGCTAGACCAGGCAAGGTAGATGCAGCAGTACAACAGTGAAGATGGATTGGTGGCAGGTGGCTTTGACGGCCTCATACCCGGCAGGCGTCTTGGTTGAGGAATGTGCTGGACTGGTGGGTGCCCTATACCCGGCAGGCGTCCTGGTTGGGACCTCAGGTATTAGATGTGAGGTTTGGCTGCGAGGTCTGTTTGGTATTAGGCCCAGACTATCAGCATCCCTACATCAACTGGACAGGAGTAGCGACAGATGTTGCCTAGACGGCGGCTTTAGTCTTACTATTGTATGACTTTGTAAGGTCTTGTATGAATAATTAATAAAGTGGTTGTATGCATCGTCCAGATGCAGAGGCCGGGGGTCCTCCTCCATTTCAAAAAAAAAGATATGGGTTTTGATATAGAGAGTAAAATTGGAGGAATTAGAGCTGTTCTCAACCGAACACTTCATGATGTGAGTGACACGACGACAAAGGCGACCGCTCTGCGGGACGGCCTTTATTTACTGCTGGCATTAGACTCTAGTACCAACCAACCAGTCCAGCCAGCCACCCCGAGACGAGACTCTACCTACTGGCAGGCGCTTATTCATCGTCGTCTCCGCTGCTGCCGAAGAGCACAGACCGGTAGTAGGGAAGGGTGAGGATGAGGATCAGCATGACCGCCATGCCAATGGGGGATCCCCCGACGTGGTGCACGGCGTCGGGCGAGCCACCGAACGCGAACACACCAGGGTCGTGATCCGAGGAGAGGAGGAGCCCGACGGGGAGGAGGAGCAGGCCCACGGGGCCGAGCAGCTCGGCGATGGCAACGGTGACCGCCTCGCCGCGGCCACCCACGAAAAGCGGCCACGCAACCAGCAGCCCCACCACCACCGCCAGCAGCAGCCCATGTGGCGCCCCGTTGACACCTCCTTGCTCTCTTGCTAGCAATCCTTGTCTCATCTGGCGACCATTGTGCCAGGCGTGGTAATGGTTGTGGCCAGTGGGTAGAGTACTCGAGCCTTTAGGGAGGGGTGGGAGTGTGACTAGTGGAGCGGAGCGGAGATAGGCATGTGATGTAATTGGGGAGGGGCGGATATCACATAAAGGAAAAAAGTGGTGGGGAGGTGGTAACGTAAGGCTACTGAAAGTGGGCACCAGGAAAGTTCCACGGAAGTTCAGGCTAGTTTTTTTTTCTTAGAATGTTTAGGTCAACTCTAGCCGATCCCCTATAAAATCGAGAAATTTCCGGCCGAGTAAAGTTTAGTGAAGTATATTTACTCCACAAACTTTTGGCCGGACCTAGTCGATCCCTTAAATATAACGGAGTATAATTGTGTTTTTTAACTTATGCATTCTAGTTCACATTACAACTACATATAAACTGCACACATACAAAAACTAAACATAAGTATGAAGGTTCAAGCAAATCACGAATATAGTTTGAGAAAGTTGTGAGAGCTCCCTGGTGCCCCTACACCCTCATGGACAGTAAATTTGAAAAAAAGAAATGAAAACAAATTAAAAAATATGAAACTTTAGGGGATCAAATATGATCAAACTTTTGAAGTTCTTGCAAATTTTCAGGCACAGAGAACAATCGAGGTTCCCTAAAAAAATACTGCTCAAAAGTGCCCAAAGACTTTGAACACTGATTTTGGGTTTTTTAGGTGAGGGCTCCTTGAATGTTATTTGAAGCTGAAACTTTGCTGGTACGTCGAATGCTTTATCGTGTATGATGTTTCAAAGTGTCAGATTTTTTTTCTTTTTCTGAATTTACATTTCATAGAGGGTGTAGGGCCACCCGGGTGTTGAAAATCCTGTTTCATATATAGTTTACAAACTGAATTCAAAGTTTAAAAAACGAATTATTCAAATTTAAATACACCGACTGGTTCAAATGTAGCAAACAACATGTAAAAGCACAACTAGGAAGTGCTACGAAAAAATCAAAGATGCATTATTTTCTTGAAAGTTAAAACCAACGATCTTTTACCGAAAAGAAACATTTTATGATTCGAGGTGAAATTTACATTTTCTATACGAGCAAGGGGATGAATATATTGTGCCTGTATCTATGGATGAGCTGATAGCTCAGTGGTGGGAGCGCGGTAGTTTCGCCCCAGTAACCTGGGTTCGACCTCTCTTCAAGTCAAATTTACTAACCTGGGTTCGACCTCTCTTCAGGTCAAATTTAGGTCTCACATTCTCTCTTAAACATAATGCCGTTGGGTTCCTCACCAGTTGGTATAGTTTTTTTTTTCATTGTGTCTATATCCAAATTGTAATTTCTTAAATGCAAGCACATTGCAAAACATCTTAGCACAGCGTGTGCAGTACCCGCGGAACTCCCCCGCCGCATCACTCATGAGTAACTGAGCCCGATCCAGTACATAGAGAACAGAGAAGCGCGTCTATGTGCAAAGAGGAACCATAAGATACCAAGTAGTAAGCAAGCTATGTTCCTGCCTAGGATGAGTTTATCGTCACTTGTTAGTACACGGATGTTTCATAACTGACTTGAAATTGCCATTTTCTTTTCATTTTTTCCTTTTCGAGATTCGAAGTTATGTTTTCATTTTTGGAGTAGTACACTACACGGCACGAGGCATGCAGTTGCAGCGTCTCACTATCGATCCAAAAGACACAGACCACGTCAAATTCAGTTTGTCTGTCTTTGGGCGCGTGAGATGGATGCCAGTAGAACGAAGATTATAATGCAACACTTGGAAGAGGTTAAACGCAAAGTTGTCACTTTGTTATTTACTGCTGCCTGCTGGCCGGTGGTGTAGGATGCATGACTACCGACGACGACGAGAGGCGGAAGAGAACAAGCACATGGAAAAGAACAACCAACCCGCCACCCCGAGATGAGACTCTACCTACTGGCAGGCGCCTACTTGCCGTCGTCTCCGCCGCTGCCTAAGAGTGCCGACCGGTAGTAGAGGAGGGCGAGGACGAGGACCAGCATGAGCGCCACGCCGATGGGGGATCCCCCGACATGGTACACGGCGTCGGGCGAGCCGCCGTCGGAGGAGAGGAGGTGGATGAGGAGGAGGAGCCCCAGCGGGAGGAGGAGCAGGCCCACGGGGCCGAGCAGCTCGGCGATTGCATTGGCGATGACATCGATGACCGCCTCGCGGCTGCCACCCAGGAAAAGCGGCCACGCAACCAGCAGCCCCACCACCACCGCCAGCAGCAGCAAGTGCGGCGCCCCGGGCGGGTCAGCGTCGTGCTGCTCGTCCGCCATTGACATCGCCTTGCTCTCTTGCTAGGTGTCAGAGACCTTCCCCTTGTCTCGCCAGGCGACAATTGTGCGAGGCGTGGTAATGGCTGTGGCCTGTGGGCAGAATACTCAATCCTTTATAGAGAGGAGATAGGCGTGTGACGTAATGGGGGAGGGCGGTGGGGTGGTGGTAACGGAAGGCCACTGAAAATGGGCCCCACGAAAGTTCCACGAAGGTTCAGGCTGGCTTTTTGGCTGCTACGGTATTTGGGTACTCGAATCCTTGCTTGCTGCTTTGAAACGTACAGCAGTACACCAGTCCAATATTTGCCAGCAAATAATACCCCCTCCGTCCGGAAATACTTGTCAGAGAAAATTGAAGTATCTAGACATATTTGAGTTCTATATACATTCATTTTTATCCATTTTTACGACAATTAATTCCGAACGGAGTAGTAGAAATTAACAAATGTGAAAAGATCCACATCATCGTATTATGGTACTATTTTTTTTTCTAAAATAACTATTCAATGGATACCCAATTTGTACCGGGAAAAAAACATAAAAAACTTCGGAATTTGTCGGGGTTTTAGCTTGTTGGCTTTAAAGACACAGTTTTTGCAGGAAAAATGATAGTGATTGACCAAAGAATAAGCAAAAGTTTAATTGGATATGCGACATAGATTAATGCTCTATATCCAACATAGATTAATGCTCTACCAATTGAGCAACATCTCTGTTCACATGCATTGCACTAATTTGTAATTATACTCTAACTATTTCCTTCCTAGCAAGCAAAATGGTTAACTAAGGTAGACATGGTCACATATGGTGAATAGTACTCTTTGCACTTCGAGCAGAGTGGGCTGCCCTCCTCTGACTCCGATGATGGTACGCCCCTCCCTGGCATCGAGCCCGGCAGTTGGTACGGGGGAGTGGAGGACGACCAAGGCCATGGACGGCGCCAGACTCCCAGAGTGGCCTCCACGGGTTGCTATGGCCTGCAGCTCGGGGGCCCCAGGCACGACCATGACGACGACAACCAGGGAGGCCTCCACCGCTCGTGGAAGGACACCCTCCTGGGCAATTGGCACATCTCCAAGGACAAGGCGCCGACATATGATGAGGTAGAGCCAAGGAGGAGGAGCAGGGCGCCTATGAGCAGGCACCACTGGAGCGGCTCCAGGGGACGCATCACGTCGCGGTGTGTCTGGATGCTGGAACCAGCACCCACCGTTGCTACATTCGTCTCCGGCGACAACTACGGCGAGCCGTTGCATCGGCGACCAATGCTGGAACCACATGGACAATTTGCTTCGACCGGCAGCGTGTTTTGCTGCAAAAGGGAGCAGAGCACCGGTGATACAGCCGTCAAGCACGGCGAGTCGCACTGAGGAGCAGTGACATCAATTAGCGGGGTGTTGTTGTTGATGAGGCAGGGGAAGGTTGTGGATGGCAACAAGCCGAGGCGTTGTGGCTACTGATTCGAGTGAGGAGAGATACGATGTGTTTTGCGTGCAGGGGCTAAGTCCAGAGGGCGGTCGGATGGCTCGCGCATAGGCAGCTGGTCAAAAATTTGGCCGACCCACCGGTGCCTAGCGCTTAATTCAACTTCCCCTAAGAAGGGTTAATTCAGTTGAACTTTGCGAGAAAACAAAATGAAAGATATCGAAAAAGACTCGAAGATGGAAGATAGAAGAACTGTAAGTTGGAGATGCGAGGAATCGAACCCCGTGCCTCTATTCCGCATTGATTAGCGCTCTACCAATTGAGCTACATCCCCTTTGGTACGAATTACATTAATCCACGCATTTAATATGAATTTACAGATTGCAAGCAAGGAAAATACTCCGGACGGAGGGAGTATATCCCAAGAAAAGCGTGAGTTTGTTTCGATGTTCCTCAGCGAGCGAGCTAAGCACAGTGGTCATGCAGGCATTTAGTATGCCGTTTGTTCATGCAGGCGTGAAAGCTATATATGCACCATGCCATCAAGGAGGCTGTACTTAACCTAGTTTGTTCCTATAACAAACAAAACATGACGACACGTGGCCAGTTCAGCCAGTTCAGTCAAACTAAGTCAATTTGTGTGCTCGGTACTATCCTATTCATCACACAAGACCAGGTTGGGTACAGACGATGACATCGCTGAAAGCTGGAGCTTCTCAGGCGACGTGGTCTTCGTCAACATGGTAGTGCCATCATGCACCTAATTTCACATGCCGTGTGTTTTCTTTCTTTTGCGAGGGTAAAGGGAGTTTTATTGCAAAGTTATAGAGTTACAGTCGAGAGGCCACAAATCCTCGATACACGGTGGAACAGAACGAAGCCAAACAGCAGTGGCTCGCTCCGTACGGCTGTAACAAGCCAAACGATCGGCAACTCTATCCTGTAAACGACTAATCTTCTGAGGTACAAACTCCCTACTACCAGCTAACTGTTTAATCTCTAGGGCTAACTGGCCATAAGCTGACCGCCGCAGGGCATTTGTTGATAGGCAGGATAAAGCTTCCATGGAATCCGATTGCAACACCACCGGTGAGTTTGAGTGTTGTATGACAAGAGCCATACCTTGCATCATTGCATGAAGTTCTGCCTCAAATGGATCGTTGCAATGGAAAATATATCTGTATGCCGCAAATAAGATTGAACCCTCACTGTCCCGGAGGACACACCCGGCCGCCGCGGAGCCATCTTGTGGGTTATACAAACCATCCACGGACAGGGCGACCGTACCCCTCGCCGGGGCCGGCCATGGTACAGCGGCCACATCCATCTTTTGGCGCGTCACCACCCGTGGCACCGAGGGCATCTTACCTTTGATAATCTCCTCCGCTGAAAACTGGCCCGCGAGGTTGATGGATTTAAAGTAACTATCCAAGAACTCAACCGATGCAGGCACGGATGGGGCTTCCTTGCCGTGATAGCAATCGTTGCGTATCTGCCATATCCGCCAAATCAGCATAATTACCATGTCTCAAACCATTTCTGAACAGGAATCAAGTAGGAGCATTAGCCATTCCTTCCCAGTATGAATGAGGCGATCTGTCATCAGGAAGAGGCCATCTTCTACGCATGTTGATCCACAAAATTCTTGCCTGTGTTTCAGCCCCATATGTGCGCCAAAATGTTTCCCACACAATTTTCTCTCGCCATGTGTTTCTCGCATGGATCTTTCAGATGCAGAGGCCGGGGGTAATCCTCCTATTCCAAAAAATGTGTTTCTCGCTGAATTCCTCGTGTCATGTGTTTCTGCATGAAAGTTTCCCTCACAATTTCTAACGTTGTATATTTCCTGCCTGTTACCGGGGCCCCAAGTTATAAATAAAATTCTTAATAATTTTATGCTAGAATACCAAAACTACAATATTGCATGTGTCACCCCATGGTGAACATTACTTAATTTCCAATCTCACGCTCGGGTGATTACTCGCAATCTCCAAATGTACTGTTGGGGATATCTGATTATGGTATTTATTCTCGCTATGCTCCATAATTATAATAAGTGAAGTGGAAAGTCATATATCACTTCAAACAAGATGGTATATTTTTGTTCATACGGGCAATTTTTTTAGATCATTTTATTCGGACGCGGATTTGGTGAACTTGGGTGCGAAATAGTAAATTCAAAAAAATACTAGAAAAAATTAAAAAAAATCTGAATTTATTTTTTAAATATACATAGTCAACCCGTATACTTGCATATGAAGTTTCACGAAGAAATCACATCCGTGGTAATCTGGGCAAAAATGACAAAATCAAAGCTAATCGAAGCTATATTAAAAAACACTGTTTAATGAATAGTATGATCGCATTTGTATTTTCTTCACTAAGAATACCATGGATGTTAATACATCATGAAACTTCACACGTGAGTAGAATGATCGACTAAGATTCATACCGCGAAATTTCAGATTTTTTTTTATTTTTTCTAGTATTTTTATGAATTTACTATTGACATGGGTGCGCGCGCACCCATGTTCACCTTTGTATTTTCGATTTTATTCTTGCTATGCTCCATACTTTATGTGATACGATAGTTCATACCTATCATTTTTCATGTTCCACATTGTTGTTAAAATTTATTCCATTAAATTTGTCACCTTATTAGGTTGAGACATTGTTCTCAAACATATAATAATTAGCGGAAGGGGAGCAATGTTGACGGTGAAGTGATCCATATATTTAGTTGAGCAAGTGCATTACTGCTGGCCATGAGGCATATATAGTGCATGGCGGCAACGTAAAGAGAAGCCAGACTCTCGTGTCTCATGCCACGTTCCATTGTTGAAGATCGGGTGCTCAACGTTGTCGTCGTACCCGTCCCACACATCCTCCATCCAACTCCTAGATCCGGCAGAGTCCAAAGCGGAAAATGTCGATCCTTCATCCAACTCCTAGAGACTTCGACCTTATTTCTAAATAAGGTCTACAACAACCATCACCTGAAAGTTGTTGTTCCTGTTATTCCTTATTGTGATGACCACTATTGTGTTAACATTTAGTTGTCTCTTTCCCTTAAGGAACTCCTGCTAGCCGACCTCATAGAACGATATGTGACCGTCTGTGTCCGTCTTGTATTGGACTCGGGTGACAGGACCTGCTGCTCCAAGGCGTACTCCAGTCATGCCGACAACAGGGATGTCCTCGCCTGAAATCATCTTCATAGGAAATTTCTATGATACCCGTGATTAAAAGAAAAATAGAGCACACAATGTTAGACATCTCGCCATATAGTGTTATCAAAAAAAGAAAAATATACAAAACATACCATGGCGTGTTTCGTGATGTTGGTCTTAGTAAAACGGTGCACAAATGGCCTCCCCAATTAATGCACACTTGATGGTAGGACCGCGATGAGATTGACCTTCCCATCCTTAGTAAGCTCTTTCATTCTTTGAGAGAAACTTGCATAATTGTATGGATCATCATTGTCATCATCTCCGCTACCCTCATCATCTTCCTCATCCTCATCCTCATGCTCGTAGCTATCGTCATCCTTGCTAGCCTCATCATCATCCTGCCTCTCATCATCATCATCGTCATCATCCTCATCATCATGGCAATCCTCATCATCATCTTCGTCAAGCTCATCATCTTGGTAGGAGAAATACTTAATCCTTAACTTGTTGACCGCTTTCTTCAAGTAAAAGCCTATGTACTCTCCCTCGGTGAGCCTATTATTTGAAATGTACTTGTTCCATCCAGCCTCCTATGATGGTTTTTATCCTTTTGTTTACAAACACCAATTTTGTACGATTGTCCTTGACCATCCGAAAAGTTGAAAATGTCACCGATTAAATTATAGAATTTTGTACGATTGTCCTTGACCATCCGAAAAGTTGAAAATGTCACTGTTATTATTGGTGCTAAGTCATGAAAGTAATATTGAGAAGCAGCATAAAAATCAGCAGGAAAATATGTCATCACGATGAGGTATGATCACAGATTACCAACACTCCCACAACCAGGTAGTACGACGATATACTTAAGCAGGTTTATCACGTCTACAAAATAAGGTTCTACGAAGTCATGGATATATATAGCATGCCATAGCAAATTTCATAACTACTACATTAAAGGTTCAAACATCTAAAGCACGGAGTTATACGACTAGTCACGGTGGAGAGATCGACTCCTAATCTAAGTCAACGTCAGAGCGGAAGTCGTCACCCTCGTCCGAGGACTCGGTGAATCGGTCCCAGTCTATCAGGTCATCCTCGACATCCTTCTGGTTGTGTGCGGACATCAGCAATGCGTCGTTAATGGCGTACATATGTGAATCATCCCGGAGATACCGTTACACCAAGGTATCGGTGCTTTGCCGTTCATGGGCCCTGGTGAGCGCCTCAGCCTTTAGGTGCTCCTGCTCCTTGGCCTCAAAGACTATCCTCACGTTAGGAGGCGCTATCTGACTCGTGCGCCAAGCATCATGAGTAAAGTTGAGCTGCACCCTTTGCCCCTGGTACTCGACGGCATGGCATCGTAAGCGTGCACCGCTTCATCAGCGATGTCGAACGTGCCGAGCTATTGTTTCTTGCCAGTGATGGGGTTTTGGATTTGGGCGCCCAACTTCCCCAGGGCCTCTGGAAAACACCACGGTACCTGCCGTTGTCCGCCATTTCGGGAAAAAATGACCTAGACATGCATATAAATAAATTTTGTGAAAGAACTGAAGAAATCAACTACAACACAATATGAATTAAAAACAAACAAAAAATTTGGCATGAGCTCTGCATAAAAATGGACACGTTAAGTGCTAGAAATTTGGCGAAATGGAAATGAATCAATGTTTCGCCAAAACTTTAGCACTTATAGTATAAATCCCTGAGAACTCTACTACATCACAATACGAATAAAAAATAAATAAGGAAATTTGGCATGAGCTCTGCATTAAAATGGACACGTTAAGTGCTAGAAATTTGGCAAAACGGAAATAAATCAACGTTTCGCCAAAACTTTAGCGCTTATAGTATGTAACTATGTATCCCTGTAAAGAAATGAAGGGGCCTGCTACAACATAAAATTGAACTCAGTATGAAAAGGAATACAACTAGAAATATCAAACTAGAACTATAAACTACAACTACAATTTGTTTTAACATGTGCATTAAAAACTATAAAACTAGAAACTACAACTAGCTAGAAACTAAGACTAAAAACGCTACGACCCCTAACCCTAACCATAGTCGAACACGGCTGCTGCCACAATTGTCCGTGTGCGTGGCGGCCGCGGCCGCAGGTGGAGACAAGGGCGGCCGAAAAGAGAGGCGGGGACGGCGATGGAATACCTGCCGGAGCAGAGGGCGACGGGGCGGCGGATTGAGGTCGAGGGCGATGGGGACAGTGGATTGAGGGCGACGTGGTGGCGGACTGAGGTCGAGGGCAATGGGGACAGTGGATTGAGGGCGAGGGCGATGGGGCGGAGGGCAAGGACAGCGGCAGTGGACGGCAAGGAGGACGACGACGGCGATGTGGGCAGTGCCGCTGTGGAGGGCGAGACGAGGCGGCGACGTGAGCGAGATGGGGAGTGAGAGTGAGAGAGAGGGTGGGGTTGGGGGAGGTAGAGGGGCACGTGCAGATAGTGCTCATCCCGTTCGACGGGCGCGCCAAATTACCCGCCGCTGCCCATTTGGGATGGCGGGCGGCAATCTTCGAGTTGAATTTGGCCAGATAGGAGCTTCCCTATGTGTGGCTGGCACGGCTGGACGCCTGCCACGGCTAATATATGCATAAAAAATTAATCGGTTGCAGGCATTCATCTGTGGCGGGGCCTTTCACCTATGATTCGTCTCCATCGCGTCTATAATTTTTGATTGTTTCTTGCCAATATTCTACAACTTGTACATGCTTTTGGCAATATTTTATATTATTTTTGGGACTAACATATTGATCCAGCGCCATTTTATGTTTTATCGCATATTTTTTGTCTCATGGAAAATCCATATCAAACGAAGTCCAAATGCAATAAAATTTCATGGAGAGTTATTTTGAAATATATGCAATTTTTGGGAAGAAGAATCAACTCAAGATGGTGCCCGAGGGCCCAACAAGGCAATAGGGTGTGCCATAGGGCATATGGCATGCCGGGTTGCCCACAAAAAAGATAAAAATCGTATTAAAATTTCAGCCTAATCGGAGTTACAGATCTCCGGGAATATAAAAAACGGTGAAGGTGTCTAAAATTAGACGCGAAACGTAAGAGAAACACACACACACACACACACACACACACACACACACACACACACACACACAGAGAGAGAGAGAGAGAGAGAGAGAGAGATCCAATCTCGGAGGGGCTCCTGCCCTCCGGGAGCAATCACTAGTGCAGAATCGGGCTTTAGTCCCGGTCGTAAGGACCTTTAGTGTCGGTTCTGCAACCGACACTAAAGTGTGGGGACTGAAGCCCCCCCTTTAGTGCCGGTTCGTCACGAACCGGGACCAAAGGCCCACCACATGGCACGACCCGGCGCCAGGGGTTGGGATACCTTTAGTCCCGGTTGGTGACACGAACCGGGACTAAGAGGCAGCCACGCGTCAGCAGCTGGCAGTCGCTGGATTTTGTTTGGAAGGAAGGGTTTAGGGGTTTCACATTGTGTTAGCTAGGTACTATATATAGAGACAAGTGACCTCTCTTTCTCCGTGCTTGGTTGATGCTAGCTACTACATATAGAGAGAAGTGACCTCTCTTTCTCCATGCTTGGTCGATGCTAGCTACTACATATAGAGAGAACTCGACGCTAGCTAGTAAGCAAATGAAGGAACCATTTATCATCATCATCATCATTATAATAACAACTAATCATCATAGTTATATATATAGTGAAGCTCATCAATCTAGCACAAAGGTTGCACATAACTCATCATCATAGTCATATAAGAACTAGCTAATCGTTCTTGCACAATCTAGCACATAAATACCAAAGACCTCCTACTCTCTCGAAGGTAAAATAGCATAAAACAGGTAAACCCCAGATTCTCCATTATTGAGAATACATATGAACCTATCTCCCATTTGTGGGTTGCGCTTGATGTTGCACCCAGTAGTTCTCTACGATCTTTCAAAACTTTTCTCCAATCTTTCATTGTGAGGATGTCATCGCTTCGACGAATTGTGTATGCACTGCGGTGGTACGTAGGCCAACTTGGTCATAAGCTAACAATCCTCATGTCACCTTTCATTTCCATAAATCTAGGTATACAATCTGCCGGGAGTTTCTGTTGAAGAACATCATAATAACATACTTAGCAAAATATAGCTTAGCTTAATAGAATCTATGCAAAAAATGCACTGATGACATAATAGGAAAAATCTTACCATGATATCTCAATGGATGTTACTGTAGTTCAACACGTGCACTAGTGGCACGTATTGAGAATAACTTGGAGAGATATGATAATTCATCTTAAAAGTCTCAACATCTTTAGTCCATGAATCATATTTAAAATCGTCTTTTTTCTATGCAGAAAAGTACTGATCCTACATGGCACGATGACGGCACCGAGCGTGGCCTGAACACAGGCATCCATATAGCATCCCATGATCCTGGCAACACAGTTTTGGGAATAATTACAGACTTCTTCCACGGGAACGTTATTGGCCCATCTTATATCCCTCCGGAGTCAAAACCAAACACCTACAATTTTGCATCAGGATCTCAGTATGGATCGCAGACTCTAGCACCTATGCGGGAGTCGTAGACACAGCGAGACGAGGGGGATTATGGTCGTGGTCTGCGTCCACATTGACCACCTAATCGCTTGTCGCCTTCCGGTCGTCTGGAAAGGCCAGCTGGCCGTCGTCTAGTAGGGTGATTCGTCATCTATGTGTGCGGCCTATTCTATCTATCTATGACAGTTTCGGACTTTCTGATGTATGTAGAAGACATCTATGTATGTGGAAATAAAAATGCATCCGAATTATGACATTAGAGTAGTACATCTCACACTACTAGGAAAAGGGCTACTAATGGCGCATCAGTTTTGCCTACTAATGGCGCATCACTGGTGAGCTATTAGTATCACGCCACTAGAATTTTTTACTAATGGCGCACCACTGGTGCGCCATTAGTATCTGGTATACTAATGGCGCACCAGACAGTGCGCCATTAGTTTTGCCCACGGTGTGCCACTAGTGTCTGCTATACTAATGGCGCACCACACGGTAATGCGCCATTAGTAACAATTTTTTTAATTTTTTTTCTTAATCTCAGGTCACTATTTCACCTATGAGATATCCAACACATATATATACAACAAGCATCCATATAACAAGGCGAACACTAGGCATCAGACTACTGATGTTTAGACCGCTATCAGACTAGTCCTTGACTGTTCGATTCGAAGCGTGGTGGACGTTAGATGTAGTAGTAGTTAGGCCTGTGAGTTTTGCTAACTGTTTTGTTAATTGAGTGCCCCGCCATAAATGTTCCTGTATCCATCCATCTGGGCCTGGTAGTTAGCTTACATGCATCATGCATGGGTCTTTGCTTCCGTCAATCATGTGATTTCCATGTCCATGCTTCCTACTTCGTTGCCTCCAAAAATTATGTTTCCATGGATATAATAATTTGCTTCTTTTGTGATAGAAATTTTGATTCATTAAAGTATATTTACATAATTGTTTACTAGTACTACCCAACAAAACTATGTTTCGTGGACACATTTTATCTGGTTTACTATAAATTTAGTTGCTTCATACACAATTTTATAATGCTTCGTATACTTGCTAGCTCTATTCAAGTTTTTTCTAGATACTAGGGAAATTTGTTGCTAGTGCATAACGAATATGCCTCAATCAAGGAAGCATGATTCATGACATTGAGTACCATCCGCACATCAATATTTACTTCCAGCTCCATTTCTAATATTGCTTCCATATAAACTCCATCTCTAATTTTGCTTCCATACAAAACTACCTTCTAGTAACAAATGTTTTGTGTCGGAGACATGGTTCCATTGACTGAAGAATTCATCGAACCAAACAGTGATTTGCTTCCATCAAATAGAAAAATTATATTTATACTTGTTTCAATAGTATCAATCTCTTGCACCCATCAACTATTAAATTGCTTCAAACCAAAAGAGTAACAAAACTGCAGACGAAACGATCTTTTTCGTATAAAGAAAATTTTGCTTCACAAAGTAATCATGCGGAAACAGGACATGTATGATGACACATTGAAACAGACTACTACGATGTGAACACAAATTTACAATTTCATTTTTACAACAAAAGTAAAAGAACATTACAACACTATTTTCATTTCATCGTAGTCGACATGGCGGCGGGCGATAATCTGATCATGACAAGGTCCACACATGCCATTGGCTCTACGTCGCTCGTCGTAGAACTGAGAACTCACAGCCAGGTTGGTCTAGAACTCAGCACATTACATCATCATTGAGAATCTGCATAATTGAAGCATTCAGTGAGAAGGAAGCACACAATCTAGTGGCTGATGCAAAAATCCATTAAGAAAGCAAAATGATTGTATAATAAGAGCCCGTTCGGAACTCGACCAGCTCCGCAAAATAGAAAGATCTGCAGAGTACCGATTCGTCCGCTCCGTAATTTTCAACTGCGGTTCCGGCCGCTCCGCGAGCGGAGTCGAGGAGAGAGGGCCTCCGAACAGGCCTTAAAATTCATGAAAAAAAGCAACACTGGCAATGGTTGAAGCAGACGCTAGTAGTGGTTGAAGCATACACTAGTATCTGATAATGGTAGAAGCAAAAAAAAGTAGTGCAATAAAAGAAGCACACACTTACAATGGTGGATGCAAAAATTCATCACCATGGAATCATATGCAAGGAAGATGAAGCATGGTTGATAGGAAGCAAGTTGCAGCCATCAGGGAGGCATATTTGAGTGATGTACATGATCCAACAGAGAAATAAAGGCATATTTGAGTGATGTACGACACAAAATTACACCAATCAAACAGGAAATAAACACAAATATTGATATAGAGGAGATATAAAACAAATCTCTGAACAAAATTATGTTAGGAATCAACTAGCAATGTACTCCTAGATGATGAAAACTTGGAGATCCTCAAATGATTCCTAGCATATTTGTAAGATTATGAATCAACTACTATGAGTACATGGCGCTGTTTTATCCTAAATCCCTCACTCCCAGGCGCTACCTGTGGCACTCCACGCATGCTGGCCTCGTTCCCAAACACTGAAACAGAGACGTTGCTCCGACTAGGTGGATTAGAGGCCAGATCTGCAGGTGGAGCAGGGACCGATCTCGGTGAAGTCATGGACGACTGCGAGGGACTTCACGAGCTCTCCGGTCAGTAGGTTGTGGCACAGCCCGCGTGCGGCCGCCGGACGGGATGGCGCACGGCGGCACGGGCGAGGTGGAGCGGAGGTCGCTAGAGGAGAGAGCAGGGGTCACCGGGGCGAGAGGCATGCCGGGCTGGACGCAGAGCACGGACGGGCAGGACCGCAGGAGAGATAAGGAGAGTTTGTTCCGGGCGATTAATTAGGGAGATATTACGGGCGTGGGCTAGAAAATGGGAAAAGATTCCCTTCAACCGACTGATTTTTCCAGTGCACCCGTCGCCTCCCATGGACGACACATGTCCCAGTCATCACATACACCGCTTCGTCCTTGCTGCCTTATCTTCTCCTCCGAGCACTCCCATCCACATCTTCTCTCCTTCCCCAACTAATTCAGTGTCCTCCACCACGCACGCCTAGGATGGAGAGCATCCATGGACGTAGATGCAAGCAGCAGCTAGTGACTTCAACAGCAAGCGCTCACGGGGAGCATGCGAGGTAGACGGCCGACGCGACCGGCGACAAGGTCTGGCAACTCTCGGGATGGGAGCTTGGGGTTGGATGGCCTTGCGGTTGGTGGCAGCGATGGCGGGGATGGGCAGCGCCGCCCCTTCCTGCGGGCGCACGCCGACAGCGGCTCCGCTTCCCCTCATCGCCGTCCGGCGGGAGCTCATTGCGAACGACAATGGCATTTTTCTGCAACATCCAATGAGTTGCAAGAAAAATTTCTGCAACATTGGTCATGTTGCAAAAAATTATTCCGTCACACGATATAAAGGTGAAAACAAAGAAAATAAATGCAACATCACCGCAGTTGCAAAGTTTTTCTGCAACAATACAGTTGTTGCGAAAAAGTGAAAAGGAAAAGGAAAAAAATCTACAACACAACCTATGTTGTAAAAAAAAAATCCCGCAACACAACTTATGTTGCAAAAAAAATTCACAACACAATCTCAAAAAATGTTCTGCAACATTAGCTTTGTTGCAAAAAAAATCTGCAACATTAGCTTTGTTGCAGAAAAAATTCACCACAGTTGCAATGTTTTCTGCAACAATACCATTGTTGCAAAAGTTACATTACGTCTCCGCACAAAGTCTCTGTTTTAGCAACAACCAACTTGTTGCAATTTTGTGACGCTCACGTGGGGAGATCTAACGACGTGGGAGGTGGGCTTGTTTCTGCAACACCGCGCTTGTTGCAGAAAAGAGGTGGGGAACGTGGGTTGTATATTGGACGGCCAACAGCGCGTTCATCCAACGGCCAGCCAGGCGGCGGATGTTTCCAATTCATCCACCGGCGGACGCCTAGCAGCTCCCCTAGAAAATCTGCTTGTTTGTTCTGGTGCATGATTTGGAGCATCTCGCATCCGTGAATCAAAGTACGAATCGACGGTTTACGACTGGTCTGGTGAATGCATCCCATCAGACATCTGTAGTTAAGCGTTTCCCATATAACAATCATAGCCAACACACAAGTTCCATCATATATACATACATAGCCAACACATAGTTCCATCGTTACATATTACAAAAGTTTCACATTGTTCATCCAACACCGTTATCCATCAATTCACAAAAGTTTCACATTGATACAAAATAAAAACACAAATGGAAAAGAAGCACTCCATCCATCCAAGCTTCCGTGAATTAAATCAAATCTGCAAAATGATAAACAAGAAGTTAGAAGAAGAAAAAGAAGAAGACTAGAAGAATACTAGAAGAAGAAGAACTCTAGAAGAAGAATAAGAAGAATTTTGGAAAAGAAATAAGAAGAAGACTATAAGCTTATTATGTAAACTTGATCATTTTGTGCTAACATAAGTTATTTTGGAGCTAACCTATAGGAAACTAAGCATATAAGCTCTAAGTTAGTATATTAGAGCCAACTTAGGTAAAATGAAGCTAACCTATGTCATTTTGGAAAAGAAGAAGAATAAGAAAAAGACTATAAGCTTATTATGTAAACTTGATCATTTTGTGCTAACATAAGTTATTTTGGAGCTAACCTATAGGAAACTAAGTATATAAGCTCTAAGTTAGCATATGAGAGCCAACTTAGGTAAAATGAAGCTAACCTATGTCATTTTGGAAAAGAAAAAGAATAAGAAGAAGACTATAAGCTTATTATGTAAACTTGATCATTCTGTGCTAACATAAGTTATTTTGGAGCTAACCTATAGGAAACTAAGCATATAAGCTCTAAGTTAGCATATTAGAGCCAACTTAGGTAAAATGAAGCTAACCTATGTCATCGACGACATGGCTGGAGAGGATGTCGACCCCAAGTCCAGTGCTTGTGCTGCTGCTGTCCCGTATGTGTTCTTTCTATTTCTGTTAGATGTCACGACACAGTTCTTTGCTCTAGTTTCTGTTCTACATATGTTAGGTTCTACTTCATATATGCAACTTCATCTAGTATCTGTTCTAGATGTGTTTAGTTCAAGTTCATATATGCAAATGCTCTTTACCTACTCTCTGTCAGAATGCATGACTTGTTTTATCTCTACTATACTAGTCATGCTTTATCTAGTATTTCTGTTAACAAAATCATTTGGTAAATTGCTCATATTTCCAACAATCCAAAAACCTTATTATAGGCAATTTACCCCAAGTGGTTTTGCTGCTTCCATGAGACCTCATATGTTTTGAGGGTATCCACTATAAGAGGTGGCGCGTGAGAGCAGTCTTATGGTTTCAAACCATGAGTTGCTTTGACGCCACTCTCGGCAAACCTGAAGGAGAGCTTGATGCTCAACAGGCACAAGCTTTTCAGAAAATGGATACTCTATTTAAGGCTGCTCTCTTGAGTGTTCTTGGTGAGAACATAGTTGATGCTTATGCGTCAATTGATAATGGAAAAGATATGTGGGATGCACTCGAGGCCATGTTTGGGGTCTCGGATGCTGACACTGAGTTGTACATCATGGAGCAATTCTATGATTACATGATCACTGAAGAGCGCTCCGTGGTTGAGCAAGCTCATGAGATACAGTCATTTGCTAGAGAACTTGAGCACTTCAGTTGTATGCTACCGGACAAGTTTGTTGCCGGAGGTATTATCACTAAGCTTCCTCCTTCGTGGAGGAACTTTGCTACCTTACTCAAGCAAAAGAGACAGGAGTTTTCCGTCCCGGATCTCATTGGCACTCTTGATGTGGAAGAAAAGGCGAGAGCAAAGGATACACGTGCTCGAGGTATTGAGGGAGGATCTAGTGCCAATCTGGTACAGAAGAAGAACTTCCAGCCCCACAAGTTCAAGAACAAGGGCAAGTTTGATGGTAAAGCAAAGTTTGATGGGAAGAACAAGGCTGTGCAACACACGAACTTCAAGAAGAAGAATGACAAGAAGAAAGGTGCTTGTCATGTGTGTGGGGATCCTAATCATTGGGCTTCTAGTTTCCCTAATCGCCATGACAAGCGTCACCCTGGGAAAGGCGGCAAGACCGCTAATGTTGTCATTGGAGACACTGACATGAAGGATGTTGGGTATGGTATATTTGCCACTATTCTTTCAGTATGTCATTCTCCTAATTGGTTGATTGACACGGGTGCTACTGTGCATGTATGCGGTGATATTTCCATGTTTTCGTCTTATCAGACCGCAGGGACTTCAACCGTGCTGATGGGAAATGGTTCAAGTGCTTCTGTTCGTGGTGTTGGCACGGTCGATCTGAAGTTTACTTTGGGGAAGATCGTGCGGCTGAAGAACGTGCATTATGTCACCTCCGTCAATAAAAATCTTGTTAGCGGATCTCTTCTGTGTAGAGATGGCTACAAGCTTGTCTTTGAGTCGAATAAATTTGTAATATCCAAGTATGGAACCTTTGTTGGTAAAGGCTATGAGTCAGGAGGCCTGTTTCGTTTATCCTTGTCAGACGTTTGCTATAAAGTTGTTAATCATATTTGCAACAATAGTGAATCAAATGTGTGGCATTCATGCCTTTGTCATGTTAACTTTGGTTGCATGTCGTGACTACCGAAGTTGAACTTAATCCCTAGTTTCACAACTATCAAGGGATCCAAGTGTCAAGTGTGTGTGCAAGCTAAGCAACCTCGTAAGTCTCATGTGACCGCGGAAACGAGAAATCTTGCACCACTAGAACTCATACATTTAGATCTATGTGAAATGAATGGTGTTTTGACAAAAGGTGGAAATAAATATTTCATGACGTTAATTGACGACTCCACTAGATACTTCCGTGTGTATCTTCTGAAATCTAAGGATGAGGCTTTGAACTTTTTCAAGATCTATAAAGCTGAAGTGGAAAACCAACTTGATCGAAAAATCAAGAGGCTTAGGTCCGACCGTGGTGGAGAGTATTTTTCCAATGAATTTGATGCTTTTTGTGCGGAACATGGTATAATCCATGAGAGGACGCCTCCCTTCTCACCTCAGTCAAATGGGGTGGCCGAAAGAAAGAACCGTACTCTAACAGATTTGGTTAACGCCATGTTAGACACATCGGGTCTGTCCAAGGCATGGTGGGGGGAGGCGATTTTGACTGCATGTCATGTCCTAAACCGAGTCCCCACAAAGAACAAAGAGATAACTCCATTTGAGGAATGGGGGAAGAAAAGGTTAAAACTCTCTTATCTACGAACATGGGGTTGTTTAGCGAAAGTAAATGTTCCAATTCCAAAGAAGCGGAAGCTTGGACCAAAAACTGTGGATTGTGTTTTCCTGGGATATGCTTTTCATAGCATTGGCTATAGATTCTTGGTTGTAAAATCTGAGGTACTTGACATGCATGTCGGTACGATCATGGAGTCGAATGATGCGACTTTCTTTGAAGATATCTTTCCCATGAAGGATATGGCTACATCATCTAATCAGGAGATGCCTAGTTCATCGAATCAGGAACCAGTTACAATTATCAAACCTGCCATTTCGATGGAACACTTCGAAAGTCTTGTGGAGGAAAACAATGAAGTTCCTACTAGGAGCAAGATACAGAGGACTGCAAAGTCCTTTGGTGATGATTTTCTTGTGTATCTCATAGATGACACTCCCAGTTCTATTTCAGAGGCTTATGCATCTGAAGATGCTGACTACTGGAAGGAAGCGGTTCGTAGCGAGATGGATTCCATCGTGGCGAATGAAACTTGGGAGATAACTGATCGTCCTTATGGGTGCAAACCTATAGGATGTAAATGGGTATTCAAGAAGAAGCTTAGGCCTCATGGTACTATTGAAAAGTACAAGGCTCACCTCGTGGCTAAGGGTTATACCCAAAAGGAAGGTGAAGACTTCTTTGATACTTACTCACCTGTGGCTCGACTGACCACTATTCGAGTTCTACTTTCACTAGCTGCCTCGCATGGTCTTCTCGTTCATCAAATGGATGTTAAGACTGCTTTCCTAAATTGAGAGTTGGACGAGGAAATTTATATGGAACAACCAGATGGGTTTGTACTAGATGGTCAGGACGGAAAAGTGTGCAAGTTGCTGAAGTCTTTGTATGGACTCAAGCAAGCACCCAAACAATGGCATGAGAAGTTTGAAAGAACTTTAACAGTTGCAGGCTTTGTTGTAAACGAAGCTGATAAATGTGTGTATTATCGCCATGGTGGGGGCGAGGGAGTTATCCTTTGCTTGTATGTTGATGACATACTGATTTTCGGAACAAATCTGAATGTTATTAAGGAGGTCAAGGATTTCCTATCTCGTTGTTTTGAGATGAAGGATTTAGGAGTGGCTGATGTCATTCTGAACATCAAGTTATTGAGAGACGATGATGGTGGGATTACATTGCTTCAATCTCACTATGTGGAAAAGATCTTGAGTCGCTTAGGCTATAGTGACTGCAAGCCCTCTCCAACACCATATGATGCGAGTGTGTTACTTCGAAAGAATTGAAGAATTGCTAGAGATCAATTGAAATATTCTCAGATTATTGGCTCGCTTATGTACTTAGCCAGTGCTACAAGACCTGACATCTCTTTTGCTGTTAGCAAACTGAGTCGGTTTGTCCCAAAACCAGGAGATGTGCATTGGAAAGCTCTAGAAAGAGTTCTGCGTTATTTGAAAGGCACTTTGAATTATGGAATTCACTACACCGGGCACCCAAAGGTGCTTGAAGGGTATAGTGACTCAAACTGGATCTCAGATGCTGATGAGATAAAAGGCCACGAGCGGATATGTATTCACTCATGGAGGTGGCGCTGTTTCTTGGAAGTCTTGTAAGCAGACCATCTTAACGAGGTCAACAATGGAAGCAGAACTCACAACACTAGATACAGCTACAGTCGAAGCAGATTGGCTTTGCCGGCTCTTGAATGACTTGCCGGTTGTTGAGAAACCTGTACCGGGTATCCTTATGAACTGCGACAATCAAACTGTGATCACGAAAGTGAGCATCTCAAAGGATAACATGAAGTCATCAAGACACGTTCAGAGAAGGTTAAAGTCTGTCAGGAAAATGAGAAGCTCCGGAGTTATTGCATTGGATTATATCCAAACGTCTAAGAATCTGGTAGATCCTTTTACTAAGGGTCTATCACATAATGTGATAGATAATGCATCGAGGGAGATGGGTATGAGACCCACAATATGAGTTGTTCACAGTGGTAATCTATTCTTTGTGATCGGAGATCCCGTGAATTTGATGTGGAAGACAAGCTATTGATCAACTGAGAGGAGAGTATCCTTACTATCAACAATACCACTCCATGAAGATGCAATACTCTCCTAATCTGCATGGCAGGTTGATGTATATCTTAATATGTTCTAAGTGGCTCATTGAAGCAGAGATGTCGTCCTGCAGAACATCTTTTGAAGAACACACCTATATGAGTCTGATTGTCAAACGTCGCAATCTATGAGAGTAGGGTTCTCTCTAGTAAACTCATGAAAGGTTTCGGAGTATGACGCATAAGCTCCACCCGCGGGGAAGACCCACGGTAGCCACGCATCCGTCAAGGCTTTATGTGAAGCTAGATTCGCAGAAAACTTGCAGTTCAAGCCCAGTCCACTGTTCAAGTTGCTTACTAGTGTAGCATAGAGTTCTAGGTGGAAGTTCAACTTAACAGTCTCCACTGTAGTACCGGTATATAAAACAATGTTTTGGAACCAAAGGCAAATTTTGTGTGCCTCTGGGATCTGGTGGGGGATTGCTGGAATTTTGTCTATTTTGGGCCTAGCCCAATAGCAGTTTCAGAAATTCCTAATAAATCCTAGAGGCCCACGCAGCCCATTCGTGCAAGGCAAGAGGTGGAACAAAAGTTTAGTCCCACATTGCTAGTTTAGAGGGAGTTGGACCTCTTTATAAGGGAGGTTCTTTCCCCACATGTATAAGCAT
The DNA here is from genome assembly GCA_032464435.1 of Aegilops umbellulata. Lineage (NCBI taxonomy): Eukaryota > Viridiplantae > Streptophyta > Magnoliopsida > Poales > Poaceae > Aegilops > Aegilops umbellulata. The sequence continues at coordinate 477,471,603 of CP136059.1, read as the reverse complement.
GAGAACAAGAGGGACATCCACGCGCGCTCCTCCACCACCCGCCTCGCCACGCCACGCCACGCCACGCCTCGTCACGACGGTGTACAAGCGTTGATGAAGCGGAACTGAAGGTTTGTCTCGCTGGTCTCTATATTGGTATGACCCTTCACCCGCCTATTATCCTAGAGACTGGTTGTGCGTTTGTGGTGTCTTTGCTCGCGAGTGATAATGCTGACAGGTCCACACCCGTGGATCTAAAAATGGAAGCGCTTGGCATTTCTAAATTGTTGCAAAGTGTGAGGCTGAGTAAGGTGAATCGTAAGGCCAACGTGGTGACCCATGAGATTGCTAAGTTTAGTTTTTATAGTAAAATAGATGGTATTTTGCTTAATAGTGTTCTGCCTTGTGTGGCGCATGATGTAATGAATGATTGTAAGAACATTATTCATTAATTAGAGGGTGCTTGAATACGTTTTAGTCCCATGATTAAAAATAGTGGGACTAAAACTTGCTAGCCTCACCCATGCTTGAATCCAAATACTTAAGAGACTAAAATCAAGTTATTGAGCATTTATTATCCTCCAAACCATCCAATCCTGAACTTGCATGTGTTAAAGTAGAGGAATTAAATGAGGGGAGAGAGAGCTAATCCATATTTTAGTAGGGTTTCCTTGACTAAAACTTTTTAACCTCAAGACTAGTTCTAGTCTCCTTTTAGTCAGGGGTACTTGAAACTTTAGCCTCTAAAAGAGACCATTTTTAGTCAAACTAAAAATAGTCCCTTGGATCCAAGCACCCTCTTAGTACATTAGGATGCTTTTTTCAAATGGCTCGGCGAGAACCTGACAAACATGATTGAGACATACTGTAGTTGTTTGGTTCCCGATGTTGGCCTGAGAAAATCGAAGTAAAATAATAGAACGTCTGTAACAAAATGTAGGCCGTTTTTTCTTAGCCAACTACACCAGAAAAGGGTCTTGTATTTTGTTACAGAGGGAGTACAATACTAGGTACCTTATGATCAAAGCTAGTGGCAGGAAGAGTAAGAGCAAGATCTTTAGGTTTATTATTCAGTATGAGGGGACAATACAGGGTGACGATCTTCTTAAATATGCGACTAACTTTTACAAAAATTGCATGACTTTGTTACGTGGCAGTTCAATAAAAATGCACGTTTTCTGTATGATCGGCGTATTATTGCAAGTGGGAACATCGACATGGGAAGAAAGCTGAGAAGAACAAATCCATTCGATCCCTCATCTAGCCTGATCTGGAATATTTATTGTCTTTAAATGTTCCTCCAAAGTTAAAATTCATAGTTGGCGCTCTCTTTTGGGTGCCATTCCTTGCTTTGGAGTCCTTGTGAATCAACCATAGTTAATAAAACCGGACCGGACCGGCGGTCGAACCGGAAAAAAACCGGAACCGGCGACCTCAACAGTTTTTTAAGCTAATAAGACCATTCTGCAATCAGACCGGAGAAAACCGTTGAAAAAAACGGGCCATTGAACCGGATAAAACCTGAAATTTTTTTAATAGAAATTTGGAGAAGTGAAATTAGATCCCAGGATCTTTGAGCAGTACGTTGGGCTTGCCCATGGCCCAATAACCAACTTGGTTGTGCTACTTTGTGGTCCACTACATATAAATAATTTTATTTGACCATTGTTTCACACTATATTAGCATATATATTACTCAACATATATTATTTTATTGCTTAAAAAACCGACAATCGTACCGGTAAACCGGTGGTCCGACCGGTAAAAAGCTGAACCGACAGCCTTTCCGTTTCGGTTTTTTAATCTATGGAATAAATATATATTCAAACATGAGGGGGGGGGGTCCATTATGCAACATGGATTTTGAGAGTATTATACAAGCATTTTTCCAATGCCCCTGTGTTCGAAATATGGCAACACTTGCGTCTCACTCAAGCTGTCAATATTGCATGTACCTGGTATGTTTGGTCCAAGCACCGACATGCAACTCATGGCGAGAGAGTTCAACTCCCTATCAGGTCAACTCAAGCAATATTCGCACATGCTACAAACTTCGCGAGGGCTAAGAAGAAGACCAGTGTTCGCGTGGCTAGGCATGGGTGGACACGGCCAAAGGATGATTACGTTAAGCTTATGTAGATGTGGGTTTTGATCATATCTCGCGTACCTCTCGCGTCGCCTCCCCCGCAGGCGACTCGGGAGGGTTCCACCGCCGCCGCCGCCTAGTCCCTCCAGCGCCCTTCTCCCTCTCCGCCGCTGCCGATGGTCGGAACCGAGCAAAGCCCGTGCGTGCGACGGCGGCGGTGGAGGGTCTCTCCTCCCGTTCCCGGATCCGCGGCGGCGCGGGCGTCCTGAACCGCGGGGTGCGGCCCTCCCGACTGTGTGGAGGATCCTGAAGGCGGCGGACTCGCGGCGGTGCACGGATGCCCAGATACATGGGTGTGGGACTCTCGGCAGCGTGCGGGCTCCCGGCGGTGGCGGGATCGGTCGACGGCGGGCTTGGTCGACAGCGGGCTTGGGCGATGGCATCGGCTGCGCGGTGCCGGATCTCGTCGCTCGCGGCGGATCTCGCCACTCCGGCCTTGGTGGAGGAACCTGGACAAGGGGCGGCAGCCCCGTCAGGCATGGCGATGGCGCCCTTGGCCGGCAACATTCGCGCGCGCGGGGGTGGGTGGGGGGGGGGGATGGACGGCGTCTTGACCGCGTGGGCGGTGAGTCGCTGGTGGATCTCCTCCGCGCTGCAGGCTCTCTCCCGCTACACTTGGTTGCTTACGATCGCGGTCGTCGGCCTTGGTGCGTTCGCGGGGGCTGGTAGAGGTGGCATCGGACCGGAGGAAACTCTGGATGACTCGTCCATCCCGACGGTGGCCACGACCAGGGTCGCCGTGCTCCTACTTGCAGGCACCGTCAAGGTCCCTGCCCTCCACCCCGACCCCATGCCCGGGTGAAAACCCTAAATCTCCTTAGGTTGGCCGGCGGCGGCATTACGTGTGTCGTGCCCTTCTTGGAGGCGCCGCCTGGGGCGTTTGGGTGCTCGGTTTGAGGAACTATAGGCGGAGGGGATGGGACCAGTGGTAGCAGGTGGTGTTTCGCGTCGGAGGAGCGGCGTGACATCTGGCACGTCGACAACGGTGAGTCTCAACGGCATGGAGCAGCGGGGTCTTGCCGGTGGGCGTGTGACGATGGATTGGTGGCATCGACGGCAGCTAGACCAGGCAAGGTAGATGCAGCAATACAACACTGAAGATGGATTGGTGGCAGGTGGCTGCGGCGGCCTCATACCCGGCAGGCGTCTTGGTTGAGGAATGTGCCAGACTGGTGGGTGCCCTATACCCGGCAGGCGTCCTGGTTGGGACCTCACGTGTTGGATGTTAGGTTCGGCTGTGAGGTCTGTTTGGTATTAGGCCCAGACTATCAGCATCCCTACATCAACTGGATAGGAGTAGCGACAGATGTTGCCTAGACGGTGACTTTTGTCTTACTGTTGTATGACTTTGTAAGGTCTTGTGTGAATAATTAATAAAGTGGTTGTATGCATCGTCCAGGTGCAGAGGCCGGGGGTCCTCCATTTCAAAACAAAAGATATGGGTTTGATATAGAGAGTAAAATTGGAGGAACTAGAGCTGTTCTCAACCGAACAGTTCATGATGTCAGTGACACGACGACAGAGGCGACCGCTCTGCGGGACGGCCTTTCCCTGGCTAGTTCTATGGGATGCAACAGGCTGATGGTAATCATATTACTATTTTCACTTGGGGTGATAGGGACCCGAGTCCTAGCGAGACCACAATATGCATGATAGGAGTACGAAGATGATATCTACTTATCTAGCTACATGATATCTACTTATCTAGCTACTTATCTAGCATCATATTTGATTACATGGAAGCAAGTATATAAGTGTTGGCAAGCCGTCCACGTCTTCGAAAAAAGGATCCCCGGGCAGAGTTAATGTTTTCTTTGGGGGTGCGGGCAGAGTTAATGTTGTTCTCTTGAAAAACTTAATCCTTTGGGAAGTACGTGCAATGGAACCAGACATTTTCTACATTGTGTTTGATGGCATGATTTAAAGTATACTATGTTTTCCATGATAGCTATTCTTATGTACACATTCTACAAAAAGTTTTACGTACTAGTACATTTTGTGGCACTTAGCTAAAATCAGGGAAGTGGTTACAAATGGGAGTGCATTAGTATGTACAGATTTTGTACAAATTTTACCTAAGAATAGCATTTCGAAGAATTATTGCTTTGGGAGACACTTTATCCTCTGCAGGCAAAGAGATGATGATCAAAGCAGTGGGCACGGCCGCACGGGCCATACCCACTTACATGATGTGTATGTTTAAACTTCCTAGGTCGGTGTGTGATGATCTTAACAGTGTGGACTTCGATGGAGTATGGAGGATGGACCTCCTTCGACAACACCTCCTCTCAGTCGATATCGACATCATCACCAGCATTACGACATCCACTCGAGTCTCTGATTACGTCCTCGCTTAGGCACTTGAGAAATACGGTATGTTCTCTGTTTGGTCGGCTTACCGCTTCACCATGGACAAGTGCAAGCATCCATTGGCGAGCGCATCGAGAAGGGCACCTGATGGTCCTCGTGCCACCTGGAAGACCATATGGGGGTGCCACGCTCCCCAAAGGTATGGGTTTTTGTGCGGCAGTTCATTTCCAACTCCTTTGCTACATGTGCGAATAAATTTTGGTGGAATTTGGAAACTAACAATTTGTGCCTTCTCTGTGGTGTGGAATGCAAGGATAGTTTCCATGTGATGTGCAGGTGTCCCAGACTTGTGGACCTATGCCAGGCGATGGAAATGGACTGGGCTACCGAATATTCAGGCCATCCGGAACATTGGGCCAGACTGGCTCTTTGGCGTTTTGTACCCATTGTCGGACACGTCGTGCATTGTGATGTTGATGGCATTATCGCGGTCTTGGCATGTATGCAACAAGATCACGCACAGAAGAACCCTCCCACGGGAGCGTTAGGAGGATTCCTTAATTAATGGGTACACCTCCTCGCTCTTGTGCATTTAACAGTATCCTCAGGCAGAGGTAGTGAAGGGGAAGATGGTCATATGTGACCCGTTGATGTATGCTGTTGCTCTAGCCGATCTTGGTAAGGCTAGTGGTCATGCTAGCACACCCCTGAATGAGCAATGGGAATCACCGCCGGCGGGCTGGCTCAAACTCACCATGGACGGGCTTTCATTGAATAGGCTAGCAATGGAGGCGCAAGTATGATGGTACAAGCATCCCCCCCCCCCCCCCACACACACACAAAGGCATGGTGCTATGAGATAACACTTGTCACATAATTTTCAGCTCTTCACATGCGATGATGCACTGGTGGCTGAGTTGGCAGCATGCAGAGAGGGTGTCACACTTGCTCTTGAATGGAGCTCGCTACCATTTATCTTAGAAACATATTGTTTAAAGGCGGCGAGGATGATTAATCAAATCACCATAGACATATCATGTGATGCTTGCCTTGTTCAGGAGACAAAGGCCTTGTCAGAGGATAGAGGAAGGTGATAGTTAATGCGATCAGGTGTAAAAATTCTATAGGTCATGAACTTGTTAGGATCGGCCGAGTTGATGTTAAGACATAGTCTAGATAGGGTCTGACCCAAATGGGGTTGTAAACCTTTGTGAATTGGATCGTTTTGATCCAGGTTAAGTTAATGGAAGTCCCTTTGCCCCGAAAACAAAAAAAAACTTTTTTGTATTCTTGTGCCTAGTTACACTTATTGATCCAAGTTTCGCTATCTTTCGTGTTTGTTTGATGTGAAATAAAATTTGTTTTGTCATAGCAAAATGACGTTATTTATTAGAAAATAAAGTTATTAGTATATATTCTTAATTTATTTTTTTTATTATTGGACTATTGAATTATTAAAACGGATATAAAAATGAGAGTTTTATACACAATGAAAAAGGAAAAGCATGCAGCAAGACACACATTTGCTTCTGACGACATAGTTACTATGTACTGAACAGAATGACTTAATTCGCACAATATTTTTTGAAAAGGTTGTTTACTATTTGGGTTATACTATGTTATTGAAAATATGTTACTATGTTTTACTATTTTGGTTTTCTCCTCTTTTTTGTGTCAATGTCATTGCTGCTGGTACCCATTTTCGATGAGTTGTTTGCAATTTTCTTAATAATATTCTGCATGACTTTGTATTGATTAATAGTTCTGTTAACGAAATCAGAGATTCAGTCTTTTCTTCAAAGTTAAAACCAACGATCTTTTACCTAAAAGCAACAATTTATCATTTGTGACAAAATTTTACATTTTCTGTACGAGGAAATTGTACTTGTAAAATTTCATCAAAAAATTATAGTAAACAACAATTTGTCGTCTACCTAAAAGCAATGATCATGGTGTTCTGCCTATATATAAATTATCTAAATTGTAATTTGTTAGTACAAGCAAGCTGTTCGCAAAACATGATAGCACAGAGCGCTCATGTCAGCGCGGCAAAGCGCACATATTGCTTCTAGTTCACTTCCAAATCACATTAGTACACTTGCGGAACTCCCATACCACGTCACTCAAGAGTAAGTGAGGCCCGATCCGGTACACATAGAACAAAGAAGCGCATTTCTATTTGCAAAAATGAACCATAAGATACCACGAAGTACTAAGCAAGCTACTTTCATGCCTAGGATGAGTTTATCGTCACTTGTTAGTACACGGATGGTTCAGCTAAACAACCCGTGAAATTTCTTCAAATTGCCAATTATTTTTTGTTTTTCTTCCTTTTGGAGATTCATAGTTATGTTTTCATTTTCAGCTACTATCAGCAGAACACCATGATCTTTTCGGAGTAGTACACTCTACACGGTACGAGGCAGTTGCAGCTAGCGTCTCACTATCGGTTCAAAAGACAGAGATCAAGTCAAATTCAGTTCCAACTTTTTTTGTATTTGTTAGAGATGGATGCCAGTTGGACCAAGATTGGAATGCAACACTTGGAACCGGTTAAACACAAATTTGTCACTTCTTTATTTACTGCTGGCATTAGACTCTAGTACAAACCAACCAGTCCAGCCAGCCACCCCGAGATGAGACTCTACCTACTGGCAGGCGCTTATTCGTCGTCGTCTCCGCTGCCGTCGAAGAGCACAGACCGGCAGTAGAGAAGGGTGAGGATGAGGATCAGCATGACCGCCATGCCGATGGGGGGTCCCCCGACGTGGTGCACGGCGTCGCGAGCCACCGAACGCGAACACACCAAGGACGTGATCCGAGGAGAGGAGGAGCCCGACGGGGAGAAGGAGCAGGCCCACGGGGCCGAGCAGCTCGGCGATGGCAACGGTGACCGCCTCGCCGCGGCCACCCACGAAAAGCGGCCACGCAACCAGCAGCCCCACCACCGCCGCCAGCAGCAGCCCATGTGGCGCCCCGCGCGGGCCAGCGTAGTACTGCTCGTCCGCCATTGACACCTCCTTGCTCTCTTGCTAGCAATCCTTGTCTCATCTGGCGACTGTGCCAGGCGTGGTAATGGTTGTGGCCAGTGGGTAGAGTACTCGAGCCTTTAGGGAGGGGTGGGAGTGTGACTAGTGGAGCGGAGCGGAGATAGGCATGTGATGTAATTGGGGAGGGACGGATATCACATGAAGGAAAAAAGTGGTGGGGTGGTGGTAACGTAAGGCTACTGAAAGTGGGCACCAGGAAAGTTCCACGAAAGTTCAGGCTAGTTTTTTTTCTTAGAATGTTTAGGTCAACCCTAGCCGATCCCCTATAAAATCGAGAAATTTCCGGCCGAGTAAAGTTTAGTGAAGTATATTTACTCCACAAACTTTTGGCCGGACCTAGCCGATCCCTTAAATATAACGGAGTATAATTTTTTTTTAACTTATGCATTCTAGTTCGGATTACAACTACATATAAACTGCACACATACAAAAACTAAACATAAGTATGAACATTCAAGCAAATCACGAATATAGTTTGAGAAAGTTGTGAGAGCTCCGTGGTGCCCCTACACCCTCATGAACAGTAAATTCAAAAAAGAAATGAAAACAAATTAAAAAATAAGAAACTTTAGGGGATCAAATATGATAAAACTTTTGAAGTTCTTGCAAATTTTCAGGCACAGAGAACAATCGAGGTTCCCTAAAAAAATACTGCTCAAAAGTGCACAAAGACTTTGAACATTGATTTTGGTTTCTTTAGGAGAGGGCTCCTCGAATGTTATTTGAAGCTGAAACTTTGCTGGTACGTCGAATGTTTTATCGTGTTTGATGTTTCATATTTCATATTTTATTATTTGTTTTATTTTTTTGTACTTACATTTCATAGAGGGTGTAGGGGCACCCGGGTGTTGAAAGTCATGTCTCATATAGTTTACAAACTGAATTCAAAGTTTACAAAATGAATTATTCAAATTTAAATACACCGAATGGTTCAAATGTAGCAAACAAGATGTAAAAGCACAACTAGGAAGTGCTACGAAAAACAAGATTCATTCTTTTCTTGAAAGTTAAAACCAACGATCTTTTACCGAAAAGAAACAGTTCATGATTCGAGGTGAAATTTACATTTTCTATACAAGCAAGGGGATAAATAAATTGTGTCTGTATCCGCGGATGAGCTCATAGCTCAGTCGTGGGAGCACGGTGGTTTCGGCCCTCTAACCTGGGTTCGACCTCTCTTCAGGTCAAATTTTGGTCTCACATTCTCTCTTAAACATAATGCCGCTGGGTTCCTCCCCAGTTGGTCTAATTTTTTTTCATTGTGCCTATATCCAAATTATCCAAATTGTAATTTCTTAAATGCAAGCTCATTGCAAAACATCTTAGCACAGCGCGTGCAGTACCCGCGGAACTCCCCACCGCGTCACTCATGAGTAACTGAGCCCGATCTAGTACATAGAGAACAGAGAAGCGTGTCTATGTGCAAAGAGGAACCATAAGATACCAAGTACTCCCTCCGTTCCCAAATATAAGCCTTTCTAGAGATTCCAACAAGTGACTACATATGAAGCAAAATGAGTGAATCTACACTTTAAAATATGTCTGCATACATCCGTATGTTGTATTCCATTTGAAATGTCCAAAAAGACTTATATTTAGGAACGGAGGGAGTAGTAAGCAAGCTATGTTCCTGCCTAGGATGAGTTTATCGTCACTTGTTAGTACACGGATGTTTCATAACTGCTTCAAATTGCCATTTTCTTTTCATTTTTTCCTTTTGGAGATCCAAAGTTATGTTTTCATTTTCAGCTACCATCAACAAACTGAACACCATGAGCTTTTTGGAGTAGTACACTACAAGGCACGAGGCAGTTGCAGCGTCTCACCATCGATACAAAACGCACAGACCACGTCAAATTCAGTTCCAACTTTTTGTTTGTCTGTCTTTGGGCGCGTGAGATGGATGCCAGTAGAACCAAGATTAGAATGCAACACTTGGAAGAGGTTAAACGCAAAGTTGTCACTTTGTTATTTACTGCAGCCTGCTGGCCGGTGGTGTAGGATGCATGACTACTGACGACGACGAGAGGCGGAAGAGAACAAGCACATGGAAAAGAAAAACCAACTACTTGCCGTCGTCTCCGCCGCTGCCTAAGAGTGCCGACCGGTAGTAGAGGAGGGCGAGGACGAGGACCAGCATGAGCGCCACGCCGATGGGGGATCCCCCGACATGGTACACGGCGTCGGGCGAGCCGCCGTCGGAGGAGAGGAGGTGGATGAGGAGGAGGAGCCCCAGCGGGAGGAGGAGCAGGCCCACGGGGCCGAGCAGCTCGGCGATTGCATTGGCGATGACAAATACTGAATTTTTCATATTTTTTCCGGTACAAATTGGGTATCCATTGAATAGTTATTTTAGAAAAAAAATATTACCATAATACGATGATGTGGATCTTTTCACATTTGTTAATTTCTACTACTCCGTTCGGAATTAGTTGTCGTAGAAATGGATAAAAATAGATGTATATAGAACTTAAATACATCTAGATACATTCATTTTTCTCAGACAAATATTTCTGAACAGAGGGGGTATTATTTACTGCCAAATATTGGACTGGTGTATTGTTGTACGTTTCAAAGCAGCAAGCAACGATCGGAGTACCCAAAGACCGTAGCAGCCAAAAACAACTTTCGTGGGGCCCATTTTCAGTGGCTTTGCGTTACCACCACCCCACCGCCCCGGCCTCTGTATCTCAGAGATGTATGCAACAATTTTATTAATTATTCACAAAGACCTTATAAATGAATACATCAATATGTCTGAAGCCACAATCTTGACAATATCTGCCGTTATTCATATCCATTGACGAAGGGGTGCAGAAAGTGTGAGCCGAATGCCCAGACTTCTCACCTAGCCTAACATCTAAAGCTGGATGCCCCGACCAAGCCACATACCGGGTCTGAGGCACAAACCGGTCCGACGCACTCATAGGTCATCGTCGCCGTCTTCCATCAATCCATCTTCAGGGCAGACACTGATACATCGACCTTGCCAGGCCTACCGTCGACGCCCCCATGGCGCCAGACAACGCCTCCTCCCTATGTGCGTTCATCATCACGCATCCGTCGCTGAGACTTTGCCGCGCCTCACCGCCGAGACTCCACGACGTCGATGCATCACAGTGAACGCCGCTCCACCGCAAATGTCATCCACTGTTTCCTCGAGCCTATGCACACCTCCAAGAATGACACTTTCGAGAGGGGTACGACACGTGAGCGCCGTCGTAATCCGATCGACTGATCTAAGGTTTCCCCCGGAGGAAGCGGATAGGGGTCTAGAGCTTTTTCACGACGATGCCTTCAAAAAGGGAACGACACAGAAAAACGTCGCCATCGCCGACCTTGGCAACATGCCAAGAGTAGGGTTTTCACCCAGATCTGCTCGAGGACCCTCAATCCAGCATCTTGTGCAGGGGACCGCCACCGATTACCGCCGCCGCGCATGGAGCAGGCCCACCATTCCGCCACCGCAGTTGAGGTCTGGTCTGATCTGACCCGCCGCCGCCGCGGGTACCATCCCGATGAGGACGCCACCGCCTCTCCATGGGTCTGTCGCCCCAGATCCATGGATCATGGCCGCTACAGCAACGCTGATCAGCTAGAAAAGGGCCTCGCCGCCGCTTTCGCCGGAGGGCGCCTCGGGCGACGGTGAGGAGAGGAAGGTGCGGCTAGGGAGGAAGATGCGCGAGCAGGAAGGTGGGAGCGGAGGAGGGATACGGCATTGGGTGGCAGCAGCGCTAGATCGAGGCTCGCTGAGTCACGAGTCACCTCGGAGAGCTATCACCTCCTAGTTTCCAAGTACAAATCACATCAACCATAGTACTTTCGGTCTTCCAAAAGAATGGGGTACAAAACTAACTGTGGACCAAGATTTACACCAGCATGTACTGACGGTCTGACAGATCGCTCTACTACGTACTACTTGTACCCTGCATGCACAGAGAACTCCATTCAGCCCTCGGTCGGCTCCACAGCGTCCATGATGCTTGTCGCTGCCGCTGCTAAAGCAGGGCGGCCGCTGCCGCTGGACATATCTTCTCCTTGACACATTCTGCACATTTTCCATGTTTGGGTGCAGCCTCAGTCGCCTGCTCGCCGCAAAGCTCCGGCACGCTTTGTTGAGCTCCTCGCTGGAGTAGGCTACGGCGAGCTCCACGAGTGTGTGCACGGTGGATTCGTCGATGAAGTCACGCAGTCTGCTCGTGCACTTGAGCTTCAGCCTGTCCATGAGGTAGTAGTCGGCGGCTTCGATCAGCCGCAGCGTCATGTTGTACGCCTCCTTCCCCTTGGTGGCCTCGACCTCGCAGGGGAGCTCGTCGGTGTAGATGAAGTGAAGCACGCCATGGAATGCCGCCGACACCGACATCGAAGGTGTCCACCCTAGGCTCGCCGCCCTGGCCGTAGAGGAGTCCTTCGAACCACGGTGATTGCGCGGCCACCACCATCCTGTGCGCATCGAAGGCCTTGCCGTCCACGTGGAACCGCACGTCGAAGGGGGCCTTCCCGCCGGTGAGGAACCTGATGGCGTTGTCCGCGTGGTTTGACGCCGGTGGCAGCGGCATCTTGACATCATCCTGGCCGACGTCCGCGGTTCTCCTCCTGCGGAACCGGTAGACCTTAACGATGCAGCGTACTGTGATGGAGTCGTCGTGGATGGCACCGAGCGCCGGGCCCACGAGCTCCTCCCTGGTGATGTAGCGGGGGTAACCCCAGATGCGACCGAAGGCATCGTAGTCGGAGATCAATCTGGAGACGGTCCTTTCTGTCAGGCAGCTCAAGCACTCTCTCGCTCTCGTGTTTGCTCTCGGTAAACTCAGGTGAAGAGACGATGATTTTGCGCAGCGCACAACTTGCTGCTTTTCTCGTTTTTGCTTTCTCTTATTCTGTGAGAAACCAACAGACCCGACAGATTCACACGCCACACCCCGCTCGTTCAAACGTGTCATCCATCCGACGTTCACGAAGAGGGCGTGCTCACCGCGGCCACATCCTACTCCTAGTCGCGCACGGCACACACAGACCGCGGCCATGCAACTTATTACATGAAAAAACGAACTAATGAGCTGGGGAAACCGGCCCAGCTACGATCGGTTCAGGGTTTAACTGATATTGCCTCCCTAAACCCTGAACCACTACTGGATTTGAACCACACCAATTTCTTCTCGGAGCTCCTGAAACTTGACACGCCCGAGCGCCTTCGTCAGGATGTCGGCGAGCTGTCCACTGGTGCCGATGAACTCAACCTCAACGCGCCCATCTTCAACGCACTCGCGCAGGAAATGAAACCTTGTGTCAATGTGCTTACTGTGATCATGGAAGACGGGATTCTTGCTGAGGGAGATAGCTGCCTTGTTGTCGATCTCCAGCATGACCTGCTTGGCCTCTTCATTCTTGATGTCGCCAAGCAGCAGAGCGAGCCAGACGCCCTGGCAGACCGCCTTTGCAGCGGCGATGTACTCCGCCTCGCAGGTGGACAGGGCCACCACCCGTTGCTTGTGTGACTGCCAGCTGATCAGGCTCCTCCCGAGAAAGAAGAGGACACCGGTCGTGCTCTTGCGAGTGTCGATGTCGCCGGCCATGTCGCTGTCGCTGAACCCGACCAGGGATGCCCCGGTAGCTTCCCTTGCATAGTAGCAGCCGTGACACTGTATTCCAGCCACATACCTGACGATCTGCTTGACAGCCGCGAGATGATTCGTCGTCGGCGCCTCCATGAACCGGCTCACGTAGCCCATGGAGTAGGCCAGGTCCGGGCGCGTGTGCACCAGCTAACGCAGCGCACCCACGACGCTTCTGTATTCTGTCTCGTCCGTGGCCAGAGCTGTGCTCACCCTGCTGAGCCTGAACCGTGGCTCCATAGGAGTGTGACACGGATTACAGCCCAGCAGGGCAGCTTTCTCGATGATCTTGCCAGCGTACGCTGCTTGGTTGAGGGAGATGTCGTTCGTCATATGCATCACTTCAATGCCGAGGTTGAAGCTCAGCAGACCCAAATCGCTCATGCGGAAGAGCTTCTGCATCTCCATCTTGAACTTGCCGATCTCGACGTGGTCGTTGTCGATGATGATCAGGTCATCCACGTACACGCCGACGAGCACGCGCGCCGCCCCCGTTCCCCGTCCATAGACGGCATGCTCCGCTGGGCTCCTGCTGAAACCGAGACCCGGTAGGCAGCGGTCGAGCTTCGCGTTCCACGCGAACGGCGCTTGCCACAGCCCGTAGAGGACCTTGTCGAGGAGGAGCACCTTGTGCTCCTGACCCTCGATGACGTAGCCCGGCGGCTGCGCGACGTACACCTCCTCCAGATCGTCGTTGAGGAAGGCGCTTTTGACGTCCATGTGGTGGACTTGCCATCCCTCGTGTGCGGCGAGAGCGATCAGCAGCCGCACGGACTCAAGCCTCGCCACAGGAGCGAATACTTCCTCGAAATTGATTCCTTGCATCTGGACGTAGACCTTTGCCACCAGACGCGCCTTGTGTTTCTGGATGTCGCCTTTCGCGTCGCGCTTGAGTTTGTACACCCATTTGAGCCCGATCGCCTTGTGGCCTGCGGGGAGATCAATGAGGCGCCAGGTGTTGTTGGAGACGATCGAGGCCATCTCCTCGTCCATGGCGCAGCGCCAGGTTCCCTCCCCCTCGACTTCAGCGAACGTCTTGGGCTCGTCAATCTCGTCGAGGTATCACTACTAGGGAAAACCTTATACACAGAATCTTAGCAGCAGCGCGGCACAAAAAGAGGTGCTGCTGCTAAGTAGTAGCAGCGCGGCTACGGAAAGCTCGCTACTGGTGCAAACTTAGCAGTAGCGCGTGACTCTTAAACCGCGCTGCTACAAAAATCCACCGACAGTACACAACGACATAAGTTTACAAGTAGCGCGGCGTCAAGAAGCGTGCTGCTGCTAATGCCATAGTAGTAGCGCGCTTTTTTATCACCTCGCTGCTGCTAATTTTGAAATTGTGCACAGGGTTGGCCCGCTTAGCAGTAGCGCGTGACAGGAAAGCGCGTTGCTGCTATGCTCTTAGCAGCAGCGTGCTTTTGCTCCCGCGCTACTGCTAAGACGCAGCACCCACCACCTTTTTCCACCTCCCCCTCCCCATCTCCTCCCCTCCCTTTCCCCTACCTCCCACATCCTCCCTCTCTCACTCTTCTTCTTCCTCAATACTTCTCCCCCCATTACTCTCCCTCTTCTACCTATCTTTCTCTCTCTTCATTAATCCTAGCTATAACTACACCACCTCCATTAATTCATCTCCTTTCTCTTTTTCCTCCCCCCTCCACTAGTTGAAGTTGTCTCCTCCCAAATTAGCTAGCTAGGTAGATGTAGAATTTAGTTAAGTGACCTATTTTCCCCCTAACTAGATCTTTCTTTGTCAAGAAGAGCTTTGTGCACTTTTGACCTCCCTACATCATCATCTCCATCGTGTGCTCGATCTCGAGATAGAGGTGTGATTAATATTTCATGCTTTTGCAAAATGGAAATATGTTTATGTGTGTGTGATATGTTTATGGAAATTGTGTGTGTGGCATGAGTTGATGCCAAATTGTGCTTTTGAGTTGCCTATGCTTTGCCGAAATGTCGATTTATTTCCGTTTCGGTGAATTCCGGGCAAACTCTAGATCTATATATGTCCTATTTTTAAGGAAGGTCATGCCGAATTTTCGTATGACTTTGATGAATGCACGCATTTTTATAATCAATTTGTTATTATTACGGTGCAGAGTTGACGATGGTCAGTGGAACAATGGTGGACAGGTGGTTGCGGTCGGCGGTGCAGGACATGAAGGAAAATAACCTGACAGAGGTTTTATGTCCGTGTCGAAAATGCAAAGGAATAGTTTGGCTTGACCCCCCATGTCGATGGTCGTGTCAAAGCGCACCTGCTCATGACTGGTTTCATGGATGGCTATACTCGGTGGATAATTGAAGATGAGGATGATGATGTTGAGGATGCCGACGGGGCAGGCAATGATGACACGGGGCAAGACGAAGAGATGGTCGATAATGGCGGCGGGGAAGAGGCCGGACATGGCGGCGGAGAAGGGGTCGGACATGGCGGCGGAGAGGACGACATGGACTCCACGCAGCAGAGTTCATCGGTACTAAGTTCAATCGTGCGGGACCCTCATGTTCTAGCATTGCTTCGCAAGGAGACGAGTACTGAGAGAGCTGCTTCTAGAGAGGAGGCTAAGCTGGAGCAACTGGTGGTAGACTCGAACACTCCATTGTATGATGGTTGCAATCCTGAGGTGACCCGCTTGAGTTTCACGCTCCAACTCCTGAAGACGAAGGCTAAAAACAAATGGACCGACACTAGCCTCGATGAGCATCTCAAGTACCTAAAGGATGTTCTTCCCGAGGGTAATCTATGTCCTAGTAGTGTTGATGAGGCCAAGAAGATCGTGTGCCCTCTTGATCTGCCACACGTTAGATACCATGCATGCATCAACAATTGCATAATTTATCGGAAGGAGCACGCGGAAAAAACAAGTTGTCCGGTGTGCAATTCTTCTCAATACAAGAAGGCCAGGAAGAAATGTCCCCAGAAAGTGGTATGGTACTTACCGATCACTCCCCGTCTCTAGAGGTATTTTGTAGATCCCAAGGAAGCAAAGCTAATGCGTTGGCACGTGGAGAGGAAGAAGCCCGACGATGGAGATGATCCGAAGCTGAGATACGTCAAGGATGGAAGTCAGTGGAGAGCGTTGAACAGCTTCTATCGGTATTTTGAATGTGATGCAAGGAACATCGTGCTCGGCGCGTGTACCGATGGCATGAATCCGTTTGGCAACCAGAGCACCAACCATAGCACATGGCCCGTGTTTGTATGGATGTACAACCTCCCCCCCTGGTTGTGCATGAAATCGAAGTACATTCACATGAGCATGCTTATTCAAGGGCCGAAACAACCAGGAAATAATATTAATTTGTATCTGGTAGTGCTACAACACCTAGACGAGGTAGATCCTTTCATGGCACTGCACAAAGAAATTATCGCAAAGAAGTATCGTGACCGGGGGTATGCAGCATGGACGCCGAAGTTACTAGAGAGCACAACTCCACTTTCCTGCATTGGTTCAAAGAGCATATTATTGCTAATCCCCTGGAGGAGGTCTCTAAGGACGGATTGCTCATATACGCCTTAGCACATGGCCCCTCGCCCAACCTCATAACCTGTCAGGCATATGATATCAACGGATACACGTTCTACACGGAGGCCAAAGATATGGACAGTGATGATCAGAACTCAGGGGTGACGATGGAATGCATGACCGGCAGCGACAACGGCGCAACTGAACGATTTTATGGAAGGGTCGAGGAGATCTGGGAGCTTGACTACTCTGGACTGCACAACACGACGGTGTTCCGTGTCAGATGGGCTAAGAATGTTGAAAGAGAAAGCCGGATTTTCACTACCATGACTATACCCGACGCCAAGAGCGCTACCGTGAACGCTATCGCAAAAAACGAGCCATGGGTACACGCTAAGCACGTGACACAATGCTTCTTCATAACCGACCCATGCAATCCCAGTCGTGTTGTCGTGAGGAAAGGCAAAAGAAACATCATTGGAATGGATGGAGTCGCCAACGAGGAAGACTATGATCAGTACGGCAACCCAATGAGGGAATATGACGATGATGATGAAGTATACGTCAAAAGAAGAATCAATACTACATTACCAAGAAAAATCATACTCCATGGAAAAGGCAAAGTCACAATGAGGGGCTCAATTATTCTTCGACGAACAAGAAGGGAAAGAAGCTGACTCAAAAACGAAAACGTCAGTGCTGAGGAATCGGTCAAATGATGTAATATATATATATATATATATATATATATATATATATATATATATATATATATATATATATATATATATATATATATATATATATATATATATAGTGATGCTATTCATCACCCAGGGTACAGAATAAGTTATTCTTCACCCGAGGTAATCTTACGATCATTTCATAATTAAATTACGTTTGAAATTCAAATAGTTACATTCATATTGATTCACTATGTAAAATTTCGCATAAGAAAATCAAAATATAGGTCATAAGATAACAAAATTTGCAGTTTATGTGTATTTTACACTATGTTTTTATGTTTGTAATTTTACATAACATAAATTTTTTTTACGACGATTGTATATTTTCTTACGGTCTCTTTTTATGTCGAAAATAAGACAGAACTTACGGAACGTAAAATTATGGTTTATTGATGGTAAAATAAAGGGGGGTGAAGAATAACTGTTCCTCACCCAGGGTGACGAATAGTCAATCCCTATATATATATATATATATATATATATATATATATATATATATATATATATATATATATATATATATATATATATATATATATATATATATATATATAATATATATATATATGTTCCTATTTTGTATACACACTTAGCCATTATTATGCATGGGTCCAATGATGTAATATATATATGTTCCTATTTTGTATACACACTTAGCCATTAATATGCAAGGGTCCAATGATGTAATATATATGTTCCTATTTTGCATACGTATTTAACCGTAAAATGATGCAATATATATCGCCTTCCCTTTGTTCAGCGCTGAGGAAAAGAAAAAGGGAAACTGGTTATAGCAGTAGCGCTTTAGTGAAAAAGAGCTGCAGCTAGTCAAGGTAGCAGTAGCGGTTTCTGTAGAAAACCGCTATAGCTGCCCGTAATAGTAGTAGCGCGCTTCGTGTAAACGCGCTACTGCTACGTCCACTTAACCCAAAATTCTCCCTCTCCCTGCTTCATCCTACCTCTTTTCCCCCAAATCCCCACTCTCTTCCCCGGCCCCGTCGCACCGCCGCGCCCGGCCCCGACCCTGGCGTGCTCGCCCCCGACCCCGCGGCGCACGACCCAGGCGCGCTCGCCCCCGGCGCCGGCGCTCGCCCCCGACCCATCGGCCCTCGCATCCCTCCTCTGCTTCCTCCTGTCCCAACCTCGGCCGTCGTCGGGCCTGCCTCCTCGCCCCTGCACCCTCTGTAAACCCCCCCCCCTCTCTCTCTCTCTCTGCTAGCTAGGGTTAATTTACTTAGGTTTTAGTTATGTTAATTAGGTTATCTATTTAGTTATGAATTTAGATAGGTTCAAAATTAGCTGAATTTATATGCAAATTTGAACTGGACATGTGATATGTGGATATGTCATGTTTTGGTAAATGATCCGAGTGGCCTATGTTACGCCTGAATGTTGATTCATTCCCGTTTCGGTCAATTTCAGGCGCTCGATATGTCCATTTTTTTAGCAAAGGTCATGCCGAAATTTCCCGTGAATAAAGGCATGATTTGTGCTGCATAGTTGGCATATCGAGTGCTGGCACATATATTTCTGTTTTATGTCATTTCTCATTTATTCATACTTTTAGAAATAAATGAGGACACTTAATCATAGGAAACATGTCGAACAACGAAGAAACTGGGCCTTCTGACCAACATGTCGAACTACCTCGACTTTTTGACTGCTAAGCAAGATTCGCAGGTCCGCTTCGATGATGGTACTGACGCCGACATCGACACCGACGGCGCCGGCACCGATGGCGGCGGCGGGGAAGATACCAGCGGGAAAGGTACCGGCGCCGATGCCGGTACCGAAAAGAGGAAGCATAAGAAGCAAAGGATACGAAAACCTAACAAACTAGGGATTGGATGACTTGTGATCACAAAGATGGCACCTGGCAAGTTTGAGCCGTTAGAGCCGGAAGAACCTCGCAAGTGCTATGGGAACCAAGTAGGATGCATCCTACAGGAATGCACGAGCATCAACGATGATGACTTAAGGAGTAAAGAACATTTGACGCAGTTGCTCCTAACGAAGTTGCACAAGAGATTCAAGTTCCCTGACCGGGATGATAACATAGAACAACCGTGGGATGATCCGAAGATGAAAAAGATTAACAATCACGCCATGGGCATGTTCAGCAATTATTTGGCCTCCTGGAAATCGAGGGTGAAACGAGCTATTGAGGCCGAGGAACCCCTGTCCAAGATTCTGGAGGAAAATCCGACACTTACGGAAGAGGAATTCGAAAAGTTCAAGGACACTTGCGCTACCGAGGACGCCAAGGCTAAGGCTGCGAAATTCAAGAGCCTTCAGCAAAGGAACACGGGGAAGCATCGCCTCGGAAGCCATGGCTACCTCAGTAAAAGGCCCATATGGGATAAGGAGGACGTGGAACGTGAAGCCGCGGGTCTCCCAGACCCCTTCGCGAAGTTCACCAACCCCTTGGAGCGTGACTTCATCAGGGCCCGCTACAAGTGGGACAAGGAGAAAAAGGTTTTTTACACGGACAAGATCACGAGTAAATTGATTAGACTACTGGAGAAGCAACACCAGCTTGCAGCCGAAAGCCCTACTTCTCCGATGAGGCCCAAGTGGGACACCCCTCTCAATCGGGCCTTGAACGAACTTAAGGGACTCCCTTTGGGCCAGCGGCCGCAATATGGTCGTGTGCACGGCGCTGGAGACGGCGCCACGTGGAAGGTGTTTTACAACGAGGGCCCGGAGGCCAAGAAGCAGAAAAAGAAGTTTAGTCAGGTGGACATCGACGCAAAGGTGAAGCTTGCGGTCGAGAAAAAAGCAGCTGAGCACACGAAAAAAGCAGCCGAGGACAAATATGAGTTGTTACAGCAGGCAGTCAATGCAGCTGTAACTGCCTGTAGAAATGATTTCGCTACTAACTTGGTTCCAGTTATCATCAACTGGACGAAGGAAAATCCAGACAAGACGGTACATGATTTCCCGTTGCCCAGTTTCGTCGGGAGCAACTCCATGAACAACAACATCATCGCACCATGACTTGCCCACGCAACCGGGCCTCCTCTCGCAGCCGCTCCCGCTCATAGCAGCCCGTCCTCAGTCTCTGGCGCGCTCGGTGGGCCTTCATCTTTGGCTGAGCTCGACGCCATCACGGTAATTACATGTCGCACCACCATATATATATAATATTCCATTTTTGTTGCCTTTCGGATGTTTTACACCACAGACATATGTGTTTGCAGGCGAAAGAAACCCCGTGCACCATAATCTACTTGATCAAAGGCCAGAAGGTGGACGTGGGAAAGGGGATGATAATCGACCCCTTGCAACCCACGTTCCACAACCAGCCAATCCCTGCTGGGCACTTCAGGGTTAGCTTGTCCAGTGTGAAATCGAGGCATGAGGATTTGCCTCCTCCAGTACAACATGTGGGAGCGGACGACGAGACCTCGCTGCGGATTGGAAGCTGCAAGGGTTGGGTGCTGCTATGGCCGAAGAATCTTATTCGTCTAGAGCCGGCCGAGAGCACACCAATAACCACACATCAACAAGCATGTGCGGAGACCACCACCCCGCCTACGCAATTACCAGCTCTTGTAGTGCCGGGTGAGAGCGGCGGACGACATGATGAAGGGGGTGCAATAGTGTCGGCTGATGTAATTTGTCCTGTAGAACAGAGAATGGATGATGAGACGGAGGTCGACCCTTTGGATTTCCTCAATACAAGCGTGTATGACTGTGACATAGAATTGATGAGTCGACCATATGACCAATCGTGCTATCAGCTTGCTAATGAGGATATGGATGATATGCCCGGGCAGGAAGGTCGTAGCAGGGATTGCAAAAAGTCTCTCTTCATGAAATCCTCACAGGACACGCCTGAAGATGCCGCCTCAACACAGGCTCAACTATCCCGGCGCGAGGGTCGTACAGTACTTAGCCCGGGAACACTGGGGCAGGGGTTAAGGAAGGGTCTAGAAGGTGTGCCCAAGAAAAAGGAGAGAAAGAGATCGGGGAAGATAGCCGCCTCCAAACAAGCCAGAGCACATAGCAGCCAGACGATGCATTCTAAAGAGTGTGTACCCGTGAAAGGTGCGGCCATGTTCCATCTCACGGGCGAGCCGATGCTACCGCCGAAACCGCTGGAGGCACTATCAGGGGATCTCAGGAGACTGCACGACCATGTGTTGTCGACTGAGAAAAGCCTACTAGCCTCAAAGGATCCAGGATATCCGACATACGCAGCTCGTGTGCCTGAGGGGAAGTGCTACGTCGAGACACGGCCCGCGGAGGTGTTCTTCCTGCAGTTTGACAATCGTCCGCCTTTTTGCACTACATATGAGCTCCATCATGAACAGTGAAGAACTCACGCAAATCTGTGTGGCGGATCCGTACTACATGCACGAGTCTTTCTTGTGTCTCGGCGACTTTGAGCGTGAAACTGGTAGGGAGTACCTCCAAAACTTCATGGTACAGAATAAGGACCGGGAAATTGTCCTCGTGCCTTATCATCCAAAGTAAGTCAGTTTCGAACAACCCTTTCATACATTTCAATCATTCCTTCTCTCTCTATGGGGAATAATTTGAGGTGTCTTTTCCCCGCAGCAACGGGCGTGCCATCCTTATCATTCTTTATCCGCAAGTCTCCCACACCGTGTATTTTGACCCTTCCAGAGACTACGAGAAAAAATACTACACCCACATAATGAATATTCTAGATGATGCTCTCCAAGGCTTCAGCTTTAGAGGTGGCCACATGCAGATCAGGAAACAAAGGAACAAGAAGATGGGTTTCGCGCATAAAACTAACTTCTCCTGCATCCATGTCCCAAAACCAAGCAAGAAGGATGGATTCTACATCCTCCATCTCATGATTCAGTTCAACACGGATCACCAAAAGCTTCGCATGAGAAGCAGAAATGATGATCATATCCACAAGTGGCTAAAATCTCATGGAGAAGCGGATTATAAACTTAGAGATGACTTCTTTCGCATCCAAAGCGACATTGCGATGATCATCATGAAAGAAGTCGTCGATGAGAAGGGGATGTTCCACCATGGCCCTATATCGCGAGCTGACGTCCGAACTCGCATAGGACTGCAACGTCTAGACCTCACGCCGTTCAAGAAGCTAGGGTCCATCATCAATGATATGGAAGGATGGAACTTCTAGTGATTTATGATGCCGATGATGATGATATGTGTTGGTTGAACTTGTATACTATTTGTAGTGATGAAACTTTGTGATGTCCACGATCCCTGCCGAACTTGCGTAACGCTACTTTGTTAGTTTGCGTACGATGACCTGCGTACCTCTAGTTAATTAATTTGCGTACTGTATGTTGCATCTAGTTGCTAACCCTTTATTTTTCGGTGTTCTCTAGTATATTTTGTTGCATATATATGATTGTACATCCTCTTCATGAACATGCATCTCTAACAGGTACCTAGTTTCTTGATGGCGAGATGGAACTACTATGTCGTGTACAAAGGGAAGGTTCTGGGGTTGTACAATGAGTGGCATGAGTGTCAGGCGCAAGTGAATGGGTTCTCGGACGCCAGCCATAAAGGCTTCAAAAGCAGACAAGAAAGAGAAGCTAGTTACTTGAGGTTCACACTAGCGCGAGAGAGGACTCGTAACCGCCATCTCATGTACTGCATAGTTCCACTCTCACTCATAGTGATAGCTCTTCTCGCGTATACCTTTGTTTAGATGGATGACGTTGTAGTTGCAAGTATTCGAGACTTGCATGTATCGCTATTTTCGAGATGATGACAAGATACCACTTTGTGTTGGATGATGATTATGACGAGACTATTTGTATGTATATGCTATGATTACATTTGTGGTCTCGCAGGCATTTGTATGTGTATCATGATGACATTTGTATGTGCTAAAGATTCTTCTATAAATCCTGTTCAAATACAAAACAAATATGCCGAAAAAAACAAAAAACAACTAAAATTAGCAGTAGCGAGTGGAGAAAAGTTAGCAGCAGCGCGGTTGTAGCATTAGCGCACACAGGGGAAGCGCGCTATAGCTATTAGCAGCAGCGAGCTTCCTTTAAGCGCGTTGCTCCTACACTTGTGTAGCAGTAGCGCGGGTAAACCCGCGCTACTGCTATACATTAGCTGTAGCGCCTTATTAGTAGCGACGGCCCCCGCGCTACTAATAGGCCCAAAACCCGCGCTGCTGCTAGGCTTTTCCCTAGTAGTGTATAGCTCGTCGTCGTGGGCGAGCATAACGTAGTCCTCGTACTGCCGGTTCGGTTGTACAACTCTGTCCCGTGCACGCATCGTCATGGGGTGCTGTGGTCGTGGTGCCTCATCGTCGTTGGCGTGGGAGTCGCCTGCAGCCCCGCCCTGCTCCGAGGTGGGCTCTGGGCTTGGCGGCGACTGAGGGAGTCCTGGATTAGGGGTCCTCGGACAGCCGGACTATATGCTTTGGCCGTACTGTTGGACTATGAAGATACAAGATTGAAGACTTTGTCCCGTGTCCGGATGGGACTCTCCTTTGCGTGGAAGGCAAGCTTGGCAGTTCGGATATGTAGATCTCCTTCCTTGTAACCGACTCTGTGTAACCCTAGCCCCCTCCGGTGTCTATATAAACCGGAGGGTTTAGTCCATAGGACAACAACAATCATAATCATAAGCTAGCTTCTAGGGTTTAGCCTCTACGATCTCGTGGTAGATCAACTCTTGTAATACTCATATCATCAAGATCAATCAAGCAGGAAGTAGGGTATTACCTCCATCGAGAGGGCCCGAACCTGGGTAAACATCGTGTCCCCCGCCTCTTGTTACCATCCGCCTTAGACGCACAGTTCGGGACCCCCTACCCGAGATCCGCCGGTTTTGACACCGACATTGGTGCTTTCATTGAGAGTTCCACTGTGCCGTCGCGATAAAGGCTTGATGGCTCCTTCGATCATCGGCAACGATGCGATCCAGGGTGAGGTTTTCCTCCCCGGACAGATCTTCGTATTCGGCGGCTTCGTACTGCGGGCCAACTCGCTTGGCCATCTGGAGCAGATCGAGAGCTACGCCCCTGGCCATCGGGTCAGGTTTGGAAGCTTGAACTATAATGCCGACATCCGCGGAGACTTGATCTTCGATGGATTCGAGCCCATGACACGTGCACCGCACAGTCACGACGAGCATTGCTACCTCTTGAGCACTGCGTTGGATTTCCTTGAAGAGGAAAGGATGATGCAACAAAGTAGCGTAAGTATTTCCCTCAGTTTTTGAGAACCAAGGTATCAATCCAGTAGGAGGCTACGCGCGAGTCCCTCGTACCTACACAAAGCAAATAACTCCTCGCAACCAACGCGATTAGGGGTTGTCAATGCCTTCACGGTCACTTACGAGAGTGAGATCTGATAGATATGATAGATAATATTTTTGGTATTTTTGTGATAAAGATGCAAAGTAAAATAAAAGCAAGGTAAAAAAGCAAAGGCAATAATAAAGTGTAGGACGATTAGTATGATGAAGATAGACCCGGGGGCCATAGATTTCCCTAGTGGCTTCTCTCAAGAGCATAATTATTTTACGGTGGGTGAATGAATTATTGTTGAGTAATTGACAGAATTGAGCATAGTTATGAGAGTATCTAGGTATGATCATGTATATAGGCATCACGTCCGAGACAAGTAGACCGACTCCTGCCTGCATCTACTACTATTACTCCACTCATCGACCGCTATCCAGCATGCATCTATGGTATTAAGTTCAAGAAAACAGAGTAACGCCTTGAGCAAGATGACATGATGTAGAGGGATAAATTCATGCAATATGATAAAAACCCCATCTTGTTATCCTCAATGGCAACAATACAATACATGCCTTGCTGCCCCTACTGTCACTGGGAAAGGACACCGCAAGATTGAACCCAAAGCTAAGCACTTCTCCCATTGCAAGAAAAACCAATCTAGTAGGCCAAACCAAACTGATAATTCGAAGAGACTTGCAAAGATAACCAATCATACATAAAATAATTCAGAGAAGATTCAAATATTGTTCATAGATAATCTTGATCATAAACCCACAATTCATCGATCTCAACAAACACACCGCAAAAAGAAGATTACATCGAATAGATCTCAACGAGAGAGGGGGATAACATTGTATTGAGATCCAAAAAGAGAGAAGAAGCCATCTAGCTACTAACTATGGACCCGAAGGTCTGAGGTAAACTACTCACACTTCATCGGAGGGGCTATGGTGATGATGTAGAAGCCCTCCCTAGTTTATGCCCCCTCCGGCGGAGCTCCGGAACAGGCCCCAAGATGGGATCTCATGGGTACAGAAGGTTGCGGCGGTGGAATTAGGTTTTTGGCTCTGTATCTGATCGTTTGGGGGTACGTAGGTAGGAGGAAGAAGTACGTCGGTGGAGCAAGGTGGGGCCCATGAGGGTGGAGGGCGCGCCCTGGGGGGTGGGCGTTGAGGCAGTCCTGGATTAGGGGGTGTTCGGATAGCCGGACTCCAGGACTATGAAGACACAAGATTGAAGACTTTGTCCCGTGTCCGGAAGGATCTTTTCTTGGCGTGGAAGGCAAGCTAGGCGTGCGGATATTCAAGATCTCCTACCATTGTAACCGACTCTGTGTAACCCTAACCCTATCCGTTGTCTATATAAACCGGAGGTTGTAGTCCGTAGGACAACCATCATCATACACAATCATACCATAGGCTAGCTTCTAGGGTTTAGCCTCCTTGATCTCGTGGTAGATCCACTCTTGTACTACCCATATCATCAATATTAATCTAGCAGGAGTAGGGTTTTACCTCCACCGAGAGGGCCCGAACCTGGGTAAAATAAAGTGTCCCTTGTCTCCTATTACCATCCGACCTTGACGCACAGTTCGGGACCCCCTACCCGAGATCCGCCGGTTTTGACACCGACATTGGTGCTTTCATTGAGAGTTCCTCTGTGTCGTCGCTTTTAGGCCCGATGGCTCCTTTGATCATCCACAACGATGAGGTCCAGGGTGAGACTTTCCTCCCCGGACAAATCTTCGTCTTCGGCGACTTCGCTCTGCGGGCCAATTCGCTTGGTCATCTGGAGCAGATCGAAAGCTATGCCCCTGGCCATCAAGTCAGGTTTGGAAGCTTAAACTACACGGTAGATATCCATGGAGACTTGATCTTCGACGGGTTCGAGCCACAGCCAAGCGCGCCGCACTATTTCGAGGGGCATGATACGGCTCTGCCTCCGAATAGTACCCTGGAGGCCGCACACGCTCCGGCCCTGATCTTTGATTCGGAGCCCGGTGCATTCTTCGAGGATGAACGGTTGGACGTCACCTCGGGGGCTGCGATCTCAAAGGCGATCGAGCCGAACGCCAGCCCCGCACTCCGCACGGCCCATGACTCCAAGGAGTCGGATTCTTCTCCGAACTCCGGGCCTTCCGTGCCCCCGCCGATCGAATCTGATTGGGCGCTTGTAATGGAGTTCACCGCCCCGGACATCTTTCAGTGCTCACCTTTTGGTGATATTCTGAATTCTCTCAAGTCTCTCTCTTTATCAGGAGAGCCCAGGCCGGACTATGGTCTGCAAGGTTGGGATTTGGACAGCAAAGAAATTCAAAGCCCACCCACCACCCACTTAATAGCCACTGTCGACGATTTAACCGACATGCTTGACTTCGGCTCCGAAGACTTCGACGGTATGGACGATGAAGGAGGAGACGAACAAGAACCAGCACCTGTAGGGCGCTGGACCGCCACCTCATCATATGACATATATATGGTGGATGCTCCAAAGGATGCAGATGGCGATGGAACAGCGGAAGACGACAACTCGAAAAAACCGCCAAAATGCCGGCGCCAACGGCGCCGCTCTAAATCCGGCCACAGCAGAAACGGTGATTCCGGCACGGGAGATAATACTACCCCGGACAGCGCCGAAGAACACCAGAACTAGCAAGATTCGGCGCAGGAAGATGGAAAAGCCAGCCCTCATGAGAGAGCGGTAGAGCGAGAGGTTGAGGATGATAACTACATGCCTCCCTCCGAAGACGAGGCAAGCCTCGACGACGACGAATTCGTCGTACCATCAGACCCCGCCGAACAAGAGCGTTTTCAACGCAGGCTTCTAGCCACGGCGAACAGCCTAAAGAAAAAGCAGCAACAACTTAGAGCTGATCAAGATTTGCTAGCTGATAGATGGACTGAAGTCCTTGCGGCTGAAGAGTATGAACTCGGGTGCCCCTCCAAAAATCATCCTAAGCGCAGGCCGCTACCCCAATCAGAGGGGGAAACATATGACATGGCAGACCGGCCACCCCGCGGCCGCGACAGAGAGGCATGTCGAACCCTTAAACAAGCCATGCCCCGGTGCCGTTCAACTAAGGCACGGGAAAACGAGCCAGACCTGCGAGACGTACTGGAGGATAAAGCAAGGCAAACAAGATCGATCTATGGATCGCGCAGACACCCGACGACACGTGATGATCTTCACTCCAGACACAATAAATCCGGCCGGGCCGAACACAGCAGGCACAGCTCTTCCGAGCTGCGTAGTGACATAGCCCAGTACAGGGGCGCCGCACACCCACTATGCTTCACAGATGAAGTAATGGATCATAAAATCCCAGAGGGTTTCAAACCCGTCAATATCGAGTCATACGATGGTACGACAGATCCGGCAGTATGGATTGAGGATTGTCTCCTTCACATCCACATGGCACGTGGCGACGATCTACACGCCATCAAATACCTACCCCTTAAGCTTAAAGGACCAGCCCGGCACTGGCTTAACAGCCTACCAGCGGACTCAATTGGTTCTTGGGAGGACCTGGAAGCCGCATTCCTCGACAACTTCCAGGGGACCTATGTGCGGCCACCGGACACCGACGACCTAAGCCACATAATTCAGTAGCCAGAAGAATCGGCCAGGCAATTCTAGACACGGTTCCTAACAAAGAAAAATCAGACAGTCGATTGTCCGGACGCAGAGGCCCTAGCAGCCTTCAAACATAACATCCGCGACGAGTGGCTTGCCCGGCACCTGGGACAGGAAAAGCCGAAAACCATGGCAGCCCTCACAACACTCATGACCCGCTTTTGCGCGGGCGAAGATAGCTGGCTAGCTCGCAGCAACAACTTATCGAAGAAGCCTGGTAATTCGGATACCAAGGACAAAAGTGGCAGGTCACGTCGAAATAATCAAAAGCGTCGCGTTAGCAGCAACAGCAATGAGGATGCGGCAGTTAATGCCGGATTCAGAGGCTATAAATCCGGTCAGCGGAAAAAGCCATTTAAAAAGAATACCCAGGGCCCGTCTAGTTTGGACCGGATACTCGACCGCTCGTGCCAGATTCATGGCACCCCCGAAAGGCCAGCCAATCACACCAACAGGGATTGTTGGGTGTTCAAGCAGGCAGGCAAGTTAAGAGCCGAACACAAAGACAAGGGGCTGAACAGCGACGACGAGGAGGAGCCCAGGCCGCCGAACAACAATGGACAGAAGGGGTTTCCCCCACAAGTGCGGACGGTGAACATGATATACGCGACCCACATTCCCAAGCGGGAGCGGAAGCGTGCGTTACGGGACGTATACGCGATGGAGCCAGTCGCCCCAAAGTTCAACCCATGGTCCTCCTGCCCGATCACTTTCGATCGAAGGGACCACCCCACTAGCATCTGTCACGGCGGTTTTGCCGCACTGGTCCTTGACCCAATTGTGGACGGATTTCATCTCACAAGAGTCCTCATGGACGGCGGCAGTAGCCTGAACCTGCTTTATCAGGATACAGTGCGGAAAATGGGCATAGATCCATCAAGGATCAAGCCCACAAGGACGACCTTTAAAGGCGTCATACCAGGTGTAGAGGCCAATTGCACAGGCTCGATAACACTTGATGTGGTCTTCGGATCTCCGGATAACTTCCGAAGCGAAGAGTTAATCTTCGATATAGTCCCGTTCCGCAGTGGCTATCATGCCCTGCTCGGACGAACCGCATTCGCTAAATTCAATACAGTGCCGCACTACGCATATCTCAAGCTCAAGATGCCAGGCCCTCGAGGAGTAATTACGGTCAGCGGAAACACAGAACGCTCCATCCGTACGGAGGAGCACACGGCGGCCCTCGCAGCGGAAGTACAAAGCAGCCTTTCAAGGCAACTCTCCAGTCCGGCCGTTAAAAAGCCGGACAATGCAAAGCGCGCCCGGAGTAACCTGCAACAAGACCGCCTGGCACGTTCAGAGCAAGCGTAGCAATACGGCCCCGACCCCAGCCATCGCAACATAGCGGAGCAAGTACCTCGAGTACACAATTACGCCCTTAAAATTCCATGGGCACAGGGGGAGGGGCACATTAACGGCATGCCTACAATACGGCGTCAAACGTACTAGGGGCTGCCGGATTTTTCTTTTTTAACTTTCAGGACTCCACACTCTGGATAAACCTGTTTGGCCTTGTTGCCGCACAGACGATGCAAGATCCAGGAAAGCAGACAAAGCTACGCCGCATTACGGAACTCTCAGGTGGTCTCTATTTCGAGCGATATATCTGTTTTTAAATTCCGCGGCCTGCGCCTGGTCAGGACATGTTAAATAGTCTAATATATTTTTTGCTTATCGCACTACTTGTATCGTTCGGCTTTGATAAATAGCCTCTTTATAAACAATGCATAGCTTTTTGTCTATTTTTTGCATTATCCTCTTTGAATATATATATGTTTATTACATAACGTGATCGCACTCGTACACCATGGTACGGCAAACCACGCCAGGGACTTCATTACCCTTTTATCTGGTGTGAGAAGTCCGTACACTTCCACAAGTGCGGCACCCCGAACTTATAGCACTATATGCATCGGCTCCGAGTCATGATTTTGGTCACATGTTGGGTTTGCCCGGCTCCTATGTTTTGGTGCCTTACGTTCCGCTATATCGGCTAAGGTAGCACTAGGAGAACCACTGCGATTGTGCCCCAGTTCAGGTGGGTTGAGCACCTCAGTGGAGAAAGCTAAAACAGACTGTCATGATAAGGTGTGAGACCGGTCGCTGTTCGAGAGGTTTTTCGAGTCCTTAAAGGCTTATGCCGCTTCGAGCGAGGAGCTGGCTATGTCCGGCCAAAGGCGTGGATAGCGCCCCGAATTCGGCCTTCCGAACTAGGGGCTTCGCCGAAATTTAAAATTATAACGTTCTATGGCTAAGTGAGAGTGTTCAAGCATTATAGTCCGATTGCCTGGTTCGTTGTGCTGAGCGCCTCCCTCGAAGGACCCAACTATGGGAACAAGAGCCCTAAGGTTTATCCCGAACACCCCAGCACTAGTGGCATGGGGGCAGAAGCCGACGACTGGCCATCTCTCAATTTTTGATAAACGGCCGCACAGAAAATAATATTTTAAATTCAATAAGCATTGCTTAGCGCATATGAACAAGTTTTCAGCGCACAGGATACAAACGAGCGAGTTCATTCAAATATTACATCTTTAGTACATTCATCTGCGACAAGGCGGGCTCCGGCAAGAACTTCCTTGTAGTAGTTCTCGGGCTTGCGATGCTCCTTCCCCTGCGGTGGCCCGTCCTTCACCGGCTTCTCTCCGTCCAGCTTACCCCAGTGTACCCTTACACGGGCAAGGGCCCTCCGGGCACCTTCAATGCAGACGGAGCGCTTGAAGACCTCAAGCCGTGGACAGGCCTCCACCAGCCGCCGCACTAGCCCGAAATAGCTCCCGGGCAGGGCCTCTCCAGGCCACAGCCGAACTAGTAAGCCCTTCATGGCCTGTTTGGCCGCCTTGTGGAGCTCGACCAGCTGTTTCAGCTGATCGCTTAAGGGCACAGGGTGTCCGGCCTCAGAATACTGAGACCAGAACACACTCTCCGTCGAGCTGCCCTCCTCAGCTCGGTAGAACGCGGCGGCGGCGGATACGCTGCGGGGAAGATCGGCGAACGCCCCTGGAGAACTCCGGATTCGGGTAAGTAATAGGTAGTTTAATTTTATATTCCTACTTTGCATTGAGAATGCCTTACCCGTTGCTATCTTTTTCACCTCCTCCAACTCTTGGAGGGCCCTTTGGGCTTCGGCCTTGGCACTCTTGGCGGTCTCGATGGCCGACGCGAGCTCGGATGCTTGCGCTTTTGACTCAAGCTCCAAACCCTCATGTTTTTTCATGAGAGCTTGCAGCTCTTGCTGCACCTCACCGACCTGAACCCCAAGCCTTTCTCGCTCAGCGCGCTCCTCGGCCGTTTTCTTTTCGGCCTCAGCCAGCGCCTGCTTCAGGGTTGCCACCTCGGTTGCGGCCCCTACAATAAGCAGTACAATCCTGTTATTTCTTTCTGCAATCAAGCCTCTCTATAGGCACTTTTTTTTCTTTTTTAGGGTATTTCTAACCTTCTTTCTCCTTGAGCTGCCGTCTGGCAAGGCCGAGCTCTTGCTCGGTCCACCCGAGGTCCTTTTTAAGGACATCCACCTGCGCAGTCAGTGCGGCGGTGGACAGCAGCGAAGCCTGCATACGCATATTTGACTTTTTTTGTTAGACTCCTGCGAAAATTACTAGATCCTCTATTCGGCTTTTCTTTCCGAACACCGAACAGAGCATCAGGGGCTACTGTCTATGCGGTAAATAATTTGACATATTTCGGTTTACCTGGAAGCCTGTTAGAAGGCTAGCGCAAGCTTCAGTCAGTCCGCTCTTGGCGGACTGAACCCTTTGGATCACCGTACTGATAACAGTACGGTGCTCCTCGTCGATGGTGGATCCCTCAAGCACCTCCAGCAGATTGTCCGGCGCCTCTGGTTGGACGGAGGACGCCGGCTCAGACGGCTTACTCCTCTTGGGAGGAGTTCGCCCACCACGGACCGGGACTGTCGAGTCCGGCGCGGTGTCCGGCACAAAGCCGGACTTGGAGCCCTGGGGGGTTTCATCCCCTTTACTCCTGGGGTCCGGAGGATTGCCTTGTGGCTCCTCCGGGACCATCTCCTCCTGCCCCGAAGCTTGGCGGGGTGCCACTTCGGCGTCGTCCGCCCCGCAGGGGGAGACCGCGGGCGGAACAGAGTTCACGTCCGACGAATCCAGGGAGCCGCTCGATGAATCATCGAGTCCGGCCCGGGGCGGGCTGCATAAATTACGTTCGACATTAGGGAAAGCCACGCATTGGAAAATATCATGAGTCACTCTGGTATGTAAATACTTATGATGTCGCCGGACGCTTGGTTCTGTCCAGCCACTCCTCTCCGCCCTCTTCGGCGTCGTGGGAGTAGTCCGGCGGAGGGGTTTTCCTTTTCCTCGACCCCTCGGCCTCCCCCGTTGGAGCGGCCTTCTTCTTCTTTTCTCCCCTCACTGGGGGGAGAGCTTCCTTGTTCCTCCTCCTCGTTTTCACGAGAGGAGAGCATTGCGGACTCGTCAGATGACGAGTCCGACGCCACCATGTTGCGGGAAATTTTTCGAGTCCCGGTGGTTTTCTTCTTCTTGACCTTCTTCTCCGGCACCACATAAGGTGCCGGAGCCATCAGCTTCACCAAGAGAGCTGGGGTCGGGTCTTCGGGCGGAGGAGCCGGACAGTTGATTGGTCCGGATATGTTCTGCCAAGCCTGTCAAAGGTAAAGGGAGTTTAGATCCTACATAGAGTTAATCTATGAATAAGAGCTTAACGAACATGTCAACGGTATAGATAGCTTACCTCGCTAGCGTTGCGCTGTGAGCTGTATCCGCGATCCTCGGAGGCGGATGTGAGGGACTCGGCGCCTTTGGTCAGCACCTTCCAGACATCTTCATACGTCGTGTCGAAGAGCCTGCTAAGGGTTTGGTGCTGCGCCGGGTCGAATTCCCACAAAGTAAAATCCCGTTGTTGGCACGGGAGGATCCGGCGAACGAGCATAACCTGGACTATATTGACAAGCCGGATTGGCTTGTTCACAAGGGACTGGATGCACGTTTGCAACCCAGTCACTTCTTCTTCGTTGCCCCACGACAGGCCCGTCTCTTTCCAGGACATGAGCCGCGTGGGGGGTCCGGATCTGAACTCGGGGGCTGCGACCCAGTTCGGATCGCATGGATCGGTGATGTAAAACCACCCGGCCTGCCACCCCTTTAGGGACTCCACAAAGGAGCCATCGAACCAGAGGACGTTGGCTATCTTGCCAGCCATGGCACCTCCGCACTCCGCCTGGGTGCCGGACACCACCTTGGGCTTGACGTTGAAGGTCTTCAGCCAGAGGCCAAAGTGGGGGCGGACGCGGAGAAAGGCCTCACACATGACGATAAACACCGAGATATTGAGAATAAAGTTCGGGGCCAGATCGTGGAAGTCCAGGCCGTAGTAGAACATGAGCCCCCGGACAAAAGGGTGAAGTGGAAAGCCCAGTCCGCGGAGGAAGTGGGGAAGAAAAACTACCCTCTCATGGGGCCTCGGGGTAGGAAGAAGCTTCCCCTCCTCAGGAAGCCGATGCGGGATGTCCTTGGACAAGTATCCGGCTTTCCTTAACTTTTTTACTTGAGCCTCCGTGACGGAGGAGACCATCCACTTGCCTCCCGCTCCGGACATTGTTGGAGAAGGTTGAGGAAGGAAGAGCGGACTTGGGCGCTGGAGCTTGAGTGCGCGAGAGATGGATTGGCAAAGGAGGAAGAAGACGTAGGTTAAAAAGGTGAATCCTTATCCCTTTATATAAGCGGGTGCGGTTCGGCGTCCCCACCTACCTAATAAAACTCACTTGCCTCCCAAGCGCCGTGGTAAATGGCGCGATTGGGTTATCCACGTCCGTATTAATGAGAATCCCGTTAAAAGGGGCACATGATCTCTGCTTTGACAAGACGTGCCAAGGAAAACGCCTCGCTAAACACGCTAAGGTGGAACAATGAAAGCAATTTATATAGAAGGCTTGGTCGCAGTGTTATGACGCACTGCGGAATACGTCAGCAGATTTGATTTGTGTTAATATTATTCTCTATATGGCAATATGTGGAAACTTATTTGGCAGAGCTGGACACTATTTTTGGTGTTTGTAATCTTCTTGAAGAACTTGGAGGAGGAACCCGCCTTGCAATGTCGAAGACAATCTGCGCGCTGGACTCGTCGTCATTGAAGCCTGGTTCAGGGGGCTACTGAGGGAGTCCTGGATTAGGGGGTGTTCGGATAGCCGGACTATACCTTCAGCCGGACTCCAGGACTA
Source organism: Aegilops umbellulata (assembly GCA_032464435.1). Taxonomy (NCBI): domain Eukaryota; kingdom Viridiplantae; phylum Streptophyta; class Magnoliopsida; order Poales; family Poaceae; genus Aegilops; species Aegilops umbellulata. The sequence continues at coordinate 477,437,203 of CP136059.1, read as the reverse complement.
TGAAGACACAAGATTGAAGACTTTGTCCCGTGTCTGGAAGGATCTTTTCTTGGCGTGGAAGGCAAGCTAGGCGTGCGGATATTCAAGATCTCCTACCATTGTAACCGACTCTGTGTAACCCTAACCCTATCGGGTGTCTATATAAACCGGAGGGTTGTAGTCCGTAGGACAACCATCATCATACACAATCATACCATAGGCTAGCTTCTAGGGTTTAGCCTCCTTGATCTCGTGGTAGATCCACTCTTGTACTACCCACATCATCAATATTAATCTAGCAGGAGTAGGGTTTTACCTCCACCGAGAGGGCCCGAACCTGGGTAAAATAAAGTGTCCCTTGTCTCCTGTTACCATCCGACCTTGACCCACAGTTCGGGACCCCCTACCCGAGATCCGCCGGTTTTGACACCGACAGGCGTGCTCCCCTACCTCGTGCCCACCTCATTTCTTTCTTGACGTAGGGTCCAAGTCTCCTGGGTCATATTCGGTGAGAAAATCACGTTCCCGAAGGTTTCATTCCGTTTGGACTCTGTTTGATATTTTGTTTCTTCGAAACTCTGTAATAGGCAAAAAACGGCAATTCTGGGCTGGGCCTCCGGTTAATAGGTTAGTCCCAAAAATAATATAAAAATGGAAAATAAAGCCCAATATTGTCCAAAACAGTAGATAATATAGCATGGAGCAATCAAAAATTATAGATACGTTGGAGACGTATCAAGCATGACTTAGCTCTGCCGTCGGACAGTGTTTGGGAGATCACACCTGTGGCTACTCCGGCCCTCAATCCGGAGTAGCTCGTGCCGGCCGAGGACTGGTGGTTAGACCCCGCCACGGAGGCCGCACACTCAGCGGCGATAGAGTCGAATGCTAACTTCACCTCCTATGAGACCTGTGTTGCCGGACACTTGGATTCGTCCCCGGCCACGGGCCCCGAACCGCCTGTGTCCGTGCCTATCGAATCTGATTGGGCACCGATCATGGAGTTTTCCTCCGCGGATATCTTTCAGCACTCGCCCCTAGGTGACGTGCTAAAATCATTAAAGTCTCTCTCCTTGTCAGGGGACCCTTGGCCGAACTATGTCCGGCTTGAGTGGGAAGCGGACGACGAAGAAATTCGTGCCCCACCCACCATCCACTTAATACCGCTGTCAACGACCTAACCGACATGATCGACTTCGGCTCCGACGACATCGACGGTTTGGACGACGATGCAGGAGACGAAGAGGAACCACCGCCCACAGGGCGCTGGACTGCCACCTCATCATATGATATATACATGGTGGACACCCCCAAAGAAAGCGATGGCAATAAGGCAACAAAGGATGATCCCCCCGAGAAGCAATCTAAGAGCCGGCGTCATCGGCGCCGCTCTAAGCCCCGCCAGAGCAAAAACAGCGATACCGGCACGAGAGACAATAACGCTGCGGATAGTGCAGAAGACGACGACAATCCCCCCCAGCCAGGTTTCGAGCGGGAGGATGGGCAAGCTAGCCCTAAGAAACAGGGAGCGGACGGAGAATCAGAGGACGACAATTACATGCCTCTCTCCAAAGACGAGGTGAGCCTCGGCGACGAAGAATTTATCGTGCCTGAGGATCCCGTCGAACAGGAGCGCTTCAAGCGCAGGCTTATAGCCACAGCAAAAAGCCTGAGGAAAAAGCAGCAACAGCTTCAAGCTGACCAAGATCTGCTAGCGGATAGATGGACCGAAGTCCTGGCAGCCGAGGAATATGAACTCAAATGCCCAACCAAAAGTTACCCAAAGCGAAGGTTGCTACCCCAACTCGAGGAGGAAGCATTAAAACCTACACTACCATCGTATGATACGGCTGATCGACCACCTCGTGGCCGAGACAGAGCGGCATATCAACCCGAAGACCAGCCCGCACCCCGTCGCCAGTCAAACAGAAACACCAAGGCCCGGGGCAACACGCAGGACCTGCGAGATGTATTGGAAAACAAATCAGGACATACAAGATCGATCTACGGATCACGGGGGCGCGCCCCAACACATGACGACGATCATCACGCCGGATACACTAAAAGTAAATCCAGCCAGGCTGAATACAACAGACAAGACACGTATGAACTGCGTCGTGACATAGCCCGGCACAGAGGCGCCGCACACCCCCTATGCTTCACTGATGAAGTGATGGATCACGAATTCTCAAAAGCATTTAAACCCGTGAACATTGAGTCATATGATGGTACAACAGACCCTGTGGTATGGATCGAGGATTTCCTCCTCCACATCCACATAGCCCACGGCGACGATGTACATGCCATCAAGTACCTCCCACTAAAACTTAAAGGACCAGCTCGGCATTGGCTGAATAGCCTGGCAGCAAACTCCATTGGCAGTTGGGAGAATTTGGAAGACGCATTCCTTGACAACTTCCAGGGCACTTATGTGCGACCACCGGATGCCGATGACTTGAGTCACATAACCCAACAGCCAGGGGAATCAGCCAGGAAATTCTGGACTCGGTTCCTGACTAAAAAGAACCAAATCATCGACTGTCCGGATGCTGAGGCCTTAGCGGCATTTAAGCATAACATCTGTGACGAGTGGCTCGCCCGACACCTCGGCCAAGAGAAGCAGAAGTCCATGGCAGCTCTCAGGACACTCATGACCCGCTTTTGCGCGGGCGAAGACAGCTGGCTAGCTTGCAGCAACAACACATCAAGAAATCCTGGTAATTCAGAAGCCAAAAATAGCAACGGCATACCACGTCGCAATAGACACAAGTGCCGCAACAACGGCGACAACGCTGAGGAGACAGCAGTCAATGCCGGATTCAGTGGCTCTAAATCCGGTCAGCGGAAAAGGCCGTTCAAAAGAAGCAATCCGGGCCCGTCTAGTATGGACCGCATACTCGATCGCTCGTGCCAAATTCACAGCACCCCCGATAAGCCAGCCAACCACACCAACAGAGAATGATGGGTGTTTAAACAGGCCGGCAAGTTGAATGCAGAAAATAAGGAAAAGGGGCTGCATAGCGACGACGAGGAAGAGCCCCGGCCATCGAACACAGGAGGACAGAAGAAATTTCCTCCCCCAAGTGAAAACGGTAAACATGATATATGCAACCCATATTCCCAAGCGGGAACGGAAGCGTGCACTAAGGGACGTCTATGTGATGGAGCCAGTCGCCCCAAAGTTCAACCCGTGGTCTTCTTGTCCGATCACTTTCGATCGCAGGGACCACCCCACTAGTATCCATCATGGCGGTTCTGCCGCATTGGTCCTTGATCCCATCATTAATGGATTCCACCTCACTCGAGTCCTTATGGACGGCGGCAGCAGCCTGAACCTGCTATATCAGGATACAGTGTGCAAAATGGGTATAGACCCCTCGAGGATCAAACCCACAAAAACCACCCTTAAAGGTGTCATACTAGGTGTAGAGGCCTATTGCACGGGCTCAATCACACTGGAAGTGGTCTTTAGATCTCCGGACAACTTCCGAAGCGAGGAGTTAATCTTCGATATTGTCCCCTTCCGTAGTGGCTATCATGCACTACTCGGACGAACCGCATTTGCTAGATTCAATGCGGTACCGCATTATGCATACCTCAAGCTCAAAATGCCAGGACCTCGCGGGGTTATAACAGTTAATGGAAACACAGAATGCTCGCTCCGCACAGAGGAGCACACTGCACCCTCGCAGCGGAAGTTCAAAGCAGCCTTCTGAGGACAACCGCCAATTCAGCGAAGAAGCCCCCGGACACCTTCAAACGAGTCCGGAGTACCCCGCAACAGGATCGCCAGGCATGTTCCGAGCTCGCCTAGCAATTTGGCCTCCGTCCTAGTCTCAGTCAAGCGGCAAAACCAGTGCCGCGCATACATAATTAAGCACTTAAGATACCATGGGCATAGGCGGAGGCACGGCTATGGCACGGCCCACAATGCAACTCAACCGCCCCAGGGCCCGTATACCTTTATCATTTTCTCTCTTTCAGGACCTTATTCTCTAGAAGCCCTGTCCGGCAGCCTGATTGTCGGACCCATCATCAGAAGGAAGCACCAAGGAAGAAAGAAGCTTTGTCGTACAAGGGAATCCTCAGCTAGTCTCTAATAACAATCGCTATACCTATTTCACATACCCACATGCAGCTCGCCCTTGGATAGGACATGTCAAATAGTCCTATTTTTTGCTTATTGCACTACTTGTGTACATACGCTTTGACGTATCATATAAATAACAATGCATAGCGTTAGCTTATTATTGCATTTCTTCATCTTTCTTTTTTTTTCCTTTGTCTACTTATTTACGAGACATTGCACCCGTATATTCTGGTACGTCCAGTGCGCCAGGGGCTTCACGGTACCCCATAGCACGGCAAGAAAAGTCCGAACACTTTTGACAGTGCGGCACCCCAAACTCATAGCATTATATGCATCAGCTCCGAATCATATCTTGGGTCAATAGTTGGGTTTTCCCGGCTCCCATGTTTTGGTACCTTACGTTCCGCTATATCGGCTAAGGTAGCACTGGGAGAACTACTGCAATTGTGTCCCGGTTCTTCCAGACGAGCACCTTAGTAGAGAAAGCCGAAAACTGACTGTCATGATGCGGCGAGAGTTTGTTGCTGTTCGAGAGGTCTCAAATCCTTAAAGATTTTTCTGCTTCGGGCGAGGAGTCGGCCTTGTCCGATTTAGGCGTATATAGCGCCCCAAGTTCGGCCTTCCGAATACTAGGGGCTTCGCCAAAATTTAAAATTGTAGACTTCTATGGCTTAGTGAGAGTGATAAAGCTTTATAGTCCGATTGCCTGGTTCGTTGTGCTGAACACCTCCTTCGAAGGACCCAAAACTGGGATAAAGAGTGATCAGGTTTATCCTGAACACCTCAGTACTAGTTACATGGGGGCAGAAGCCGACGACTAGCCAACTCTCAGATTTTATAAACGGCCGCACAGAAGGTAATATTTTAAATCAACAAAGCGTTATATAGTGCACATGAACTAGTTTTCATATTATAGGATCACATGAGTACATTCATTCAAATATTACGTCCTTAGCACATTCCTCCGCCACAAGACGAGCACCCTTCAAGACACCGTCCTAATACTTTTCGGGGTGGCGATGCTCCTTGCCCTCCGGAAGCCCCTCCTTCACCAGCTTTTCGGCGTCCATCTTTGCCCAGTGCACTTTCGCTCGGGCAAAGGCCCTGCGGGCACCCTCAATGCAGACGGACCGCTTTATGCCTTCAAGTCGTGGGCAGGCATCCAAAAGTCACCTTACCAGGCCGAAGTAGCTGCCACGCAGGGGCTCGCCAGGCCAAACCGGACTATGAGGCCCTTCATGGCCTGTTCGGCCGCCTTGTGAAGTTCGACCAATTCCTTCAACTGGTCGCTCAAGGGCATCGGATGTTCGGTCCCAGTGTACTGAGACCAAAACAAATTCTCCGTAGAGCTCCTATCCTCAGCCCGGTAGAACTCTGCGACATCCGATACACTGCGGAGTAGATCTGCGAACGCTCCTGGAGAGCTCCGAATTCGGGTAAGTAAAAGGAATGTTTGCTTCACATGCTTGCTTTGCATAATGAATGCCTTACCCGTTGCTATCTTCTTGACCTCCTGAATCTCCTGGAGGGCCTTTTGGGCTTCGGCCTTGGCATTTTGTGCATTCTCGAGGGCCTTCGCAAGCTCAGACCCTTGTGTCTTAGAGTCGCGCTCCAAGTGCTCGTACTTCTTGACAAAATCCTGGAGCTCTTGCTGAACCTCGCCGACGCGGGCCTCATGCTTCTCGCGCTCGGTGCGCTCCTTGGCCGCTTTGTTTTCGGCCTCGGACAGTGCCTTCTCAGGGCCGCCACTTCGGTCGTGGCCCCTAGCAAAATTCATGACGATCCTATGATTTAACAACCATTTTATTCTTTTTTCTTTATCAATAAACAGACGGGGTATTACTTACCTTTGTTCTCTTCAAGATGCCTCTTGGTAAGGCCGAGCTCTTCTTCGGACCGCTTAAGGTCCCGCTCCAGTGTGGCGATCTCCGCCGTGTGAGCGGCAGCGGCCAGCAGCGAAGCCTGCTCATTCACATAGACATATTCGGATTAGACTCCTGTGATTATCATTTGATCCTCTGTTCGGCCTTTCTTTGCGAACGCCAAACAGAGCATCAGGGGCTACTGTCTATGCTATAACATTTCCTTATAATTTGATTACTTACCTGAAAGCCTGTTAGGAGGCTGGCACAGGCTTCAGTCAGTCCGCTTTTGGCGGACTGAACCTTCTCGATCACCGCACTCATGATAGTGCGGTGCTCTTCGTTAATGGAAGCGCCACGAAGCGCTTCCAGCAAATTGTCCGATGCCTCTGGATGGACAAAGGCCATCGGCATAGACGGCTCTCCCCCCTTGGCGAGGGGTCGCCTCACAGAATCTGGAACCACTGGAGGTTCCGGCGTAGTATCCGGCTGGGGGCTAGACTTGCTTCCCCCGACATTAGGGTCCATGGGAGTTTTGCCCCTCATGCGCCCAGCGCCTAGAATGTCGCCTTGGGGCGCCTCCGTAACTGTCCCCCCTTGGTTCAGCACCCTTTGAGACAACACGTCGACGCCGTCTGTAGGGCGGGGGGAGGAGGCGGCCGGGAGTGAATCGCTCTTCAACTCCGACGAGCCCAAGTACTCCTCCGAAGAGGATACGTCGATATGGGCTTTGCACGGACTGTGTGATTGTGTTCGGCATGATAAGAAGCAATAAAATGAAGCATACCAAGAACTATTATGGTATTCGGATACTTACGACTTCGCCAGGGGCTTCTCCCTAGGCAACCACTCATCGTCGCTGTAGGCGACTGTTCTGGAGTAGTCCGGAAGGAGGGTCCTTCCCTTCTTGGACCCTTCGGCCTCCCCAGATGGGGCGGCCTTCCTTTTCTTGTCTCCCCCGGCTAGGGGGGAGAACTTTCCTCTTCCTCCTCCTCGTTTTCGTGGGAGGAGTGCGCCTCGGTGTTTTCGGACGATGAGTCCGATATAACCTTGCGCTGGAGACCTTTCCTGGTCCCCGTGGCCTTCTTCTCCGGCGCCTCATAAGGCGCTAGAACCAGCATCTCCGTTAGGAGAGCATCTGCTGGATCTTCGGGTAGGGGGGCTGGACAATCGATCTGCTCCGCTGTCGCTACCCAGTCCTGTTAAAATGGCATGGAGGCTCAGATCCCTCACCTGATTTCACTGGGGAAAATAACACCTTATGAGATATAAAAGACTTACCGGATTGGCAGGGCGCTTTGCACTGAGTCCGCGGTCCTCGATAAGGGGAGGAGGGACCTCGGCGCCCTTGAACAGCACCTTCTAGACGTCCTTGTGCATCGTGTCGAAGAGCTCTCGCAGCGTCTGGTGCTCAGCCGGGACGAACTCCCACATATTGAATGCCCGTCTTTGACACGGGAGGATCCGGCGGAAGAGCATGACCTGGACCACGTTGACGAGCTTGATTTTCTTGCTCATCATGTTTTTGATACATTTCTGGAGTCTGGTCAGCTCCACCGACGAGCCCCAGGATAGGCCCTTCTCTTTCCACGAGGTGAGCCGCATGGGGATGCCGGATCGAAATTCGGTGGCTGCCACCCAGTTGGTGTCGCGCGGCTCGGTGATGTAGAACCACCCTGATTGCCACCCCTTCACGGTCTCCACATAGGAGCCTTCGAGCCAGGTGACGTTGGGCATTCTGCCCACCATGGCGCCTCCACACTCTGCCTGCTGACCGACCACCACCTTTGGTTTTACGTTGAAGGTCTTTAGCCATAGGCCGAAGTGGGGCTTGATGCGAAGGAAAGCCTCGCACACGACGATAAACGCCGAGATGTTGAGGATGAAATTAGGGGGCAGATCATGGAAATCCAGCCCATAGTAAAACATGAGCCCGCGGACGAACGGGTGGAGGGGAAATCCCAGCCCGCGGACGAAGTGGGTAAGAAATACAAACCTCTCATGGGGTTCTGGAGTAGGGACGATCTGCCCCGCATCTGGGAGCCGGTGCGCGATGTCTGCGGCTAGGTATCCGGCTTCCTGGAGCTTCGTAATGTCCTCCTCCATGACGTGAGCACCTCCCTTGGCTCTTGACATGGGGTCCAAGTCCATCCGGTAGCTTTCCTTCCAAAAATAACTTCTCCAGTTGATTCCGTTCCGTTTCGACTCCGTTTGATATTCCTTTTCTTCGAAACACTAAAATAGGCATAAAACAACAAATCTGGGTTGGGCCTCCGGTTAATAGGTTAGTCCCAAAAATAATATAAAAGTGGATAATAAAGCCCAATATTGCCCAAAACAGTAGATAATATAGCATGGAGCAATCAAAAATTATAGATACGTTGGAGACGTATCAAGCATCCCCAAGCTTAATTCCTGCTCGTCCTTGAGTAGGTAAATGATAAAAAGATTTTTATGTGGAATGCTAGTTGGTATAATTTCAATGTAATTCTTCTTAATTGTGATATGAATATTCAGATCCAAAAGATTCAAGACAAAAGTTCATATTGACATAGAAATAATAATACTTCAAGCATACTAACTAAGCAATTATGTCTTGTCAAAATAACATGGCCAAAGAAAGTTCATCCCTACAAAATCATATACTTTAGTCATGCTCCATCTTTGTCACACAAGAGCATATTAGGGTTAAGCACATTACCATGCTATTTAAGAATCTCAAAATAATATAAGTGAAGCATGAGAGTTCATCTATTTCTTCAAAATAAAACTACCACCATGCTCTAAAAGATATAAGTGAAGCACTAGAGCAACCAACAAACTACTCCGAAAGATATAAGTGAAGATCGATGAGTAGTCGAATAATTATGCAGCTATGTGAAGACTTTCCCATATTTAAGAATTTAAGATCTTGGTATCTTATTCAAACAGCAAGCAAAGCTAAATAAAATAAAATTATGCTCCAAGAAAAACACATATCATGTGGTGAATAAAAAAATAGCTCCAAATAAAGTTACCGATGAACGAAGACGAAAGGGGGGATGCCTTCCGGGGCATCCCCAAGCTTAGACACTTGGTTATCCTTGAATATTACCTTGGGTGCCTTGGGCATCCCCAACCTTAGGCTCTTTCCCCTCCTTATTCCATAGTCCATCGAATCTTTACCCAAAACTTGAAAACTTCACAACACAAAACTTAATAGAAAACTCGTGAGCTCCGTTAGCGAAAGAAAACAAAACACCACTTCAAGGTACTGTAATGAACTCATTCTTTATTTATATTGGTGTTAAACCTACTATATTCCAACTTCTCTATGGTTTATAAACTATTTTACTAGCCATAGATTCATCAAAATAAGCAAACAACACACGGAAAACAGAATCTGTCAAAAACAGAACAGTCTGTAGTAATCTGTAACTAACGCAAACTTCTGGAACTCCAAAAATTCTAAAATAAATTGGTGGACCTGAAAAATTGTCTGGTAATCATCTGCAAAAAGAATCAACTAAATATCACTCTCCAGTAAAAAAAATAGCTAATCTCGTGAGCGCTAAAGTTTCTGTTTTTTACAACATGATCATAAAGACTTCACCCAAGTCTTCCCAAAGGTTCTACTTGGCACAAACACTAATTAAAACATAAAACCACATCTGAACAGAAACTAGATGGATTATTTATTACTAAACAGAACCAAAAATAAAGAAACTAAAATAAAATTGGGTTGCCTCCCAACAAGCGCTATCGTTTAACGCCCCTAGCTAGGCATGATGATTTCAATGATGCTCACATAAAAGATAATAATTGAAACATAAAGAGAGCATCATGAAGAATATGACTAGCACATTTAAGTCTAACCCACTTCCTATGCATAGGGATTTTGTGAGCAAACAACTTATGGGAACAATAATCAACTAGCATAGGAAGGCAAAACAAGCATAACTTTAAAACTTTAAGCACATAGAGAGGAAACTTGTTATTATTGCAATTCCTACAAGCATATATTCCTCCCTCATAATAGTTTTCAGTAGCATCATGAATGAATTCAACAATATAACCATCACCTAAAGCATTCTTTTCATGATCTACTAGCATAGAAATTTATTACTCTCCACATAAGAAAAATTCTTCTCATTCGGAATAGTGGGAGTATCATAAGAGACTTGAATACTATAAATTGTTTCCATATTAAAAGAGTAGTGTTCAGAGAAAGGGTACTAATAATCATGACAAGTTTTATAAATATAATCATCACTACTTTTATAGCATAAGTTTCATCACAATAATTATCGTAAGTAGCAACTTTGTTCTCATCATAATCGATTGAAACCTCTTCCGAAATAGTGGATACATCACTAAATAAAGTCATGACCTCTACAAATCCACTTTCATAAATATTATAAGATTCAACATCCTCCAAAATAGTGGGATCATTACTTCCTAAAGTTGACACTCTTCCAAACCCACTTTCATAAATATAATCATCATAAGTAGAAGGCATGCTATCATCATAACAACTTTGCATATCAAAACTTGAGAGGATAAAAATATCATATTCATTAAGCATAGCATCCCCAAGCTTGGGACAAACATTAATTGCAGAAAATATATTCTCAAATATGTCATCCTCATCAAACATAGCTTCCCCAAGCTTGGGCCTTTTCATATCATAAGCATAATCACTCTCATCATTAATAGTGTGGATAGAACCAATGGTATAGCAAATATCATATTCTTCCAAGCAAGTGCCAAAAAGATTTTCAAGATCATAAGAAGTATCATTGTCTTCCCAATCATAATCATCACAACAAGAAATAGGCATAACGAGATCATCATCAAGTGTATCATCTTCCACAATTATTTTTGATTCATTTTCATGAGGCACAACAATAATAGGAGCAACATTATTTGGGAGAGATAGCTTTTTACCTCTCTTCCTTTTTCTTTTCTTCTTCTTCACCACATCATGTGTGGGTTCAATCCTATTTTTGGAGCTCCTTGTTAATGATATTGGTTGAATAGAAGGCTCCTCCTCGTTACCTGATTCATCATAAGAAATAATAGGAGGATATTGGGAAGTCTCTTCCCTTTCGTTAGCATTCTCTTCTTCTTCTATTTGTTTTCTTTTCTTTATGTAATTAGCAATATAAGGATTTTCAATACAATTCACCGCACAATACATATAAATCTCCTCTAGATCAAAATCAAGAAATCGATCAAGATTAAATTTTGGAATACCCTCAGTTATACGTTTCATTTCTTCATACCCGAAAAGAAGGCTAAGCTCTTTATGATGCCCAAGGGTAATCAAATTATCACAATATTTGGACACGACTTGATCATGAAACAAATAGCATTGGAGCTTTAAATGACCATGTTCATTGCAAAGTTCACAAGGAGCGCAAAAAATATTGAATCTTTCAGCGCAATCATCAAGACTTTCTTGCAACAATTTAGTTTCTAAGTACTTATGCCTCTTGCAATATCTATCTTCGCTATTTGGAGTGTACTTGCAAGCCCAATGCACTCCACAAATATTGACATGTTTATAGGAGACATTTTCATCATAACTAGTGCAATCATAATTAGTACCATGGATATTCAAGGAGTTCATACTAACAACTTTGCAATCATGCTCAACATTCAAAGTTTTAGTACCAAACATTTTAATGCATTCTTCTTCTAACACTTTGGCACAATTTTATTTTCCATCATACTCACGAAAGATATTAAAAAGATGAAGCGTATGAGGCAAGCTCAATTCCATTTTTTTAGTTTTCTTTTATAAACTAAACTAGTGCTAAAACAAGAAACAAAAAGATTTGATTGCAAGATCTGAAGATATACCTTCAAACACTCACCTCCCCGGCAACGGCGCCAGAAAAGATCTTAGTTGACGAGGTGTGAGTGCCGCTTACCTAGTGCTACCTCTTGAGCTTGCGTTGGTTTTCCCCGAAGAGGAGAGGATGATGCAGCAGAGTAGCGTAAGTATTTCCCTCAGTTTTTGAGAACCAAGGTATCAATCCAGTAGGAGGCCATGTTCAAGTCCCTCGTACCTGCACAAAACGATAGCTACTCGCAACCAACGCGATTAGGGGTTGTCAATCCCTTCACGGTCACTTACGAGAGTGAGAACTGATAGATAATATTTTTGGTATAAAGATGCAAAGTGAAAAGTAAAAGGCAAAGTAAAAAGCAAAGAAAGATTAAAGTGATGGAGATTGATATGATGAGAATAGACCTGGGGGCCATAGGTTTCACTAGTGGCTTCTCTCAAGAGCGTAAGTATTCTACGGTGGGTGAACAAATTACTATTGAGAAATTGACAGAATTGAGCATAGTTATGAGAATATCTAAGGTATGATCATGTATATAGGCATCACGTCCGTGACAAGTAGACCGACTCCTGCCTGCATCTACTACTATTACTCCATTCATCGACCGCTATCCAGCATGCATCTAGAGTATTAAGTTAAAAACAGAGTAACGCTTTAAGCAAGATGACATGATGTAGAGAGATAAATTCATGCAATATGAAATAAACCCCATCTTGTTATCCTCGATGGCAACGATACAGTACGTGCCTTGCTGCCCCTTCTGTCACTGGGAAAGGACACCGCAAGATCGAACCCAAAGCTAAGCACTTCTCCCATGGCAAGAAAAACCAATCTAGTAGGCCAAACCAAACTGATAATTCGAAGAGACTTGCAAAGATAACCAATCATACATAAAAGAATTCAGAGAAGATTCAAATATTATTCATAGATAGACTTGATCATAAACCCACAATTCATCAGTCTCAACAAACACACTGCAAAAAGAATATTACATCGAATAGATCTCCACAAGAGAGGGGAGAACATTGTATTGAGATCCGAAAAGAGAGAAGAAGCCATCTAGCTACTAACTATGGACCCGAAGATCTGAGGTAAACTACTCACACTTCATCGGAGGGACTATGATGATGTAGAAGCCCTCCGTGATGACGGCCCTCTCCGGCGGAGCTCCGGAACAGGCCCCAAGATGGAATCTCGTGGATACAGAAAGTTGCGGCGGTGGAATTAGGTTTTTGGCTCCTGTTCTGATCGTTTGGGGGTACGTAGGTATATATAGGAGGAAGGAGTACGTCGGAGGAGCACCAAGGGGCCCACGAGGTAGGGGGCACGCCCTGTAGGGGGGGAGCCCCCAACCCTCGTGACCACCTCTGGTACTTCTTGGAGTAGGGTCCAAGTGTCCTGGATCACGTTCGGTGAGAAAATCACGTTCCCGAAGATTTTATTCCGTTTGGACTCCGTTTGATATTCTGTTTCTCCGAAACTCTGAAATAGGCAAAAAACAGCAATTCTGGGCTGGGCCTCCGGTTAATAGGTTAGTCCCAAAAATAATATAAAAGTGGAAAATAAAGCCCAATATAGTCCAAAACAGTAGATAATATAGCATGGAGCAATCAAAAATTATAGATACATTGGAGACGTATCAGGCATCCCCAAGCTTAATTCCTGCTCGTCCTCGAGTAGGTAAATGATAAAAAGAGAATTTTTGATGCGGAGTGCTACTTGGCATAATTTCAATGTAAATCTTCTTAATTGTGATATGAATATTCAGATTCGAACGATTCAAGACAAAAGTTCATATTGACATAAAAATAATAATACTTCAAGCATACTAATAAAGCAATTATGTCTTCTTAAAATAACATGGCCAAAGAAAGTTATCCCTACAAAATCATATAGTCTGGCTATGCTCCATCTTCACCACACAAAGTATTTAAATCATGCACAACCCCGATGACAAGCCAAGCAATTATTTCATACTTTAACATTTTCAAAACTTTTTCAATCCTCACGCAATACATGAGCGTGAGCCATGGATATAGCACTATATGTGGAATAGAATGGTGGTTGTGGAGAAGACAAAAAGAGGGGAAGATAGTCTCACATCAACTAGGCGTATCAACGGGCTATGGAGATGCCCATTAATAGATATCAATGTGAGTGAGTAGGGATTGCCATGCAACGGATGCACTAGAGCTATAAGTATATGAAAGCTCAACAAAAGAAACTAAGTGGGTGTGCATCCAACTCGCTTGCTCACGAAGACCTAGGGCATTTTGAGGAAGCCCATCATTGGAATATACAAGCCAAGTTCTTATGAAAAATTCCCACTAGTATATGAAAGTGACAACATAGGAGACTCTCTATCATGAAGATCTTGGTGCTACTTTGAAGCACAAGTGTGGTAAAAGGATAGTAACATTGTCCCTTCTCTCTTTTTCTCTCTTTTTTTTTGGGCCTTCCCTTTTTTTATGGCCTCTTATATATATATATATATATATATATATATATATATATATATATATATATATATATATATATATATATATATATATATATATATATATATATATATATATATATATATATATTATTTTTCGTCCGGAGTCTCATCCTGACTTGTGGGGGAATCATAGTCTCCATCATTCTTTCCTTACTTGGGACAATGCTCTAAAATGATGATCATCACACTTTTATTTTTCTTACAACTCAATAGTTAGAACAAGATATGACTCTATATGAATGCCTCCGGCAGTGTACCAGGATATGCAATAAATCAAGAGTGACATGTATGAAAGAATTATGAATAGTGTCTTTGCCACAAATACGTTGTCCACTACATGATCATGCTAGCAATATGACAATGATGGAGCGTGTCATAATAAACGGAACGGTGGAAAGTTGCATGGCAATATATCTCGGAATGGCTATGGAAATACCATGATAGGTAGGTATGGTGGCTGTTTTGAGGAAGATATATGGTGGGTGCATGATACCGGCGAAAAGTGCGTGGTATTAGAGAGGCTAGCAATGGTGGAAGGATGGGAAAAATTGTGTATGATCCATGGACTCAACATTAGTCATAAAGAACTCATATACTTATTGCAAAAATTTAGAAGTTATCAAAGCAAAGTATTACGCGCATGCTCCTAGGGGGATAGATTGGTAGGAAAAGACCATCGCTCGTCCCCGACCACCACTCATAAGGAGGACAATCAATAAACACCTAATGCTCCGGCTTCGTTACATAACGTTTCACCATACGTGCATGCTACGGGAATCACAAACTTCAACGCAAGTATTCTTTAAATTCACAACTACTCAACTAGCATGACTCTAATATTATCACCTCCATATCTCAAAACAATTATCATGCTTCGATCTTTTCTTAGTATTCAACACACTCAAAAGAAAATTTCATAAATCTTGAATACCAAGCATATTATCATTAAGCAATTTACCATGCTATTAAGACTCTCAAAATGATCTAAGTGAAGCATGAGAGATCAATAGTTTCTTTAAAACAAATCCACCACTGTGCTCTAAAAGATCTAAGTGAAGCACACAGAGCAAAATTATCACGCTCAAAAGATATAAGTGAAGCACATAGAGCAATTACATAACTCAAAAGATATAAGTGAAGCATAAAGAGTATTCTAACAAATTTGAATTCATAAATGGCTCTCTAAAAGGTGTGTACAGCAAGGATGATTGTGGCACACTAACAAACAAAGACACAAATAATACAAGATGCTCCAAGCAAAACACATATCATGTTGGTGAATAAAAATATAGCTCCAAGTAAAATACCGATGGAAGTTGACGAAAGAGGGGATGCCTTCCGGGGCATCCCCAAGCTTTGACTTTTTGGTGTCCTTGGATTATCTTGGAGGTGCCATGGGCATCCCCAAGCTTAGGCTCTTGCCACTCCTTGTTCCATAATCCATCAAAATATTTCACCCAAAACTTGAAAACTTCACAACACAAAACTCAATAGAAATCTCGTGAGCTCCGTTAGAGAAAGAAAACATAAAACCACTTCAAGGTACTATAATGAACTCATTATTTATTCATATTGGTGTTAAACCTACGGTATTCCAACTTCTCTATGGATTATAAACTATTTTACTAGCCATAGATTCATCAAAAATAAGCAAACAACACACGAAAAATAGAATCTGTCAAAAACAGATAGCCTGTAGTAATCTGTAACTAACGCAAACTTCTGGAACTCCAAAAAATCTACCTAAATTAGACGACCTAGAAAATTTGTTTATTGATCAGCAGCAATTGGAATCAGTATTTTATCACGTTCTAATGATTTTTAATAATTCGGGCACTGAACGCAAAGTTTCTGGAAATTACAGCAAGATCAAATAACTATCATCCAAGAAGATCCAATAGGTCTAGCTTGGCACAAACACTAATTAAAACACAAATCCATATCTAAACAGAGGGTAGATGGGTTATTTATTCAACGACAGAAAGGAAATATATTGGGTTGTCTCCCAACAAGCGCTTTTCTTTAAAGCCTTTTAGCTAGGCATTGATAATTTTAATGATGCTCGCAAGAAAGACAAGAATTGAAGCACAAAGAGAGCATCATGAAACACGTGACAAACATACTTAAGTCTAACATACTTCCTATGCATAGGCATATTATAGGCAAACAAAATATCGTAGCAAGCAAAAACTAGCATATGCAAGGAAGCGGAAAGGAACAATAGCAATCTCAACATAACGAGAGGTAATTTAGTAACATGAAAATTTATATAACCATATTTTCCTCTCTCGTAATAATTACATGTAGGATCATAAAAAAATTCAATAATATAACTATCACATAACATATTCTCAACACGATCCACATGCATGCGAAGTTGACACTCTTCCAAAATAGTGGGATTATCATTAACTAAAGTCATGATTTCTCCAAGCCCACTTTTATCAAAAATTTCATAAGATTGAATGTTATCCAAATATGTGGGATCTAAAGTCGACACTCTTCCAAACCCACTTTCAGTATTATTGCAAACACTATTATCAATCTTATATTCGTCATGGGGCTTAAATAAATTTTCAAGATCATAAGGAGAATCACCCCAATCATGACCATTGCAACAAGTAGTAGACATAGCAAAAATAGCATCCCCAAGCATAGGGTTTTGCATATTATTAGCACAATTGATATCAAGAGAATTTACAATAAAATCATTGCAATCATGCTTTTTATTCAAAGATCTATCGTGCAACACTTCATCACAATTTTCAGATTTACGGATTTCAGGCAAAAGCTTATAAAGATAATCTAGTGCATCCAAATCACTAGGAATTGGTTCATCATAATTGGATCTCTTAAAAAGATTGGCAAGCGGATGAGGATCCATAGATATTAGCTTCTCTGTTTAGGAATAAATACTCAATTATTTCAACCAAACGAGCAAATGAGCCAAGTAAGACATCAAGACGAACGGAAAAAGGGCGAATAAAACGGCAAGGGTGAAGTGGGGGAGAGGAAAACGAGAGGAAAATGGCAACTAATGTAATGCGAGAGATAGGGATTGTGATGGGTACTTGGTACGTTGACTTTTTTGCGTAGACTCCCCGGCAACGGCGCCAGAAATTCTTCTTGCTACCTCTTGAGCTTGCGTTGGTTTTCCCCGAAGAGGAGAGGATGATGCAGCAGAGTAGCGTAAGTATTTCCCTCAGTTTTTTAGAACCAAGGTATCAATCCAGTAGGAGGCCATGCTCAAGTCCCTCGAACCTGCACAAAATGATAGCTACTCGCAACCAACGCGATTAGGGGTTGTCAATCCCTTCACGGTCACTTACGAGAGTGAGAACTGATAGATAGTATTTTTGGTATTTTTGGTATAAAGATGCAAAGTGCAAAGTAAAAGGCAAAGTAAAAAAAGCAAAGCAAGATTGAAGTGATGGAGATTGATATGATGAGAACAGACCCGGGGGCCATAGGTTTCACTAGTGGCTTCTCTCAAGAGCATAAGTATTCTACGGTGGGTGAACAAATTACTATTGAGAAATTGACAGAACTGAGCATAGTTATGAGAATATCTAAGGTATGATCATGTATATAGGCATCACGTCCGTGAAAAGTAGACCGACTCCTGCCTGCATCTACTACTATTACTCCACTCATCGACCGCTATCCAGCATGCATCTAGAGTATTAAGTTAAAAACAGAGTAACGCTTTAAGCAAGATGACATGATGTAGAGAGATAAATTCATGCAATATGAAATAAACCCCATCTTGTTATCCTCGATGGCAACGATGCAGTACGTGCCTTGCTGACCCTTCTGTCACTGGGAAAGGACACCGCAAGATCGAACCCAAAGCTAAGACCTTCTCCCATGGCAAGAAAAACCAATCTAGTAGGCCAAACCAAAATGATAATTCGAAGAGACTTGCAAAGATAACCAATCATACATAAAAGAATTCAGATAAGATTCAAATATTATTCATAGATAGACTTGATCATAAACCCACAATTCATCGGTCTCAACAAACACACCGCAAAAATAAGATTACATCGAATAGATCTCCACAAGAGAGGGGGAGAACATTGTATTGAGATCCAAAAAGAGAGAAGAAGCCATCTAGCTACTAACTATGGACCCGAAGGTCTGAGGTAAACTACTCACACTTCATCGGAGGGGCTATGATGATGTAGAAGCCCTTCGTGATGACGGCCCTCTCCGGCGGAGCTCCGAAACAGGCCCCAAGATGGGATCTCGTGGATACAGAAAGTTGCGACAGTGAATTAGGTTTTTGGCTCCTGTTCTGATCGTTTGGGGGTACCTAGGTATATATAGGAGGAAGGAGTACGTCGGAGGAGCACCGAGGGGCCCACGAGGCAGGGGCGCGCCCTGTAGGGGGACACGCCCCCCACCCTCGTGACCGCCTCTGGTACTTCTTGGAGTAGGGTCCAAGTCTCCTGGATTAGGTTCGGTGAGAAAATCACATTCCCGAAGATTTTATTCCGTTTGGACTCTGTTTGATATTCTGTTTCTCCGAAACTCTGAAATAGGCAAAAAAAACAGCAATTCTAGGTTGGGCCTCCGGTTAACAGGTTAGTCCCAAAAATAATATAAAAGTGGAAAATAAAGCCCAATATAGTCCAAAGTAGTAGATAATATAGCAGGGAGCAATCAAAAATTATAAGTACATTGGAGACGTATCACCTAGCCTCCCCAGCAACGGCGCCAGAAAAGAGCTTGATGTCTACTACACAACATTCTTCTTGTAGACGTTGTTCGGCCTCCAAGTGCAGAGGTTTGTAGGACAGTAGCAAATTTGCCTCAAGTGGATGACCTAAGGTTTATCAATCCGTAGGAGGCGTAGGATGAAGATGGTCTCTCTCAAACAACCCTGCAACCAAATAACGAAGAGTCTCTTATGTCCCCAACACACCCAATACAACGGTAAATTGTATAGGTGCACTAGTTCGGCGAAGAGATGGTGATACAAGTGCAATATGGATGGTAGATATAGGTTTTGTAAGCTGAAAAGATAAAAACAGCAAGGTAACAAGCGATAAAAGTGAGCGTAAACGGTATTGCAATAATAGGAAACAAGGCCTAGGGTTCATACTTTCACTAGTGCAAGTTCGCTCGACAATAATAACATAATTGGATCATATAACTATCCCTCAACATGCAACAAAGAGTCACTCCAAAGATACTAATAGCGGAGAAAAAACGAAGAGATTATGGTAGGGTACGAAACCACCTCAAAATTATTCTTTCCAATCAATCCATTGGGCTATTCCTATAAGTGTCACAAACAGCCCTAGAGTTCATACTAGAATAACACCTTAAGACACAAATCAACCAAAACCCTAATGTCACCTAGATACTCCAATGTCACCTCAAGTATCCGTGGGCATGATTATACGATATGCATCACACAATCTCAATTCATCTATTCAAACCAACACATAGAACCTCAAAGAGTACCCAAAGTTTCTACCGGAGAATCACGACGAAAACGTGTGCCAACCCCTATGCATAGGTTCATGGGCGGAACTCGCAAGTTGATCACCAAAAACATACATCAGGTGGCACGTGATATCCCATTGTCACCACAGATACGCACGGCAAGACATACATCAAGTGTTCTCAAATCTTTAAAGACTCAATCCGATAAGATTACTTCAAAGGGAAAACTCAATCCATTACAAGAGAGAAGAGGGGGAGAAGAAACATAAGATCCAACTATAATAGCAAAGCTCGTGATACATCAAGATCGTGCCAAATCAAGAACACGAGAGAGAGAGAGAGAGAGAGAGAGAGAGAGAGAGAGATCAAACACATAGCTACTGGTACATACCCTCAGCCCCGAGGGTGAACTACTCCCTTCTCATCATGGAGAGCGCGGGGATGATGAAGATGGCCACCGGTGAGGGTTCCCCCCCTCCGGCAGGGTGACATTTGGTGGCTACAGAGGCTTGCGGCGGCGGAACTCCCGATCTAATCTCCGTTCTAGAAGTTTTAGGGTACGTAGGTATATATGGGTGCAGGAGGTACGTCGGTGGAGCTTCGGGGGCCCCACGAGGCAGGGGGCGCGCCCTAGGGGGGTGGGCGTGCCCCCCACCCTCGTGAGCACCTCCCTTGGCTCCTGGCGTGGGGTCCAAGTCCATCCGGTAGCTTTCCTTCCAAAAATAACTTCTCCAGTTGATTTCGTTCCGTTTCGACTCCGTTTGATATTCCTTTTCTTCGAAACACTGAAATAGGCATAAAACAGCAAATCTGGGTTGGGCCTCCGGTTAATAGGTTAGTCCCAAAAATAATATAAAAGTGGATAATAAAGCCTAATATTGCCCAAAACAGTAGATAATATAGCATGGAGCAATCAAAAATTATAGATATGTTGGAGACGTATCACTCTCGCACAGCTGTTGTGTGTGCTCGATCGTCGGTAGTCCGCGCACCATGCCGTGGCGCGCTAGCTTCCGGAGCGCGTCGAAGTTCAGGTGCCCATAGCACTCGTGGCCCGTCCAGGCCACCTCACCAGCGTGCGCGGCGAGGCACACGAGCTGCGTGACAGCCAGAGTGACCACGTACAGGCGGTTCCTGGTGCGTTGCCGCTGCTGGTCACGCAGGCGAAGGACGCCGTGCTCGATGAGGGTCTGACAACCCGTTTCATCGAGTTGCCCGATGCTGACGATGTTGCTGTGTAGCCAAGGGATGTAATAGACATCAGTCAGAGCGCGGTGCTCACCGTTGCGACATGCGGAGAGGATCATGCCGCGCCCCTAGATGTCTACCAGCGACTCGTCCCCGAACTTGACCGTGCCCGTGACGCCGGTGACGAGCTCGGCGAAGACTCCCCTTGCGTCGGTCGTGTGATTGCTGGCTCCCGTGTCGAGGAACCAGACGTTGCCGCCACGTCCCTCCTTGGCCAGGTGCACCTGGTCCTCGACCAGATCGACGTGGGTGGGTGTGCCGTTGGCGGGCCCATGCGCTACCGCGACGCCCTCCACCTCCTTGTGGGCGCCGGACAAGGGAATCATGGCCATCAGGAGAACGGACTCCCGCACGTGGAGGGTGCAACTCCGCGCCAGCAGAAGGCCAGCCTCGTCGTCGTCGATCCGGGCTAGATTGTCCCTTTGCGGTGGCTGCCCCGGCGCGGCCTGTCCCTTGCCTCGCCGCTCGCGGCGTGGCTCCTTGCAGTCCCTAGAGAAGTGCCCTAGTTTATTGCAGTTTTATCACTTCACCTTTGACATGTCACAGCCGCGTCGCTGCCCGCCGCCGCCGGGCGGCTTTCTATACCGTTGTCCGCCGTTGCCGCTCGCGCCACCGTTCGTGCCAGAGCCTCCCACTCATGCTCCGTGAACAGAAGCTGGCCGCTCTAGTTCTTCGTGTCGCCGGCGTATAGTTCCTCCACAGATCGGAGGCGGCCAACGAGCTCCTCCACCGTCAGGGTTGACAGGTCAAGGAGCGTCCCAATGGCACAGGCGATCTGTGTTGGAAATATGCCCTAGAGGCAATAATAAAATGGTTATTATTGTATTTCTTGTCCATGATAATTGTCTATTGTTCATGCTATAATTGTATTAACCGGAAACCGTAATACATGTGTGAATACATAGACCACAACATGTCCCTAGTAAGCCTCTAGTTGACTAGCTCGTTGATCAATAGATGGTCATGGTTTCTTGACCATGGACATTGGATGTCATTGATAACGGGATCACATCATTAGGAGAATGATGTGATGGACAAGACCCAATCTTAAGCGTAGCACAAGATCGTTAGTTTGTTTGCTAAAGCTTTTCTAATGTCAAGTATCATTTCCATGAGATTGTGCAACTCCCGGATACCGTAGGAATGCTTTGGGTGCACCAAACGTCACAACATAACTGGGTGGCTATAAAGGTGCACTACAGGTATCTCCGAAAGTGTCTGTTGGGTTGGCACGAATCGAGACTGGGATTTGTCACTCCGTATGACGGAGAGGTATCTCTGGGCCCACTCGGTAATGCATCATCATAATGAGCTCAATGTGACCAAGTGGTTGATCACGGGATCATGCATTACGGTACGAGTAAAGTGACTTGCCGGTAACGAGATTGAACGAGGTATTGGGATACCGACGATCGAATCTCGGGCAAGTAACGTACCGATTGACAAAGGGAATTGTATATAGGATTGATTGAATCCCTGACATTGTGGTTCATCCGATGAGATCATCGTGGAACATGTGGGAGCCAACATGGGTGTCCAGATCCCGCTGTTGGTTATTGGCCAGAGAGCTGTCTCGGTCATGTCTGCATGATTCCCGAACCCGAAGGGTCTACTCACTTAAGGTTCGGTGACGCTAGAGTTGTTACGAGAATTAGTGTGCAGTTACCGAATGTTGTTTGGAGTCCCGGATGAGATCCCGGACGTCACGAGGAGTTTTGGAATGGTCCGGAGGTAAAGATTTATATATGGGAAGTCCTATTTTGGCCACCGGAAAATGTTCAGGATTTTTCGGTATTGTACCGGGAAGGTTCTAGAAGGTTCCGGAGTGGGGCCCACCTGCATGGGGAGACCCACATGAACGTGGGTAGTGGGGGTAAGGCCCCACACCCCTGGTCAAGGCGCACCAAGATCCCCCCTTAGAAGGAATAAGATCATATCCCGAAGGGATAAGATCAAGATCCCTAAAAAGGGGGATAACAATCGGCGGGGAAGGGAAATGATGGGATTTCTTTCCCCCACCTTTGCCAACGCCCCAATGGACTTGGAGGGCAAGAAACCAGCCCCCTCCAACCCTATATATAGTGGGGAGGCACATGGGAGCCGCACCCCTTACCCTGGCGCAGCCCTCTCCCTCCCCAACACCTCCTCCGTAGCAGTAGTGCTTGGCGAAGCCCTGCCGGAGAACTGCAAGCTCCACCACCACGCCGTCGTGCTGCCGGAGCACTCCCTCAACTTCTCCTCTCCCCTTACTGGATCAAGAAGGAGGGGACGTCCCCAGGCGCGGAGGCGCCGTCCGTTCGGCGCTAGATCGGATCTTCCGCGATTTGAATCGCCGCGAGTACGACTCCATCAACCGCGTTCGTGTAACGCTTCCGCTTAGCGATCTTCAAGGGTATGAAGATGCAATCCCTCTCTCTCGTTGCTAGCATCTCCTAGATTGATCTTGGTGACACGTAGGAAAATTTTGAATTATTGCTACTTTCCCCGATAATCTGCGCATAGCGCGCCGGCACCACGCGCAAAATCTTCTAGACCACGTGCACCTCCTCCACGTTGTCGCCCAACAAGCGGAGGTTGTTGATGAGGCCGGAGATGCGCATGGCGAAGGCGTCCAGGGTTTCGCCATCCCAGAACGTGATCTGCTCAAAGTCACTGCGGAGGCGTTGGGCAGTCGCCTCCCTGACGTGAGTCGCCCCATCCGCATCGTGCGCACAGTCTCCCAGGCTTAATAAACGGAATTCTTGACGGCGAGGACGCCGTGCATCTTCGGGGGCACAGCACGGATGAGCGCGGCGAGCGCCACCATGTCCTCCCGATCGGTGACCATGCCCTCGCCGAGCATGGCCTCCCATAGACCCTGCGCGGAGGTTGATCTGCATGATCAGGGCCCACTCGATGTAGTTTGTGGACGTCAGGGTGGGGTAGATGATCGCGCCGCCGTGCCCGGTCGCCTCCCGTATCACGCGCTCGTGGACGACCACCTCGCCCGGGTTCCTTCTGACGCGGCTGCGTCCGTGGCTCGGTTTGCGCCCGTGGCGTCGCCTCCCCGCCGAATCTGTGGGCAGCCGCAGCCGGTGCCTTGTCGGCGCCTACCTCCCTGCTGCCCGCCATGGCCCCTCGTTGTCGGTGGCTCTGATGCCAATTGTTAGGCAGCTCACGCACTCTCTCGCTCTCATGTTTTCTCTCGGTAAACTCAGGTGAAGAGATGATGATTTTGCGCAGTGCACAACATGCTGCTTTTCTCGTTTTTGCTTCCTCTTATTCTCTGAGAAACCAACAGACCCGACCGATTCGCACGCCACACCCCACTCGTTCGAACGTGTCATCCCACGTTCACGAAGAGGGCATGCTCACCGTGGCCACATCCTACTCCTAGTCGCGCACGGCACACACAGACCACGGCCATGCACCTTATTACATGCAAAAACAAACTAATGAGCCGGGGAAACCGGCTCAGCTACAATCGGTTCAGGGTTTAACTGACACTTTCGCGGACATCGCCATAGGGGCCGACAAGTTGGAACTCGAAGGTGAGGATGGCTTCCGTGCTTCTGAATTGCGGCCTGCAGAATGTCTCCAAGTACAATGCGACGCACGCGCTGTCGGCCGCATTGCGGCCATCCGTGAAGAAGTGGATGCACCACCCGCGGCCGTCGACTGAGAAGTAGCGTGACCTAATCGACTTGCCGACGCCCATGCCCTTGGTACGGCTGTAGTCCCGGATCGTGAACTGGTGGATGCCAGCTGGGTAGTCGTCGTCGGGCACCGAAAGATAGAGACCCATTGATTACTGATTGATCTACTAGGTAGCTGCAGAGTCGATGGAAATGTGCTGGCCGATGGCGGGATACGGTGGAGGAGAACGGAGCGGCGGCAGGCCAGTGGCACGCCGCGTGGAGGAGCGGCCAGCAGATCGTCGGGGAGGAGATGTGAGAGCGGGAGAGGAAGGGTTGCGGCGCAGAGCTCTGGTCCGAGAAAGAGACCAGCTTTTCTACTCCCGAGTGTAGGTACACCCGAGTTTGGAAAAGAAAAGAAAAACATGGTCAAACAACGTCAAAAAAATCTGCAGTTTTGGGACATGAAACTTCATCAAATGTTCATGCTTTTTGCAAAAATTCAGCGAAAAATAACATCAGAGGAGCTCTCGGCAAAAATAACAAAATCAATGTTCTAAGTTTGCTCACTGTTTGAGCATTGATTTTTTTTTTTTTTTGTGAGAGCTCCTCGGATGTTGTTTTTAGCTGAAATTTTGCAAAAAGTTCAAACACTTGATGAAGCTTGTAGTCTCAAGATTTCAGATTTTTTGGACCTTGTTTTATCACATTTTTTAAAGTTCTGCAAACTCGGGTGTACCTACAGCCGAGAGTAGCCACAACTTTCCCACGGCCCAACGGGGATCTCCTGTCGCGCATGTACGACCATCTCAAGCTAATAGGGCTAGCTGGCGGCATATGTAACACTTCACAGTTTGGTACCAACTGCGATACGTACAGTAGTTTTCAGCGGGGTTTTTTCCAGTCCTTTATTGAGACAGATATTTTTAAAAACTGCCAAAAATGATGAATATTTTCTAAAATAAATGCATTTATAAAGAAATGGTTTTTATGAAAATATTCGCAACTTTAGGAAAAATCAGGAACTTATTACATCTTAATATGAAAAATGTTCAAGCATTTTATAAAATGCTCATGGTTTTTAAAAATATTCTAGATTTAACAAGTCTTCAGGAATGAATAAAGTTTTTATAAAATGTTCAAGAATTGTAGGAAATGCTCATGATTTTTTAAAATATTCTAGGTTTAACAAATCTTCATGAATTAAAAATTGTTTGCATATTTAATCGATGTTGGATGAAGTTGGGAAGCCTGCTCACGCACTTAGCTTCAGCCTGCTCACAAGGTAGTATTCGGCGGCCTCAAGCAGCCACAACGTCACATTTTGCTCCCAAAAAAAAAAGGTACGGCCTCGGCCTCGCGGGGGAGCTTGTCGGTGTACAGCAAGTGGAGCACGCCGTGGAACCCCTCAGCAGTGACCATGTTAAATCTATTTAATGCCTTTGAGGGATTCAATTTAAAAAAATCTATTTCATGGAAACCCAATTTTTATCATGAAAAAAAAAGATACAAGTTCACTATTTTCTGGTCCCGTGGGCTCCCTCCTCCTATCTATTTAAAAAAAAACTCCCTAGCTTGTGGGCTCCTGCAACTTCCAGCCCAATTGAAAATCCAAGCAGCACCCCATGCAGGGTCTGACATTTTTTTTTCTTTTCTTTCTTGCCTGGTGATGGCCAATTTCACAGAAGAAATGAAGCGATGGACAGAAGAAAAAGAAATAGAAAGGGAGATGCGAGGAATCGAACCCCGTGCCTCTATCCCGCATTGATTAGCGCTCTACCAATTGAGCTACATCCCCACTCACATCTGTTATGTTAATTCAAGGAATTAATATTACTGAGTTAACCGTGACCATGAAAAATATTGGCAGTAAATATTCTAAGAAAAGCATGAGTTTGTTTGCACCGCGTGATTAGCCCAGATTTGACATACCCCAGGTAGGCTATACTCAAACAAATTCCTTCCTAGCAAACAAAATGGTTAACTGAGACAGACATGACGACAGATGGTGAATATATTTGCAAAATCTCTCAGTTCAGCCAGGGAAGAGTACTAACATATGATGCAGTCACACAAATTCAGCCTTGGTACAAACCATGACATCGCTGAAGCTGGAGCTTTCTCATATCGATCCATCCACCGTTACAAGTCACAATGAATGCATATAGTGATAAACACAAGTAGAAAACCATAGGTGGCTGGCAACCTGCCCTGAAAATTCAGTGTCAGCTTATTAGAGCTTTGTACACGTCTGATTCTGTCCATTTAGTGCAGTAAGTGTAAACTGTGCTGAAATTTTTCGAGGCCGTATGTGTGCTCATTATGTTTGTATCCCCTTAATACTTTATTTTGAGTCAATACAATCCACCCTTTGTAAAAAAAATCTCGTAATCCATTAAAAATCACATGTTACCAAGGGATCTCTATCATACAACTAGACGGAACTGTTATATTTGGAACATAATTTAGAGTCGGTTTTAGATAGGAAATAAATGTTTTTCCAATGTTAAATAAGGAAATCTCCAATGCTGACCCACAAATATACTTCGGCATCCGTCTGCAGGCAGGAGGACCAGTCTGTACACACTGATGCGGGAGCTGGCCATCCAACGCTGCCCGCATATAACCCGCCCCCCAAAAACATTTAACCCGCACACTCAAATAGCCTAGATGCTCAATCAGATCTTCCTTTAGTTGCTCGTGAGTTGCTCGATGTCGAATTTGTTGATGCATTCGAACAAACTCTTCAAATGTGGCCGGATTCTGATCAGGAAGTTTGATAGGATCACCCATGTTCGCAAATTCAAGACTTGCGGCAATATCGTCACCCTCATCCTCCACGATCATGTTCTGCATAATCACACAATAGGTCATCACCTCCCACAAGGTCTCTGGATCCCATTGTTTAGCTAGTCTAAGAACAACTGCAAAATGTGTCTGCACAACTCCAAATGCCCTCTCAACATCCTTTCTAGCTGCTTCTTGTCTCTGGGCAAAGTGAGCCTTTTTGGCCAATTGGGTTAGACATGGTGTTGACAAAGTTAGCCCACTAAGGATAGCTAGATACCGTCAACCAGATAGTAACCTATATTATACTCACGCCCATTGACAATATAGTGGCAAGGATGAGCTTTTCCTTCAGTCTGCCTAGCAAACAATGGTGATCGCTGCAGCACATTGATGTCACTGCGAGACATGGGCATGCCAAATCCAAAGATCATGTGATGCAACAACTTCAAGAATGATGATAGGCTTCTTAACATGGCCCTGATATTGCCATTGTAGAGCTTTTGAGGAGTTCTTCCATTTCCAATGCATGTAGTCAAGAGATCCGAGCAAACCTGGGCACCCTCTTGCTTACCAGATTGCCAAGAGCCTCTCGGTGTCTACGACATTTGGTTCTCTTAGGTATTGAGGTCCAAACACCGAGACCACGGCAGTTGCAACCCTGACCATGGCATCTCTGCATGTGCTCTCAGACATCCATAGGTACTCATCCCACGAATCTAACGACCGTGCCATATATAAGTATCTGCAGTGCGGCCGTGTACTTCTGGTATTCTAAGAATCCAATCCTTCCCACGGCGTCCTACTTCAGGATGTATTAGTCATCAAAGGATCGGACCCCATGGGAGAGACGACCGAAGACATTTTTGCGCATCCGAAACCGCCGGCGAAAATTGTCAGCAAAGAGGGGATTGGGGGCAAATTAGTCGGACATCAACGTCAAATGGTTGCATGCCCTGTTGCGGTTGAGCACTTGATGACCCTGGATTGATCCCTTGAAATTGAGAACATGCTCTTTATCACGCTCCTTGTCTGTAAGGAACATCTGCATCATAGTCGTCTCATTCGTGTAGTCCTCCTCGTCAGATGAACCATTTGATGACTCAACATAGTGCTCGTATATGTACTCCATATTCGAATCTATTGCTTGAAATAAGAAGGGCCAAAAAAGTTTAGCATATGCATTTCACCGAACAGTTGCCAAGTATGGTGATTACCGCAGGAGCTGATGCTACCTGCACGGTGGTTGGAGGAGAGGTGTTGAACGGCGGCGGAGAAGAAGCGGCTTGGATCTCGAGTGTACCGCTGGAGGTGACGGACTCGTCGAGTACCAGCAGGGGTGTGCCAGGGCGGCTGGGGAGGTGGAGTAGCTGAAGGAAATATGCCCTAGAGGCAATAATAAAGCTGTTATTTATATTTCCTTATATCATGATAAATGTTTATTATTCATGCTAGAATTGTATTAACTAGAAACTTAGTGCATGTGTGAATGCATAGACAAACAGAGTGTCGCTAGTATGCCTCTACTTGACTAGCTCGTTGAATCAAAGATGGTTAAGTTTCCTAGCCATAGACATGAGTTGTCATTTGATTAACGGGATGACATCATTAGAGAATGATGTGATTGACTTGACCCATTCCGTTAGCCTAGCACTTGATCGTTTAGTTTATTTGCTATTGCTTTCTTCATGACTTATACATGTTCCTATGACTATGAGATTATGCAACTCCCGAATATCGGAGGAACACTTTGTGTGCTACAAACGTCACAACATAATTGGGTGATTATAAAGGTGCTCTACAGGTGTCTCCGATGGTGTTTGTTGAGTTGGCATAGATCGAGATCAGGATTTGTCACTCCGATTGTCGGAGAGGTATCTCTGGGCCCTCTCGGTAATGCACGTCAGTATAAGCCTTGCAAGCAATGTGGCTAATGAGTTAGTTACAGGATGATGCATTACGGAACGAGTAAAGAGACTTGCCGGTAACGAGATTGAACTAGGTATTGAGATACCGACGATCGAATCTCGGGCAAGTAACATACCAATGACAAAGGGAACAACGTATGTTGTTATGTGATACGTCTCCAACGTATCTATAATTTTTTATTGTTCCATGCTATTATATTATCTGTTTCGGATGTTCAATGGGCTTTATTATACACTTTTATGTTATTTTTGGGACTAACCTATTAACCGGAGGCCCAGCCCAAATTGCTGTTTTTTTGCCTATTTCAGTGTTTCGAAGGAAAGGAATATCAAATGGAGTCCAAACGGAATGAAACCTTCGGGAACGTGATTTTCGGAACAAACGTGATCCAGAGGACTTGGAGTGGACGTCAAGCAATCAACGAGGATGCCACGAGGCAGGGAGGCGCGCCTGCCCCCTGGGCGCGCCCCCACCCTCGGGGGCCCCTCGTAGCTCTCCTGACCGACCTCTTTCGCCTATATATACTCATATACCCTGGGAACATCAGAACAGGAGTCAAAACCCTATTTCCACCGCTGCAACCTTCTGTACCAGTGAGATCCCATCTTGGGGCCTTTTCCGGCCCTCCGTCGGAGGGGGCATTGATCATGGAGGGCTTCTACATCAACACCACAACCTCTCCGATGATGTGTGAGTAGTTTACCTAAGACCTTCGGGTCCATAGTTATTAGCTAGATGGCTTCTTCTCTCTCTTTGGATCTCAATACAAAGTTCTCCTCAATTCTCTTGGAGATCTATTCAATGTAATCTTCTTTTGCAGTGTGTTTGTCGAGATCCGATGAATTGTGGGTTTATGATCAAGATTATCTATGAACAATATTTGAATCTCCTCTGAATTATTTTATGTATGATTGGTTATCTTTGCAAGTCTCTTCGAATTTTCAGTTTGGTTTGGCCTACTAGATTGATCATTCTTGCAATGGGAGAAGTGCTTAGCTTTGGGTTCAATCTTGCGGTGCTCGATCCTAGTGACAGTAGGGGAAACGACACGTATTGTATTGTAGCCATCGAGGATAAAAAGATGGGGTTTATATCATATTGCTTGAGTTTATCCCTCTACATCATGTCATCTTGCTTAAAGTGTTACTCTATTCTTATGAACTTAATACTCTAGATGCATGCTGTGGAGTAATAGTAGTAGATGCAGGCAGGAGTTGGTTTACTTGTCACGGACGTGATGCCTATATACATGATCATACCTAGATATTCTCATAACTATGCTCAGTTCTATCAATTGCTCGACAGTAATTTGTTCACCCACCGTAATACTTATGCTATCTTGAGAGAAGCCACTAGTGAAACCTATGGCCCCTGGGTCTATTCTCCATCATATTTATCTCCCGTCAACTAGCTATTTCTATCGCCTTTTATTTTGCAATCTTTACTTTTAACCTTTATCATAAAAATACCAAAAATATTATCATATCATCTCTATCAGATCTCACTTTTGCAAGTGGCCGTGAAGGGATTGACAACCCCTTTATCGCGTTGGTTGCAAGGTTCTTATTTGTTTGTGTAGGTACGAGGGACTTGTGTGTGGCCTCCTACTGGATTGATACCTTGGTTCTCAAAAACTGAGGGAAATACTTACGGTACTTTGCCGCATCACCCTTTCCTCTTCAAGGGAAAAACCAACGCATGCTCAAGAGGTAGCAAGAAGGATTTCTGGAGCCGTTGTCGGGGAGTCTACGCACAAGTCAAGACATACCAAGTACCCATCACAAACTCTTATCCCTCGCATTACATTATTTGCCATTTGCCTCTCATTTTCATCTCCTCCACTTCACCCTTGCCGTTTTATTCGCCCTCTCTTTTCCGCTCCCTCTTTTCTCGCGTCCCTTGAGTTTGCTACCGTTATGTTTGAATCTGAGGAGGTTATCGTTGATAAGAGCGATAATAATAACATGGAAAATTTTGATGCTTTTATTGATCCTCCTGAGGAACCTACTATCTTGCATACAAAAAAGTTTCGAGTCGGTAGTGGTAATATTATTGGGACGGGAGTTATTCAAGATTTCTTTACTTGTGTTGGTGCTTTGCCCATTATGGGTGGTTCTATTCTTCATAGAACTAGTAGTCTTGCGGATGCAATATCCTTGCTCATAGTTGAACTTGAAAGGCAATTTATTCATATGCATCCTTGCATACAAAGAATTTTCCTAGAATTTTCTAATATTGAGTACTCTTCTGTTAATCGTGCCGCTACTATTCTTTTGGCTCATGAGTTCAGATTTATAATCAAAGAGGCTAAAGAAATTTTTGCGCATTATAGAGTGGATGTTGGTCATCCTCCCGTAGAAGCTATCCTTTTTAATCAAGAAGACATAATGCGTTTACAATCTTTGGATCATGTTGCTTACAATGAAAACCTTAGAAAAAAGGTTTCTACCGATGTTCTAGTTGATAGAATTTCTGAACTTAATGATGACTTTGCTATTCAGAATAATGGGTTAGGTTTTTCTCTTGAGCAAAGTCTCGTGACTTTTTGTCAAAAGAACGCTTGTAATGATGATTTGGTTGTGCAATATAAGGGGCCAAGGGAGGAACCCATACCTCCCGAGCTTGATCTTGGGGACTTTTGTCCTATTAAATTTAACCCCTTTGGTTATTTTTGCTTGCCACAAAGGAAACTTGTTGCTGAACGTAGAGAATACGAAAGGAGTTTTCATGATTTGCCTCACCATTATTATGTTAATACCTACATTTATCCTCGCTTTTATGCCTAGCTAGGGGTGTTAAACGATAGCGCTTGTTGGGAGGCAGCCCAATTTTATTTTAGTTCCTTGCTTTTTGGTCATGTTTAGTAATGAATATTTGATCTAGCCTCTTGTTATGTTTGTTTTTATGTTTTTAATTAGTGTTTGTGCCAAGTAAAACCTATAGGATCTTCTTGGATGATAGCTATTTGATCTTGCCGAAAAAATCAGAAACTTTCTGCTCACGAAAACAATTGTTTAAAATCACCAGAATGTGATAGAATAATGATTCCAATTGCAGTATATTAATAAAAAAATATCTAGGTCGTCCTATTTTGGTAGATTTTTCTGAGTTACAGAAGTTGCGTTAGATACAGATTACTGCAGACTGTTCTGTTTTTCGTGTGTTGTTTGCTTATTTTGATAAATCTATGGCTAGTAAAAGAGTTTATAAACCATAGATATTTTGGAATACAGTAGGTTTAACACCAATATAAATAAAGAATGAGTTCATTACAGTACCTTAAAGTGGTGGTTTGTTTTATTTCGCTAACGTAGCTCATGAGATTTTCTGTTTAGTTTTGTGTTGTGAAGTTTTCAAGTTTTGGGTAAAGATTTGATGGATTATGGAACAAGGATTGGCAAGAACCTAAGATTGGGGATGCCCAAGGCACCCCAAGGTAAAATTTAAGGGCAACCAAAAGCCTAAGCTTGGGGATGCCCCGGAAGGCATCTTCTCTTTCGTCTTTGTCTATCGGTAACTTTACTTGGGGCTATATTTTTATTCACCACATGATATGTGTTTTGCTTGGAGCGTCTTGTATGATTTGAGTCTTTGCTTTTTAGTTTATCACAATCATCCTCGCTGTACACACCTTTTGAGAGAGACACACATGATTCAGAATTTATTAGAATACTCTATGTGCTTCACTTATATCTTTTGAGCTATATAGTTTTTGCTTTAGTGCTTCACTTATATCTTTTAGAGCACGGTGGTGGTTTTATTTTATAGAAATTTACTGATCTCTCATGCTTCACTTATATTATTTTGAGAGTCTTAAACAACATGGTAATTTGCTTTAATTGTGAAATTAGTCCTAATATGATAGGCATGCAAGATGAGTGAAATAAAAACTTCCATATTGAGTTCATTAAATATCGTGAGAAGTTTGATACTTGATAAGTGTTTTGAGATATAAAGGTGGTAATATTAGAGTGTGCTAGTTGAGTAATTGTGAAATTGAGAAATACTTGTGTTAAGGTTGGCAAGTCCCGTAGCATGCACGTCTGGTAAAAGTTGTGTGACAATTTTGACGCATAAGGTGTTCTTTTATTGCTTTCCTTATGAGTGGCGGTCGGGGACGAGCGATGGTCTTTTCCTACCAATCTATCCCTCTAGGGGCATGCGTAGTAGTACTTTGCTTCAAGGGCTAATAAACTTTTGCAATAAGTATATGAGTTCTTTATGACTAATGTGAGTCTATGGATTATACGCACTCTCAACCTTCCACAATTTTCTAGCCTCTACGGTACCGTGCATTGCCATTTCTCACCTTGAGAGTTGGTGCAAACTTCGTCGGTGCATCCAAACCCCGTGATATGATACGCTCTATCACACATAAACCTCCTTATATCTTCCTCAAAACAGCCACCATACCTACCTATTATGGCATTTCCATAGCCATTCCGAGATATATTGCCATGCAACTTTACACCATTCCATTTATTATAACACGCTCCATCATTGTCATATTGCTTTGCATGATCATGTAGTTGACATCGTATTTGTGGCAAAGCCACCATTCATAATTTTTTATACATGTCACTCTTGATTCATTGCATATCCCGGTACACTGCCGGAGGCATTCACATAGAGTCATATTTTGTTCTAAGTATTGAGTTGGAAGTAACAAAAGTGTGATGATCATCATTATTAGAGCATTGTCCCATGTGAGGAAAGGATGATGGAGACTATGATTCCCCCACAAGTCGGGATGAGATTCCGGACTAAATAAAAAAGGCCAAAGAAAAAAAAGAAAAGAAAAGGCCCAAGAAAAAAAAGAAAAAATGATGAGAGAAAAAGAGAGAAGGGGCAATGTTACTATCCTTTTTCCACACTTGTGCTTCAAAGTAGCACCGTGATCTTCATGATAGAGAGTCTCCTATGTTGTCACTTTCATATACTAGTGGGATTTTTTCATTATAGAACTTGGCTTGTATATTCCAATGATGGGCTTCCTCAAAATGCCCTAGGTCTTCGTGAGCAAGCAAGTTGGATTCACACCCACTTAGTTTCTTTTGTTGAGCTTTCATATATTTATACCTCTAGTGCATCTGTGGCATGGCAATCCCTACTCCACTCATTGACATCAATTGATGGGCATCTCCATAGCCTATTGATTAGCCGCGTCAATGTGAGACTTTCTACCTTTTTCTTCTTCTCACATAACCTCCATCATTATACTTTATTCCACCCATAGTGCTATATCCATGGTTTGCGCTCATGTCTTGCGTAAGGGTTGAAAAGGCTGAAGCGCGTTAAAAAGTATGAACCAATTGCTCGGCTTGTCATCGGGGTTATGCATGATGAGAACGTTTTGTGTGAAGAAATTGAAGCATGGCCTAACCATATGATTTTGTAGGGATAAGCTTTCTTTGGCTATGTTATTTTGATAAGACGTAATTGCTTGGTTAGCATGTTTGAAGTATTATTGTTTTATGTCAACATTAAATTTTTATCTTGAATCTTTCGGATCTAAATATTAATGCCACAATAAAAGAATTACATTGAAAATTATGCTAAGTAGCATTCCACATCAAAAATTCTGTTTTTATCATTTACCTACTCGAGGACGAGCAGGAATTAAGCTTGGGGATGCTTGATACATATCCAACGTATCTATAATTTTTTATTGTTCCATGCTATTATATTATCTGTTTTGGATGTTTAATGAGCTTTATTATACACTTTTATATTATTTTTGGGACTAACCTATTAACCGGAGGCCCAGCCCAAATTGTTGTTTTTTTTGCCTATTTCTGTGTTTCGAAGGAAAACCTTTGGGAACGTGATTTTCGGAACAAACGTGATCCAGAGGACTTGGAGTGGACGTCAAGCAATCAACGAGGAGGCCACGAGGCAGGGAGGCGCGCCTGCCCCTGGGCGCTCCTCCCACCCTCGTGGGCCCCTCGTAGCTCTCCTGACCAACCTCTTTCGCCTATATATACTCATATACCCTGGAAACATCAGAACAGGAGCCGAAACCCTATTTCCACTGCCGCAACCTTCTGTACCCGTGAGATCCCATCTTGGGGCCTTTTCCGGCGCTCCGCCGGAGGAGGCATTGATCACGGAGGGCTTCTACATCAACACCACAGCCTCTCCGATGATGTGTGAGTAGTTTACCTCAGACCTTCGGGTCCATAGTTATTAGCTAGATTGCTTCTTCTCTCTCTTTGGATCTCAATACAAAGTTCTCCTCGATTCTCTTGGAGATCTATTTGATGTAATCTTCCTTTGCGGTGTGTTTGTCGAGATCCGATGAATTATTGGTTTATGAACAAGATTATTTATGAACAATATTTGAATCTCCTCTGAATTCTTTTATGTATGATTGGTTATCTTTGCAAGTCTCTTCGAATTTTCATTTTGGTTTGGCCTACTAGATTGATCTTTCCTATAATGGGAGAAGTGCTTAGCTTTGGGTTCAATCTTGCGGTGCTCGATCCCAGTGACAGTAGGGGAAACGACACGTATTGTATTGTTGCCATCGAGGATAAAAATATGGGGTTTATATCATATTGCTTGAGTTTATCCATCTACATCATGTCATCTTGCTTAAAGCGTTACTCTGTTTTTATGAACTTAATACTCTAGATGCATGCTGTGGAGTAATAGTAGTAGATGCAGGCAGGAGTCGGTCTACTTGTCACGGACGTGATGCCTATATACATGATCATACCTAGATATTCTCATAACTATGCTCAATTCTATCAATTGCTCGACAGTAATTTGTTCACCCACCGTAATACTTATACTATCTTGAGAGAAGCCACTAGTGAAACCTATGGCCCCCGGGTCTATTCTCCATCATATTTATCTCCCATCAACTAGCTATTTCTATCGCCTTTTATTTTGCAATCTTTACTTTTAACCTTTATCATAAAAATACCAAAAATATTATCTTATCATCTCTATCAGATCTCACTTTTGCAAGTGGCCGTGAAGAGATTGACAACCCCTTTATCGCATTGGTTGCAAGGTTCTTATTTTTTTGTGTAGGTACGAGGGACTTGCGTGTGGCCTCCTACTGGATTGATACCTTGGTTCTCAAAAACTGAGGGAAATACTTACGCTACTTTGCTGCATCACCTTTTCTTCTTCAAGGGAAAAACCAACGCATGCTCAAGAGGTAGCATTATGTGGTTTGACTGATAAAGATCTTCGTAGAATATGTGGGAGCCAATATGAACATCCAGGTTCCGCTATTGGTTATTGACCGGAGATGTGTCTCGGCCATGTCTACATAGTTCTCGAACCCGTAGGGTCCGCACGCTTAACGTTCAGTGTTTATCGGTATTATGAGTTTATGTGTTTTGATGTACCGAAGGTAGTTCGGAGTCCCGAATATGAAGACATAACGAGGAGTCTCGAAATGGTCGATACATAAAGATTGATATATATGTCGGACGACTATATTCGGACACCGGAAGTGTTCCGGGTGATTTCGGATAAAACCGGAGTGCCGGGGGGTTACCGGACCCCCCCTCGGGAACTAATGGGCCACATGGGCCTTATTGGAGAGAGAGAGGGCCAGCCAGGGCAGGCCACGCGCCCCCTCCCCCTTGGGTCTGAATTGGACTAGGAAGGAAGGGGGGCGGCGCCTCCTTTCCTTCTCCCTCTCCTCCTTCCTTCCCCTCTCCTAGTAGGACTAGGAAAGGAGGAGTCCTACTCCTACTAGGAGGAGGACTCCTCCCCTCCTTGGCGCACCCTAGGGCCGGCCGGCCTCCCCCCTTGCACCCTAGAACACACAACATACATTGTCTTAGCCGTGTGCGGTGCCCCCCTCCACCATAATCCACCTTGGTCATATCGTTGCAGTGCTTAGGCGAAGCCCTGCATCGGTAGCTTCATCATCACCG
The DNA here is from genome assembly GCA_032464435.1 of Aegilops umbellulata. NCBI lineage: Eukaryota > Viridiplantae > Streptophyta > Magnoliopsida > Poales > Poaceae > Aegilops > Aegilops umbellulata. The sequence goes on along the minus strand of CP136059.1, from coordinate 477,400,008 downwards.
TCATCACGCTGTCGTGCTGGCGAAGCTCTCCCTCAACACTCAGCTGGATCAAGAGTTCGTGGGAATTTTTTTGAAATTACCGCGTTCCCCAACAGTAGCGACGAAGACAAGAGAGAAAAAGGGAAGGAGAGAAAATGGAAGGATGGAGGTGCGAGGTCCGGGAGGGGTTATGGTGGGGTTTATTGTGCAGGCTCCCGCAAAGCCCCCTAATTTGTCTTGGGTTTGCCAAAAAAACATGCTCGGACCGCCCGACGGACGGATATAAGCCTGCGTTGGATGGCACAATATGTTCAGACAGCGCGGTCTGGGCGTATGTGGGAGGTTTCAGGGTTCTCTTTGGAGATGCCCTAAGAGCATCTACAATCGGGCGCCCCAAACCCACCTCAAACGCCAGGGCGGGCGGACCGGACATTGACCGGTCCCAGAAAACCAACCCAACCAGGCCCCTCAAACCGCCCTCAAATGCTCAAGTTGACGAGCACCCCTCATATCCAACCCAAGTCTAGGGTGGATGTGAGGCGACCCGAGCGCACCCCGACGCGTATGCCACGTCTGCTCGATCCACCTCTAGGCCACCCCTACCCCATAAAACCCCCCTCCAGAGCAAACCTAGCCTCACTTCATTGCGCTCCGCTCCACTCCACTTCCCTTTCTCCAATCTGCCAAATCCTGAGCCTCGGTGACCATGTCCAGCACACACAGCCACTCCGATGGTAGCTCCGAAGATGAGGACGAGCTGGAGCTCCGTACTGGAGCGCTTGCAGGTGATTACGGGCAACAACTCCGGTTCAGGTATGACACCGTTTGTCGCCAGGCGCCGTAGTGGCGGCCCTTCCCGCCCCGCACACAGATCTGCGAGGACATCTCAGTCGCCACCGCCCGCCCGACGACGTCCTCCACCTCTGGTCGCTACTCCGCCGGGCAACATTAGGTTTGAGTGCCTGCTCCGCTCGTGCCGTGGATGCGGACTCCAAAATCAGAGGCACGCGTCGCCTGCCGCGAGAGGCAGAGGGCAAGGGAGATAGGGGCCACTTCGGACGTGGCTGCGCAGTTCTCCCACCGATGTCGTGTGATGCCGCGGTGCCCGATAAGGATGAGCGTCTCCTCAAGTGGGTGTACTGCCAGTCACTTACGACGGCGAAGACGGATGCCCGACGGCTCTGAAGGATCAACACCAAGCAGCTCCGACTCGGCATTGATCAGTCCAAGCAGGAGGCAGCGAGGGTGGCCATGCTCAAGTGCAAGTAGGACCGCATCGTCCGGCGCTTGAACGGCTACATCATCATCTCCGATTCCTCTGAGGCGACGGGTCCGACTCCGACGGCTAGGACATCGACCCACCTCCTGCCGCGGACGCCTACAACAGTGCCAGCGGCCGGAAGGGCAAAGGCCCCGCGAGGAAGTGGTGAAGCTCCATCCTCTCATATCTTGCTCGTAGTATTTAGCTCCTAGTATCTAGTTAGAATTTGCCGAACAGTTTGAACTGTTTGAACTATGACTGTTTGATGATCTTTTGGTGATGTTTATATGTGAATTTGCTATCAGTTTAAAGTGTTTTCTGTCAATTTTGCCCGCCTGGTGATCTACGTACTATGTTGCATTGCATGCTTTTGTATGGACTAGCAAAAGGGCATGTGTGTTTCAACGGGAGAAAAAAAAATCATAATCTTCAATGGTCATGATCACATTTTTCTGCATCACCGAGATACACTATCACTCTCAATTTCATGAAATCATGAACTTTTTTTTAACTCGTGAACATATTTGAAATCATGAATTTTTAAAATTCACAAACACTTTACAAATTTTAGTACATTTTCTAAGATCAAAAACATTTATTGAATTCATGAACATTTCATACTATTTGCAAACTTTTTTTTAAATTGTAACCATTTTTTAACAATTTTCTTGAATCGGAGTATATGTCTAGAATGGACGGACATTGTTTTGGAAATTGGTGGAACAAATTATGAAATTCATGAACATTTTTTTAAATGCATGATCATTTTTTGAATCAGCGAACATTTTATGAATGAATATACTATTTTGTAAGTCATGAACAGTTTTTGAATGTTTAGGATATTTTTCCATTCATGAACCTTTTTTGAATTCATGAAATTTTGTTCAATTTCATTAACATTTATTAATACAGTTACTTTTCTAAAAATCATGAATATTTTTTAATTTTCCAAACATTTCTTTCAGAATTTCGAACATTTTATGAATAAGCAAACATTCTTTATAAAATCACGAACATTTTTTGAATTTATAAATATTTTATGATTTGTTAAACATTTTAGTTCAAAATTCTCATTTTTTGGAACTTTGTTAACTCTCAAATTATTTAAAGTAGAAAAAAATAAAACATAAAAGATAAATAAAAATAAAAAAGAAATTTAAAGAACAGGCCGCTCGGACATGGGCTGGCCAAAGCAGGCCCGCTGTGTCTTTTCCAGCGCGAATAGCACAGTATAGAAGTTTTCCACTGCATGGGCCGGCCCAGTCCGGGTTTCTGCTGTGTGAAACGTTTTTTATTACTTAATAGGTGGCATCGGTGGGTAATATTTTACAATTTTGGAGGCAATTTCGGTGATGTACCACCAGAAGCAATAACCCTCTATTATTAGGTATAGATATAAATATAGGGTGCCGGATATGAGATACGCGGGTGTGGACGCGCGGATTTGGGGATTGCCCGATCAATGTCCGCGGACGCGCCTGCAGGCGTATAGGGTGCCGGGTTTGGTAAGTCCGGCTGTAGATGTTCTAAGGAAACCAGTTTTTAGATAGTATCAAATAAACAATTCTTTCAGCAAGCTTTGTCCGACTCTGATGAGTGAGGGACGATGACAGCGGCACACCTTTGTAAGCTTCAGTGCTTGTAAACGTTGCTATACGGTCTATGAATCTGAATGTAATGTTTGTTATTTTTGTTGTTTTAGTATTACATGATGAATAGATCGAAAGTTTAAAAAATAAATAAGTCAAGGTACAGTTAATTACCGACATGTGGCTTATCATTAACCTGGGAAGCACATAGTACTAACTCTGTTTGGGTTTATTAGTCATGATCATTTCTTCTATATATAAATAGCTAGCCCTTATCAAAATGCATGTTTTTCCGATGGTCTTAAAGCATGCGCCTCAAACTTGACTCACACGCCCGGACGGACCGTCTGCTCACTGACCCGTCATAATTTTTTGACCCAGACGGGCTCCTTAAACGGGTCTCAAACGCCCGGGTTGATCGGCATCTCCTCATATCTAGCCTAAATATGGGGGCGGCAGGGCGCGCCCGTGCACGCCCATCACGTCGGACCTGATAGCCCGACCCCATCCCAAACTGCACAAAATCCACCAAACCCTTCCTCCTCCTCCCGGCGCCCTCCAACCTTTCTCGTGCCTGGACCCTCGTCGTCCTCCATCCTTGCTCCCAGTCCTCACCACCGGTCCTGATCCATCGTCGGAGATGTGGTCCAGCCCGACCCACACCGCCGCGACGGAGACACAGTCTGCCTTGTCCGTCAGCGGGGTCATTTCGCCGGCTAGAACTTGCAAGGCGGAGAATGTCGTCCGGAAGTTGCGGCGATGCTGACAATGAGAGAGGGAGGCGGCAACGGCGTCACAGGGAGGTTCGGACATGGTGGAGCAGTTGCCTCCTCCGCCACGCCTGGATCCCCGCACCCCTTCCAACCGAGCGCCGATGCGGATTACGTCGTCCGGCCCAGTTGGGACGAAGGATGAGTCGACAGCCGACTAGGCCATTCCAAACAGCTTTCCGCCCACGCAGATGCTGGCGGTCGACGTATGTGACTCGCCGCAGCTCATTCGGGTGCGGATGAGCAGGGGCGCTGGCAGTGCCCGGGCTGCCCTCGACATGTTCGACGGAATGACCGAACAAGAGTCGGTGCGTTTTCTTTGCTCCTATCCGATCAGATTCTTTAGACCACTAGATCATTTTACACCTGATGAATGCTTGTAAACCATAATCATGTAGGAGGCGTTCTTGTCGAACATTATCAATCACAATGAAGATCCGATCGAAATGGAATAGGAATTGGAGGCCACCACCGCATTTGAAGTTGGGACAACATCCGATTCCAGTCCGAGCAAGAAGAAGAAGAAGAAGACCAAGGCGCCGAAGGCAAGAGGTCTGGCATTCTCAAGATTTGAGGACATCTTGTTGGTCAAAACTTGGTTGGCCACAATGTTAGATCCAATATGTGGCACCGAGCAAAAGGGGAACACGTATTGGACGAAGATTTGGAAGGGGCATCGCGAACAAAAGGAGTATGTGGAGCCGCATCCTATCATGACCACCCGCAATGTGGCATCTCTCCAACATCGTTAGGGGATCATTCAAGGGGAAGTGAACAAGTACGTCGGCTACTACTCACAAGTGACCAAACACACTCAAAGTAGGATGGGAGTCGCAACTCACGTAAGCTCAATTGCTTCACCTTGTCCTCATTTGCATATGCTTCTTGTGTTTTGCATTCTTGTCCTCATACATATGTTGTTTGCTAGATGGCGGTGGCGGCCATTTTGTATCACGAGGTGGAGAAGAAGCCATTTGCTTTTAGCCATTGTTGGGTCATATTGAGTGGCGAGCCGAAGTGGAACCAACTTGTGGCCGATCTCAAGTCTTGCAAAAAGAGGAATGAGCTCCAACCAATCAATTGGGTTGGACGATGAAGAGGACGATGTTGTCATGACGAATGAAAAAGCCATCGTGCCAAAGGATAACTGCCAAGTCACGGGAAACAAGTGGGAGAAGGCACGTGCCGTCCGTGATGCCGCGGCTACCAAAATGTCGTCCACATGGACATGCATTTTTCTGTGAGGGAGAACAAGAAGGAGGAGAGGCACAAGCTCATGTTCGATGCGCAAAAGGGAAGGATTATGTGGGACTGGAATAGGGCGGAGAAGAAGCTCGAAATTGAGAGGGAGAAGATCGAGTTGGAGAAGCAACAAATGGCGATCAAATGGAAACTTGAGAAGACCAAGACATTTGGCGACATAGAGCTTGAGAAGGAGAGGTTTCAACTCGCACGGGACGTGGAAGATGCGAGGATCATGTTGGCGGACGAAACCCTCTTGGATGAGCATGTGAAGAAGTGGCTTGCTGACGAGAAGATAGAGATAAACGACCGTAGGAAATACGAGGCGGCGAGGGCGGCTGCGACATAAGTGCAAACAGAGGAGGCAGTCCGGATGCAGGCAGAGCAGGACGAGCAAGACGCATTTTGCCCGGAGCACGACGCATTCCGCTCAGAGCAGGCGCCCGACCAGTGATCCGAGGCCATCCGTCACTCTCGGACATTGGTTTCATTTTGGCATGTCCGATTTGTTGAACTATGATTTGCTTTGCTTTGTTTTGAACTTTGGAATTCGAGCAATTTGTATCGTATGATCAACGTGCATGATTACATGGACTTAAGAACCGGAATTTACGATATATGGATGCGCGGCGCAACATTTCAGGGATGTTCGGTCAGTGCCCGTGACATTTGAGGGGCCGGATTTGCCAAGCCTTTAATAGTAACTTGGATCAATTGTGGAGGCAGTACTGCACACCATAGCGTAGCGCTGTGGGGGTAAAAGCGGAGTCATCACCGCGGCAGCCGCCGTCCGTTGGTCAAGTCGCACCCAACGGGCCTCCCGCTATTTCGAATTCCGACGAGAGAGGCGAGAAATTGCGGAGCAAAGAGCCCGAGGCGAACCTGAACCCGAAACCGACGCGGCGCGGCGCACGAGGACGAGGACGGCGACCGACCCACGCCTCCCTCACCCACGCGTCTCCGCTCTCCCCTTGACTCCACGCCAGAGAGCCCTCCTCACCTCACTCGCTCACACCCAACGCAAAGCTCCCATCTTTCCCCCGCACGCCACGCAAAACCCAGACCTTCCGCCCCCCGCCTCCGCCTCAGCCTCAGCCTCCCCCGAATCCCCTCCTCCGTCGGCCGCCCTCCCGTACGCCCCCCCGACCAGCCGGCCCTGCGACGGACAGCATGGCGGCGGACTGAAGCGCGCTCGCGGCTCCGTCGGCCGGCGCTCTCGGGCGGCATTGGGCCAGATCCGCCCGGATCTGGGCGTCTCCAGCTCCAGAGGTGAGCCCCGGCCCTCCCCCCTCTCCGCCCCGCCTCGATTCGCAGTGTCCGCTCGCCGCCGGTGCGCCGAATCCCGGGGTTTCTCGGGGGTTTATTAACGTTCCGCTGCGTTCGCTGCGCGGCGGAAAGTAAAAGCGCCGGCGGGCCTTCCGCATATGCCTGCGGATCCATTAGGTGCGGCACCACCGTGCTAAATCCACGAATCGCCCTGATTCTGCGATTGATTCAATAAACTAGTCTGGCTTTTCGCCAAAAGGTTGATGCGCTTGTCGCGGCTCCCTGATTCGGACACTTGTTTTGTTTTATTTATCTATTTATTTATACTGCTTATTGTCCACAGGTTAGATCTGTGTGCGTACGTCGCCTTCAGCTCTGACGCGCCTCAGTCTGTCTGAGGCCAGCGTTAGAGGTTGTTTGCTGACTTGAAAGCAAATTTAGTTTAGTCCTGTGGACTGGATGGTCTAGGCTTGATGTGGACTGCTCCTGTCGAGATTCTCATTTCACACTGGTTCTTCTCTAGATCAGGGGCGATCTATGGAGTGGGTGGTTTATGCCAGTGCGATTGCGACGCTTTAGTGATTTGCAGCATATATGTTTTTCTTGTTAAGCCTGGTTTTTATTCTTATTTGGATGTGACACTCAGTTTGTAGCTCTACCTAACTGTGCTTTTCTTTATACTCCAGTTTCAGTTTGGAGTATATGTATATATGCTTATTTGGCTGTGCCAGATAAACTGCTGCATTTGCCAGGGTGCTACCTGACCGTGTTTTTCTTTTTATGTATGTTTATTTGGCTGTGGCGGCCAGTTTGTAGCATTTGCAGCGGCACTAACTGTGCGCTTTTCTTTCATGTGTGCCGTACAGAGCAGTAGATCACAACATCACCAGAAGCAATGGCGTCGTATAAGCTGGGCGTGGAGGTCGCAAGCGCTCATGACCTGATGCCCAAGGACGGGCAAGGTTCTGCCAGCGCCTGTGTCGAGCTTACCTTCGATGGTCAGCGGTTCCGCACGGCCATCAAGGAGAAGGACCTGAACCCCGTCTGGAACGAGCACTTCTACTTCAACGTCTCTGACCCAACAAATCTTCCCGAGCTCGCTCTTGAAGCATATGTCTACAACATCCACAAGTCTGTCGAAGGCTCCAGGTCCTTCCTTGGCAAGGTCAGGATCGCGGGGACGTCATTCGTGCCCTTCACCGATGCTGTCATCATGCACTACCCACTGGAGAAGCGTGGGATGTTCTCCCGTGTCAAGGGGGAATTGGGCCTCAAAGTATACATCACAAATGACCCCTCCATCAGGGCTTCCAACCCTCTTCCTGCAATGGACCCTGTTTCGAACAATACTCCTCCAACTCAAGCTGAGCAGATTGCTGCTGATATAACCGGTACTAATCTGAATGCTTCTCAGCGTCATCAGGAGCACAGGCATGATGAAGTGAGAACCTTGCATACCATAGCTAAGGACGTACAGCATCATCAGCACCATGGCCATCTTCCAGCCTCTTTTGCCGAGCAACCCTCCAACTCCAAGTATGGTGTTGAGCAAATGAAACCTCAGCCTCAACAGCCCAAGATGGTCAGGATGTATTCAGCTGCCTCCCAGCAGCCCATGGACTATGCACTTAAAGAAACCAGCCCCTTTCTCGGTGGTGGACAGATTATTGGTGGTCGGGTTATTGGTGGTGAGAAGCATGCTAGTACTTATGACTTGGTGGAGAGAATGCAGTATCTGTTTGTGCGTGTGGTCAAGGCACGGGACTTGCCTAACATGGACATCACTGGGAGCCTGGATCCTTTTGTGGAAGTGAGAGTTGGCAACTACAGGGGCATAACCAAGCACTTTGAGAAGCAGAGGAACCCTGAGTGGAATGCGGTCTTTGCTTTCTCTAGAGAACGCATGCAGGCCTCTGTCATTGAAGTGTTGGTCAAAGACAAAGATCTTGTCAGGGATGATTTTGTTGGCATGGTGCGTTTCGATCTGAATGATGTGCCAGTACGTGTGCCCCCTGACAGTCCACTGGCTCCAGAATGGTACCGGCTTGTTCATAAGGATGGGGACAAGTCAAGGGGTGAGCTGATGCTGGCGGTTTGGATTGGCACCCAAGCTGACGAGGCATTTCCTGATGCATGGCATTCAGATGCTGCTACACTTGAGGATCCATCTGCCGTAACACACATGAAGTCGAAAGTTTACCATGCACCCAGACTCTGGTACCTGCGAGTTAATATAATTGAGGCCCAAGATATTCTCATACATGATAAGACCCGCTATCCAGATGTTTTTGTCAGAGCACAGGTGGGGCATCAGCATGGGAGGACAAAACCTGTTCAGGCTAGAAACTTCAACCCGTTTTGGAATGAGGACCTTATGTTTGTGGCTGCTGAACCTTTTGAGGATCACCTTATTCTGTCGCTTGAAGATCGTGTAGCTCCTAACAAGGATGAGACGCTTGGCCGCATAATTATACCATTGACGATGATTGATAGGCGGGCTGATGACCGTATTGTCCATGGGAAGTGGTTTAATCTTGAGAAGCCTGTACTTGTTGATGTGGACCAACTAAAGAGAGAGAAGTTCTCTAGTCGGCTCCATCTCCGTCTCTGCCTTGATGGAGGATATCATGTTCTGGACGAGTCTACAAACTACAGCAGTGACCTCAGACCAACAGCCAAGCAACTCTGGAAGCCGTCGATTGGTCTGCTTGAGCTTGGAGTCCTCGGTGCACAGGGGATTGTTCCTATGAAGACACGTGATGGAAAAGGTTCATCAGACACCTATTGTGTTGCAAAGTATGGGTCAAAGTGGGTGCGAACACGTACTATCATGAACAATCCAAACCCCAAGTTCAATGAACAGTACACTTGGGAGGTCTATGATCCGGCAACTGTCCTCACTATTGGTGCTTTCGACAATGGCCAGCTTGGAGAGAGGCATGGGGACAAGCCATCCAGTGGTAAAGATGCGAAAATCGGCAAGGTTCGAATTCGCCTTTCAACACTTGAAACTGGCCGAGTATACACCCACTCATATCCTCTCCTGGTTCTGCACCCATCAGGGGTGAAAAAGATGGGTGAACTGCACCTAGCCATACGATTTTCCTCAACGTCATTGGTCAACATGCTGTACCTGTACTCCCGACCTTTGCTGCCGAAGATGCACTATGCACGCCCAATACCAGTGCTTCAGGTTGACATGCTCCGCCACCAAGCTGTCCAGATCGTGGCTGCCCGTCTCAGCCGTATGGAGCCACCTCTGAGGAAGGAAGTTGTTGAGTACATGTCAGATTTTGACTCTCACTTGTGGAGCATGAGGAGAAGCAAAGCAAACTTCTTCAGGCTGATGAATGTCTTCTCAGGCCTGTTTGCCATCAGCAAGTGGTTCAGTGGTGTCTGCGCATGGAAGAACCCCATTACCACTGTTCTAGTTCACATCCTCTTTATAATGCTGGTGTGCTTTCCAGAGCTCATACTCCCAACAGTGTTCCTGTACATGTTCCTGATAGGGATTTGGAACTACCGTTACCGGCCTCGCTACCCTCCGCACATGAACACCAAGATCTCTCATGCAGAAGCTGTTCACCCAGATGAACTCGACGAAGAGTTTGACACATTCCCCACAAGCCGGAGCCAAGAGGTTGTAAGGATGAGGTATGATAGGCTGAGGAGTGTTGCTGGAAGGATACAGACTGTTGTTGGTGATATCGCAACCCAAGGGGAGAGAGTTCAGGCACTGCTTAGTTGGAGGGATCCTCGGGCCACAGCAATATTTGTGCTATTCTGTTTCATAGCCGCGATAGTGCTGTACGTCACACCGCTCCAGGTTCTCGCAGCATTAGGAGGGTTCTATGCCATGAGGCACCCGAGGTTCAGGCACAGGTTGCCATCAACGCCAGTAAACTTCTTCAGGCGACTGCCAGCGAGGACGGACAGTATGCTGTGAAGAAGCTGCCATCTGGTGGGCCTTATCGTTGTAATCCCTAGAATTACTCCATGTCTGTCGCTGTAGCTCGACTCGCCATGTTGTTATTTGTGACTGTTTGTCGTTCAGGACTTCGAGTCTGTCTATCGTATTAGGTGCTGGATCCAGGGAATAATGTGCTGACAGCTTATCATGACTTGCCAGGTTTTGGAAGCATGCTCTGGTCGTTTATGAAATATCTTGTTGTGTAATGTTCAGTACCCTGCTTGAATGGTTTTTGTGGTCATCTGTGTTTCTAACCACTTGGGTAATTGCATCTTTCTACAAGCATTTCTGTGGCTGGTTTCTGCTGGGCTGATTATCCTTGTTTTTTGTGCTCATGTGATTTTGATGTGATATTTTTTCTGAATATGTCTTGATTGTAAGGATATTGTTTTGACTTTTGTAACTGTTTCCCTATGACTCTACATTTGGCCGACCTGGTGTAGTAGCACTGTTTTCTTCCCCATTCATTTGCATTCTAACAATAGTTTTAAAAACTCGCTGTTTAAAGAATGTCCAAAAACAAGTCATTGTAGTAGCTAGTGTATTGTAGGCCCAAAATATTTTGTCTACTTCTCTTTGTAGCTTCTCTGCCATTAATATTTCTCAATCAGGAATAGCCCATTCAAATATAAATGCTTTGCAATTTGTGTGGTTGTCATTAGAATCTGTGGACAGCATATGGACTGCAAAAAATAATGAGGAATTCTAAGACATTCTAAGACTTCCTGAGATGCACAAATAAATCTCAGGACAGGTGCTTGCCACTTGTCACAAGTTCTTCAGAGTGTTGCCGCTTAACTCTTCTCCAATCCTTCTCAAGTGGAAACATTACGGTATTGCTGAGAGCAAAGATGGGTGCGGCAGAGTCATCCTCCAAGCTTGGTGGTGGTTCCGTCCATGACTTCGTCGTTAAGGTGGTCCTCCCTTCCCTCCCTCTCCCTCTCTTTCTCCCCCTGGCGTTCATCTTCGTTCATCTGTCATATGTTCTTGTGGATGATTTGCTCGTGAAACTTTGAATAAAAAAGGCGTGTCGAAATATCTGTAATTCAAAGGAATGGGGTTCTTTGTAGGCGAACAAGATGATGAATTATTCAGTATGTCTATGATTTTATTGATATATAGTTCCATGCCATCCTTCTATCTGAAACACTCGGTGGGATTACTCTGCAGGATGTGAGAGGAAATGATGTGGAGCTCAGCACATACAAGGGGAAGGTCCTGCTTATTGTGAATGTCGCATCTCGATGGTACCGTGTTTTGCAGTTTCAGTTTGAAATCCTCCTGTTTGAATCTGTGTTCACCACCTGAGTTGATATCCTTGCAGTGGTCTGGCAAATTCCAACTACACGGAGCTGGGCCAACTCTACGAGAAATACAGGGAGAAAGGTACTTGTTTTCTATAGCTTTGCACATGTCATTCCACTAATCGCAGTAGCTCTAACTGATTAGGTACTCTGTATGGCTCTTAACCATTGTTTCTTGATTGAGCATTCGCTATTTGTGCTGAAACTGAACACAATATATGTTATAAAAGATATGCGATTGATGTCTATTTGTGCTGAAACTGAACACAATGCTTGAAGCTCTTCGATGCATCACGATTATATGTCGTGGGGAATGTTCCATTTTTTTAGAGAACAAGCCATTGGCTTTGCCTTTACTAGAAACCCAGAGTGAGTAATGTTTCATTAAGACCTTATACGTGTCTTTGCTCATAACACCGGAGAACTCATAACAGAGACAATTCAACCAGCACAAGCACAGCATATATGGCACCGAGGGATTTTCTTTATCATAGTGTGTGCATACAGAATACACTTCACCTGCTTACTAAACAAGCCGTGGGACTTTTACCCGTAGCTTACCTAGCTGTTCAGAGCATGGCTTCTCAGGTATAGGCTTATACATGACTGAACGTGTTTTGAAGTCGTATTTTCGTGCGTTTACAAGGCTGAAGTGGTGTTGACTGTTGAGAAGTCGTAAAAGTTGATCCGGGGCAACAGTTTGCTTTCCATCAGACACAGTGGCGAGGCTACGTGTGTAGCTGTGGGGTCAACTGACCCCACAGGTTTTTTGAAAATAAGCCTAAAAACACTGTTTACCTACTGTTCATACTGAAGAAAAAAAATCCAAAAATACCATTGACCCCACAGATACTTTACGCTGGCCTCGCCGCTGATCAGACAGATATGCCACAAGCGATGCTGTGTTCAGCTCTAACTATACAAGTTGAGTTAGTTTTCAGATTGGAGATTGGAATCAATCGTTGGGCTAAATAATGGTAGAAAGAGAAATCCATACAGTTTATGTTAGGCTGCAAGTCTTCAGTATGAATTATAAATAAACAGTAAGACGAGACCTGCCATTGTGCAGGCCAAATCACTTGCGTTGTACTTTATCTTCAATTTTCATTTATCTTTGCATGTTTTCTGCTGCAATTAGGATTGGAGATATTGGCGTTCCCCTGCAATCAGTTCGCCGGGCAGGAACCAGACAGTGATGAGAAGATTGTGGAGTTTGCTTGCAATCGCTTCCAAGCAGAGTTTCCTATTTTTCGCAAGGTCTATTCCAGCGAAAATCTTTGTTTCCATTTCTGTGTGCGTGCTAACTTCCAAACACAAATGCACTTATTTTTTATGTAAACATTTCTGAGTTGACAACAGGTTGACGTGAACGGCAACAATGCTGCCCCACTGTACAAGTTCTTGAAGTCAGAGAGAGGCGGTCTATTTGGAGAGCGTATCAAGTGGAACTTCACCAAGTTTCTAGTTGACAAAGAGGGGCACGTCATAAACCGATATGCACCGACCTGGTCCCCACTCGGCATTGAGGTGATGCTCTAACTCAACAGTTTATATTCCATATTGTTCGTCTCCACCAGCATGGTAATTCATCTGGTGATGTCTTCGGCTTTCGCAGAATGACATCAAGAAGCTGTTGGAGGTTTGAGGTATCTCCAGGGAAGATCATGCTCGGCGTGTTCACTCATGTGTATGTGTCATCTGTTCTTTTCGCTACTGTATGTGTATGTACACTTGCTCTATCAAGAGTAACTCCATCCTGTTGTATGCTACTCTGTTTTCTACATGGTGAAAAGAAAATAACAATTTCGCCGAAATACAAACAAAATTATATTTGATGCAACAGCAACACAGCCTGGCGAATAATCTATAAGAATGATCTCAAAAACCGAATGGGCTATTTCAAAGTATACATTTGGTACTCTTTTTGGGAACAGAAAAATCTCTCAAGAGATGGAAGTGTCGACAAATATGAGCTATCCTCTAGAAGAGTTGATATCAATGTTGGAACTTCGCGTGTCAAATATCCCAGAGCTAGGCCACCCCCCCGTCGATACAACGGAGGGCGGCGACGTTAGGTTTTGGTTATGTCCTGAGCTGGGCGACGCCATGTCTGGCCCAGCGCCGGTGAGCGAGTCGGGACCGAAAGCCGGTGGTTTCGCGGCTTTCTTGGACTTTGATTTGGACCCTCCTTGCACAAAAGTCCCTAGCACCACCTGCACAATGCCAAACAGGATTAGAAACTTCTATGCTATTAGATGCAGGAGCTTTGTTCAATGGGTGAATCTTTTCAGTTGAAGTCTGGTAGATTGCTGTTACCTGCACAGTACTGGCAGCTACCAATGCTCCACCCAGAACACCTCCAATGATGTGCCTCTCCGGGCTGCAGAGCGTGACGCTGATCCCGTCGGTTTGATTTTGCTGGCCCTCGTTCAGATTGTAAGAGCCGGATAAACTCAAAATTTCATACAATCCCTACAAACAAATGCACATCATGGAGTGTTACATACAAGTCTGAGGTGCATCAGTTCTTTGATCTGTTCCCTAACTGTATATAGGTTAGTCGCCTACCTCGTAAATGGCAGGATTGTTGTAGGAAGGAGGATGATCTGCCGGGTGGCGCAGGATGGCCCTGGAGATGGATCCCATTGCCGAGAGCACGCACACCGCCCTTGGCGACTGGCTCGCGAATGCCGCGATCTTCCCCGCGACATCCTGTCAAAACAATTCATATGGTTCTGTCTGTCAGTTCATCAGGTGCAACAGGATAACAGAGGAATATGTTGGAATTCCGGTGGGTATGTTACAGTTTGCATTGTGTGCATACCTCTGAAGGAGATGCTGTGATGATGTGGGGAGTGAAGCTTGTTCCAGCTGAACCAGGGAACGCATTGCCTGGACCAAACAACAATTTTCAGTTACATACATGATGATCAGGAGACCCCCCCCCCCCCCCCCCCAAAAAAGGAAGAAAACCATCAGGAATTAATTTTCTTCGTTGTGATTTCAGTGAACTACAGACCATACTGTGACAGCTCAAGTGATTTTTGCTATGTCTCTAACAAAAGATTCTAAGATGGCAGCAACTGATAAGCAAATTGAGCTAATGATACTCTGTTAAAATCCCCAAAAATCAACATTCCTTTGCTACATGTACTGCAGATGTTCTATTGACAAGTGGCAGGCAGCAGACTTAATCAGAATTAATCACCTCAGGTAGGACAGTGTACATATAAAATTCAGAATTCATAAAAAATATAAAATTCAGAATTGGGTGTATGTACATATACTGACCGGAGGGTTTACTGGTTGGGGAGGAGAGCTTCTTCCCGGTGCCGGGCGGCCTGCCGCGCTTCTTCTTCTGGGCCGCGTCGTCGAGCCCGCCCGCCATGCCCTGCCCGGACATGGACCCCATCCTCTGCTGCGGCGCGCCCATCATCTGATGTTGCTGCTGCTGATGATGCGCCGAGGAGGAAGACGAGGACATGTGGTGCTTCATGGCGCCGTCGGGCCCGTACTTGCGCGGCCTGCCCCGCTTCCGCTTGACCGGCTCCGGCGGCGGGCTGGCCACCGGCATCGTCCCAGAGCCGGAGACGGAGCCGCCCATGCTGTTGTGCTGCAGCATGGAGGAAGGCGACGGCGCGCCGTCCATGTTGAACTGCATGCCGGCGAGCGAGGAGGCGCCGCCGCCGCCGATGGACTGGAGGATGGCGGTGGGGCTCATGCTCATGTTGGGCATGGGGCGGATGACGGAGTGCATCCCGGCGAGCGAGGAGGGGCTATGCTGCCCCCCGCCGCCGCCGGTGCCGCCCAGCATGCGGAGGTGTTGCTGCTGCTGCTGCTGGCCGTAGAATGGCGGCAGGTCGGACGGTGAGATGAGGTCTTTGCCATCCATGCATGGATCACCGCTTTCTTCCTCCTCCAAAAGCGCAGCCAGCTGCCCTCTCCCTGATCATGCACGAACACGATCGACCACCTCCCGCCGAGCGCCAAGCGAAGCTCCCTCCGGCGCGGACAGGCGGCGCCGGCACCACCGGGAAAAGAAGGGAGGAGGTGGAGGAGATGGGATGCGCCACCGGACGAGCAGCTGGATAGATCAGGAGGAGGAGGAGGAGGAGGAGGCAATGATGGGAGGGAGATAAGATGACGCGGTTGGCCTACATGCACGCGCAAGCGGGCAAGTAGCAGCAGCCGCTTGGACGTGTTTGTCAGCCAGGATGGAGGATGGGCACTGCACCACCGATGGATCCATCACCGATGGATGGATGGATGGAACGGCGGCCGCCCCACACAGGCAGGCAGATGGATAGGCGAGGCGAGGCGAGGCGACACATCCGTCCCGGCGGTGCCGATAAGATTTCGGTTCCGTTCCTTTCGCCCAACGAAAAGGCCGCCCGTTGCCGCCATAGCTTTCGTCGGGCGCGCGGCATCATCCCATCGACAGACACCACACGCCCCATCCATCCATCCGCTGGCCTAGCGTGGGGTGGGGTGGGGTGGGGTGGCATGTCGCTGCCCGCCCGCTCCATCCCAGCCCCCACTCTACAGTAGTCCATGGAATAGCCCCGGGCCCGCCTGTCATCTGCCAAGCAACTTGCTGTGTGCTCCTCGAGAAGATATTTTTCGCCTTTGTTCTTTGTGTCACAAGTAACAGTGTGACCGAAGGCGACGCTCTTCTTCGTCGATCGCACCGCCTTGTTTCGCACAATTGTACAAAATAATGATAAAGAATATGCATATTGGAATGTTTACGAAGTATCTTAAGCGTTCGAAGGATTGGGACTAAGTAGGAATCAAGGTGGAGGAGAAGACGCTTCGAATACTAGACCGCCACACATGCATGCTATGCCATGTGATCAACCAGATCTTAGGACATATAAGTCTAGTATCACCTTGTCTTTCTAAATCACAATCGGTCGTCAACGATAAGATGGTGATGACAACTGATACAGAAATCAACTGAGCTAAACACCCCCTCCCCCTTGTTGCGAGTCCATGCCTCCATGCTGGATTTGGAAGGAGGAGGTGGTGTTGCATGGTCCTCTTACTATTGAGCCCACATGACTATCCACCTAATGGGCTTCTTTCTCATGGCCTTGAAGCTTTCTTTTCCCCTTTTATTTAGGTCTGTCTTCTTCTTTGATTTGTTGACTTGATTTGACCTAAGTGGCCAGTTTCTTAAACTCTAGGTGACTTGATTTGACTTTGACAGTTTGCCGTGTAGATTCCATGTAGGACTAAACAGTATCTCACAGGTAGGACAGTTATTCCCACAATATCGATGTTCGTTGGATCAAGACTGGGAGCGCTTGACCGATTAATTTTTTATGGGTCTAAGTAGCAAAACAACCATTTAGACCAGGCAAAAGCAACAATACAAGCATTTCTGTTGTTGCCCCCCCCCCCCTCCCCCCAAAAAATCAGGGCCCCTAATTTATACTCGTAATACATCAAGATAATCGAGAATTTCTAGGTGCGAGTTCCATCGAATCCATCTCCCTCTTGTCTCCTTTCACGCCACTAATTTCTAGTCATTCAAGTTCCAATGAAATGGAACTTCTAGCGGGGAATTATAGAACATTTGTTTCGCGCAATATTAAACATGTTGCATTAATTGGTCCGGAGAGGTGCATCTGCTAGCAACCTAAACTCCCATTATATTTGGAGTGTTGTCTTTGATCTTTTTTTTTTGCTATTGCAAGAAGTATTTGAGCTTGATTCTCTCTTTCCTTTAGCTACCATATAGGCCTTGCCTAGACTGGGCAGTCACCACACCCCCATATTCTGGGATTCTAGTGTGGGTCATCTACCAAAAAGTTCCAGTCATAAATTTGAAATATGGTGGCTATTAAGAGAGGACTCTAGAACTGTAGTTACCAATGCCCTGGAACAAATCTGTGAGTGCTAGACGTTCTATTAATATCTGGAAAAGTAAAATTAGGAATCTTAGAAAAGCCATTAAAGGTTGGAGTTGCAACACAGAGACTGAACTTAGAAACCTCAAGAAGGATACAATGCTGGAGTACGATAGTCTTGACATCAAAGCTGAAATTATTGCGCTCTCTCCTGAGGAGTTGGGTAGATTAAAACATATTAGGTTAGAGATGAACAAAATTTGGTTAAAAGAAGAAACTAAGGCTAGACAAAGATCCAGAGATGGCGATATCAAGGAGGGTGATAAGAACACTACTTACATCCATGAACTAGCTAACTAGAGGAGGAAGATGTTGGTTCATATCCTCCAATGCCCTGATGGTCCTTGAGTCATATGCTGATGGGGCCAGGCCTAATGGGATTCCCTTCCTTTTCTACCACCACATTCAGGATTTAGTTAAGTCTGACTTAATGGCCATGTTCAAAGATTTTTGTGAGGGAACTCTAGATATCTATAGGATCAATTTTTCCATGCTTGCCATGATACCTACAGAGCCATGGGCTACCACTATAGAAAAGGTAGGCCAATAAGTCTTAACTACAGTTTTAAGACCTTCACCAAAGTTCTAATCATGGATGTAAATCAATTAGCCTTTATCCAAGAGAGGTACATCTTAGAAAGTACTTTCACTGCTCATGGAGCAATCGATTCTTCAGTGTATTCTCGGGACAAAGGGATAGTTCTTTAACTAGATTATGATAAGGCCTTTGATAGGTCAACCTTGATTTTCTTAGCTTAATTGCATGAGCTTGGGGTATTTTGTTGTAGGTGGTTAGTTGGATCTCAAAAATTACTCACGATCATTCGGTTGGGTTAAAAATTAATAATGTAGAAAGGTGAATTTTTTTTCTTAATTTGTCAAGGTTTTAGACAAGGAGACCATCTCTCCCCTTTTGTTGCTTAATCTAGTTGTAGATGTGACATCCCATTTTTCCTACTAGTATTACCAACTTGCAGTCTGTTCATGATACTATAATGTTTGTTGATAGGGATTATGAGTTAGCGACCAACCTAAAAATTCCCACGCATATCAACATCATCCAAGTCATGCTCGTTCGTCGGATCCTCCCGTGCCAAGAACGGGAGTTCGCTTTGTGGGAATTTGACCCGGCGCAGCACCAAACCCTCAATAGGCTCTTCGACACGACGTATGAAGACGTCTGGAAGGTGCTAACCAAAGGCGCCGAGTGCCCCACATCCGCTTCCGAGGACCGCGAATACAGCTCGCAGCGCAATGCTGGCGAGGTAAGCTATTTATACCTTTCACAGGTTCGTTTAAGCCTTTCTACATAGATTAATGTTGGGGAACGTTGCAGAAAATTAAATTTTTTCCTACGGTTTCACCAAGATCCATCTATGATTTCATCTAGCAACGAGTCATGGGAGAGAGATTGCATCTACATACCACTTTGTAGATCGCGAGCGGAAGCGTTCAACGAACGGGGATGAGGTAGTCGTACACGACGTGATCCAAACCACCGGAGATCCTAGCACCGAAAGGACGGCACCTCCGCGTTCAACACACGTACGGTCAGCGTAACGTCTCCTTCTTCTTGATCCAGCAAGGCAAAGGAGAGGTTGGGGAAGATGGCTCCAGCAGCAGCACGACGGCGTGGTGATGGTGGAGCTGCAGTACTCCGGCAGGGCTTCGCCGAGCTCTACGGAGGAGGAGGAGATGTTGGAGAGGGAGAGGGAGGCGCCAGGAGCAAGGGTGCACAGCCCTCCCCTCACCCCTCTATTTATAGGGGAAGGGGCAAGGGGGGCCGGCCCCTCTAGAGGGGATCTAGAGGGGGGGCGGCGGCCAGGGAGGGGGGACTTGCCCCCCAAGCAAGGGGGGCGCCCCCTTTAGACCCTAGGCGCATGGGCCCTTGGGGGGAGGCGCACCAGCCCACTTTGGGCTGGTTCCCTTCCTCATACAGCCCATGAGGCCCTCCGGGAGAGGTGGCCCCTCCCGATGGACCCCCAGAACCCCTCCGGTGGCCCCGGTACAATACCGATATGCCCCCGAAACTTCCCGGTGTCCGTATGACAACTTTCGATATATAAATCTTTACCTCCGGACCATTCCGAAACTCATCGTGACGTCCGGGATCTCATCCGGGACTTCGAACAACATTCGGGTTACTGCATATACATATCTTCACAACCCTAGCGTCACCGAACCTTAATTGTGTAGACCCTACGGGTTCGGGAGACATGCAGACATGACCGAGACGGCTCTCGGGCAATAACCAACAGCGGGATCTGGATACCCATGTTGGCTCCCACATGCTCCACGATGATCTCATCGGATGAACCACGATGTCGAGGATTCAATTAATCCCGTATACGATTCCCTTTGTCAATCGGTATTTTACTTGCCCGAGATTCGATCGTCGGTATCCCAATACCTCGTTCAATCTCGTTACCGGCAAGTCACTTTACTCGTACCGTAATGCATGATCCCGTGATCAAACACTTTGATCACATTGAGCTCATTATGATGATGCATTACCGAGGGGGCCCGGTGATACCTCTCCGTCAAGCGGAGTGACAAATCCCAGTCTCGATCCGTGTCAACCCAACAGACACTTTCGGAGATACCCGTAGTATACCTTTATAGTCACCCAGTTACGTTGTGACGTTTGGCACACCCAAAGCACTCCTACGGTGTCCGGGAGTTACACGATCTCATGGTCTAAGGAAAGGATACTTGACATTGGAAAACTCTAGCAAACGAACTATGCGATCTTATGCTATGTTTAGGATTGGGTCTCGTCCATCACATCATTCTCCTAATGATGTGATCTCGTTATCAATGACATCCAATGTCCATAGTCAGGAAACCATGACTATCTATCTATCAACGAGCTAGTCAACTAGAGGCTTACTAGGGACATGTTGTTGTCTGTTATTCACACATGTATTACGATTTCCGGATAACACAATTATAGCATGAATAAAGACAATTATCATGAACAAGGAAATATAATAATAATGCTTTTATTATTGCCTCTAGGGCATATTTCCAACAGTCTCCCACTTGCACTAGAGTCAATAATCTAGTTACATTGTGATGAATCGAACACCCATAGAGTTCTGGTGCTGATCATGTTTTGCCTTAGGGAGAGGTTTAGTCAACGGATCTGCAACATTCAGATCCGTGTGCACTTTACAAATTTCTATGTTTCCATCTTGAATATTTTCACGAATGGAGTTGAAGCGACGCTTGATGTGCCTGGTCTTCTTGTGAAACCTGGGCTCCTTTGCAAGTGCAATAGCTCCAGTGTTGTCACAGAAGAGTTTGATTGGCCCCGACGCATTGGGTATGACTCCGAGGTCGGTGATGAACTCCTTCACCCAAATTGCTTCATGTGCTGCCTCCGAGGCTGCCATGTACTCCGCTTCACATGTAGATCCCGCCACGACGCGCTGCTTGCAACTGCACCAGCTTACTGCCCCACCATTCAAAATATACACGTATCCGGTTTGTGACTTAGAGTCATCCAGATCTGTGTCGAAGCTAGCGTCGACGTAACCCTTTACGACGAGCTCTTCGTCACCTCCATAAACGAGAAACATTTCCTTAGTCCTTTTCAGGTACTTCAGGATATTCTTGACCGCTGTCCAGTGTTACTTGCCGGGATTACTTTGGTACCTTCCTACCAAACTTACGGCAAGGTTTACATCAGGTCTGGTACACAGCATGGCATACATTATAGAACCTATGGCTGAGGCATAGGGGATGACACTCATCTCTTCTATATCTTCTGCCGTGGTCGGACATTGAGTTGAGCTCAATTTCACACCTTGTAACACAGGTAAGAACCCCTTCTTGGATTGATCCATATTGAACTTCTTCAATATCTTATCAAGGTATGTGCTTTGTGAAAGACCTATGAGGCGTCTCGATCTATCCCTATAGATCTTGATGCCTAATATATAAGCAGCTTCTCCAAGGTCCTTCATTGAAAAACTTTTATTCAAGTAGGACTTAATGCTGTCCAAGAGTTCTATATCATTTCCCATCAAAAGTATGTCATCTACATATAGTATGAGAAATGCTACAGAGCTCCCACTCACTTTCTTGTAAACACAGGCTTCTCCATAAGTCTGCGTAAACCCAAACGCTTTGATCATCTCATCAAAGCGAATGTTCCAACTCCGAGATGCTTGCACCAGCCCATAAATCGAGCGTTGGAGCTTGCACACCTTGTCAGCATTCTTAGGATCGACAAAACCTTCCGGCTGCATCATATACAATTCTTCCTTAAGGAAACCATTAAGGAATGCCGTTTTGACGTCCATTTGCCATATTTCATAATCATAGAATGCGGCAATTGCTAACATGATTCGGACGGACTTCAGCTTCGCTACCGGTGAGAAAGTCTCATCGTAGTCAATTCCTTGAACTTGTCGATAACCCTTAGCGACAAGCCGAGCTTTATAGATGGTCACATTACCATCCGCATCTGTCTTCTTCTTAAAGATCCATTTATTTTCTATGGCTCGCCGTTCAACGGGCAAGTTAGTCAAAGTCCATACTTCGTTTTCATACATGGATCCTATCTCGGATTTCATGGCTTCTAGCCATTTGTCGGAATCCGGGCCCGCCATTGCTTCCTCATAGTTCGAAGGTTCACTGTTGTCTAACAACATGATTTCCAAGACAGGGTTGCCGTACCACTCTGGTGCGGAACGTGTCCTTGTGGATCTTCGAATTTCAGTAGGAGCTTGATTAGAAGTATCTTGATCATTATCATTATTTTCCTCTCTAGTCGGTGCAGGCACCTCAGGAACGTTTTCATGAGTTTCGCCATTTTTCGGTTCAAGAGGTAACACTTCATCAAGTTCTACTTTCCTCCCACTTACTTCTTTCGAGAGAAACTCTTTCTCTAGAAAGGATCCATTCTTGGCAACAAAGATCTTGCCTTCGGATCTGAGGTAGAAGGTATACCCAATAGTTTCTTTAGGGTATCATATGAAGACGCATTTTTCCGACTTGGGTTCGAGCTTTTCAGGTTGAAGTTTCTTCACATAAGCATCGCATCCCCAAACTTTTAGAAACGACAGCTTAGGTTTCTTCCCAAACCATAATTCATACGGTGTCGTCTCAACGGATTTCGACGGAGCCCTATTTAAAGTGAATGCGGCAGTCTCTAAAGTATAGCCCCAAAAAGATAGCGGTAAATCGGTAAGAGACATCATAGATCGTACCATATCTAATAGAGTGCGATTACGACGTTCGGACACACCATTACGCTGAGGTGTTCCAGGCGGCGTGAGTTGTGAAACTATTCCATATTTTCTTAAGTGTGTGCCAAATTCGTGACTCAAGTATTCTCCTCCACGATCTGATCGTAGAAACTTGATCTTTCTATCACGTTGATTTTCAACCTCACTCTGAAATTCCTTGAATTTTTCAAAGGTCTCAGACTTGTGTTTCATTAAGTAGATATACCCATATCTACTCAAGTCATCAATGAGGGTGAGAACATAACGATAGCCACCGCGAGCCTCAACACTCATTGGACCGCACACATCGGTATGTATGATTTCCAATAAGTTGGTTGCTTGCTCCATTGTTCCTGAGAACGGAGTCTTGGTCATTTTACCCATGAGGCATGGTTCGCACGTGTCAAATGATTCATAATCAAGAGACTCTAAAAGTCCATCTACATGGAGCTTCTTCATGCGTTTGACACCTATGTGACCAAGGCGGTAATGCCACAAATATGTGGGACTATTGTTATCAATTTTAACTCTTTTGGTATTCACACTATGAATATGTGTATCATCACGTACGAGATTCATTAAGAATAAACCATTAACCATCGGAGCATGACCATAGAACATATCTCTCATATAAATAAAACAACCATTATTCTCGGATTTAAATGAGTAGCCATCTCGAATTAAACGAGATCCAGACACAATGTTCATGCTCAAACTTGGCACTAAATAACAATTATTGAGGTTTAAAACTAATCCCGTAGGTAAATGTAGAGGTAGCGTGCCGACGGCGATCACATCGACCTTGGAACCATTCCCGACGCGCATCGTCACCTCGTCCTTTGCCAGTCTCCGTTTATTCCGCAGCTCCTGCTTTGAGTTACAAATGTGAGCAACTGCACCGGTATCAAATACCCAAGAGCTACTACGAGTACTGGTAAGGTACACATCAATTACATGTATATCACATATACCTTTTGTTTTGTCGGCCTTCTTGTCCGCTAAGTATTTGGGGCAGTTCCGCTTCCAGTGACCACTTCCCTTGCAATAAAAGCACTCAGTCTTGGGCTTGGGTCCATTCTTTGGCTTCTTCCCGGCAACTTGCTTACCGGGCGCGGCAACTTCCTTGCCGTCCTTCTTGAAGTTCTTTTTACCCTTGCCCTTCTTGAACTTAGTGGTTTTATTCACCATCAACACTTGATGTTCCTTCTTGATTTCTACCTCTGCTGATTTCAGCATAGCATATACCTCAGGAATGGTCTTTACCATCCCCTGCATATTGTAGTTCATCACAAAGCTCTTGTAGCTAGGTGGAAGCGACTGGAGGATTCTGTCAATGACCGCTTCATCCGGGAGATTAACTTCCAGTTGAGTCAAGCGGTTGTGCAACCCAGACATTTTGAGTATGTGTTCACTGACAGAGCTATTTTCCTCTATCTTACAGCTAAAGAATTTGTCGGAGACTTCATATCTCTCGACCCGGGCATGAGCTTGGAAAACCATTTTCAGCTCTTCGAACATCTCATATGCTCCATGTCTCTCAAAACGCTTTTGGAGCCCCGGCTCTAAGCTGTAAAGCATGCCGCACTGAACGAGGGAGTAATCATCGGAACGTGACTGCCAAGCGTTCATAACGTCTTGTTCTGCAGGGAGGACAGGTGCGTCACCCAGCGGTGCTCGTTGGACATAATCTTTCTTGGCAGCTATGAGGATGATCCTCAGGTTCCGGACCCAGTCCGTATAGTTGCTGCCATCGTCTTTCAGCTTGGTTTTCTCTAGGAACGCGTTGAAGTTGAGGACTACGTTGGCCATTTGATCTACAAGACATATTGTAAATATTTTAGACTAAGTTCATGATAATAAAGTTTATTTAATCAAATTATTTAATGAACTCCCACTTAGATAGACATCCCTCTTCTAGTCATCTAAGTATTACATGATCCAAGTCAACTAGGCCGTGTCCGATCATCACGTGAGACGGACTAGTCAACATTGGTGAACATCTTCATGTTGATCGTATCTTCTATACGACTCATGCTCGACCTTTCGGTCTTCTGTGTTCCGAGGCCATGTCTGTACATGCTAGGCTCGTCAAGTCAACCTAAGTGTTTGCATGTGTAAATCTGTCTTACACCCGTTGTATGTGAACGTTAGAATCTATCACACCCGATCATCACGTGGTGCTTCGAAACAACGAACTGTCGCAACGGTGCACAGTTAGGGGGAACACTTCTTGAAATTATTATGAGGGATCATCTTATTTACTACCGTCGATCTAAGTAAACAAGATGCAAAACATGATAAACATCACATGCAATCAAATAATAAACGTGACATGATATGGCCAATATCACATAGCTCCTTTGATCTCCATCTTGGGGCTCCATGATCATCTTGTCACCGGCTTGACACCATGATCTCCATCATCATGATCTCCATCATCGTGTCTCCATGAAGTTGCTCGCCAACTATTACTTCTACTACTATGGCTAACGCGTTTAGCAATAAAGTAAAGTAATTTACATGGCGTTTCTCAATGACACGCAGGTCATTCAAAAAATAAAGACAACTCCTATGGCTCCTGCCGGTTGTCATACTCATCGACATGCAAGTCATGATTCCTATTACAATAGCATGAACATCTCATACATCACATATAGATCATTCATCATTCATCACAACTTTGGCCATATCATATCACAAAGCACTTGCTGCAAAAACAAGTTAGACGTCCTCTAATTGTTGTTGCAAGTTTTACGTGGCTGAATTAGGGTTCTAGCAAGAACGTTTTCTTACCTACGTAAAAGCCACAACGTGATTTGTCAACTTCTATTTACCCTTCATAAGGACCCTTTTCATCGAATCTGCTCCAACTAAAGTGGGAGAGACAGACACCCGCCAGCCACCTTATGCAACTAGTGCATGTTAGTCGGTGGAACCGGTCTCACGTAAGAGTACGTGTAAGGTTGGTCCGGGCCGCTTCATCCCACAATACCGCTGAAGCAAGATAAGACTAGTAGCGGCAAGAAAGTTGACAACATCTACGCCCACAACAAATTGTGTTCTACTCGTGCAATAGAGAACTACGCATAGACCTAGGTCATGATGCCACTGTTGGGGAACGTTGCAGAAAATTAAAATTTTTCCTACGGTTTCACCAAGATCCATCTATGAGTTCATTTAGCAACGAGTCATGGGAGAGAGATTGCATCTACATACCACTTTGTAGATCGCGAGCGGAAGCGTTCAACGAACGGGGATGAGGTAGTCGTACACGACGTGATCCAAATCACCGGAGATCCTAGCACCGAAAGGACGGCACCTCCGCGTTCAACACACGTACGGTCAGCGTAACGTCTCCTTCTTCTTGATCCAGCAAGGCAAAGGAGAGGTTGGGGAAGATGGCTCCAGCAGCAGCACGACGGCGTGGTGATGGTGGAGCTGCAGTACTCCGGCAGGGCTTCGCCGAGCTCTACGGAGGAGGAGGAGATGTTGGAGAGGGAGAGGGAGGCGCCAGGAGCAAGGGTGCGCAGCCCTCCCCTCACCCCTCTATTTATAGGGGAAGGGGCAAGGGGGGCCGGCCCCTCTAGATGGGATCTAGAGGGGGGCGGCGGCCAGGGAGGGGGGACTTGCCCCCCAAGCAAGGGGGGCGTCCCCTTTAGGGTTCCCCCCCAACCCTAGGCGCATGGGCCCTTGGGGGGGAGGCGCACCAGCCCACTTTGGGCTGGTTCCCTTCCTCATACAGCCCATGAGGCCCTCCGGGAGAGGTGGCCCCTCCCGGTGGACCCCCAGAACCCCTCAGGTGGCCCCGGTACAATACCGATATGCCCCCGAAACTTCCCGGTGTCCGTATGACAACTTCCCATATATAAATCTTTACCTCCGGACCATTCTGAAACTCCTCGTGACGTCCAGGATCTCATCCGGGACTCCGAACAACATTCGGGTTACTGCATATACATATCTTCACAACCCTAGCGTCACCGAACCTTAAGTGTGTAGACCCTACGGGTTCGGGAGACATGCAGACATGACCGAGACGGCTCTCGGGCAATAACCAACAACGGGATCTGGATACCCATGTTGGCTCCCACATGCTCCACGATGATCTCATCGGATGAACCACGATGTCGAGGATTCAATTAATCCCGTATACGATTCCCTTTGTTAATCAGTATTTTACTTGCCCGAGATTCGATCGTCGGTATCCCAATACCTCGTTCAATCTTGTTACCGGCAAGTCACTTTACTCGTACCGTAATGCATGATCCCGTGATCAAACACTTCGATCACATTGAGCTCATTATGATGATGCATTACCGAGGGGGCCCGGTGATACCTCTTCGTCAATCGGAGTGACAAATCCCAGTCTCGATCCGTGTCAACCCAACAGACACTTTCGGAGATACCCGTAGTATACCTTTATAGTCACCCAGTTACGTTGTGACGTTTGGCACACCCAAAGCACTCCTACGGTGTCCGGGAGTTACACGATCTCATGGTCTAAGGAAAGGATACTTGACATTGGAAAACTCTAGCAAACGAACTATGCGATCTTATGCTATGTTTAGGATTGGTTCTCGTCCATCACATCATTCTCCTAATGATGTGATCTCGTTATCAATGACATCCAATGTCCATAGTCAGGAAACCATGATTATCTATCGATCAACGAGCTAGTCAACTAGAGGCTTACTAGGGACATGTTGTTGTATGTTATTCACACATGTATTACGATTTCCGGATAACACAATTATAGCACGAATAAAGACAATTATCATGAACAAGGAAATATAATAATAATGCTTTTATTATTGCCTCTAGGGCATATTTCCAACAATTAACTCCATGTGGGATCTAAAAAACTCCCTTTGCCTTTGACAGGCGTGGCTGAAGATAGCTGGACCAATCAACTGTCCGGCTCCTTTGCCCGAAGACCCAGCCCCAGCTCTCTTAGAGAAGCTGCTGGCTCCGACGCCCTATGTGGTGCCAGAGAAGAAGGTCAAGAAGAAGAAGACCACCGGGACTCGAAAGAGTGCCCGCAATGTGGTGGTGTCGAGCTCGTCATCTGGCGAGTCTGCGACGCCCTCCTCTCGTGAAAACGAGGAGGAGGAACAAGGAAGCTCTCCCCTCCAGCGAGGGGAGCGAAAAAGAAGAAGGCCGCCCCAACAGGGGAGGCCGAGGGGTCGAAGAAAAGGAAGACCCCTCCGCCAGACTACTCCCCCAATGCCGAAGAGGGCGGAAAGGAGTGGCCGGACAGAACCAAGCGTCCGGCGACATCGTAAGTATTCACATACTAGAATGACTCATAGTATTTTCAAGTGCGCAGCTTAATCTAATGTCGAATGCTATTGGCGCAGCCCACCCCGAGCCGCACTCGATGATTCATCGAGCGGCTCCCTGGATTCGTCGGACATAAACTCTGTCCCGCCCGCAGTCTCCCCCAGCGGGGCGGACGACGCCAAAGCGGCGTCCCGCCGAACAGGGCAGGAGGAGGTGGTCCTGGAGGAGCCGCAAGGCAATCCTCAGGACCCCAGGAGTAAAGGGGATGAAACCCCCCAGGGCTCCCAGTCCGGCTTTATGCCGGACACCGCGCCGGACTCAACTGTCCTGGCTCGCGGTGGGCGAACTCCTTCCAAGAGGAGTAAGCCGTCTGAGCCGGCGACCTCTGTCCAACCAGAGGTGCCGGATAGTCTGTTGGAGGCGCTTGAAGGCGCCACCATCGACGAGGAGCACCGTACTGTTATGAGTGCGGTGGTCCAAAGGGTTCAGTCCGCCAAGAGCGGACTGAATGAAGCTTGCGCTAGCCTTCTAACAGGCTTCCAGGTAAGCAAAAAATATGCTAAATTCATTACCGCATAGACAGTAGCCCCTGATGCTCTGTTCGGTGTTCGAAAAGAAAAGCCGAATAGAGGATCCAACAATTTTCGCAGGAGTCTAATATGCGTGTGCAGGCTTCCCTGCTGTCCACCGCCGCACTGACTGCGCAGGTGGAAGTCCTGAAAAAGGACCTCGAGCGGTCCGAGCAAGAGCTCGGCCATGCCAAAAGGCAGCTCGTGGAAAAGGAAGGTAAGAAATACCCCTTAGAGAAAAAAAAGAAAAAAGAAAAAGGAAAAAAGGTGCCTATAGAGAGGCTTGATTGCAAAAAGAAATAACAGGATTGTACTGCTTATTGTAGGGACCACGACCGAGGTGGCAACCCTGAAGCAGGCGCTGACTGAGGCCGAAAATAAAGCGGCCGAGGAGCGCGCCGAGCGAGAAAAGCTTGGGGTCCAAGTCGGCGAGGTGCAGCAAGAGCTGCAAGCTCTCATGAAGAAACATGAGGGTTTGGAGCTTGAGGCAAAAACGCAAGCATCCAAGCTCGCGTCGGCTATTGAGGCCACCAAGAGTGCTAAGGCCGAAGCCCAAAAGGCCCTCCAAGAGTTGGAGGATGTGAAAAAGATAGCAGCGGGTAAGGCATTCTTAATGCAAAGTAGGAATATAAAGGTGAAATACCTATTACTTACCCGAATCCGGAGTTCTCCAGGGGCGTTCTTCGATCTTCCCCGCAGCGCATCCGACGCCGCCGCATTCTACCGAGCTGAGGAGGACAGCTCGGCGGAGAGTGTGTTCTGGTCTTAGTATTCTGAGGCCGGACACCCTTTGCCCTTAAGCGATCAGCTGAAGCAGCTGGCCGAGCTCCACAAGGCGGCCGAACAGGCCATGAAGGGCTTACTAGTTCGGCTGTGGCCTGGAGAGGCCTTGCCTGGGAGCTACTTCGGGCTAGTGCGGCGGCTGGTGGAGGCCTATCCACGGCTTGAGGTCATCAAGCGCTCCGTCTGCATAGAAGGTGCCCGGAGGGCCCTTGCCCGTGTAAAGGTACACTGGGGCAAGCTGGACGGAGAGAAGCTGGTGAAGGACGGGCCGCCGCAGGGGAAGGAGCATCGTAAGCCCGAGAACTACTACAAGGAAGTTCTCGCTGGAGCTTGCCTTGTCGCGGATGAGTGTGCCAAAGATGTAATATTTCAATGAAACTCGCTCGTTTGTATCGTGTGCGCTGAAAACTTGTTCATATGCGCTTAAGCAATGCTTTCTGAATTTAAAATATTATTTCCTGTGCGGCCGTTTATCAATAACTGAGAGATGGCGAGTCGTCGGCTTCTGCCCCCATGCAACTAGTGCTGGGGTGTTCGGGATAAACCTGAGGGCTCTTGTTCCTATAGTTGGGTCCTTCGAGGGAGGCGCTCAGCACAGCGAACCAGGCCATCGGACTATAATGCTTGAACACTCTCACTTAGCCATAGAATGTTATAATTTTAAATTTCGGCGAAGCCCCTAGTTCGGAAGGCCGAATTCGGGGCACTATCCACGCCTTTAGCCGGACTTGACCAGCTCTCCGCTCGAAGCGGCATAAGCCTTTAGGGACTCGAAAAACCTCTCGAACAGCGACTGGTCTCGCGCCTTATCATGACAGTCTGTTTTAGCTTTCTCCACTGAGGTGCTCACCCACTTGATCTGGGG
Organism: Aegilops umbellulata; assembly: GCA_032464435.1. Classification (NCBI taxonomy): domain Eukaryota; kingdom Viridiplantae; phylum Streptophyta; class Magnoliopsida; order Poales; family Poaceae; genus Aegilops; species Aegilops umbellulata. The sequence goes on along the minus strand of CP136059.1, from coordinate 477,369,984 downwards.
CACAATCACAGTGGTTCTCCTAGTGCTACCTTAGCCGACAGAACGGAACGTAAGGCACCAAAACATAGGAGCCGGGCAAACCCAACATATGACCAAAATCATGACTCGGAGCCGATGCATATAATGCTATAAGTTCGGGGTGCCGCACTTGTGAAAGTGGACGGACTTCTCACACCGGATAGAAGGGTAATAAAGCCTCTGGCGTGGTTTGCCGTACCATGGTGTACGGGTGCGATCATGTTATTTGAGTGAACGTATGTATATTAAAAGAAGATAATGCAAAAAATAGATGAAAGGCTATGCATTATTTATGAGGAGGATGTTTATTCAAGCCGAACGATACAAGTAGTGCGAAAAAATTTAGACTATTTAACATGTCCTGACCAGGCGCAGGCCGCGGAATGTAGAAACAGATATATCGCTCGAAATAGAGACCACCTGAGAGTTCCGTGATGCGGCGTTGTTTTGTCTGCTTTCCTGGGTCCTGTATCGTCTGTGCGGCAGCGAGGCCGAACACTGTATCCAGAGTATGGAGTCCTGAGAAAAAAAAAGAAACCGGCAGCCCCTAGTACGTTTGACGCCGTATTGTTGGCATGCCGTTTGATCTGCCCCTTCCCCTATGTCCATGGAATTGTAAGGGTGTAACTGTGTACTCGAGGTACTAGCTCCGCTATGTAGCGATGGCTGGGGTTGGGGCCGTATTGCTACGCGTGCTCTGAACGCGCCAGTCGGTCTTGCTACGGGTTATTCCGGACGCGTTTTGCCTTGTCCTGCTTTGTAGCGGCCGGACTCGAGAGCTGCCTTAACAGGCTGCTTTGTACCTCTGCCGCGAGGGCCGCCGTGTGTTCCTCCGTACGGATGGAGCGTTCGGTGTTTCCGCTGACCGTGATTACACCTCGAGGGCCTGGCATCTTGAGCTTGAGATAGGCGTAGTGCGGCACCGCATTGAATTTAGCGAATGCGGTTCGTCCAAGCAGAGCATGATAGCCACTGCGGAACGGGACTATGTTGAAGATTAACTCTTCGCTTCGGAAGTTGTCCGGAGATCCGAAGACCACATCAAGTGTTATGGAGCCTATGCAATTGGCTTCTACTCCTGGGATGACGCCTTTAAAGGTCGTCCTTATGGGCTTGATCCTTGATGGATCTATGCCCATTTTCCGCACTGTATCCTGGTAGAGCAGGTTCAGGCTACTACCGCCGTCCATGAGGACTCTTGTAAGGTGAAATCCGTCAATGATTGGGTCAAGAACCAATGCGGCGAAACCGTCGTGACGGATGCTGGTGGGGTGGTCCCTTCGATCGAAGGTGATCGGGCAAGAGGACCATGGGTTGAACTTTGGGGCGACTGGCTCCATCACGTATATGTCCCGTAGCGCACGCTTCCTCTCCCGCTTGGGAATATGAGTCGCGTATATCATGTTCACCATCCGCACTTGTGGGGGAAACCCCTTCTGTCCGTTGTTGTTCGGCGGCCTGGGCTCCTCTTCGTCATCGCTCTCTAGCCCCTTGTTCTTGTGTTCGGCTCTTAACTTGCCTGCCTGCTTGAACACCCAACAATCCCTGTTGGTGTGATTGGCTGGCCTTTCGGGGGTGCCGTGAATCTGACACGAGCGGTCGAGTATTCGGTCCAAACTGGACGGGCCCTGGGTATTATTTTTGAATGGCTTTTTCCGCTGACCGGATTTATGGCCTCTGAATCCGGCGTTTACTGCCGTATCTTCATTGTTGTTGCTGCTGACGCGGCGTTTCTGTTTATTTTGTCGCGACTTGCCACTTTTGTCCTTGGTATCTGAATTACCTTGCTTCTTTGATAAGTTGTTGCTGCGAGCTAGCCAGCTATCTTCGCCCGCGCAAAAGCGGGTCATGAGCGTCGTGAGGGCTGCCATGGATTTCGGCTTTTCCTGTCCCAGGTGCCGGGCGGGCCACTCGTCACGGATGTTATGCTTGAAGGCTGCTAAGGCCTCTGCATCCGGACAATCGACTATCTGGTTTTTCTTTGTTAGGAACCGTGTCCAGAATTGCCTGGCCGATTCTTCTGGCTGCTGGATTATGTGGCTTAGGTCGCCGGCGTCCGATGGCCGTATATAGGTCTCCTGGAAGTTGTCGAGGAATGCGGCCTCCAGGTCCTCCCAAGAGCCGATCGAATCTGCGGGGAGGCTGTTAAGCCAGTGCCGGGCTGGTCCCTTAAGATTAAGGGGTAAATATTTGATGGCGTGTAAATCATCGCCATGTGCCATGTGGATGTGGAGGAGATAGTCCTCAATCCATACTGCCGGATCGGTCGTACCATCGTACGACTCGATGTTGACGGGTTTAAAACCCTCTGGGATTATATGATCCATTACTTCGTCTGTGAAGCATAGTGGGTGTGCGGCGCCCCTGTACTGGGCTATGTCTCGGCGCAGCTCGGAGGAGCTGTGCCTGTTGTGTTCGTCCCAGCCGGATTTATTGTGTCCGGAGTGGAGACTATCACATGCCGTCGGGCGTCCGCGCGATCCATAGATCGATCGTGTTTGCCTTGCTTTGTCCTCTAGGACGTCTCGCAGGTCTGGTTCATGTTCCCGTGCCTTGGTAAAGCGGCTGCGGGACATGGCTTGTTTAGATGTTCGACAGGCTTCTCTGTCGCGGCCGCGAGGTGGCCGATCTGCCATGTCTTGGACTTCCTCCTCTGATTGGGGTAGCGGCCTGCACTTAGGATAGTTTTTGGAGGGGCGTCCGAGCTCGTGCTCTTCGGCCGCAAGGACTTCAGTCCATCTGTCAGCTAGCAAATCTTGATCAGCTCTAAGCTGTTGCTGCTTTTTCTTTAGGCTGTTCGCCGTGGCTAAAAGCCTGCGTTGAAATCGCTTTTGTTCGGCGGGGTCCGATGGTACGATGAATTCATCGTCGCCGAGGCTTGCCTCGTCTTAGGAGGGAGGCATGTAGTTATCATCCTCGACCTCTCGCTCTGCCGCTCTCTCATGAGGGCGGTCTTCTCCATCTTCCTGTGCCGAATCCTGCTGGTTTTGGTGTTCTTCGGCGCTGTCCGGGGTAGTATTATCTCCCGTGCCGGAATCACCGTTTCTGCTGTGGCGGGATTTGGAGCGGTGCCGCTGACGTTGGCGTTTTGGAGGCTTTTTCGAAGTGCCATCCTCCGCTGTTCCATTGCCATCTCCATCTTTTGGAGCATCCACCATGTATATGTCGTATGACGAGGTGGCGGTCCAGCGCCCTGCAGGTGCTGGTTCTTGCTCGTCTCCTCCTTCGTCGTCCATACCGTCGAAGTCTTCGGAGCCGAAGTCGAGCATGTCGGATATATCGTCGACAGTGGCTATTAAGTGGGCGGTGGGTGGGCTTTGAATTTCTTCGTCGTCCGAATCCCAACCTCGCAGGCCATAATTTGGCCCGGGCTCTCCTGACAAAGAGAGAGACTTGAGAGAATTCAGGATATCACCAAAAGGCGAATACTGAAAGATGTCCGCGGCGGTGAACTCCATTACCGGCGCCCAATCTGATTCAATTGGCGGGGGCGCGGGAGGTTCGGAGTTCGGAGAAGAGTCCGGCTCCTTGGAGTCATGTGCCATGCGGAGTGCGGGGCTTGCATTTGGCTCGATGGCTTTTAAGATCGCAGCCCCCGAGGTGACGTCCAACCGTTCATCCTCAAAGAACGCAGCGGGCTCCGAATCGAGGATCGGGGCCGGAGCGTATGCGGCCTCCAGGACACTGTTCGGAGGCAGAGCTATATCATGCCCCTCGAGATAGTGCGGCGCGCTTGGCTGTGGTTCGAATCCGTCGAAGATCAAGTCTCCGCGGATATCTGCCGTGTACTTTAGGCTTCCAAACCTGACTTGATGGCTAGGGGCGTAGCTCTCGATCTGCTCCAGACGACCAAGCGAATTGGCCCGCAGAGCGAAGCCGCCGAAGACGAAGATCTGTCCGGGGAGAAAAGTCTCACCCTGGACCTCATCGTTGTTGATGATCAAAGGAGCCATCGGGCCTAAAGGCGACAACACAGAGGAACTCTCAATGAAAGCACCAATGTCGGTGTCAAAACCGGCGGATCTCGGGTAGGGGGTCCCGATCTGTGCGTCAAGGTCGGATGGTAACAGGAGACAAGGGACACTTTGTTTTACCCAGGTTCGGACCCTCTCGATGGAGGTAAAACCCTACTCCAGCTGGATTAATATTGATGATATGGGTAGTACGAGAGTAGATCTACCACGAGATCAAGGAGGCTAAACCCTAGAAGCTAGCCTATAGGTATGATGATGGTTATGATGTGTTCTGTCCTACGGACTACAACCCTCCGGTTTATATAGGCACTGGATAGGGTTAGGGTTACACGGAGTCGGTTACATTGGTAGGAGATCTTGAATATCCGCACGCCTAGCTTGCCTTCCACGCCAAGGAAAGAACCTTCCGGACACGGGACGAAGTCTTCAATCTTGTATTTTCATAGTCCTGGAGTCCGGCTGAAGATATAGTTCGGCTATCCGAACACCCCCTAATCCAGGACTCCCTCAGTCCTTACTTGCTTTGAGCATGTGTCAGGCATGAGAATTAACTTTCATAAGAGTGAGATCCCTCTTAACATGGATGCCTAAGAGACTGAAGCTTTTGCTGCTATCTTTGGATATCTTACTAGAGCCTTCCCTATTATATACCTTGGATATCCACTCCATCATGATAGGTTTTCCAAAGAGGATCTTCAACCTTTAATTGCCAACATTCTTAAAAGAATAGCTGACTGGTGAGGGAAACTCTATTCCTACAAGGGTGGGATTATTTCAATTAAATCTTGTTTGGCTAGTATCTCCATATACTTTCCCCAAATGAGCTTTAAATCAATTCAATACTCAAATGGTCAATTGCTTATGGAATGATTTGAGGGTCATAGCCGATTATAATCTAGCTCATTGGCAACTTGTGTGTATGAGGCAAGAGTTTGGGGGGCTGGGTAACTCTAACCTTCATGATCTCAATGTTTGTTTGTTAAGGTCCTGAGTCAAGAGGTACATGGTTGGGATGGAAAAAAATAGGATAGAAGTTGTACATAACAAATATCTTGCTTCTTCCCCAATGTCCTCTGTTGTCATAACATAGGCGCATCCCAATTCTAGAAAGGAGTCACGTGGGCTGCCAAGGCAGTCAAATTTGGCTCCAAGTGGGTAGTTGGGGGAGGGGGGATGGAACCAATATTAGACTCTGTGAGGATACCTGGTTTGGTTTCTCCCGTCTACTTGTCCAATATTGAGACATCTACTGTGTAGAGACTAGTGCAAAACTATTAACCAAGTTCGGGGTGGAGTCTCCTTCATGGTGGTGTGCCTTTGTGGTAACATCGACGCCTCCAACAGTGACTAGCTTCCCTCGAAGGAAGTGAACATCGGGATACATCTTTGTCTCCATGGTCTTAGGTCATCCCTAATAGCCATAACAAATTTACTTGTGGTTTAGTTTGGTCATTTGACCTCACAAGAATAATATAGGTTGTGTATATCTCACCGTAGCATTGTTTCAGGTCAGACTTTATATTCCCCATAGCCTAACTTTTCCAATAGTCAAAGTATTTTGTAGTTGGCCATGTTCACCCCCTATGGGCCCATCTCAATCCTTTCAATGACCACGATCATCGAAGAGATAGATGAGCGTTTACCCAGATCACCAGGGGCACCCGGGCAGTCCATGGAGCATTAGGAAGGAGGAGGCGGTGGTGCATGTCCATGATCGACTAGCCCAGATGATTACCCACCTAATGGGCATCTTTCTCTTGGGCTTTGAAGCTTTGCCCCCCTTCAGGTGTATATTCTTCTTTGATTTGTTGAGCATTACTAGTTTCTTAGACTTTCGTTGACTTGACTTTGACAATCTGTCATGAAAGTTCCATGTAGTACTAAGCGGGATCCCTAGGCACGATTAGTTATTCTCACAACATTGATGTCTATTGGATCGGAACTCGAAGCGATTGATCAATTAATTTTTATCTATCCTCAGTTTTGAAAGTGGAAGCATTAGGTTTTTCAACACTATATGTAGTAGAGACTACACACAAAAATATTTTTTGGATGCATGAATTTGCAAATGCAATTGCAGGATAACATTCATCAAACAACACAATGATAGAACCCATGAGCTTACATAGTTGAGCCTATGTTGCCTACCAACCTAGGGTTAGCTCCTGGGGAAAGTGGTGGCTACACCCAAGTTCGATGCACCCGAAGATGAACAGTACAATCAAAACAAATATAAAAAACAAAAAAGTAATCTAAAACTTTGTGACATTGATTATGAACAAATGTTGTACGTACGAAATACAAATTCTGTTCCAATAGTGAGCACAATTGTTTTTTTTTGTATAAAGCTCCTCGAACGCCATTTGGCCATCAAATTTTGCAAGCGCACCTAAAGTATCTGGTCATAATTGAAGCTAGAAAGTTTCAGATTTTTCTATTTGTTTTGCCAGGGGTGCATCTACCTGGGATATGACAACACAAGCGACTTATGTTCGTCGGGTCACTTTTCCAATCTCACAGCGCCCCCATGTCGCCACCACACCGCTCCTAATCTGCCCCTCCCCGTTCCCTCGCGTCGCCCTCTCGAGGGTGACTCGGGGGCGACGATCTCCCCGTCCGCCTCCCCCCTCTCGATCCCTGCCCTCGCCACCGCCGGAGACGGGCGCCGGGTCCCCCGCGCGGTCGTTGATGAGGGTGGCGGCGATGCCCTCGGCCGCGACGCCGCTCGAGCTCGGGCCTAGGGTTTGAGGCGGCGGCCTCTGCTGGTGAGGGCGGCGGCGTCCTAGGCGGGCGGCGCTCGCCGGTGTTGAGGGCGGCGTCTACTCGGCCGCGTGGGCGGCGAGTTGGCGGTGGATGCGGGCACTGCGTTGGAGGGATCCCCTGCTGCTCTCCTTCGCCAGATCTGAAGACGGCGCCCCCGTGCTGCTGCTTCCTCCTCGTCAGTCCCGCCGGATCCGGTGGCTGACTGCACGGATGTGGGGTTGCGAGCTTTGGATCGGAGTAATTTCTTGGCCGGCTGCGGCGGCCATGACACCGGCGGCGCTCTGAGCATTGTTTCTTTCTTGAAGGCGGCTTCGAGATCTAGCTCCCTCCCCCTCGTCCTTCCCCTGCAATCGGGTGAAAACCCACAACTTTGGTTGGGCGGCGGCGGTGCCCGGCTCCATCACCTTCTTGAAGGCGCCGCTTTGGGTACGCCGGGAGGTGGGACAGCTGCATCACGTTCTTGGCGCTCCTGATGGCGGTGGTTCTCTCTTTAGTGGTGTCGCTTCGCCATGGCGGTCGGCTGGTCCGGGTCTCGTGGTGATTGTGGTGCTCAACTCTTCGCCGTGTCTTCCTAGGGTGCTCCCGTTCAGTGAGGCTGGAGGTGGAGAGGCTTCGTCTTGCACGGAGCTTCGGTGGAGATGTCAAGTCATGCTTGACTGACAGGTGCTACGCTTTGTCATGCCTGGTCGGCAGGTGCTACGCACGACAGATTTTCCAAAGACTTCAAGCTGTGTCGGCTGGTGGTACTTGGCAGCATGGTGCTGAGGTGTATCAGTAGCGACCGCGACGTGCTCAGCTGTTTGCGCGCAGGGAGGAGGTGCCGTTGGGCGCCATGGTGGCGTCAACGATAGCTGGACCGAGCAAGGTTGATGCATCAGTACAGTTCTGAAGATGGAGCGGTGGCAGCTGGCGGCGGCGGCCTCTGAGTGCACGCCGGACCGGTGAGACCCATGCCAGGCAGGCATCCTGGATGGGACCCCAGGTCTTAGATGTTAGGTTTGGCTGCGATGCCTGTTTGGTATTAGGCCCAGGCTCTCTGCGCCCCTTCATCAACTGGATAGGTATAGCGACAGTCTGTTGCTTAGACGGCGGCTTTAGTCTTACTGTTGTATTTTTTTGTAAGGTCCTGTGAGAATAATTAATAAAGTGGCCGTATGCATCGCTCAGATGCAGAGGCCGGGGGTCATCCTCCTTTTCTAAAAAAAATCTACCTGGGATATAAAATACTTTTCACGGTGAATCGAATGATACAAATTTGGTACTCTCTTCGTTCCTAAATATAAGTCTTTTTAGAGATTCTAATATGAACTACATACGGAGCAAAATAAGTGAATCTACACTCTGAAACATGTCTATATACAACAATATGTAGTCCGTATTGAAATTTTTAAAAAGACTTATTTATAGGAATGGAGGGAGTATTGTAGATATTAATATTTTAAATTTGACTTTTGAAAAAGGTAAGAGCATCTACAGTCGTGGACAACAAATCCGACCCCCTCAAATGCCCACGGATACGCTCGAGCGCGTCCGCGGATAGTAACCGACCACGCCTCAAATTTGTTGTTGTGCATCCGAATACCTCATACTACAAATTTTAGATCCATACAGAAGCATGCAAACGAGGAAATCCACATACTATACGTAGATCAAGTAACCTGCTATACTACCCTGATCCTTGTCGGAGATGTCCACTATCTCCGTGCCCGGCTCTGCGTACATGGGCGATAGTCACAACTCCGGCTACTGCGACTCCTCCTGCTGCTCCGCGTCGGCCTCCGCCTCCATCTCTGCTTCTACCTCATCGAAGAGCGCGTCGGTCGCTGTCAATTCTTGCTGGATGAACTGCCGGTTGGCCTTCACATAGGCCTCATTGTGGATGGACTCCGGGATGGTTTTTTGCTTTGCCATCTCGGTCGCTTGGGCTATCGCGAACTCCACCTCCGCATCCTCCATGTTGAAGCCCGGAGCCGGCATCAGCTCCTCCTCCGGCTGCTCGGCCTCATCCTCCTTCGGATCCGCCACCTTTATCAGAGCCATCTACTGCTCCTCCTCCTCCGCCCGCTCTTCTCCTTCGACTCTGGCGAGTCCGGAGGCAGGCCAGCAGCGATGTGGGCGGCGCGCCTCGTCTGGATCTCCTGCTCAATCTGGAACCGATGCTCCGCCGTGAGCATAACATACGTGGTGTTCTTTTGTCGAACCATGGCAAAGCCGGAGGGCGTGGGAAGAGCTGTGGAATCGGAGGAGATGGATGGGCTCGGGTTGATGGCGCGGAGAGCGAGGAGGTGGATGTGGCTAGGGTTTGGCGGACGCCAGCCGGCATAAATAGACATATTTGGCCTCGGGCGGCGAGCCGGAGTGGCGCCACGCGGCTTTTACACCCCCCGCCCCACCACCACCACCACCGGAGGAGACGTCCGTCGGACCGCTGGATTTCCGGACGATTGCAAGTGGTCCTGTCGGTGTCAAAACCGGCGGATCTCGGGTAGGGGGTCCCGAACTATGCGTCAAGGCCGGATGGTAACAGGAGACAAGGGACACGATGTTTACCCAAGTTCGGGCCCTCTCGATGGAGGTAAAACCCTACTCCTGCTTGATTAATATTGATGATAAGGGTAGGACAAAAGTAGATCTGCCACGAGATCAAGGAGGCTAAACCCTAGAAGCTAGCCTATGGTATGATTGTGTATGATGATTGTTCTGTCCTACGGACTACAACCCTCCGGTTTATATAGACACCGGATAGGGTTAGGGTTACACAGAGTCGGTTACAATGGTAGGAGATCTTGAGTATCCGCATCGCCTAGCTTGCCTTCCACGCCAAGTAAAGTCCAATCCGGACATGGGACGAAGTCTTCAATCTTGTATCTTCATAGTCCAGGAGTCCGGCGAAGGTATAGTCCGGCTACCCGACCACCCTCTAATCCAGGACTCCCTCAGTAGCCCCATAACCAGACTTCAATGACGACGAGTCCGGCGCGCAGATTGTTTTTGGCATTGCAAGGCGGGTTCCTCCTCCAAGTCCTTCATAGAAGATTGTAAACACCAAAAATAGTGTCCGACTCTGCAAAAATAAGTTTCCATATATTGCCATAGAGAGAATAATATTAACACAAATCAAATCTGCTGATGTATTCCGCAGTGCGTCAACACACTGCGGCCAAACTCTTTATACAAATTGTTTCTACTTTTCCACCTCAGCGCGTTTAGCGAGGCGGTTTCCTTGGCACGTCTTGTCAAAGCAGAGATCGTGTGCCCCTTTCAACGGGATTCTCATCAATACGGACGTGGGTAACCCAATCGTGCCCGTTAGCACGTTCCCTTAATTAAAGGTAAGTCCAAAACGGTTACGGGGAGGGCTCTTGGTATTCAACCTCTTATAAAGAGACCAAGGCCTCGCTCCTTTTCTTAATCTCAAACGAGTTCGCCTGTCGCCTCGAGTTCCAACACCGCCAGCTTCAGATTCCAGGCGCTTCGGACTTTCGACAATGTCCGGTTCTGACCTTCAAGGCCGATGGACGCCTTCCTCCGTCACGGAGGAGGACGTATTAAGGTTGAGGGAGGCTAAGTTCCTGACTGGAGAGATTTCGCATAGGTTGCCTGCTCAAGGACAGGTTATTCCCAGTCCCCAGCCCGGCGAGAGCGTGGTGTTCATGTCTCACTTCCTCCGAGGGTTAGGCTTCCCCATGGATCCCTTTGTGAGGGGACTGTTGTTTTATTACGGGCTGGATTTTCACGACTTAGCTCCGGAGTCCATCCTCCATATCTCCTCTTTTATCGTCGTGTGTGAAGCGTTCCTCCATGTTACCCCTCACTTCGGATTATGGCTCAAGACCTTCAAAGTGGAGCCGAAGATGATCGAGGGGCGACACGCAAAGTGCGGAGGCGCTATCATAAGAAGAAATGCCGATGCTCCATGGCCCGAGGGCTCTTTTCAAGAGGAGCTTGGCTTGTGGCAACGAGAGTGGTTTTATATCACCGCTCCTCAGGGCACCACATGGGTGGCGCCTCCTGCCTTTCGCTCGGGTCCCCCACCACGGCTAGCGTCGTGGATCAACATAGGGTTGGATTGGGGCTTGCCCAAACACGTACCCTTGCTGCAGGGTCGCATTAAAGATCTCTTGGAAGGAGACCTCAACCTGGTCAAGGTGACACAGGTCATGCTGATTCGCCGGACACTGCCCGGCAAACGTCGCCCCCTTCGCCTGTGGGAGTTCAATCCAGAGGGACCACGAGCTCTCCGGGATTTTATGAGCGCGACGCCCGCGGAGATATATAAATTGTTCTTCGGATCACAAGAAGTGTGTCCGGATTTGACCGAGGACGCAGGCCTAAGCCGCAATCGCCCGGATACTCAAGTAAGTAACCTTGTGCCCGGACCTTCTATCCGCATAATTAACGTGCCCTTAACAGAGCTCCCCTTTTAAACAGGAGTGGATAGCGAAGGCGAAGCTGATCAGGTGTCCGGCTCCCCTTCCCGAAACCAGGCCGGATCTCGTGCTAGTCAGGATACTGGAGGTAGTGCCTTTGGAGGGAAGCAAGGGGGAGGACAAGGAAACTACGGCCTCCTCGAAGGAGGCTGTTTCGAAGGGAGGATCCGACGATTCCTCTCCTAGGGAAAAGAAGAGAGCCGCCTCTGACGATCCGAAGACCGCGGTCTCGAAGCGGGGGAAAAGATCCTCGTCAGAGGGTCCGGCGCCGGGGAGCTCCTCGGCCGGACTGCGTACTCAAGGAGATCAGCCCTCCAGCGAGCCGTAAGTAGAGAAAGATTTTCCTTTCGAGGGATGAGAGAAATCTATGATTTATATCTGAGAATTTTAACCGAATTCTTACCTTGTAGTTCGGACCTCAGCCCTTCTCAGCAGAGCTCGTCTTCGGGGGATCTTCTTCCGGAGATGATGGAGAGCGGGACGCCTCCTTCTGCTGGGCCGCCTAGCGAGGCGGGCGACCCTGAGGTGTCGTCACGGAGGGTTTCTCCGAGTTCGGCAGGGGCGGAAGATAGCGATGGGGCCCTCCGAAGTTCTCCGCGTCCGGCCTTCGAAAGAGGCCATGGGACGAGTCCGGCACCTTCTGGTGCTTGGCCGGAGGAGCTAAAAGGTTCTGCTAGGGCGAGCTTCCATTTCAGAGGAGCACCGTGCATTAAGGGGCATGGTGATTGAAAGGATTTCGTCCGCAGAGAGCGGACTGCGTGAGGCCGTCGAAAGTTTATTGACGGGTTTTGAGGTACATTACATAATGTATACTTTCGTTAGTTGCACGTAAATAAGATGCGGCCTATGTAGATAGTAGCCCCTGAGACTCTGCATGTCATCAATAAGATGCGGCACGCGGAGGATCATAATCCCAGGTCTAAAATTTCGCCTTTTAATGTAGGCTGCAGGGTGTCTAGAATCAATCCGAACTGCTGGTTTTGCCGAACTAAAGCGGCAACTGGACGTGGCAGATGCCGACATCGTGCTTGTCAACAAGCGGTTGGATGAGGCTCAAGGTATGTGATTCCTCGGGCAGCGTTAAGTAAGAAGAGTTTTATGCCAGCGTCTTACGATATGTATGCTTGACGCAGATGGTGCGGCCGCCGTGGAGAGTCTTAGGGCAGGACTTGCCCGAGCTAAAGATGAAGCCAGGAGAAGTGATGTGGCTGCCAAGAAGGCCCTTGAAGAGCTGAGAGCCGAACAGGCTTCTCATTGCCGAAGCAAGGAAGAGATAGCCACTATGGCCGAAAAGTTAAAGAGCACTGCAGACCGTTGCATACTTCTTGAGAAAGAAGACCAGGCGAGACAGGCGGTCCTAGAAAAGGCCATTGCTGATGCCAAGGATGCGCGCTCTGCAATGAGAGCTGCGAAGGAGGAGCTGCATCAGGCCGAACAGATTGCGGCTGGAAAGCCTTCATGCTGTGGAGAAAATTTTGCGATCCGAAGTTTGCTCCGTTGGACCGGATGTGGAGTGTGGAGGACACCTATCTGGATTTGGCAGCGAGTGCTGCTGATGCAACCGAACACTTCCGAGATCTGGAAGATCGTGAAGTGGAAAAATTGTTCTGGTTGCAATTTCACAATCCAGAGCATCCACTAGCAGTGGACGATCGTTTGGCTCAATGGGCCAAACTTAATAGGTTGTCCGGACTCACCATGAAGTATGTCATGGGTCATCTGCGGCCGGGGAGGTCGGAGCCGAAGAGTTATTTTAGCTTGGTGCAGCAATTCCTTGAAGCAGTGCCGCGCATTAATGCAATGAAAAGGTCGGCGTGTATAGAGGGTGCAAGGATGGCTCTTGCCCGTGTCAAGACATACTGGGCAGAGATGGAGACCACCGTTATTGCGTCCCAAGATTCGGAGAAAAGCCGAGTATCCTCCGAGCACTATTTTCAGGAAGTCCTTGAAGGCGCTCGTGTAATAGAGTCGCAGTGCTCGAAGGATGCTATGTTATTATAGCATATGTAATGATGAAGTAATATTTTTATAAACTGTAGTGGCCTTTTTATACTTGTGCCTTCAAGTATTGTGAACACCTCCTGTGCGTCCGTCTTAAAATATATGTATAAAATCTGAAAGATTGCAATCGTTGGCTTCAACTCCCACGCACATAGTACGGGGGTGCTCGCAGAAGACGCATCTTCACACTTAACCCAACGTCTTGGTCCTACAAAGGAGGTGATAGCGCAGCGGGCCAGGCAACCGGACTATAATGCTTTAACACTTTCACTTAGCCGTCGGAGCTTGACAGTGGGACTATTTAGGTATCCCATTGGTGGCGACTGCGCTCGCCCGAGTTCGGGGCGCGTATGTGCCTGACCGGGAAGCGGCCCTTCGTTAACGCGGAGGAATCCGATAGATTCCAATAGGTCATCGAGTGGTTGACCAGTCTCACGCTACATCATGACAGTCACTTTTCGGCTTTCTCTACTGAGGTACTCGCCCGGCCGAACCGGGGCACAATCGCAGTAGTTCTCCTAGTGCTACCTTAGCCGATAGAGCGGAACGTAAGGTAGCCGAACTCAGGAGCCGGGCAACCCAACATTTGACCAAAGACATGATTCGGAGCTGATGCATATAATGCCAAAACTCGCGACGCCGAACACTCCCTAAGGTGTTCGGTCTTTATGAGTGCGGGCTAAACAACACTCTTTGCTTAAAAAAGCCCCTAGTGTCCAGGTACGTGCAAAAAATTCTGACGTGGCCACATGCCAAGACGCCAGCCTCCTCCTTGGTTATGTCGGAAAGAACCAGGGGATATATTGCAACAAGAGACAGTAAAAAAGGTTTACGCAGGGTCTTAATCTGAAAAGAATCCTTTAGAACGGTTCCCTACTGCACGTCTGCGCTTGTGTCTCCGTTGTGCCGTATCATGGACGGGCGCCGCACGACATTCATCTGTAAAAGAGAGGAACTAAACTGAAAACGGGTCGTGCCGAACAAAAGGTTTTAAAATAAATGAAATATAAAGTAAAATGTAAAATTGAGCTTTATTGTCTCTGCGTATAGCCCCTAGTACGTGGGTATATGGCCTCTAAGCCTGCGTTGATGATGGACTTGTGCCGAACTCGTCTATTCCGGGTCCGTGGCCTTTAATGACCTATGTCAAAAAGTCTTTTGGCTGGTGAGGCCATTTTATTGTGCGGCTGTCCAGGCGGCCGCACAGTCCTCCGCTTGTGAGAGGCGCACTTTAGTGCGTCCCTTTCAAAGAGATGATGCCTCGTGGACCGGGCATCTTAAGCGTGAGAGATGCATAGTGCGGTATTGCATTAAAGCGAGCGAAAGCTTCGCATCCCAGTAGTGCTTGATAGCGACTTGAAAACGGGACGACATGGAAGGTCAGCTTTTCGCGACGGAAGTTATCGGCAGAGTCGAATATAACTTCGAGCCGGGGAAAACCCATACAATGGGTGTCCGGACCAGGTGCTACCCCTTGAAAGGAGGTTTTGCTGCGACGGATTCTTGCTGGGTTTATCCCCATGTGATGGATTGTATCCTGATATATCAGGTTTAGTCCACTGCCGTCGTCCATAAGGACATTTATAAACTGGAATCCGCCAATTATTGGTTCGAGTATCAGGGCAGTCCAGCCTGCGTTTTTGATATTTCTAGAATAGTCTAGCTGATCGAAGGTGATTGGTTTTAATAACCAGTGGCGGGACCCCCTGGGGATAGGTCGTATTGTGCGTACCTTTATGGGTGCCGCATGTTTCGCTACGTGAAGTAAGTTCACTGTTTTTACTTCTTGTGGGAAGTTCTTTTGTCTCCTGGTGCTCTGCTTCTGGGGTTCGTCCTCGTCTTCGCTTGGTGTATCGAGCCCCTTGTGTTCGGCATTGAGTCTGCCGGATTGTTTGAAAACCCAACAATCTCTGTGGGTGTTGTTAGCAGGCTTCCCCGGAGTACTGTGTATCTGACATATCCTGTCCAGGATTCTATTCAAGTTGGACGGATCATCCCTATTATCCTGGAGGGGTGGTTTTGTCTGATTTTGTCGCGAGCCTTTGAATCCGACATTGACTGTCGTGCTCTTTGGATTTTTTTTCTTTAGTTTGGCGACGATCCTTGTTGCGTCGCGGTTTTCCGTTTCCATCCCTGATTTCGGATGTACTTGGGTCGCTGGGGTTGCATCTTGCCAACCAGCTGTCCTCTCCTGCGCAAAAGCGGGTCATGAGGCTTGTGAGTGCGGCCATTGTTCTTGGCTTTTCCTGGCCGAGGTGTCTGGCGAGCCATTCGTCTCGGACATTATGCCTGAAAGCTGCTAAGGCTTCGGCGTCCGGACAATCTACTATCTGATTCTTTTTAGTAAGGAATCTATTCCAGAACTGCCGAGCTGATTCTCCGGGCTGTTGAGTTATGTGACTGAGATCGTCTGCATCCAGAGGGCGGACATAGGTCCCTTGAAAATTTGCTCGGAAAGCGTCCTCGAGCTCTTCCCAACTTCCAATTGTGTTTTCGGGAATGCTTTTAAGCCAGTGCTGGGCTGGCCCTTTAAGCTTAAGGGGTAAATATTTAATGGCGTGAAGATCATCTCCTCTAGCCATATGTATGTGGAGGATATAATCTTCGATCCAGACTCCGGGGTCTGTTGTTCCATCATACGCCTCTATATTAACGGGTTTGAATCCCTCTGGAAATTCATAGTCCAGAACCTCATCGGTGAAGCATAGGGGGTGTGCGGCGCCCCTGTATTTGGGTGTGCCGGATTCTGATGATGGCTTTTTTGCATTGCTCGCAAGAGCTTGCTTTCTTGGCCCATAAATGGACCTTGTTGGGCCATGATGCAACTCCTTAGGTGGGTCGCATACCGATTTGAGTGCGATGCCACTTGCCGCCTTATTGGGTCGTCTATCCGACCGTATGGCTTTTTTGTTTTTTTAGTGCGAGGGCTCTAGGGCCTCTTCGTCGAATTCGGGCAGGAGCTTCCTCTTTGGATAGCTTTTAGTACGGCGACCATCGCCGTATCTGTCTGCGGTGTTGATTACTTTGTTCCATTTAATACGGAGTGCATCTTCCGCTGTCTTTAGCTTCCACTTCTGCTTTTTCAGGCTTCGTGCAGTTGCAACGAGCCTCTTGTGGAGACTTTTCTGCTCCATGGATTTATCTGGCGTAAGGTTGTCTGGAATGCCTTTTTCGTCGGGGGAGGGAGTTTCGGTTTCTCTATCCATGTTGCCCTGTTCGGACGGCTGCTCTAAGGCTTGCTCGTCGCCTACCGGCTTGTCCTGCTCTATGGCTGGGTTTTTATCGAGGCGGGGCTTGGGTCGGCGTTTATGCCGACGCTTTGATTGCTTTCCGGGGGGTCTATCTCCCGTTCCATCTCCTTTTTCCTCGTTGTCGTTTCCCTTAGGGGTATCTACCATGCACACATCGTGAGATGTGGTGGATTTCCAGTGCCCTATGAGCGTTGGTTCATCGGTATCTCCTGCATCGTCATCCATGCTGTCGAAGTTTGCAGAGTCGAAGTTGAGCACGTCGTTTAGGCTGTCGACGGTGGCTACAAAGTGGGTGGTGGGTGGGCTTTGAATTTCCTCATCGTCCGTATCCCATCCTCGCTGACCGTAATTCGGCCAGAGCTCTCCTGATACAGAGAGAGACTTGAGAGAGTTCAAGATGTCGCCAAGAGGCGAGTGCTGAAAGATGTCCGCGGCGGTAAACTCCATTATGGGTGCCCAATCGGATTCGATTGGCAGGGGCACGGGGGGTTCGGAGTCCGGATAGGAGTCCGGACCCTCGGAGTCATGGGCCGTGCGGAGTGCGGGGCTAGCATTCGGCTCAATTGCCTTTGAGATCGCAGCCCCCGAGGTGACGTCCAACCACTCATCCTCGATAGGTGTAATAGGCTCCGAGTCTAAGGTCGGAACTGGTGCATGTGCGGCCTCCAGGACACTGTTTGGAGGCAGAGCTAGATCATGCCCCTCGAGGTAGTGCGGTGCGCTTGGCTGTGGCTCGAACCCGTCGAAGATCAGGTCTCCGCGGATATCAGCCGTGTAGTTTAGGCTTCCAAACCTGACTTGATGGCCAGGGGCGTAGCTTTCGATCTGCTCCAGATGACCAAGCGAATTGGCCCGCAGAGCGAAGCCGCCGAAGACGAAGATCTGTCCAGGGAGAAAAATCTCACCCTGGACCTCATCGTTATTGATGATCAGAGGAGCCATCGGGCCTAAAGGCGAAGACACAGAGGAACTCTCACTGAAAGCACCAATGTCGGTGTCAAAACCGGCGGATCTCGGGTAGGGGGTCCCGAACTGTGCGTCAAGACCGGATGGTAATAGGAGACAAGGGACACGATGTTTACCCAGGTTCGGGCCCTCTCGATGGAGGTAAAACCCTACTCCTGCTTGATTAATATTGATGATATGGGTAGTACAAAAGTAGATCTGCCACGAGATCAAGGAGGCTAAACCCTAAAAGCTAGCCTATGGTATGATTGTGTATGATGATTGTTCTGTCCTACGGACTACAACCCTCCGGTTTATATAGACACCGGATAGGGTTAAGGTTACACAGAGTCGGTTACAATGGTAGGAGATCTTGAGTATCCGCATCGCCTAGCTTGCCTTCCACGCCAAGGAAAGTCCCATCCGGACACGGGACGAAGTCTTCAATCTTGTATCTTCATAGTCCAGGAGTCCGGCGAAGGTATAGTCTGGCTACCCGAACACCCCCTAATCCAGGACTCCCTCAGGTCCCCTCGTCAGTCCGACGTGGCGAACGCGCCCGGACTCCCCCATATCCGCCCTACATTTGGGCTGGATATGAGGAGTACTGGTCAGACTGGGTGTTTGAGGTCCGTCTGAGGCGTCCTTCTAGGTCAGTTTTTTGTGTCCCGTCACTGACCAGTTGTTCACCCGGACGTTTTAGACGAGTTTAGAACGCCCGGCTGTAGATGCTCTAATACACCTTATATTTGGGAAGGAGGTCCGCATATCTTGCGAATTGATCAATCCACATCGCAAGTGCAGTGACCGCTTGTGGTGTCGCGATATCTAACGGTGGGTGACATGCATGCATGCTTGCAACCAGCATCTAGCATCTGTTATGATGCGTGCGTGCGTGGGTATCACCTATCCAGCGATCCTTCCTGAGTCCCTTCCATGGTCTCCGCAAAAGAGAGAAAGGAAAAGGTTCTCTGGGCGCTGCAACTGGGAAGGACGGGAATCGTGGATGGAAAGGCTATGAAATCGGCATCGATGGCAGGGTTATCGGCATCCAAAAATCAGCCGCGCGGGCCACCCAGTGGATGTGGATGAGATGACCATGACGCTGGTGTGCGCTGCGAGCCACAAAGAAAATATCCAATCTAGATGTAGATCGAGGTGGACGGAGCATGCACGAGACCCAATCATTCGATCCATCGAGAAGATGAGTACTATACCCGATCGCCCCGCCTGCTAGCTGGTCAAATTCGCTTTCCTGGTCCGGCCTGCGCTCCCGTTGATCTTTTCGCGCCGCGGAGGTTCCTCGGTGGCAGGGGCCCTCCAATCCTCCCCTGACACGATTTCATCTACTCAGCGAGAGGACTCGACTAAACCTGGCAATGGTTACATAACTGAACTAAACCTAAACCATAACCAATCAATGTGGAGTGTGAACCAGAACTAAACCACACCTCAAATGGTCGCGCAGAACCAAAACCAAACCAAACCGTATGCTCTGTCCACCTCAACCAAAACCAAACCACTCTTTGATCTATGGGCTTAACCCGGTTCTTAGTTTTGGGTTGAAACCAAATCAATCAGGTGTATCGGCAAAGCTAACCGGCAAGCAAGCTAGCTAGCAACTTAATTGATCTACATTAGCAGCTCAGTACGCGTGTGCCCAGCCGCGTCGCCCCGCATAGCGTATGTACGTCTTTGTCCAGCTGCGTCGCGTCGCGTGCGTAACTCCAGTCCGAGAACCGGTTCTGAACCATGATTCGCAGCTGTCAGCGACCAAACCATTTAGGCCCACACCCAACCATACCCAACTGGTTTTTATGCAAACCCAAACCAAACCAAACTTGTAACAGTCTGGGCTCATCACAACCTGAACCAATCAAGCCCAGGGCAAAAAACCAAACCATTGGCCCCGGTTAAACAATAACTATTCTCAGATTTAGACTCGACGTATATGCCCTCGTCCATTTCTTTTTCCGAAATAAATAGGGAAGCATCCTCGGCCTATGGATCAAGCGATGCATATACACCCTATTAATCTATAGTTTGAACATGCAGAAAATTCAAGTTTATCAAAAGTTAAGTGTAGTATAAATGTGTTGCCTAGTCTCTTTCATCAGATCGGTTTTTTTTGTTGTATTGGATAGAACATGCACTTTTACATGGTATTGGAGCCAAGAGGTCTCGTGTTCAAGATGGAATGTTGACGTATAAATGTGTTGTCTAGTCTCTTCCATCGATCTTTTGGTTGTATTGGCTAGAGCATGCACTTCTACGTTAAGAAAAAACCACAAGCCGCCGCCCATGACGCAAGTGCACCCTCATGCATCACTAATCCTACTAATAGGTCGACCAAGTTGCGATCCAACCTGTGCTTGAATGGTTAGAAGAACAGTGGTATCCTGAGCCCAACAGAGTTCAAGTTCTAACTTGACATTGGTGCTCGCACTTTTCTTGATTAATTTTAGACCTTCCAGCAATTTGCGTTCAGTGGGAGGATACATTCCCGTTGACTACGAAAGCGCTAATGGCGACCTTGTCGATCATCAAGATGATGTGTTGGATCGGCCTCTCGAAGGTGCTCATAAGGGTAAGGTGTATGTGCGATAATAGATGTGAGTATATGCTCGTATATATGATCAACTTTGATTGTACTGTGTTTGATAAAAAAGATCGTCGACCAAATTAATTGCATATGCCCTAGTCCAGCAACGACTATAAACAACATATTTATGATACGTATATGGTTCTTTATCTCTTCTTGATGCATCAATTGATTTCGCAGTAAGAACCGAAATTTGGCAGATTTTTTATGGACATTTAATGTTTGCCTAATCCCAAAACAATGATCCTTAGAAACAAGAAATCTTTTTATTTTTAACGTGGGCCTAACAAAATGGAAATACATAAATAAATAAACAGAATACACGCACGTACATTTGGTTGAGTGGACGAGATGGTACGGTCACAATTATATACTTCCTCTGTCCGGAAATACTTGTTGGAGATATGGATGTATCTAGACGCATTTTAGTTCTCGATACATCCATTTTTACCTATTTCTCCGACAAGTATTTTCGAACGAAGGAAGTACAAAGGATCGAAGGTCACGTGCCTGCTTGGTACAGTTATGGTGCAAAGTGAAACGTCACATTGTCCTAATCAATGTTTATTTAGTGAGAAAAGATATTTCCGTTAAAACGTTTATCATGAGCTCATCAGTTTTTTTTTAACATCAATACATAGTACGGACACAAGCGCTTATATACACGCGCTTACCCTCACCCCTATGAACACACACACACCATACCTCTATGAGCATCTCCGAAAAACTGAGCCGGCATATCATCTTAAGATTTACGGAGTCGGGGAGGGGCAGGCGGCCGCCCTGGGTCCGCTAATATCACGGGACCCCCTTTCAAGTATGCAGAAGATGGTAGGCCATGGCCCAGGAGGCAGGGATGCAGTGCCGACGAGACGAGGAAGAAAAAATTGTAGGTCGTTCTGTTTCCTTGCAATCGCCGAGCTCCTAGAGAAACACATACATCCTCCCTCCATGCGGAGATACTGGGCCAGGCCCTACGCACGGACGCTTGACAATCGTAGCCCTCTCGTTTTTCTTTTCCGTCTTCAACGCCCACGCCATTTCCCGATCACCAGTAGACTCACTCTCAGGTTCTGGTATGGATCGTTTCGCTTCTTTTGGATTGAATCCTCTAGCATTGCATGGATTTTTATATTTATATGGTTTCTTGGACTTGCCCCTAGTAGTAAAACATTGGAGCCATGGTGTTACGCATGAACTAATGTGTTTAACTCAATGACCAATTTTGTGATTTTGTAGTGATGCTGAGAAAGAATGATCTCAAAACCATTCAGATGGTTCCTTCCCTATACGAAACTTCAGCTTATATCTTGAAGATCAAAGTGGACATAAAATCATGATTATGGAACTGTGGATGATATCAAGTGATATATTGAATTTACTAAATTTTCTATTTAACACTTTTATCATATAGTCAGTGAACTTTAACTCGCTATCCTCTGTTATCTATAGGGTGCATACGGTTCTAATGCTTCATGAAAAAGCAAAAAAAATATATTATCAAGAAGAACATATATAAGGTGGCACTGGATGTGTGGATGATGGCCGAGGTATGCATGTTGCCTTATGTGATTGCTTTGGTCCTACTATAAGAAGCACATGCATCTTTTAGATAGCTACATAATGTGGAAAAAATGATGTGAGATCCGCAAATGTCTAAATATGGGTTTATAATAACGGGCATCGGGGTCTAGTTTCGCCCCGGACCCCTGCAATCTCAATACCGGCCCTACCTTGGAGGTGCTCATAGAAATAGGGTATATGTGCATGCGTTCACAGAGGTGAGTGTATGTGAGCATCTGTGTTTGTACTGTGTTAAAAACAGTTTTCGGCGTATTGAAATTTTCAGAGCTAGGATTATGCTTAAGGGCATCTATAATTAATAACTTATAATGCCCAAGCAACCCCCACCGCCGAGTTTTAAAGGACGTGACTTTCCCTCTAAACCTCGCCAAGTTTCCATCTCCGACAACCTCCCCGTCAGTAAGGAATTTTTTACATGGTTTTCTTTCCTATGTTAGTCACATTTTAGTCGACTGATCAATCTTTTCCATCGACACCGAGTCTTTATCATCCTCCTGCTTCTCTTTCGACCTTCAATATAGAGAACCACCCCTTCGACACTGGCCTAACTGCGTGTCACCGCCACCCGCGGCCAGCGGCATTATCGCACGTGTCTCACCGCCCCGCCCCACCCTTCCCTATGAGGCCCGCCATGATCTGGGTTGCTTCTTGATAAGGTGATTGATGCTTGAAATTTCGGGAGAGGATTTTTAGCACCAAGGTGCGGGGGCATGCAGATTTCCAGCAGCTCGATTGCCACGTGATCCGAAAACTGGTTTGGTCTTTGCATGTGCTTTAGCCCTTAAGAGCATGAACTACAGAGGAAACACCTTACTGCTGCCCCATGAATCCACCTAGACATAACAGAAAAGGGCAACCGGTTCAATTCCTAACCCCACAATGCAACACCCGAGGCTACAACTTCACTAGGGCCTACACGTTCTCTCTCTCCAAACAATAACAGTGCCCGATCCATCTTAGCATCTTCTTCCCAAAATTTCCCCACACTTCTTCTCCAAATCCCCATCTCTGCATGAATGTGAATCTTTGTTGGTGCAGAGGACAAGCTCGATAGCTGCGTACCATGGATCTGAACCCCAAGCTTGAACCTCCAGCCATGGCCATGTTCCCTGACTCTATGTGCCCGCCATGATTGCACCGCCAAGCTCGCGTGCTTGCTTGGTTTGGACCGGCCACCACCGCCATGGCGGCAACCTCGAGTGTGCCCCGCTAGCCATGGTTGTGACCTTGATTTGTTGCTTGATTTTCCTCCTTAATGTAGAAATGCCCATTTATCTCCCCTTTCTTCCTTTTATCACGTTTTCGCTCGAGGAAGCCGCCTCTTCTGCAAGAATCACATGTCCTCTGCAAGAGATAGCTTTTCTACCATAGTGGCATCTGAGCCTAGCCTACAGGGCAGCCGGGCTGGGGCTACACATTGTCCATGCCCTGATTACCTTAGATGTGGTCCATGTTGTGCAACTTTTCACAGCTTTTGATAGCCCCACCCAGTGGCGGATCTAGGCCCCAGGCCGGGGGTGGGGGGGGCATGAGGCCCATTTTCTTTGTATATTGTGGCACAATTACTGTAGCAACTGGTACAGTATACGAAGGGGGCCCGGGGCGGCCCACTGGGCTGGATCCGCCCCTGGCCCCACCCATCCCACATCTCATGTTTTTTTATTTTGAGTTTCAAATTTGAATCTATTATATCCTTTAAATTGAAATTCCAATTTATTTTTATTATGCATATTCGTATTTCTAGTGCTTTCAAATAAGATCAATTTTGAATACTTTTTGATGAGTTTTTAGAACTTTGTTAAGTTTCAAATGATGAAACTTCAAACTTGGTACGAGTGAACAAAAAAGTTGCAAGTTTCAGAAACTTAAACTTAAAACTTGGTGTGCCCCCATGCAAAATCCAACAACTTTGCGGATCGCGAGACAAATCGGGCGGTTGGTCAAGTTTCAACTACTAAAACTTGATAGGAACGATGATAATTTTAGCAAGTTTCAAAAACTTAAACTTAAATGCTAAACCAATAAAAAGCAGTCGGGGGAGTAGCAAACACTATGAACCTACATACAAGTAAGCTGACATCCCCAGCATAACCATGTTACTCCCTCTAAACCAAAAAAAAAATGTCGTGACTTTATTTCGGTTTTAGTTCAAAATTTTCAGACTAAAGCCACCACAAGGTTTTGGATAGGAGGGAGTAGTATTTTGTTTTTGCGGGGATAACCCTGTTTGTATTTAATAAGTCCAAATGATAAGGCCCACATGTGTGGCACGAAATAAACTTGGTACGAGTGAACAAAAAACTTGGTACGAGTGAACAAAACTTCAAACTTCTTGATGGCAACTTTAGTTACAAAAGGATGGCAACTTTAGTTGTGGTACACGGCAACTTTTTGTTTGGATGTCAAGTTACCATTTTGTTTATATTGTTTTTTTCAGTGATAAATTTAGTGTAAAAAAACATGTGAACGGTGTTACTACATGCCACACATGTGGCAGTTATTGACGTCTCTATAAAGCAGTAAGCAGAGCAATTGCATCATCGTCTAAAAGTGCAATCTGTCCAATTGAGTGGCGATACTCTGCTAGATACACTTTGACCGGTCACATGCACTGAGATACTCCAATTGGCTAGTATCCCGGTTAATTTATTAACCCACATGCACTTCCCTTTCGGCTTCCACGATATATTAGCACCCCGGCACCAGCGTCGATCGGCAGTGCACATCGGCCAGCTAGAGCATATCATGCATGCATGAGCGTACGCAGCGGCAGCTAGCTGGCGGCGCCACTTGGGAATACCCACTCCTGCCCTCGCGCATACGAATAGGCCTCGACGGCGCGACACGTCCCAACGCTGCAGATGTGCTGAGGGCCCGCTCGTCAGTGAACGAAACTCGATTGGCCATCTTATTATCTGCAAATCCCATTAGTTAAGTAGTTAACGACCGGCTGTCCTCTTCAATTGAATGCAGGAAAGAGATGGACCGTTGGATGAAAGAACAATTGAGAGTAACACGCGCGAGCTTAACTAATGCGGAGTACTACAGCACGTACGCATGGGCCATGCATGGATGATCAACGCTGACAGGTGCTTAGCATTGAAGGGGCAGTGAGATTGTGTGCTTGGCCTGTTGGCCATGCCATATCTCGGGACCAGCCGCCGGCCAGTGGGACGGGACGGAGTGGTGGTTGTGTGGATATGTACGTAGTCGCGCGTGCATGTGTGTGGATAAGGCCGGCCGGCCGGAAGAAGATGCTGACCGCCATTGATCGGCCAGCGGAGCGAGGAGACCCATCCGATCCAACTTGGCGTACGACAGCTCCGTCCCTAATTGCCAGTTCCCATCCAATCCAATCCAGCCGATCGGGAGCCAACCAACCACTCGCCGGCGCCGCCCCCCACACGCCCGGACTCGTTTTTCTTAGAATTATGCCCGGACTCATCGATATGATTAATAGAGTGCAAAAGCCCAGCTAAATTTACGGCACCCCAAGCCCAGCTCTCTAAAATGAAAATTTTAGAAAACATACAGATTCCCAATTAACTTTGCACTTCACGCCGGTCGAATATGAAGGTCTTGGGGTGCTAAACACGGAGAAATTTGCAAGGGCACTTCGCTTGCGTTGGTTTTGGTTCGAACGGAAGGAACCCATCAAGCTATGCGTTGGGACCGGCAATCCATGCGACGAGATGGACAAAAATCTTTTCTATGCTTCAATGACCATAAGGCTGGTCATAGTGGGGAGTAACTTATACTAGTGTCATGCATATGACACTAGTCTAAATTACTACCTTCATAGTGTAAAGTAACATAGTAGTAGTGTCATAAATGTCTTCATTTATTAGCTTGTAGACTCATCCTATCTTGGGAAGCGCTATGTTATAGTAACATATTATGTTACCACTTTTCATTAACTACATGTCACATAAGCAAAATTTTCTTGAAAAGCGCTATGTTACTTGCTAAGTTACTCCCACTATGACTAGCCTAACCGTTGGCAACGGTGCGCACGCCCTTCTGGGACTCCCCTTGGGTGCGGGACCGCAAGCCAAGAGACATCGCACCGCTTATCTACGCCGCTTCCTCTAGGAAGACATGGAACCTTCGGGAAGCCCTCCAAGATGATGCTTGGGTTCGCAAGATCAAGGTCACTCCCAACTTCACCTTCGAACATCTTCGACAATTTATTGAGCTTTGGTCCACCATCCGCTACTTCCCTCTTGAGGTGCACGCCGAAGACGACATTGTGTGGAAACACACAGAGAGCGGGATTTACAGTGCCAAGTCCGCCTACTTGGCCCAGTTTTTTGGCATCATCCGCTCACCCATGGAGCTTGCAGTGTGGAAGGCCTGGGCCCCGCCCAAGGTTAAATTTTTCGTGTGGTTGGCCATGCAAAATAGGGTATGGACTACTGACCGGTTGGCCAAACGGGGGTGGCCCAATTGTGGGCTTTGTCCTCTTTGCAAGCGCGTGCAGGAGTCCATCGATCACCTCCTCTTCAGATGCCGGTACACTACTAGACTTTGGGAAATGATAAAAGATTGGCTCCAGCTCGAAAGCATCAACACTTCCACTTGGCACTTAGCACAGTCAACCAAAGAGTGGTGGATCGGGCTCTCCGACTCTACCATACCAAATAGGAAGGCCATGGCTACCCTCTCTATGCTCACCTCTTGGACAATCTGGAATGAAAGGAACGCTCGCATCTTCCAACTCAAGAGTGCCCCACCGACGGTTTTACTAGCTAACATCAAGACTGAGGCTCAAACTTGGGTCACCGCGGGTGCAAAGAAATTGGGATCTATCATGCCGCGAGAGTAGGCCTTTTGTAGTGGTGTTGTAACACGATGGGTGTTGTAACACAAACTTTAAACTCCTTTTCCCCCTCTTAATTAATGAATGAGGCAAGTCTTTTCTCCAAAACATTTTTTTAAATGTGAAATATTTTTTAATTATGAAAATTTTATAAAAATGCCATTTTTAAGACAGGAAACACTTTTGAATACATGAAAAAACAATCCCGAAAGTTTTTAATAAAGTTTGAACAATATTTAAAAATCTCAAACATTTTTGAAAAACACAAATAATTTCCTAAAATCATGAAAAAATGAAAAGGCTATTTTTTTTAAATCATGAAAAAGTGGATTTTTATGACAATGGAAAACTTTGTTTAAACTCCAAAAGAAAATTCAGGAAAAACAATTTTTTATTACAAAAAAGGGAACCTATTTTGAAAATCCAAAATAAGAAAATGCAAACATTTTGACAAATTGGCGAACTTTTTTTGAGAAACACGTATAATTTTTTTAATTGTGAACATTTTAATGAAAATCACGATATTTCTTGAAAATTCTGATAAAAAGGGAATGTAGAAAATAAGAAGAAAACTCGAATAAGAAAGAAAATCGGGTAAAACTGTCAAAGAAAAAACTGGTTGGGAACCTTCAAGAAGGTTTCCAAAACCAGTTAAAACTGGGGAGCTCCTAACTGGCGCTTTTAGCGCCGCCAGACGAACCCGGCGCTCACGCGCTCTCCTGGGTGGACCGGCCCATCAACGCTGCCGTGCTAACACGAGTTGGTTTTGTTCAAAAAAAACCCCAGTATTGTTCGATAAAAAATGTGCTCCCGTGAGGATTCGAGCTGCCACCGTTTAGGTCATGCGCATGTTGCCTAACCACTAGAACTACTACAAGCTTGTGAACATTTTCATTTCAAAAATTTAAAACATTGCTGCACTATTTCTTCCACATACATTTCAAGAAAAAACGTGATTTTTTTGGGAAAAAATCAGAACAAAATATTAAAAACAATCACGACTTAGAAAAGAGTTCATGTATTCCTAAAAAAATTATGAATTAGGAAAAAGTTCTTCTATTTTTAGAAAAAGTTTACAAAATTTCAAAAAGTTCACTGATTTCTGGGAAAAAGATAATCGATTTTAAAAAATAAGTTCATTGAATATCGGAAAAAAGTTCACCGAATTTCAAAAAAGTTCATCTATTTTGAAAAAAGTTCACAAACTTCAAAAAAATGTTTATTGAACTTGAGAAAAAGTTCATCGAATTAAAAAAAGACCATCTAATTTGAAAAAAGTTCATCGAATTTGAAAAATAGTTCATGGATTTGGAAAAAAATTCATCAAATTAGAAAAAAGTTCATCGAATTTGAAAAAAATCATGAATTTTGAAAAAAGTTCATCGAATTTGAAAAAACGTTCATATAATCCGGTGATCTTTTTATATAGAATTAGAAAAAAAGGAAGAAAGAAAATGAAAAAAGGAAAAGAATAAATAAAAGAAAGAAGAAAAAAGAAAAAGAAAAAGAAAATAATACAAGAAAGAAGAAGCTGCACATCATCACATGACACAGCAGGCTCGGGTGGTTAGCGAGTGTTGCGCTGTAACCTCGCCACCCGGGATCGAATCCATGTCAGCCCTTATTTTTGCAGCAGTTTACGAAGGAAGCCCATCGGGGAAGGGGGGGTGTGCGCCGTGTATCATTATCACTGTAACCGGCCCTATGAGCGCCGTTTAGGATTTGCCTTAAAACAGTGCACTATGCTATGCTAAAATTGTTCCGGCCCATCCTAGAGCGCTCGCCTCGCTTGGATTCTCCGTTCAATCTACAGCTGCCGCACCTTGCGACAGATAGAATTTTCCGCAGCTATGTGCCGCCCGCACAGACTCCTATAAAAGTGTCGCCTCCAGGAATTCACTGTTGGACCACCTAGTGGCAACATGGCATCGTCACGCTGATGCCACAATAATAATGTATTTGAAAAATGTACCATCTGTGTGTGTCTATATATATATATAAAAGAAAACCAATCAAAATAAAAGAAAAAACAATGTATTTGAAAAATGTACCATCTCTCTGTGTGTGTCTATATATATATACAGGGATTGACTATTAGTCACCCTAGGTGAGGAATAGTTATTCTTCAACCCCCCCCCCCCTCTATTTTACCATCAATGAACCGTAATTTTACGTTCCGTAAATTTTGGCTTATTTCCGAAGTAAAAAGAGACCGTAAGAAAATATATAGTCGTCGAAAAATATATTTTATGTTATGTAAAATTAGAAATGTAAAAACATAGTGTAAAATACACATAAACTGTAAATGTTTTTGTCTTATGACCTATATTTTTATTTTCTTATGTGAAATTTTACGTCGTGAATCGATAGGAATGTAACTATTTGCATTCCAAATGTAATTTAATTATGAAATGATCATAAGATTACCTCGGATGATGAATAACTTATTCTGCACCCTGGGTGATGAATAGTAATACTATATACATATATATACAAAAAAGAAAACCAATCAAAATAAAAGAAAAAAACAAAGAAATACATAAAAAGGGAAAGGGAAACAAAATACTAGGAAAAATCTGAATAAAACCATCCTACAAACAGAGGGAAACCCCACAAAAGAATAGTAAAAGAAAACTCGCGCTCAAGTACATTGTTAGGCCAGCCGATAGCCACACGTTGTAGGCGATCCCAATAGGAATCGGTACGGACGACAAATAGCCCTAGCCGCGGATTACGGCCTAGTTCAATATGTTGCGCTGGCTCGCCTACGGCGTGCGGTGAATGGGCCGTCCCAGTAAAGGAAGTTAGATAACTGATTTCTACAGTTCACTTATTTATTTTTCTTTTATTGCTAGTTATTGGATTTTATTTATTTCTTCAGTTCACTTATTTGTTTCTCAAAAACAAACTATTAGTTTCTTCAGTTTTCATTAGTTTTTTGATTTTCCGTGTTTCTCTATCAGTTTCCTTTTGAAAAAATATCTCTTACTATTTATTTTTTAATACATGCCTACTATTTTCAATGCAGGTGCACATTGTACATTTTTGTACAGACCTGAAACATTTTCAAATATATGCTGTATATTTTTCAAAATATATGTTTTGAATCTTTTTCAAATACTTGTTATTCATTTTTCAAATACTTGTTGAATATTTTTTTAGTGATATGCAACATTTTCTAAACTACGTGAATATTTCTTTACGATATACAAACATATTCGAAAGTGTGATGAACATATTCTTGGAACACTTGAATACTTTTTTCTTAATTGTCACAAACAATTTTTTTAATGAGATGACACATTTTCTGAAACAACGTGATTGTTTTTTTTAATGTCATGCACATTTCTTCGAATGAGACAAAACATTTATAAATTATGTCTGCATTTTTCTTAAATGTATAGTTTTCAAAATTTCATAAACACATTTTGAAAACACGGGAATATATTTTAAAATGTGATGGACATATTTTTGAAACACCTGAACTTTTTAAAAATGTCGGAAAGTTTTTTGAATATGAAAACATTTTTTTACATCGTATAGGCATTTTAAAAATGTCATAAGCAGATTCTTGAATAGCATGCTTTTTAAGATGTCATGAAGATTTCTTTGAACGAGACAAAACATTATATTTGACCTGCGCGAATATCTCTTACAATCTATACAGAAATTAGGAAAAATGTTAATATTTATATTTAGCTGACATGGGCATATTTCTGAATAATTAAAAATACTTTTTAAACTAGGTGAACATTTTTAAAATTAATAAACCTTTTCTAAAAATTGACAACCTTATTTTTGAAATACGATATATTTCTCTAAATGTTGGGAACATTTTTTTAATGGTACAAAACTTTTTTTTGTGAGTGATGCATACATTTGTTTTCATTGCATAAATGTCTTTAAAGAATGTCACTAACATTTTTTGTAATGCCTGAACATTTTTTAATAGTATGGATTTTTCAAAATGCACTAATAAGAGTTTTGCTCTGCATTAACTTTGTTTTAAATGCGAGATGAACATTTAAGTAAATTAAATATGAAGTATAAAATTTAATATTATAATATTTAAAGTGTAATAAAAGTAAAGAAGAAAGGCAAAGGAAAAAAAAGAAGGTGCCTAACACTATTGGGCCGGATCACCATACGCGTGCTAGAGGCGAGGTTACCTTTTGCCTCGCCTCAAGCGAGATATAGAAGCGCCATGTGCCTGCGGCCTACTCGATTTTGCGTTTTTGCTCCTGGCTACGATAATGCGGATGGAACAACGGTACGCCAGCCCATAACCTATAATAACGCAACTTTAACAATTTTGGGAGGCCGAGACTGTTCCAAAATATCTCATCTTAACCGTGGAGCCTCGGTGTTCCTCGAACCCAAACTTATCTAAAAATAGTTCATCTGAAACAAAATTAATCTTTGTCTGCGTGTGTGTAGATGACCCCCTCCCTCACCACCTACCAACCTTAGTTGCAGCCAAGGTGTCCTTAAATTCGCCACCTTAGAACCCCTCCTTTTATCTTGTTCGGTGACCCCGTCGCCACCTAAGTGAACCCTCCCTTCCTTACATTTTTCTTAGTTATGGTAGGTCATTGCTTCCCTTAGGTTTTGTTTTTCTAGCGGCATCAACGATGATGGTAGAGTGGAGGCCATGGCGCATTGGAATAAGATCTCTCCAGTCTCTTCCTACATCGACGATCCAGTCGAAGAAGGGCGTGTGAGGGTAGATGTTGCTAAATCGATTGTCTCCCTTCGGATCTTGTTAGTGGGTGTGTAAATTAAGGTTCACAATTGGCTGGCTCTTGGTGTGGTAATTTCAATCTCTTATTTCGGGGGTTTTAGCGAATGTTGAAAGGTTGCAAGTCTTCAACGGCTATTATATCTCGTTTGTAACGGCAAGTGGCGATTGCGGTCTTCAAAGCATAGTATGATGAGGATGTTTGCATGTATGCTTTTTTCTTACAACCAGTTCGGTGCAACTTTTAATCTTCATGAGATGGCATAAAATGGAAGACGAAGACGACCAACATATTTTGTGATGTAATTTTATATAAGATGCCTTGTGTATCTCTTCTAAAAAAAAGATGACACCTTCTAATACTATTGCTAAAGGGTATTTCTTTAGCCTTGCTAATGCTACAGGTAAACCCATCGAAGCTTAGCTAGCTAGTTGGGTGCGTGCATGCATGTATGGCTAAACCTTGAGTTTATTTAGAGCATCTCCAACCGCTGCTTTATTATAGTGTAGCACTGCCCTTTTTAACTTTTGGAGGGCAAAAAGGTATCCAATAGCTGCCCAAAAAACTTCAACCTGGTCAGAAATGTTTTTTGCAACGCAAGGCACAGCCAGCTGCATATATGCGGTATGAAGGCTGCTGCACAAAAACTCCAACCCACACCCCGCCGCCCGCCTAAGCGCTTCAGGGGAGTGCGACCGCGGGTATCTAGCCGGTTCGGCATTGAATTTCAGCATGCCAGATGGTAGTACTGGATTGTCACTTTCGAGTCGGCGGATGAAGCGGGGCGCGCCTATGACAAGCTCAACTTCCCGAAGGTGCAGTCCCAGATCGAGGCGGAGTTCGTCGGGCCGGAGCCGATCATTGTGTCCCAACCGGAGAAGCCGGAGATCCGTATTGTTTTTGACGAGCGGGTCAACATCTAGGAGACTGGTGAGGAGAGGATGGCGATGTTTGCATGGGAGCACCCGGAGTACGTCCAGTATGAGGCGGAGTGGTACTAGAAGAGGGACTAGGAGTTTCAGAAGTGCAAGAATGACGACGAGGCAGGGCCTTTCGTGATCAAGGTCAGTGACGGATCCAGCAGGGGGCGAGTTGGGGCCATGGCTCCCCCCTATGCTGTAAATAAAATCTTAAACTACCCCCAAGTAGTTTGTGGACTTATGAATTTGACCACTTATGTATGCCCCCCTCAATATCCAGATGTTCCATTGCCCCCTCAAATAAAATTCCTAGATCCGTCCCTAATGAAGGTCGAGTTCGACAATGAGAGTTTCGACGTTGACTGGGACAAACTTGAGCGTGAGAGTGAGGCTTTCAGCGGTGACTGAGCCGATGTTTGAATGTTTGGTGTTTGTAGTAGTTAGTTTGAATGTTTGGATGTTCCTATGGTTAAACTTTGCATGTTTGTAAGTTTGAATAATAGTTTGTAGTTTTTTTATGGAATCGTAGTTTGTAGTTGCAAAATAAGATGTTTCAATGTTTGGCGCTCTATATTAGGGCAAAAAACACACTTTATGGTGCCTTAAATTTTACTCCAACCGCTTTTGGGTGCTCTAGAATAGGGCAGCTGTTGGAGTTGCTCTTACACGAGGCAATTTAGGTCAAAGATATGTGCTTATAAACAAAGCTTACTCCAACTCGATAAAAATAAAAATAAAGCTTACACTGTTGCTTAATTGGGAGTTAGCGAAATTCATCGATCTGCATCAATCATTGAGCTACTACTGTCTTTATTGATCTGTGGTATCTTCCCCTCGTCTATTCACCTTGCTACAGCGTATTACTTGTTTCGGTTCCCGCCAAACGCACGCTCCACATATACAGCGAGACAGTAAGTGCACAGTCAGTGAATTAACTACTCCAAGCAAGTTGAAGCGATTCACCTGGACAAGAGTCAAGAGAGAAATGACACGGAGAAGGGGTCCAAAACCAAAACCAAAAGCGATCAGGCACACGTAGGAACAGTCCCACCGACACCATTGCAGTGAATCCTGCGCATGCATGCATGCATGCAACTATTGCAGTGAATCCTCTGCTGCACATGCATGCAGATGATTGCACGGGACGTGCATGCGCGCATGCTGCATGTCGATCGGTCCATCTGGGCTTCACTTCGCTTAGCTACACGTACGTACTAGTACTTGGTACGTTTAGTTCTGCGCTCTGAGGTCTGAGGAAAAATCGAGCGGCTCTTCATCATGCATGGATGCCATTCGAGAAAATCATCCATGCACGCATGCATTAGGCCGTGCATGGACATATGGACAACGATTGGTTAGTTAATGGATTGATCAGAATATATGCGATTGCTGGTAGGTGTCTTTTCTGGCGTACCTTGTAATGGTTCAATCGTGGTTGCATTTGTTATGTAGTCTACTTAATAATTAATAAAGTATTATGGTTGTATGCGTCACAATGATGGAGAGGCAGGGAGTTAACCTCCTTTTTGAAAGAAAGAAAGCTGTGTGTGCACCTCGAAAATCTCCGAGCAACAGCATCTCGGGAAATGAGATGGATTGATACCGGTTTGTACATATGTAAACAGCACAAATTGATCACTCGATCGGTATTGAGTTGCCTTCAATCTTTTAATTTATCATTCTTTCTCCTCTAACATTATTCACCTTGTTTTGTTGTGTTGCACCACACAAGTAGATCGAGAGAGGATCAAACACAGGAAAACGATTCGTAGATTCTGAAAGAGAAAGATGCAAGCATGGACAAATTTGCAGGCATATGTCCGAGCAGTCGCAAGATGCTCCTTTTAAATAGCCACTATGTACATACAGTTCTTGCAAGAAATATGGCAATCAGTTGTCATGTGCAACGAGCATTTATAGGCACGCGGTAGCGGAATTCGACTTCATTCCTCGATGTTGACACTTGACAGCATCCTAAATGTGTGATCGGAATTTCTGAAGCATCTCTCGTAGTACAAAGGGAACAATGCATGTGCGCCATCATAATTTCAGGATCGACTGATGCGATATCAAGATTTTTCAACCAGAAATGCATATGTAGTCATTAATTAAAATACTAGCAAGTTGACCGTCTCCTAATAAATTTAGCAAGGAAACATAAGAATGTGCAACAAAGCAATCATTATCCTTTTGGATAAAGTTTATTCAAAATCAAGATGCTTAGTTATCCGTTAATTTGTCATAGTGGTGGTATCTTAGCTGATATCATGCACTTGGGACTAGCAAACACGCTAATGTGGCATACAATTAAAAAAGAGAGAGAGGGTTAGAGTAACATAGGTAGATACTGTATCAAATAAATGTTATGCTACTATGTGTCTTGCATGGCAATAAATAAAATCATCTGTGATACCACTCTATGATATTATGCATTGTGAAGATAGTATCATACACTAGTATCATATGCATGATAGTAATACTCCTCACTATGAGTATTCTTAACTAGCCATAGTGGGAGTAACTTAACTATTAACATAGATGCCACGTAGGCAAAAGAGCCGATGTGTCAAGTTATTAATGAAGAGAGGAAGGTTTGTGGTGACATGATATGTCATTGTAACATCACATGTCCCAAAACAATATGAGTATATAACCTAATAAATAAGTTTTGCATGACACCACACTTATGTTACTACCCACTATGGAGGTAGTAACATAGCCTAGGGTCATGTGCATGTTACTATTGTAAGTTCCTCTCCACTATGGCTAGTATCATGATACACTATCCTTTATTTCATATCCTCTTGGGTATTCGTCATTATTCCAAACAAGCATTTGATGTTAAAAGAGGGCCTAAAATTAACACTCATGCTAATATCATAGTTTTTTTGTCATGATACCGTAGTGCCTTTGATACACTGTAAGGAAGCATACTTAGGCTACATGTTTTGAATCAGTTTGTCTAGAATTAGTTGGTGAAGCTGTGATGAACCAATAGAGAAAAGTAAATACAATAAAAGCTTATGCAATTAGCTTTACTTAAAATTTATTAATCCATTTCTAACTATTACCACTCCAATTCAAAATTCATGCAAGGTTTCTCTAAACTAATTAATGCAAAAATACCACATGTCCCCACCAAATTGAGGACTAAATTAACCCTACCTAAAGTTAATGAAGTGTTGTTGTACAAAGTTTAGGTTGGCCATTGGTCCGCCATATTTACAGTCAAGAAAACAAGTAACTCTTCCCATCCCAACAATTGGGCAGCCGGTAAAAAGGAAGTGAATTATCCCTTCCCATCGCAACAACTTTTTAACCAAGTAGTTCATAATAGCATTAATGAAATTTAATTGAACAAAATAGTTAATTGCATCGGTAGAGAACCTATCTTAGATGGTTAAGGCAGCTCGATGTTTCTAAAAGAGGTGTCCAAACATACACATGATATCTTAGCATGTGCACAAATCAGTCGCCAGGATTTGCTTTGGGTCGCTTGCTATGGTTTTCTGGCACCCACCCTTTATTCCCTTGTTTTGCTTAGTTATAGTTGTATGTGTAGAGAAGTTGAGGAAAGAACTTTGATTTCTAGCTTGGTTCAGAAAGAGAAATTAATGTTATGTGGGGAGTTCGGTATAAAATACATCCGGTTTCTGGAAGAAGTCAATAGTACTATTTAGACCTCAAGAATGCACACAACCAAAATACTAAAAGATAGAACGAAAACACAACATACAATTGCCACGCAGATCGAGAATTAGCATGTTACAACGATGTTCAATTTCTTTACTTGCCGATGACAACATATTCGGTATTCACTGTGAGATTAGCCCTGCGAAGTAGTGCCTTATATAAAGGAATGGAAGCTGTCATAATTTCCTGAGCCAACCATTTATTACCATATGTCTAGAATTCTCACTTTGAAAATACATTTTTTTTCCGATAAAGGGCGCTTTATTGCTTAAAAAATTTAAGCATTACACCCGGCCTCTGCATAACTGAGATGCACAAGCCATAACCAAGTTCAAGTTCCAAAGAATCGGAAAAGGCAGAATACAAGATACATGCATATTAATAAAACTACTAACTAGTGGCCCGGATCATCTCCTAATAAATAAATCTAGGAACAAAATGGAAGAGAATATGCCATAAAGCAATGGTTATCATTTCGAGTAAAGTTTATGCAAAATCGAGATGTGTCGTTATCCTTTAACTTGCATGTTACATTTCTATATATTTGACGGTATCAAAAACATGCACTTGACGCCTAAAAAATCAAGCCTGAAATTAGCACCAATAATATCCTAGCAGTTTCTCAGTCACAAATAAGTCTTCCTCATTTTCCCGTCTCTTTTTTGCTATTTCCTAGCTAGCTTTGGTTGTATGCATTCACACACCTGGGTCTTGGACTAGCTGCATGTTTAGAACAAAATTTTCCAAGACTTACTCATTGTAGAAGCTTTTCCTAAAACAAATTGTAGAACTGAGATGAACCAATTATAGAGAAAACAAAAAAGCTGGCCGATGTTCGTCACAGAAAATAAAAGGCTGATGCAATCATCCTCATCAGACCACCAATTAAGTAACTCCGGTTTCTTTCTCGCAAAAAAAAAAAAGCAACTCCCGTTTCTACCCCGCAAAAAAAAACTCCCATTTCATAACAACACCAAATCATCAACACTCAAGTCCACAGTTCCCCACCACACTAATACAAAACCACCACGCACCAATCGATAAATCCCAGATAGTACGTAAAAGGAGTGAGCCTAACCCTTTCCATCCCATAAACCAAAGGGGGAACAAATAAGGAGCACACATGTGCCTCAGCCGCGAGCAGCTGGGCAGCCGGTAAAAAGAGTAAAGCTAGATGTTACCTTGTGATTCTTGTAGATGGCCCATCTCTGTATAATTGCCTCCTGGCATGGCCGGGTCGAACCGAAGAGATGGACGGAGGCGGAGGCGAGCGGAGAATTCCAGAGGGATTGCACTGATCCATCGACCTTGCACGCCGATGATGGAGAGATCGATCAATGCGATCCCTTTGGAATCCTCCACTAGCTTCCTAAAAGCTTTCTGCCTTTCTCTAGCTACTCACTCGCGTCGATCCATGAGGACTCGAATTGCTTCCCTATTCTAGATGTGCAGATGGAGTTTCCATCTTCACGGCAGCTATGTGAGCTAGCAGGGCAGTAGATGGCTAGCTAGGAGAGGGGAGGGGCTTTATAACGCCATGGCAAATCATGGAACCAAGAGAGAGCTCAAGAGAGAGGAAGGGGGTGGGTGCTGAAGTTGAGACTTGAGAGCTACAGGGCAGGAGATTGCTCTGGTACTACAAGCCTGAGGAAGCTAGCTGAAAAGCATCGTACGCCCCGACCCGGCCATAATTAGCTAGGCAGGCACTCCTCTCTCCTCTCTCCGGCTGGCAACTGGCAAAGCTCAGCTCAGCTCGGCTCACACTTTGTACGTGAGAGAGAGAGCGAGGGAGAGGGACAGGGGTGGACCTGGGGGACACCTCGGGCCCACCACCGAGATGCTGGTGTCGCGCTGGTCCAGACACCAAATTACTCATCTGTCCTCCTCCCGCCTAGCAAGTTTCTGAAACTACGTACGTGCACCGGCCCTACGTG
This sequence comes from Aegilops umbellulata, assembly GCA_032464435.1. Classification (NCBI taxonomy): domain Eukaryota; kingdom Viridiplantae; phylum Streptophyta; class Magnoliopsida; order Poales; family Poaceae; genus Aegilops; species Aegilops umbellulata. The sequence goes on along the minus strand of CP136059.1, from coordinate 477,332,311 downwards.
GCCGGGGTACGGACACTCCATACGTGCATGATAGTCTACTGCACACTCTCCTCTTTTTTTTTTTGCGGGTGAGTCACTGCACACTCTGCTAGTCTGCTTGCACTCACTCCACCGCCTGCACCTGCCTGCCATTTTTTTAAAGTGCGACTTCTACATGTCCCCTCCGACTCTTGCATGGCTAAATTAAATTTTCTTGATCCAAACAACCACTTAGGTTTGGTAGGAGGTCTTCGTCTATAGTGAACCTGCTAGGGCTAGCTTTGATTCTTTCAGTAGATTCATTAATGGTGCACATATATGTGCATGCATGTCATGTCCCTCCCAGTCCCAAGTCCCAGTGCCAGTGCCAGAGCAGTGTGTGCGTGTGACGGGTTAGGTTAAATTTGATTAAACATGGCCATGCATGGCTGTCGACCGTGGCACAAGCCAGCCAGAGCGATGCACGCTCGCTTGTCACATGCGTGTAGCTGCTAGGTAGGATGGCCAAGCCTAGGACTGTACGTGAGGCCCATGATTTTCTGGATCTGATTACCTTCCGCTACCTACCAGCACCAGCCGCTGCACGGCTACACGCCTAGACCCAGCTACGGCTGAAAGAGAGATGGATCATGGATGGTTAAGTGAGGAGTACCCACACGGAACAAATTTAAGCGTCCCGCCATGGCTCCACGCACGTACGTCCTCACATGCACAGCCATGCATGCAGGACCACGCCATGCTTGTCCGTCCTTAACTACCAGCTATCACGCATGCCGTCGCCGCCCCGGCCCCGGCCCGAGCTCATTTTGTCATCGGTGAAGAAGATGAGCTTGCAAATTATGAAGAACAGAAGCGTAAAACGAATTCCCGTCTAAGAGCATCTATAGCCGGACGCCCCAAATCCGCCTCATACGCCCGGGCGGATGGCCCGGTCACTAACCAACCACAGAAAATTGACTCAGACGGGTGCCTCAAACAGACCTCAAATTTCTGGGCTTACCAGCATCCTCTGTATTCAGCCCAAATATGAAGCGGATATGGAAAGACCCGGACGCGTCCGCCACGTCGGACTGACGTCCGGGTCCCACACGAAAACACTCCGAAACCCCGCAGTCCAAAGCTCGTCTCCTCCGTCGCCGCGTTGCACCGCTTCGGCGGGCAGCGTAGTGCCCTAGCACGCCTTTTTAAGCCGACCACCGGCACCAAAACCCTACCCATCCACATTTCCCCTCCCGTCCGCTGCCGCCGCCACTTTCCACTCGCCGTCCGCTACCAGTAGTAGCCATGGCCCAACACCATGGGTAAAGAGCTACCCGTATCTAATGTTGGAACGCTAGCTGCAGCTCCTTGAGTAGATCCGGGCAAGGCGTGAAGCTCGGAACTCCGCGGGGCTACCTTCAGACGGGGTGGATCCGGATGAGGACTTGGAGGAGGAGGAGGAGGAGGAGGAGGAGGAGGAGGAGGAGGACGGAGAGCAGCAGCATGAGGAGGAGCGGGAGGAGGACGTGGGGGACGCGGATCTGCAGGCGGTACTCGATTCCCTCTGGTCATAATTTTCGGCGGAGGCCAAGTGTCGTTATCTGCAGGAGGCGGAGGCGGAGCATGCCGTGGACGTCGACGAGATGCTCGCTTTTATGGATGATGATGAGGAGTAGGAGCCAGAGCCCTCCTACGCGCCCATCTACCCGGCGGCCGGCACAGACGTCGTGGACATCTCCGACGACGAATCTTAGTTTAGGCTAGCGTGGTGTACGTACAACGTAGGAAATATCTTGCATGGTTTGTATGGATCTAGGGAATGAAATATGAGGTACTCGGATGCATAGCACCAAATTTGAGTGTGGCCGGTCAATGCACGCGGACGCGCCCGGTCGCTTCCGCGGGTTTTTGAGGGGCTGGATGTATTTGGCAAATCCGGCTGTAGATGATCTAAGTTGAAGAGAAATGCATGCATGGTCGATCGAGTCAAATTCTCGTCAAACTCCACGTAGTATTATACTACCTATGTCTCAAAATGTAAGATGTTTTCTGGCCTAAAAACGTCTTACATTTTGAGATGGAGGTAGTATATCATAACATTTGTTACCTTGGATTTGCTATTTCTCTGGTGTCTGAAATTCTTTTTTGGCGTCAGTCACTTTTATCCTTCTTCCTTCCCTGTTGGTCGGACCTTGTCGGAGAAGAAACAAGCTCGCCCGAGAAGAGGCAGCCCAACCATCTATCTTAAGGTGAAGTAATGGCCTCATTATCCATCTTTGGGGTGGGGGTGTAGGGGATCGTCGGAGTTCTCCATTGGTGCGGCGGGGCTTAGAGGGATGGCCGGGGCGGCGGCTAGCATCCATGGTAGTGGGTGGGGGCGAGGCGCTAGGGTCTAGTGGTCACTGGGGGTGGAGGCCAGCGGATGGGGCGGGGTAGGCCGGGGGTTCGGGAGGAGGAAGAAGGAAGGGGGGTTGAATATGAACAATGCTAGATCTATTTTGGGTGGTTGGATGAAGTGACTAATGAATCTTTTTCTTCAGTTACCTGATAAATAGACGCTCCCTTGTCGAAAGTCCCCTTCTACTCCCGAGCTCATTTGAACTCTGGATGAACAATAAATTTTGGAAAAAATGTAAATAAATCGACAAATTCTGAAAAAAAAATTGGTGCAAACTTTGACAAATGTTCTCGGTGCTTGCAAATTTTCATCCCGAAATAACATTTGTGGAAGTCATGGCAAAAGAAAAACACCCCAAAATGCTTTCGAAGATAGCATTTTGGAATGTCTATTTTGCTTTTTTTATCATGACTTTCACGAATGGTATTTCAAGATGAAAATTTGCACGCACTCAGAATATTTGTCAAAGTTTACATAAAAAGATTCAGATTTTTAAATAGTTTTTACAATTTTACTGTTTACTAGGAAGCATATGAGCTCTGGACTAGATACTCCGCGTCCCTCCCTTGTTACTCTGGAGTACCTATTAGGATTGTATCCGTGCAAGAACAAAGGAAAAGTGGAGAAGGGGGTGCCAATTGGTTACAAAAATACTGGAGTGACGGGGCAAGGGCAGTGGGGTCATTTCGTGGGTGGGCACGCGAGCGTGCACGCAGCAACTGTTGCGCATGCACAGGGTGGGGTGGTCTACTGGTCCAGATCGGGGGTGGGAGGGAGCAGGGAGTGAGTGAGGGTCGTCGTCATTGTCCCTCACCGGCCCATCCACACGCGATGGGATTCCCCACCGCCACCGCTACCGCTGCCGGAGAAGACAAGAAGAAAGCAACGTACGCGCATACTACGTGTAGGTATATTGCTCAACCGTCTTTCTTCCTTCACCAATCTCCACCGCAACCAAGCTGCAAACAAATATCTCCCGCTCTGCCACAGGCAACAAGAATGAGAACATCTTGATGTCAAACGCGCATCATCGCCGGGCAGAGGCATCCCTGAAGGAACACCGGAATTGTTCTGCCCAACTGATTACAACACGTCGAATATTCTTCTTTATGCGTGTGAAAAAACGTTGCCCCGTCAATTTGGCCCTCCTTGTGCTAGGTAAAAAAACTCCAAATTACACGGCGCCGGCCGGGGCCGGGCATCGTTGTGAGGATTTATTCTGATTCACAGTCGACTGCGAGACCGGGAAAAGGTGAATGGCCGGACATACGGATGTGGTCCATCGGCTCCCCGGCCTGTCTATTGGCAAGTCGCCAACCTCCAGCCGCGCGCGCCAACCAAAATTCACCGAGACGATGCTTTGCTTTTTGAAATTCCATTTACCAAACAACGTCAATCTGGAGTAGTTTATTCTTCCGGCGAATAATGTCAAGCGTGTTTTTCTGTTCTTACTTCGGAGGAAAGGCTGGCTTTTCAAGGTCAAGCTCAAGCATTTTATGACATTACCCGACGAATGTGAGTGTGGAACACACACGCATGAGGGAAAGAAAAAACAACTCCATGAACTCAACTAGCGATTGAGTAAAATGCAGTGGTGGGTACACGTCTCACCCATCCGCTAGAGCATCTATGCCAGCTGCCATGCAGGGGAATACTTACTCAGGGGGGCTATAAAAAATCCGCCTTCAAGATAATGACTGGAATGATTCAAGCACCGCTTCATATCCGAGGTGAAAACTCCTTTTCCGTTCTTTATTGGCTTGGCTTAGCAGCGGCGCAATTGCGTCATTGCCTTGTTGAAGGTGGTATCTCGTTGCTTGTACTGCCCTTAAGTGGTTGATTTTGGCAACCAAGATTAAAACCCTTGTCCTGACAATCTTTGGACAGACGTGAAGACGACAATGCAAGGATATACACTCCTTATCGAAAGCGCTGCCTCGAAAGAAGTCGATTTAGTCGGAGGTGTTTTATCCACATTTTTTGTTAGTGGTTGCCTCTATACTTTGTTTGATAATTAATAACAGTAGTTGTGTGCATCATAATGATGTAAAGGTCAGGATTTCAACCTTCGTTTAAAAAAAAACTAGTGATTGAGTAAAATGCTGATTGCACTCACCCTGGCCCTAAAAAAGACGGGCATGTTGTTTCCGGCATACCAAGAACCAAGAGTACCAATCATGTAAGTGTTCACACTCCAAATCCTGCTTGTAATTAATTGGTCTAGATGACCATGTGGATTACTTTTGGTTGAAAGTGAGGAAAAGTGATTTTCAGGAACATACCTATTCATGTTCAAGGATAGAGACATAATCTTCCAGAATCTCTCAGAAAAGTGACTTCCAAATCAAAACAGAGAAAAGTCGATTATTTGAACAGTTGGATTGCCAACAATATACTATAACTCAGTATGGGTCAAAAACACCAAGCATGCTGCATGCACATGGAGAGAATTGTTGTCCTCGAGTGGGAACTTCCTCAAGAACCAAAACCTTTTTATTTATTTTTTCTTAATTTTCCCAAAATTTAAGCTGGTTCGATTTTTCACTCCTTTTTTGCTTATCTGTTTTGTACATATTGATTTATAAATAATAATAAGTACATACCGTAGAATGCTTGTACTACAATCAGCGGGTCAAAAAAAGTGAAGAAAAGTTTAGCACCTTGTTATCGTAGTTGGAGAGAGTATGTTCTAGCGAGACAAAATTACAACCGCATGTGCATATGCATGTCAAGACACCGGATACTCTCCATAGTTATAAATAGTAGGCTATGTCAAATAGTGGCACCGCGCTTAAACAACAATTAAGAAAATCTAACCAAATTAAATTTTGACATGTTGCTTGTAAACACCAAAATTTATGGTTAGATTTTCTCTCCTTTTGCACGTAGTTATAGCTAGGCAGGCCATAGCCCGCTATTTTGTAACTTTACATGCTATTTATACATGAATACCATTTAGCAGCACCCTGCTCAGATCGCTATGTCGTGGCCCTTGTGGGGCAAAGCATCAAACATTAGATGCCACGCAACAACAGCACCTAGACAGATGAAGCTTCACGCGACCCGATTGTCACCGCATCAAAGCATCAATTCCAACCAGCACATCCTAGTCGAAATGCAATGATGCGTTGCTGTACCAATATACTGCTGCTGTTCCAGCCAGTTTGAAAACGAACCGAAATGATGCCGCGCAATCCCCATGATGCCACGCCACGCAACGCAACCGACCGCTGGAACCGATCGGGCCGAATCGCGGCGGGCCCGGCGGTGGCGTACGTGCGTACTCGACTGACGCGCTGTTCCGGCGAAGACAAGGCTCATGTGAGCGGCAGGGTCCAGCAGAGGAGGGGAGAAAAGCCTGCCGTGGCCCACGACGGCGGGCAGACAGCGCCGGGCCCGCGCGCGGCGTCCTCTTGCCCCCCTCGTTGTGGCTCGCCTGGGCCTCCCACTTCGGGCCCATTTGCCCTTTCGAGTCTGCCCCCGCCATTATGCTGTTCCCCTGGCCCCTCCCTGCTCCTCCTCTTTTCCTGCCCTGGTGTTCAATTGTGCCCCTGACTTGCTGACCTGACCTTTCATCTTATGTTGGTAAAGATTCTACTGGTGAGTAAACTAGATCAATGGATATTTGGTAAAGATTCTACTAGTTTCCGACTACATCGCCGTCACAAAAAAATGAAATAAGAACAATTTTGACTTATTTATACAATTTCTGAACCTATAAAGTGGAAGTATATAAGTAACAAACCCAGATGCTCGTATAATTATCTAACAATTCTGTTCTTTATATGTCTTTTGTAATACTTTCACAGAAGGACATATATAGAGTGACAGTGCCCTAGTGCTTCGGATGAAATGTGGACGGTGCATATATATGTAGACAGCGCCCTAGTGTGGTTCATATGTTGCGACATGATGATGCTGGCTAGAGTTTAGGTTGGCTATCGCTTTCTGTCGATTGTTCTCTCTGCTCCTTCAGCCCCACGATGACTTGGGGAATCAGCCTGTTGTAATTTACGGTAGGGCTACATCCTGTTGTAATTGAAAAAGCACTTAATGCGATTCAATTAATTCCGTTGAGACCCACGTCAAGTCTGAAACTAAAAACTCCGAATTAGCTAAGAACATAATCATGTTTGTATCACTTCACAACAACAGGAGACCCAAGTAAACTCTAGACTAATTTGATAGATATTTTCCGGGTACATCATATCAATCTAGCTAGGTGCTCTAGCTTTTCCAAAAGATCAAACCGACTCACCTCATCTGCGTATATGTGAACCTGACTTGGAAAATGCTGTCTGGTTCCAAGCTGGGGCCCCAAAATGTAGACAGCTAATGCGATTCAGACAGATCACCAACCTTCAGGAAAGGAGGAAGACATGATCGATTGAGTCAAGTCCAACATTTCTAGAACCCCCTTTGAGAAACACTTCCTCCTTTCCGGCGACGCTTCGATCCGGGACGTCGTTCCCATCGAATCCCCGGTCTGCTACACAAAGATGAGGCAAACTTTCTAGACATGTTTCCTATCTTCCTTTCCGATGATTTGGACCGGGAAGAAAGGTACGAGCTTATCGCGCAAGGAAGTCGCCCATTGCGTAGGATAGACAGACAGCAAAATAGTGGCGACATGATTCCGCGGTTCCGCCTTTAGAAATGCTCCACTTCCTGGCCAATTACGCGTGTGGTCAGGGGAGAAATGCAAAGTTCTTACGAGCCACCACGTAGAAACACTTTGTGTGTGCAGCCACTTTGAGCGCACTTGCTACGAAACAGATCCCCATGGGGTGATGAGCAGATGCAGCCATTGGTCAGGTGGTAGTGGATTGATCTTTGCTGCCTGTGTGTGAAAAGCCAACTTTCATTCAACAGTTCCTCTAATGTGATGGCAAAGGTGAAACAAGTTGATGATGGAAAGAGCTGTGGACCAAAGATAAGATATTTAATTATTTGCAACATCACGAGTAATTGTGTCGATTCAGCGATTGTACCGTGTACATTCAACTGTAATATTGTAGCATTTCAAAAGTGGGAAAGGTTGAATTAAATCCTTATACAGAACCTTATAAGAGAAATGAGGGACATACTTGATAGTTATTATTTCAAACGGATTATTTTGTATATGGGCAAAACTACCTGATTGGACAACAAGGACAGGCACCGACCCGTGAACAGCATATGCAGTAGCATCATTTCTTCTTCAGAGAGGACAGCATTTCGCTGTGGGGTGGTTTGGCACCCACAATTACTGCAAAACCAGGACGGTCACAGGGAAAACGCTTGGAGTGTTCCCGGTAAGGGCTTGGGCGATGCGAGGTCGCTGTTCCACTGGCCCGGCTCCGAGAGTGCACGAAAGAAGCCGAGACAGACATCCGTGGAGGGATCTGGACGCGGTTTAATTGTCGGGCACTCGGTCGATACTCGATAGAGGGGAAAGAAACGGAGAAATTTTGATCGGTTTCCTGCATTTTCTTGGAGTTGGTTATGGGCACCAAGCAGTGCATGTAGTGTAGCGTATGTTGCTTCTCCTAGCTAGCTAGCCAGGGTAGAAAGAAACTTTGAAGAGCTAAGTGTAGGAGCTTTTTTAGCTAGGCGTTGAGGGAGGCGCGCACTTGGGTTATGGGACTGTTGGAGCTGACTTTACGAGCACCAGCACATATGAAAGGTGAAGGAAAGCTGACCTTCGTCTTCAGTCCTTGACATGGTTCAGTGGCGTACGTAGTAAGCAGTGCGTCATGCATGTCATGTGCACTGAAAGTCTGAAACATAATCGACGCGTATTAGCATTCTAGCAGACCATCGATCGGTGTGTGCAAGTCCGACGACGTGGAGCATTCAGGAACCGATCCGGACAAGCGGTGGTCGATGATCGGCCGGTCCGGCCGTACGTAGAACCGCCAAACCAAAGGCGATGATTCCGGTCTAGATCATCATGCGGCTCCCCCGGATGCCGGGCAGTCGATGCTAATGGGAAAGGGGTGCTGCTCGCCATTCGATCGAGAGGCAGTGCATCGACTGGATTTCATTATCTGTTTAGCATGTTGGAGGAGAGGAGCACCGCCATACGCCCACAGGCAGGCTACAGCCCTCAGTACTCGGGTAGTGGATGGCAATATGGCATGAAGCCAGCACGGATCGCGCGCGGTCCGGCACAGGCAACCCGAGAGTAATGGCCGTATCAGACGGACAGCAACGAGGGATTGCATGGAATGGGGAACGAGTGGCGAGTGGTTGTGGAACGGAGTTTGGTCACCGTGGCGACGTGCAGGATGACAGACACGGCGGAAGCCTAGTGCGCCAGCAGTTACGGCGGGCAGGGTGGATGATCTATTGGCACACCATCGCCGGCCAGCCGGCGCCGTTTCGTCGAACATCCTGTGCGCGTGCGCGGCAAGCTGGACCGTGGCAGATCACCTCGAAAGAGGGCCATGGTAGAGCAAGCATGCGGGCACTACGGACGCGACCAATGAGAGCTTGTAACATTTTCACGGTAAAACATGCAAAAAGGCCTCCAGCCTACCGTGGCCTTGCAACCAAGCCCCTTCAGTGTGAAATAAATTACGATTTTTGTTTTACGAAAAGCATCCCTAGACGCCTCCAGAAATTACGTCATACACTTTGGACTCTCAATGATTGCAGGACGGCCGAAGTTTTTTTTTTTTTTTTGCAAATTTTCCCAAAACACAGAACATTATGTTTTTGTTGGTTCACTTGAAACTGTGAGCCATCAATTGAAGTATCTTTTTTTTTGGCGGGTAAAACACATCTATTAATTAACCAGAACATTATGTTTTAAATAATGATAAAAACTTTATTTTAAAAAATTGTCCAATAATTTAGAATATTCACCATTTTCCACAAAAAATTTCAGGCTTTAAAAATACTATACGTTTAAATGTATGTGTATTTTTAAAAAATATCCACATGTTTAGAAAAAAGATGAACACTGAAAAGAAGAAATAAAACATTTTTACAAAATGAAATATTATTTAAAAAATGTATTACGAAAAAAGTAAAAGAAACAAAAAGAAAAGGTGACACAAAAAAGAGAAAAAAGGATAGGAACTTCCCCACGGCTTGCTTCTTTCTCAGATAATCTGTCTCATGCCGTGACTTTAAATTCGGGTGTTAGCGGCGCTGGGCCTTCGTTAAACAATACATGTGCTTCATTTTTTCGTATTAATTCTATGATAGTTTGATTGTAAGTTAGAATCCGTGTGAATCAAATGTGCATTAAGACTCTCGGGGATCTCTTAGTCTAGACAGTAAAAGTGAGAAAATAAGTAAAGAAGAGTATCTAAGATATACACTTCTTCAATCCAAGTTCCGCTCCAAAATATAAGGGTTTTTTTTTTCAAAGTCAAACTTCTTAAGTGTTGACCAAGTTAACAGTGAATATATCAATATCTTTAATATTAAATCAGTATTATTAGATTCATCATGAAAAGTCTTTTCATTATTTATTCATTTAGTTTCATTATTTATTCATTTAGTATTGTAGATGTTGGTATTTTTGGTTGTAAACTTGGTCAAAGTTACGAAAGTTTGACGTTTCATCAAAAAACTAATACACCTTATATTTTGAAATAGATGGAATATTGATCATAATTATGTCATTGACTCGTATGATGTTATAAGAACAAGGACTGCAATCATGCTAGGCCACCCATGCAATTCAAAAGAGAAAAGTTGTTACATAGTTACTACTCCAAATATGTGCCTCGTTAGGAGACTACAAACAACTCATGAAAGAAGAATACACGTCTTTTTGGAAAAAGGAAGAAGACTAATTTATATCTACTAATGGTTTTTAGTAGATTGGAACTCTTTTCTGTCTATTTATTCGTGCTCTATGTTGCCACCGAAACCCCTCAATTTATAGAAGAATGACACCTAAAGTCAAAGACAAACCTTGCAATGGAAGGGGGCCGATTTCAGTGGGCACCACCGGCGGCATAAGTGGGTGGCCAACCCAGACTCCTCTCCAACCACCTCTCACTCGGGTATAATTTATCCTATCTCTGTGGATCGCTCATGTGTGTGTTTTCCCTATTTTTTGTGAAGTTCTCTATGGAATGGAAAAAGATATGCTGGGTTTTAACCGCAAATAGTGAACTAGACAACAAAATCATAAAAAAAATAGAAAAAGATTTATTAGTCTTCAAAAAGAATAAATATGTTTTCACCGTATTAGGGTCAAACATATGACAGTTTGATCTCATGTGGGTTGTGGTACAACCCTACTTTTCGCCCAACTAATAGTTGGTCGGTTCTAAAAAAAAGTCGAATAATTCTGTGAGAGTTTTGCACAACCTAGATAGAAAATTCATGCAACATGTGTCTTCGGTTCTCCGGTCTATGCTATTCGGTTCGAAAGTTATACCACTTCTGGTTTTACCATGGTGGCCTATTGTAATTTGCAACTCGCATAATGGCAACCGTTCAAAAGTGCAATGTCTTCATTCTTACATATATCAAACAAAATTTGGAAAGCTACATTAACACAAATTCTTTTACTGCCAAGGGAAAATGTAAATAATTTGTGCCTACAACCTACCGCGGTACACGCAGAGACGACACGAACTCTCGCTCTTGGCTGAACTGACGTGAGCCATGTTGGTTGACCACCAGAGCGATGCCACCATGCCCGTTGTCTCCCGCGGGCCGTGCCTCTTCTTCTTGCCTCATCCTCGTTGCAACATGGCGTCCAGTGAGGAGTTGCAGCCTCATCTCCACGTCTTTCATGGTTGGCCTCTCCTCTCGTGTCAGACTGAGGCACTCCTCCGCCAACCGAGCCATGCACATGACCCCTTCCTCTCTTCCATCCCCCAGGATCTGCCCGTCCACCGTCTCCTCGAGAGTCCTCTCCCTCATGGCCCACAAGAAGTAGTTTGACAGGTTCCGCTTCTCGCCATGCTCGTTTTGGATGATGGGTTTCCTCCTTGTCAGCAGCTCAACAAGTATCACTCCAAAACTGTAAACATCGCTCTTCTCGTTGAGCTGGCCCGTGTAGTAATACTCCGGATCTAGGTACCCAAACGTACCCTGAACGGCGGTGACCAGGTGCGTTTGACCGATGGGGATCAACCTCGACGCGCCAAAATCTGATACCTTTGCAGTGTAGCTGTCGTTCAGGAGCACGTTCATGCACTTGACGTCTCTGTGGAGGACCGACACGGAAGCCGAAGAGTGCAGGTACGTGAGCGCGCACGCGATCTCGGTGGCGATCCTCAGGCGCTCCTCCCAGGACAATGGCAACAATAAGCTAATACCGTTTTGCTCTGAGGGGCGGTGCAGGAGGTCGTAGAGCGTGCCGTTGGAGACGAACTCGTAGACAAGCAGAGGGACCTCGGATTCAAGGCAGCATCCGTGGAGCTTCACCACGCACTACCGGACTCGCGGGCTATGCCTACGGCCCAGGGCCGTCGGCATAGGTCCTTTGCCGTCGGCATAACCCCGTCGGCGTAGATCACGTCAGCGTAGATGTGTCAGACCGTCGGCGTAGATCACGTCAGCGTAGATGTGTCAGACCGTCGGCGTAGTATAGCCGTCGGCATAGGTGCGTATGCCGACGGCCGTGGGATAGCCGTCGGCATAGTTTAGCCGTCGGCGTTGTTTTTCGTCTGACGGCAACGGACGGCGCCGTCAACAGCGCTGGCGATTCAGGGGACGACATGTGGCGCAGGTATGCCGACGGCTTGGCCGTCGGCATACCTGCGCCACATGTCGTCCCCCGGCTTCTCCTAGCGGCAGGGCTATGCCGACGGCTTTGCCGTAGGCATAGCTCTGCCACGTGGCGCCTCCTTCATATGCTTTTAGTTAATTAAAAAAACAGCGTCCGGCCGGCGACCGGCGAGCAGAGTGTCCGGCGTCCGGCGTACAGCATGGTCGGAGCAACAGAGGACGACTGCGGACATGGCCGGAGCAGCAGCCGCGGATGTGCAAAGGTTCCTTGCATCCGTCCAGACCCCAAGTCGCCCCCGTGGTCATCGTGGAGGTCGTCCGCGCAGCGTCGCCGTCGAGGTCACCACCGTGGTCGTCGAGATCTTGGGGGAGAGAGGCAGACGGCCTGCACGGGCTCAATGGCGCAACTGGTGGTGCGGCGGGCCTTGACTACTGCCCCCGACTAGGAGGTGGCTGCGGGAGGAGACTGTAGGCCGCGGCAACTCGAGCGCTGCTGCTTCTCCGGCGGTGCCGCTGCTACTCCGGCGGTGTTGAACGGAGAGAGGGAGATAGAGGAAGATGACAGAAAGAGAAGGAGTAGGTGAGATGCATGGCAGGGTCCAGCGAGGGGCGTCGGAGGAGGATCTTGCGAGGGGCGGTGGCGCGGGAGTCCGGCGTGGCAGCGACGAGGGAGTCCGGCGGGGGGCAGCGGCGGGGTAGTCCGTCGAGGGCGCTGTACGTGCGCTGCTGCTGCGCTTCTGTGAGGAGAAAAAGAGATCGAGGAGTGGTTGGACTGTACGTGCACGTGGGCTGGGTTGATAGCTGGTGTGTGCGATGCGTGGTGGTGGTGGGCTGCCCCGCCACGTCATCGATCCAGGGGACACTGGTTCCAGCCAATAGGAACACATGAAATTTTTTGTGTTTGTTTAGCCTACTAATGTTGACCAAATAAACATGTTAAAATACATTAAATGTTCTCGAAAAATTTCCATGCATTTTAGGACTCATAAAGTTGTACCACGCCAAATTTCATATTCTTTAGACCTTGTTTACATTTTCAAAAAAATTAAGAAGTTAATACAGTTATGCGTGGGTTGTGTTTTAATAGTTTATATTTTTCCTTCTTTATGTTTTTTATTTAATATAGATTTTTTTAATGTTTTTTATAGTTATAATTTTCCTTTTTTATGTATTTTAATGTATTATTATTTCATATGGATTTTTAATGTTTTTTTAACCACTCGGCCCTCTCCTCTCCGGGAACCACACAGAGGGGAGGGGAGGCGCCGAACTCAAGCAGCTTCGTCCGCCGAGGCCGTGGCCTCGTCGCAAGTCTGGGAGCGCATGGCCGCCGCCTCGCGTGCTCAGTGTGGAGCTTAGTAGGTCAGCTGAGTGAAGGGGGGGGGGGCGTCGATGGTGGGGGTTGGGGTGAGGGAGGCGACGGATCAAAGTCCGTCGGAGGGAGATGGTTCGCGCGGGGACACCTGGGAGCAACATCCGGGCCAAACCCACATCTACATCCCCTCTGTGTAGACCCGACGCGTCCGTTTCCCCCCTCCAGGTGCCGGCGACGGCGCCATCCGTGAGGGGGGCCACACCCCGGAGACGCGTGCCACCTCTTCGGACATGCCACAACACCGTACGACATGTATGAGGGCCCGGTGCGACGCTCCGGTGGCATTGCTACCCCCCCGGGCCCCCGTCCCGCCTAACCCTGGAGCGGTTGACCACAAGATCTAGCCCTTTGACTTTTCACGAACGGGCTTTGACCAGTGGACCTCTCCACCCGGTTGTATCAGGTCAGCCCATAGGAACACCTGGGAGCAACATCCGGGCCAGACCCACAGCTACATCCCCTCCGTGTAGACCCGACGCGTCCGTTTCCCCCTCCAGGTGCAGGCGGCGGCGCCGTCCGTGAGGGGGGGGGGCACACCCCGGAGATACATGTCGGGCGTTTGCAACCGCCACAAACTTCCAGACTTGTGAGAGGCCGCCTACGCAAGATTTGGGGGCATGCTAGCCCCCGGAGGCCGCCGGCCACAGTCGTAGACGCGCGAAGAGCAATCCGCGTAGAGGGAAGCGTTCAGATACTTCTCCATCACGAAAAATTATGAAAAATTACCATCGGTCCTATAGAACATGTGCCCACGTCGTGTGAAAAACTCATGATTTTATCGCGCTCCGAGTATTTAATAATATTCACGCCGCATCATTACCGCAGAACGTCTACTACCGTGTCATCGCCGTCCGTGAGGGGGGGCCACACCCCGGAGACGCGTGCCGCCTCTTTGGACATGCCACCACACCACCCTGTAGCGTTTGACCATGGGATCTAGCCCTTTAACTTTGCACGGACGGGCTTTGACTAGTGGACCTCTCCACCCGGTTGTGTCGGGTCGGCCCAGAGGGACACCAGGGAGCAACATCCGGGCCAAACCCACAGCTACATCCACTCCGTGTAGACCCGACATGGTAGTTTCCCCCCTCCAGGTGCCAGCGGCTGCGCCGTCCGTGAGGGGGGCCATGCACCGGAGACGCGTGCCGCCTCTTCGGACATGCCACAACACCACCCCACATGTATGAGGGCGCGGTACGACACTCCGGTGGCATTGCTACCCCCTAGGGCCCCCGTCCCGCCTAACCCTGGAGCGGTTGACCACGAGATCTAGCCCTTTGACTTCCCACAGACGGGCTTTGACCAGTGGACCTCTCCACCCGGTTGTGTCAGGTCGGCCCAGAGGGACACCGGGGAGCAACATCCGGGCCAGACCCACAGCAAGATCCTCTCCATGTAGACCCGACGCGTCCGTTTCCCTCTCCAGGTGCCGGCGTCGGCGCCGTCCGTGACGGGGGCCACACCCCGTAGACGCGTGCCGCCTCTTCGGACATGCCACAACACCACCCCGCATGTATGAGGGCCCGGTACGACGCTCCGGTGGCATTGCTACCCCCCAGGTCCCCCGTCCCGACTAACCCTATAGCGTTTGACCACGGGATCTAGCCCTTTGACTTTGCACGGACGGGCTTTGACCAGTGGACCTCTCCACCCGGTTGTGTCAGGTCCGCCCATAGGGACACCCGGGAGCAACATCTGGGCCAAACCCACAGATACATCCACTCCATGTAGACCCGATGCGTCCGTTCCCCTCCTCCAGGTGCCGGCGGCGGCGCCGTCCGTGACGGGACCACACCCCGGAGATGCGTGCCGCCTCTTCGGACATGCCATAACACCATCCGGTTGTGGTAGGTCATCCGATATATATAAACACTTGGAGCAAAGTCCCCTTCGTATAGACCCGATGCGGCTGTTCCCCTTTCCAGTTGCCGGCTGGGGGCGGCACCGTTCGTGAGGGGGGTCACGCCGCTCTGTACAGAACAGAAAAATAATGTATGTATGCTTATTAACACATACTGTATGTAAGTTAGTTAAATAATAATAATAAAGAAAACAATGAAGAAAAAGAAAAAATAACTATATGTATGCTTATTAACACATACTATATGCTTATTAACATACTATATGCTTACTAACACATACTATATGTATGCTTATTAACACAATCTATATGTATGCTTATTAACACATACTGAATGCTTAATAATAATAATAATAATAATATATGGAAGAAAAGAAAAAAAAGAAAAAAAACTAATAATAACACATACAGATGGACAGCGCCGCGGATCGATGACGTGTCAGATATGCTGACGGCTGCCGTCGGCATAGGTCCTGGTCGGTGCGCTCTGGATCGGTGACGTGTCACTCGTATCTATGCCGACGGCCACCCGTCACGGCCGTCGACATAGATTTGACGTCGTTAGCCGGCCGTGATGCCCGTTGTCGGCGGGCCCGCATCTATGCCGACGGCCTACATATGCCGACGGCCTACATATGCCGACGGCAGCTGTAGGCGTAGTCTGGGATAAGCCGACGGCTGTTATGTGCCGACGGCTGCTGTCGGCGTAGACGTGGATAGCCCGACGGCCATTGTACGCCGACAGCCAGGAGCTAGCTGTCGGCATAGCTCGGACTAGGCCGACGGTAGCCGTCGGCATATATTTGGCTGTCGGCTTAGAGCCCTGTTCCGGTAGTGACGTTTCGGTGGTTGATCTGTGAGAGGATGGACACCTCGTTGATGAACTCGTCGATCTCGCTCATCACCATGAGCATTGATTTCTTGATGGCCACCACACGTTGGTCGGTCAGGATGCCCTTGTAGACGATGCCATGGCCGCCCCGTCCGACCACACGGGCCTGGTCGAAACTGTTTGTTGCCTTCTCCAGCTCCTCCAAGGAGAATATCTTTGTGCTGTTGCTGGCACTTTTGTCAGAAGAGATCAATTGTTCAAGCAGGATGCCTTTGTTCTTCCGGAAATACCTTTTTCTCAACCGCTTCTGAATGACCCAATTCCATCTTCGAGTAAGAATAGCAACAAATGTGGCAAGAAATAGAATGCCTCCACCACTGCTTAGTCCAATGGTGACACCTGCAGCCGCTTAAGTTAAAGGTATTTATGCCCCGAGCTATGGAATTAGGAATAAGGCATCCAAACGGTTCTTTAGTACAAGAAATTGATCACACTGTTGACAGGATTTCTTTTTTGGAGTAGATCATTTACCTAATATTACCATGCTGGTGCATGTGTAGCTCCCGAAATTATTGTGGCAAATACCATTGCAGGTGTATTTATCTCGCTGTAGGCACTCGTTAATATCTGCAATTCGCACAATGACATCAATGGTGATCCACATGAAACTCTGGAGTCGCTATGCTAACCGGCTTAGGCTCTAAAGTGATTAAACTCTAGAATTTGTATATACCCCAAAAAATGTAAACGAACATCGAGTGTAAGAGATTATACCTGTGCATCCATCTTTAATGTAAGGATTCCCTTCAAAACCAGAAGTGCACTTGCAGCGGTAGCCGAGAATTTGGAGTGTTCCATCATCGAAGACATCGACACAGTCGCTATGGGAGCTGAAGCATCTATAGTCGGTCTCGTTTAGCTTTGCATGCTCGCATGGCATTTTAACAGCGGCCCACTTCACCACGCTCCATTTCCCAGATAAGGCGTAGAGCGTGTCTGGATCAGAAGATAAGTGATCACTTGGCTCTGATTTCTGGTGAACGAGCAAAGTACCATCGTCAATAGATATGTCAGTGACGACCAATCGATCATTCAATTCAAGTACCGGATGAACGATCCCCGGCATGGCGGGAAGGCATGCGAGGTAGAGATGTTCACTTGCAAAGCAGCCTAGCTCTGTTCCAAAGGGGAACGGGATGCTCACGTTCCCGCACCACATGGGACAATCCTTCCTCGGTTGGATGGAGCCATAAACTGTTCAGAGGGGTAAAGATCATGCCAAACGTTTGAGCAGATGAACAATAGATATCAATGACTTTCGAAATGCAGTTGGTTTATTTTGGCCACCTAGATCCAGTGCTCAATTTATTAAAAAATTAAAAAAGTACTATGCACGTTTCAAATTTTGAGGGTGAACGCCCTTGGCTAGTTTAATTTAGAGCCGACCTGCCGGAGGAGGAGGAGGCGGCGGAGGTGGCGGAGATGGCGGAGATGGCGGAGGTGGTTGGTATTTTGGGCACCCGCCATGGACGTAGGGGTTGCCGTCGACACCCCATTTGCAAGCGCAAAAGTATCCACGGATCGACGCGTCCTCACACTCGCTGTGATTAGCAGCGCATGCATAGCTTGCCCTGTCCTTCATGGCGCGCTTACACTTCTGCGCGTAGGGAATAGCCCATTCCATAATGGTAGCATATTCGATCTCGAAATATTCCGGCAACATAGATCTCAGGGCGTCAATTGGCCAGAATATTTGGTCTTGACCACCTCCGCTGATGAACGCGTACACCTTATTCGAGTGTACAAAATCGCCAGTGCGCGAGATGTTGAGGGTGAACGCCCTTAGGTTCACCTGTATGTCGATGAAACAGCATCCGATGCCATCACATACACCCTTGGGCAGCTTCTCCATGATTCGAGCTTCGGCACAGATGACGGAGCAGTTCCCGACCTCAACGGTCGAGTTGCCAACGAACAGCGTGGCCTTGACGCCGCAGCCAACAATGAAGAACGACATGCTTGACGAGCCAGATATGGCAAAGTGCCGGGCTGGAGCTTCCCAGTGAAGAGAGTAGTCGCGGACACCGGGAATCATCTTCACGGTGTAGGAGATCCTGGCGCACAGGTAGTTGTAGGAGTACGAGATATTGGCGTACAGGTTTGTTGGAATCAAAGATGTAAAAGCTCTCGATGGGTAGGTTGCCCAGCATGGGGTAACTGGCGTTATCCGCACAAGTGAGGCTGAAACCAGGTAAAGAGCATGACGGACCTAATCCAAACGGATAAGGTATCTCACCAACCATACCACAGGTGTCGGAGCAGTTTCTTGTAGCCGTGGCCACCGGGGCGGTTGTTGCCGACGGCAACACGAGCACTGCAAGCAGGAGTAATACCATGGCCGTGTTCATCTTGTATATCTACACTGTTTATCTGTCTGTGTTGGATTGTACTGTGCTGGTGCTTCAACTTCTGAAACATTGTAAACGATAAGAATCTGCCGCTCGATAAAACTCACGCATCCCCCGCTTCTCTCGCGCGCCACATGTCCGTGGGCTTCGCGTATCGCTTGCCTCCACATCAGCCTTATCTCCTCACATCCCTTCTCAGTCACTCCCCTCCCCAGCGACCTCATCCTCTCATCTGTCTCGCGCGCGTTTTCTTCTCCTCACCTTCACCTGCTCACCACCGTCAGCCCCGCCTGTTAGATATCCAGTACTCTACTCACATCATCAGGTAGTACTTGTTTGGATGACGATGATGGAAAAGGCAATGAATCTTAGATAAGATATTTAATTACTGAATGTGGCTAAGATTTAACCAAGTCTAAGTGATAAAACATAGTATAAAGAAGAAAGGAAAAAAAAAACTATGTTTTTTGCACAAAGCTCCATGGTTAAGTCTCAATCGACTGAGTTTTAGCAATCTTGTTAATGTTATTTGCAACATCACGTAATTGTGGTGATTGTGACGTGTAAACTAAATCCTTATAACATAAACGAGGCAGATACTAGTATTTCAAACGGAGTATTTTGTATATGGGCAAAACTATCTGATTTGACAACGAGGACAGGCACCGAGCGACCGAACGAACAGCAAATGCAGGAGCATAATTTCTTCTTCAGAGGGGACAGCATTTCGCTGGGGGGGGGGGGGGGGGGGGGGTTATTTGCACCCCCACGATTACTGCAAAACCCGGAGGTTCACAAGGAAAACGCTTGGAGTGTTGGGCTTGAGCGATGCAAGGTCGCTGTTCGACAGCGCCGCGTCGCTGGCCCGGCTCCGATAATCCACGAAAAAAGCCGAATCAGACATCCGTGACGGGATTTGGATGCTGTTTAATTGCCGGGACTCGGTAGAGGGGAAAGAAACAGGTCAATTTTTTACCAGTTTACTGCATTTTCTTTCATGTGCCGCAGCTGGTTATGGACACCCAGCAGTGCCCCGTGTGTAGTGTGTGTTGCTTCTTCTAGCTAGCTAGCCCAGCCCTGGGAAGAGCACCCGGTGGCCGGTGCCTAACTGCAGGTAGCTTTTGGCTAGGCGTTCAGGGAGGCACGCACTTGGATTATGAGACTATTGGAGCCGACTTGAGGAGCACATACCAAAGGTGGAGGAAAAGGGTGTTGTTGCCACAGGCCCCTCTCTCTCGCGGACGGAGGTAGAAGATGAATCGGAGGAGAACAGCACAGAGTTTTGCCGGCGACGAACGCCGCCACAGGCGCACCAACGCCCAAATATTTTCTCTTTTCAGCTGGCTCAGCTTATACGTACAGAGGGAGGGGCTATATAGCGCGCACACACACCACACCCCACTCCTGCATGCTCGCACACGACGTGCTCCCACAATCCGCATGCAACGCTTGCACCAACGACGCGCTCCTACGCGCCTAGGGCGGTTGGACTCCGCATGCAGCTGGACGCGCTCACCGCGGCCGCTCACAACAGCTCGCTAACCGCCTAGCTAGCTAGCTCACGCCGCTAACCACTACGCCAAACACACTCGTGGTTTATTTCCTAACAAAGGGTACAGGAAATCTGACCTTCTTCAGGACTTTCTTCAGTGGTGGCGTAGATACACCAGCAGAAATAAGCAGTGCGTCATGCATGTGCACTGGCTCACATAATCCAAGCGTATGCAGAGCAAAGCATTCAGGAACCGATCCAGAGGAGCGGTGATCCTTTTCTAAAAAAAGAGGAGCGGTGATGGACGCTCGGCCGATCTTGCCGTACATAGCACCACCAAGCAAGCCATAGGAGTACGTGCCGATGCTTCCGGTCGAGATCATCATGCGGCTCCTAGATGCCGGGCAGTGGCGACCCTTTCCCCTCCCCTCGCGTCGCCCCTGCTAGGGCGACTCGGGGGTCCAAACCCTAGCTCCGCCGCCTCCCCCCTTTCCCCTCCCTTCCTCCCTCGCCGCCGCCTGAGGTCGCGGGGCCCTGGCTGCCCAGCATCTTCTATGGGGGCCCGCGTTCTCTGGGGCAGCGGCCCTGGTCGGAGAGGCGTCACCGGCCCTGCGGCAGGCGGTGGTGCGGGCGTGGGCCGGCGATCCAGGCCGTGTGGACGGCGGGTGAACCGGAGGACGGGGGCCTTGATGCTGCGGCAGATCTGGTCGCCTCTGCCTCCCCTGTTCGACGAGCTCCGCCCCGGCCGGATCTGGCCTGTTTCTTGCGAGCCGCCGGATCTTGCGTCGTTGGGGTAAGGGAGGCGGGGATACGAAGACCGGGAGAAATCCCAAGCCGGCCTTGCCAGTTTTGGCGGCGGCGATGCTCGAGGGCGCCGTTCCCCTCCTTGGAGGCGCCGTTCAGGTCAGATCCGTCGTCCCCCTTTCCCTCTAGTCTTCCAGGTGAAAACCACAACTCTGTTCGGCGGTGGCGGCGCCCTTGGCGTCGCGTCCTTCCTGAAGGCGCCGTTTTTTGGAGCTAGGTGGGCTTGGGCTCCTCGGCGAGTGGGTGTGCAGCGGCGGCGGTAGCTGGTGCCCTTTGTCTTGGTCACTTGCTACTGCTCTTCTCCGTCCATTCCGGCATCTCTTTCTCTTCCGTGTCCAGTACGTGGGTTTTGGTGGTGCTCTGCTCCAGGTGAGCACCCCGTGGCTAGTCAGGTGGTCTCGGTTCCTTCCCAGTTGCAGCCTGCCGGTGTCCTTCCTCCCAGGTTCTCGGGTGAACTTCTTCACTGTCAACGGTTCGGCGCCTTCGAGCCAGGCGAGGAGGCAGGGGCCTTCTTTGGCAGTGGAGCTGGGAGGACATGGCATGTCGGGGCCGCTGGTGATTTGGCGACGGCATGCCCTTCCTCGCCATCGGCTGTGCTGCTCCTGTGCTGACATTATCCTCCCCTGGTGACTTGTACGCGTTTGAGGACCTACACATCTCCGAGCTGCGTGTCTACATGTTTGATAGTTTTTAGCTTGGTGTGTGTGAGGCTTGTGAGCTGCTTTCCAGTGCCTTTGTACCCTGTCGTTTTTATGTTTCCTTGTGTTGGTTTCAAGTTTGTAATCCTGGCCGGTTGATGGCTTTGTTAATTCAAAGTCGGGCTCTTCTTGAGCCTTCGTTCCAAAAGATGTCGGGCAGTCGGTGCCATGGAAAGGGGACTCTGCTCGCCACTCGATCGACTGGATTTCACCAACGTGTTGGAGGAGGAGCACTGTGCCGGCGTGGGACGAGCACTCCGGGTCGAGAGAAATTGCCGTATCAGTCTATCAGACATGCAGCGACGGGGGTTGCTGGCCGGCATGTGGTCGACCTGACCCGATTCGACCGCCGCGGCAGATCGAGCGGCGGCGCGATCGTGGAACAGAGTCTACCATGGCGACGTGCGGGTTGGCGGGCACGGTTGAAGGCCAGTGCGCCGGAGTTTGCGGGAGGCAAGGTGGCCCGACCCCGATCGATGCCATCGCCGTCCGGCGTTCTGTCGAACACCCTGTGCAAGTGCGTGCGAGTCTGCAACCGCGGTCCGCGGCGAGGCGTGGCCAGACGGAGGAGAGGAAGGATGAATCCAAATGGAGTAATGGGCTATGAATCTTGGGCTGCGGGCTTGTTACATCCCGTACGCGGCAAAATTTTGTGTTTTGACCCTTTTGTCAAACAAAATCGAGATCTAACCCCAGTTTGAATTTTTTTCGAGATTTGACCCTTTCTCCTACCGCCACGAGGCCCGGTGGTAGGATGCTATAGCCTACTGCCAGAACCTGGGGTGGTAGGAAACTTATCCACGTCAGCAGCGGTAATGGCCTCCGTCCCCCTCCGTCCCATCCTACCACCGTTGGTCCTGGTGGTAGCGTGTCAGATCCTACCGCCAAGGACCCTGACGGTAGGGTGTGGGAAGTTATAAGCCCGCGGGCTGGGCGCCCCACCCCCTTCTCCCCCCACCCAGCCGCCCCAAGAACAGAGGAGTTGTTCCTCTCGCCCCCTCTCTCATCTCCTCCACTGCCCCCTCTGATCACCGTCGTTTCTTCACCGTTTTTGCGGATCGAGATGGCCCCCAAAAAAGAAAACTAAGCTCCTTCGATCCCTCCAATTAGTTTTAGTCAAATAGCTTTCGATTCGTCGCATTATTTGATTCAAATCACCCCCCCCCCTTCTTGAACTAGATTTAAATATTTTGAACCCTAGGATTTATTTAGGTTGATTATAGATGTTATACTGCGTAAGATATGAACTCTAGTCACTAGTTGGTATGGTTATGTGAAGATGAACCCTAGTTCATATTATTTTTGGAGGATTTTTTTATATGATGCATGTTGGAGGAATTTATTGTGATGTGATGTTGCATGTTGATATGCTATGATGCAAGTAGTGGATGTAGTTGGAGAACAAATGTTGAACCCTCAAGATGAACCTAGTTCATAATTTTTTGTGTTAAAAAATTTCATGATATGATGAATATTGGAGATATTTGTTTTGATATAGGATGCATGTGGATCTTATATGATGCAAGTAGTGGATTTTGTTGGAGTAAACATGGTTAATCCCTCAAGATGAACCCTAGTTCATGGTTTTTGTTTTTGAAAACAATATGATATGATGCATGTTGGATGTTGTTGGAAAAATATGATATGATATGATGCATTTGAACCATGGTGATTGCATCTTGATATATGTATTTTATTTAGTTCTTGATATATGTATTGTATTTAGTTCATGTTCACGTTCATCTTGATATATGATTATTCAAAAATTGAACTCGTAGGTTTTTTTCGATGTGATGAACCTTTGTTATGCATC
This sequence comes from Aegilops umbellulata, assembly GCA_032464435.1. Taxonomy (NCBI): domain Eukaryota; kingdom Viridiplantae; phylum Streptophyta; class Magnoliopsida; order Poales; family Poaceae; genus Aegilops; species Aegilops umbellulata. The sequence continues at coordinate 477,308,988 of CP136059.1, read as the reverse complement.
GATATGTTTCCTAGTTAATGATGAACCCTAGTTCATGTTAAAAAATATTTTGATATGCTTATATTTATGCAATTTTTTTAGGAGGCCACCTCTTGTGGACGACATCGGCATGAAGTACACCATGCTTGACACTAAGTTCGACAAGCGTTACTGTGCCCGTTTCATTGAGAATGGAGTGGTAATTACCATTCTTAAACCAAATCTTTCGAATTGATGAAAACAAGTTGCTCACTATTATGTCCATGCTAATTATGCTCTGGTTATTGATTTTCACATATGCTGCCGCCATGGCGGATGAGGGCTCACAAGACGACGGTTAAGATGGAGTACGACGAGCGGTACGCACCGTTCTTCAGGAGAGCCCGACTATTGGGTTTCGTCCAGCAGTTCAAGCGTAAGCCACCGACGCTCGTCCACTCAGCTCTCACGGCTTTGATCGACCGGTGGCGGCCAGAGACGCACAGCTTCCATCTTCCATGGGGGGAGATGACCGTGACCCTCAAGGATTGGGCGATGATTACGGCCCTACTGCTCGAAGGTCGTGCTCTAACAGGAAGAGTGGAGAGGACGAACTGGCACGATAGGGTTGTCACCCTCACCCCCCCCCCCTCGCTAAGAGAAACCAGACTTCCGACATACAGCTGCCATGGCTCCTCGAGCACAGGATCAAGTGCCCGGAAGATGCCGAACCTCGGGTAGTGGACCAGTACGCCAGGGCCTACCTGTGGTATCTTCTCACGGAGGTAGTGTTTTCGGACTGCTCCGGGAACTCTGCCCTACGGATGTATCTCGACTTCCTAAAGGACTGGGATGCGGGATACAACTGGGGGGCCGTCGGACTCACCTACCTATACCGTTGGTAAGTGAATATCACCTTGTTTCAAATATCATGGTCGTGTGCTGCTTTAGATTTTGACATCTTATCATCTATACTTGGTTTGTAGCTTGACAACGCGACCCAGAGAGCGGAAGTCACGTCCGGTATGTGTGGATGTGTATGGGGCCTCTCCATTTGGATGTGGAGCGAATCCCTATGGGTCGTCCGGAGAAGCTGCGCTCGCGTGCATGGACGGACTATGGCGAAGATGACGAAGATGATCGGAACCCGATCGTCACATACGCTTGGGACGTGGTGTGTGTCTACACGGGCGAATCCAAGGCCTTGTACAAGGTCTTCAGCAACGAGCTTGATGCTCTCACGCCTTTCCAGGTATAAGAACTACATTTTTAATAGCTTCGATAACACTTTCCCTTGAGCTTACCATTGTTTGGTTCTATGTTACTTGGCGGCCGTATAATGATGATCTAGAGTGGGGGTTCGAGCTGAAAAGCATGTGCAAGTAGGACCGACTTCTCTGGTGGTGAATCGTGCCCATGATTTGTGTCTATGCCATGGAGCCACTTGCCACAGCGCGTTGCCGCGCAATTTGGTAAGGCGCAACACACACCACCAGCCGGCATCGTCCATGATACTGGTGGCTACGACCTACACCAGTGAGTACCACAAGCCGTCCTCATCGATTCTAAGTTCTTGTTTTGATGTTTTACATTCATACGGGAAGGGTGTTTTACATTCTTTCTTATGCATTGCAGGATGAGCATGCAGAAGAATCATCCAATCACAGATTGGGAAGCCCAACATGCGAGATACGTGAAGGATGGAATGAGTGGAAAGGCCGCAAAGACAAGGAGAGGAGAGTGATTGACTGGGACGAATACGAGGATCATATGCTGTGGTACGGCGATGGCATCAAGCATCGTCTGCGTCTGAGGCCCCAGTGGACGACAGCAGATGCCAAAGACCTGTTCGATGACGACTCCGAGAATGAAGCCTACAACGAGATCATCAGAGAGCTTCAAGGCGGGTTTAGGGAGTACGGACCCCTCATGAACAGAGTGGTAAGTTGTTTTTATCTCTTTTCAACCGACGGTTGGATGAAATCAGCTTTTAGTGCTACTGACTCATTTTATTACTTTGCAGTCTTCGGAGCTGAACAAAAGCATTTTTCAAGCCTCTGATGCGCTTAGTACTATCCCCGGGACTCGAGCTAGTGAGAACAAGTTGAGGGAAACGGTGAAGGTAATATGGAGTTCATTTTCTAAGTTCATTTGCAGAAATTGGACAGTGCAGAAGTTCACATTGTTTCGTTCTCATTGCAGAAGTACGTCAACAAAGCACGCAGGCTTGTGGGCCTGCTTGGGTGCGCTACAAACACTGAGGATGTTTTTGCTCCTACACCGATGTGTAGCCTCGCTTCATCGAGCCATGCAGCCTCGTCGTCTAGGATGGTTGAAGATGACGAGGAGGAGAGCGAGGACGACGATGATGAAGAGGAAGATGAAGAAGAGGGCGAGGAAGACGGAGCAGAAGACGAACATGGTGAAGAAGAGGAAGAGGAAGATGAGGAGGAGGAGTACGATGATGACGACGGACCTCCAGCAACTCAGCCAACCCAGCGTGAGAAGAGGAATGTGCCGAAGAAGGATTGGAAGAGTCCATCCCCGTTTCAGAAAGCGTGTCCTAATCATCGCAAGAAGACGGCGGCCGAGAAGCGATCAAAGACCAATGAGGACCGGGCCTCGAAGAGGGGAAGGAGGGACTGAAGTTGCTGTCGTGTCGTGCCGTTGAACTATAAACATTTCATGTTTGCTTCGTGAACCATTTGCTCGTGAAACTGTTTCATGAACTTGCTATGTAAAACTTGGTGAAACATTTGTGGATGTGTGCTTGCTATGTATCCAACTTTATTATTTGTGGATTTGTGGATGTGTGCTTGCTATGTGATACATATGCTTCATGTTTATAAGTATTTAATTGTTATGTGCAAAAAATTGAAGACAAGAGAAGTTAGGCGGTGCAAAAAATGCACTATGGGCCACCCTACCGCCAGGCCCTACGGTGGTAGGTATGTACAGCCTACCGCCACACCCACCGGCAGTAAGGGGCCTCCACAAGCACGCCCCCTCCCGTGACCAAAACTGCCAGCAGCTCAGCGGGAGGGTTGCATTCCCTACCGCCAGGCATCATGGCGGTAGGGTCCTATGCCATGACGCCTGGCGGTAGGGTGTGCATACAAGGACCTGTGAAGATGTCTCCCCGCTCTCTGAACTTGTCTTAAGAACTTGTTGAACCGGTTTGTTGGATTTGCGAAAGCTTTTTGTGAAACTACTTGCGTTAGTTCGGGTTGTCAAACTATGTGGACAAGTTTGCTATTTGCTATTTACTACTTGTGAAACTATGTGTAAAGTGTTTAATATTTGCTATGTGAACCTTTTTTAATATGTGAGCTCATATTTTGCTATTTATGAAACTATGTGAAACCTGTGATAAAACTTTACAAAAAAACAATCACTAAAACTTGTAAAAACCCAAAACCACAGGACCCTACCGCCACGAGGCCTGGCGGTAGGGTCAGTAGGGTGCTGCGCTGGCCGTTAGGTAACGGCAGTGGGCCGTCCATGCCACAGCCAGAACCCCTGGCGGTAGGTTGGCTGACCCTACCGCCGGGCCTCGTGGCGGTAGCAGAAGGGTCAGATTTCAAAAATATTCCAAATTGGGGTCAGATCCCGATTTTATACGTGCAAAGAGTCAAAACACGAAACTTTGCCCCCATGCGCAGGCCGCGGGGTTTTGGGCGCGGCTACGTCTCCCTTCCTGCGACAGAGTAGCTCAGCTCACCTACAAGTGTCAGTTGTACAACTACCTAGTAGCCATTCTTTTTTTTCTTTGCAGTACAGACATCATAAAAAGTAAAAAAATATATATATATATATATATATATATATATATATATATATATATATATATATATATATATATAATGAGGTCTATGGACACCCTAGCGACGAATACAAGCAGTGAAGCAACCCGAAGGCGTGCTTGCCGTCATCGTCCCTCCCTCACTGAAACCGGGCAAACATTGTTGTAATAGACAGTCGGGAAGTCGTCGTGCTAAGGCCCCAAAGGACCGGTGCACAAAAGCAGCAACCATCGCTGATGAAGAGAGTTGTAAATCGGAAAGATCAAATCTGAAACCACACGAATGAAGGCGAACAAAAATTGGTTCTAAATAGATCCACCAAAGATCAGCACTGACGGAATCCCATAAGATCCGATGGAAACACACCTCCACACATCCTCCAACGACGCTATTCGCAGCATCAGGACGGAGATAGGACATGGGAGACATTACTCCTACTAAGAGACATCACCATCGGCACACAACCCCAACCAAGACGTTAAACCTAACAAAAAACGAGAATGGGGTCCCTCCCGCCGGCGAGATCCTCTGCACCTCCACGCCCCAAATGGCCATCGAAGGTGGGGTGGATCAGCGGCGGCGCCGGCGGGACAAGAAAGGAGACATTTCTTGAGGAGGAGAAACGACAGCCCAATAGCCATTTTGTATATATATTTATAAAAAGTAATTTGGTTATTTTTTTAAGTATTGATGACACATTTAAGAAATGTTCATGTGGTGTAAAAAATGTTTGATCAACTTTTAAAGAATGGTTGTACCACTAAAGACTGTTTGCCAGTATGTGTTATTTTGGGGCCGTTTGGATGGCGCCCAGGCGATCCAAATAATTGCCGATGGAATTCGCCGCCATAGATTCACCCTCGCATTGGCGTGAAAACTACATTGCTTATCAAAATATTAGAGTCATCTAGAAGTTTTGGCGGCCAACTAAATAGGCGCCTGTGCGTTTGGTCAGCGCCCACATTTTGGTAAGGTGGGCGTTGGTTGCCATCCAAATAGCCCCTTCAAACATGTTCAGGCGTCTTAAAGTAATATAAGTAATGTTTCCAAAAATATATTATACAATGTAAAAAATGTTTGTGTAATTAAAAAAATGTTTTTTCGCATTCAACAAATTGCGTATTATATTTAAAACACTGTTCATGCATTTCCAAATTACGTTTTGGACATTTTTTAATGATTTAAAATAATTTATCCATAGTTTAAAAATGCTTTGTGCCACCCAAAAATATATTTTAACAAGTATTTCTATGTATTTGAAATTTTTCAATGCATATAAACAAATCTTTTAGATGTATACAAACGTTCTATACCGTGTATGGCAAAGAAGTACTCCCTCCGTCCCATAATATAAGAGTATTTTTTATTATGGGACGGAGGGAGCAGATATGAAAACCTATATTTGAAAAAAATTGATAATCATGTCCGAAAAATGTTCCTAATGAATAACAAAAAATGAACAATGTGCATGGAGAAATAAGACAAGTGCTTGAAAAATGGGAAAACAAAAATCAAAGAAAAGCAAACAAAAAAATTAAATCTGAAGAAGAAAACCACACAAAAACCAAAGAAAACCGATGAAAACAGTTAAAATCCTGATAAAAAAAAGGCACAGAAGAAATTCCCGCGCAGCTACAGTACTGAGCCGACACAGTAGCGTCGTGCCCAGAGGCAAGACGGAGTTAAGTCTCGCAACAGCCGAGAAATAGCTCTCACGCGTTCGGCTTGCTTTCTTTCTCGTTTAATCCGTCTCGTGTCGTATGCTTTGGGAACGCTCATCCTAGTCCGCGCCTAACATCTGCACCCTACTTGGAGGTAACGGGCAAGCCCATGTACTGTCTTTCCTTGTTTCAAGAAGATTCTAGAAGGTTCTTCATTTGGACATTTTTTCTTTTTTCTAGTGTTTCTGGTGCTTTAACTTTTTTTTGTTTCTTTTTTACTTTTCCATTTTAAAATCCGCAATATTTATTTAAATTCCAAAACATTTATGAAATTTCAAATATGGATTGATATTTTTTAAAACCTACGAACACTTTTAATGATATAACTGTATTTTTAAAATAGTGAACATTTTCTAAAACGTGGAAGTTCTTAATTTTGGATTGACACTTTTTAAATTCAGGATATTTCATAATACCTAGGATAATTTTCAATATTCTCGAATATATTTGTTAAGTAGTGATCATTTTTACAATTTGTGAAAAAATTATTTCAAAAATATTTTCAAGTTAGTGATGATTTAAACATTTTAAAGAATTGTGAACATTCTGAAAATTCATAGATTTTTTTAAATGATCAACATTTTTTTAAGAAAATATGAAAACAATGCAATATTTTTATGGTTATTTGTAGATAAATTAAATCTATGAAATACTATTTTTTCAGAGAAAATATATAAACATAGCTGAAAATTGGACGTGTACTCGCTAGGAGAGGTGATTTCTCCGATCGATGGCTTCGCAATAGATGGGTCAGCCAATGCATGAGAAGAGTGTGTGTTTGACTGTTGCTCGACATGTAGCACGTTGGGCTAGGAGCTTCCCTTTTGAGAATGTAAACCTCCACCCTTAGCCCAAAACAATCACAGCCTCAAGTCATTGCCTTTGTTAGCTAGCCACTCGCATTGCGCCCCTCCCCCTTTCACGTCCCCGTCGCCATCGAGCCTCATACTCGCTCTCCTCCATGTATAGCTTTCAGATGTGTCATCCTTCCCCTCATCTGGACTTCTCCTCCCCGTTATCTCCATGTCGTCCACAATCTCTGCCCATTTGATCTTCATGTACGAGCTTATTATCATCATATGGTTAATTAATCAAATGCACGTGATTTAGATCTGACTCTAAATGGTTTTAGAGTTTAGGTTGTAATTGAGCACAACTAAATTACATAAGCTCATATGGATGTGCATGTGGCTCTATTATCGTTCCATTACATCAATGTTGTTAGCCCACCCGACCTAGTTTTCACCCAGCATTCTAAAGCTCCTAGCTAACTTATAACTATGTATCTCATATGCGTTTCAAAATGAGAAGCTAACAACTGAGATGCGTGCCAAATTACCAAAGTTCAAAAAAGTGTGCCCAATCTTGCGCATATTCGCGGCTATGCGCGAGGCACTGGCTCAACGCCTCGCTTTGCCCCTACGAGCCCAGGAAAAGTGCTAGGGAGGGTGATGTACTGCTTCTACTATTGTTGATGCTATAGATGTAGCTTGTACTACTATTGTAGTGTTGCTCTTGTAGTTGATGCTCTAGATGTAGGTTGTATTATTCCTACATCGTTATTTGGCTATTGTTGTAGTGTTGCTTCTGTTGTTGATGCTCAAGATGGAGATTACACTATTACTATAGTGCTATTTAAATATTGTTGTAGTGTTGTTTTGCTACTGTTGTGCAGGGCTGGCCCTGGGCCATGGCGGTGAGCGCGATAGCCTAGGGCCCAGCCCGAGCAGGGGCCCATACCCTTTGCATATATAGTATATACAATATATTAATAAAAATAAAAATAGTAGTACGCAAGCGAAATAGCCCAGGCCATGAAGAAGAAGCGAGCAACCACACACGAACAAAGCCAGCGATCTCCTTCGTTCTCTCCCAGTCCCCCCCAAAACACGCCGCCAGCTGCAAACGAATCGTCTCCTTGACTCGGGCTTGACTCCTTCCCATTCTCATCTTCTTCCTTTTCCCCAAATCCAATTGATTGCCCCTTGCCTGAGTTCCTAAGAGGCCACGACCCCAACTCCCCAAGCTAATCAATGAATTTTCCGTTAGTATCACACTTCAGTGGATTTATTTGCATCCTACAAATACCCCAAGGGCCCCGGCGAATGGATCCACGGAGGCGAGCCGGCCAGCAGCGACACACCATGTGCCCTGACAAGAATACGAATCCACAGAGGCGAGTCGGGCAGGGTCCGACTGTCCGGCGGTGGACAATGGAGACGTGGAGTCCAGCCACGTCCTCCTAATTTTTTGCATCTCAAATTTCTGAAGGAAATATTTCCTAGAGGCAATAATAAATTATTATTTATTTCTTTATTTCATGATAAATGTTTATTATTCATGCTAGAATTGTATTAACCGGAAACTTAGTACATGTGTGAATACATAGACAAACAGAATGTCACTAGTATGCCTCTACTTGACTAGCTCGTTGAATCAAAGATGGTTCAATTTCCTAGCCATAGTCATGAGTTGTCATTTGATTAACGGGATCACATCATTAAGAGAATGATGTGATTGACTTGACCCATTCCGTTAGCTTAGCACTTGATCGTTTAGTTTTCTGCTATTGCTTTCTTCATGACTTATACATGTTCCTATGACTATGAGATTATGCAACTCCCGTTTACCGGAGGAACACTTTGTGTGCTACCAAACGTCACAACGTAACTGGGTCATTATAAAGGTGCTCTGCAGGTGTCTCCGAAGGTACTTGTTGGGTTGGCGTATTTCGAGATTAGGATTTGTCACTCCGATTGTCGGAGAGGTATCTCTGGGCCCACTCGGTAATGCACATCACTATAAGCCTTGCAAGCAATGTGACAAATGAGTTAGTTACGGGATGATGCATTACGGAACGAGTAAAGAGACTTGCCGGTAACGAGATTGAACTATGTATTGAGATACCGACTATCAAATCTCGGGCAAATAACATACCGATGACAAAGGGAACAACATATGTTGTTATGCGGTTTGACCGATAAAGATCTTCGTAGAATATGTAGGAGCCAATATGAGCATCTCCTCTATTGGTTATTGACCGGAGATGTGTCTCGGTCATGTCTACATAGTTCTTGAACCCGTAGGGTCCGCACGATCACTAGTAGAAAAAGGGTCAAACGTGAAGCACATTAGTGCCGGTTTGTATTTGAGCCGGCACTAATGTATACATTAGTGCCGGTTCCAACGGCTAGCCGGGCCGCTTTCATTAGTACCGGTTCGTGGCGAACCTTTAGCACCGGTTCGGGCCACGAATCGGTACTAATGAGAGTGGTGGCAGGATGTTGTCAGACTGGGGCCCCTCCAGCCCCTTTAGTACCGGTTCTTGGCACGAACCGGTACTAAAGGTCGTCCTACATAAACCCTTCGTCCACCCGAGCTTGCTCTGTTCTTCCCCTTTCCCCTCTCCTCTCTGTTCTTCCCCTCTTCCTCTCGAGCTCATCACACATTTTGCCCAAAATTTGTCAAGATTTGAAGGCCCCCATCCATTGAAATGATCACAAAGGTTAGCAACTTTGTCCTTTCATCTCTCATTGCTAGATTAGCTCTTGCAATGCTTTATATAGTGATTAATTTGTGAGTTTAGTAATTTGGGAGGAAATATATATGTGCTAGTATTTGATTTATATGCAATTTGAGGTCAAAAATAACACTTAGTTTGCATATGTAGGTGTGGTTTACTTAGTGCCTTCTAAATCTCCGTCGTAACCACCGTCGATCGCCCGCACCGTCCCGTCGCCGGCACCACCTTGTGGTGAGCCTTTTTGTTCATGAAATTTTATATAAAAATTGATGTTTGTGTGATTTGGATATATAGTTACTCGTATAATTATCTTACCCGTACGTTGTTTGTTATACATATAGTGCCATGGTTTTGATATCCGTCCCCGTCGGCCCTCGTCCTTGTTATGATTCGGATGTGGTATATATATTCTCTTTTAAAACTAGTTCCATTTCGTGTTTATGACAAATTATGCCCATCAAGTTGACATAGAAATTTTTTCTAGGAGGTATGTGAACCGGAAATTCCAACCGACCCTATTGTCGAGAGGTTAAATTTAGTTGAAAGAGAAAACGAGTACTTGAAAGAAAAATTGAAAAGAATTGAGGGGGAGAAGATGGAATTGGAGTTGCATGTTGCCGATGTCGTCGATGATCACAAGATCAAGATGGAGAAAATGCGCTTGAAGATTAGAAAGATTAGAAAATATGCCATCGATAGTGAGGCTTGGTATCATTATGCTGTTGGATCCATTGTTACCTTAGTTGCGATCTTGATCGCATTTGTTGTTGCATTTAAATGCTTTAGCTAGAGAGTTATTTTTTTGTTGCATTTAAGTGTTGTATGAACTTGTATTAATTTGGTCTATTTGGTGTTGTGTAATGAAGATGAGCCGGCAATGGATGTACGATGACCGATGCTCTCCCCAGTTCGTTGAGGGCGTGCATACTTTTCTGATTGCGGCTGAGGCAAACAAGCGGGCGGATGGTTTTATGCCTTGTCCATGTGCTGGCTGTAAGAATGGCCACAATTACTCTACGTCAAGAACCATTCACGTCCACTTGTTTGAGTCCGGTTTCATGCCCCACTATAATGTTTGGACCAAGCACGAAGAAAGAGGGGTTATGATGGAAGACAATGAAGAAGAAGAGGACTACGACAGCTATCCTGGCCATGGGTTCCCTGAATACGATGATACAACAATGGGGGAAGAAGCTGAGCCGGTAATGCGGGAAGAAGCTGAGCCGGCAATGCGGGAATAAGCTGAAGAAGAGGCATCAGATGAGCCCGTTGATGATCTAGGTCGGGCCATTGCCGATGCAAAGAGAAACTGCGCAAGTGATTTGGAGAAGAAGAAGTTGCAGCGCATGTTAGAGGATCACAAAAAATTGTTGTACCCGAATTGCGTAGGTGACAAGAAAAAGCTGGGCACCACACTGGAATTGCTGCAATGGAAGGCAGAGAATGGTGTATCTGACAAGGGATTTGGAAAGTTGCTGGTAATGATAAAGGATATGCTTCCAAAGGACAACGAATTGCCCGAGAGTACGTACGAAGCAAAGAAGGCTGTCTGCCCTCTAGGGTTAGAGGTGCAGAAGATACATGCATGCCCTAATGATTGCATCCTCTACCGCGGTGAGTACGAGGATTTGAATGCTTGCCCGGTATGTGGTGCATTGCGCTATAAGATCAGCCGCGATGACCCTGGTGATGTCGAGGGCAAGCGCCCCAGGAAGAAGATTCCTGCCAAGGTGATGTGGTATGCTCCTATAATACCACGGTTGAAACGTTTGTTCCAAAACAAAGAGCATGCCAAGGCGATGCGATGACACAGAGAAGACCGTAAGAAAGACGGAAAGTTGAGAGTACCCGCTGACGGGTCGCAGTGGAGAAAAATCAAAAGAAAGTACGGGAAGGAGTTTGCAGATGACGCAAGGAGCGTATGGTTTGGTCTAAGCGCAGATGGCATTAATCCTTTTGGGGAGCAGAGCAGCAACCATAGCACCTGGCCTATGACTCTATGTTTGTATAACCTTCCTCCTTGGTTGTGCATGAAGCGGAAGTTCATTATGATGCCAGTGCTCATCCAAGGCCCTAAGCAACCCGGCAACGACATTGATGTGTACCTAAGGCCATTAGTTGAAGAACTCTTACAACTGTGGAATGGAACAGGTGTACGTGCGTGGGATGAGCACATGGGGGAAGAATTTGACCTAAAGGCGTTGCTGTTCGTGACCATCAATGATTGGCCTGCTCTCAGTAACCTTTCAGGACAGACAAACAAGGGATACCGCGCATGCACGCACTGTTTGGACGATACCGACAGTATATATTTGGCTAATTATAAGAAGAATGTGTACCTGGGACATCGTCGATTTCTTCCGAGCAGGCATCCCGTAAGAAAGAAAGGCAAGCATTTCAAAGGTGAGGCGGATCACCGGACGAAGCCTGGCCACCGTACTGGTGCTGATGTACATGATATGGTCAAGGATTTGAAGGTGGTCTTTGGAAAGGGTCCTGGTGGACAACCTGTTCCGAATGACGCTGACGGACGCGCACCCATGTGGAAGAAGAAATCTATATTTTGGGACTTGCCCTATTGGAGACACCTAGAGGTCCGCTCCGCAATCGATGTGATGCACGTGACGAAGAATCTTTGTGTGACCCTGCTTGGCTTCTTAGGCGTGTATGGGAAGACAAAAGATACACCTGAGGCACGGGAGGACCAGCAACGTATGCACGGAAAAGACGGCATACATCAGGGTCATGGAAGCTACGCTCTTACCAAAGAAGAGAAGGAAATCTTCTTTGAATGCCTGCTCAGTATTAAGGTACCGTCTGGCTTCTCGTCGAATATAAAGGGAATAATAAACATGGCAGAGAAAAAGTTCCAGAATCTAAAGTCTCATGACTGCCACGTGATTATGATGCAACTGCTTCCGGTTGCATTGAGGGGGCTTCTACCGGAAAATGTTCGATTAGCCATTGTGAAGCTATGTGCATTTCTCAATGCAATCTCTCAGAAGGTAATCGATCCAGAAATCATACCAAGGTTACAGAATGATTTGGTGCAATGTCTTGTCAGTTTCGAGTTGGTGTTCCCACCATCCTTCTTCAACATCATGACGCACGTCCTAGTTCACCTATGCGAAGAGATTAACGTTTTGGGTCCTGTATTTCTACACAATATGTTCCCCTTTGAGAGGTTCATGGGAGTCTTAAAGAAATATGTTCATAACCGTGCTAGGCCAGAAGGAAGCATCTCCAAGGGCCGTCAAAATGAGGAGGTCATTGAGTTTTGTATTGAGTTTATTCCTGACCTTAAGCCGATTGATGTTCCTGAATCGCGGCATAAGGGCAGACTGGATGGAAAAGGCACGCTAGGAGGGGAACAAATAATATGTATGTACGGACATTCTCTCACTGAAGCACACTACACAGTTCTACAGAATTCCGCCTTGGTGGCTCCGTATATGGATGAACACAAGAATTTGATACGCTCCAAACACCTGGAGTGGTCTGATGACTGGATTACACGTGAACAAATCAGGAGTTTCGCCAGCTGGTTGCAAGCACGTACCATGCATGACACCTCTATTGAAGATGACCTATACTTGTTGTCCCAGTTGCCATCTTCGAATATAATGACTTTCAAAGGGTACGAGATAAATGGTAATACATTTTACACGATCGCCCAAGATAAGAAGAGCACCAACCAAAACAGTGGTGTCCGCTTTGATGCAGAACCAAGACGTGAAAGGAAACATATTATGGTTATATACAGGACATATGGGAACTTGACTATCGACGTGGTTTGAAGGTCCCTTTGTTTCGGTGCAAATGGGTCAATATGACACGAGGCGGGGTAACGGAAGACCCGCAGTACGGAATGACAACAGTGGATCTCAACAATCTTGCGTATGCAGACGAACCATTCGTCCTAGCCAATGATGTGGCACAGGTTTTCTATGTGAAGGACATGTCTACCAAGCCAAGAAAAAGAAAAGATAAGGAAGCGAATGCATCGTACGATGAGCCAAAGCGGCACATATTCTTTCTGCGAAGAGAAACATCGTGGGAGTGGATGACAAGACAGACAAGTCAGAAGATTATGAAAAGTTTGATGAAATTGCTCCATTCACAGTGAATATTGACCCGAGCATCCCGTTAAATGATGAAGATTTTCTATGGTTACGGTGCAAAGGGACACACGCGAAGAAAAAGTTTCACACCCAAAGATCTGGGATGTGATCGGCTTCACTAGCTATCATCACTTTCTTCTGTGTTTCACACCCAAAAGGGAATCTCTATAATAGTTAGGGTAGTTAATTATGTGTTTTGGCATTTGAAACGCGAAGAAATTTTATGTGCAAACAAATTCTTTCATGCCTTTACTGATTTTTAAAGTTAAGTTATTCACAAACTAGTGATTCACACTAATTTCAAATAATTTGAAATTTAAACTATTCAAATTTGAAAACTACGGGCACTAACAGAAAGTTTGTAATTTTTTGTACCTAAAGCAAAAATATTCACAAAGAAACTCCAAATACACAAAAAAAAACTCAAAAATAAATAAAGCAAAAAAATAAAAAAGCCCGCCTACTAGGCTAGAGCGGCCTACATACGACTAGAAACCCAACCCGTTGTTGGGCCAGGATGCAGGCCCGCAAAGGCCCAGTAGGCCCACGGGGCAGCACAGCACAGGTAGGCCCAGAAGGCCTGCATTTGAGAGGAGCTCGAAGGAGCAGCCGCGGCTGGGTTTATAAACCAGTGCGGCTGCCCTTCGCTAGGCGAGGTGGGACTAAACTTTGCGCCCCTCGCCTGGCAGCGCACCCTCCTTTAGTACCGGTTTGTGGCACCAACCGGTATTAAAAGGGGGGCCTTTAGTACCGGTTGTTGCCACGAACCGGTACTAAAGGGGGAGCGGTTCCCGCCGCTTGGCCTGGCCAAAACAGGCCTTTAGTACCAGTTGGTGGCTCCAACCGGTACTAAAGGTGCCTTCTATATATACAACACTTACGAAAATTTCATTCTCCCTCTGTTTCTTCCTCTATTTCCCCATTGAAGCACCGCCCGCGCGCCCCGATCGATCGACGACGTCGCCGTCGCCGCCCCCGTCCCCATCGCCGCCCCCTTCCCCGTCGCCGCCCTCGTCTCCGTCGCCGCCCCGGGACCGTCCCCGTCGCGCCGTCCCCGTGTCGCCGCCCCCGCGTCACGCCCCGGCCCGTCGCCGCCCCCGGCCGTCGCCTCGCCGTCACCATCGCCCCGCTGTGAGCTCTCCCCCTCTAACCCCTCTCCCTCGCCCCCGGCGGCCACCATGGGCGCCGCCCCCTCCCCGAGCCCATACACACACACACACACACACACACACACACACACACACACACACACACACACACACTACACACACACTACACGCGCACACACACACAATTTTTCTGTTTTTAGCTTTTAGTTTTTTCTGTTTTTCTGTTTTTCATACAAAGTTTTAGATGAATTAATTAATTAGATTAGATTAATGTCAAATAGTATATAGAAATGTTAGTTATCATATATATAACGTCAAATGTTATAGAAATGTTAGTTATATAGAAATGTTAGAAATTTTGGAAATGTTAGTTTTAGCTAGCTAGATGATTTAGATTAATTTCAAATTGTTAGATGATGATCGATGTTTTTTTAGTTTCTTTTATTTTTAGTTATAAAATTTAGAATTTGTTGTCGACGATGCCCGGCCGGCATCCTCGCCGTCGACACGTCCGCGACGACGTCCGGCTGACCCATGTCCAGGACTGGGCTCCGCCGGGCTGGCACTGGGAGGTGCTGCCTGGAGGGGCGCGCCGCTTGATGAGGAACCCGGCCCCGGGTCCGTCGTCGACCCTGATCTCGCTTGGTGGCGTTCGCGTGGGCCAGTTTTGGTGCAGAGGGAGACGGCCCCGCCGGAGGTGGTACGTCGTCGTGTCAGGGAGGAGGACGAGCACGTCCATCGCTACATGGTTGCGTTAGAGGGCGGCAGGTTCTCCAATACCTGGCAGTTTCTTCAGGGATCTCACTTCAGCTATGATCCTGTGAGGGCTCCTTCTCTTTGGGTGTCCACCGCCCGCGCCGCAGGAACCGCGAGTGTCCTAGATTCTTCTGTAGTATTCGATCTTTAATTAGCTACCTAGCCAGTGATGTACTATTCAATATTATATATTATTCGAGACGATGTATTCGAGATTAAATCTATTATTCGAGACGATGTATTCGAGATTTTATCTATTATTCGAGACGATGTATTCGAGATTATATCTATTATTCGAGATTATACTAAATTGTTTTATATTTCTTTTGGCATAGTTAAATAAAAGCTATGGCGGACAATACCGACAGAGATAGAGAACAGACCATGTTCGATATGATACGCGGGCCAGATGATGATCAGAATGAAGAAGATTATGATGGCTCCGAATTTCTAAACAACACCAGAGAGGGTGATATGATATTCGATCGCGACGACGGAATTGATGAAGTCATGAACTACGATTATTACGATGACGAAGAACATGTTGATACTGAAACAACAAACACCGGCGAGGTATATATATTTATATAAGCAGGAATCTGGTGATCATCACATGTTTTAAATGAGTTGAAGATATATTAACGAATCGATCTTGTTGGAAATATGCCCTAGAGGCAATAATAAATGTATTATTATATTTCCTTGTTCATGATAATTGTCTATTGTTCATGCTATAATTGTATTGTTCGGAAATCATAATACATGTGTGAATACATAGACCACAATGTGTCCCTAGTAAGCCTCTAGTTGACTAGCTCGTTGATCAATAGATAGTCATGGTTTCCTGACTATGGACATGGGGATGTCATTGATAACGGGATCACATCATTAGGAGAATGATGTGATGGACAAGACCCAAACCTAAGCATAGCACAAAGATCGTGTAGTTCGTTTGCTAGAGCTTTTCTGAATGTCAAGTATCATTCCTTAGACCATGAGATTATGCAACTCCCGGATATCGTAGGAATGCTTTGGGTGTATCAAACGTCACAACGTAACTGGGTGACTATAAAGGTGCACTACAGGTATCTCCGAAAGTATCTGTTGGGTTGGCATGAATCGAGACTGGGATTTGTCACTCCGTGTGACGGAGAGGTATCTCTGGGCCCACTCGGTAAGACATCATCATAATGAGCTCAATGTGATCAAGGTGTTGTTCACGGGATGATGTATTACGGGAACGAGTAAAGAGACTTGCCGGTAACGAGATTGAACAAGGTATCGGTATACCGACGATCGAATCTCGGGCAAGTATCGTACCGATGGACAAAGGGAATTGAGTACGGGATTGATTAAGTACTCGACATCGTGGTTCATCCGATGAGATCACCGAGGAGCATGTGGGAGCCAACATGGGTATCCAGATCCCGCTGTTGGTTATTGACCGGAGATCGTCTCGGTCATGTCTGCATGTCTCCCGAACCCGTAGGGTCTTCACACTTAAGGTTCGGTGACGCTAGGGTTGTTAAAGATATTAGTATGCAGCAAACCGAAGGTCGTTCGGAGTCCCGGATGAGATCCCGGACGTCACGAGAGGTTCCGGAGTGGTTCGGAGGTAAAGAATTATATATAGGAAGTGTCATTTCGGCCATCGGGAATGATCTGGGGGTCACCGGTATTGTACCGGGACCACCAGATGGGTCCCGGGGGTCCATCGGGTGGGGCCACCTATCCCGGAGGGCCCCGTGGGCTGAAGTGGGGAGGGAACCAGCCCATAGTGGGTTGGTGCGCCCCCCCCATGGGCCTTCCCCCTGCGCCTAGGGTTGGAAACCCTAGGGCAGGGGGCGCCCCACATGGCTTGGGGGGCAAGCCATCCCCCCTGGCCGCCGCCCCCCTGGAGATGGATCTCCAGGGCCGGCGCCCCCCCCTAGGGGGCCTATATAAAAGGGGGGAGGGAGGGCAGCCGCACCCTGCAGCCTTGGCGCCTCCCTCTCCCCGTTACACCTCTCCCTCTCTCCACAAAAGCTTGGCGAAGCCCTGCTGGAACTCTGCTGCATCCACCACCACGCCGTCGTGCTGCTGGATCTTCATCAACCTCTCCTTCCCCCTTGCTGGATCAAGAAGGAGGAGACGTCATCCCAACCGTACGTGTGTTGAACGCGGAGGTGCCGTCCGTTCGGCGCTGGTCATCGGTGATTTGGATCACGACGAGTACGACTCCATCATCTACGTTCTTCTTGAACGCTTCCGCTGCGATCTACAAGTGGTATGTAGATGCTCTCCTATCCCCTCGTTGCTAGAATACTCCATGGATAGATCTTGGTGATGCGTAGGAAAATTTTAATTTCTGCTACGATCCCCAACAGTGGCATCATGAGCTAGGTCTATGCGTAGTTTCTATGCACGAGTAGAACACAAAGTAGTTGTGGGCGTCGAATTGTCAATTCTTCTTGCCGTTACTAGTCCTATCTTGGTTCAGCTGTATTGTGGGATGAAGTGGCCCGGACCAACCTTACACGTACGCTTACGTGAGACCGGTTCCATCGACTGACATGCACTAGTTGCATAAGGTGGCTGGCGGGTGTCTGTCTCTCCCACTTTAGTTGGATCGGATTCGATGAACAGGGTCCTTATGAAGGGTAAATAGAGATTGACAATTCACGTTGTGGTTTCAACGTAGGTAAGAAACGTTCTTGCTAGCAACCTATAACAGCCACGTAAAAAACTTGCAACAACAATTAGAGGACGTCTAACTTGTTTTTGCAGCAAGTGCTTTGTGATGTGATATGGCCAGAAGTTGTGAGGAATCATGTGATGTATGAGATTATCTTGTTATTGTAATAGGAATCACGACTTGCATGTCGATGAGTATGACAACCGGCAGGAGCCATAGGAGTTGTCTTTATTTATTTATGACCTGCGTGTCAACTTAAATCGTCATGTAATTATTTTACTTTATTGCTAAAGCGTTAGCCATAGTAGTAGAACTAATAGTTGACGTGACAACTTCATGAAGACACGATGATGGAGATCATGGTGTCATGCCGGTGACGACGATGATCATGGCGCCCCGAAGATGGAGATCAAAGGAGCGAAATGATGTTGGCCATATCATGTCACTATTTGATTGCATGTGATGTTTATCATGTTTTACATCTTATTTGCTTAGAACGACGGTACCATAAATAAGATGATCCCTCATTAAAATATCAAAAATGTGTTCTCCCTAACTGTGCACCGTTGCTAAGGTTCGTCGTTCCGAAGCACCACGTGATAATCGGGAGTGATAGGTCCTTACGTTCGCATACAACGGGTGTAAGCCAGATTTACACACGCAATACACTTAGGTTGGATTGACGAGCCTAGCATGTACAAACATGGCCTCGGAACACGGAGGACCGAAAGGTCGAACATGAGTCGTATAGAAGATACGATCAACATGGAGATGTTCACCGATGATGACTAGTCCGTCTCACATGATGATCGGACATGGCCTAGTTGACTCGGATCATGTATCACTTAGATGACTAGAGGGATGTCAAATCTGAGTGGGAGTACATTCATTAATTTGATTAGATGAACTTAATTATCATGAACTTAGTCTAAATCTTTACAATATGTCTTGTAGATCAAATGGCCCACGCTAATGTCACCCTCAACTTCAACCCGTTCCTAGAGAAAACCAAGCTGAAAGATGATGGCAGCAACTATGCGGACTGGGTCCGGAACCTGAGGATCATCCTCATAGCTGCCAAGAAAGATTATGTCCTACGAGCACCTCTAGGTGATGCACCATTCCCAGCAAACCAGGACGTTATGAACGCCCATCAGTCTCGTGCTGATGATTACTCCCTCGTTCAGTGCGGCATGCTTTACAGCTTAGAACCGGGGCTCCAAAAGCGTTTTGAGCAACACGGAGCATATGAGATGTTCGAGGAGCTGAAATTGATTTTCCAAGCTCATGCCCGGGTCGAGAGATATGATGTCTCCGACAAGTTCTTTAGCTGTAAGATGGAGGAGAATAGCTCTGTCAGTGAACACATACTCAAGATGTCTGGGTTACACCACCGCTTGACTCAGCTGGAAGTTAATCTCCCGGATGAGGCGGTCATTGACAAAATCCTTCAGTCGCTCCCACCTAGCTACAAGAGCTTCGTGATGAACTACAATATGCAGGGGATGGAAAAGACCATTCCCGAGTTGTATTCAATGCTGAAATCTGCAGAGGTGGAGATCAAAAAGGAACATCAAGTGTTGATGGTAAATAAAACCACTAAGTTCAAGAAAGGCAAGGGTAAGAAGAACTTCAAGAAGGACGGCAAGGAGGTTGTCGCGCCTGGTAAATCAGTTGCCAGGAAGAAGTCAAAGAATGGACCCAAACCTGAAACTGAGTGCTTTTATTGCAAGGGAACTGGTCACTGGAAGCGGAATTGCCCCAAGTACTTAGCAGATAAGAAGGCGGCAACACTAAAGGTATATGTGATATACATGTAATTGATGTGTACCTTACCAGTGCTCGTAGTAGCTCCTGGGTATTTGATACCTGTGCCGTTGCTCATATTTGTAACTCAAAACAGGAGTTGCGGAATAAACGGAGACTGGCGAAGGACGAGGTGACGATGCGCGTCGGGAATGGTTCCAGGGTCGATGTGATCACCGTCGGCACGCTACCTCTACATTTACCTACGGGATTAGTTTTAAACCTCAATAATTGTTATTTAGTACCAAGTTTGAGCATGAACATTGTATCTGGATCTCGTTTAATACGAGATGGCTACTCATTTAAATATGAGAATAATGGTTGTTCTATTTATATGAGTGACATGTTTTATGGTCATGCTCCGATGGTTAATGGTTTATTCTTAATGAATCTCGTACGTGATGTTACACATATTCATAGTGTGAATACCAAAAGATGTAAAGTTAGTAACGATAGTCCCACATACTTGTGGCACTGCCGCCTTGGTCACATTGGTGTCAAGCGCATGAAGAAGCTCCATGCTGATGGACTTTTAGAGTCTCTCGATTATGAATCATTTGACACGTGCGAACCGTGCCTCATGGGCAAAGTGACCAAGACTCCATTCTCAGGGACAATGGAGCGAGCAACCAACTTGTTGGAAATCATACATACAGATGTGTGTGGTCCAATGAGCGTTGAGGCTCGCGGAGGCTATCGTTATGTTCTCACTCTCACTGATGATTTGAGTAGGTATGG
Organism: Aegilops umbellulata; assembly: GCA_032464435.1. Classification (NCBI taxonomy): domain Eukaryota; kingdom Viridiplantae; phylum Streptophyta; class Magnoliopsida; order Poales; family Poaceae; genus Aegilops; species Aegilops umbellulata. Next base: position 477,288,779 of record CP136059.1, on the reverse strand, counting down.
GTATGTCTACTTAATGAAACACAAGTCTGAGACCTTTGAAAAGTTTAAGGAGTTTCAGAGTGAGGTTGAGAATCAACGTGACAGAAAAATAAAGTTCTTACGATCATATCGTGGGGGAGAATATTTAAGTCACGAATTTGGCACACACTTAAGAAAATGTGGAATCGTTTCACAACTCACGCCGCCTGGAACACCTCAGCGAAACGGTGTGTCCGAATGTCGTAATCGCACTCTATTGGATATGGTGCGGTCTATGATGTCTCTTACAGATCTACCGCTATCATTTTGGGGATACGCTCTAGAGACAGCCGCATTCACTTTAAATAGGGCTCCGTCAAAATCCGTTGAGACGACGCCGTATGAATTATGGTTTGGGAAGAAACCTAAGCTGTCGTTTCTGAAAGTTTGGGGTTACGATGTTTATGTCAAGAAACTTCAACCTGAAAAACTCGAACCCAAATCGGAAAAATGTGTCTTCATAGGATACCCCAAGGAAACAGTTGGGTATACCTTCTACCTCAGATCCGAAGGCAAGATCTTTGTTGCCAAAAACGGGTCCTTTCTAGAGAAAGAGTTTCTCGCGAAAGAAGTAAGTGGGAGGAAAGTAGAGCTTGATGAAGTACTACCTCTTGAAAATCAGAGTAGCGCAGCTCAGGAAAATGTTCCTGTGGTGCCTACACCGATTAGAGAGGAGGTTAATGATGATGATCAAAATACTTCTGATCAAGCTCCTACTGAACTTCGTAGGTCCACAAGGACACGTTCCGCACCAGAGTGGTACGGCAACCCTGTCCTGGAAGTCATGTTGTTGGACAACGGTGAACCTTCGAACTATGAAGAAGCGATGGCGGGCCCAGATTCCGACAAATGGCTAGAAGCCATGAAATCCGAGATAGAATCCATGTATGAAAACAAAGTGTGGACTTTGAATGACTTGCCCGATGGTCGGCGAGCCATAGAAAATAAATGGATCTTTAAGAAGAAGACAGACGCGGATGGTAATGTGACCATCTATAAAGCTCGACTTGTCGCTAAGGGTTATCGACAAGTTCAAGGGGTTGACTACGATGAGACTTTCTCTCCCGTAGCGAAGCTGAAGTCTGTCCGAATCATGTTAGCAATTGCCGCATACTATGATTATGAGATATGGCAAATGGACGTCAAAACGGCATTCCTTAACGACTTCCTTAAGGAAGAATTGTATATGATGCAGCCGGAAGGTTTTGTCGATCCTAAGAATGCTAACAAAGTATGCAAGCTCCAGCGCTCTATCTATGGGCTGGTGCAATCATCTCGGAGTTGGAACATTCGCTTTGATGAGATGATCAAAGCGTTTGGGTTTATGCAGACTTATGGAGAAGCCTGCGTTTACAAGAAAGTGAGTGGGAGCTCCGTAGCATTTCTCATATTATATGTGGATGACATACTATTGTTGGGAAATGATATAGAATTCTTGGAAAGCATAAAGGCCTATTTGAACAAGTGTTTTTCAATGAAGGACCTTGGAGAAGCTGCTTATATATTAGGCATCAAGATCTATAGGGATAGATCGAGACGCCTCATCGGTCTTTCACAAAGTACGTACTTTGACAAGATTTTGAAGAAGTTCAAAATGGATCAGTCCAAGAAGGGGTTCTTGCCTGTATTGCAAGGTGTGCGATTGAGCACGGCTCAATGCCCGACCACGGCAAAAGATATAGAAGAGATGAGTGTCATCCCCTATGCCTCAGCTATAGGGTCTATTATGTATGCCATGCTGTGTACCAGACCCGTTGTAAACCTTGCCGTAAGTTTGGTAGGTAGGTACCAAAGTAATCCCGGCAAGGAACACTGGACAGCGGTCAAAAACATCCTGAAGTACCTGAAAAGGACTAAGGATATGTTTCTCGTTTATGGAGGTGCCGAAGAGCTCGTCGTAAAGGGTTACGTCGACGCTAGCTTCGACACAGATCTGGATGACTCCAAGTCACAAACCGGATACGTGTATATTTTGAATGGAGGGGCAGTAAGCTGGTGCAGTTGCAAGCAAAGCGTCGTGGCGGGATCTACATGTGAAGCAGAGTATATGGCAGCCTCGGAGGCAGCACAAGAAGCAGTCTGGGTGAAGGAGTTCATTACCGACCTAGGAGTCATACCCAATGCGTCGGACCCGATGACTCTCTTCTGTGACAACACTGGAGCAATTGCCCTTGCGAAGGAGCCCAGGTTTCACAGGAAGACCAGGCATATCAAGCGTCGCTTCAACTCCATTCGTGGAAGTGTTCAAAATGGAGACATAGAGATTTGTAAAGTACATACGGACCTGAATGTGGCGGATCCGTTGACTAAACCTCTCCCTAGAGCAAAACATGATCAACACCAAAATTCCATGGGTGTGCGATTCATCACAATGTAACTAGACTATTGTCTCTAGTGCAAGTGGGAGACTGTTGGAAATATGCCCTAGAGGCAATAATAAATGGATTATTATATTTCCTTGTTCATGATAATTGTCTATTGTTCATGCTATAATTGTATTGTTCGGAAATCATAATACATGTGTGAATACATAGACCACAATGTGTCCCTAGTAAGCCTCTAGTTGACTAGCTCGTTGATCAATAGATAGTCATGGTTTCCTGACTATGGACATGGGGATGTCATTGATAACGGGATCACATCATTAGGAGAATGATGTGATGGACAAGACCCAAACCTAAGCATAGCACAAAGATCGTGTAGTTCGTTTGCTAGAGCTTTTCTGAATGTCAAGTATCATTCCTTAGACCATGAGATTATGCAACTCCCGGATATAGTAGGAATGCTTTGGGTGTATCAAACGTCACAACGTAACTGGGTGACTATAAAGGTGCACTACAGGTATCTCCGAAAGTATCTGTTGGGTTGGCATGAATCGAGACTGGGATTTGTCACTCCGTGTGACGGAGAGGTATCTCTGGGCCCACTCGGTAAGACATCATCATAATGAGCTCAATGTGATCAAGGTGTTGTTCACGGGATGATGTATTACGGGAACGAGTAAAGAGACTTGCCGGTAACGAGATTGAACAAGGTATCGGTATACCGACGATCGAATCTCGGGCAAGTATCGTATCGATGGACAAAGGGAATTGAGTACGGGATTGATTAAGTCCTCGACATCGTGGTTCATCCGATGAGATCATCGAGGAGCATGTGGGAGCCAACATGGGTATCCAGATCCCGCTGTTGGTTATTGACCGGAGATCATCTCGGTCATGTCTGCATGTCTCCCGAACCCGTAGGGTCTACACACTTAAGGTTCGGTGACGCTAGGGTTGTTAAAGATATTAGTATGCAGCAAACCGAAGGTTGTTCGGAGTCCCGGATGAGATCCCGGACGTCATGAGAGGTTCCGGAGTGGTCCGGAGGTAAAGAATTATATATAGGAAGTGTCGTTTCGGCCATCGGGAATGATCTGGGGGTCACCGGTATTGTACCGGGACCACCAGATGGGTCCCGGGGGTCCACCGGGTGGGGCCACCTATCCCGGAGGGCCCCGTGGGCTGAAGTGGGGAGGGAACCAGCCCATAGTGGGCTGGAGCGCCCCCCCCCCCATGGGCCTTCCCCCTGCGCCTAGGGTTGGAAACCCTAGGGCAGGGGGCGCCCCACATGGCTTGGGGGGCAAGCCATCCCCCCTGGCCGCCGCCCCCCCCCCCTGGAGATGGATCTCCAGGGCCGGCGCCCCCCCTAGGGGGCCTATATAAAAGGGGGGGGGAGGGAGGGCAGCCGCACCCTGCAGCCTTGGCGCCTCCCTCTCCCCGTTACACCTCTCCCTCTCTCCACAAAAGCTTGGCGAAGCCCTGCTGGAACTCTGCTGCATCCACCACCACGCCGTCGTGCTGCTGGATCTTCATCAACCTCTCCTTCCCCCTTGCTGGATCAAGAAGGAGGAGACGTCATCCCAACCGTACGTGTGTTGAACGCGGAGGTGCCATCCGTTCGGCGCTGGTCATCGGTGATTTGGATCACGACGAGTACGACTCCATCATCTACGTTCTTCTTGAACGCTTCCGCTGCGATCTACAAGTGGTATGTAGATGCTCTCCTATCCCCTCGTTGCTAGAATACTCCATGGATAGATCTTGGTGATGCGTAGGAAAATTTTAATTTCTGCTACGATCCCCAACAGATCTTTCTTCTTTCAGCCATCCGGATCGAGCAAATCTTCAGGCAAAAGGACGAAACGAGGCCCGAACAAAAAGTTGAAGGAGGGCGTAAAGTATAATATCGAGGCACTCAGACCTAATGGCGAACCATTAGCGCCTAAGAAGATTGCGGACAAGTTCGTTCGTCAGTGCGGAGTTCTTGTGAAGGACCAACTCCCGATCTCCCTTCAAGAATGGAGTGAGCCAGCAAAGCCACGTCCAAATGTTACTTTTGTCGACGACAGACAAAAAAATCTGCTTTGGGATACTCTCATGGAACATTTCACCCTACCAGATCATTTCACAGAAGCAGATGTGTAGAAAGTCAAGGACGCTGCTCTTAGGAAGATGGCGGTTGCATTCAAGAACCACAAGAGATGTGAATGGGAGAAGTACGTCAAGGGAGGAAGGAAGACTCCAGTATTCGAGGGGACACTAGAGAATCAAAGTGCTCATTGGGACGATTTCGTGAAATTCAAGGATTCAGAATTAGCTAAGGAACGGTCGAGAATAAACAAGAAGAATGCCGAAAAAAGGATAAGTTCCATAAGCTGGGGCCAGGTGGCTACGCGGTGGCAATGCCTAAGTGGGATAAGTCTGAGAAAGAGATGGAGGATGCAGTGTCACTCCGGTTACTAAGAGCTGGCTCCCCAGGTGCAGGAGTTGGTTCTATGCGCATGGGGGGAGTTGGACCAGAAGACAGGCAAAGTTTCGACGAAGGCATGTCTGAACGGAGCCGACGATAACATACTTGTTGCAATAGAAGAGGCTCGAACGGGGGTGTTCCAGCCGAACAGAGAGAACGACGAGCTTACACGTGCCCTGGGAAATCCGGAACACCCGGGAAGAACATGAGGCAAGGGCGCTATTCCGTGGTATGAGGGGTTTTCGGACTAGAACGCCGACTACAGAACCCGTGCGAGAAGGAAGATTGCGGAGGAGAAGCAGAGGAAGATGGAGGAGGAGAAGAGGAAGTTGGACTATGAACGCCTTCAAGGCCTAGAATCAGCGCACGCGGACTTGGCAGACAAATTCCAGCGGCAGCAGGAGCAGATCGAATCACTTAGCCAGCAAAGGGAGTCTCAACAGCTGCAACAGCTAGCGGATGATCCAGCATTGGATACCACCGCCCCATCCATGTCGAGAAGCAGTGTGGGTTCCGCCCCGTTTGATGCAATGCTGGATAGATACCCCGTGGATGACATCATGGAGAACACTAACTGCGAGCTACACTTCAAAATGAAGAACATATCCATGAAGGTGGCGGACGGCATTGCTTATACAAATTCCCCCGATGCAACCTTCCATTGCAACCCGATTCCAGCAGGCTATGCTCGTGTCGTGGTTGATGAGGTGGTGGACCAATATTCGGGGCTAGAGCTTGACATTCCTGGAGGTGACGAGGAGCACACACTCGGAGATGCCAAACATCGTATCATCCTATGGAGAAAGGATTGCATCATCTTTCGAAGGCCACCAACACCGCGTCACCCGACTCCTCATCGAAGTCCACCACCGAGTCAGCAGACTCCTACTCCTCCAAGTCCACCAACGCGTGAGGCCACTCCTCCTCCTCCAGGTCCGGCAAAGTGTCAGGCCACTCCTCCTCCAAGTCCGACACAGCGTCAGACGTCCACTCCTCCTCCAAGTCCGGCAAAGTGTCAGGCCACTCCTCCTCCAAGTCCGACACAGCTTCAGGCCACTCCTCCTCGTCCAACTCAGCCCCGTCAGCCGTCTCCGCCGCCTCAGCAATCGCAGAAGAGACACCCTGCAGCTATGGTGCGTAGCGGTACCAGTCGAGGTCATAGTACAGGAAGTACAGGCGGAGGCAAGCGATATAAATATGGTCCAAACCTCACTACTCCTCTTCCTGAGAGGGCTTACGACAGGACCAAGGAGCAAACCAATGCCATAGTGCGGGCAGAAGTCGACGCCCATTTTGGACCGAAACCGCCACCGCCGCCAAGGGAGAAAGTGCCTGTGGAAGTTATTGACCACTTCATTCGTATGGCTGAACCACCAGCTCCTAAGCCTGTTGACACAGACTATGAGCGCCACATAAAGAAGTTACATCGACAACGTCTACAGAAGGAGGCGAGCTCAAGCTCGAGCAAACAACAAGCAGCTGTCAAAAAATGCGGGAGAACCATTGCCCAGCTGGGAGAACAGTGGGCGCAATCGATCCCCCCGCTTGTTGTGCCGCCAACAACACGTGACAGTATGCGCGGCCAATATTATTGTGGGCAAACAGTTTACGTTCCCCAGATGGGCGATGTGGTAATAACCCAGCAGCATATAACGCAGGCTGAAGAACTCAAGATCACTGTTGGACAACTCCTTGAGATCGAGGACATGCATGTGCTTACAGAGGAGGAAATAAAATGGAAATATGTCCGGGGCCAACCTTTGGTCAAGCCAGAAGATGTCAACAAGCTCCCAACGAGAATGTATGAATTGCATCAATGGTACATGGACATTACCAAGAGATCCGATCGACAGTCCCTCATGGTGCAAGTCAACAAGGATCATTACTACCATGAGAAACCTGTGACCGTTGAGTATTCTGAACTGTTTCAGTTATACAATCAAGACTCACTCGACAAATCTATCGTCAGTTGCTATTGTCTGTAAGTGATTTCTTTCTGTAATTTAAGTCTCAAGCTAGCTGTATTGATCCTTTTATCAATCATTACCTATAATTATCCTCACTATATTCTTTTCTGTGGTATTATGCAAGATGAAGATGTATGAAATGACAAAAGGTGGACGCTATGGCATTGGGTTCATTGACCCAAACATCGTTAATGAATACACATGGAAAATAAGCAAGCATTATGAAAAGCAGGTAGAGGACAGCATGTTCGAGTTCTTGAAGCGCCTCAAATACAATGAAGATATACTACTTCCTTACAACTTCCAGTGAGTCACACTTTCTTGTACTACAAATTCTCTGTTTTTGCCTACTAGCTAGCTAGCTACATGTTTTTGCTTACATATGCCCGCTTAATTAAGACATGCAAACGTGTGTGCATGCAGATATCACTGGATCTTGTGTATCATTAAAGTTGACGAAGGAACAGTTGAAATACTGGACTCACTACTCAAAGAAAACCGTGACTATAACATCTTGTTTGGGATAGTCAACAGGTAATTTCAATCATTATTAACTATATATCTCGGCCTATTTAGTTCGTCATTTCATGATATGAACTATTTAATAACCCCTTTATTCATTTTCTTTGTCGGCGGGCAGGGCTTGGGCAAGGTTCATCAGCAAAACGGAAGGCGAATGGAAACGACAGCTGAGATGGCTTCGACCCAAGGTAAGTAATTAAGTAGTGCTAGCTAGCTGCCATCTTTTTAATATTATCATGCTTGATTAATTATTATCTAATCAAATTAAATTCCATTCTCGTAAAGGCCATAAAGCAGGCGTAGGGGACTGATCTATGTGCATTCTGCGTTTGCGAGAACATTCGCATGATGGCGTCCGAAAGGAGCAGATCTCAAAGACATGAATGGGTATGCTGGTCAGAACACTATTCACAATTTGTGCACCATTATCGATATCTAGTCACACAACTAATACACATGCATATTGATCTCCTTCTTAACAGTTCAGAGAGGTGCGGGACAAGCTCCTAGATACGGAGCGCGTACAAGCACTTCAAGAGGAAATAGCGGGATTTTTGCTCGACCAGGTCATAAATCCGAAGGGAGAATACTATTACCCGCTACCGCCCCCATCGACCAGGTCATGAACCACTTCCAATTTGTCATCGTGCTCCGAAGGCACCAATTAGGCTAATGCAACTGGCTCCGAAGGCAACATGCATATGTACGAGAAATTGTATATAGCTATACATGTGTGTATGTGTGAATTAATATGGTGGTTTGTGAGACATTGATGATCTTTATATATGATTGGTTCTACTAGCTACCATATATATGCATAACATGTACAATGTGTAGTATCGTAAAATACCAGCAAACAAAAAAGAATTAAAATGGAAAACACAAAATTAAATGAAAAAGAAATCATAAAACCAAAAACCTCCCAAACATTTTAGTACCGGTAGGTGTTACCAACCGGTACTAAAGGGCTCCCGGCCCCCGGAGCTGGCTCGTGCCACGTGGTTGCCCTTTAGCACCGGCTCATGCTGAACCGGTACTAAAGGGGGGGCCTTTAGTGCCCACACTTCAGTGCCGGTTATGAAACCGGCACTAAAGGGCCTTACGAACCGGTGCTATTGCCTGGTTCTGCACTAGTGGATTAACGTTCGGTGACGATTTGTATTATGAGTTATGTGATTTGATGTACCGAAGGTAGTTCGGAGTCCCGGATGAGATCGGGGACATGATGAGGAGTCTCGAAATGGTCGAGACGTAAAGATCGATATATTGGACGACTATATTCGGATATCGGAAAGGTTCCGAGTGATTTGAGTATTTTTCGGAGTACTGGAGAGTTACGGGAATTCGTATTGGGTCTTAATGGGCCATACGGGAAAGGAGAGCCTCAAAAGGTGGCCGCACCCCTCCCCATGGTCTGGTCCGAATTCGACTAGGGAGGGGGGCGCCCCCTTCCTTCCTTCTCCTTTTCCCTTCCCTTTTTCCTATTCCATGTGGGAGGAGGAATCCTACTAGGACTAGGGAGTCCTAGTAGGACTCCACACTTCTGGCGCGCCATAGGGGCTGGCCGGCTGTTGGGGAACGTAGCAGAAATTCAAAATTTTCCTACGTATCACCAAGATCTATCTATGCAGAAACCAGCAACGAGGGGAAGTAGAGTGCATCTACATACCCTTGTAGATCGCTAAGCGGAAGCGTTCAAGTGAACGGGGTTGCTGGAGTCGTACTCGTCGTGATCCAAATCACCGATGACCAAGTGCCGAACGGACGGCACCTCCGCGTTCAACACACGTACAGCCCGGTGACGTCTCCCATGCCTTGATCCAGCAAGGAGAGAGCGAGAGGTTGAGGAAGACTCCATCCAGCAGCAGCACAACGGCGTGGTGGTGGTGGAGGAGCGTGGCAATCCTGCAGGGCTTCGCCAAGCACCGCGGGAGAGGAGAAGAACTTGGGAGAGGGGGAGGGCTGCGCCAACACTATGGTACGGATGCCCTCCCACCCCCTTCATATATATAGGGGCAAGGGAGAGGGGGGCCGGCCCCCTCAGATCCCATCTGAGGAGGGGCGGCGGCCAGGAGGGGTGCCTTGCCCCCCAAGGCAAGGGGGGCGCCCCTTTTAGGGTTCCCCCAAACCCTAGGCGCATGGGCCCTAGGGGGGAGGCGCCCAGCCCACTAAGGGGCTTGTCCCTTTCCACATACAGCCCATAGGGCCCCCCGGAGCAGGTGGACCCTCCCGGTGGACCCCGGAACCCCTTCGGTGGTCCCGGTACAATGCCGGTAACCCCCGAACTCTTCCGGTGACCTTATGATGACTTCCCATATATAAATCTTTACCTCCGGACCATTCCGGAACTCCTCGTGACGTCCGAGATCTCATCCGGGACTCCGAACAACATTCGGTAACCACATACAAGCTTCCTTTATAACCCTAGCGTCATCGAACCTTAAGTGTGTAGACCCTACGGGTTCGGGAGACATGCAGACATGACCGAGACGTTCTCCGGTCAATAACCAACAGCGGGATCTGGATACCCATGTTGGCTCCCACATGTTCCACGATGATCTCATCGGATGAACCACGATGTCAAGGACTTAATCAATCCCGTATACAATTCCCTTTGTCTATCGGTACGATACTTGCCCGAGATTCGATCGTCGGTATCCCGATACCTTGTTCAATCTCGTTATCGGCAATTCTCTTTTACTCGTTCTGCAACACATCATCCCGTGATCAACTCCTTGATCACATTGTGCACATTATGATGATGTCCTACCGAGTGGGCCCAGAGATACCTCTCCGTCACACGGAGTGACAAATCCCAGTCTCGATTCGTGCCAACCCAACAGACACTTTCGGTGATACCCGTAGTGCACCTTTATAGCCACCCAGTTACATTGTGACGTTTGGCACACCCAAAGTATTCCTACGGTATCCAGGAGTTGCACAATCTCATGGTCTAAGGAAATAATACTTGACATTAGAAAAGCTTTAGCATACGAACTACATGATCTTGTGCTAGGCTTAGGATTGGGTCTTGTCCATCACATCATTCTTCTAATGATGTGATCCCGTTATCAATGACATCCAATGTCCATGGTCAGGAAACCGTAACCATCTATTGATCAACGAGCTAGTCAACTAGAGGCTTACTAGGGACATGGTGTTGTCTATGTATCCACACATGTATCTGAGTTTCCTATCAATACAATTCTAGCATGGATAATAAACGATTATCATGAACAAGGAAATATAATAATAATCAATTTATTATTGCCTCTAGGGCATATTTCCAACAGTCTCCCACTTGCACTAGAGTCAATAATCTAGTTCTCATCGATATGTGATTAACACTCAAGGTCACATCCCTATGTGAATAACACCCAAGAGTTCTGGGTTTGATCATGTTATGCTTGTGAGAGAAGTTATAGTCAACGGGTCTGAACCTTTCAGATCCATGTGTGCTTTACAAATATCTATGTCATCTCCTAGATGCAGTTACCACGCTCTATTTGGTGCTATTCCAAATAACTGTTCTACTATACGAATCCAGTTTACTACTCAGAATAATCTGGATTAGTGTCAAAGCTTGTATCGGCGTAACCCTTACGATGAACTCTTTTACCACCTCCATAATCGAGAAAATTCCTTAGTCCAGTAGTTACTAAGGATAACTTTCACCGTTATCTGGTGATCTACTCCTAGATCACCTTTGTACCCTCTAGCCAGACATGTGGCAAGGCACATGTCAGGTGCGGTACACAGCATAGCATACTATGGAGCCTATGTCTAAACATAGGGGACGACCTTCGTCCTTTCTCTCTGTTCTGCCGTGGTCGAGCTTTAAGTCTTAACTTCGTACCTTACAACTCAGGCAAGAACTTCCTTCTTTGACTGATCCATCTTGAACACCTTCAAGATAATGTCAAGGTAAGTGCTCATTTGAAAGTACCATTAAGAGTTTTGATCTATCCCTATAGATCTTGATGCTCAATGTTTAAGCAGCCTAATCCAGGTTTTCCATTGAAAAACACTTTTCAAATAACCCTATATGCTTTCCAGAAATTCTACATTATTTCTGATCATCAATATGTCAACAACATATACTAATCAGAAATTCTATAGTGCTCCCATAAACTTCTTTGGAAATACAAGTTTCTCATAAACTTCGTATAAACCCAAAATCTTTGATCATCTCATCAAAGTGTACATTCCAACTCCGAGATGCTTACTCCAATCCTTAGAAGGATAGCTGGAGCTTTGCATACTTGTTAGCATCTTTCAGGATCGACAAAATCTTCTGGCTGTATCACATACAACCTTTCCTCAAGAACAAGGAAACAATATTTTGACATCCCATCTGCAAGATTTCATAAATAATGCAGTACCTGCTAATTCCAACAGACTCTTAGCATCGCTACGAGTGAGAAAGCCTCATCGCAGTCAACTCCTTGAACTTGTCAGAAAACATCTTAATGACAAGTCGAGCTTTCTTAATGGTGACATTTACCATCATTGTCCGTCTTCCTTTTAAAATCCATCTGTACTCAACAGCCTCACGACCATCGAGCCGTTCTGCCAAAGTCTACACTTTGTTTTCATACATGGATCCTCTCTCGGATTTTATGGCCTCGAGCCATTCATCGGAATCCGGGCCCACCATCGCTTCTCCATAGCTCGTAGGTTCATTGTTGTCTAGCAACATGACTTCCAAGACAGGATTACGTACCACTCTGAAGTAGTACGCATCCTTGTCATCCTACGAGGTTTGGGAGTGACTTGATTCGAAGTCTCTTGATCACTATCATAAGCTTCCACTTCAATTGGTGTAGGTGTCATAGGAACAACTCCTGTGCACTGCTACACACTAGTTGAAGTGACGGTTCAATAACCTCATCAAGTCTCCACCATCCTCCCACTCAGTTCTTCCGAGAGAAACTTTTCCTCGAGAAAGGACCCAATTCTAGAAACAATCCCTATTGCTTTCGGATCTGAGACAGGAGGTATACCCAAATGTTTTGGGTGTCCTATGAAGATGCATTTATCCGCTTTGGGTTCGAGCTTATCAGCCTGAAACCTTTTCACATAAGCGTCGTGACCCCAAACTTTTAAGAAACAACACCTTAGGTTTCTCTAAACCATAGTTCATACGGTGTTGTCTCGACGGATTTGCGTGGTGCCCTATTTAAAGTGAGTGCGGTTGTCTCTAATGCCTAACCCATGAACGATAGTGGTAATTCGATAAGAGACATCATGGTATGCATCATATCCAATAGGGTGCAGTTATGATGTTCGGACACACCATCACACTATGGTGTTCCAGGCGGTACTAGTCGTGAAACAATTTCCAGAATGTCTCAATTGTGTACCAAACTCGCAACTCAGATATTCATCTCTATGATCATATCATAGATATTTTATCCTCTTGTCACGACGATATTCAACTTCATTCTGAAATTACTTGAACCATTCAATAATTCAGACTTGTGTTTCATCAAGTAAATATGCTCAGTATCTACTCAAATCATCTGTGAAGTAAGAGCATAACAATATCCACTGCGTGCCTCAGCACTCATTGGACTGCACACATCATAATGTGTTACTTCCAACAAGTTGCTTTCTTGTTCCATTTTACTGAAACCGAAGCTTTCAGTCATCTTGCCCATGTGGTATGATTTGCATGTCTCAAGTGATTCAAAATCAAGTGAGTCCAAACGGTCCATCTGCATGGAGTTTCTTCATGCGTATATACCAATAGACATGGTTCACATGTCTCAATCCTTTAAAAATGAGTGAGTCCAAAGATCCATCAACATGGAGCTTCTTCATGCGTTTTATACCAATATGACTTACATGGCAGTGCCACAAGTAGGTGGTACTATCATTACTATCTTATATCTTTTGGCATGAACATGTGTATCACTATGATCGAGATTCAATAAACCATTCATTTTAGGTGCAAGACCATTGAAGGTATTTATTCAAATAAATAGAGTAACCATTATTCTCCTTAAATGAATAATCGTATTGTGATAGAAATAATCCAATCATGTCTATTCTCAACGCAAACACCAAATAACAATTATTTAGGTTTAACACCAATCTTGATGGTAGAGGGAGCGTGCGATGCTTGATCATATCAACCTTGGAAACACTTCCAACACATCTCGTCAGCTCACCTTTAGCTAGTCTCCGTTTATTCCGTAGCTTTTATTTCGAGTTACTAACACTTAGCAACCGAACCGGTATCTAATACCCTGATGCTACTAGGAGTACTAGTAAAGTACACATTCACATAATGTATATCCAATATACTTCTATCAACAGCCTTCTCATCTACCAAGTATCTAGGGTAATTCTGCTCCAGTGGTTGTTCCCCTTATTACATAAGCACTCAGTCTCGGGTTTGGGTTCAACCTTGGGTTTCTCCACTAGAGCAGCAGCTGATTTGCCGTTTCAGGAAGTATCCCTTCTTGCCCTAGCCCTTCTTGAAACTAGTGGTTTTACTTAACCATCAACAATTGATGCTCCTTCTTGATTTCTACTTTCGCGGTGTCAAACATCGTGAATATTTCAAGGATCATCATATCTATCCCTGATATGTTTATAGTTCATCACGAAGCTCTAGCAGCTTGGTGGCAATGACTTTGGAAAAACATCACTATCTTATCTGGAAGATCAACTCCCACTCGATTCAAATGATTGTTGTACTCAGACAATCTGAGCACAAGCTCAACGATTGAGCTTTTCTCCCTTAGTTTGCAGGCCAAGAAAATCGTCGGAGGTCTTATACCTCTTGACGTGGGCACGAGCCTGAAATCCCAATTTCAGCCCTCAAAACATCTCATATCTTCCGCGACGTTTCAAAAAAAACGTCTTTGGTGCCTCAACTCTAAACCGTTTAACATTACCAAACTATCATGTAGTCATCAAAACGTGTATGTCAGATGTTCGCAACATCCACAGACCACGTTCGGGGTTTAACACACTGAGCGGTGAATTAAGGACATAAGCTTTCTACTGTCCGCATAATCGCTACTGTTAACTTTCAACAATATTTTCTCTAGGAACATATCTAAAACAGTAGAACCAAAGCGCGAGCTACGACATAATTTGCAAAGATCTTTTGACTAAGTTCAGGATAATTAAGTTCATCTTATGAACTCCCTCTCAGATAGACATCCCTCTAGTCATCTAAGTGATTACATGATCCGAGTCAACTAGGTCGTGTCCGATCATCACGTGAGACGGACTAGTCATGATCGGTGAACATCTTCATGTTGATCGTATCTACCATACGACTCATGCTCGACCTTTCGGTCTCTTGTGTTCCGAGGCCATGTCTATACATGCTAGGCTCGTCAAGTCAACCTAAGTGTTTCGCGTGTGTAAATCTGGCTTACACCCGTTGTATGTGAACGTAAGAATCTATCACAGCCGATCATCACGTGGTGCTTCGAAACGACGAACTTTCGCAACGGTGCACAGTTAGGGGGAACACTTTCTTGAAATTTTAATGAGGGATCATCTTATTTACTACCGTTGTTCTAAGCAAATAAGATGTATAAACATGACAAACATCACATGCAATCAAATAGTGACATGATATGGCCAATATCATATTGCTCCTTTTGATCTCCATCTTCGGGGCTCCATGATCATCATCGTCACCGGCATGACACCATGATCTCCATCATCATGATCTCCATCATCGTGTCTTCATGAAGTTGTCTCGTCAACTATTACTTCTACTACTATGGCTAACGCTTTAGCAATAAAGTAAAGTAATCACATGACGATTTAAGTTGACACGTAGGTCATAAATAAATTAAGACAACTCCTATGGCTCCTGCCGGTTGTCATACACATCGACATGCAAGTCGTGATTCCTATTACAAGAACATGATCATCTCATACATCACATATATCATACATCACATCCTTTGGCCATATCACATCACATGGCATACCCTGCAAAAACAAGTTAGACGTCCTCTAATTGTTGTTTGCATGTTTTACGTGGCTGCTATGGGTTTCTAGCAAGAACGTTTCTTACCTACGCAAAACCACAACGTGATATGTCAATTGATATTTACCCTTCATAAGGACCCTTTTCATCGAATCCGATCCGACTAAAGTGGGAGAGACTGGCACCCGCTAGCCACCTTATGCAATTAGTGCATGTCAGTCGGTGGAACCTGTCTCACGTAAGTGTACGTGTAAGGTCGGTCCGGGCCGCTTCATCCCACAATGCCGCCGAATCAAGATTGACTAGTAAAGGTAAGCATATTGCACAAAATCAACACCCACAACTACTTTGTGTTCTACTCGTGCATGGAATCTACGCAATAGACCTAGCTCATGATACCACTGTTGGGGAACGTAGCAGAAATTCAAAATTTTCCTACGTATCACCAAGATCTATCTATGGAGAAACCAGCAACGAGGGGAAGTAGAGTGCATCTACATACCCTTGTAGATCGCTAAGTGGAAGCGTTCAAGTGAACGGGGTTGCTGGAGTCGTACTCGTCGTGATCCAAATCACCGATGACCAAGTGCCGAACGGACGGCACCTCCGCGTTCAACACACGTACAGCCCTGTGATGTCTCCCATGCCTTGATCCAGCAAGGAGAGAGGGAGAGGTTGAGGAAGACTCCATCCAGCAGCAGCACAACGGCGTGGTGGTGGTGGAGGAGTGTGGCAATCTTGCAGGGCTTCTCCAAGCACCGCGGGAGAGGAGAAGAACTTGGGAGAGGGGGAGGGCTGCGCCAACACTATGGTACGGATGCCCTCCCACCCCCTTCATATATATAGGGGCAAGGGAGAGGGGGTCGGCCCCCTCAGATCCCATCTGAGGAGGGGCGGCGGCCAGGAGGGGTGCCTTGCCCCCCAAGGCAAGGGGGGCGCCCCTTTTAGGGTTCCCCCCAAACCCTAGGCGCATGGGCCCTAGGGGGGAGGCGCCCAGCCCACTAAGGGGCTTGTCCCTTTCCACATACAGCCCATAGGGCCCCCCGGAGCAGGTGGACCCTCCCGGTGGACCCCCGGAACCCCTTCGGTGGTCCCGGTACAATGCCGGTAACCCCCGAACTCTTCCGGTGACCGTATGATGACTTCCCATATATAAATCTTTACCTCCGGACCATTCCGGAACTCCTCGTGACGTCCAGGATCTCATCCGGGACTCCGAACAACATTCGGTAACCACATACAAGCTTCCTTTATAACCCTAGCGTCATCGAACCTTAAGTGTGTAGACCCTACGGGTTCGGGAGACATGCAGACATGACCGATACGTTCTCCGGTCAATAACCAACAGCGGGATCTGGATACCCATGTTGGCTCCCACATGTTCCACGATGATCTCATCGGATGAACCACGATGTCAAGGACTTAATCAATCCCGTATACAATTCCCTTTGTCTATCGGTACGATACTTGCCCGAGATTCGATCGTCGGTATCCCGATACCTTGTTCAATCTCGTTATCGGCAAGTCTCTTTTACTCGTTCCGCAACACATCATCCTGTGATCAACTCCTTGATCACATTGTGCACATTATGATGATGTCCTACCGAGTGGGCCCAGAGATACCTCTCCGTCACACGGAGTGACAAATCCCAGTCTCGATTCGTGCCAACCCAACAGACACTTTCGGAGATACTCGTAGTGCACCTTTATAGCCACCCAGTTACGTTGTGACGTTTGGCACACCCAAAGTATTCCTACGGTATCCGGGAGTTGCACAATCTCATGGTCTAAGGAAATAATACTTGACATTAGAAAAGCTTTAGCATACGAACTACATGATCTTGTGCTAGGCTTAGGATTGGGTCTTGTCCATCACATCATTCTTCTAATGATGTGATCCCGTTATCAATGACATCCAATGTCCATGGTCAGGAAACCGTAACCATCTATTGATCAACGAGCTAGTCAACTAGAGGCTTACTAGGGACATGGTGTTGTCTATGTATCCACACATGTATCTGAGTTTCCTATCAATACAATTCTAGCATGGATAATAAACGATTATCATGAACAAGGAAATATAATAATAATCAATTTATTATTGCCTCTAGGGCATATTTCCAACACCGGCCTCCCCTCCTCCATCCTTTATATACGGGGGCAGGGGGACACCTCTAGACACAACAATTGATCTCTTGATCTCTTAGCCGTGTGCGGTGCCCCCCTCCACCATATTCCACCTCGGTCATATCGTAGTGGTGCTTAGGCGTAGCCCTGCGTCGGTAGCAACATCATCACCGTCATCACGCCGTCGTGCTGACGGAACTCTCCCGTGAAGCTCTACTGGATCGGAGTTCGCGGGACGTCATCGAGCTGAACGTGTGCTGAACTCGGAGGTGTCGTACGTTCGGTACTTGGATCGGTCGGATCGTGAAGACGTACGACTATATCAACCGCGTTGTGCTAACCCTTCCGCTTTCGGTCTACGAGGGTACGTGGACACACTCTCCCCTCTCGTTGCTATGCAGCACCATGATCCTGTGTGTGCGTAGGATTTTTTTGGAAGTACTACATTCCCCAACAATTTCCCCCCTTTTTGCATCTCAATTTTTCCGTTGTCTATTTTTTTGATTATGATGAATTGATGTGCTGATGTTTAACCTGCTTGATTCTAGGGCCGGCCGTGGCAATCTAGAGCAGTGTGTTGCAGCGTGGGATACTGGGATTTTTTCTATTTGCTCCAAGAGACCAAGAACAGGATTCAAGAAGACAAGATTTCAGGTGTTCTCTCTCCATTTTTCTGTAACCATGTTGCAAAAAAGTATTTATCTGGTTGTGCGAAAAGGAAAAAGAAACTTGTACATGAATTCATTGGAACTCAAAAGGGTACTATTCATAAATTCATTTTAAAAACTCCATTTTCGAGAATCCAGAGGTATTAGCTGTCCATAGTGTTGAACAACAACAATCTGATGAAAACTTAGTCGAGGAAAATGTTGGCATTTACGGTTCTACAAATTTGGGTGGCCATGAGAATGTTTTTGATACTAAATATCCTAAAGATGATGAACCCAAATCTTCTAGTTTCGATATTTATGACCCTAGAACTTGGGAAATTCTTGACAATAAATCGAGAGACATTCTAATGAGAAAGGGCCTACAATGGATTTAAATCTTGTGTATCATCCAGATGATTACGGCTTCAAATGCCTACTACTCAAGAAATCTAAGTAATGGGGAGGTTAGTGATAGGAAATGGTTGGTGTACTGTAAGGATGCGAATAAAGTTTACAGTTTTTGCTGCAAATTGTTCAAATCGGAAGGTAACAAAAGTCTGTTAGCATCTGACGGACTAAGTGATTGGCAACATCTTAGCCAGAGGATCAAACTTCATGAGAATAGTATTGAGCATATCACTAACATGAATACTTGGAATGAGGTAAGGCCGAGACTAAATAAAAATCAAACAATTGACAAAGATTTGCAGCAGGAAATTGCAAAAGGAAAAGAATGGGGGAGACAAGTTTTAATAAGAATTGTTGCTGCTGTGAAGTTTTTTGTTAAAAATAATTTGGCTTTTCGAGGATCGAATGAGAAACTTTATCAAGATAACAATGGTAACTTTTTGGGAATAATAGAAATGATGGCAGAATTTGATCCTATAATGCAGGACCATATTAGGCGTATTCAAAATAGCGAAATTCATCATCACTATCTTGGCCATAAGATTCGAAATGAGCTGATTGATATTCTTGCACAATGTGTTAAAAACTTTATCATAAGGATAATTAAGCATGTCATATATTTCTTTGTAATTCAGAATTGTACCCTTGATGTAAGCCATCAATAACAAATGACTCTAATTGTGAGGTGTGTAAACATGTCAAGTAACACTACAAAAATAGAAGAGTATTTTCTGGAGTTCTTGAAGGTGGATGATACATCTGGACTAGGACTCTTCAATGAGTTAGTAGGCGCCCTTAAATCTCTTGATTTGAATGTTAATGATGTTAGAGGTCAAGGCTACGATAATGGTTTTAACATGAAAGGAAAACATCAAGGTGCTAAAACACGTTTAAAAAGGGCAGCCCGGTGCATGTAGCTCCCGCTTGCATGGGGTCTGGGTAAGGGTCCGACCACTTTGGGTCTATTGTACGCAGCCTTTCCCTACATTTCTGTAAGAGGTTGTTTCCAGGACTTGAACCCGTGACCTCATGGTCACAAGGCAGCAGCTTTTACCACTGCGCCAAGGCTCCCCTTCATGTTAAAACACGTTTGCTTGAAATAAATCCTAGAGCATTGTACATGCCATGTTCTTGTCATAGCCTCAATCTTACATTTTGTGACATGACAAAATCATGTAGCAAAGCTATTACTTTTTTTGGAGTTGTGCAACGAATTTATACATTATTTTCGGGTTCTACTAAAAGATGGGAGGCATTGGTTAATAAAGATAAAGATCTAACTTTGAAACCTTTGTGTGATACTCGCTGGGAGAGTCGAACAAAAAGTGTCCAAGCTATTCGGTATCAAGCTCCTCAGATGTTGTTAGCTTTATTGGAATTGGGAAGAACTTCTAGTGATGACCCAAAAACTAAGAGTGATGCACATTCTTTGGTTACTGCACTTATGGATTTTGAATTTTTACTTGGTATGGTCATTTGGCATGATGTTTTATTTACCATGAACACTATAAGTAAGAAGTTGCAGTCTAAGTTTGTTTGCATTGACATTACCCTTAAGCAAATTGAAGGTGTGATCTCATTTTTTCAGAAGTACAGAAATGATGGCTTTACATCTAGTTTGAATATTGCAAAATATATTGCATCTTCCATGGATATTGAACCTAGATTTCCGACAAAACGTCGTGTTACGAGAAAAAGACACTTTGATGAAATTAATGACAATGAAGAAAATGGTAATAAATGCAGAAGCACAAGCAGTCGGGGAGGAGGAGTTTAGAGTTAAATATTTTCTAGTCATGATAGATGTAGCGATTGCTTCAATAACCAAAAGATTTGAGGATTTGAAGTCATTTGAAATTATATTTAGTATCTTGTTCAACTCCAAAAAGTTGAAGTCTTTGGATGATAATGAACTTAGAGAATGTTGCACTCAATTTTCAAATACGTATTCTCATGGTAGCTCATTGGATGTTAATTTAGATGATTTCTGTTCTGAATCAGTTCTTCAAATGACTTTACCAAATAGATTAATGTCGGCAGATGAGAATTTTGATTTTGTTAGAACTGCAGATTGCTATCAAAATGTGTCCATTGCTTATCAAATCCTCTTAACTCTTCCTGTTACTGTAGCATCTGCTGAAAGAAGTTTTTCAAAACTAAAATTACTAAAGAACTTTTTGTGATCAACTATGTTACAAGATATGTTGGACAACATTGATCTTGACACTATTATTATTGAGTTTGCTCGTAAAAATGCTCAAAGGTGTTGCTTCTTTTGAGTATGCCATTCACTTCTTTTTTGTGTATTTTTCAGGTGGCTCCTGATGTTTACTGATGCCCATTTGTGGATGAATTGTTAGAGTTGGAGTTGTAGCTTCTGATGTGTTGGATCAAGATTTGAGAACAATTTGTTAAGAGTTCACACAAGACTTGTGGGTTGTTGGAGCATGTATCCTAATCTTGTAATCATCCGATATATCCGTGGACCGTGGTGTATTAAAACCATATTTGCTTGTGAAATTTACACTTGTTTTTATAATGACTTTTCGCTGTACATGATAGGCTTGGAAGTCTTTTTGTCTATCATATAGTTTAAGGGCCCATTTTCTCAGTTCGCACAAGGGCCTCTAAAATGCCAGTGTCGGCCCTGCTGTTGTGTTAAATTTTGTTGTGCTCGTAGCTGCTGCTACTATTTCTGCAATAGTGCTAATGCTAATGCTTCTTCCTGGTTGTTGTTATTACTTTATTGTTGTTGTTGCTTGTTGTTCTAGTTTACATTCTAGCACTATTCTTAATAGCTAACTGCTCTTTGTTTCCCGTCTCTGTACAATTGTGTATGAAACGCCTATTTACGTCTAACTGCGCCTAATCACACTTAATCTAGAAAAGTGCAAATAGATGGTCAAACACATAATTAACACCTATTTACTTTTTAAAGTTTTCAAATTACACACGCCATATATCAAGCATGTTGTTAAATGAATCACACAAATTTAAAAATAAATGGAAAAGGAATCAAACATATGGGCAATAGTAGGCATTAGTTATAACATTATTCATTTTAAATTTAATTTATTTATATTAAACTTTTGTGCTTTCAAAAAATCAATTAATTACAAGACTATAGTCTTAATAATTATTTTGCTGGCATAGTTATTATATTGTTTTTATATTCGTGATGTACATCACGAAAATTGTTTCCGCCAAATTTAAACCACATGTTGTAACAGAAGTTCTCTGTGAGTTATTTTTTGACAATGCATAAATGATATATTTATATAGTATATACATATATATGTGTGTGTCTGTGTTTATTCATGTATTTTATAATATTTAAATACCATGTCAGGGATCTTTATAGTGTACAACCCAACTAATGTCTTAATAGTTGTGTGTTTTTTTGCTCATCCATTTTAACAGAAAAATGATAGAAATATCTACCATAATTTAGATGATGTATATTTAATAAGTATGGTGTACGAAATTACAATGCCTCAAATAAAAAAATTGCGGGAAAAACTTCCAATCTATTCATCTTCAATCATGGTAGTACAACGAACACTAGAGATAATACTACCTCCGTCTCGATGAATAAGTCATTCGCGTAGTTCTAGGTTGACAATTTAACTATCTAAATATGTATTATACGTGACAAAAAACATATATTTAGAAACTACATCCGTGTAGAAATCTAGTGATATACATTTCATGACATATAACACATATTTAATTGCTCAAATCAATGACCTAGAACTACGCGAATGACTTATTCACCTAGACGGAAGTAGTAAAAATTACATCCAAATCCGTAGACCACCTAGCGACAACTACAAGCACTGAAGCGAGCCAAAGGCGCGCCGTTGTCATCGCGCCTCTCTTGCTGGAGCTGGGCAAACCTTGTTGAAGTAGACAGTCGGGAACTCGTCGTGCCAAGGCTCCATAACCAACATACCAGAACAGCAACTGCCGCGGATGAAGAGTGTAGATCAAAATGATCCAACCTGAAGACACACGAACCAAGACGAACGAGGAACAGATCCGAGCAAATCCACCAAAGAAAGATCCGCCGGAGACACACCTCCACACACCCACCGATGATACTAGACGCATCACCGGAACGGGGGCTAGGCGGGGAGACCTTTATTCCATCTTCAGGGAGTCGTCGCCGTCTCGGCTTCCTGAGCAGGAGACAAACCTAACAAGGCTCAAAAAATATCTAAAAATTGGAGCCCTGATGCGACACTGTCTTTGGACAAGAGGGTGTTCAAGGGGAGGTCTGATCTTCATGGCGTAGGATCGATAAATGGATGGGGATAACTAGCTGCAAGCAGCCGAAGAATGGAAAATAAGAGATTATTACCCGACGAGGAGGATGCTCATCGAAGCTTGCAATCTAAACGACATTCGCCGATCCACAACCCGCAATACAACCCCACACAACCACGCTCAAGTCGTGGAGCACGGGATAGGTGCAATCCACAAGGGAAACCACGAACTCTAACCCACACAACACGATCTAGTCGTGGAGCACGAATTAGGAGCAATTTGTCAAGGAATCACGAGAATAAGGGTAATAAGAGCTCTCCAATCTCAGGAGGAGTCTATATCTTTGGTCTTTGATAGATATGGCAAAAGTCCCCAACGAAGGGAAGAGCTAGCCTATTTATAACCGATACAACCCCCCCTGGATAGGTGTGAAATCAAACTAGCTTTGGGAACCAGCTTGGGTGTGAAAGAGAACCAGCTTTTATTTGACTAAATGGCTTAGAGACTTAATGAGGTAGCTTTTGGAAAACTCTCGTTGGAGGTGGTTGGCAGTTCCCGACCAAACATTGTTCACTGGAGTCAAACAATGTTTCCTTCAGCAGCAAACTTGAGTTCTGAGAACCTTCCGCAAGTTGGGATATCCAAACTCGTGCAAAACATTGTTTCGTCAGAATCGGAACAATGTTTCTTCAGCAGACAACTCATTTCTGCATGAACTCCTAACTTTGTTTACTTTGCCATAAAACATTGTTTTGCGCGGACTGAAAAGTGTTTGGCCTTCTTCGATATTGCACCTGAGTTCAACCAAAAACAAAGGAGGTGAAGGCACAACCATGTTTTCAAGGTCAAATGATAAACTTAAGTTAGCGTTCACCTGATCATGTATTTGCATTGCGCGACTTCTTGTGATTGGACCGTTGATGATTATTGATGTGGTATCCATGGTTGAGATGTCCTCATCATCCTCCCCCTCTTGAAAAGGAGTCGTCCTCGACTCTAAGGGTTGAATGGTTTTCATGTCCTTATCAAGCCCTCCCACCGACAAGGGCCGAGATCCACTCCGCCTCCATGACTCTAAGGCCACCGAAGACGGGATGGACCGGCGCCGGCGCCGGCGGGAGGCGGCAGAGGACCCTTGCTTTTGTGGGGCAGAGGCTACAATGCCTCAAATATGAAGATGAATATTTGCTATAATACATTGGAAGCCACTATGCGGGGAATGTTTTGGAGGCGAAAAAATAGTTGAATGTAAAGCATCATAGCAAGGCTAAAACTTGCGGCGAAACTTTACTTCTTTAGTATAATTACGTGCCTTATGAAGGATATGGTTCCCAGAGTTCTCTGAAAAATAACAGATTCCAAGATCACGTTATCAACAAAAATCGTGAAAATGTAGCATCCAAGTATAAGCGTGCCCAACAAGAGATGAATAAGTGAAGTGCGGGAGTTGAATACAGATAAATGAAGATTGACTTTTAAACTTGAACTTAACCTTGCTATCAAACAAGGACCTCATAAAATGTGCAAGGCTGTTAGATAATAACGAGAATAAAAGAGACACGAGAGCACACAGATTTTTACGTGGAAACCCTTGCGGGAGAAAACCACGGACGCAGGAAGGTGCAATCACTATGAGGAGGAGTATTACAAGCACAAGACGACAGGCCGTCTAAGGTGCGACTACATGGGGTATATATGAGGGGCAACACATAGGAGTCCTTGGAGGACAAGTAAACGAGTTGTACTCGTACGCGTCGACGTCAACGCAAAGGCCCACACTAGTTGTACTACGTCTAGTCCAACACGGTCTAATTTGGATCATAATTTAACAATCTCCACCTTGATCCAAATTTCCTTCAGTAGTCGAAGAAAGTGAATAACTCCATCCAAATCAGTTTAAACACCTTGTGCGTCAAAGTCCATAGGACTAGTGAGAAATACCAACTAAGCCTGAGCAAAGCTCAAACTTATTGGTCGGAACTGGCTTTGTCATCATATCAGCAGGCTTATCATGAGTACTTATCTTGCATACCTTTAAATCGCCTTCAGCAACAACATCTCGAATATAATGAAATCTAACATCAATGTGCTTTGTCCTCTCATGATACATTGGATTCTTTGTAAGATATATAGCACTTTGACTGTCACTAAATACAGTAGGGCAAGATGAGTCTCCACAAAGCTCAGTGTACAAACCTCTCAACCAGATAGCTTCTTTGCATGCCTCAGAAATAGCCATATACTCGGCATCAGTAGTGGAACAAGCCACAATAGACTGCAAAGTTGCTCTCCAACTCACAGCACAACCACCAATGGTGAAAACATAACCTGTGAGTGATCTTCTCTTATCCAAATCACCAGCAAAATCAGAATCAACAAAACCAACAAGTCCATCTCTAGATTTCCCAAACTGTAAATAAGCATTAGAAGTACCACACAGGTATCTGAAAATCCACTGAACTGCTCTCCAATGCTCTTTTCCAGGATTAGCCATGTATCTACTGACAACACTCAATGCATATGATAAATCAGGACGAGAACAAACCATGGCATACATAAGTGAACCAACTGCACTCGAATAGGGAACTCTAAACATGTACTCAATATCGGCATCTGACTTAGGACATAAAGCTGATGATAATTTGAAGTGTGCAGCTAACGGAGTACTTACTGGCTTGGCATTATGCATATTAAAACGACGAAGAACTTTATCAATATATCCCTTCTGACTTAGATATACTTTTCCAGACGGTCTATCTCTGGATATTTCCATGCCAAGTATTTTCTTTGCTGCACCCAAATCCTTCATCTCAAATTCATTACTCAATTGCTTCTTTAGTTCATTAATCTCTGACATACTCTTTGCAGCAATAAGCATATCATCAACATAAAGGAGCAAATAAATAGTTGAGCCTTTGACAGTTTTCAAATAAACACAACTATCATAATTTGACCTTTTGAAACCTTGAGAGAGCATAAAGGTGTCAAATCTCTTGTACCACTGTCTAGGGGATTGCTTCAATCCATAAAGAGATTTCTTTAACTTACAGACAAGCTTTTCTTTTCCAGGAATAACAAAACCTTCAGGTTGTTCCATATAAATATCCTCTTCTAATTCTCCATGTAAGAATGCAGTTTTAACATCCAATTGTTCAAGCTCAAGATCATGCATGGCAACAATACTGAGTAAAGTGCGAATAGAGCTATGCTTCACAACAGGAGAAAAGACTTCGTTATAGTCAATACCTGGAATCTGACTATAACCTTTAGCAACTAACCTTGCTTTATATCTTGTCTCATCATTAGGAGAAACACCTTCTTTCCTCTTGAAAACCCACTTGCAACGAATAGGTTTCTTCTCTCTAGGTAATCTTACTAAATCCCAAGTGCCATTCTTTTCAAGTGATTCCATCTCATCATGCATAGCAGTCATCCACTTATTACTATCACCAGAAATAATAGCCTCAAAATATGAAGAAGGCTCAGAATTACCTTCAATTTCTTCTGCAACAGATAAAGCAAAAGAAACAATATTGCACTCTTCAATTAACCTGTCAGGTTTATTAATACCCCGTCTAACTCTGTCACGTGCGAGATTCCAACTGGGTGGAACAATAGGCTGATTTGGAGTGGGAGTGACATTATCATCATTAACGACGGGTTCATCATGTGCATCAACAATTTCATTACCAGATGTATCACCTGAATCAATAACATGCTCCACCTGAACAGTAGGCTCCTGAACAATAGGCTGCTGTTCACTCTCAACGGGAACATTAGTAGATGAAACATCATGTAACATAGCAGATTCATTAAAGATAACATTTCTGCTAATAACAACCTTCTGGGTTTCAGGATTCCACAATTTAAAACCTTTAACACCAGACTTATAACCAAGAAAGATGCACTTGACAGCCCTAGGCTCCAACTTTCCATTATCAACATGAGCATAAGCAGTGCAACCAAAAACTCTCAACTGTGAATAATCAGCAGGTGAACCAGACCATACCTCAATTGGAGTTTTCTTATTAAGAGCAATAGATGGTGAACGGTTAATGAGATAACAAGCAGTGGAAGCGGCCTCAGCCCAAAAACGCCTATGCAAACCTGCATTGGACAACATGCAACGGGCTCTGGAAATAATGGTCCTGTTCATACGCTCAGCAACACCGTTTTGTTGAGGAGTATAAGGAACGGTGTAATGTCTGACAATGCCTTCAGACTTGCAATAATTCTTAAATTGCTTTGAACAGAATTCCATACCATTATCAGTGCGAAGTATCTTTACCTTCTTTTCAGTTTGTCTCTCAATCATAATCTTCCACTCCTTAAAAGCTGAGAATGCTTCATATTTATGCTTCAAGAAATAAGGCCATACTTTTCTCGAATAATCATCAATAATTGTCAGCATGTAACTAGCACCACCTAGTGACTTTCTGCGAGATGGTCCCCATAAATCAGAATGCACATAATCAAGAATACCTTCGATTGTATGAGTCGAAGTGTTGAACTTCACCCTCTTGTGCTTGCCGAAGATACAATGCTCACAAAATTTTAATTTACCAGGTTCATATCCATCAAGAAGACCTCTCTTATTTAACACTGCCAAACCAAGTTCACTCATATGTCCAAGACGCATATGCCAAAGGTTAGCAGCATCACAATCAGAATTCTTTGAAACAATTGGAGTAGCATTACCTGAAACGGTAGAACCTCGAAGGTAATAAAGACCATTGGTCGAACTTAAATCACCTTTCATCACAATAAGGGAACCTTTGGTGACTTTCAAAACACTATCTCCGCCTGAATACTTGTATCCCTTTGCATCAAGGGCACTCATAGAAATAAGATTTCTCTTCATCTTCGGAATATACCGAACATCTGTCAAAGTTCTGATTATTCCATCAAACATCTTGATTCGAATAGAACATATGCCTTCAATCTTGCATGGTGAATTATCAAAACCCAAAACGGAACTAGCAGAAGTAGTGGAATCAAAAGTATTAAACCAATCTCTATGTGGACACATGTGAAAAGTACATGCAGTGTCAAGTACCCACTCATCATTGGTCTCAGCACATCCAGCAATAACGACAAGAGCATCATCGGAACTATCATCACGAGTAACGTTAGCAGAATTTTCACCTTGTTTGTTACCTTTCCTCTTTTCCTTGTTCTGCAACTTGAAACATTCTGAGATGTCATGCCCGTCTCTCTTGCAATATCTGCAATATTTCTTGTCTCTGTATTGCGACCGGCCCCTGTGGCCGTTCTTACTTTTGCCTCTGTTTCCATTATTGGAGTTCTTTTTCTTTGTCCTGCCACGAACAGATAATCCCTCGGCTTGGGATGAACTCGAACCATCATGAGGCACCATTAATTTCATCTTCTCCTTAGAGTTCAAA
This sequence comes from Aegilops umbellulata, assembly GCA_032464435.1. Taxonomy (NCBI): domain Eukaryota; kingdom Viridiplantae; phylum Streptophyta; class Magnoliopsida; order Poales; family Poaceae; genus Aegilops; species Aegilops umbellulata. The sequence goes on along the minus strand of CP136059.1, from coordinate 477,260,659 downwards.
GCTTCATAAACTTCATTAAGTGTGAGAGTATCACGACTGTATAATATGGTGTCTCTAAAATTGGTATAAGAACTTGGCAGTGAACAAAGTAACATTAAAGCAGTATCTTCCTCTTCATACTTAACCTCCATTGCAGCTAGATCGGATATGATCTCTTTAAATTCAGAAATATGATTCAAAACATTACCTCCCTCGGGTAACCTGTGCAGGAATAATTTTTGCTTCAGATGCATCTTACTGGTGAGATCTTTAGTCATGCAAATCCCTTCCAGTTTTAACCATAGAGCGGCGGCAGTTTTCTCGCTCAAAACTTCCTGCAAAATATTATTATGCAAATGGAGTTGAATTTGAGACAAAGCCTTACAATCAATTCTTTTCTCCTCATCAGTCCAGTCCTGAATCCGGTTCTTCCCAAAACTATCCAATGCTTCATCATAGTCGGACTGTGCCAACAACGCCCGCATCTTGACTTGCCATAGGGTAAACCTTGTGTCACGGTCCAGCAGCGGAAGATCGTACTTCATGGATGCCATGAGTCGAACAAATCTGTGCACAAAGTAGTACAAGTCGGAGTAGAATAATTCTTGACAGAATTAATATGCGAGCAAAGAACCGGAATAAAACCGATAGCACCTGGTAATTGTTTCGTAGTGGACGAAGCAAGGATCAACCAACTAGTACTAGTACTCCTGTACTCATGTAGCCTTCACGTGAGGTAGTACTACTTGGCTCAATTGAGACGAAGCAGCGATGAAAAAGTAGTAGATCATTGTTGCCTTGATTTTCCTCGGGAGCAGCAGCGCCTTCGATAGGCTTGATGTGAAGCAGCGGAAAGTGAGAGGCCTTGGGACTTGATCCAGCAGGAGAACGGAGTAAAATACGCAGCAGCGAACAGACGCTCGCCACGCTCCGTACGCACGCGAGGGGCAGCGAGCCAGCCGATCGATCGCCTCCACGCGAAACTTTGTCGGTTTCGGCGGCGGCGCAAGATGCAACCCTAATCCACTCGGTCTCAAACTCTCGTATATACGAACTTGGCTCTGTATACCACTTGTTAGATAATAACGAGAATAAAAGAGACACGAGAGCACACAGATTTTTACGTGGAAACCCTTGTGGGAGAAAACCACGGACGCACGAAGGTGCAATCACTATGAGGAGGAGTATTACAAGCACGAGACGACAGGCCGTTTAAGGTGCGACTACATGGGGTATATATGAGGGGCAACACATAGAAGTCCTTGGAGGACAAGTAAACGAGTTGTACTCGTACGCGTCGACGTCAACGCAAAGGCCCACACCAGTTGTACTACGTCTAGTCCAACACGGTCTAATTTGGATCATAATTTAACAAAGGCCACAGGAGGGAAAAGACAAGTGACAACTAGGGTTTCGTAATTTTTTGGGGGTGGGGGGTGTGGGTTGCTGGGCTGGGCCACACTTCTATTTGTTTTCCCTACAGGCCATAGCCCACGGACACAGAAAAGTGGAAGCAACGTCCAGGTTTTAGGGCAACTCTATTCGCCGCTCGCAGCGGCAAATTGTCGGGGATTCGCACAGGGGAAGCATGCTAGGGACATGAGATGGGCCGGCCAGTCCCAGCTTTACACAGTGCGCCCAACTCTGAACTCAGTTTTTTCCTGTGTATTCTGTCTTTTCCGTTTCCTTTTTCCTTTCTTCTTCTTCTTTTTCTATTTCTCTTTTCCTTTCTTCTCCTGTTTTATTTTTTTATTTTTTCTTCTTCTTTTTGTATTTAGTTATATTTTTTTATTTTTTCTTTTCTTCTTTTTTCGATTTTTCCTTTTTTCTTTCTCTAGTTTTTTCTTTCTTTGTCCTTTTCTTTTCTTCTCGTTTTATCAAAAGAGTTTCAAAATATTCAAAAAATTTCGTATTTCCATAAAAAATTTAGGTTTCAAAAAATGTTCTCGTTACACAAAAAGTGGAAAACTTTCGAAATGCAGAAAATGTACCGGATTTCATTTTTTTTCATGTTTTCATAAAATCTTTGCGCTTCCAAATTTGTTCGGGTTTTTTCAAAAAAATTATCCATTTCTAAATTTGTTCTCAAGATTCGAAAAATGTTTGTGATTTAAAAAATTGTTCGCGCTTACAAATTTGTTCGGGATTTTTCTATATTGTTCTCCATTTCAAGATTAAAAAATGTCAGTGCTTTAAAAAATTGTCCGTGCTTCCAAATTTGTTCTCCATTTCAGAATTTGTTCTCAAGATTCAAAAAATGTTCCTGCTTCCAAATTTGTTCTCTGTTTCAAAATTTGTTCTCAAGATTCAAAAAATGTTCTTGCTGCATTGACGGTCCGGGCCAAGCTAATTTAGGCTGTAAACTAAAGCCCGAGCCCAGCCCGAATATTGCTGCAGAATGAAGCCCGAGCCCGGTCCGGTTTTCTTAGGCCAGGTTCGGGCCGGGCTGCCCATGCTCAGGTTTACTATCGGCATGGTTAAGCTGACGCGTGATAGGAAAACAACGAACAGACGCGTTTGTGGGCCGGCCCAGTCGCGCATCGACCCTGTGCTTAGACTTTCTGCATGACGCAAAATGCGTCGTATAGGGACTCTCGGTTTTAGGCATTGACGGTCCGGGCCAAGCTAATTTAGGCTGTAAACTAAAGCCCGAGCCCAGCCTGAATATTGCTGCAGAATGAAGCCCGAGCCCTGTCCGGTTTTCTCAGGCCAGATTCGGGCCGGGCTGCCCATGCTCAGGTTTACTATCGGCATGGTTAAGCTTTGCACGAAGAGTAAATTATGTATTCTAAATAAAGTAAACTACCATAAGCAAATTACTTTTATTGAGATTATCTCACCGATGTCCACTTTAGGTTATAAAAATTAAATTGTTTACTGCGCTACAAGACGTGGTCCATTTTTGTGCTAGTTTTAGGGCGTAGCAAGATGGATACTCCGTCCTCAGTCGTGAGTCTAGCTAATAGCCTAATACGAACTCAGAGTTCTAATAAAGTTAGTCATGATGATCTTTTCTAAAAAAAACATACTCCCTCCTTCCATCTATATAGGACTTAATGCGTTTTTCGAGGCTAAGTTTGACCAAATATTAAAGTAATAATATATGACATGCAACTTACACAAAGCATACCGTCAAATTCGTATATGAAAGATGCTTTCAATAATATAATTTTCACATTATGCATGGCATGTACTATTAATCTTGCCAATAGTCAGATACAGTCTTAAAAAACGCATTAGGCTCTATATAGATGTAAGGAGGGAGTACTCAGAGTTAATGTGGCTTCGAGCTTTTTTTCGAAAAGGGGGGTCTCCCCGGCCTCTGCATCAGAGTGACTGATTTTTTTATTAATAATAAATAATAATTCTGTAAATTACCGAACTGGTAATTGACGAGCGGAAATTGTGAAAATAGTAAGGACGCAGTCCTTAATGGCGTCCAAGTCTGGCCGCTGTTACTAACCACGTCCATATGTGGTCGCTACTGTGAAGAGCATCCCAAGTTTCGTTATGGTCCAGCCCAAATTCCCCTGAAGCGGCTGCCCCAAATCTCTGTCAGCTCCTCGCTGCCGCTATCCCTTAGCCGGTAATGGTGCTCCTGCAGCCTCCCTCGCCGCCCTCCGCTCGCCACTAGTCCCACTCCCCAATCCCTCGCACCTCTCCCACCACGAAAACGACTCGCCGCCGCGGCTGCTCGCGTCTGAATCCAGCCTCTTCCACAGCATCCTCCCCACCAAGGACGGCGTGCGCAGTCTCCCCGTCCACGCTCGCCGCTGTGTCCGGCGACGCTGACTGCGACCACTGCGTCCGGCGACGCTGACTGCAATCCATCTCCCTGTCCTAATATGTGTATGTCATGCGAATTTGGAAGAAGTGAGAAATCCTCAGCTAAATTAATTCACAATTGGACTTGACTGAAATCCTTTCGTAGCTGATGAATTTACAATTAGACTAATGTTTCACTGTATTTGATAATCCTGGAGTTGCGGTGGTCTGTTTTGAATAAGCAAATTTGATTTACGTGGTTTATCATCAAATTTGATAGAAACAGACATTGTGTTATGAATACAGAATTCTATTTAAGCTGGTTTCTCATCTAATTTGGTAGAAGGAAACATTGTTGGCAACGGATACAGGTGGGCCTTTCAGTGATTTGTTATGGATGCCTCATAGCCAGCACAAAATATCAAAAGATTGCGAAAATGTGAGTATCCTATAATTTGCATCTAGTCTGTTAGATTAATGGTTGACTTGAGACTGATTATTTTATATATTGATGCAGCCTGACAATTGCTTGAATGTGCGGTGTCATTGTGTTGGCATCCCATTTGATCCTTTGTGTAGCTCAGCTTTAGAGAACCTGGGTTTTTACCAGATTGCAATGATGAAGAAAATCAATGTCGACAAATATTTGATATCGGCATTGGTCGAGCGTTGGCGGCCTGAGACAAATAGTTTTCACATACCTGTAGGTGAAATGACAGTTACGCTGCAAGATGTGGGTTGTTTGTGGGGGTTGCCTATCCGTGGTAAACCGCTTATTGGCAAAGCCGATGCATCATGGTGTGAGTTAATTGAGAGGTCACTTGAGATTCCCGTAGATGAACAACACATGAAGCAAAAGAAAAGAAGAAAAGGCGATGACAACATTACTGTGAAGAATTCACAATACTCTTTAAATCTGGGTAAACTCCGTGAACGCTTTCATGTGCTGCCAGATAATCCATTGGACTGAGAGATTAATTGGCATGCTCGAGCAATTGTTCTAGAAATACTTGATGATGTTGATTGGTGGTTTGCTAGAGTGCCACTAATGCATTTTTGGACTGTAGAGTTTCAATATCCAGACAGGGTGATGCGACAATTTGGGTTAAGACAGACAATTCCACCATGTCATCCACGTGACAAGGTAGAGGTACGCAAATTGCGAAAAAAATAAGCATTGTGCAGGGAAATCACATAATTGGGAAGAGATCCATGCCAACTATGTTGAAGAATATAACCGAGTTCAAGCAACAGTAGTGCCAGAGGATATTTCCTTCGATCTAGCTACTTTACCTGGCTACAGACATTGATTCCAACAAAACGGTATGTACATGGTTTTCTTTGATTCCCAATGCTTAGGAGGACTCGATAAACCTATCCCATATCCTCAAGATAGCATCGAATGGACTGGCTACATGCCTAGCGGTCCGCCATTGGCTCGCATTGTAAGTGTGCAAAACTTTCACTATATTTTTTTTTGTTAAAGTCACAGTCTCTTGATTTAATATTTGTTTTGTCACTTTTCCAGGGCTTGCATGAGATAAAGAATGCTGCATGGGGAATCAAATGTGCTACAACTCGTGGTTGCAAGAAGATAGGAAAATCTGTACTGAGGTCCTGTGTAGGAAATTTGATGGATCTCAACTTGGAGCCTAGGCTGCAAAGCATGCTTGCTGAGGCTAGGTTACCTCTAAACATTGAAGATATTTCATCTGATGATGAGGTTTCAGATATTGCTCACCCAGCAAGCCCTCCAAAACAGAGCAACTGTGATGTATTTAATGCTTGGATATATTCAGGGAGAGGATTCACAACATACCTTATGAGTGGGGATGTAATGGAAGATGGAGGAACGACAATAGAAGATGTGGGTCAAGTGGCATCAGTTCATGTTTCAGATATCAGATATCAATCAAGGAGTTCCCTGCGATTAATAAATCCGAATGGGACAACATAGTGCAGCCTTTTTTTCATTTCCTTCTCTATGGCATACAAGGTTGTAAACGTTGCAGGCTATGTTATATGAACTGGGAAGTGGAAGTCCTCATATAATGCAATCCATGATTTAATCTTAAGTTTACTTGTCCTGTCATACTACATATGTTTCAGTTGGTGCCACAGTAACTTGATTACTGGGCCGAATGAAAGCATGGGGTAAATTATTGCAATAGTAGTGTTGTTTAATATTACTTGTAATTTTATCAAGGCACTAAACAAATCTGGTTGTATATAGAGTTCACATGTCACCCCATTACAGAAAACCAACAAAATAAATTGGGTACATAAAAAAGGCAAATGTTCTATATTCAGGAGCTTATGTGCGCTTCTGTTGACTCAACGAATTTCCTTTAGATGATGTGTTCTTCCCTTGACTTACATGCGCAAATTAGATGATTGTAATGACGAGCGGCCTGTGGGACAACGCAACTCCTTGATCGATTGGTGATGTCGGCCGCTGGAGCTTGCTATCCGCACAACGAGACCAGGAACGACAATTGCATGTGTACTAGGGTTTGCAGATCACGAATTACTTATGTATATCAGAGAAAAGAAAAAATGACTCGGTTGAGCCTAGGAAACCGAATCACACGGCTGGACGTCGTCCATAACAGCGTCCATGTGTGGACGCACTTAATAACGGAGTCCAGCCTTGGACGCTGCATTTCATAGCGTCCTTCCTATTTCCACAATTTTCATCGGTCGTTTACCAGTTCGGTAATTACAGAATTATCAATTACTATTCATAAAAAAATTGGTCAGAGTGATGCATACGGCCATCTTATTAACCAAAGAAAAGGTTCCAACAAGATTCCAAAGTCTCAAACTATAAAAAAAAAAAAGCTTACACAGAGCCAAAATGGGCTAGAAACACAAACTAGCCAAGAAAAGACGCCACAACCGGCTGGCTAAAGATAGATAGGTAAACTAATTGCCTATCCTATTACATGACCACCATCCAAACCGGTTGAAGATATCCCGAGCTACCATCTCCCAGCGGATAGATCCGGTAACCAAATGCTCCCTGGCCTCCATCGGAGTGAGTAACGACCACGAACGGATCACTGCCGCGGCTCGGAAAATAACCTGCAAAAAATGAATACGTGATGTTCTGTTAAAAACCAAATCATTTCTGCAATTTCAGATAGTCCACAGCAAAGCGCAAACTCCAACCCGAATATGTCTCGCTAAGTCAGGCTCAATCCCATTAAGTCATGTCCCAAATAACGCGTTGACAGAATTCGGTGGAGTAATATTAAAGGCAATGTGGACCGTCCGCCAAAGGACTTTGGCCAACGGACAATAAAGAAAGAGGTGTTTGATCGTCTCATCCCGATCACAGAAACTACACCTAGTAGGTCCTGTCCAATTACGCTTTATCAAGTTGTCCTTGGTTAAAATAACTTGTTTATGGACAAACAACATAAACACTTTTATTTTCAAGCTAGCTAATTAATTGCATATGATGAAAATTTGACAAGGGAGAGGGTGGTTAAATTCAGAGTTGAAACCTGACGTGAAGTGAGAAACCTACTTCGCCGTCATGTGTGGAAGCATGGGAGAAAATGGGCAGAAGGATCAAGGAACACGCGTCACGTCAGTGCAGCAAAGGTCAACCGGTTAACTCCCTGAGCTAATCAATCAGAGTAGAATATCATTACGCAGCTAGCTAGCTACTCCTAGCGTCGTCCGCTAACTAATTAATCCAGCTAATTAATTCAGGGGGTCGGCCGATCCCGATCGGCGCCTGAGATGGCAGGCCCCATGTTTTGCTTTCAAGTATCTATCGATCGATCAGTCCCAAATGGAGCAGTTTAATTAATTATACTACTATATGGTTGTTGATTTGATTTGACAGGGCTGGTTTGGTTATGTGCTACGTTCAGAGTACTGACAGATATGTATAGTATATCCCTCCAGCTCCAGGATCCAGCTATCGACCCATCGTTCCAGCTCGATCCACTAACCTCTGCTAGCTCGATTCTTAGTTTTCGATCTTTTTGTCGAAAGAAAAAAAATTGGCGCAAGTGCACATTTTCGTAATTGGAAACCAATTTTCATTTATCGTTAGCATAATCACAAACTTTATTTTATTCATGGTACAGTAAAAGACATCCAGTGAGCCCTATGAAAGCACCCTACCCCATGAGCTCCTCTAAGATACTGGCCGACACAACATCTTAGATTGACGAAGTCACCGTAAGCACCTCGCGAAAACGTCTCTCCCCACTGAGGGGTGTGCTTCGGTACACCCCCCCTAAAACGTATAGTGGGTAGTATGGTAATTTCATATTAGGTATAGGAATACCCACCCGACGCCGTACGTCGCGCGCGACGTCGTACGCCCGTCCGCGTATGCCGCACCCGTCGCTGTACGCCCGCCCGCCCGCGTACCCGTACCCGTCGCCATACGCCGTCACGTCTCCACGTTGGCGTCGACAGTTGTTGTAGAAAAAAAAAACATCGGTAGCCGCCGACGCCCGACGCCGAAACCCTGAACCCTAACGCCTCCACGCCTTCTCCACGTCGCCCGAGTCGCCGCCCAAACAGGCCGCCGCGCGTGCCCCGGCGCCTTCACCGCTGCCGGCGCGCGTGCCCGCCGCCGCATTCCATTCCCGTCGCCCGCGCGTGCCCGCCGCCGCGTTCCGTTCCCGTCGCCCAGATGGCCGCCCACCCGCGATCTATGTCGCCGCCTCCCTCCGCGCACTACGCCTACAACGACCAGCCATCGTCCTCACGCCATCGACACCTGCCTCCGCCGGCCAGCAACGTCACGCCTTCATCACGTTCGTCATCGGAGGAAATGGATCCGGCTGAAATCTTCGCCGTCGGGCAAGAGGTTGGTTTGAGACATTGTTGTGGTTGATAAGATACTTGTTTTAGGAACGATGTTACACGGCGTTTGATTCATCGTACATTTTTTTAACTATATATAGTTAGAGGAGGAGGGAGATTATGATGGCGATGATTACGGCGAGGACAACGAAACCTCGTCACGGAATATGGATGAACCTCGTGAGGAAAACTACATGAGTTTGGAAGAATCTTATAGTGGCAATGTAAGTGTGATCAATGTTGATAAGGGGAAACAATAAATATGAGGGGGTAAATATGATAGACCGCACGGAAAATTTAATATTTTTTTGCATGATGCAGCGACATGGCAATGATGATGATGATATGGATATAGATAATTCATTTGCTGAAAGTGCACTCCGGGTATGCTATTAATAAAATCAGAGAAGAAATGACATAATAACCATATGAGCGCTTACATGTTTTTTTTTTTGCAATGCCCGCAGATGGATGAGGACGGGGACTTTGTGAGGAATATTGTGGACGATTCAAGTGACAAATCGCACGTTGATGGTACAAGCGGGAATGATGAGTATGTTGGTGATGATCTGTTTAATTTTGACATCGGATTTGATGAATATTAGCAAGAATCATTGGACATGCATTGGAAGGTCATGAGGAAGACGTTCAAGTCACTAGGAGATGCTTACAATTTCTATAATCAGTATGCGTACGAGCGTGGTTTCAGCGTAAGAAAGGACTCACTGAAATTTTCGAAAGGTCCTGAGGCAACTAAGCGCTTGAGAAAGTATGTGTGTGCGAGAGCTGGGAAACGACAGGCAAAACATTGTACAATGGAAGGCAAGACCCGCAGGCTGAGAGGGGAGACACGTTGCTTCTGCGATGCACATATAACTTTAAAACTTGATAAAGAGCGTGACGTTTGGTATGTCAGCAGTTTCAATGATGATCACAGTCACGTTCTAGCTAGACCGGATGAAGTCACGTTTCTTCGGTCTCACAATCAGATAAAAAAATATCAGAAGTCTGAGATCTTAACCATGGCAGGTGCTGGAATCAGGAAACATATGATATATGATCAACTCGTTGCGCGCTCCGGGTCATATGCAAAGGCTGGTTTTGGGAGGAAGAAGCTTTATAACATGTGTTATAGAGAAAAAATGAAGTTGCTTGCACAAGGTGATGCAGACACTGCCATTGGGATCATGATGACCAGAAAAGAGAGAGATCCAGATTTCTTCTTTGAGCACACCGTCGATGATGAAGGAAGGCTGAAAAACATATTCTGGTGTGATTCTCAATCACGTCGAGACTATGTTGACTACGGTGATGTGACAGTCTTCGACAGCACATACATGATGAATAGGTATGGCATGCCATTTATACCTTTTGTCGGTTTGAACAACCACCGTTGCACCACGGTATTCGGTTGTGCTCTAGTGTCTGACGAGACGGAAGATACATATGTCTGGCTGCTTCAGACGTTTTTGAGGGCTCACTGTCAGAAGAGGCCTAGGTCAGTAATTACTGATGGAGATGCAGCTATGATTAAGGCCATAAGAAAGGTACTTTCGGATGTTTGGCATCGTCTTTGCTCGTGGCATATTGAGAAGAACATGCAGAAACACCTTAATCATAAGTCTCTAAAGGAGTTCAGGTCTCTACTTTATTATGCCACTTCAAAAAAGGTATTTGAGGAGAGATGGGCAGCGTTTACCGTCAAATGGCAGTCGGAGAAAACAAAGACATGGTTACGTAGGATGTACAAGAAGAAAAGGCTTTGGGCTGCATTATATCTGTCAGGTGGGTTTTTCTTAGGTATGCGAAGTAACCAGCGAAGTGAGAGTCTGAATTCATGCCTTCACCTGCATCTAGACTGCGGTATGACTATTGTTGATATGGTTGTGCACTATGAGAACTGCATAGTTCGTCTCCGTGAGAATGAGGCGCATCGATTACACAAACTCATAGACAGTTCCAGTAGCAGTATTGGATGAGTGTAAAGATATTGAGAAATCAGCTGCCCGTCAGTTCACTGCGGCAAACTTTTATATCTTGCAGGAAGATATGAAGAAGGCACGTGAGCTAGAGGTCCTTGAGAGACTGAGAGGAGCAGACACTCACAGATTCATACTGACATGGAAGGAAAATAGAGATATCGGATTCACTGTGGACTACACCCCAGGTAACTTAGAAGAAACTGTGAAGTGTAGTTGCAGAAGCATGTATCGCAAAGGACTTCCTTGCAAACATATTCTTCACGTTCTGATTCAGCTACGCTTACGTGAGATACCTAAGTGTTTAGTACTGCGGAGGTTGAGCCAAGTTGCAAGGGGTGGACTTCCCGTGAAGCGCACTAGCGATCTGTTTGCATGGGGATGGGCAGGTGCATTGGACAGAGCTAGGTACAGCGAGTTGACTAGCTTATCTGCTGAAGCAACTCATAAAGCATGCCATAAACCATTTTTATTCGACAAGTTGAAGGCGGCTCTGAGGGAGATAATAGATAATGATTACACTGAGGAGGATGAGCCTGGTGCGGAGGTACAGTTTGTGAACGATGATGCATTCGAGCCTAATCAAAATCATGGTCTTGTTCGTGATCCCGCAAAAGTTAACACCAAAGGCGCACCAAAACAAAATGTTAAAGGCCGCGGTAAGGATGGTCCTGATGTCACTAAAAATGGGCGACCAAAAGCTTTTGATGAGAAAAGCAAACGTTAATGTGGACTGTGCGGTCTTACGGGTCATTATAAGTCCACGTGCCCTCAAAATCCTAAGTATGATTTTCTTATGTTATTGTATATGTTATTGTTCAAACCGAATTTATTTGTTCACTATGAATTAACACATATCTTATTGTTATGTAGGAACTTTGCTTAACTTGTGGAGTATGGAAGATTGGTTCATCCTTTGATTGAAGACAGTTTTATTATGGATGGCTATGGAAGATCGCTCCACCCTTTTATTGAAGACAGTTTTATAATGTTCTATACATTTGATCTTGAATAATTGTTATAATAAGTTATATGAACTTATTTTACTTTGTTGATGTCAGACTATTTGCTACGATAACGACATAAGTATTTGTTTTGATGACAGACTATGTAATGCAAAAAGGAGTTTTACTTTTTAATTTTGATGTGCTCATTCTGCCGTCGCTATTATAATTTTTTCGACAATTTTTGCTCATTTTTGCACAATAATGCCGTCGCTATTATAATTTTTGCACAGTAATGCCGTCGCTGTTATAATTTTTTTTTCGACAATTTTTACTACTTTTTCACAGTAATGCCGTCGCTATTATAATTTTTGCACAGTAATGCCGTCGCTGTTATAATGCCGTCGCTGTTATAATTTTTTTTCGACAATTTTTACTCATTTTTTCACAGTAATGCCGTCGCTATTATAATTTTTGCACTGTAATGCCGTCGCTGTTATAATTTTTACTAATTTTTTGCATAGTAAGCGACGGCAGGCGACGGCGACAGTGCTTTGAAATGCATTTTTTTTAACATTCAGCGGTACAGGAAAACAATTTGACGACTGCACAACTATAAATATGAAGATTTCACATGTAAAGACAACGGCATGAAGACAACATAATAATTGAAATGTCATTCTCGACTTATATATTCAAAATAGTAGTGTCTTCTTCATCACAAGACATGATAGTCGAAATAAATGTAAACATTATTTGAGCCTACAAAATTTTCTTGTATAAATTTTTTGCCACATTTATTTCTTCTTTGCAAGCCGGGTAACTTTGTCCTTCACATCGTTGAGCGTATTTCTCTCCGAAAAAATAAGTTGCGCAATCATTAAGTCCCTCGATTTATCAATTGACCCCTGTTAGAACTTCATATTAGTACAATTCAAATAGTATTACATAATGAATTTAATTGAATATAAACATTTCAAATAAAACCAGACCTGAGAAAAATGGCTTGTCCATTTTTCACCGTTCCAATATTGAAAGCATCGAAGAACAAATATTCCACATGAATTGCTGGTCCGTACAAACAACGGTTCATAAGTTCGCATTTGAGGTAAGATATTAAAACAAAATGAAAGTATTTAGTCACCCGTCTTCTTGTTGTGGGATGTTATACTTTTTGATAGGCCAGGTAGACACATCCGTAAAATTCACAGCGCCGCTCGCATTCGCATCACGTATGTCATATCCAAGTTGATTTTTCTGTTCATATACATGATAGCACGAAAAGAATTTAACATAGTTCAGTTAATAAATAATAATTTCAATATGCTCATGTAAATTTATGTCGTACCAGCTCCTCAACTTTTTCTATAATTTCACTATCAAGTTCGGGTCCCATCAAAGAATCAAGAACCTGGAACTCTTCCTTCGGGCGATGCATGACAACCGAAACCCAGTGGATATTTCCCTTATTAAGAGGAATATAAAGCTGCATCACAACGAAAATATGATGCAATCAACACATACTATCTTATTATTTATATCCCATATATGCATACTTTAAGGCAGTTGAACTTACCTTATCTTTTTTAAAATACTCATCGGTGCATCTATTCAAGGGTCCATTCTTGTTCGCCTCAACTTCGTTGTCATTTTTTCCTCCCTCGGTGTCCGTCTAAATTCAAGTAACCAATTGACCAGCCATGGCGACATTATATGACGATCTTCACCAACAACTCCCAACAGACACGACGAATAAGCATTGATAACCTGAAAATAATTTAAATGATGTATAACAATTCCAATTTGCATTGAATGCTAATAGAAAACAGAACAATAACTTACATCACCGGTTAGCCATTCATGGTCAAGAATCTTACAAGCCCTCTCTGCACTCAGACCGTCGTGCATGCCATCATGGAATATGTCCTTCTTTATATGTTTTGCTGATCGCTGATAAGCACGAACAAACTTAACACTAGCTTTAATCACATCGTATTCTTCTTCAAAGACTTCTTTCTTGAATAGTTCTGCAATACATGACGGTAATATGTTAATAATTCAATGATAAGTATGTTGGGGAACGTTGCAGAAAACAAAAATTTTCCTACGGTTTCACCAAGATCCATCTATGAGTTCATCTAGCAACGAGTCATGGGAGAGAGATTGCATCTACATACCACTTTGTAGATCGCGAGCGGAAGCATTCAATGAACGGGGATGAGGTAGTCGTACACGACGTGATCCAAATCACCGGAGATCCTAGCACCGAACGGACGGCACCTCCGCGTTCAACACACGTACGGTCAGCGTAACGTCTCCTTCTTCTTGATCCAGCAAGGCAAAGGAGAGGTTGGGAAAGATGGCTCCAGCAGCAGCACGACGGTGTGGTGATGGTGGAGCTGCAGTACTCCGGCAGGGCTTCGCCGAGCTCTACGGATGAGGAGGAGATGTTGGGGAGGGAGAGGGAGGCGCCAGGAGCAAGGGTGCGCTGCCCCCCTTCCCCTCCCTCCTTTATATAGCCCCCTAGGGGGGGCGCCGGACCTAGGAGATGCAATCTCCTAGGGGGGCGGTGGCCAAGGGGTGGGGCTTGCCCCCCAAGCAAGGGGGCGCCCCCCTCTTTAGGGTTCCCCCCCTCTAGGCGCATGGGCCTCTAGGGGCTGGTTCCCCTTGGCCCATGTAGGCCAACGCGCACTCCTAGAGCCCATGTGGCCCCCTGAGGCAGGTGGCCCCACCCGTTGGACCCCCCGGGACCCTCCGGTGGTCCCGGTACAATACCGATAACCCCGAAACTTGTCCCGATGGCCAAAACAGCACTTTCTATATATTATTATTTACCTCCGGACCATTCCGAAACTCCTCGTGACGTCCGGGATCTCATCCGGGACTCCGAACAACATTCGGGTTACTGCATATACATATCTTCACAACCCTAGCGTCACCGAACCTTAAGTGTGTAGACCCTACGGTTTCGGGAGACATGCAGACATGACCGAGACGGCTCTCGGGCAATAACCAACAGCGGGATCTGGATACCCATGTTGGCTCCCACATGCTCCACGATGATCTCATCGGATGAACCACGATGTCGAGGATTCAATTAATCCTGTATACGATTCCCTTTGTCAATCGGTATTTTACTTGCCCAAGATTCGATCGTCGGTATCCCAATACCTCGTTCAATCTCGTTACCGGCAAGTCACTTTTCTCGTACCATAATGCATGATCCCATGATCAAACACTTTGATCACATTGAGCTCATTATGATGATGCATTACCGAGAGGGCCCGGTGATACCTCTCCGTCAAGCGGAGTGACAAATCCCAGTCTCGATCCATGTCAAACCAACAGACACTTTCAAAGATACCCGTAGTATACCTTTATAGTCACCCAGTTACGTTGTGACGTTTGGCACACCCAAAGCACTCCTGCGGTATCCGGGAGTTACACGATCTCATGGTCTAAGGAAAGGATACTTGACATTGGAAAACTCTAGCAAACGAACTATGCGATCTTATGCTATGTTTAGGAATGGGTCTCGTCCATCACATCATTCTTCTAATGATGTGATCTCGTTATAATTGACATCCAATGCCCATAGTTAGGAAACCATGACTATCTATTGATCAACGAGCTAGTCAACTAGAGGCTTACTAGGGACACGTTGTTGTCTGTTATTCACACATGTATTACGATTTCCAGATAACCCAATTATAGCACGAATAAAGACAATTATCATGAATAAGGAAATATAATAATAATGCTTTTATTATTGCCTCTAAGGCATATTTTCAACAGTCTCCCACTTGCACTAGAGTCAATAATCTAGTTACATTGTGATGAATCGAACACCCATAGAGTTCTGGTGCTGATCATGTTTTGCCTTAGGGAGAGGTTTAGTCAACGGATCTGCGACATTCAGATCCGTGTGTACTTTACAAATTTCTATGTCTCCATCTTGAACATTTTCACGAATGGAGTTGAAGCGACGCTTGATGTGCCTGGTCTTCTTGTGAAACCTGGGATCCTTGGCAAGTGCAATAGCTCCAGTGTTGTCACAGAAGAGTTTGATTGGCCCCGAGGCATTGGGTATGACTCCGAGGTCGGTGATGAACTCCTTCACCCAAATTGCTTCATGTGCTGCCTCCGAGGCTGCCATGTACTCCGCTTCACATGTAGATCCCGCCACAACGCTCTGCTTGCAACTGCACCAGCTTACTGCCCCACCATTCAAAATATACACGTATCTGGTTTGTGACTTAGAGTCATCCAGATCTGTGTCGAAGCTAGCGTCGACGTAACCCTTTACGACGAGTTCTTCGTCACCTCCATAAATGAGAAACATTTCCTTAGTCCTTTTCAGGTACTTCAGGATATTCTTGACCGCTGTCCAGTGTTCCTTGCAGGGATTACTTTGGTACCTTCCTACCAAACTTATGGCAAGGTTTACATCAGGTCTGGTACACAGCATGGCATACATAATAGAACCTATGGCTGAGGCATAGGGGATGACACTCATCTCTTTTATATCTTCTGTCGTGGTCGGACATTGAGCTGAGCTCAATTTCACACCTTGTAACACAGGTAAGAACCCTTTCTTAGATTGATCCATATTGAACTTCTTCAATATCTTATCAAGGTATGTGCTTTGTGAAAGACCTATGAGGCGTCTTGATCTATCTCTATAGATCTTGATGCCTAATATATAAGCAGCTTCTCCAAGGTCCTTCATTGAAAAAACTTTTATTCAAGTAGGCCTTAATGTTGTCCAAGAGTTCTATATCATTTCCCATCAAAAGTATGTCGTCTACATATAATATGAGAAATGCTACAGAGCTCCCACTCACTTTCTTGTAAACGCAGGCTTCTCCATAAGTCTGCGTAAACCCAAACGCTTTGATCATCTCATCAAAGCGAATGTTCCAACTCCGAGATGCTTGCACCAGCCCATAAATCGAGCGTTGGAGCTTGCACACCTTGTCAGCATTCTTAGGATCGACAAAACCTTCCGGCTGCATCATATACAATTCTTCCTTAAGGAAACCATTAAGGAATGCCGTTTTGACGTCCATTTGCCATATTTCATAATCGTAGAATGCGGCAATTGCTAACATGATTCGGACGGACTTCAGCTTCGCTACCGGTGAGAAAGTCTCATCGTAGTCAATTCCTTGAACTTGTCGATAACCCTTAGCGACAAGCCGAGCTTTATAGATGGTCACATTACCATCCGCGTTTGTCTTCTTCTTAAAGATCCATTTATTTTCTATGGCTCGCCGCTCAACGGGCAAGTCAGTCAAAGTCCATACTTCGTTTTCATACATGGATCCTATCTCGGATTTCATGGCTTCCAACCATTTGTCGGAATCCGGGCCTGCCATTGCTTCCTCATAGTTCGAAGGTTCACCGTTGTCTAACAACATGATTTCCAAGACAGGGTTGCCGTACCACTCTGGTGCGGAACGTGTCCTTGTGGACCTTCGAATTTCAGTAGGATCTTGATTAGAAGTATCTTGATCATCATCATTAATTTCCTCTCTAGTCGGTGCAGGCACCTCAGGAACGTTTTCTTGAGTTTCGCCATTTTCCGGTTCAAGAGGTAACACTTCATCAAGTTCTACTTTCCTCCCACTTACTTCTTTCGAGAGAAACTCTTTCTCTAGAAAGGATCCATTCTTGGTAACAAAGATCTTGCCTTCGGATCTGAGGTAGAAGGTATACCCAATAGTTTCTTTAGGGTATCCTATGAAGACGCATTTTTCCGACTTGGGTTCGAGCTTTTCAGGTTGAAGTTTCTTGACATAAGCATCGCATCCCCAAACTTTTAGAAACGACAGCTTAGGTTTCTTCCCAAACCATAATCATACGGTGTCGACTCAACGGATTTCGATGGAGCCCTATTTAAAGTGAATGCGGCAGTCTCTAAAGCATAGCCCCAAAAAGATAGCGGTAAATCGGTAAGGGACATCATAGATCGCACCATATCTAATAGAGTGCGATTACGACGTTCGGACACACCATTACGCTGAGGTGTTCCAGGCGGCGTGAGTTGTGAAACTATTCCACATTTTCTTAAGTGTGTGCCAAATTCGTGACTCAAGTATTCTCCTCCACGATCTGATCGTAGAAACTTGATCTTTCTATCACGTTGATTTTCAACCTCACTCTGAAATTCTTTGAACTTTTCAAAGGTCTCAGACTTGTGTTTCATTAAGTAGATATATCCATATCTACTCAAGTCATCAGTGAGGGTGAGAACATAACGATAGCCACCGCGAGCCTCAACACTCATTGGACCGCACACATCGGTATGTATGATTTCCAATAAGTTGGTTGCTCGCTCCATTGTTCCTGAGAACGGAGTCTTGGTCATTTTACCCATGAGGCATGGTTCGCACGTGTCAAATGATTCATAAAAGTACATCTGCATGGAGCTTCTTCATGCGTTTGACACCTATGTGACCAAGGCGGCAGTGCCACAAATATGTGGGACTATTGTTATCAACTTTAACTCTTTTGGTATTCACACTATGAATATGTGTATCATCACATACGAGATTCATTAAGAATAAACCATTAACCATCGGAGCATGACCATAAAACATATCTCTCATATAAATAGAACAACCATTATTCTCGGATTTAAATGAGTAGCCATCTCGAATTAAACAAGATCCAGACACAATGTTCATGCTCAAACTTGGCACTAAATAACAATTATTGAGGTTTAAAACTAATCCCTTAGGTAAATGTAGAGGTAGCGTGCCGACGGCGATCACATCGACCTTGGAACCATTCCCGACGCGCATCGTCACCTCGTCCTTCGCCAGTCTCCGTTTATTCCGCAGCTCCTGCTTTGAGTTACAAATGTGAGCAACTGCACCGGTATCAAATACCCAAGAGCTGCTACGAGTACTGGTAAGGTACACATCAATTACATGTATATCACATATACCTTTTTTTTTTGCCGGCCTTCTTGTCCGCTAAGTATTTGGGGCAGTTCCGCTTCCAGTGACCACTTCCCTTGCAATAAAAACACTCAGTCTCGGGCTTGGGTCCATTCTTTGGCTTCTTCCCGGCAACCTGCTTACCGGGTGCGGCAACTTCCTTGCCGTCCTTCTTGAAGTTCTTTTTACCCTTGCCCTTCTTGAACTTAGTGGTTTTATTCACCATCAACACTTGATGCTCCTTCTTGATTTCTACCTCTGCTGATTTCAGCATAGCATATACCTCAGGAATGGTCTTTACCATCCCCTGCATATTGTAGTTCATCACAAAGCTCTTGTAGCTAGGTGGAAGCGACTGGAGGATTCTGTCAATGACCGCTTCATCCGGGAGATTAACTTCCAGTTGAGTCAAGCGGTTGTGCAACCCAGACATTTTGAGTATGTGTTCACTGACAGAGCTATTTTCCTCCATCTTACAGCTAAAGAATTTGTCGGAGACTTCATATCTCTCGACCCGGGCATGAGCTTGGAAAACCATTTTCAGCTCTTCGAACATCTCATATACTCCATGTCTCTCAAAACGCTTTTGGAGCCCCGGCTCTAAGCTGTAAAGCATGCCGCACTGAACGAGGGAGTATGCCAAGCGTTCATAACGTCTTGTTCTGCAGGGAGAATAGGCGCGTCACCCAGCGGTGCTCGTAGGACATAATCTTTCTTGGCAGCTATGAGGATGATCCTCAGGTTCCGGACCCAGTCCGTATAGTTGTTGCCATCGTCTTTCAGCTTGGTTTTCTCTAGGAACGCGTTGAAGTTGAGGACTACGTTGGCCATTTGATCTACAAGACATATTGTAAATATTTTTTGACTAAGTTCATGATAATAAAGTTCATCTAATCAAATTATTTAATGAACTCCCACTTAGATAAACATCCTTCTTCTAGTCATCTAAGTATTACATGATCCAAGTCAACTAGGCCGTGTCCGATCATCACGTGAGACGGACTAGTCAACATTGGTGAACATCTTCATGTTGATCGTATCTTCTATACGACTCATGCTCGACCTTTCGGTCTTCTGTGTTCCGAGGCCATGTCTATACATGCTAGGCTCATCAAGTCAACCTAAGTGTTTGCCTGTGTAAATCTGTCTTACACCCGTTGTATGTGAACGTTAGAATCTATCACACCCGATCATCACGTGGTGCTTCGAAACAACGAACTGTCGCAACGGTGCACAGTTAGGGGGAACACTTCTTGAAATTATTATGAGGGATCATCTTATTTACTACCGTCGTTCTAAGTAAACAAGATGCAAAACATGATAAACATCACATGCAATCAAATAATAAACGTGACATGATATGGCCAATATCACATAGCTCCTTTGAACTCCATCTTGGGGCTCCATGATCATCTTGTCACCGGCTTGACACCATGATCTCCATCATCATGATCTCCATCATCGTGTCTCCATGAAGTTGCTCGCCAACTATTACTTCTACTACTATGGCTAACGCGTTTAGCAATAAAGTAAAGTAATTTACATGGCGTTTCTCAATGACACGCAGGTCATACAAAAAATAAAGACAACTCCTATGGCTCCTGCCGGTTGTCATACTCATCGACATGCAAGTCGTGATTCCTATTACAATAGCATGAACATCTCATACATCACATATAGATCATTCATCATTCATCACAACTTTGGCCATATCATATCACAAAGCACTTGCTGCAAAAACAAGTTAGACGTCCTCTAATTGTTGTTGCAAGTTTTACGTGGCTGAATTAGGGTTCTAGCAAGAACGTTTTCTTACCTACGTGAAAGCCACAACGTGATTTGTCAACTTCTATTTACCCTTCATAAGGACCCTTTTCATCGAATCCGCTCCAACTAAAGTGGGAGAGACAGACACCCGCCAGCCACCTTATGCAACTAGTGCATGTTAGTCGGTGGAACCGGTCTCACGTAAGAGTACGTGTAAGGTTGGTCCGGGCCACTTCATCCCACAATACCGTTGAAGCAAGATAAGACTAGTAGCGGCAAGAAAAGTTGACAAATCTACGCCCACAACAAATTGTGTTCTACTCGCGCAAGAAGAACTACCCATAGACCTAGCTCTGATACCACTGTTGGGGAACGTTGCAGAAAACAAAAATTTTCCTACGGTTTCACCAAGATCCATCTATGAGTTCATCTAGCAACGAGTCATGGGAGAGAGATTGCATCTACATACCACTTTGTAGATCGCGAGCGGAAGCGTTCAGTGAACGGGGATGAGGTAGTCATACATGATGTGATCCAAATCACCGGAGATCCTAGCACCGAACGGACGGCACCTCCGCGTTCAACACACGTACGGTCAGCGTAACGTCTCCTTCTTCTTGATCCAGCAAGGCAAAGGAGAGGTTGGGGAAGATGGCTCCAGCAGCAGCACGACGGTGTGGTGATGGTGGAGCTGCAGTACTCCGGCAGGGCTTCGCCGAGCTCTACGCAGGAGGAGGAGATGTTGGGGAGGGAGAGGGAGGCGCCAGGAGCAAGGGTGTGCTGCCCCCCTTACCCTCCCCCCTTTATATAGCCCCCTAGGGGGGGGGCGCCGGCCCTAGGAGATGCAATCTCCTAGGGGGGCGGCGGCCAAGGGGTGGGACTTTCCCCCCAAGCAAGGGGGCGCCCCCCCCCCCCCTCTTTAGGGTTTCCCCCCTCTAGGAGCATGGGCCTCTAGGGGCTGGTTCCCCTTGGCCCATGTAGGCCAAGGCGCACCCCTAGATCCCATGTGGCCCCCCGAGGCAGGTGGCCCCACCCGGTGGACCCCCCGGGACCCTCCGGTGGTCCCGGTACAATACCGATAACCCTGAAACTTGTCCCGATGGCCAAAACAGCACTTTCTATATATTATTCTTTACCTCCGGACCATTCCAAAACTCCTCGTGACGTCCGGGATCTCATCCGAGACTCCGAACAACATTCGGGTTACTGCATATACATATCTTCACAACCCTAGCGTCACCGAACCTTAAGTGTGTAGACCCTACGGGTTCGAGAGACATGCAGACATGACCGAGACGGCTCTCGGGCAATAACCAACAGCGGGATCTGGATACCCATGTTGGATCCCACATGCTCCACGATGATCTCATCGGATGAACCACGATGTCGAGGATTCAATTAATCCCGTATACGATTCCCTTTGTCAATTGGTATTTTACTTGCCCAAGATTCGATCGTCGGTATCCCAATACCTCGTTCAATCTCGTTACCGGCAAGTCACTTTTCTCGTACCGTAATGCATGATCCCGTGATCAAACACTTTGATCACATTGAGCTCATTATGATGATGCATTACCGAGAGGGCCCGGTGATACCTCTCCGTCAAGCGGAGTGACAAATCCCAGTCTCGATCCGTGTCAACCCAACAGACACTTTCAGAGATACCCGTAGTATACCTTTATAGTCACCCATTTACGTTGTGACGTTTGGCACACCCAAAGCACTCCTACGGTATTCGGGAGTTACACGATCTCATGGTCTAAGGAAAGGATACTTGACATTAGAAAACTCTAGCAAACGAACTATGCAATCTTATGCTATGTTTAGGATTGGGTCTCGTCCATCACATCATTCTTCTAATGATGTGATCTCGTTATCATTGACATCCAATGCCCATAGTCAGGAAACCATGACTATCTATTGATCAACGAGCTAGTCAACTAGAGGCTTACTGGGGACACGTTGTTGTCTGTTATTCACACATGTATTACGATTTCCGGATAACACAATTATAGCACGAATAAGGACAATTATCATGAATAAGGAAATATAATAATAATGCTTTTATTATTGCCTCTAGGGCATATTTCCAACAAAGTAGTAATTTCAGCTCGAAAATAATTTAATAAAACTTACTTGCTTTCGCTGAACGCTTTGCACGCTTTGTAGGTATAACTGGAATATAAGGAGACTTTACTGTTGGGGAACGTTGCAAAAAATTAAAAATTTTCCTACGGTTTCACCAAGATCCATCTATGAGTTCATCTAGCAACGAGTCATGGGAGAGAGAGATTGCATCTACATAGCACTTTGTAGATCGCGAGCGGAAGCGTTCAATGAACGGGGATGAGGTAGTCGTACACACCGTGATCCAAATCACCGGAGATCCTAGCACCGAAAGCACGGCACCTCCGCGTTCAACACACGTACGGTCAGCGTAACGTCTCCTTCTTCTTGATCCAGCAAGGCAAAGGAGAGGTTGGGGAAGATGGCTCCAGCAGCAGCACGACGGCGTGGTGATGGTGGAACTACAGTACTCCGGCAGGGCTTCGTCGTGCTCAACGGAGGAGGAGGAGGTGTTGGGGAGGGAGAGGGAGGCGCCAAGGACCAGGGGTGCGGCTGCCCCCTCCCCCCCCCCTTTATATAGGAGTGCCAAGGGGGGGCGCCGGCCCTAGGAGATCCAATCTCCTTGGGGCGGCGGCCAAGGGGAGGTTTCCCTCCCCCCCCCAAGGCACCTAGGAGGTGCCTTCCCCTTGTGGGACTCCTTCCCTTTGAAACCCTAGGCGCATGGGCCTCTTGGGGCTGGTTCCCCTTGGCCCATGTAGGCCAAGGCGCACCCCTAGAGCCCATGTGGCCCCCCGAGGCAGGTGGCCCCACCCGGTGGACCCCCCGGGACCCTCCGGTGGTCCCGGTACAATACCGATAACCCCGAAACTTGTCCCGATGGCCAAAACAGCACTTTCTATATATAATTCTTTACCTCCGGACCATTTCGAAACTCCTCGTGACGTCCGAGATCTCATCCGGGACTCCGAACAACATTCGGGTTACTGCATATACATATCTTCACAACCCTAGCGTCACTGAACCTTAAGTGTGTAGACCCTACGGGTTCGGGAGACATGCAGACATGACCGAGACGGCTCTCGGGCAATAACCAACAGCGGGATCTGGATACCCATGTTGGCTCCCACATTCTCCATGATGATCTCATCGGATGAACCACGATGTCGAGGATTCAATTAATCCCGTATACGATTCCCTTTGTCAATCGGTATTTTACTTGCCCGAGATTCGATCGTCGGTATCCCAATACCTCGTTCAATCTCGTTACCGGCAAGTCACTTTTCTCGTATCGTAATGCATGATCCCATGATCAAACACTTTGATCACATTGAGCTCATTATGATGATGCATTACCGAGAGGGCCCGGTGATACCTCTCCGTCAAGCGGAGTGACAAATCCCAATCTCGATCCGTGTCAACCCAACAGACACTTTCAGAGATACCCGTAGTATACCTTTATAGTCACCCAGTTATGTTGTGACGTTTGGCACACCCAAAGCACTCCTACGGTATCCGGGAGTTACACGATC
This sequence comes from Aegilops umbellulata, assembly GCA_032464435.1. Lineage (NCBI taxonomy): Eukaryota > Viridiplantae > Streptophyta > Magnoliopsida > Poales > Poaceae > Aegilops > Aegilops umbellulata. The sequence continues at coordinate 477,236,852 of CP136059.1, read as the reverse complement.
TCATGGTCTAAGGAAAGGATACTTGACATTGGAAAACTCTAGCAAACGAACTATGCGATCTTATGCTATGTTTAGGATTGGGTCTTGTCCATCACATCATTCTCCTAATGATGTGGTCTCATTATCAATGACATCCAATGTCCATAGTCAGGAAACCATGACTATCTGTCGATCAACGAGCTAGTCAACTAGAGGCTCACTAGGGACATATTGTTGTCTGTTATTCACACATGTATTATGATTTCCGGATAACACAATTATAGCACGAATAAAGACAATTATCATGAACAAGGAAATATAATAATAACGCTTTTATTATTGCCTCAAGGGCATATTTCCAACAGTCTCCCACTTGCACTAGAGTCAATAATCTAGTTACATTGTGATGAATCGAACACCCATAGAGTTCTGGTGCTGATCATGTTTTGCCTTAGGGAGAGGTTTAGTCAACGGATCTGCGACATTCAGATCCGTGTGCACTTTACAAATTTCTATGTCTCCATCTTGAACATTTTCACGAATGGAGTTGAAGCGATGCTTGATGTGCCTGGTCTTCTTGTGAAACCTGGGCTCCTTGGCAAGTGCAATAGCTCCAGTGTTGTCACAGAAGAGTTTGATTGGCCCCGACGCATTGGGTATGACTCCGAGGTTGGTGATGAACTCCTTCACCCAAATTGCTTCATGTGCTGCCTCCGAGGCTGCCATGTACTCCGCTTCACATGTAGATCCCACCACGACGCTTTGCTTGCAACTGCACCAGCTTACTGCCCCACCATTCAAAATATACACGTATCCGGTTTGTGACTTAGAGTCATCCAGATCTGTGTCGAAGCTAGCATCGACGTAGCCCTTTACGACGAGCTCTTCGTCACCTCCATAAACGAGAAACATTTCCTTAGTCCTTTTCAGGTACTTCAGGATATTCTTGACCGCTGTCCAGTGTTCCTTGCCGGGGTTACTTTGGTACCTTCCTACCAAACTTACGGCAAGGTTTACATCAGGTCTGGTACAAAGCATGGCATACATAATAGAACCTATGGCTGAGGCATAGGGGATGACACTCATCTCTTCTATATCTTCTGCCGTGGTCGGACATTGAGCTGAGCTCAATTTCACACCTTGTAACACAGGTAAGAACCCTTTCTTAGATTGATCCATATTGAACTTCTTCAATATTTTATCAAGGTATGTACTTTGTGAAAGACCTATGAGGCGTCTCGATCTATCTCTATAGATCTTGATGCCTAATATATAAGCAGCTTCTCCAAGGTCCTTCATTGAAAAACTCTTATTCAAGTAGGCCTTAATGCTGTCCAAGAGTTCTATGTCATTTCCCATCAAAAGTATGTCGTCTACATATAATATAAGAAATGCTACAGAGCTCCCACTCACTTTCTTGGTAAACACAGGCTTCTCCATAAGTCTGTGTAAACCCAAACGCTTTGATCATCTCATCAAAGCGAATGTTCCAACTCCGAGATGCTTGCACCAGCCCATAAATCGAGCGTTGGAGCTTGCACACCTTGTCAGCATTCTTAGGATCGACAAAACCTTCCGGCTGCATCATATACAATTCTTCCTTAAGGAAACCATTAAGGAATGCCGTTTTGACGTCCATTTGCCATATCTCATAATCATAGTATGCGGCAATTGCTAACATGATTCGGACGGACTTCAGCTTCGCTACCGGTGAGAAAGTCTCATCGTAGTCAATTCCTTGAACTTGTCGATAACCCTTAGCGACAAGCCGAGCTTTATAGATGGTCACATTACCATCCGCGTCCGTCTTCTTCTTAAAGATCCATTTATTTTCTATCGCTCGCCGATCATCGGGCAAGTCTGTCAAAGTCCATACTTTGTTTTCATACATGGATCCTATCTCGGATTTCATGGCTTCTAGCCATTTGTCGGAATCCGGGCCCGCCATTGCTTCCTCATAGTTCGAAGGTTCACCATTGTCTAACAACATGATTTCCAAGACAGGGTTGCCGTACCACTCTGGTGCGGAACGTGTCCTTGTGGACCTTCGAATTTCAGTAGGAACTTGATTAGAAGTATCTTGATCATCATCATTAATTTCCTCTCTAGTCTGTGCAGGCACCTCAGAAACGTTTTCTTGAGTTTCGCCATTTTCCGGTTCAAGAGGTAACACTTCATCAAGTTCTACTTTCCTCCCACTTACTTCTTTCGAGAGAAACTCTTTCTCTAGAAAGGATCCATTCTTGGCAACAAAGATCTTGCCTTCGGATCTGAGGTAGAAGGTACACCCAATAGTTTCTTTAGGGTATCCTATGAAGACGCATTTTTCCGACTTGGGTTCGAGCTTTTCAGGTTGAAGTTTCTTGACATAAGCATCGCATCCCCAAACTTTTAGAAACGACAGCTTAGGTTTCTTCCCAAACCATAATCATACGGTGTCGTCTCAACGGATTTCGACGGAGCCCTATTTAAAGTGAATGCGGCAGTCTCTAAAGCATAGCCCCAAAAAGATAGCGGTAAATCGGTAAGGGACATCATAGATCGCACCATATCTAATAGAGTGCGATTACGACGTTCGGACACACCATTACGCTGAGGTGTTCCAGGCGGCGTGAGTTGTGAAACTATTCCACATTTTCTTAAGTGTGTGCCAAATTCGTGACTCAAGTATTCTCCTCCACGATCTGATCGTAGAAACTTGATCTTTCTATCACGTTGATTTTCAACCTCACTCTGAAATTCTTTGAACTTTTCAAAGGTCTCAGACTTGTGTTTCATTAAGTAGATATATCCATATCTACTCAAGTCATCAGTGAGGGTGAGAACATAACGATAGCCACCGCGAGCCTCAACACTCATTGGACCGCACACATCGGTATGTATGATTTCCAATAAGTTGGTTGCTCGCTCCATTGTTCCTGAGAACGGAGTCTTGGTCATTTTACCCATGAGGCATGGTTCGCACGTGTCAAATGATTCATAAAAGTACATCTGCATGGAGCTTCTTCATGCGTTTGACACCTATGTGACCAAGGCGGCAGTGCCACAAATATGTGGGACTATTGTTATCAACTTTAACTCTTTTGGTATTCACACTATGAATATGTGTATCATCACATACGAGATTCATTAAGAATAAACCATTAACCATCGGAGCATGACCATAAAACATATCTCTCATATAAATAGAACAACCATTATTCTCGGATTTAAATGAGTAGCCATCTCGAATTAAACAAGATCCAGACACAATGTTCATGCTCAAACTTGGCACTAAATAACAATTATTGAGGTTTAAAACTAATCCCTTAGGTAAATGTAGAGGTAGCGTGCCGACGGCGATCACATCGACCTTGGAACCATTCCCGACGCGCATCGTCACCTCGTCCTTCGCCAGTCTCCGTTTATTCCGCAGCTCCTGCTTTGAGTTACAAATGTGAGCAACTGCACCGGTATCAAATACCCAAGAGCTGCTACGAGTACTGGTAAGGTACACATCAATTACATGTATATCACATATACCTTTTTTTTTTGCCGGCCTTCTTGTCCGCTAAGTATTTGGGGCAGTTCCGCTTCCAGTGACCACTTCCCTTGCAATAAAAACACTCAGTCTCGGGCTTGGGTCCATTCTTTGGCTTCTTCCCGGCAACCTGCTTACCGGGTGCGGCAACTTCCTTGCCGTCCTTCTTGAAGTTCTTTTTACCCTTGCCCTTCTTGAACTTAGTGGTTTTATTCACCATCAACACTTGATGCTCCTTCTTGATTTCTACCTCTGCTGATTTCAGCATAGCATATACCTCAGGAATGGTCTTTACCATCCCCTGCATATTGTAGTTCATCACAAAGCTCTTGTAGCTAGGTGGAAGCGACTGGAGGATTCTGTCAATGACCGCTTCATCCGGGAGATTAACTTCCAGTTGAGTCAAGCGGTTGTGCAACCCAGACATTTTGAGTATGTGTTCACTGACAGAGCTATTTTCCTCCATCTTACAGCTAAAGAATTTGTCGGAGACTTCATATCTCTCGACCCGGGCATGAGCTTGGAAAACCATTTTCAGCTCTTCGAACATCTCATATACTCCATGTCTCTCAAAACGCTTTTGGAGCCCCGGCTCTAAGCTGTAAAGCATGCCGCACTGAACGAGGGAGTATGCCAAGCGTTCATAACGTCTTGTTCTGCAGGGAGAATAGGCGCGTCACCCAGCGGTGCTCGTAGGACATAATCTTTCTTGGCAGCTATGAGGATGATCCTCAGGTTCCGGACCCAGTCCGTATAGTTGTTGCCATCGTCTTTCAGCTTGGTTTTCTCTAGGAACGCGTTGAAGTTGAGGACTACGTTGGCCATTTGATCTACAAGACATATTGTAAATATTTTTTGACTAAGTTCATGATAATAAAGTTCATCTAATCAAATTATTTAATGAACTCCCACTTAGATAAACATCCTTCTTCTAGTCATCTAAGTATTACATGATCCAAGTCAACTAGGCCGTGTCCGATCATCACGTGAGACGGACTAGTCAACATTGGTGAACATCTTCATGTTGATCGTATCTTCTATACGACTCATGCTCGACCTTTCGGTCTTCTGTGTTCCGAGGCCATGTCTATACATGCTAGGCTCATCAAGTCAACCTAAGTGTTTGCCTGTGTAAATCTGTCTTACACCCGTTGTATGTGAACGTTAGAATCTATCACACCCGATCATCACGTGGTGCTTCGAAACAACGAACTGTCGCAACGGTGCACAGTTAGGGGGAACACTTCTTGAAATTATTATGAGGGATCATCTTATTTACTACCGTCGTTCTAAGTAAACAAGATGCAAAACATGATAAACATCACATGCAATCAAATAATAAACGTGACATGATATGGCCAATATCACATAGCTCCTTTGAACTCCATCTTGGGGCTCCATGATCATCTTGTCACCGGCTTGACACCATGATCTCCATCATCATGATCTCCATCATCGTGTCTCCATGAAGTTGCTCGCCAACTATTACTTCTACTACTATGGCTAACGCGTTTAGCAATAAAGTAAAGTAATTTACATGGCGTTTCTCAATGACACGCAGGTCATACAAAAATAAAGACAACTCCTATGGCTCCTGCCGGTTGTCATACTCATCGACATGCAAGTCGTGATTCCTATTACAATAGCATGAACATCTCATACATCACATATAGATCATTCATCATTCATCACAACTTTGGCCATATCATATCACAAAGCACTTGCTGCAAAAACAAGTTAGACGTCCTCTAATTGTTGTTGCAAGTTTTACGTGGCTGAATTAGGGTTCTAGCAAGAACGTTTTCTTACCTACGTGAAAGCCACAACGTGATTTGTCAACTTCTATTTACCCTTCATAAGGACCCTTTTCATCGAATCCGCTCCAACTAAAGTGGGAGAGACAGACACCCGCCAGCCACCTTATGCAACTAGTGCATGTTAGTCGGTGGAACCGGTCTCACGTAAGAGTACGTGTAAGGTTGGTCCGGGCCGCTTCATCCCACAATACCGCTGAAGCAAGATAAGACTAGTAGCGGCAAGAAAAGTTGACAAATCTACACCCACAACAAATTGTGTTCTACTCGTGCAATAGAGAACTACGCATAGACCTAGCTCTGATACCACTGTTGGGGAATGTTGCAGAAAATTAAAATTTTTCCTACGGTTTCACCAAGATCCATCTATGAGTTCATCTAGCAACGAGTCATGAGAGAGAGAGATTGCATCTACATACCACTTTGTAGATCGCGAGCGGAAGCGTTCAACGAACGGGGATGAGGTAGTCGTACACACCGTGATCCAAATCACCGGAGATCCTAGCACCGAAAGCACGGCACCTCCGCGTTCAACACACGTACGGTCAGCGTAACGTCTCCTTCTTCTTGATCCAGCAAGGCAAAGGAGAGGTTGGGTAAGATGGCTCCAGCAGCAGCACGACGGCGTGGTGATGGTGGAACTACAATACTCCGGCAGGGCTTCGCCGTGCTCAACGGAGGAGGAGGAGGTGTTGGGGAGGGAGAGGGAGGCGCCAAGGACCAGGGGTGCGGCTGCCCCCTCCCGCCCCTTTATATAGGAGTGCCAAGGGGGGGCGCCGGCCCTAGGAGATCCAATCTCCTTGGGGCGGCGGCCAAGGGGAGGTTTCCCTCCCCCCCCCCCCCCAAGGCACCTAGGAGGTGCCTTCCCCTTGTGGGACTCCTTCCCTTTGAAACCCTAGGCGCATGGGCCTCTTGGGGCTGGTTCCCCTTGGCCCATGTAGGCCAAGGCGCACCCCTAGAGCCCATGTGGCCCCCCGAGGCAGGTGGCCCCACCCGGTGGACCCCCCGGGACCCTCCGGTGGTCCCGATACAATACCGATAACCCCGAAACTTGTCTCGATGGCCAAAACAGCACTTTCTATATATAATTCTTTACCTCCGGACCATTCCAAAACTCCTCGTGACGTCCGGGATCTCATCCGGGACTCCGAACAACATTCGGGTTACTGCATATACATATCTTCACAACCCTAGCGTCACCGAACCTTAAGTGTGTAGACCCTACGGGTTCGGGAGACATGCAGACATGACCGAGACGGCTCTCGGGCAATAACCAACAGCGGGATCTGGATACCCATGTTGGCTCCCACATGCTCCACGATGATCTCATCGGATGAACCACGATGTCAAGGATTCAATTAATCCCGTATACGATTCCCTTTGTCAATCGGTATTTTACTTGCCCGAGATTCGATCGTCGGTATCCCAATACCTCGTTCAATCTCGTTACCGGCAAGTCACTTTTCTCGTACCGTAATGCATGATCCCGTGATCAAACACTTTGATCACATTGAGCTCATTATGATGATGCATTACCGAGAGGGCCCGGTGATACCTCTCCGTCAAGCGGAGTGACAAATCCCTGTCTCGATCTGTGTCAACCCAACAGACACTTTCAGAGATACCCGTAGTATACCTTTATAGTCACCCAGTTACGTTGTGACGTTTGGCACACCCAAAGCACTCCTGCGGTATCCGGGAGTTACACGATCTCATGGTCTAAGGAAAGGATACTTGACATTGGAAAACTCTAGCAAACGAACTATGCGATCTTATGCTATGTTTAGGATTGGGTCTTGTCCATCACATCATTCTCCTAATGATGTGATCTCGTTATCAATGACATCCAATGTCCATAGTCAGGAAACCATGACTATCTGTCGATCAACGAGCTAGTCAACTAGAGGCTCACTAGGGACATATTGTTGTCTGTTATTCACACATGTATTATGATTTCCGGATAACACAATTATAGCACGAATAAAGACAATTATCATGAACAAGGAAATATAATAATAACGCTTTTATTATTGCCTCTAGGGCATATTTCCAACATTTACAAGGTTTGATAGTCTCCGCTTCCGTTTCCCTACACCCTTCTCCTCTACCTCATCTTCTCCAATACAATCTATCGATCCACGTGTTGCGATTTCATCTGTTCCTAAAGATGTAACGGATTTCTCATCAGATACCTCAGGAACTTCGATAGGATCTTCTTCATCACCCTTGAAACTATCGAAATATTCAGGTGTGCAATAATAAGGTGTCTTCTCTTCAGAATCATTAATATCATCTTCATCATCCTCTTGCACATTCTTTTTTCCCGGTGTTCTGAAATTGTCCACGTCAGGATTATATACAAATTCCTTACGAGGTTTTCCACCATAGTTTCTACTTTCACTATTTTCACCATACTCATTCTCTTCTTCTTTTTCACTATCACCGGCTTTGTAAAATACAACACTTTTGTTCAATTTCTCTATGACCCTCTGTGATTAAAAATTAGTTGTAAGTAGTTATGTGACACAAAAAAAACCATTGTAAACGGCAAAATCAGAAAACTTGTACCTGTGCGCATAGCTCCGGCATACGAAGCATATCCTTACGAATGTGCTTCAGCTCAGTCAAAATACGATCCATAATAGGGTTCTGGGTAGCTGAAGCCTCAGATGTACTCACGCCTGTTCTCCTTCCAGTAATGTTAGACTTTCTCGTACTGGATTTCTTGTTCTTTTCAGCCTGTTCCATTCTTATTTTGTTTAAGCGGTACTCTTCAGTAATGGTGTCATCGATCTACAACATAAAGAATCATACAATCATATTTAATTAATAATTAATTGCAGACTTTAAATGGAAAAATAAATAGTTAACGTATTACCACTCCAACACCACGACCATTTTGAAAGTCGTACTTGTCTCTTTTCTCCGCTGCCGCTTCTGTCCAATTCCTCATCAAGGGGCTCAACAACGCTAAAGGATCATACTTTGGACCGGTGCTTGGCTGCACCTTCTCCCAATATAGATACTGCAAAACAAACAAACAACCAATTAGCATGTGTTACACTATTACTGCATAATACAACTATTCAATTTATCATACCTGCAGTGCAAGGTTGCCACGTGGCCATTCCCTAACACGACCGGGCTGCAAGACCGTACCAATCTCCGACAAACAAAACTGCAAAGTGAATGCGTTCCAGTTGAACTTTTTTATCTGCCTGACATCTTGCACTAGTGCATAATAATTCTTCGGAATGTACTCATCAGACACTGGTGCAATTATAGTCCCTAACAGAACGAGAAACGCCATCCGAACAAATTCATCGTCCGCGTTTTTATTTCTCACAATCTTCTCAATAAGATCATCAATCAATATTTTACCATTCTTCTTGTTAACAAAACTAGCTGGAATTTTTTTTATTGCTTTGCCTTGGTCCATACTCAAAAAACTAGAAACATCAACTCCTTCATTCTTCAAACCAAATATAGCAAACACATCATCAGGCCTCAGTGAAATCAACCCTTTTTTTCTGGCTGCCTCTTGCACCATGATTTTTTTACTACTAGGATTGTAACCGTGAATCATAAGCGCAAGCAAATTATCACGCATCTTGACCGAAGGTATTCGTAACATGCCCTCCATCTCCGTTTCGTAAAACGTAAATCGCTGACTTGATGTTAACTTATTAACAAGAGTAACCCATTTTTCTACAGAACATGCAATCACACCATCGATGTCCATACTGCACATAAAAATATCTATGTGACGTTGCATGCAGCTAATGTGTTATATAATATTCAAAAATTTAAAATATATACCTGCCCGACGGCGACAACAGCGGGCGACGACGGTCACAGCGTCTGACGGCGTCTGACTACAGCGGGCGACGGCGGCTGACGGAGGGTGGTGATGTCAGCTATTGTTGGGGTGACGACGGGCGTTGACGACCGGCACTAACGGCGGGGTGGTGACGTCGACTAGTGCGGTCTGACGGCGGCGTGACTCTGTCGGGCGTGGAACAACTGTGCGGGGCGGCGGCGGGCGACGGAATCAGATCGCGTCGTCGGCACGATGGACGCAAAAAGGCATGCGCGACGTGATTGGGCGACGTCCGACGTGATTGTCGGGAATATTCCCTCGGATAGCGACGACTCGTGCTGCGTCGGGCCCACGGCGATTATTAAGTGGGCGACGGCGATATGTATTTATTTATTTGTAAAATTTTGTCATTATAAGTAATTTTTATAAACTTTGCACGAAAAACAAACATGTTTTGTGCCCAATTTTTTTCCACGGGCCACAGTGACCATGCAGGGCATGCACGCAAAAATTCGTTGCGTTTCGAGTCCGTATGGATTTTCTACGATTTTCCGGGCCGAAAACCCCTAAAATACTGCCCGGACGTGACGCAACTTGCGTTCGTTGTCGGATTTCGTTCATTTTCGCCGTGGGGTGCCCAGGTGGGGTCCCAAACGCGCTGGCAAAAGTTGGGTGCATTCCGTGAAACCGCTCAGGTACTTGCTGTGGAAGGGGGTGGTTTCGGTATGGCCGGAGGGGACCCTCGGTCGCACCTCTCCGCTTCGCATCCGCCAAGCGTGCCCAATTTTTTCCACGGGCCACAGTGACCATGTAGGGCACGCACGCAAAAATTCGTCGCGTTTCGAGTCCGTATGGATTTTCTACGATTTTCCGGACCGAAAACCCCTAAAATACTGCCCGGACGTGACGCAACTTGCGTTCGTTGTCGGATTTCGTTCATTTTCGCCGTGGGGTGCCCGGGTGGGGCCCCACAGGCGCTGGCAAAAGTTGGGTGCATTCCGTGAAACCGCTCATGTACTTGCTGTGGAAGGGGGTGGTTTCGGTATGGCCGGAGGGGACCCTCGGTCGCACCTCTCCGCTTCGCATCCGCCAAACGTGCCCAATTTTTTTCCACGGGCCACAGTGACCATGCAGGGCACGCACGCAAAAATTCGTCGCGTTTCGAGTCCGTATGGATTTTCTACGATTTTCCGGGCCAAAAACCCCTAAAATACTGCCCGGACGTGACGCAACTTGCGTTCGTTGTCGGATTTCGTTCATTTTCGCCGTGGGGTGCCCGGGTGGGGCCCCACATGCGCTGGCAAAAGTTAGGTGCATTCCGTGAAACCGCTCATGTACTTGCTGTGGAAGGGGGTGGTTTCGGTATGGCCGGAGGGGACCCTCGGTCGCACCTCTCCGCTTCGCATCCGCCAAACGTGCCCAATTTTTTTCCACGGGCCACAGTGACCATGCAGGGCACGCACGCAAAAATTCGTCGCGTTTCGAGTTCGTATGGATTTTCTACGATTTTCCGGGCCGAAAACCCCTAAAATACTGCCCGGACGTGACGCAACTTGCGTTCGTTGTCGGATTTCGTTCATTTTCGCCGTGGGGTGCCCGTATGGGGCCCCACACGCGCTGGCAAAAGTTGGGTGCATTCCGTGAAACCGCTCAGGTACTTGCTGTGTGAGGGGGTGGTTTCGGTATGGCCGGAGGGGACCCTCGGTCGCACCTCTCCGCTTCGCATCCGCCAAGCGTGCCCAATTTTTTTCCACGGGCCACAGTGATCATGCAGGACACGCACGCAAAAATTCGTCGCGTTTCGAGTCCGTATGGATTTTCTATGATTTTCCGGGCCGAAAACCCCTAAAATACTGCCCGGACGTGACGCAACTTGTGTTCGTTGTCGGATTTCGTTCATTTTCGCCGTGGGGTGCCCGGGTGGGGCCCCACACGCGCTGGCAAAAGTTGGGTGCATTCCGTGAAACCGCTCATGTAATTGCTGTGGAAGGGGGTGGTTTCGGTATGGCCGGAGGGGACCCTCGGTCGCACCTCTCCGCTTCGCATCCGCCAAACGTGCCCAATTTTTTTCCACGGGCCACACTGACCATGCAGGGCACGCACGCAAAAATTCGTCGCGTTTCGAGTCCGTATGGATTTTCTATGATTTTCCGGGCCGAAAACCCCTAAAATACTGCCCGGACGTGACGCAACTTGCGTTCGTTGTCGGATTTCGTTCATTTTCGCCGTGGGGTGCCCGGGTGGGGCCCCACACGCGCTGGCAATAGTTGGGTGCATTCCGTGAAACCGCTCATGTAATTGCTGTGGAAGGGGGTGGTTTCGGTATGGCCGGAGGGGACCCTCGGTCGCACCTCTCCGCTTCGCATCCGCCAAATGTGCCCAATTTTTTTCCATAGGCCACAGTGACCATGCAGGGCACGCACGCAAAAATTCGTCGCGTTTCGAGTCCGTATGGATTTTCTATGATTTTCCGGGCCGAAAATCCCTAAAATACTGCCCGGACGTGACGCAACTTGCGTTCGTTGTCGGATTTCGTTCATTTTCGCCGTGGGGTGCCCGGGTGGGGCCCCACACGCGCTGGCAAAAGTTGGGTGCATTCCGTGAAACCGCTCAGGTACTTGCTGTGGAAGGGGGTGGTTTCGGTATGGCCGGAGGGGACCCTCGGTCGCACCTCTCCGCTTCGCATCCGCCAAACGTGCCCAATTTTTTCCACGGGCCACAGTGACCATGCAGGACACGCACGCAAAAATTCGTCGCGTTTCGAATTGTTGGGCGCATTCCGGCAAACCGCACTGGCACTTGCTGTGCAACCTGGTGTTTTTGGTGCGAAAATGTTTGTACCGAACACTTTTCTTTCTGTAACTTACAAACATGCCCAAAAATTTTTATCGCCTTCTATCTACATGAGAATCATGCGTGCCAATTTTATGTCCATTTTAGGTCTATTTGCATTTTCTACGATTTTCGGCTTCAACAGTCCTAAAACACTATATTTAATTCAAAATTATTTCTAACTAATTTTCTTAAAAAAATTACAAATTCCTTCTTCGAATTTCATTTTATACTTTTTTCTTTCTTCCTCTCTTCATCTTTTTTCAATTATACCGGTAAACTATTTAATTTTAATTTCTTTCGGGCTATTTTTATTTTATAAAATGATTCACTTTTTGTCCATAATATTTCATACTAATTTCCATTCCAACATAACGATAAACGATAGTTCATTCATCATAACGACGGTTCATTTTACATTAAAACATAAAAAACTTAATTAAACATGACTTAACTAAACTTAATTAAAATAACGACTTAATCCTAATCTACTCGTCGTCGTCGGAGTCGGCGAGGTCCACGATCTCCCCCGCACCGACGTCACCATCGTCGTCGTCGTCGCCGCCGTCGCTGCTCTTGCCGCCGCCGTCCCAGTAGCCGCCGTCGACCTCCTCCGGAGCCACCTGCGGCTGCGCCGCTTCGATGGCCGCCGCCGCATCCAGTGCGGCCTGCAGCTCGGCGGCCTCTCTCGCCTCCGCTGCCGCCGCCGCGGCTGCCGCTTCTGCCTGTGACGCCCGCAGTGCGATGAGATAGCCGGGGCAGTCGTCGGGGTCGCCGTCCTCGCGTAGTGCGAACTGCTCCGGCGGGATCTCGACGACAAGAGGGGAGGCGGGCCGGGCGATGGAGGGAACCGGACGGCGAGACGAGCTCGTAGATGGCGCGGCCGCCGGAGGGGGACGGCGGGGCCGGCGCAGGGCGGAAGACGAGCTCGGAGACAGCGCGGCCGCCGCAGGGGCCCGGCGCGGGGCGGACGACGAGCCGCCCGTCCGCAACTCCCGACGAGCCTGCGCGACGATGGCCCAGTAGTCCTTGCCCTCCCAAAACCTCGTGCGGCCGGCGATGTTCCACCGGCCGCCCACGTGCTGGCGGAGCTCATCCGGGCTCGCCCCGGGCCCCCTCGTCGGGTACCTGTCGGCGGTGATGTGGAACGCATGCGGCAGACGGTAGCCCGGCGGCACCATCAGTTCGAGATGGATGAGCTCGTCTGTCTCCGGCGTGCTCAGACTCGTCGGCCACGATCTGCTGCCGCCGCCGCTGTCGGACGCCATGGAGGCCGCCGGGAAAGGGAGCTCGTCGGTGGGTGGGGTGAGCGGGTCGAGGCGCGTCGAGTGGACTGGAGCGAGGCGGGCGGGGCGACGAGCGGCGTTTTAAAGGCAGGCGTCGGGTGGGTGGGGGAGGCCGTCCGGTAGGTGACCGACGCCCGGCTTAACGCCGGCACTAATGGCGCATCGGGTCGGCGGCCGCATCGGGAACTGCCCTTGACCGACGCTTAGACGGCACGCAACCGCCCGTCGTGTCGCCTCGTCCCCACACGTCGCACCGTCTTCTTTTTTTCGTCCAGCCGACGCCACGTCGCCACGAGTACGTCGCTCGACAGGTCGCGTCGGTTTTTTTTCTTTGGTCGTCGTTGTACGTACGCGTACGGACGCGTGTACGGGTAGTCGGCGTAGAGCCCCGTCGCGCGGGTACAGCCCCGTCGCGCGCGGGTACAGCCCCGTCGCGCGGGTGGCGGCTTTTTATGTGCTGGGACGATCCTGCCCTTTTTAATGAAGGGGTACGGTGCGATCTCAGCCGTTAAAGTGTTTAGGGGGGTTGTACCGAAAAAGAAGTGCCCCAGTAAACAAACATCGTCAAAAAAGTATGTACTCCCTCCGTTCACTTTTGTAAATCGTTTCAGACAACTCAATATAGGATGCTTTGTACATTGCCTGAAATGTCTTCAAGGTCTTATAGAAGTGAACATAGGGAGTAATAAATGTAGAAAAATGTTTGCTCCAGTGCCAAGCCTATAATTAGAACACATACCTCTTTACCACGAGTGTGCATCTGGATTCCTGGGCACGGAGACCCGAGAATATCATTAGGCTGGTCATAGTGGGGAGTAACTTAGACTAGTAACATGCATATGTTACTAGTCTATGTTACTACCTCTATAGTGGGTAGTAACATATGTGTAGTGTCATGCATCACCTTATTTATTGCTTTGTAGACTCATTTTGCATTGGAAACCGCTATGTGATGGTAACATATTATGTTACTCTATTTGCCTCTCTCTTCATTAATTACGTGACACATCATCTTTTTTGCTTATGTGGCATGTATGTTACTACCTATGTTACTCCCACTATGACCAGCCTTAGACATCGTACTACTTTTGCGCGTACATTACGCGCTAATTAAGGCCTTAATTTGTGTACTCGTGCATAAATGGAAGTAGTGCGCACGCACGCACGCACGATTGATGTGACCGGCCGCCCGGCCGGCCTCTCCCAGTTGGTATTTTCAAACTGTAAGGGCATGTACAATGGTTGATAAGATAGTTTTATCTTAAATCTTGCATGTGATTTAGGGATGACAAAATTTTTTGTCTACAATGGGTCATCTCTTAGCCTTATCTTCAATAATTAGCAATTTCTAAAAATATGGTGAGACATAATGTGCTAAGAGATCACCTCTTGTCTTTTCTTAAATAAGAGAAGACAAGCCTTTTCTTATAAGTTCTCTCTTCTCCATGTAATCATCTATCCTATGTGGCACTCCTAATATAGCACCATTGTACATGCCCTAACTAATTAACCAGGCGTTCGTACGTACGTACGCGCCACCACTAACACACGCAAAAATACAGATATTTTCGCGCATTGCAATCCACCTGCCGTCCCTCCCACGGGGCGGTGGGCCCACACACCGGACGGCCACTTGGCACGGCCGCCAGGTCAGCCGTGCGCTGCCGCGTCCGAGCATGCAGGCGAGCTGCCCTGCCCTGCCCTGCCCGAGATGATTAGTTGACAGCTGGACGATGATGATGGAGCGGGTTCCCGTATCTCGCCCGTGCCTGCTCCTGCCACGCTGTACCGCGCAGGCCAGGCTGTACGCACGTACGTGCAACCAGTTTAATCGTCATCATGCGTGCGTGCGTGCGTGCGCGCGCCGATTCTTTTCCGGCGATCACCGCTTTCGAGGAGTGAAAAAGTGAACCTTTCATCACCGAATCGGTCCATCTCATCTCAGCTTGTCATCATGCCGCACGTACGCACCATAGAGCGAGCCGTCTACGGATAAAGATAGAATACAAAGCGAAAGTGAACCTTCTTTCTCCGTCTCGCGCCACACCATTTTGCTTTGGCAAGCGATACATACACACACCGTCGACTAGGTTTGCCTCCTTCTCACAAAGGTCAATCCCCGAAGCAGTCAAGCAGGATAATTGGAGCAAGAAAAAGGAATACAATGAGGATAAGCGAATGAGCGTGGCTAGATCTCAGTCGACTCGGACTTAACCAAGTCTCGGTGAAGTGACATAACATATAAAAAAAAGGAAGAAAAGAAAAGAAATTTTGCACGGATCCGCACGTAAGATCTCACGGATATAGCATCAATGGAGACTTTGTTAAGTCTCGGTCGATTGTTGTTGAACTGCTACTTTCCATCACTTCCCCTACTTTCCTTCACATTTTATCAACTAGTCATTGCTAGAGACAAATACGGTCGTGGACAGTTCGCCGTGCCACGGGTCGTAGCAAGCACCAATGACTCTGTTCAAACTGGAGTCTACTTAGATGACGTCTAGGAAGGTGGATATACCCCCGGTCCGGTTCATGAGGGGATCGAAAGTCTCAGGTTTGATGTCACTGGGTCTTGTTACATGGAATGCTCTTTTGGTAGGAGGCGACGCGCGTTTTCATCAATAGCAGCGAGACGTTTCTGATGACGTCCATCCTAAATGCTCCGAGACTCTGATCTTCAATAGGCACGTGTGAGATGTGCGTGCGGAGGTGGTGCGCATGCAATGGATACTTCGGTGCCACAGTACTCGATGTTTCCAAGAAAAGTGACATATACAGTGACGAGACCGGCGAATTCATTACATCAAGCCTTCTTTCTTTTATTTAACGGCATATAAATGGAAACCGACGATATTACCTAGAGCCGGAGACTTCGAGTAACGCTGTTCAAAGAAAACCATAGATCAAACCAAAAGGAGAAGAGATGAAAAACCGTTCCCATGGCGCGAGTTTAAAGTCCTCCCACATTGTAAGGAACTCAACATAAACACGAGTTTCAAACCGCGATCCTGGTTTGAACTAGAAGTATCGCGCTCCAACTAGGCATCGTTCAACGGAGTATGGCTCAAAGAGAGGGCCATCATATCATGGGGCCTCACTGAAACGAAGAAATCTCGCTCTTCTGTTTCTGCATTTCAAATAATGATGGAGCGGGGGAAATAAGTCCACACGGGGAGAAAAAATCTCTTGAGGATTTAAATTGTACTAATTCAAAATTCAGTTTGAATATTCGTTGAATCAAAGAGGAGAGAGAGAAAAAAAAGACCCTCTTTGACTAGCGGTAGTGTAGGATAGGAAGGAAAGCAGCGTGGGGGCTTCCCAGGGCGGTACGGTGGTCACCAACGGCCTCGCCGTGCCGTTTTGGCGGCCGTTTATCTACTGTAGTTAGCAGTATTTAATTTAATTACTCCCCCAGTAGTGGAGCAAGTACCATGTCAACTTGTTAGTACTAATTTTTTCTTACCGCGCGGTTAGACCCCGGGCCCACATCCCAGCGGCACGCAGCACAGGCATGTCGGTATAAAACTAGTACTAAAAACCCATTAATAAAATGCAGCATTAGCGAATAACTCCACCACCGGCTCCCACCCTCCACCCCCACCCCCACCCCCACCCCAGCACAGCACAGCAAGGTGGTGGTGAGAGAGGAGAGAGCCGAGAGAGAGAGAGAGGCGAGGGGCGAGAGGGAGCGAGAGAGAGCCGAGAGAGATCCAATCCAATCCACCCCAGCCCAGTCCCCTCCCCCGCCTCCGCCTCCGCCTCCGCCGCGCCGCTTCGATTCGCTCCGGTTCCGCGCTTGCTCGCACAGGCGAGGTAGGTTCCGGCTTCGTCCGCTATGCTGCTGTCTCTCGGCTTTGGCTCAGATCCGCGTGCGCGCGGGTCCAGCCGCCGACGACCTCCCCGGTTCTCAGGCTGCTCGCTGCTCTGCTTGCAGGTTCGGCGGCGAGGGAGGAGGGGGATCGGAATGGGCGCGCGGGTGTCCAAGGCCACCTCCTGCTGCTGCCTCCGCGGGCAGCTCCACGGGAGCACCCGCCTCGACGACCCCGGCTCCGGTGCGTGCCTACTGCCGCTCGCAATGCTCCATGCTCGCTTGCTACTAGCTCTCCTCCCGTGCTGCTCCGGCATCTTCCGTCTCGCTATTTCTGGCGGCCGCCTTCCCCTTTTCGGGAGCCTGTCGGCTTCCGCGATTTTCGCTCCGCTTGCCCCCGAGATTGCCGGCCGTGGCGGGATTCGGGGTCGGTTCTCCGATCGCGCGTGCGCCGCACCCATCCCCTTGGGGCGGTTGAGCCCAAGGGTTATTATTCGCCTCTGATTTGTTATTAGGTCCGCGGATTGGGCTTAACCAGATGGGTGCAAATCGGAGTAATCTGACTGACTGGGGCGGCTTTTGATGCGCAGAGGAGGACGAGCAGGGGGAGGCGTACGAGCTGCCGGCGTTCCAGGAGTACACCTTCGAGCAGCTGCGGCTGGCCACGGCCGGCTTCGCCGTGGAGAACATCGTGTCCGAGCATGGCGAGAAGGCGCCCAACGTCGTCTACAAGGGGAAGCTCGACGCGCAGCGCCGCATCGCCGTCAAGCGCTTCAACCGCTCCGCCTGGCCCGACCCGCGCCAGTTCCTGGTATATGCCCCCCCTGTCGCCTTCGCTTATCCTCTCTAGTAACAATGTGCGTCTGGTGGGTGTTGCTAATGCCTCGATGGCACTAGTTCGTTGCTGGTTAGTTATTGTGCCGCTTGCAATTTGAGAATGAATGATGTCTCTTATCATGGAGGTTGTTGATTTCTACCTGCTCCTGACCTGCGATGATATGCACGCTTGCTAATTTACTTATTTTGCTTTTGGATGGATTCTTATGATGGCTGGCAGATGAAAGGGTGGCATCTACCAACTGTCCGGCCAACATATTTTTCTTTTTGTACGATTATTAGATTCCAATGTTCAACCAGTGTGAGACAGCAATCAATCATTACCAGCCACTACTTGTCCCATACTCCCATCATTGTGTTCTGCTAATGCTCTTGGCAAATCAACGATTCAGCATTTTTACAATCTCTATTGCGTTGCTATCATAATTTGCGTCAAAAATGCTAATCTATTTGACAAGGTTGTGTATTTTCTTACTGTACTAGGTCTATTCCTTTGGTCCAGTGCTTTATATGACCCTTCTGCTACCAGTTATCTCACTTCTTTTTTTGGCTTT
Source organism: Aegilops umbellulata (assembly GCA_032464435.1). Classification (NCBI taxonomy): domain Eukaryota; kingdom Viridiplantae; phylum Streptophyta; class Magnoliopsida; order Poales; family Poaceae; genus Aegilops; species Aegilops umbellulata. The sequence continues at coordinate 477,218,402 of CP136059.1, read as the reverse complement.
TAGGGTGATATCTTTATTTAGATGGCTAGTAATATGTAGAAGTTTTTGCTCTGTCTGTAGCAGGACAGTGGATGGCATTTTGTGTGTCAAAAGTCAAAACAAAATTCCTTTTGTTGATACATTTTTTGCTTGACCCATACAGTTCAAGTAATTTTCTAAGATTTGCCAATATCTTTTGGGGAAATAATTATGCTTCAGGAAGAAGCTAAATCAGTTGGTCAGCTCCGGAGCAAAAGGTTAGCAAATCTGCTTGGCTGTTGCTGCGAAGGTGACGAGAGATTGCTTGTTGCAGAGTACATGCCTAACGACACACTAGCAAAACATCTTTTCCACTGTGAGTCGCCTTGCATTTCCTGGTTGTAATTATGTTTAGCGCAGTTTTTTTATTGTTATCTATTGTTCTAAACCTATAAGCTTAAGTGCTCATAGGTTCATGGTGTCGCATCTGTTAATGATTGGTCTCTGTTCATGTCTAAATTTTTCAAATGAATTTTGACAAGAAATTGTGCAGATTGTTATTTTCTAAACATTGTTCCTCATGACTGTTGGTAATTGTTACATAATGCCTAGGAGTAATAAGATTATCTGTTCTAGACACACTAGGTCATGCAAATCAAACATTTCTTGAAAGATTCTCACGCTTGTATTATGCCTAGTCTAACTATCATTTAGGACCTTTAAGTGGACTGGGACCATCTGCACATTATCTTTAATGCCTTGCTTGATTAATGATGTAATATTTCTCCATTATTGTATGCATTTGACAGGGGAAACCCAAGCGATGAAATGGCCCATGAGATTAAGGGTTGTTCTCTATCTTGCTGAGGCTTTAGAATATTGCACCAGTAAGGGGCGTGCTCTCTACCATGATCTTAATGCCTACAGAGTTCTGTTTGATGATGTGAGTATCATGCAAGTTGTTTTGCCAGCTTGGTAAACTTTGTTTATATGTGTGTTTGCTGTTGCATTGGTTGATTTATACATTGTTTACATGCTGCAGGATTGTAACCCTAGACTTTCATGCTTTGGCCTTATGAAGAACAGCCGGGATGGCAAAAGTTACAGTACTAATCTGGCATTTACTCCTCCCGAATACATGAGAACTGGTTGGTTCCTCTTTATGTTGCTAAAACCCTATAGCTTCTTTTATGTAGCAGTCCCTGGATGATCTTCGTAGAATCTTTCTTGTCAGACCACATTGGCACTGAACTTTCTCGCAAAGTTGCTATGTTCTAATGATGTAGTTGTATAGTTGGAGATTATACCTTGAGTTTTTTTCTGCCTGTGCATTGTACAGTGGGGTGGATTCAGCTTCCCTAATACTATTACGTTATGTCATAGTATAGCACTGTTTTCATGACACCCTACATTAGATTCCCAGAATGTTTTTTGCACCCTAATCGTTTGATCTGTTAAGTAAAATATACTCAGTAGTTGTTAATTTTAACTGGCATGGCTTACAATATGATCTGTACCATGAATGTACCTTGAGATCTTCACACATTGTGATAATTGTAAGAGGAGAGGATCTGCATAGGTCTCAAGGTTGCAATTCATGGTTGAGATAGTGTGTGCAGTCACCCCTTCATGATAGAGGATAATGACAGTTTGCCCTTTTTTACAGAACCTAGGTTCAATGCTAGCTTCACAACCAAGCATGTTAACTTTTTTGAAGATTATATAATGTTTCATTTAAGTTCCTTGTACTAGGCAGTCTAGGTGATAAATTCATCTCTTTTTAACTATGTATAAACACTTGACTAATAACACATTGTCATTTCTTACACCACAGTTCACCTCTAACATCACCGTGACACTTTCCTGTTTACTCTTTTACTTGCAGGACGTATAACACCTGAAAGTGTCATATATAGCTTTGGCACCTTGCTACTGGACGTTCTTAGTGGGAAGCATATTCCTCCGAGTCATGTAACAACTTTGAGCTTTAGTTCTTCCACATCATTTTCTATCTTACTTTTACTTGGCAATTGGCATCATTATACATTTATTATACTTTGAGCTTCTTCGGCACCATTATACATCTATTGTTTTATTTACTGCTATAGTATGTCATGCGCTTGAAGCAATGTGAAGCTATTTCTTGATGAAGATATTGACCTGCCCTCACTATCTCCACTGAACAATGTGAAGAACTTAAATACAAGTCCTTATCTCCATGAACTTGCATGCCAGAAATGGATTGACTGTCTGGGATCTTTAAACTAAGTATAGGAAAAGTAACAGGATAAAAATAATAATTTCCTAGAACAATGGCTAGAACTTGACTTTGCACCAAATAGTTGTTTATATCTTCATTTTACCAGACTAACTGATGCTAGTTAATATCTGCAGGCCCTTGACCTGATTCGAGATCGGAACTTTAGCATGCTTACAGACTCGTGTTTAGAGGGCCAATTTTCAAATGAGGAAGGAACAGAACTGGTACGATTAGCTTCAAGATGCCTGCACTATGAACCCCGAGAACGGCCGAATGTAAGATCTATGGTTCAAGCATTGGCTCCTCTTCAGAAAGATGTTGAGGTGAACTTTCCTTACTCTGTCTAGAACAAATGAATTCAAGTTATCTTCCTCTTAAGTTTAGTGCGAAAATGCCACCAGGGGTTTTGGTATGTGTATTGTGCTATTTAGTCCTTGTCTTCAAATAAGCATTTCCAAATAAGCATTTCCATCTCCCAGCTTTATAATCTTTTCTGGCAATTTTCTTAGCCTGACAGTATAATACATATCATGGATCAAATAAGTCAGTAGCACCTCATAAATTTAGTGTGAAAAAGTAGATATGGCGAACACCAACTTATTAGCTATCTGGCTCCTGATCAAACATTGGACATGAAGTATATAATGTTATAACTGCAGTGGTGTCAATCTGTTTTGTAGACTCCATCTTATGAACTGATGGATATGCCCCAAGCCGGTGCATCATCTGTCCAATCATTGCCTCTTTCTCCTCTTGCTGATGCTTGTTCCAGAAAGGATCTGACAGCAATACATGAAATTCTAGAAAAGACAGGGTACAAGGATGATGAGGGAACAGCAAATGAGGTAACTAATAAAATCATCAATACTTTATGTATGCACTTTATATTTTGATCCAAAATATAATATCACATATCTTTCGGGAGAAGTTTTAGTGTAAGACCTCTTCTGGTGGCATGCGAAATGCATTTTGGTTGATTGGATTGAAGTATATCACATACTCCCTCTGTTCATCAATATAAGACGTTTTAGAGACTTGTCAAACGTTGTATATTGATGAACAGAGGGAGTATCTTTTAGCAAGAAGTTATAGTGTTTGACATCTTTCCATGACCATATATTCCTAAATAAACAGGCCTCTTTTCTAACTAGATAATAGTCTATATGTATTTGACTTATCCCTAATCTGATCCCTTTTTTGCATGTGTATGCTAGCTGAGTCCCTAGCCTATGTCTTTCTTATGCAACATTTGTTAAGACGAATATGAAAACGTAAAACTAGTCTGACACCACCATTATTTCAGAACTGGAACTGTATCCTGTAAATAATTCTGGATATGTATTTGTACATTTTGAAGAAGAGGAATGTCAAAACCTTCGAAAATACCCCCTTTTTCTTGTAAGGCATGTTTTAAGAACAGCCATAGATTTGGGGAGGAGTCTAAGACTCCCAGCCTCGCTTTGGATACATTCTCTTGCCTAATCTTGTAAATGTAGTCTTCTTTTTCCTTCCTCTGTACAATCCTTTCCTTAAGCCCTATGTACACACGCCTGTATATATACTCTTGTACTTAAAGTAAAATTTGTTTAACTGAAACTGTTAAAATTGCTTTGCTGTTACATGATCTTTGTCCCCTTGCTGCAGCTCTCATTTCAGATGTGGACCAATCAAATGCAAGATACATTAACCTCAAAGAAGAAGGGTGACAGTGCATTTCGGCAAAAGGATTTTACTACTGCTATTGACTGTTACTCCCAGGTTGCTTTCACTTCTCAATTTCTTTTCTTCTTTTATACAAGCTGACATGTTGCAAGAGTCTCATGTTGAAATGTAACTGTATCATTCCACAATTCCCATTGGCTCTCCTAAAGTTCAAAAGCACTATTAGTAACATCAATTCCGGGGCGGGCTATGAAGTGATCTGAAATTGTTGTAGATCCGTTGACTTTTCTAAAAGGGCTATGAATCAATGTTGACTCTGTTCATGGCTGTTGATTTGTGACATGCAGTTCATTGAAGTCGGTACGATGGTTTCCCCCACCATTTATGCTCGGCGTTGCCTATCATATCTGATGAATGACATGGCAGAACAGGCTCTCAGTGATGCAATGCAAGCGCTAGTAATATCTCCGACATGGCCGACTGCATTTTACCTTCAAGCCGCAGCGTTGCTTTCTTTAGACATGGAGAATGAAGCTCAAGATGCTCTCAAGGATGGTTGTGCCCAAGAGACAAGCAGTAGCAGTGGACGCTGAATATGATGAACTGATTTCTTGTCTAGAAAATGCACATAATTCCAGGTATTATCTTTTATCAAATCTTGATGTTGTAGATTTGTAGTACCTTCAGTGTCTGGGGGATCAATCAGGTACTACATGGGGTCATGACTAGTATGTCAGTTTTGATAGGCTGGGTTATTCCAAGCATTTATGAAAATGTTTGTGCAGTATGCAGTTCGAATTGACACATCGTGGATGATGCAAGTCAAATACAAAATCCAGTTTAAACTGGTAAACCTTATATATTTACTATAAATGTCATTAGCTGCTGAAGTGATTCAAATACTCCCTCCGCCCATATTAATTGTTGCAGTTTTAGTACAACCAACTTTAGTACAAAGTTGTACTGCAGCTGCGACAATTAATATGGATCCGAGGGAGTGCCATTGTTATCACTCGGAAGTTGGAAAATGATATGCAACCAGGAATACTCTTGTCCGATTTTCGTTTGCTCAAGATATTATATGAACAACCAATATTAAGAAGAGATACGGTGATATGACATGAGATGTTTATTAAGTAATGTCCTCATTATGGCCCAGGTGGCTCGCTTGAACAAAATCATTGGGATGGAAGAAGCAGCTGTGGTTCATCTGTCAACTTTGGCGGCCAAGTGTTCTTTGAGCTTCTTATGATCTGTGTGTGCGAAACTACGTCGTCCCTCGTCCGTATGTAAATATGGAACAAAGCGACAACAATGACCAGGAAAGAGATGCCATATACATTGAAGGGTGAATAAGCCCCGTAGACAGGAATTTTTTTGTGGAAGCGAAAAATCCGTCTTGGTTCCTCCCACCGAAAAAGGGAGAAAAAAAAGGAGATTGTTGATGTACATTATTTGTAAACCTGTACAGTTTTTCCTTTTCGGAGCAGGATCACCTTCGGCTGAATAGTTGCCAAAAATTCTCGGTTTCTATTACTACGGTTTCCAACTGTTGCAATACTTTGGGGGTGTAGTCGTCGCCTTTGTAAGCTTATCAGCTTGTGATTTTATTTTCTGTTGCCGTCAACAATTTCTTCCCGCCGCCGGCCCATAATTTTGCGTGTTGTTTAGCATTTCGGGGCTGAAACAGATGCCGTATGTTTGCACCGGCCCATAATTTTGCGTGTTGTTTAGCATTTCGGGGCCGGAACAGATGCCGTATATTTGCACCGGCCCGTAAAAATTACACAGGTGGCCCGCAAAACCGGGCATTTTAGGGTGAGGAAAGTATCGGTTTTCCCCTCAAATCCTGTCTGATGGATCGATTTCCCCCAAAGTCTAAAACCGGATCAATCAGCTCCTAAACTCTTCAAAACCGGATCAATTCTCCCACATGGTGGTTTTGGACCAGATTTTGGCGGTTTTGACTAGTCTTCTTACTGACTGGACAGTGTTGACTTGGCAGATTCAGGTGTTTTCATCGATTGGGGGAGCCGGTCGACCAATCAGCCCCCAATTCAGGTGATTTCGGTCCCCGTGCCTCGACCAATCTCCCTGTGCCTGGACGACGACGCCCAACCTTGCCGCGACGGCGTCAAGCACGCCGGCGGCGTCCGCCCACGCCGCCATGGCGTCCGCCATGCCGCCGGCCTCCACGCCGCCCGATGGTGAGTCAACCGCCCCCCTTTCTTTCACGTCGAAGTCATCTACTGCATGATCTTAGTTTAGGAGAAATCAGAGCTGCGCTTACAAGTCATCTACTGCACCCAATTTTGCTGCCATGGCAGGCAAATCGTGGAGGTGTAGGGTAGATCATAGGAAGAGGTCCGATTTTTTGGGCAGGTCCTGAGCTATGTAATGAGGTAAAGATTGTTTTTTTGGGCAGGTCTTGTCGATGAGGCAGCAGATGAAGAAGAAATATTTTATGTGTCACTACATTATTTTGGCAAATTTGAGACAGTGGATGGATTGCTTGTATACAACGGAGGTCTGATGATTACTTTTCCGTTCGATAGGAAAAGCCTAAAGTTTGAGCTTTTGTTGTCTTATGCTCAGGACATGTATCATGTAGAAAGAGGACAATGTAGGGGGGATTATAGTTACAAGATGCACTGGCTTGTTCCAGGGAAAAAACTAAGTGAGGGTTTGCAATTTATTTTTGATGATTCAAGTGTGGAGAAGATGGGGAATGCAACACCTATTGGGTCATGTGCAGAGATCTATGTGGAGGAAGTGCAGTTGTGTGAGCAAGCAGTAAAGCAGTTGCAAAACAGAGTAGATGATGTGCCAGTGGTAGTTTCAGAAACATATTCCAAGCATAAAGGTAGCAGATTTGCATTGGTAAATGTGGATGCTGTGGAGACAGACATGGTCGATGAGATGTTTTTATCAAATGTAGCAGCTTTAGCAGAAAAAAGAGCAGAGCCAGAAGTTGTTGTAGGTGTGAAAAGGACAGCTGCGGAGGAAGAAAATTTGAGGATAATAAGTGAGGCTAATGACTTTCTTACTACATTTGAGAGTCCAGTGAAGATTAAGAAAAGTAGAGCAAGTAGAGTTACAGCTAACAGAAGAAAAATACCTCTTGCAGCTCCAGTTTCAGCAACTACATCTTCAGGTGCAGCTCAAGGTGCATGTGCTCCTCCTCCAACTCCAGGTGCAGCCTAAGGTGCATCTTCTTCATGTCCAGGTGCATCTTCTTCAGCTCCAGTAGGAAATAAAGCAAAATCTGCAAAGACCAAAGCAGCAGCAGGTACACCACAGAGAGGAACAATGCCACAATTTACTGAAAGACAGAACCCATCAGCTACTTCTGAATTTGAGTATACATCTACAGATCATGTTGAAATTGGAACAAGTGCTAATGAAGTATTACATGAAAATGTAAAAGAAGGAGAAGAAGGTGATGATGAAAGTGGCATTGACTACCAGCCTTTGTCAGAGCACAGTTCTGCTGAAGATTCAGAGGCAGAGCAATTAAGGAAATTAGCAAGGGAAATTAGGAGGCAAAAGAGAGCAAAGAATTTAGGGGATGACGTGGGGCCTATAATCAAAGATAATAATGTGGTTGAAGGATTGTCTGGTGATGAGAAGATGGATGGCATAGAAGATGATGTTGTGTCATCAGATGATGACTGCTCTTTTGATGAGGAAAGTGATGGTGAGGGGGCCACACAACTAGTGAGAAGGAAAAGTGAATGGAGAAAATATGACAGCAAATCAGAAATACCTACATTTGAGATAGGAATGGTTTTTAGAGGAAGACATCAGATGAAGAAAGCTCTAATAAAATATGGCATTAAGAAGCATAAGCATATTGCTTTCACAAAGGATGAAAATCATAAAGTTGGTGCAAAGTGTACTTGGCCTGGCTGCAACTGGATGATCTATGCTTCTAAAACTACTAGAAATAAGTGGCTACAGGTTTCTACCTTTGTAGATGAGCACCATTGCATTCCAAGAAGAGATAACAAACTGGTCACATCAACTGTTATTGCTACAAAATATGGCAGGCTTATAAGAGCAAATCCAAGTTGGAAGTTAGAAGATTTGAGGAAAACTGTACTTGAGGACTTATTTGCTGATGTGACAGTTGCACAGTGCAAGAAGGCAAAGAGAATGGTCATGCAGAAACTATTGCATTCCACTGAAGGAGAGTACTCCAAATTATTTAATTATCAGTTAGAGCTCCTGAGAACTAATCCTGGAAGCACAGTAGCAGTGAAGTTGGACCAAAATGAAAAGGATGGGTCATATGTATTTCAAAGGTTTTACATGTGTTTTGATGCCTTGAAGAAAGGTTTCTTGGCAGGTTGTAGAAAAGTTATTGGCCTTGATGGTTGTTTTTTCAAAGGTGCTTGCTATGGACAGATGTTGTGTGCTATAGGAAGATATGCAAATAACCAGATGTATCCTATTGTTTGGGCTGTTGTGGAGAAAGAAAATTATGAGTCATGGTTCTGGTTTCTTGCCAAAATAAACCAGGACTTGAAAATAAGCAATCAAGGAGATGGATATGTATTTATGTCAGATCAGCAAAAGGGACTTATAGGGGCAATGGAGGACATTTTTCCTAAAGCTGCACATAGAATGTGTGCAAGACACATATATGCTAATTGGAAGAAAAAACACCCAGACCATGATCTTCAGAAAAGGTTTTGGAGATGTGCAAAATCACCAAACAAAGTGATTTTCAACTACAACAGGGCAAGGCTAGCACAATATACTGTTGCAAAAGATATGATGAACACTGATCCAGTACATTGGAGTAGGGCCTACATGAAGCTGGGGTCTAATTGTGATTCAGTTGATAACAACATGTGTGAATCTTTCAACAACTACATCCTGTTAGCTAGGTACCTTGCTATTGTCTCAATGCTTGAGTGGATCAGGTGCAAAATTATGGTGAGGGTACAAGAAAATAGAGGGGAGTCAATTAACTGGAAAGGAACTATATGTCCCAACATTTTCAAAAAACTAAAGCAAAACATAAGGAGATCAGGTTTCTGTCATGTGTTGTGGAATGGGAAAGATGGATTTGAAGTGCAAGAGCATGAGAAATTCAAATTTACCGTTAACTTGCAGCTCTGGACTTGCTCATGTAGATATTGCCAGCTGTCAAGTTTACCCTGCTGCCATGCTATTAGTGCTATCTATAAAACGGGACAGAAAATTGATGATTATATTGCTCCTTGTTACTCCATAGAAGTGTACAACAAGATATATGATCATTGCTTACAACCTTTGGAGGGAGAGGAGAGTTGGCCTATTTCAACAAATCCAAAGCCACAACCACCTGGTCACATTAGCTTGCCTGGAAGGCCTAAAACAGAAAGGAGGAGAGAGGAAGGAGAAAAACCTAAGGGTACTAAGATGAGCAAAGTAGGTGGCAAGATCACTTGTAGTTCTTGCAAAAGGCAAGGACATAATAGATCAAGCTGTAAGAACAATGATGCAGCTAAACATTATGGAAATTCCCATTTGGTCAGAGAAGCTGCAAAACAAAAGAAGCAAGACAAAGAGGCTTTTGATGCTCTTCAGACTCAGAAATCTGTGCTTGAAAACCAGGTTAAGATGACACTTGTTAGTACTAATGAAAACTTGGTTGCTTTTTGTTTCTACTAATGAAAACTTGGTTGCTTTTTGTTTATACTAATGAAAACTTGTTTGCAGGCTGCTGATATAAAAGGCAAGGCAGTGGCTGTGCAACCTAGGCCAAAGAAGTTGGAAGTTACAAGAAAACCAGGAACCATGAGGATCAATGAACCTACATCTCAACAAAGCTCACAGCCAAGCTCTCAACAGAGCTCACAACCAAGCTCTCAACCTAGACTTCCACAACATTGTGTGTTCAACCTTGCTGCATACAAGGAGGCACTAAATGCTAAGAAAGGGCCATCCATTTGATTACAAAATTTGTGATACTGTGCTAAATTTGTGCTACATACAACATTTGAGCTACACTTGTCCTAAATTTCTGCTTCTGTTCATTTGAGGCACAATTTCTGCTACTATAATTTTTTGGATTGAAACAAAGAGGACAACAGAGTTGAAAACATTTATGCTTGAACATCTTCAATACATTTGATCACTGCATTTATTCAGTACTTAACTAGAAACTCTGACAGTGCATACATAACTGCATTTCTCCAGTACTGAACTACAAACTTAACTGCATTTCTCCACTACCTAACATAGAAACTTAACATAGAAACTTAACTGCATTTCTCCAGTACCTAACATAGAAACTCTCAGTGCATAATGAACTAGACACTTAACTAGAAACTTAACTACAGTACATTTCTCTGCCTTCGCTTCTGCATGTCCTTCATCTTCTTGATGCGGTCGGAGTGGCGAATGCCGACGCGGATGTAAGTCTCCGCCTCGATTGGCATGCTCCTGTCTCCGGGCTGCGGGATCGCCAGCGCCACCACGTACACGTCGTCGTCGGCAGGCGCCACCTCCCCCTCGCTGTCGTCCTCTACATCCACCACCACCTGCTCCTGCTCGCTGTCCTCCACATCCAGCACCACCTGCTCCTGCTCGCTGTCCTCCTCCACATCTTCACTGCACTCTCCGTCGCTGTCAGAGTGCACAAAAACTTGCTTCACTGCAGCTGGTACAGCGACCACGACGCCGACGAGACCTTCAACTGGAGGTGGAGGGGGGCGACGGCGGGAGCGGTACTCGTACCACCTGGCACGCTGACGCAGATCTGGTGACCTCTCCGCCTCATTCATAGCCCAAAGGAAAACAGAGATAGCTGGAATGGGACGGCCGTCGGGGAACATTGTCTTCTTCTCAACATCAGTTGCCACAGCGATGAGGTCCCTAGCGTGGTCCACACACATCTGCAAGCTCGGAAATCTGTTGCAGATCTCCTCCACATCGGCCCTTTTCTCTGAATCCCCCTTGTAGAACCTGCTCATAGTTTCCTCCCACCGCTCTTGAGCACGGCGAACATCTCTTGCAGTCTTCTTCTTGGGCGCCATCGCCGGTGTCGAGAAGCGATGGGAGTGGGTGGGCGAGAGGCGAAGGGAGTGGATGAGAATGGGGAACGGCGAGTGGATGAGAGTGGGTGGGCGAGTGCTGTCTGGGCGAGCGCTGGCCTTAAATGGGTGGCTGTCAAAGCGGCGGGTTCAGTTAACTTCAGACAACGCTTCAGAAAAATTCAGACAAACAAAAGTTCAGTTAACTTCAGACACAAGTTCAGACTTCCTCTTTTGAAATTTTAAACTCAAATACATTTGTTCACTCGAGCTTACATAGGTGGTTCACTAAGATACTACATCACATCTCCAAAGCCATGATAACAACACACACAATGCAGAAAAAGATGGCAAATTTGTACATCTTTTTTGCTTCTCTGAAATTCCTTGGCAAGAACATCCATTTGTTGAGCATGCTGCGCTTTCAAATCCAGCACATAAACATCAGCATCACCAATGCTGTACTTGGCATCCATGAGAGCATGCTCCAACTGTGATTTCTCGGTCTTGAGCTTCCTAACCTCTGTCTTCAGCCGATTCACAATATCTCGCAGGTCACCTAGTAGCGTACTGACAAACTGATCCAGGGGATCATCATGCCACTTGAAGTACCCACAGTCATATCCCTATTCAAAGAATTGTGCAATTTCGTCAAAAGAATCGCGCAAAGACTATAACTTTGCTGCTCAACGAAACAACAAACAGAAACGGCGGGCACAGATCTAATTACCAGAGACTGGCTGCAGTTGTAGTATCAACGACCGGGGTTAGCAATGCTCCACGAAATCCACCTCGGAGCCTTGACTTTGCAGTGGCACACCTTCTCAGGCGAGTACGCCACCGGTGGCTCCCGATATGGCACCGGCGACTGCCCTGAGAAGGCCATGGACTGCAGCGACCGATGACTGCTTGACGAGCTAGCAGACGCCATGGACCGCGGCGAGCGGACAGCGAGGGGACGGCGAGGGGGCGGCGAGGGAGCGGCGAGGGAGCAGCGAGGGGGCGGCAAGGGGACGGCGACAAAGTGTTTCTCAGCGAGGGGGACGGCGACAGAGTGCTACGCGGCGAGGGGGCGGATTGCAATTAAAAATTGGGGAAAGTTGCATATGTCCAGTCAGCACTGTCCAGGCAGCAAAGAGACTAGTCAAAACCACCTGAATCTGGTCCAAAACCACCATGGGGAGAATTGATCCGGTTTTGAAGAGTTTAGGGGCTGATTGATCCGGTTTTAGACTTTGGGAGGAAATCGGTCCATCAAACAGGATTTGAGGGGGAAAACGATACTTTGTTCTTTTAGGGTTTTGTCTCAGATCGATTGTGCCTCTCTCCGCCCAATCCTCTTCCCCTCCAGCGAGCTCATTCGGTCATCCCCTCCGGAGCGCATATCATGTCAAGAGAAGGTCGCAGACGCGGTGTCCGACACAATGCGGAGGCCGGCAGCTCCAGCCGGCCCGCCGTGGAGGCGCGACGCTTGGCGCAGATGCGCAACCGCATCGCCCTCTCTTGCAGCAGCGGGAACTCCACAAGGCGTTGTGGCAGTCGAGGAAGGCTCTCCGCGAGACGGAGGTCGCGCACTTCGCCACGAAGGAGGCGCTGGACACCGGCCAAGAGGGCGGCACAAGCAGAATACGAGCTCGCCTACACCATATACCGCTCCACATGCGAGTTCTACCTCGGCTTGAAGTCATGAGCCACCACCGGCACTTCATATAGTTTCTAGTTTAAGTGTAAGTTTAGTTTGTTTGTAATGAACTCCGACGAGGTCCGGACTATCTACTATGCAGCGGGAACTTGTTTTAGTTGAAGTTTTTAAATTTGCCGTATCAGATACGGTTTATGTTCCATGTGGGGAATAAACTGCCTGCAAAATCGATTTAGGGCGAACCGTAAGTCGGTTTTGCGGTGGACGTGATTTAGCACATCTGCTAGAGATGCTCTTATAAATAATGTCGTGACCATGTCGACCAGGTCCTCAAAAATTCTGAAGTTCAGTGTACAAAAGTTCAGGGAAAATCATATTAGGGACTTGGTCGTTTTGTTGTTGTGGGGAAGGAAAATTCCCTGCTCCCGACCTCAAATGCTCCTTGATGAACAGAAAAATAAAAAGGTAACTATTTTGAATTTTTTTGGTAAACTTTAACAAATGTTTTATGTGCTTGCAAAATTTATCATGAAAATGACATTCCTGAAAGTCGTGGCAAAAAAACTAAGTTGATTCTCCAAATTTTCTATTTTTGAAAATATTTTGGAGTGCTGAATTTGCTTTTTCTTTTGCCATGACTTCCATGAATGTCAATTCGTGCTGAAAATTGTCAAGCACACAAAACATTCGGTAAAGTTGGATTCTTTTAATAGAAATTTTTTAATTTATTTTCATTTTTTTGTTTTATTGTTCATCCCAAGCTCATTTGAGCTCAAGAGTAGATGAGGACTTTCGCTTAATTGTTGTGATTATGCTCATCTTAAACAATTGTTTGGTAAATCCCCCTAAAGGCAATTGTTTGGTTAAGTATACATGAATTTATGAATTATGGCAGAGAGGTGAGCTATGTATGAGGGGATGAAGCTACACTCAGAAGGACAATATTTTTTTGACAGAGTTAAAAACACACTCGAGAGGTTCCCATTATGAGGTTTGTTCAGTCCCTTGTGCAGTTGTGCTTTCTGCCATAGCTCTAGAATCATCGGGCTTGCAACTTCTGCGATGTGTCAAAGATATTAGCCCAAAGAGAGCTAGGGGGAACGGTGAAGGCCAAAAACGAACTAGTACGTAGATCATCCCAGACACAATATCGGGTATGGTGGGAGGCATGATGGTGATGGCTTTGGCATGATGACGATGCATGTCCTATTTGGAGGCGTCGGAAACCCTAGCGGCCATGAAGATCATATCACATTTGCCCTGTCTTCACGCGCACTATCATTCCGCTCACTACTGCTGCCACCGATGATCTCATTCCTTCCATCGTGTGCACGGTTGTAGGGGAGAGTAGGCTTCCAGAACCTGTCATTTGCGATCCTGCAGCAGGAGAAGGGTGATTAGGTTTTTGGCAATGTTCAAAAATGCGGAAAGCGGAAGCGAAGCGGAAGGCCACAACTTAGAGCAATGGGCACTTATGCACAACTTAAACGCGCTTAAGCGTTTTTTGAAATTGGCTAGAATTTGCCAGATTTTGAATAATATACACAAGTAAAATAGGAAACATGGCACGTGGGTAATTGAAACAGCATCTAAAATACAATTCGCACCATAGCACATACACATCACGCTCACATAGCAAGCAAAATAACAACTAAAATGAACTTTAGTTCAAAAACACATAACCTAATAGAGATCATGTGGCCAGAATATGAAGGAAATAGTTCCCGAATAGAGCCTAATTATAAGATAAATAGCATATTGCCATTACTGCGCAAGGCAGACAAGCCAAAGTAGTTCAAAAACAGCCAAATTTTGGCTAAATTAGAAAAGCGCTTAATCAATCGCTTAGGGCAAAAAACAAAACGTTTTGCCATCGCTCAGCGCTTAAGCGTTACTTAAAAACGCTTTCTTGAACACTATTTTTGGAGAGTGTATCCTACGCGACTACTCGCCGTTGTTCCTCTTTGTCCACTACTTCATCTACGTCCTCGTCGCCTTCGTGATCAACATGTCCACCGAAGCTGAGATGCTCGCTGCCGACAAGATGAACGCCACCGCTGCCGTAGCCTCGACCTAGCCGACTCGAGGGTATAACTTGTTTACTCCGCTCCTGTTTATTTCTATGTTAGTTGTACTAGGTATTTACGTTGATATTTCTGCTATATGCCTTGTACGTGCTAACGTGATTAGATATCAGTATGGAATTGAAGGCATCTATAATCTATAATCTATAATACATAAATAGTTGATCCCCATTACATGTATTCTCTCAACATGCACACACTCCACATCACCATGCCTGCCACATCAGCGTTTCAGTTCCAAACACCACATCAGTCGTGGGCCCTCTCTCACCAGCTACTATCTCTTCTGAGCGCTCATTCCCCTGAAGAACGACCGGCCGAAGATTACTTGATAAAAGAAAAAGTAAAAAAAAAAACCTGAAGCCCAACCTTCAATCCATAAAAACATTTTTTTTCCTTTGGCTAAACGAGCGACCGAAGACTAGCTCCTCTTCCTCGAAACCACGGTACGACTCTTCTTTTCTTGCAGGATCACGATACGACTCTGTCGCCCTCTTCGCCGATGTCTCCCCGTCTCCCCTCCCCCACCCAGCATCCCATTGTTTCAATTTTCGATAGAAACTGTTGCCCTTTCCTCTGCCCACGAGTGCCTCCTCGATAACTCCATCTCTATCCCCTACCTCGACTGTTTCATGATGCTAATGTAAAATGGTTATTGAATTGAATGAATTCAGGGTCGGAGTTTGTTAGAAAAGCGGAACTGAAGCGCAAAGAAGGCCAAGCAAAGTAGAGGGGGGATGCAAGTGTTTCCATCGGTAATGATTGTACAAGGACCTACATTGTTACCATGTGTTTGGTAGATTGTCTAAAGGCTCTTGGTCCATTTCGGCCATTGTTGTTTGGAGATTTCATCAAAAGACAACATTGTTCTGGTTGGTATCTTTTCAACAACAATGGCCAGCATAATATGTTGTATGTTTTCATCATGTGCTTTATTGTGTGTTCTTTCTCTTCATAATTAAAGAATTTTTTAATTGCACATCTCTTTTTCATCATGCCATCACGCTACCTATGTGTTTCTCTGTATATGCCAAAGGTATGACTATCTGAACCTTTGTACAATTTCATTGCAACAGTACTATGTTGGAACTTCCTACTCAAAAGTCTTTTGGGTCTTTGAGTCAATAACTCATCCTTGCTAGGTTTCAGAAGAAAAAGAGAAAGATGGATGGCCATATCTCCACCAAGCTGGATACTAGATGGTTGGTTGCATATTTAACGATACCTTTCATGGTTAGCTTAACTGAATTTAACTGTACGAAGTATCTTTTCACAGATTTACTGCTTGGAGTTTCATCATGTGTGTTCTATTATCCTAACTGGTATTTGTTTCCTTGAGTACATAATCAGAGTTGATTTGAATTATGGCGACATTTCTTCGTGTCTGAGCTAACATAGTGCATATGTCGGTGAAACCACACGCCACTTGCAGGGCAGACATTGCGGTTTCTTGGAGAGTCTCGGTTTGGTAAGATTCTACACCATCGCCCAACCCCCACGTCCCTCCTCGAGGCGACACGGGGGGAATCCAGATCTCAGCCACCGGCCGACCTCCTTTCCTCCCCTCCCCCTTGCCGCCACCAAGGGCTACTGCCGGGCAAAGCCCGGGCACGGCCGGCGGCGGCGGGGTCTCTCCTTGGCGTGGCTCCCCGCCCTTTGACCATGGCGTGGTGCTCTGTCGGCGGCGGCGCTTGGCGGCGTGGTGCTGCGAGGGCGCGGCGGCGGCATGGCGCGGTGGCTGCGGGGGTGATGGTGCTCCGTCCCGTGGTGTTGCCTGCGGTTGTGGCGATCGGAGGTCTCCGTTCTGTCCCGATCCCCTTCTCTGGATCTGGATCTGGCCGGTCGAGACCCGAGCGTGCCTGCCGGCGGGCGTGGTGACGCCGGGCCTCCACGGCTGCTAGGCACGGTGGTCGTGCTGGCGGTTGCGTTGGGGCCCAGGTGTGGTGGTGGCGACGCGGCGGCGACCCGTGCACACGATGCTTGATGGAGGTTCCTTCAGCAGATCCGGGTGAAAACCTAGTTATCATCTTGATGCCAAGACCAGCGTTGGCGACACTCTTTTGTGTCATTACCTTCTTAAAGGCATCGCCGTGGAGAAGCTCCAGACCTCTATCCGCTACCTCCGGGGGAAACCCTAGATCAGTAGATCAGATGACGGCGGCGCGTTGGTGTCGTTTCCTTCTTGGGGGCGTCATTCTTGGAGGCGTACACGGGTTCGAGGGACCAATGACCGGCTTTTTTTTGGTGGAGCGGTGCTTCATCCTGCACATTGATGACGGTGGATCTCGGCGGCGTGGTGCAGTGGAGACTCGGCGCCCGATGCGCGGTGCTGGACTCACGCAGGAGGGGGTTGCTGTCTGGTGTCATGGTGGCGTCGATGGCAGAGAGGCCTGACAAGGTAGATGCCTCAATATCTGCTCTGAAGACGGACCAGTGGAAGATGGCGGCGACGACACATGTGAGTGCGTCAGACCAGTTCTGCCCCAGACCTGGTATGTGGCTCGGCTGGGGCTTCTGGCTTTTTATGACAGGCTTAGGTGAGTGGACTGGGTATTTGGCCCAGCTAGCGCCCCTTCATCATATGGATAAGAGTAGGGGCATATGATACCAAGATGGCGGATTCAGGCATATTGTTGTAATACTTTGTAAGGGCCTCGAGAATAATCAATAAAGTGGCCGCATGCATCTACCAGATGCAGAGGCCGGGGGTCATCCTCCTTTTCTAAAAAAAACTTGCAGGTCAACAATGGTGTGCCTGCCCAATCCCACAACAAGTGTTTGTTCTCTGGTGAACTTTCTAATACAATTTTTTTTCTTTGTTCCCTGCTCACTACACATGGGTGGCACTTCGACAGGGGCACCAGCCAGACATGAATGTACTCCCATTTTTATGCTTTGATGAATTTAGAAACTGATGTCTAACAATCAACATTTTTTTAAACTGAGGATTCATACTTGCTACATTGGCTGATGATGGGTGACGAAATGTCTTCTATCTTCCAAATTTGGAAGTCTTGAGAAGGTACGGATGCCCTTTTTTAGTATTTACAAATTTGTTGGCTACATGTCGCTATCTCTACATGGGCTCTCCAATTATGTTTCTGTTATGATTGGCACGTTAATTCCCTCTATCCCATTCCATCAACAGAACCATGCAATTGTTGTTCAAACATATTTACAAACATGACTCTTTTAACTGATAGTCACCAGTACGGTAGTAGTGTTATGTGTACAGGGAGCAGCAATAAATAAAAATAAGTTTACATAAGTAAACAAATGAACTTTTTTGTTTTAGGTGTCAATCCCATTTTCCAAATGCTTACTGATAGTATTTTCCTTACTGCATCCATATCCATCTAATATTTCTTGCAGCATTTAGACAAAACTGGAGGAGGAGAACTCGACTACCAACATCTACATGTGCATGTACGGAATATCAAAAAATGTAACCTACCAACATCTAAATAGTCAAGATGATGTTATGAAATTAAAGCTGTCTAACCTGAAGTATGAACATGAAAGATTAATAGTTTTTGGTCACGGGCTATTTCAGACCACTTGAGAATAGCCGAAAATCATTTGATGCACTGATAATGCATGCATGGCCCTTGCACTTTAGTACATTATTTGCTATCGCATCATATAATACAATTGTTGTTTTTCTATTCCAATTTTTTTGCTTAAAGTTTCCGCTGCAACGTGCGGGGTATCATCTAGTAAAACAAAGTTAGTACGCACAAGTAGTGTGATAGCGTAGTTTTTTTTAGGGGTTGCGTGCTAGTCTAATGGTTGGTGAGTTGCCCTGTGAAGGTTTTTTTTTCGAGAGTACGCAAATTGCGTACCTTAGCTTTATAAAAGGAGAGAAATACAGCCATACAACTACCTCTACCTCTCGTTGCGAACAACGAGCGTAGCACAACTCCACACCCGACACAAACAAGGACAACCACACATGACTACACAACCACGACATACAAGAGCCTACCCAAAACCGATAGCCTCGCCGCGTCTCGACCGACACCGGTGATCTCCGAAGAACAGCAACTCCAACTTCCTTGGTAGAGCCAACGACGACTGTACATAGCGCCAGAGAAGAACGATCCGGGCAGCGGTGCACGCCGGAGGAGCGCAACATAGGGCCTCTTATCTCCCAGCACGAAGCTCCCAACAGAGAAACAACGTCAGAAGACGCCGCCATCATGTCGATCCTACGAATCAAGGCTTTTGCCCGGAGATGATTGCCGATACAAGGCAACGTGGTAAATGGCAATACACTCAGTGACGCCTCCAGGAAGGGGAATGACACCCACGGGTGCCATCGACGCCGGTCCAACCAAGGCCGAACAGGATTTTCATCCGTAGCATTGCATATTTCCATGCCTCCAAGACTCCGGCCAGCCCCGAAAGATGCCTCGCACCGCCAACACCGCAGCCACTTGCAGTCGGAGCCACCCATCACTGCCGAGGAAGCACGCCTCAAGCCACCACCTTCAACACACTTGGAACCATAGCAACCACCAAGCGATGTGAGGACCAGATCCGGCGCGATGGCCTTCACCCGCACCTAGGGACTGCCACACGGTGGATGTTGGGGATATTACTACTGGGCGTAAACCGGTCAGGACAGGCCGGGTTAACTTCATCAGTAGCTAAGTATGTTGAAGCCCATGAAGGTAGATGAGGGCTCAAGGCCCATAGTCGGTTTAAAAGCCTGTAGCCGTAAATCGGCGTCGATATGTAACTTGTATTGTAAGTTAGGAATAAGTAGAGACCAAACCAGACACATCTATGAGCCGGTGTTGGGACTCCGTAAACCGACGGGTGTCATCCAAGTATATAAGGGGACGACCCGGCGGTGGTTCAAGGACAACAGACAACAACTCGAGACTTAGGCGAAGCTTGTTTGCTCCCTAGTCATCGAAACCCCATCAATTCCATCACAACTAGACATAGGCTTTTACCTTCATCGAAGGGGCCGAACTAGTATAAACTCCCTTGCGTCCCTGTGTCTGCTTTAACCCCTTCAAGCTAACCCGTAGTGATGGCTCCATGACTAAGTCCTTTCCTGAGGACATCTGCCGTGACAAAACCACGACAGTTGGCGCCCACCGTGGGGCTATCGCACGATGGTTTCAAGTTCTTGGAGGGCAACTTCGAAGGACTCAAGGGTTACGCCGTGGGCCGGATGACCAAGAGTCGTCGCGGCAAGCTTTACATCGACGATGCAGGATGGGGCCCCGAGGCCGGCTCGATCGAGTACGGGTACCGGGTCCCCTTTGGTGGTATACACGTCTTCATTGGCAAGATCGGTGAACCGGGCCCTGAGCCGGACATCTGCACCGACCTCGTTGAAACGGCTCAGCGTGCACGATCCGCCCAGGTTAAACCGGTCGT
Source organism: Aegilops umbellulata (assembly GCA_032464435.1). Taxonomy (NCBI): domain Eukaryota; kingdom Viridiplantae; phylum Streptophyta; class Magnoliopsida; order Poales; family Poaceae; genus Aegilops; species Aegilops umbellulata. The sequence continues at coordinate 477,198,377 of CP136059.1, read as the reverse complement.
GAAGCGCGCCTTCGTGGGAGTCATCCATGGAGGGGAACACGAGGGCGGTTCAGAATCTGGTGGCGAGACCGTCGTTTATTCCGGCGACGAGTCCTCGACCGGAGAAACCGAATCGTTGTATCAGTTACAGGATGGCCGGATTGGGGGCTGTTCCGATGGCGACAGTATTCCGGATCCCTCCGATCTGCCAAACCGGATTGGAATATTCATGGCTGGGACACAAGCAGCGAACCACTCTTCGACCGCATCAGCAATGATCTCCGGGTCAGGGGCGGCAACGGCAGCCGGGGCAGGAGGCCCTGTGCACCCGCCGGCTCAAGTGTTATCTGATCTGTTTGATGCGTTGGCTACGCTCATGGTAGAGGCTAATCTGGCGGATCAGAATGCCCATAATGCGGAAATTGCGAAGGTGAGCGACCAGATCACTCAAGCCAAAGCCGACCTAGCAGCTGATAGTGCCAGGATGACCGCAGAGCGGGCCTCTTTGGATGCGCAGGCTTACCGGCTTATGCTGGATCAGAACGCGTCGCATGAAGTTCTGAAGAGGAAGCACCGGTCGCGCTTGCCTCCGGTTTTCGAAGCCAGAGATCTTTTTAACACCCCAGGAGTAGGAACCAGCAATCCGCCGGCGATAAACCGGGCGGAAGCACCTGGGACGGGCGTGCCGGTTCAGCCTCGCTTGATGGATCCGCCCCGTCAGAGCACCGTCGTGCCTCAACCTGTCCCGACGCCTCCGGGTCATTATTCCAATCCAATGGACAACCTTGTTGCTGCCGCTTCACGATTGGAGGCCATCCCAATTGAAGGTGATTCCCTGCAGGCAGTAGAGACGTGCCGGGTTAAGGAGCTTCTTTGAACAACCTTGATTCAACAGGAAGCATATTCATACAGCCGCGACCGGATTCACTCCACCCCTCGTCCAAGCCGGAGCTACAGCAGGCGCATGGATGAACCGGCGGTATCAAGCAACCGTGAAGCGGCACGCGGCAACAACCCGGCGGGTGGTGCTCAGGAAGTGGTGGACCGGGCTCGAGCGTGCAGGGAGGCCGAGTTAGCAGCAGAGTATGAGGCTCGCCAGCTTACGCCGGTTCGTCCCACTACCTCGGTCGAGCCAGGAGTTACTTCTAGCTCTTTGTGGGTGCCATGCCTTGTCCCCGCTTTACGCAATGTGCGCTTACCTAAGGATTTCAAGGGCCCGCACAAGGTGCCGAACTACACTACTGACTTGTCTCCAGAAACATGGGTGGAAAGCTACGAGATGGCCATGGAGATGCTTGATGTGGATGATGCGGCGTGTGCAAAGTATTTCACCATGATGCTTGAAGGAACGGCCCGTACTTGGTTAAAAAGTTTGCCTGCCAATTCTATCAGTTCATGGGCCGAGTTGAGGGCCCGGTTTATCCAGAATTTCAAGGATACATGTAAGCAGCCTATGTCGATAGTGGACTTAGCGGCTTGTGTCCAGGAGGAAGGAGAGTCGACAACCCGTTGGGTGCGCCGGGTTTCAAAGATCTTGCATTCATCGGACCGCATCAATGCCGATTCAGCAGTGATAACCTTGGAAGGCAATTGCCGGTTTGAGCCTCTGAAGTTGAAATTGGGACGGCTAAAGCGCCATTGCAACGAGATGGGGACCCTCATGGCTTCCTTAGTAAAGTATGCTGATTCTGATAGTACCAAGGATCCCGAGTCGGACGATGATAAGACAAGGAAGGAAAAGAAGAGCAGCAGCTCCAAAGGACAGCCACATAACACGGTAGGTCATGGAAGTGGTGGCAAGCGTAAAGCGGATGGCGGCATGGATTTCGTGGCTAACACCAACGTGCAGGACAAGGGCCAGCGGCGAAGGGATAAACCGCTGAATCGCAGTGGAGCGCCCAATCCCAACCCAGACCGCTTGACTTATCTATTGAATCAACCTTGTCCAAAACATGGGACGAAGGAGATGCCGGCCAACCACCTCTGGAAAGATTGCTACATTATGCAAGAGTTCAAAAATTCCAATGCTTTCCGGTATGATCATGGATCAGGTGGCAGTTCAGGATCCGGATCCCATGGGTCGGGTTACGGTGGAGGAAATTCCGGTTCAGACTTCAATGGTAATCAGGGCGGACAAAATAACCAAGGTAACCAAGGTAATCAGGGTGGTTACAATCAGCAGCAGCAGTCGGGTTATCAGAGTCACCCGAAGCAGTTAAATAGTGGGCAGTACCATGTTTCACCACCGGCTTGGATAAGCGTGACTGAAAGGTGCATAAACGGGCAGTAAATTCTATTGAACCGGCGGTGCCCCGTTACTTACGTTGGTCCGAGCAGCCAATCATATGAAGCAGAGAGGATCACCCTCCCTGGGTTGACAATCCGGGTCAACTAGCGTTGGTGGTGGCACCTCAGGTGGGAGGTTATAAATTTACTAAGGTGCTCATGGATGGAGGAAGTAGTATTAACATCCTGTACTATGAGACCTTCCGCCGTATGGGATTAACAGATAAAAACCTTAAACCGTCCAATACGGTGTTCCACGGTGTGGTGCCTGGCAAGTCAGCATATCCTATGGGTAAGATAGCCCTGGAAGTGGCCTTTGGAGATGACTATGACTCCAGATCAGAAACGTTGACTTTTGAAGTGGTGAAAAATTCAAAGTCCGTATCATGCCCTATTTGGACGACCGGCTTATGCTAAGTTCATGGCACGACCTTGCTATGTTTACTTACTGCTCAAGATGCCGGGTCACAAGGTAACGATAACTGTTCATGGAAGCCACACGATCGCTTTGGAGTGTGAAGAAGGTGATGCGGCCTATGCGGAGTCGGTTTGTGCCACGACGGGATTGAAGTTTTATAAAGACAATGTTGATCCGGCAGATATGTCTCCGTTGAAAAAGCCAACCACTGAGCACGATCTGGCCCTAAAATTCAAATCGGCTGCTAAGACCAAGCTTGTTGACTTCGTACCTGGCGATTCGTCCAAGCAGTTCAGCATCAGTGCAAACTTGGATCCGAAATAGGTAAGCGCGCTCATCGAGTTCATCCGTGAGAACCGGGACATCTTTGCGTGGAAGCCTTCTGACATGCCAGGTGTACCGAGGGAACTCGCTGAGCACACTCTTAATGTTGATCCTAAGTACAAACCGGTGAAACAGTTTCTCCACCGGTTCAATGAAGAAAGACGCAAAGCTATTGGAGAGGAGGTGGCCAGGCTCTTAGCGGCTGGGTTTATTATTGAAGTTTTCCATCCTGAGTGGTTAGCTAATCCGGTGCTGGTCCTTAAGAAAAATGGCACCTGGCGCATGTGTGTGGACTACACATACTGAGGGAGTCCTAGATTAGGGGGTGTTCGGATAGCCGGACTATACCTTCGCCGGACTCCAGGACCATGAAGATACAAGATTGAAGACTTCGTCCCGTGTCCAGAAGGATCTTTCCTTGGCGTGGAAGGCAAGCTAGGTGTGCGGATATTCAAGATCTCCTACCATTGTAAACCGACTCTGTGTAACCCTAACCCTATCCGGTGTCTATATAAACCGGAGGGTCCTAGTCCGTAGGACAACCATCATCATACACAATCAAACCATAGGCTAGCTTCTAGGGTTTAGCCTCCTTGATCTCGTGGTAGATCTACTCTTATACTACCCATATCATCAATATTAATCTAGCAGGAGTAGGGTTTTACCTTCATCGGAAGGGCCCGAACCTGGGTAACATAAAGTGTCCCTTGTCTCCTGTTACCATCAGACCTTGACGCACAGTTCGGGACCCCCTACCCGAGATCCGCCGGTTTTGACACCGACATTGGTGCTTTCATTGAGAGTTCCTCTATGTCGTCGCCTTTAGGCCCGATGGCTCCTTTGATCATCAACAACGATGAGGTCCAGGGTGAGACTTTTCTCCCCGGACAGATCTTCGTCTTCGGCGGCTTCGCTCTGCGGGCCAATTCGCTTGGTCGTCTGGAGCAGATCGAAAGCTACGCCCCTGGCCATCAAGTTAGGTTTGGAAGCTTAAACTACACGGCTGACATCCGCGGAGACTTGATCTTCGACGGGTTCGAGCCACAACCAAGCGCGCCGCACTATCTCAAGGGGCACGATCTAGCTCTACCTCCGAACAGTGTCCTGGAGGCCGCACACGCGCCGGTCCCGACCTTCGACTCGGAGCCCGCTGCGCCGATTGAGGATGAACGGCTGGACGTCACCTCGGGGTCTATGATCTCAAAGGCGATCGAGCCGAACGCTAGTCCCGCACCCCGCGCGGCCCATGACTCCGAGGAGCCGGACTCTTCTCCGAATTCCGATCCTCCCGCGCCCCTACCGATCGAATCCGATTGGGCGCCTGTAATGGAGTTCACCGCCGCGGATATCTTTCAGCACTCACCTTTTGGTGATATCCTGAACTCTCTCAAGTCTCTCTCTTTGTCAAGAGAGCCCAGGCCGGACTACGGTCTGCGAGGATGGGATACAGACGATGAAGAAATTCAAAGCCCTCCCACCACCCACTTAATAGCCACTGTCGACGATTTAACCGACATGCTAGACTTCGGCTCCGAAGACTTCGACGGCATGGACGACGAAGGAGGAGACGAACAGGAACCAGCACCTGTAGGGCGCTGGACCGCCACCTCGTCATATGACATATACATGGTGGACACTCCAAAGGATGGAGATGGCGATGGAACGGCAGGGGTTGACCCCTCCAAAAAACAGCCAAAGCGCCGGCGTCAGCGGCGCCGCTCTAAATCCCGCCAAAGCAAAAACGGTGATTCCGGCACGGGAGATAATACTACCCCGGATAGCGCCGAAGAACACCAAAACCAGCAAGATTCAGCGCAGGAAGATGGAGAAGCCAGCCCTCATGAGAAAGAGGCCGAACGGGAGGTCGAGGACGATAACTATATGCCTCCCTCCGAAGACGAGGCAAGCCTCGACGACGACGAGTTCGTCGTGCCATCAGACCCCGCCGAACAAGAGCGCTTTAAGCACAGGCTTTTAGCCACGATGAACAGCCTAAAGAAAAAGCAGCAACAGCTTCGAGCTGATCAAGATTTGCTAGCTGACAGATGGACTGAAGTCCTTGCGGCTGAAGAGTACGAACTCGAGCGCCTCTCCAAGAATTATCCTAAGCGTAGGCCGCTACCCCAATCAGAAGAGGAAGCACCTACATCACCAGCGCACGACATGGCAGACCGGCCACCTCGTGGCCGCGACAGAGAGGCTTGTCGAAACTACAACCAAGCCGTACCCCGGCGCCGCTCAACTAAGGCACGGGAGAATGCGCCAGACCTGCGAGATGTACTGGAGGATAAAGCAAGACAAACAAGATCGATCTATGGATCGCGCAGGCACCCGACGACACGTGATGATGATCGTCACTCCGGACATAATAAATCCGGCCGGACCGAACACAATAGACATGGCTCTTCCGAGCTACGTCGCGACATAGCCCAGTACAGGGGCGCCGCACACCCGCTATGCTTCACAGACGAAATAATGGATCATACAATCCCAGAGGGCTTCAAGCCCGTAAATATCGAATCGTACGATGGTACGACAGATCCGGCGGTATGGATCGAGGATTGTCTCCTTCACATCCACATGGCACGCGACGATGACTTACACGCCATCAAGTACCTCCCCCTCAAGCTCAAAGGACCAGCCCGGCACTGGCTTAACAGCCTGCGGACTCAATCGGTTCTTGGGAGGACCTGGAAGCCACATTCCTCGACAACTTCCAGGGCACTTATGTGCGGCCACTGGACGCCGACGACCTAAGCCACATAATTCAGCAGCCAGAGGAATCGGCCAGGCAATTCTGAACACGGTTCCTAACAAAGAAAAACCAGATAGTCGATTGTCCGGATGCAGAGGCCCTAGCAGCCTTCAAACATAACATCCATGACGAGTGGCTTGCCCGGCACCTGGGACAGGAAAAGCCGAAATCTATGGCAGACCTAACGACACTAATGACCCGCTTCTGCGCGGGCGAAGATAGCTGGCTAGATCGCAGCAAAAACTTGTTAAAGAACCCTGGTAATTCGGATACCAAGGACAAAAGTGGCAGGACACATCGAAACAAGCAGAAGCGCCGCGTTAACAGCGACAGCAACGAAGATACGACAGTAAATGCCGGATTCAGAGGCTATAAATCCGGTCAGCGGAAAAAGCCATTTAAAAAGAATACTCAGGGCCCGTCCAGTTTGGACCGAATACTCGATCGCTCGTGCCAGATCCATGGCACCCCCGAAAGGCCAGCCAATCACACCAACAGGGATTGTTGGGTGTTCAAGCAGGCAGGCAAGTTAAGAGCCGAAAACAAAGACAAGGGGCTGCATAGCGACGACGAGGAGGAGCCCAGGCCGCCGAACAACAATGGACAGAAGGGATTTGCCCCACAAGTGCGGACGGTGAACATGATATACGCAACCCACATTCCCAAAAGGGAGTGGAAGCGTGCGCTACGGGACATATACGCGATGGAGCCAGTCGCCCCAAAGTTCAACCCATGGTCCTCTTGCCCGATCAATTTCGATCGAAGGGACCACCCCACTAGCATCCGTCATGGCGGCTTTGCCGCATTGGTTCTCGACCCAATCATCGACGGATTTCATCTAACAAGAGTCCTTATGAACGGCGGCAGTAGCCTGAACCTGCTTTATCAGGATACAGTGCAGAAAATGGGCATAGATCCATCAAGGATTAAGCCCACAAGGACGACCTTTAAAGGCGTCATACCAGGTGTAGAGGCCAATTGCACAGGCTCCGTAACACTTGATGTGGTCTTCGGATCTCCGGATAACTTCCGAAGCAAAGAGTTAATCTTCGACATAGTCCCGTTCCGCAGCGGATATCATGCCCTGCTTGGACGAACCTCATTCGCCAAATTCAATGCGGCGCCGCACTACGCATACCTCAAGCTCAAGATGCCAGGCCCTCGAGGAGTCATCACGGTTAACGGAAACACCGAACGCTCCCTCCGTACGGAGGAGCACACGGCGGCTCTCGCAGCAGAAGTACAAAGTAGCCTCTCAAGGCAACTATCCAGTCCGGCCACTAAAAAGCCGGACAATGCTAAGCGCGCCCGAAGTAACCTACAACAAGAACGTTTGGCATGATCCAAGCAAGCGTAGCAATACGGCCCCAACCCCAGCCAGCGCAATATAGCAGAGCTAGTACCTCGCGTACATAACTACGCCCTTGAAATTCCATGGGCACTGGGGGAGGGGCACAGTAACGACATGCTCACAATACGGCTTAAAACGTACTAGGGGCTGCCGGATTCTTTTTATCACTTTCAGGACTCCACATTTCGGACGACCTGTTCGGCTATTCGGCTGCCGCACAGACGATGCAAGACCCAGGGAAGCAGACAAAGCTACGACGCATAATGGAACTCTCAGGCGGTCTCTGTTCCGAGCAGTATATCTGTTTCAAACACAATTCCGCGGCTTGCCCCTGGTCAGGACATGTTAAATAGTCTAAATTCTTTTTGCTTATCGCACTACTTGTATCGCTCAGCTTCGATAAATAGCCTCTTTATAAACAATGCACAGATCTTTATCTACTGTTTGCATTATCCTTTCTTAATATATATGTTTCTTAAATAACATGATCGCACCCATACACCATGGTACGGCAAACATGCCAGGGGCTTCATTACCCTTTTATCTGGCATGAGAAGTCCGTACACTTTCACAAGTGCGGCACCCCGAACTTATAGCACTATATGCATCGGCTCCGAATCATGATTTTGGTCACATGTTGGGTTTGCCCGGCTCCTATGTTTTGGTGCCTTACGTTCCGCTATATCGGCTAAGGTAGCACTAGGAGAACCACTGCGATTGTGCCCCGGTTGAGCTGGGTTAAGCACCTCAGTGGAGAAAGCTAAAACAGACTGTCATGATAAGGCAAGAGACCGGTCGCTGTTCGAGATGTTTATCGAGTCCCTAACGGCTCATGCCGCTTCGAGCGAGGAGTTGGCTATGTCCGGCCAAAGGCATGGATAGCGCCCCGAATTCGGCCTTCCGAACTAGGGGCTTCGCCGAGATTTAAAATTATAAAGTTCTATGGCTAAGTGAGAGTGTTCAAGCATTATAGTCCGATTGCCTGGTTCGTTGTGCTGAGCCCTCCCTCGAAGGACCCAACTATGGGAACAAGAGCGCTCAGGTTTATCCCGAACACCCCAGCACTAGCGGCACGGGGGCAGAAGCCGACGACTAGCCATCTCTCAATTTTTGATAAACGACCGCACAGAAAATAATATTTTAAATTACATAAGCATTGCTTAAAGCGCATATGAACAAGTTTTCAGCGCACAGGACACAAACGAGCGAGTTCATTCAAAAACTATATCTCTAGTACATTCATCCGCAATACGGCGGGCACCGGGAAGAAGTTCCTTGTAGTAGTTCTCGGGCTTGCGATGCTCCTTCCCCCACGGCGGCCCGTCCTTGACCAGCTTTTCTCCGTCCAGCTTACCCCAGTGCACCCTTACACGGGCAAGGGCCCTCCGGGCACCTTCAATGCAGGTGGAGCGCTTGATGACCTCAAGCCGGGGACAGGCCTCCACCAGCCGCCGCACCAACCCGAAGTAGCTCCCAGGCAGGGCCTCCCCAGGCCACAGCCGAACTAGCAAGCCCTTCATGGCTTGTTCGGCCGCCTTGTGGAGCTCGACCAGCTGTTTCAGCTGGTCGCTCAAGGGCACAGGGTGTCTGGCCTCAGAATACTGAGACCAGAACACACTCTCCGTTGAGCTGCCTTCTTCAGCTCGATAGAATGCGGCGGCGTCGGATATGATGCGGGGAAGATCTGCGAACGCCCCTGGAGAACTCCGGATTCAGGTAAGTAACACGTAGTTTACTTTTATATTTCTACTTTGCATTAAGAATGCCTTACCCACTGCTATCTTTTTCACCTCCTCCAACTCTTGGAGGGCCTTTTGGGCTTCGGCCTTGGCGCTCTTGGCGGTCTCAAGGGCCGACGCGAGCTCGGATGCTTGCGTTTTCGACTCAAGCTCCAAACCCTCATGTTTTTTCATGAGAGTTTGCAGCTCTTGCTGCAACTCGCCGACCTGAGCCCCAAGCTTTTCTCGCTCGGGGCGCTCCTCGGCCGTCTTCTTTTCGGCCTCGGACAGCGCCTGCTTGAGGGTCGCCACCTCAGTTGTGGCCCCTACAACAAGTAGCACAATCCTGTTATTTTTTTTGCAATCAAGCCTTTCCATAGGCAACCTTTTATTTTCCTTTTTGTAGGGTGTTCCTTACCTTCTTTATCCTCGAGCTGCCGTTTGGCAAGGCCGAGCTCTTGCTCGGTCCGCCCGAGGTCCTTTTTAAGAACATCCACCTGTGTAGTCAGTGCGGCGGTGGACAGCAGCGAAGCCTGCATACGCATATTTGACTCTTTGTTGTTAGACTCCTGCGACAAATTATTAGATCCTCTATTCGGCTTTTCTTTCCGAACACCGAACAGAGCATCAGGGGCTACTGTCTATGCAGTAATATTTTGACATATTATTTTTACTTACCTCGAAGCCTGTTAGAAGGCTAGCGCAAGCTTCAGTCAGTCCGCTTTTGGCGGACTAAACCCTTTGGATCACCGTACTCATAATAGTACGGTGTTCCTCGTCGATGGAGACGCCTTCAAGCACCTCCAGCAGATTGTCCGTCGCCTTCGGATGGACGGAGGTCGCCGGCTCAGAAGGCTTACTCCTCTTGGGAGGAGTTCGCCGACCGCGGACCGGGACTGTTGACGAGTCCGGCGCGGCGTTCGGCTCAAGGCCGGACTTGGAGCCCTGGGGGGTCTTGTCCCCTTCACTCCTGGGGTCCGGAGGGTTGCCTTGTGGCTCCTCCAGGACCACATCCTCCTGCCCTGGAGCCTGTTGCAGTGCCACTTCGGCATTGTCTGCCCTGCAGGGGGAAAGAGCGGGTGGAACTAAGTTCACGTCCGATGAATCCAGGGAGCCGCTCGACGAGTCATCGAGGTCGGCCCGGGGCGGGCTGCATAATTGCATTCGACATTAGGGAAAGCATCGCAGTAAAGGGACGTCATGAGTTACTCTGATATTTGAACTTACGATGTCGCCGGACGCTTGGCTCTGTTCGGCCACTCCTCTTCGCCCTCGTCGGCGTCATGGGAGTAGTCCAGCGGAGGGGTCTTCCTTTTCCTCGACCCCTCGGCCTCCCCCGTTGGGGCGTCCTTCTTCTTCTTTTCTCCCCCCACTGGGGGGGAGAGCTTGCTTGTTCCTCCTCCTCGTTTTCACGAGAGGAGGGCGTCGCGGACTCGTCAGATGACGAGTCCGACACCACCATATTACGGGAACTCTTTCGAGTCCCGGTGGTCTTCTTCTTCTTGGCCTTCTTCTCCGGCACCACGTAAGGTGCCGGAGCCAGCAGCTTCACCAGAAGAGCTTGGGCTGGATCTTCGGGCAGGGGAGCCAGACAGTTAATTGGTCCGGATAGCTTCCGCCAAGCCTGTCAAAGGTGAAGGGAGTTTAGATCCCGCATGGAGTTAATCTATGAAAAAGAGCTTAACAAACCTATCAAAGGTATAGATAGCTTACCTCGTTGGCACGACGCTGCGAGCTGTATCCGCGGTCCTCGGAAGCGGATGTGGGGCACTCGGCGCCTTTTGTCAGCACCTTCCAGACGTCTTCATATGTCATGTCGAAGAGCCTATTGAGGGTTTGGTGCTGCGCCAAGTCGAACTCCCACAAAGTGAAATCCCGTTGTTGGGACGGGAGGATCCGGCGGACGAGCATGACCTGGATCACGTTGACCAGCCGGATTGGCTTGACCACCAGGGACTTGATGCATGTCTGCAATCCGGTCACCTCTCCCTCGTTTCCCCACGACAGGCCCGTCTCTTTCCAGGACATGAGCCGCGTGGGGGGTCCGGATCTGAACTCAGGGGCCGCGACCCATTCTGGACCGCGTGGCTCGGTGATGTAAAACCACCCGACTTGCCACCCCTTTAGGGACTCCACAAAGGAGCCCTCGAACCAGAGGACATTGGCCATCTTACCGGCCATAGCGCCTTCGCACTCCGCCTGGGTGCCGGACACCACCTTGGGCTTGACGTTGAATGTCTTGAGCCAGAGGCCGAAGTGGGGGCGGACGCGGAGAAAGGCCTCACACATGACGATAAACACCGAGATGTTGAGGATGAAGTTCGGGGCCATATCATGGAAATCCAGCCCGTAATAGAACATGAGACCCCGGACGAATGGGTGAAGTGGAAAACCCAGTCCGTGGAGAAAGTGGGGAAGAAAAACTACCCTCTCATGGGGCTCTGGGGTGGGAAGGAGCTGCCTTCCTCAGGAAGCCGGTGCGGGATGTCCTTGGACAGGTATCCGGCCTTCCTTAGCTTTTTCACTTGGGCCTCCGTAACGGAGGAGGCCATCCATTTGCCTCCCGCTCCAGACATTGTTGGAGAAGATTGAGGGGGGAAGAGCGGACTTGGGCGCTGGAGCTTGAGTGCGCGAGAGATGGGTTGGCAAAGGAGGAAGAAGGCGTAGGTAAAAAGGTGGATCCTTATCCCCTTATATGGGCAGATGCGGTTGTGCGTCCCCACCTACCTAATAAAACTCGCTTGCCTCCCAAGCGCCGTGGTAAATGGCGCGGTTGGGTTACCCACGTCCGTATTGATGAGAATCCCGTTAAAAGGGGGCACACGATCTCTGCTTTGACAAGACGTGCCAAGGAAACCGCCTCGCTAAACACGCTGAGGTGGAACGGAAAACAATTCATATAAAGAGCTTGGCCGCAGTATTATGACGCACTGCGGAATACGTCAGCAGATTTGATTTGTGTTAGTATTATTCTCTCTATGGCAATATGTGGAAACTTGTTTTGCAGAGCCGGACACTATTCTTGGTGTTTATGATCTTCTACGAAGAACTTGGAGGAGGAACCTGCCTTGCAATGCCGAAGACAATCTGCGCGCCGGACTCGTCGTCATTGAAGCCTGGTTCAGGGGCTACTGAGGGAGTCCTGGATTAGGGGGTGTTCGGATAGCCGGACTATACCTTCGCCGGACTCCAGGACCATGAAGATACAAGATTGAAGACTTCGCCCCGTGTCCGGAAGGATCTTTCCTTGGCGTGGAAGGCAAGCTAGGTGTGAGGATATTCAAGATCTCCTACCATTGTAAACCGACTCTGTGTAACCCTAACCCTATCCGGTGTCTATATAAACCGGAGGGTCCTAGTCCGTAGGACAACCATCATCATACACAATCAAACCATAGGCTAGCTTCTAGGGTTTAGCCTCCTTGATCTCGTGGTAGATTTACTCTTGTACTACCCATATCATCAATATTAATCTAGCAGGAGTAGGGTTTTACCTTCATCGAAAGGGCCCGAACCTGGGTATAATAAAGTGTCCCTTGTCTCCTGTTACCATCAGACCTTGACGCATAGTTCGGGACCCCCTACCCGAGATCCGCCGGTTTTGACACCGACACATACCTTAACAAGGCTTGTCCAGCCGACCCTTTCGCCCTACCCCATATTGATCAAATTATTGATGCTACGGCGGGTTGTGAGCGTCTAAGTTTTTTGGATGCATATTCTGGTTATCATCAGTTCAAAATGGCGGTTAAGGACCAGGAGAAGACGGCGTTCATAACTCCTTTTGGAGCCTTCTGCTATGTGTCTATGCCCTTTGGGCTCAAGAGTGCCCAGGCAACCTATCAACGGTGTGTACAGAATTGCCTTCATAAGTAGATTGGCCGTAATGTGCGTGCCTATGTGGATGATATTGTGGTTAAATCAAGGGAGAAGGAAACCTTGGTTATTGATTTAAAAGAAACCTTTGACAACTTGCTGACGTACAAGATGATGCTCAATCCGGATAAGTGCGTTTTTGGTGTACCGGCAGGCAAGTTATTGGGTTTTCTGGTGTCCAACAGGGGAATTGAGGCTAATCCAGAGAAAATCACCGCTATCACTTCTCTGGCTAAACCGAAGTGTATCAATGACGTTCAACGCCTGGCAGGCCGGATTGCCGCGTTGAGCCGGTTTATCAGCCGCCTTGGTGAGAAGGCGATCCCTTTGTATCAGATGCTGAAGAAGACGGATCAATTCATCTGGAGTTCTGCTGCAGATAAAGCATTTGAGGATTTAAAGCGGCAGTTAGCCAATCCGCCTATTCTTGCTGCTCCAATTGACAAGGAACCGTTGCTACTATATGTCGCAGCTAATGCTCGTGCAGTCTGTTGGGGATCGTAGCAGAAATTTAAAATTTTCTACGCATCACCAAGATCAATCTATGGAGTCTTCTAGCAACGAGGGGAAGGAGAGTGCATCTACATACCCTTGTAGATCGCTAAGCGGAAGCGTTCAAGTGAACGGGGTTGATGGAGTCGTACTCGTTGTGATCCAAATCACCGATGATCCTAGCGCCGAACGGACGGCACCTCCGCGTTCAACACACGTATGGTTGGGAGACGTCTCCTCCTTATTGATCCAGCAAGGGTAGAGGAGAAGTTGAGGGAAAACTCCGACAACACGACGGCATGGTGGTGATGGAGCTCGTGGTTCTCCGGCAGGGCTTCGCCAAGCACTACGGAGGAGGATGAGGTGTTGGAGGAGGGAGAGGGCTGCGCCAGGGGAAGGGTGCGGCTGCCCTCTCTCTCCCTCACTATATATAGGGGGAAGGGAGGAGGGGGAGGCACCCTAGGGTTCCCTAGGGGAGGGGCGGCGGCCACAGGGGAAACCCTAGATGGGTTTGGGCGCCCCCACCCCCTAGGAAACTTGCCCCCCAAGCCGGGAGGGGCGGCTGCCCTAGGGGTGGCGCCCCCACCTCTCCTGGTTACGTGAGATGGGGTGGGAGGGGTGCTCATCCCCTTAGTGGGCTGATGTGCCCTCTCCCCTTGGCCCATAAGGCCCCCCAACGCTTGCCGGGGCCTCCGAAACCCCTTTCGGACACGCTGGTCATCACCTGGTACCCCCAGAACAATTCCGGACTCCAATACCCTTCGTCCAATATACCGATCTTCACCTCCGGACCATTCCGGAGCTCCTAGTCATGTCAGGGATCTCATCCGGGACCCCGAACAACCTTCGGTAACCACATACTATTTCCCATAACAACTCTAGCGTCACCGAACCTTAAGTGTGTAGACCCTACGGGTTCGGGAACCATGCAGACATGACCGAGACATTTCTCTGGCCAATAACCAACAACGGGATCTGGATACCCATGTTGGCTCCCACATGTTCCACGATGATCTCATCGGATGAACCACGATGTTGAGGATTCAATCAATCCCGTATACAATTCCCTTTGTCCAGCGGTATTGTACTTGCCCGAGATTCGATCGTCGGTATCCGATACCTTGTTCAATCTCGTTACTGGCAAGTCTCTTTACTCGTTCCGTAACACATCATCCCGTGATCAACTCCTTGGTCACATTGTGCACATTATGATGATGTCCTACCGAGTGGGCCCAGAGATACCTCTCCGTCACACGGAGTGACAAATCCCAGTCTCGATTCGTGCCAACCCAACAGACACTTTCGGAGATACCCGTAGTGCACTTTTATAGCCACCTAGTTACGTTGTGACGTTTGGCACACCCAATGCATTCCTACGGTATCTGGGAGTTGCACAATCTCATGGTCTAAGGAAATGATACTTGACATTAGAAAAGCTTTAGCATACGAACTACACGATCTTTGTGCTAGGCTTAGGATTGGGTCTTGTCCATCACATCATTCTCCTAATGATGTGATCCCGTTATCAATGACATCCAATGTCCATGGTCAGGAAACCGTAACCATCTATTGATCAACGAGCTAGTCAACTAGAGCCTTACTAGGGACATGGTGTTGTCTATGTATCCACACATGTATCTGAGTTTCCTATCAATACAATTATAGCATGGATAATAAACGATTATCACAAACAAGGAAATATAATAATAACTAATTTGTTATTGCCTCTAGGACATATTTCCAACATAGTCAGCATAGCTATTATGGTGGAGCGTAAGGAGGCAGGCAAGGAGTATCCGGTACAGCGTCTGGTTTACTATATCAGCGAGGTGCTTATTGAGTCCAAGCAAAGGTACCCGCATTGGCAGAAGCTGGTATATGGAGTTTTCATGGCAAGCCGGAAGCTAAAGCAATACTTCCAAGGTCACCCCATCACAGTAGTCAGCTCTGCTCCCTTAGGAGATATAATCCAGAGCAGGGAAGCAACTGGCCGGATTGCAAAGTGGGCTATAGAGCTTGGACCTCAGGGTTTAAAATATGTACCTCGGACGGCGGTTAAGTCTCAAGCACTTGTGGATTTCATCAATGATTGGACAGAACTGCAAGCACCTGAAGAGAACCCGGATCTCACTTATTGGACTATTCACTTTGATGGGTCCAGGCAATGGGAGGGCTCGGGGGCTGGAGTCGTGTTAACTTCCCCACGATGTGATAAGTTCGGTTATGTTCTCCGCTTAATGTTCCCTTGTACTAACAATGCAGCTGAGTATGAAGCCTTACTCCATGGTCTCCGGATGGCTAAGGAGATGAATTTAAGCCGAGTTAAGTGTTTCGGTGACTCGGACTTGGTGGCTCAACAGGTGTCTGGCACTTGGGATTCCAAGGACCCACTCATGGCAGCATATCATCGTGAGGTGGATGTTATTGCAGGTCACTTCAAAGGTTATCAGGTGGATCACGTGGACCGGCGGAAGAATGAAGCAGCGGACGCTTTAAGCCGGTTGGGTTCTCAACTAAACTGGTCCCGCCTAATGTCTTCTTGGATGTTCTGCATAATCCATCTGTCAAGCTCCCTGGTGAAGCGGATTTGGCTATTCCTGATCCGGAGGCTCAATTGGTGGCGGCTCTTCATGTCATCCCGGATTGGACGATTCCTTATCTTGCATATATGAACCAGGGCGAGTTACCAGAAGATGAGTCTCTGGCCAGGCAGATAATCCGGCGTTCCAAGTCCATGACTGTTGTCAATGGCGAGTTGCATCATTGCAGTGTATCAGGGGTGTTTCAACGCTGTGTATCTCCTGAGGAAGGCTGTGAAATCTTGCGTGAAATCCATGAAGGAGATTGTGGTCACCACGTCGGTTCAAAGTCTTTGGTGGCTAAGGCATTTCGCCACGGCTTCTATTGGTTGACTGCTCATGCTGATGCGGAAGACCTGGTCAGACGATGTGATGGTTGTCAAAAGTTCTCAAGACGCGCTCATGTGCCGGCTCAAGAATTGAGAATGATTCCAATTACTTGGCCGTTCGCAACTTGGGGGCTGGATATGGTTGGGCCTTTTAAAAGGTCCAAGGACAAGAAGACCCACCTTTTGGTGGCGGTTGACAAGTTTACAAAGTGGGTGGAAGCAGAGCCAGTCAGCAAGTGTTATGCGGCTACGACGCTTCAATTCATCAAAAAGGTGATCTTCCCGTTTGGCTTTCCACACAGCATCATCACTGATAATGGTACCAATTTGTCCAAGGGTGCTATGAAGGAGTTCTGCCAACGTGAGCACATCCGGCTTGACGTTTCATCCGTGGCTCAACTATAGTCCAATGGTTAAGCAGAGAGGGCTCATCAAGAGATCTTGTGAGGCATCAAGCCCCGGCTTATGGTTCCTTTGCAACGTACGCCGGGTTGTTGGGTCGAAGAATTACCATCTGTATTATGGAGCATCAACACCACACCCAACAGATCAACAGGATACACACCGTTCTTTATGGTCTACGGAGCGGAGGCGGTTCAACCCAGTGACATCCGTCATGACTCACCTCGTGTAGCAGCTTATGTTGAAGCGAACAACGAGGTAGCACGGCAAGATGCTTTGGACTTGTTGGATGAAGAGCGAGACATAGCGGCCGCCCGTTCGGCGATTTACCAGCAAGATCTCCGTCGCTATCATAGTCGCCGAGTTAGAACGAGAACCTTTCAAGAGGGATATTTGATACTTCGGCTCATCCAAGACCAGACTGATATGCACAAGTTATCCCCACCTTGGGAGGGACTTTTCGTGGTCAGCAAGAATCTGCACAATGGGTCATACTACCTGATCGATATTCGAGAGCATAAAGACTCACGCACGTTAGAGGAGGAGACCAACAGGCCGTGGAACATAGCTCATCTTCGGCCTTACTATACCTGAGCCATCGGCTCTACCTATGTACATGTTATGACAATGTATATATTATGATCAATGCAATAAACCGGAACCTCAGCTAAAGCGGGGTATCTGTTATTTTTACATCATGTGTGGTTACACGGAGTTTTTGTCTTAAAGCGGCCTCCGGTTTACCCCTTGAGTTAGCTTCTCAAAGCTTTATATCATGTCACTTGGGGGCCTGGTCATGTCCAAACCAATGCAACATCTTTTGATAGGCGAAAGCCACAGAATCACTTGGGGACTTGGTCACGTCTGAACCAGTCACGCCTCTTGATCGGCCTAAGCCCACAGAATCACTTGGGGGCTTTGGTCGAACCCGAACCATCGCTACACTTCTTGATCGACATAATGCCACTGAATCATTTGGGGACCTGGCTGACTTGAAGCATAGCTACGCCTTCTTGGGGGATTGGTCGTGTACGACCATGGTAATGCCACTTGATCGGCTCAACAGCCCTTTTTTCCAAATGGTTTTATCTTTGCCTTTGCTTGAATTATGTTTCTCTTTGGATAAATTTTTCTTTTGTTGTGTTTTTAAACCGACAATTTCCAAACCGGTTCGACTGTCTATTGACGGAACACGATCAACTCTTAATCCGGAGACTATTTGCCCGGTTTGATTTATTTTGTTATACATCCTATTATGGAGTAACGCCGGTGTTTATGATAACCCGGAACGGTTTATCTGGTAAACCGACATTATATGCATAGGAGCTGTTTTCTCCTTCAACGGCATGGGTTTCTTAAACTCCGCTTCAAGATTGGCCGCGCCAACTTCATGCCCCATAATAGCAGATTTTTTGACTGCAGAAGGTAGCTCGGTGATTGATCATCCACAGGAGCACAAATTGCAATAGCTATGCACGAAGGCATATCAAAATCAAGTGTATCAGCTACCCTATTACAAGGCAACATGGTGCCCAAATACGATCATTGTTTTTCTGCGGCATGCAAAGGAGCAGTAATTTAAACCGGTCTCCGGTTCATGCTTGGTCACCTACTTGGCCTGAAGGTTGCGGGTCATCCCGCGCCACTTCAACTTCTGCTTCTCTACCCAGCGGCTGGAAATCAACAGTTGTCCAGTCGATTCTAGTTAATGCTTGAAAGATAGCTTCATCATTGATCAGCAACGACGGTTCAATGTCAGGAGTGTAAGTATGCTTACGGATTGGGGGTATCAGATTCTCCACTTCAGGGATGGGTGCAGCCACTCGTTTGTTTTGCTCGTCATATTGGGCTTGATAGTGAGACAAGTCTGCTTCTTCAACCAATTGACAAGCCCGAGGGCGCACTTCCCGGTTTATCGCTCGAAGATCCGCTTCACTGAACTCGGTCCCGTCTTCCTTCAAGCTGGGGGTAGCCCTGGGCCGCTTCAACAGGATCGAAATCCGGCACCCACGCTTTTGCCCGGATTAAGGCATTAATAGCATCGGTTCGAGCAGCAGATTTCTTCAGCTCTTCAACTAGGGCAGGAAGCATAGACAATCTCTTTATAGTGTCATGGATCAATACAGGCGCCGGATTGTTGTGAGAAGCAGTGCAGATGATCCGTTGTGCACCAGTATACAATTGTTCTATCAATGTATAGGCGGCCTTCAGTTTCTTCCGCACATCTGGCCCCAAGTGACCAATACGTGTCCCTGTATCAATCAAAGGATTAACAAACCGGCAATTATATGAGAAAGCCTCGTTACTTCAGAAATTCAGAAGACTTACCAAAGACAGCAGCGGTCATGGCATGCACTTGCCGCTTTATGCTGGTTAGTTCATCTACTACCGGTTTGAGTGCAGCTTCGGCATTCTCTGCTCGCTGTGTTAAAGCGGATTTTTCCGTGGCCCAATCCGCCTGCTCTTTGTTGTAGCCCTCCTTAAGCTTTTCCATGACACTTAAAGCGCTGGTTAATTCCTCTTTTGCCTTGGAGGTTTCGGCTTGTTGGGACTTCAAATTCTCTTGCAGATCGGCGATTTGGCTTTCTCTTTTGCCCAGCTCAGCCTGCATACAGATAATAATATGATTCAGGTGACGATATAGAAGCAAAGTACCAACCACATAACAAGTTATGCCCTCGGTACTTGGGGGCTAATGCATATTTGCTCTTCGTCCTACAAATTCTTATAAAGTCCCAAGCTCAATACAAGCATTCAACTTGGCACTTGGGGGCTAATGGCTATTTGTTTAGTCCTTATTCATGCTGCAAGGTTTATTACCTAAAGTACCGGTTTAGCTGCATCAAGTCGAACCAGCCCTTGGGGGCGACATCAGCAAAATTCAGATATATAGCAATTCATATTGGCAAGTCCCGGTTTAAGTTGAGATCTTAAACCGGCCCTTGGGGGCTAGGGGAGTTGACAGATTGAAATGTACAGACAGAGAAGCATATGGAAGTTACCTCATATTTGTCTTTCATCATATTCACCAGACCGGCTTCATAGTCACGGCTGGTATATAGCCGGTTCAGATAGCCGGAATGGAGATCTTGGGCATTCAGAGCAGCATAAGTTGCCAGATCAGCATTCCATTTGCCTTTGCCAATAGCAGCAAATTCCTCTTTGGCAGTGTGTCTGGATAAAGCGACGGGATTGCCTAGCTCTGTGCGACCAATGCCAGTAATAACAACGTCATCATCTTTTGCTTCGCTGGTTTGCACTGGGGCCGTCGGCTTATCAGTAGGTTTTGATGGACTAGTGGATCTGTCAATCCGGACGGGACTTGTGGGCTGATCAACAGGACCTGAGGCGTCAACATGTGTCTCTTCAGCAACAAAGTTATCATCTTGAGGTGGTGCGTCGTTTGGCGCATCCTCACGAATAGCCGCTTCAAGATCTGGTATGCTGTCCGGTTCAGGAGCGGCACTTTCCTCTGCCGCTTTGTCCAGACGAGCCTTGTTGCTTAGCCTAGGCTTGGCCCTGAAAAGGAATAAGAAAATATCAGTACAACATATGTTACAAAGTCATACATCCGAAATATTATAAGAAATATAGCTCACCCAAGCACCGTTTTGAGTGGTGGAAGCTGAGTAGCTGATGACTCGCCAGAAGACGAATGAGAAGTACCCTGATAATCGGAGTCAGATGGATTAAGAGGTTGACGAAAACAACCCGCTTTAGGACAAGCATTGACAAGAGAGTTAGAGACCTCTGAACAGCGTTTCCGAACTGGACTGTTCGGTAAACCGGCGGAGGAAACTACCTGGCCGCTGTGCCGGGTTGTGCGACGAGCTTCGTGCTGTTGTGTCTTCATAAGAAAGTGCGGGTCTAAATAAGCAAGAGGATGAGAAAATTTAATTTTTCGGTTTGCCCGACGGATTTTTAATGAGGGCAAGGGGTTTGAATCGGAGGAGAGAGAGATTACCTCTACAGCATCAACAAGACTGACTTCGGCGTCATCCTGGCAATGATCATTATCAATAAGGTGTGTAAAAAATAAACCAAGTGAGTCAAGCTCTACCTCAAGGTCCGGATTACCCACATCATCGTCAGCTGGTGGATCGGAGGATGCAGTGGTTTTCTTCTTGTTTGCAGGCCTTTTCACAACTCTAGTCTTTGGCCGGGTTGGTTTTTCCGGTTTCTCTGGCTTTTCCGGTTTCTCCTGTGGAAGTTTCTTGCTCCAAAATGGATCATCGCCCTATTTGAAAGATGTTGATATTAAATAATTAGTAAACTGAGCAAAGACAGATTCAATAAAAAAGGTATGAAGTATGAATCTTACAGCTGGCGGTTTGTTAGTGGCACAAAAGGGAAGCAGGCCGGTTTGAGCACAGACAGCTTCCGGTTCGTTCAACATCTTCTTCACAGCCTCTGTAACTTCCTCGTCTGTGAGCTGGATGTTAATATGTCGCAGTGGTTCGTCGACACTGCCAGTGTACTCTCACATCAAACCGGAGCGCTGGCTTAAGGGCAATATGCTCCAAGATATCCAACAGCGAGCAAGATCGACCCCTGTTAAACCATTAGCCATGAAGGCCCTGAGCTTAGATAATTGAGGAGCATATTTGCTTCTCTCCTTGGCAGTCAACCTCTGTGGAAAGGGATGCGTATTGCTCAGCCGCTCTGGACGATAACCAGGCAAAGGATTTTCCTCAGAAGGAGAGGTATCTTTGCAATAAAACCATGTTTGATTCCACTCTTTGGGATGGTTGTGCAGTTTGGTGTGAGGGTAAGTGACTTCTTTCCTTTTTTGAATCGCTACACCGCCTAATTCTGTATTGGAACCGTCAGTAAACTCTGTGCGGCGGTTTAGATGGAAGCAGTCTCTGAATAATTCAACTGTGGGTTCCTCTTGAAAGAACACCTCACAGAGCACTTGGAAATGACAGATGTTGGTCACGGAGTTGGGGCCAGTATCCTATGGACGGAGTTGGAAATTGGCTAGGACATCCCGGTAAAATTTTGAACCCGGAGGGTTGAAGCCCCGGGCCAGATGATCAGCAAAAACAACAACTTCTCCCTCTTGAGGAGTGGGAGGACATTCCGGGCCAGGGACCCTCCAGTGAATGATATCTTGTCTGCTTAAAGCGCCAGTTTTGACTAAGTTGTTAAGCTGAGTTTCAGTCACACGAGAAGGGACCCAGTTGCACTCATATACTTGCTTGGCCATAGTGCAGTCTGCAAGGTAATAATTACCGGTTCAAGAATATATTGGGAAGGCAGATGTTGATATATACGTTTGCTAAACCAGAGACAGTTATTTACAAACCGGAGTTTGCAAAGCGGTGGTGTCTACCTAAGGGTTTCTGGCGGTTCAACAAGGGGACTAATGTCATATACCAGTTTGGCAATTTTTTCTACAAGGTTAAACCGCCCGGTCTAAACATTGAAACAGTCGAGATTGCAGATAAGTATGCAAAAACAGGTTTCACAAGATTATACTACATCGTTGGATCTAGAACATGTTCATAAAAGGGGTAAATATTCAAGGCCCAGAAGGAGCAGTGCTGAATCAATGAGTCATCGCTACAGATAAGATCTATGGCCTTAATAGGCGGAAGTGAAAACAAACAATAAAAGCTACTGCTATACAAGGGCAAAGATTCACAGACTCGTCCAGAGATCTAGTATATGAACAAGAGGCAGGTGATGAACACTAAAGAACATGGAAACCCTAGAACAGATCTATAAGGAAAAGGATAGAAGACTTACCGGAGCTGAGGACGACGCGGAAGATCGCCGCGGTGTGGTATGCTCAGGGTGATGCAGCGGCCAGAGTTGATGCAGAAGTTGACGGCGGCGGCGGAGCTATGAAGCTAGGCGACACGAGGAAGACGAAGAAGAAGGGCACAAAGGGGAGAAAAGAAATGACCCTTCAGTCCTATTTATAAAGAAGGGGACATGTGTCAGGCGCGAGAATCAAGGGGCCATGAGTTTAGAAACGAAACTGTCGCCTCGATTCTCGCAGATCTATTAAATAAAGAGGTATCATGGATAGTTTCTTTATGACAGATGACGTCACTCCGGTTTACAGCAATCAGGGAAGATGACATCAGGGCGGTTCACCAAACTATAAGAAGATGTTGAAGATGAAGTTTTTACTAAGGATTGACATGAACCTGTTCAAATCAATCTGGGGCCTAATGTTGGGGATATTACTACTGGGCGTAAACCGGTCAGGACAGGCCGGGTTAACTTCATCAGTAGCTAAGTATGTTGAAGCCCATGAAGGTAGATGAGGGCTTAAGGCCCATAGTCGGTTTAAAAGCCTGTAGCCGTAAACCGGCGTCGATATGTAACTTGTATTGTAAGTTAGGAATAAGTAGAGACCAAACCGGACACATCTATGAGCCGGTGTTGGGACTCTATAAAACGACGGGTGTCACCCAAGTATATAAGGGGACGACCCGACGGCGGTTCAAGGACAACAGACAACAACTCGAGACTTAGGCGAAGCTTGTTTGCTCCCTAGTCATCGAAACCCCATCAATTCCATCACAACTAGACATAGGCTTTTACCTTCATCGAAGGGGCCGAACTAGTATAAACTCCCTTGCGTTCCTGTGTCCGCTTTAACCCCTTCAAGCTAACCCGTAGTGATGGCTCCACGACTAAGTCCTTTCCTGAGGACATCTGCCGTGACAAAACCACGACAGTGGATCTGACCCGCACCATCAACCACACTTCGACGCCAAATTCACCGAGGCATCACCGCCGGCACCTCACACGTAGGTGGTCGGGCGCCCGCTGCTCGCGAGGGCCCTGCCTAGCCGAGCCTCGCAACGCCGCCGCCTCCATGGCTGCGCATGCGCTGCCGCCTCCAACGAATTCAGCGCACCACCCACATCCACTCTCCCGCTGCACCCCTCGTGCAGATCCAGGGGACCGCCGTCGTGCCTCCCGCCGTGAACCAGCCTCCCGCTGTACCCGACCGGGAGCCGTCCAACACGCCAGATCTGGCCTGAGCAACCTCGGATCAGCGCAAGGGAGGACAGCCGGCCTGCCGACCCGACGCCGACCAAGAGCGCCACCACTGCGCCACAGGCCGGACGATGTCGTGCCTAGCCGAGCAGGGCCGCGCCGCGCTGCCCGGAGTAGGGCACCGCCAACCCCAGACACCGCCGGCTCGCCCCGCGCCACCCGGAGCAAGGCCACGCCGCGCCGCCCAGACCCACGTGTGTGCCGCGCCTCGCCAGAGCCACCCCCGCCCACCGCCCGCCAGCACGCGACGACCACGCCGGCGAGAATACCTCCGCGACAGATCTGGGCGTCCCGCGCCGCCTGGAGCCTGGAGAGGAGGGGAGAACCCCGCCGCCGCCGACACTCCCGGGCTTTGCCCAGCGTCGTCCCTATGGCGGCGGCGATGGGTTGGGGAGGCGGGGTGGGAGGACTGGCGGCGGCGCGATTAGGGTTCCTCCCGGGCCGCTCGCGGGAGCGGCACGGGGACGCGGGGGAAGACCACTATCATGTATGATCATTCACGCTTAATCCCCTGTGAAGGTTGAAGTCCCAGAAGAAAGTGAAAATTTTGAAATGGGCCAGCCCAAGCGCAGAGGGGGTTGTGTGCCGGTTTATAAACCACACAGCGCCATTTTTTTTTTTGAGAACCAAAAAAAAAAAAAGACGGACGCGTGATGGGCTGTGGTGCTTGGGAATATTCAAGCATGGCTGGGCCGACCCACGGATCATGGTCCAAACGCATGATTTCATTCACCTGGGCGCATCAGTCTTCTAGTATATAAAAGGGGCGAAGAGGCAGGCCGCAAAATCTAGATCCCGCACCCCTTATCGCCGCCGCCGCCCCTTCCCCAAACCAACCCGCACCTCCTCCCACTCCCCCCTCCTCACGAATCCTCTCTTGCATCTTGAACAAATCCAGCTTCCACCCCGTTCGGTCTTCCTCCCTGCCAGAGGTAAGCTTGGATCCGACATGCTCGCCTGCCGTATGTTTACATTTGTGGATTTAAGTGGAAGGGGTTTCTACGATTCATTTTTGTTATCTCGTTCGATCACGAGGGCGAAGTGAGAAGTATATAATCTTGTGTTCTTTTTTGTTTTTCTGAGCAGAATTTCTAATCTTTCGCTGAAAATTCTAATCTTTGTTTTCTCGTATGATTCGATAGGCCATGTTCTCCCGGCAGTTCATCAACCTGGTGGTGAAGGATTTTCGAGTCGGCGGCTCGTATTGGCTTAGCCGCTTGATGCCCGAGGAGAATATCTTCTACCCCTCAGCGGCAGAGGCAATTACGGCACACGCGGAAATCAATAAGATCTCCCTTCCGTATCGGAGCACCCTGGATCTCACGCCGCCGGTTGTCAGTTTCAAAACATCCCGCACAAACTATTCGACGCTAGAGTTCATGCCTTTCTATGGACGAGGTGGTGGCCAAGGCAAGATCGTCGCGGTCGACATGGCTGGGCAAAGCGTGCTGTATGACGCCGACGCTCCTGGCGGCTCCATTGAGATGTTGCCCCGCCTCAACGCCTCCAAGTGGTGGAGTCCCATCTCCCTCTGCGTCAAGGCCAACGCCAATGGTGACCAGGACTCTCTCTACGCCATCAACAGGGCCTACCCCAGTGAATTTGAGGCTCTTGTCCATTGCAACCCATATGGGCTTGGGAGGTGCGATGAAAATAAGGCTTGGCACTGGCGGAAGCTCCCGCTGCCGCCCTACCTTGAGCATCCAGACTGCGAAGACCGCACAATCCAGTCATACACGCTGCTTGAAGACGGCAAGACCATCTGCTTCTCTTCAGTCCGTGACAAAGGTGGCTTTGGCACCTACTTCTTTGACACGTCCAACCACCAGTGGGCCAAGGCAGGCAGCTGGGTGCTGCCCTTCTATGGTCGTGCTCTGCAAGTCCCAGAGCTCCATGGCCTCTGGTTTGGCATCGGTGACAACCAGCATGAGCTCTGTGCCGTTGACCTATCTTCTCTAGACTGTGCTCCCGAGGTGCTGCACAGGTGGCAAAGCTCCAACCCTCCCAAACACTGGCTCTTGATTGGTAGCAGCATGGTGTACCTGGGGGCCAACAGGTTTTGCGTGGCCAAAACCTTTGGCGTTTATAGCAAACCCCAGAAGCATGATGAAGAACTAGCACCTCATACGGCTGCTATCCTCACTGGCGTGGAGATTGTGAATGGAGAAGCAAATAAAGGCAAGCTGCGCATGGTCGAGCACAAGAGCAGAACATACGTCTTTGAGCGCTGTGGCATTATGTCTGTGTTCTAGCTGTCTGCTTCTATCCTCATCAGTGTGGAGACTGTGAACGGAGGAAAAAGAAAATAAAGACTTGCTGACTGTATGGTCGAGCACAAGAGCAGAACTTACATCTTTGAGCGCTGTGGCATTGTGTCTGTGCTATAACTGTCTGCTTCTATCCTTGTCAGTGTGGAGATTGTGAAAGGAGGAGAAAATAAAGACTTGCTGAACGGATGGTCAAGCACAAGAGCAAGAACCTGCATCTTCGAATGTATCTGTATCGCTCCGTATGTTATCCTGGTAGCAAGGTTAAAGTTCCAACTCCATCAACGTAATATGAAACTTTCTTCTAGTAGTATTTATCATGATTTTCCTTTTACATCTTCATAAATGTGAGTATATGATCGCTTTAACTTGGAAATTTTATAAAGAGTCTGTCCACCATGTATTATTTTCCTAGAAAGAAACTACTAGTAGTTTTGAGTATAGCCTGTGGTACATAGCTTTTGCCTCTGGCCAGATTGAGCTGACCTCAACCATCTTACCGATCAAGGATTTGGAGTGCAAGCATCTGAGCCTGGTGCTGTCCAATTCTCAACCTCGGTTCATTGTTTTTATAGGTTGGCTACCATGCAGTTTGCTTCTAACCATGACAAGTTGATCCTCTTTGATTATTAGCCAGCTGCTGAGGCTCTCCAAACAGCAGCTCTCCAAACTAAACTGCTGACTTGTTAGTCTGCTTTTTGTGCCCGAACGTTCTGAATCCAATATTCATGCATGTCTCTGTCTCCAAAACAGTGCATGAACTGTCTTCATCTCGGAAGTATGGCTTCCCTCTCCACAAGTTTAAAAAGATTTGCTTACCTTTCTAAACTAGATGATACCCTGCCCATTGCGGCCGGAAATTAAGAAATGATTTATAGAGATATGAACAAAAAAGATAAATGGTAGTGTGAGATATTTATCAGTTGGCACATTCCAGTGCAGAAAATATAAAATTGATACATCTTCTCAAACTCCAATGTCCTCAAAGTACTGTTGCAGCGTACATGCAGTGGCGGAGCCAGGATTGAAGCAAGCCCCGGGCCCAAAAAAAAATTTTCACTGGCTTCAATGTGACTCACCGTGAGGACGGTAGTGGAACTACATAGATCAATGATTTGCAATAATAGAATAAGGAAGGGAACAACACAGTATTTAATTCAGGACAGTGAGAAAGGTAACCGACGCCCCGGTCGCTCCCCCGCGGGCGATCTGGGCGTGCCGCGAGCCGCCGCAACCCGCCGTCTCGACGGGCTGCACCGGCACAGCACGCGTTACTTGTGAGCTGGGTCAGTCCTGATGGATCCCAGCTTCGCGGGCTCGCGGCCGTACTTGTCCCACGCTAAGGCCAACTCCACCGCGCGACCCCAAACGGACGTCTGGATTGGCCTGAATCTGTCATTTTGGGGCGCCGATGGGTACGTCCGTGTCCGGCTGTGTCCATTGGGTCGTGCGTGCGCCCACCGCGCGGCCGCACCCCAAATCTTGTCCGGGGTGGACGGGATTAAAAATAATAATTAAATAACTAAAAAAGCAAATAAACGCATTTAAAAAAAACATAAAACATATATATGAGTTGGCCACAAAACGGCCCAGTTTCAACGGCCACTTAAAAGGCCCAGATTCATAATTAACATAATAAGAAAATAAAAAAAAATTCCTCCCGCGCGCTCCTGCCGCGCCCGTCGGTGTCGTGGCCGTCGCCGTCTTCACTGGCCGCCAGTGTCGTCGTCGTCGCTGACGAGGTCGACGTACTTCGGCGGCGTCCAGAGGTGGGCCGGCGGTGCGTGGTGGACGGGGGCGTGCTGGACGGCCGGAGGTGCCTGCACTACCTCCTCCCGCGGCGACGCCTCCCGCTCCGGAGTGGGGCACCAGTTCACGCCCACGTCAGCGGCCATCTCCGGCGCAGTGCACGACCAGCCCCACCCCTGGCCCAGAAGCTTCTCAAACGGCGGCTCCTCCGTGGCGGCCGCCAGCTGCAGCTCCGGGAAGGCGACGTCCCCGTCGGCAGAGAGAGCCATGGCCTCCTCCAGGCCGTGCCACTGCCGCTCGTCGTGCGTGTTCATGGAGTCGTCCATGACACGCTGCATGAGACGGGCCTCCTCCTCCGCTGTCATGCGAGGAGGTGGAGGGGGCGACGGAGACGGCGACGGCGACGGCGTGGGCGTCAGGCCGCGCACCCGCGTACGCCCGCGCGCCTCTGCACGTGGCCTCCGCGGCCCCGACACGGTGCCGGCGAAGTACGACGCGCGCCGCGTGTTGTGCTCGTCCTGGAGCCATGTGTCCCAGAGCGGCGAGTCGGGGGCATACCTGTGGTCGTAGTACAGGTCGTCGCGGAGGAGGAGGCAGCGGCGGTTGATCTCATCGCGCCATGCACGGCCGGTCGCCGGCACTGGCGGGATGGGGACCCGGTTCGCGGAGAGGTGCCACCCGTTGGGGGGGGGGGGCGTCGCTCCACGGGACCGGCGTCCTCGTCTCCCAATACCTCCGGCACACGTCCGGGCAGATGTACTGTCGGTCGCGCTCGCCGGAGGGCCTAGGGGCAATGGTGAAGGGGGCCGGCGCGGGGGCCCAACGGGAGGAGCGCGGCGGAGACGCGGGCTCCTCCTTCTTCACGGAGCCGCGGCGGCGCCCCGAGGAGGAGCCGGCCTCGCGGTCGTGCTTGCCCTTGCCGTTCCAAAAGCCCATGGCGAGGTGGGCGGCCGACGAGCTTGAGGAGGAGTCGGGCTAGGATTTCTGCGCTGTTGGGGTTCGAGGAGGCCGCTGGGTGGCGTGGGGCAGTGTGGACGACGACCCGTCCACGCTTCCCACTTAAAGAAGGACGGCGACCGTTCGACGTGCGGGTGACATGTGGGGCCGCCCGCTCGTGCGCATTGATATGGGCGGGTGGGAGGTAGGTGGCCGTCTCTCTCCTCGCCGCCGCAACCCGCCGTCTCTCTCCTCGCCGCCGCCGACGAGCGCCGCCGGGCAAAGCCCGTTCAGCGTCGGTGACGGCGGGTCCTACTCCTCTCTCCTTGGGTCGGGGTCGCGAGGTGGCCGCTCATCCTGGCAGAGGCGCGAGGCCACGCGGCTCGACGGGCTGCACCGGCACAGCACGCGTTACTTGTGAGCTGGGTCAGTCCTGAATCCTAATGGATCCCAGCTTCACGGGCTCGCGGCCGTACTTGTCCCGTGCTAACGCAACTAGTGTGCGAGGGCCGCGGCATGGTCGCAACCGGCAGTCCGATGCAGCAGGCGCACGTTATCCCAGCGCGGATCTGTAGCGCACGCACGGACGCGGGCCTCTACGCGGTTCTGCTCGGCGGTGGCCTGGTGCCGGTGTGCGAGCGGCCAGAGTCTTGGAACCGACCACTGTCTACGGTATGCCAGACAGTCGGATCTGTAGTCAGGCGGCCGGTACGTTGCCTTGATTCAGATCTGGAAAGCTTGGTGGTGGTGATCCAGATCCGGTTGGCCTGTTTGGTGGTGACTGACCTCCTACGGCTCCACGACGGCGGTGGTCATCCGAAGGTCTTAGGGAGGGTTCATCTCTCGAGATCCGGTGGTTGACTTCGGCGGTAAGATGCAAAACTACGGACGGCGGCTTGATGCATAGGGATGGTTGTGCAGCGGTGATGACACATTGCATGTACTGCTGGGATTGCGGAAAAATGATGGCGACAACACATGAGTGACTTTGATGGTGGTGCTATTCGAGCACCCGGTCTAGAGCTCTGGGGTGAAAGCCTAGGTTCGGCCGGAGTTGGTCATATCTGGCAATGGCGATGTTTTTTACGTTGTTACCTGTTGAAGGCATTGCTCGAACATGCTTCAGACTGATTCTTCAGGGTGAAAACCTAGATTCTGGCCTTTATGGCTGCATCCGGTGACGATGACGCTTGAGCGTCGCTCCCTTCCTGAAGGCAGGCGTTGTTGTTGAAGACCTCATATATGGTAATTGTGGTGTCATGATATGGTTGGTGCAGATATGGTCATTGTTGTAGTTTTGGCGATCGCTGATCTAATTGCTTTGGGACTTTTTTATTTTTTTCCTCGCCTGTGCATAGCTTTGGTCTTATGACTTTGCTAATTGCCGACGTGTTTGTGTGTGTTGGTGTTGGCTGTGTGCATCTTAGCTATGCAGAGGCCGGGTGTGGGCTTTGTGTGTGTTTGTATCTTCTTGATGCTTCATTTTGAGTCAATAAAATCCACCCATTGTCGAAAAAAGGACAGTGAGAAAAAAAATGTTAACCGGCTCTTACCTAACGAATGACCTACAAACACCAAAAAAGTCGTCGTTGATGATTCATAAGAAAAGAACAATCAACTGGTAAAGAAAAAAGGGTAATTAAATCACACAAAGTAAAAAAATGCTTTAGAAAAACAGGATATATGAGATACAACATGGTAAAAACAAATGCCATAGTAAAAAAAAAATCTGAATATACACTTGTGACCAGCATTTTGAGAGAATAGCTGCGCAAAAATAAGAGCTAAAAATGGCAGAAGCCCAAAACATGCAAAATTTGACACCCCTCGTCCTAATTTCAACTTGCAAGAAGTAGGTCAAGCAGGGAAAGGCTACATGAAATAAAACAATTATAAGACAGCAAACACAATATAAACTGCATTGCTATATATAAGAACACGATAACTTGTTGCACATCTAGAAAATATAAAAAAATAAGAAATATAATTAGGTTAGTCAATTTTGAGACATACCTTTGCGTACCCAGTTGCTTTGCATGGCGGTGTAGCAAGATCCTACAATCAGAAATTAAGAAATATACATGGGTTTGTGCTGAAAATTAGGCTTCCTTATTAGTCTGACACGAAGATGAGGCTCAAACAAAAAGTATAAAAATAATATAATAGACCTATCTGATTATTGGACCAATGCTAATTATTTTGTACTTTTAAGAGGAACCTGCTGTTATGATAAAATAGAAGTCCATCCTTGAACTACCACGTCATTAATTAGAAGCCTCTGTGACACCTTTCACATAGTTGTTTCAGTTGGGTGCTTGCAACCTTTGGTCATACACCTGCAGGATAAGCATAAATAGCAGTAGAAGATTGAAATAATAAATAGTTGCTGAGAAATCAAATCAGAAAAACCTAAAAAAATGTGAAGCGAACTGGCATCCATGCGTTTCGAGGAAAAGATTTGCCTCAATTGATTAGACCATACTATACTAACCTAAAGAAACAACCATATTTGCACAGAATTAAGCGTCCTAATACAGAATGTGGTTAAGAAACAAACCAATTTCGTGTGATTGTGGGAATTCCCTTTCCTAGTATTTCTCCAATTCTCCTTTGACACATGCATGAGATTTTGTGTTGGTTCTCTCGGGAAGCAATCTGTAATTATAAAGAAGATTAGCTCCTGTGTTTTTTTTTGCGGGGGCTCCTGTGTTTACGTCAGTAGTATTAAGCACAAGTAGATATCCTCCCCCGTTCCAATTCTCTTCATGATGCCTTGTGCAATCACATCTCGGCCATCTATAATTGCCCTCCAAATTTGCGAGGGGTGTGCCCCCAAATCAGCATCTAAGAAAGAAACAGAGGGGTAGTATGCCGCCTTAAGTATCCTTGCGCTCAACGTCAAAGGCCCCTCAATCAGTCGCCAAGCTTGTCTTGCAAGGAGTGACAAGTTGAATAATTCGATGTCCCTAAAGCCCAGACCACCCAAAGATTTTGGTTTAGTGCATACATCCCACGAAACCCAGCAAGGTTTCCTCTTTCCCCTCTTGCTGCCCCACCAGAACTGTTGAATCATTGACGTCACGTTCTTACAAATACCACGTGGCAATCTAAAGCATGCCATAGGGTAAACATGAATTGCTTGGGCAACAACCTTTATCAACACTTCCTTTCCTGCATATGATAATAATTTCTCCATCCATCCTTTAATCTTCTCCCAGACTCTGTCTCTCAAATATTTTAAAGTCCCATTCCTTGAGTGACCTACATCAGTGGGCATGCCTAGATATCTCTCACTTAATTGTTCATTGTGCACATTAAGAGAATTCTTTATATCATCTCGAACAGACTGGGGACATCCCTTACTAAAAAAGATTGATGATTTTTCATTGTTGACCCTCTGACCAGAAGCATCACAATAAGTAGTCAACATGTTTGACACTGTGGTCGCCCTCTCATTACTCGCCTTGAAAAGCAGCAGGCTATCATCAGCAAAGAGAAGATGGTTAACAACCGGAGCTGTCGGAGCCACCTGTACTCCCAAAAAATGTGATGATTGAGTTCAAATTTCAAGAGGCACGAAAGTCCCTCCCCTGCAATCAAAAAGAGATAAAGGGAGATTGGGTCTCCTTGTCGAATTCCCCTGGTGGGTTTGAACTGGTCTAATTGCTCACCATTGAATAAAACTAAAAAAGAAACTGATTTGATCATCCCCATTACAACTTCAATCCAGGCTCTAGCCAAACCAAGCTTGCTCATGATTGCCTCCAAATATGCCCATTCAAGTCTGTCATAAGCGTTCATCATATCCAATTTCAAAGCACAATGACTATTAGATCTAGCCTTGCTCCTTTTCATAAAATGCAAACATTCATAGGCACATATAATATTATCTGTGATCAATCTCCCAGGAACAAAAGCTGACTGCTCTTCAGAAATAATGTCTGGCAGGATTTGCTTTAACCCATTCGCCACCACCTTTGATGCAATTTTAGACAGAACATTGCACAAACTTATAGGCCTGAAATGAGTTAGAAGGGTTGGGTTCATTACCTTCGTTATTAAGACCAAAAAAGTATCATTTGTGCTCTATGAACTTTCTTCCCCCTTGACGATGCGCAGCACCGCTTTTGTTACCTCATCACCACACACGTCCCAATGCCTCTGATAAAAGTGTGCAGGAAAACCGTCCGGTCCAGGGGATTTAGTTGGGAACATTTGAAATAGCGCCACTTTTACCTCGTCACTTGTATATGGAGCACCAAGAGCTCCATTCATCTCGGATGTGACTTTGTGAGGAACATGCTCCATTACAACCTCCATATTTGTTACTCCTTCAGACCTGTACAAGTCTTTGTAAAAATTTGAAACAAGGATTTTCAGCTCGGCAGGGTCATCCACCGTGACACCTAGAGCATTGGACAGTGATTTGATCATATTCTTCTTCCTCCTCATGCTTGCCCTTAAATGAAAAACTTTGTGTTTTTGTCCCCAGCTGTTAACCATTCAGTTCTAGATCGTTGGCGCCAGAGAATCTCTTCCCTATGGTACAGTTCAACAAGCTGCTCATGTACTTTTTGTTCGGCATGACTTGGGCCTGTGCGTGCTGGGTCACCTCGCAATCTCCCATGCTCTAACTTTAATTTCTTTATCTCACTCCGGACCGATCCGGAAGTATCTCTATCCCAACGCCTCAAGCTCTGAGATAGTGCAGCCAACTTTTGCTTAATGTCTTCTACTCGACAGATTGGTTGACCCGCCGCCCAAACTCCATGTACTTCCTCTTTCCACTTTTCATGGGTCTCCCATGATACTTCATATCTGAAAATTTTATTTGCAGCTCTTGGTGGGTTTTGTGCACTGTTGGTTTCAAGGTGAATTGGACAGTGGTCAGACGTAGCCGCGTCCAAGTGTGTCAAGCTTGCATTAGGAAACAAGGAAAACCAGTCCGCCGTAGCTAGAGCTTTGTCCAGTCTAACTCTGGTATAAGATCCACCCGCTAATTTCTTCTCAAAAGTCCAGAATCTGCCCTTGAAGCCTAAATCCATCAGCATGCACGTGTCAACCACATCACGAAAGGCTTGAATTTGGGCATTGCTTCTCTGTCCCACGCCCTCGTGTTCATCTGGACGAAGAACCTCATTAAAATCGCCTATGCACAGCCATGGAAGGCTGCTTGAAGCACATATCTTTTTTATAGTGTCCCATGTATGATGGCGCAAATGAGTTTGAGCCTCGCCATACACTACTGTCATTCTCCATGGGTCCAAACCTGGGTCACGAACCTCAACATCCACATGGTAATCCGAATACCCATCAACGTCAACCTTTATTGAATTATTCCAAAAGAGGCCAATGCCTCCACTTCTACCGAGATGTCCTCGTAAAAGGACTTAGTCGTGGAGCCATCGCTACGTGTTAGCTTAAAGGGGTTAAACCGTACAAGGGACACGAGAGTTTTTATACTAGTTCGGCCCCTTACGATGAAGGTAAAAGCCTACGTCTAGTTGTGATGGAATTGCTGGGTTCGATGACCAGAGAGCGAATACGCTTTGCCTGAGTCTCGAGTTGTTGTCTGTTGTTCTTGAACCGCCGCCGGGTCGTCCCCTTATATACATGGGTTGACGCCCGTCGGTTTACATGAGTCACTAAAAAATTCAGAAAAGCTGAGGAAGAAAATGTTGAAGAGATTGTTGAGAGGCTCCTCGAGCCGAAGCTCGAAGGAGAAGCAGAATGAAGAGAATAAAAAGCCCAAGTACAATCTTCCTCGCACCATGGAGGTTCGGCCGTGTGAATGGCCTTGTGATGCATTCTTGAGGGCCGCTGGAATTTACGATGACTTTTATTATTTGGCTAAGAATGCAGGCATCACCGACTGCATCCATGACCAGTGTGAACAGTATCTCCTACTCACTAATATTTTCGTGCAAAACTTTTATTTCCATGCTAGGAGATCACCACTTTCGGTGGACTTTTATTTATATGATGAGTTTAAGGAGATGTCACTCTATGATTTTTGTGTGATTTGCAAGTTGCCCTTTGAGGGCAATGTTGAGGAACCACGTCCTAATGATGTGGATGAATTTATTGATAAAATTGCTTTAGGGGAAACGAGAAAAGTGTCAGATGCAAGGATTACTAGTGTATATTTTCCTGTTGTACGTTACTATGCAATATTTGCTAGTAGACGTTTAATTGTTCGCGGGAACAGTGGGGGCCTCAGTGCTCCTGACCTTGCTATTTTGCGCCATGCCTTACTTCGTGATAGAACTTTCAGTTTAGGTGCTATAGTTGCTAAATGGTTCAGTCTGAACCGTTCAAAGGGCCCCATTTTTGAAGGTATCTTTGCTTCACGCCTTGCTAAACACTTTGAGATACCTATTAGGCATTACGAGAAAGAGGAAAAGGTGATGCCCACTATTTTCTTAGACTATAAGAGTATGGTAGCACATGATTTTATTGTTAAAGATAAGAAGAAGAGACTTAAGTATAACTTGGTATTTAGTAAAACTACTTGTGAGACTATTACCTTGCCTGCAACATCTTTGTTTAACATACATTCAGACACATACCTCAACATGACCGATGACATTTATGCATACTGGGAGCTGACACGAGCCCTAGAGCCTGAGCCAGAGCCACCTCTTGATCCATATCGGGAGTCTATTTATTAGTGGGATCCGTGGGAGCTCGCTAATCAGTGGCACCCCGAGGACCCTCCTCAGTACACTGGAGAGGACCACTTTGATCCGTGGTCTTAGACCAACTTAGGCCACAAGCCTAAGCTTGGGGGAGTACGCATTTCTCACTGATATTACATTCATGTTCACACACTCATTCTAGTTGTCAGTGTTCATACTTTTTCATTGTACTATCCATGCTAGTTTATTTTCTTTTCTTGCTTCTTCTTGTGTGTTTGAAAAACTTCGAGAAAAAAAATTAGTTATAGCTTTTAGCTAGTTTACTTTCCATGCTTGTAGTAGTAGTAATTAAAAGAAAATCCAAAAAGATTTCTCGTTCTTCTTTGCTTGTTGGGAGCTTTCCCGTGTAAATAGTTTTTCTCTTTCTTTGAATTTCTTTTCTTTTCTTTTCTTTGGGGGTCGAGAGGAGAAGACCACGATGAAAATGATGAGTGGCTCTCATATGCATTATTGTTGATCTAACCAAGAGCCCATATTACCTTGTCTTCTCCTTTGAATTAAATATTTGCAGATTCTAGCTTAGTCCAATGCACGTTCACTATTATCATTATACACACCGTTTGGTCGTGCAAGTGAAAGGCAATAATGACGATATATGATGAAATGATTGAGATGAGAGAAGCTGGTGTGAACTCGACCTTAATGCATGCTCATGACTGTTGTCGCTCTCTAGTTGGTCACTTCCCAGTCTCTTTCTAACCTTCACTTGTACTAAGCAGGAATACTGCTTGTGCATCCACTTTCATAAACCTCAAAGTTGTTCCATATGAGTCCACCATACCTTCCTATATGTGGTATTTACCTCCCGTTCCAAGTAAATTTGCATGTGCCAAACTCCAAACCTTCAAATGAAATTCTGTTTTGTATGCTCGAATAGCTCATGTATCCACTAGGGTTGTCTATATCTTCCATGCTAGGTGGGTTATTCTCACGATGAGTGGACTCCGCTCATCATTCACAAGAAAATGGCCGATAACCGGGATGCCTAGTCCCATACTCAAATCAAATCAAAATAATTGCAAACAAAACTCCCCCAGGATTGTTGTTAGTTGGACGGTACCCGTTGTTTCGGAACAGCCGTGGAATGTGCTCGTTGGTGGTGGGGGAGTATAAACTTTACCATTCTGTTTGGGAACCGCCTATAATGTATGTAGCATGAAAGATATCGAGATCTCTTGGTTGTTATGTTGACAATGAAAGTATGCCGCTCAAAATATTATTTATCTCTATTTCAAAACTCGAGCTTTGGCACCTCTGCAAATCCCTGCTTCCCTCTGTGAAGGGCCTATCTATTTACTTTTATGTTGAGTCATCATCCTCTTATTAAAAATCACCACTTGGAGAGCACCGCTGTCATTTGTATGCATTGTTATTCATTTCCATCGAGTATGACTTTGACTGGATCTCTTTTGCCATGAATTACAATGTCTAGTCAGTCCCTGATCTTCAGGGGTGCTCTGCATTTATGTTTTGCGGTCTCAGAAAGAGCTAGCGAGATGTTATATCATATCATGATTGTTTTGATAAAGTGTTGTCAATTGAGATTTATTATTATTGCTCGCTAGTTGATTATGCCATTGATATGAGTAAATATGAGACCTAAATGTTATTGTGAATATGGTTAGTTCATAATCTTGCTGAAAAGTTGAATGCTGGCTTTACATATTTGCAATAACAAGATCAAACAGAGTTTGTAAAAGTTTTTCTTTATCACTTTCAGTTTGTCAACTGAATTGTTTGAGGATAAGCAAAGGTTTAAGCTTGGGGGAGTTGGTACGTCTCCAACGTATCTACTTTTCTAAACACTTTTGCCCTTGTTTTGGACTCTAACTTGCATGATTTGAATGGAACTAACCCGGACTGACGCTGCTTTCAGCAGAATTGCTATGGTGTTATTTTTGTGCAGAAATAAAAGTTCTCGGAATGACCTGAAACTCCACGGAGTCATGTTTTGGAATTAATAAAAAATATTAGCGAAAGAATCAACAGAAGGGGGCCCACACCCTGTCCATGAGGGTGGAGGGCGTGCCCCGTGCCTTGTGGGCCCCCTGGACCTCCACTGACCTCAACTCCAACTCTATATATTCATGTTCTGGGAGAAAAAAAACAGAGAAAAGGATTCATCGCGTTTTACGGTACGGAGCCGCCGCCAAGCCTTGTTCTTCCTTGAGAGGGCTGATCTGGAGTCCGTTCGGGGCTCCGGAGAGGGGAATCCGTCGCCATCATCATCATCATCAACCATCCTCCATCACCAATCTCATGATGCTCACCGCCGTGTGTGATTAATCCCATCGTAGGCTTGCTGGACGGTGATGGGTTGGCTGAGATTTACCGTGTAATCGAGTTAGTTTTGTTAGGGTTTGATCCCTAGTATCCATTATGTTCTAAGATTGATGTTGCTATGACTTTGCCATGCTTAATGCTTGTCACTAGGGCCCGAGTGCCATGATTTTAGATCTGAACATATTATGTTTTCATGAATATATGTGAGTTCTTGATCCTATCTTGCAAGTTATAGTCACCTACTACGTGTTATGATCCGGCAAACTCCGGAGTGACAATAGTCAGGACACTTCCCGGTGATGACCGTAGTTTGAGGAGTTCATGTATTCACTAAGTGCTAATGCTTTGGTCCGGTACTCTATTAAAAGGAGGCCTTAATACCCCTTAGTTTCTAATAGGACCCCGCTGCCACGGGAGGCTAGGATATCATGCAGTCCATGGCGCCGTTTAGATGTTTAAAATCCCAAAACCAAAGAACAAAACTCGTGGGAGGTTTAGGGGTATCGGGTCAGCCGCCAAGTCGAACTCCGACACCCCAGCCCATTGAAAACCCCTCTTTCGGGGCCATCTTCCACACTTTGTTCCCTCCCCCTTCTCAGTATCTACACACTCCTAGATCACCATCCCCGTTGTACCACCCCGTTCACCGCCCAGGCCTTGTCGGACCTCTGTCGCCCCATGATAACCCACAAGTGTAGGGTTCAATTGTAGCTTTGATGACTCATAAGTATAGGGGATCAATCATAGTCCTTTCGATAAGTAAGAGTCTCAAACCCAACGAGGAGTAGAAGGAGGAAATGACAAACGGTTTTCAGCAAGATATTTTCTTGTGACGCCCTCGATTCAATCGTACACTAATCATACACGCAAATGTATACGATCAAAATCAAGGACTCACGGGAAGATATCACAATACAACTCTAGACACAAATAAAATAAGACAAGCTTTATATTACAAGCCAGGGGCCTTGAGGGCTCGAATACAAGTGCTCGAACGTAAACGAGTCAATGGAAGCAACAAAATATGAGTATAGACATTAAGTTAAACAAGGTGCCATAAGATGGCTAGCACAAACTAAGATACAGATCGAAGAGGCGCATGCCTCCTGCCTGGGATCCTCCTAACTACTCCTAGTCGGCGGCGGCCTCCACGTAATAGTAAGCTCTGTCGGTGTAGTAGGAGTCACCGAAGGTGGCGTCTGGCTCTGGGGCTCCAACGTCTGGTTGCGGCGTTCGAGAAGAAAGGAAAAGGGGAAAGAGGGAGCAAAGCAACTATGAGTACTCATCCAAAGTACTCGCAAGCCGGGAACTACACTACATATGCATTGGTATCAAATAAAAAAGGTAGTATCTCTGGACTAAACTGCAGAATGCCAGAATAAGAGGGGGATAGCTAGTCCTATCGAAGACTATACTTCTGGTAGCCTCCATCTTGAAGCATATAGAAGAGAGTAGCTGGTAAGTTAACCAAGTAACAACGTATAGCATAATCCTACCCGGTGATCCTCCGCTCGTCGCCCTGTGGGAAAGCGATCACCGGGTTGTATCTGGCACTTGAAAGTGTGTGTTTTATTAAGTATCCAGTTCTAGTTGTCATGAGGTCG
Source organism: Aegilops umbellulata (assembly GCA_032464435.1). Lineage (NCBI taxonomy): Eukaryota > Viridiplantae > Streptophyta > Magnoliopsida > Poales > Poaceae > Aegilops > Aegilops umbellulata. The sequence goes on along the minus strand of CP136059.1, from coordinate 477,159,311 downwards.
AAGTACAACTCCGAGTCGTCCTGTTACCGTGGACACGACTATTCGAATAGATAAATCTTCCCTGCAGGGGTGCACCATCTTACCCAACACGCTCGATCAACTTCAGCCGGACACACCATCAGGTCATGACCGGCCTCGGCCGATCAACATGTCGCAGCCCTACCTAGGCCCAACAGAGAGGTCGGCACGCCGGTCTAAACCCAAAGTGTGCAAGGGTCTGGGCCCATCGCCCATTGCACTCCTGCATGTTGCGTACACGACCGGAAGCAGACCTAGCCCCACTAATACAAGTGCAGGCATTCCAGTCCAATCCGGCGCGCGGCCGCTCAGTCGCTGACGTCTGGAAGCCTTCGACTGACACCACGACGCTGAGTGCCCATAACTGTCCCCGCATAGTTGGTTAGTGTGTATAGGCTAATGACCAACTCAGATTAAATACCCAAATCTCGTTAAGCGTGTTAATTTATGTAACCGCGGAAGCCGACCAGGGACCAGGCCCACCTGTCTCCTAGGTGGTCACAACCTGCCATGTCGCTCCGCCACAAAGTAACACTCGGGGGCCGTCGGGAACCCAGGCCCAATCACTACCTGAATGGAACCACCTGTCCCTTCAGCCCCAAAGTCCGTGAATCATTTGCGGGTACTCTACGAGCCGACTCGACTTTAGTCAAAATATGAATCATGTATAAAAGTGTAATATGTATATACTCGTGATCACTCGGATCAGGACCCAACCGTATAGCATAGCAGACGGACAAGAATGTAGGGCCACTGATGAAAAACTAGCATCCTACGCTAAGCATTTAGGATTGCAGATAAATGTATCGAAGCGGTAACAAAGACAGACTATGCAACCTTATAGGATCAAACCAACAACAGTAACAATACTCTAATGTAAGCAGTAGAGAGAAAGAATGGGTGATATCGGGATAATCAAGGGGGGGTTGGCTTGCCTGGAAGCTCAGTCGAGAAGGAGGGGCCGTCAACACCATAGTCGGCCGGAGCAGCAGTGGTGTCAGTTTCGAAGTCTACCGCAGAGAAGAGGGGGAAGAAATAATGAATAATCCCTCCGTTCGGAACTACTTGTCTCGGAAATGGATGTATCTAGAACTAAAATACATCTAGATACATCTATTTCTGCGACAAGTAATTCCGAACGAAGGGAGTACAATGCAAACAAATGCATGACGATGCATGACACGAGAAAGAAAAAAGATATGCTCTCCCTCCTCGTCAGTCCCCCGCCTTATCCTCCGCCGCGGTTGCGTTTGCATCGTCGTTGTTCCCGGGCCATTCGAACTCTCCCCCGCAGTCGCAATGCCGATGCAACTCCTCTCGCTGCCCACCGCCCCCGCCGCCTCCCCGGCGCCCCACCTCCTCCCTCCCAAGCCCTTCTTCCCCAAGCCCCTCTCCTCCTCCGCTGCCTCCTCCTTCCGCCGCCCCTCCCAGCCCCCGCCACCGCCCCCAAACCCTCTCCACCCCCTCCGCCACCCCCACCTCTCCCCAACCCGCTCTCCTCCAAGCTATGGCTCTCCAGGAAGCTCTCTCCGCCCCCGCCCCCTCCTCCACCCCGAACGCGGCAACACCACCCTCCTCCCTCGCCTCCGCCAGTGGAGCCGGAGCCGGAGGAAGAGGAGGACATGGACGGGGAGGGTTTCCGGCAGAAGGGGAAGGTGTTCGTCGGGAACCTGACGCCGCGGGCTCGGAAGGCGAAGGTGGCCGACTTCTTCCGCCAATTCGGGCCGCTCGACAAGGTGGAGCTCGTGCGCGCCCACGACGACCCCGAGCGCAATGCCGGCTTCTGCTTCCTCTACTACGCGGACGCCGAGGGCCAGGGCGCCGAGGCCGCCGCGGAGCGTGCGGCGGAGGTCGACGGGGTGGACTTCCGGGGCAGGTCGCTCACGGTGCGGCTCGACGACAGGAGGAAGGGGCGGGCCAGGGCGGAGGACCGGGCGCGCTGGGTGGAGCACGGCCATGGAAAGGAGGCGCCGTCGCCGTGGCACCACGACAGCGACGAGGCCTGCCGTGAGTTCCGCAGGGTGGTGGAGTCGCGGCCTAAGGACTGGCAGGCCGTCGTCTCCGCCTTGGAGAGGATCCCCAAGGTGGGTGGTTTCTCTTACCAGTTGCAGTGCTCCTCCACTTGGCATTTATCTTCTTAACATAAATGCTCGGACGAACTTTGTCAAACGGGTCGGCCCGGCCGGATTTATCATATCCGGAGTGACGATCCCCGTCACGTGTCGTGGGGTGCCCACGTGATCCGTAGATCGATCTTGTTTGCCTTGCCTTGTCCTCCAGTATCTCTCGCAGGTCTGGCGCATTTTCCCGTGCCTTAGTATGTTTTGAGCGGCGTCGGGGCACGGCTTGAGTAGAGGGCCGAGAGGCCTCTCTGTCACGGCCACGGGGTGGTCGATCGGCCATGTCGTGCGCTGGTGATGTGGGTGCTTCCTCCTCTAATCGGGGTAGCAGCCTGCGATTTGGGTAACTCTTGGAGGGGCGTTCGAGTTCATACTCTTCGGCCGCAAGGACTTCAGTCCATCTGTCAGCTAGCAAATCTTGATCAGCTCTAAGTTGTTGCTGCCTTTTCTTGAGACTGCTTGCCGTGGCTATAAGCCTGCGTTTAGAACGCTCTTGTTCGGCGAGATCCTCTGGCACGATGAATTCGTCGTCGTCGAGGCTTGCCTCGTCTTCGGAGGGAGGCATATAATTATCGTCCTCGACCTCTCTGTCTGTCGCTCTCTCATGAGGGTTGGCTTCTCCATCCTCCTGTGTTGATTCTTGCTGGAGGGGGTGTTCTTCGGCGCTATCCGGAGTGTTATTGTCTCCTATGCTAGAATCATCATTTTTGCTTTGGCGGGATTTAGAGCGGCGCCGCTGGCGCCGGCGCTTAGGCCGTTTCTTGGAGGGATCATCCCCCGCTGTTCCATCGTCATCTCCTTCTTTTGGGGTATCCACCATGTATATGTCATATGACGAGGTGGCTTTCCAGTGCCCTATAGGTGCTGGTTCTTGATCGTCTCCCGCATCGTCGTCCATACCGTCGATGTCTTCGGAGTCGAAGTCGAGCATGTCGGTTAAATCGTCGACGGTGGCTACAAAGTGGGTGGTGGGTGGGCTTTGAATTTCTTCATCGTCCGTATCCCAACCTTGCTGACCATAGTCCAGCCAGGGCTCTCCTAATAAAGAGAAAGACTTTAGTGACTTCAGAATATCGCCAAAGGGCGAGTGCTGAAAGATATCCGCGGCGGTGAATTCCATGATCGGCGCCCAATCGGATTTGATCGGTAGGGGCGCGGAAGGCTCGGAGTCCGGAGAGGAATCCGGCTCCTCGGAGTTACGGGCCATGCGGAGTGCGGGGGTGGAGTTCGGCTCGATCTCCTTTGAGATCGCAGCCCCCGAGGTGGTGTCCAACCACTCATCCTCGATCGGCGCAGTAGGCTCCGAATTAAGGGTCGGAACCAATGCGTGTGCGGCCTCCAGGACACTGTTCGGCGGCAGAGCTAGATCATGCCCGTCGAGACAGTGCGGCGCGCTTGGCTGTGGCTCGAATCCGTCGAAGATCAAGTCCCCGCGGATGTCGGCCGCGTAGTTTAAGCTTCCAAACCTGACCTGATGGCCAGGGGCATAGCTTTCGATCTGCTCCAGGTGGCCAAGCGAATTGGCCCGCAGTGCGAAGCCGCCGAAGACGAAAATCTGTCCGGGGAGAAAAGTCTCACTCTGGACCACATTGTTGTTGATGATCAAAGGAGCCATCGGGCCTAAAAGTGACGACACAGAGGAACTCTCAATGAAATCACCAATGTCGGTGTCAAAACCGGCGGATCTCGGCTAGGGGGTCCCGAACTGTGCGTCTAGGCGGATGGTAACAGGAGACAAGGGACACAGTGTTTTTACCCAGGTTCGGGCCCTCTCGATGGAGGTAAAACCCTACTCCTGCTTGATTAATATTGATGATATGGGTATTACAAGAGTAGATCTACCACGAGATCAAGGAGGCTAAACCCTAGAAGCTAGCCTATGGTATGATTGTTGTATGTTGGAGTTGTCCTACGGACTAAAACCCTCCGGTTTATATAGACACCGGAGAGGGTTAGGGTTACACAGAGTCGGTTACAGTGGTAGGAGATCTACATATCCGTATCGCCAAGCTTGCCTTCCACGCCAAGGAAAGATCCTTCCGGACACGGGACGAAGTCTTCAATCTTGTATCTTCATAGTCCAGGAGTCCGGCTGAAGGTATAGTCCGGCCATCTGGACACCCCCTAATCCGGGACTCCCTCACCAACCGTATAGCATAGCAGACGGACAAGAATGTAGGGCCACTGATGCAAGACTAGAATCCTACGCTAAGCATTTAGGATTACAGGTAAAGGTATCAAAGTGGTAACAAAGACAGGCTATGCAACCGTATAGGATCAAACCAACAACCGTAACAATACTCTAATGCAAGCAGTAGAGAGAAGGAATGGGTGATTATCGGGATGATAGGGGGGAGGGGGGGTTGGCTTGCCTGGAAGCTCAGTCGAGAAGGAGGGGGAGGGGCCGTCAACACTATAGTCGGCCGGAGCAGCAGTGGCGTCAGTTTCGAATTCTACCAGAGAGAAGAGGGGAAGAAATAATAAGGGAGTGACTAATGAACATGCGACTGATTTTAAATTGGTGTCAGGTCGGTTTTTATTCCACTCAATGATTGACACGTGTCTAAGTATATACTCTGTCTAGAAACTCATTAGTACAGAAAAACGTCTGTTTTCTTTCCTGCTTCAGGTCAAAAATTTGCCGAAGCCTCTTGGGCTCCTTCTAGTTTACGTAAAAGGAACCTGCCCCTGAAACGGGCCTCCTAGCAGACCCGTTAATGCAAAAACGTGAAGGTTGACTAACAAAAGGAACCCACGCTGCCCACCCCCACCACCCCTCTCTCTCTCACCCGATTAGCAGGCTGCGTTGGGTAACAACACACTGCCCTCCTTTCACTAAAATTTTCATTTATATATACATGCTGCATTTATGTGATGATCACCTTACTTGTGAATCATCTATACATAAAGAAAATGTACTATAGTTAGATAAGGCTTGTGTCCCTGTTGTTCCACTTGACAGAGAAGAACTCAATAAAAACATGATCACCTTCCTGCATAAAAAACTGATAATCGATTAATCACTGAATATACAAACACTTAACATAGAGTGAATAAACTAACACTAAAACCGTGCAATCATGAGGAAAATGAAAACTAGAACTAAGATACTGATAAACACTAGTGTGGGAGACTTGCTGAGTTAATCATGAACAAACTGAACAAAGAGGCAAAAACTGGACACTCGGGATAAAACTGAGGACATATATACTGAAACCTGAGGAAATATATGGAAGAAAACTGAGGACAAATACTGAGACCTGGATAAGACCTTAAATGACACTGAACCTAAAATACAGAAATCTAAAACTGAAATAACTAAGGATCAAGAACTATATATACTGAAATAACAACAAGCAACACCACACTGAAATCGTACTCAAGAATGCACACTGAATCTGAAACAGATGAATGATAGAAAGAAAAAATAATACTGACGAACACACACTGAATATGACTTGAAGAACTTGATTACTGAATCCGAAGCAAAAAACTGATGGAAAATAGAGGACTGATAGAAAGAATACCAAGAAGACTGGGAAGAATACCAAGAGGACTAAGGAATAAAGATAACTAATGACTGATAACTAAGAAAGAAGAAGCATAGACTTAAGAGTGACAGAATGTAAGACAAGGTGAAACACATAACTAAAAGACAAAATAACACTGAATATGACTAAAGATATAAACTAAAGAACTAAAACTGGATAAGACAGAAGATCATAGAACAAGACTAAAATAATTATGACTGAAATACAAATTGACTCAATGTGACATATGACTAAAAAGAGAGTAATGATAGAATTGGATTTTATACTTCTTCGTCACATATTTGTTCTTGAGTTTCTATACTGTATCTGAAAAAGAGACTGGATTTTACAGGTAAACAGCTGCGTGAATGAGGATATGCATGATATGTGCATTGGAAGCCAAGAAGCTCTGTTCATGCAGGTCGATGGAGGAAGGAAAAAAATGCTTCGTATTTTTTATGACTTACAACTATTCATTCAGTTTCAGAGGTGGCAGAAAAAGAAAAAATACAGACGACTCAATATGAAATTTGATGCTGCCAAAGGATATTTTAAGCTAACAATCACCAGGGGGAGAAAATATTTTGCATTCCAAGGACAAGTCTGATGTTCCTGCAAACTCATTGATGCACAGGACAAAAAGACGAGCAAGTTGTTCGTTCAGGTTCAGATAACCAAACAGACTTACATCCTGAATTACAAGATTCTTTTTTCAAAAAAGACATGTGTATAAGGAAGAAAACATCGATCCAAAAGCACATGTATGAGCACAGATAACTAAACTTTCCACTTCTCACTTATGCAGATTAAAAGAGGGTAACTGGAACAAATTCCATCGTGTACACTAGTTTCAGAACAATCTACTGCCTGGTTAGTTGGTGCATAACACTACATTCAGATGATCCCCAAGCCATTCTCTACGTAATCACTCAACTCTCTGAAAACAAATCACATCCATTACTAACTAAAAGCTATCAAAATCAAGCTGACAACAAAAGTGGCACCCTACAATTTCTCCACATTAGTACTCCTGCAGAAGAAAAAAACGCATACATTCAGTTACCTATCTCTGACCATCTACAAACATTCCTTGGGCTTCTAAAATATCTTACAGGGTAACACGCTATATGTGGAAAATTCAATCAGACTGAAAATGAGGTCTACATCCAGAACAAAAGAGTACTACATTCAAGACAAAGTTGAGGCCTACTTAGTGAACGAAAATTGGAGGACACATATACAGGTGCCTGCAGCAAATTCAGGGGCGTTCTATGATGAACCACTCAAAAAACTCCTCCAGCATTGAAGAGATTCATGGGCGTTTCTGTTCTACCACACACCTTCCTGGCCGAAACTACAAACAACTAAACCACCCCCTGCTATGGAGGTCTGTGACCGGTGACAAACACGACGAACTGAAATTCAGAGGGCATAGACATTTAGAACAGAAAAAAGGGCAGCGGAAAGGAGCGTGATACCTTGCGCCCCGATGGCGCCGAGGACTGCCTTGCTGGTGGCGGACATGGCGGCGCAGCTCCGCCGAGCTCCTCTCCAAACCGACATCTGACCTGCGTGCAGCCGGCACTGTGGAGCACGCCTCCTGCTTACAAGCTCTCCTCGCGGAGGACTCGGCGTGCGCCATCTCTGTTGCTAAACACCGGCGAGGACGCCCCCGCCTCCCCCCCGCCGCCTCCGCCCCCGCCGTCTCCGCCCCGCCTCGGCCCACCCCCCACCAATCCCCTCCTCAGATACAACAAAGGCCGCCGCCCCACAGACTGAATAGAAAATTCAGAAACACCTGGCGCTTCGCGGATCGAATAACATAAACCATGGACCCGCAAACCCGAAAGCCCAACAACACAGAAAAAGGTCCGCCTCATACCCACATTCAACTGAGTACAAACGAAAATCACTGAGATTGGTGCGAATCGGACTGACTAAAAAACGACCTTAGACGAATTTGTTTTCAGACGACTGAAAAATAGTAAAAGTGAATAATAAATCTCTACTTATACTATTAAACAATCAAACAAAATTTTTCTTACGTGCACCCCACAAAACATACACAGACACATCAGCACCACAGGATGAAGCCCACACGACCCAATCTAACAGCCATCATTAATTTATTAAAGATCTGATGTGCGCTTAGCAGTTTCAATAGACTGACCGTACTCCACCAGAGGAAAATATGAAACTCTCCGTCCCGCATCCGCAGCCCCTCAAATCACGCTAATCTAACCATCTAACCAACTCGCAAAAAAAGGAAAGCGAACCTAATCGTGTCCCTGGCCCCTCTCCCTGCCTTTCCTCGCCACCGCCCCAGAGGAAGCTCAACAGTCATGTCGCCTCCCTGCACGGCGGCCTCGATCCCTGCATCGCATGGTCGCCTCGCTGGACGGTTCCCTCGCCGTCCTGCACTGCATTGAGGCCTCCCTGCCGGCCTTCCTCGCCGCCCTACACCGCACCGTCAAGTGGGCGGATCAAATAACATAAACCATGGACCCGCAAACCCGAAAGCCCAACAACACAGAAAAAGGTCCGCCTCGTACCCACATCCAACTGAGGACAAACGAAAATCACTGAGATTGGTGCGAATCGGACTGACTAAAAAACGGCCTGAGACGAATTTGTTTTCAGACGACTGAAAAATAGTAAAAGTGAATAATAAATCTCTACTTATACTATTAAACAATCAAACAAAAACTTTCTTACGTGCACCCCACAAAACGTACACAGACACATCAGCACCACGGGATGAAGCCCACACGACCCAATCTAACAGCCATCATTAATTTATTAAAGATCTGGTGTGCGCTTAGCAGTTTCAATAGACTGACCGTACTCCACCAGAGGAAAATATGAAACTCTCCGTCCCGCATCCGTAGCCCCTCAAATCACGCTAATCTAACCATCTAACCAACTCGCAAAAAAAGGAAAGCGAACCTAATCGTGTCCCTGGCCCCTCTCCCTGCCTTTCCTCGCCACCGCCCCAGACGAAGCTCAACAGTCATGTCGCCTCCCTGCACGGCGGCCTCGATCCCTGCATCGCATGGTCGCCTCGCTGGACGGTTCCCTCGCCGTCCTGCACCGCATTGAGGCCTCCCTGCCGGCCTTCCTCGCCGCCCTACACCGCACCGTCAAGTGGGCGGATCGAATAACATAAACCATGGACCCGCAAACCCGAAAGCCCAACAACACAGAAAAAGGTCCGCCTCGTACCCACATCCAACTGAGGACAAACGAAAATCACTGAGATTGATGCGAATCGGACTGACTAAAAAACGGCCTGAGACGAATTTGTTTTCAGACGACTGAAAAATAGTAAAAGTGAATAATAAATCTCTACTTATACTATTAAACAATCAAACAAAATCTTTCTTACGTGCACCCCACAGAACGTACACAGACACATCAGCACCACAGGATGAAGCCCACACGACCCAATCTAACAGCCATCATTAATTTATTAAAGATCTGATGTGCGCTTAGCAGTTTCAATAGACTGACCGTACTCCACCAGAGGAAAATATGAAACTCTCCGTCCCGCATCCGCAGCCCCTCAAATCACGCTAATCTAACCATCTAACCAACTCGCAAAAAAAGGAAAGCGAACCTAATCGTGTCCCTGGCCCCTCTCCCTGCCTTTCCTCGCCACCGCCCCAGACGAAGCTCAACAGTCATGTCGCCTCCCTGCACGGCGGCCTCGATCCCTGCATCGCATGGTCGCCTCGCTGGACGGTTCCCTCGCCGTCCTGCACCGCATTGAGGCCTCCCTGCCGGCCTTCCTCGCCGCCCTACACCGCACCGTCAAGTGGGCGGATCGAATAACATAAACCATGGACCCGCAAACCCGAAAGCCCAACAACACAGAAAAAGGTCCGCCTCGTACCCACATCCAACTGAGGACAAACGAAAATCACTGAAATTGGTGCGAATCGAACTGACTAAAAAACGATCTGAGACGAATTTATTTTTAGACGACTGAAAAATAGTAAAAATGAATAATAAATACAGTGCAAACAAATGCATGAGGATGCATGACGAGAGAGAGAGAGAGAAAAAAGATATGCTCTCCCTCCTCGCCATTCCCCCGCCTTATCCTCCGCCGCGATTGCTTTGGCATCGTCGTTGTTCCCGGGCCATTCGAACTCTCCTCCGCAGCCGCAATGCCGATGCAGTTCCTCTCGCTGCCCACCGCCCCCGCCGCCGCCGCCTCCCCCGCGCCGCACCTCCTCCCACCCAAGCCCTTCTTCCTCAAGCCCCTCTCCTCCTCCACCGCCGCCGCCTCCTTCCGCCGCCCCTCCCAGCCCCCGCCACCGCCCCCCAAACCCTCCCCTCCGCCCCCGCCGCCCCCGCCTCCTCCTCCTCTCCCCAACCCGCTCTCCTCCAAGCTATGGCTCTCCAGCAAGCTCTCCCCGCCCCCGCCTCCCCCTCCTCCACCCCCAACGCGGCAACACCACCCTCCTCCCCCGCCTCCGCCAGCGGAGCCGGAGCCGGGGGAAGATGAGGACGCGGACGGGGATGGTTTCCGGCAGAAGGGGAAGGTGTTCGTCGGGAACCTGCCGCCGCGGGCTCGGAAGGCGGAGGTGGCCGACTTCTTCCGCCAGTTCGGGCCGCTCGACAAGGTGGAGCTCGTGCGCGCCCACGACGACCCCGAGCGCAACGCCGGCTTCTGCTTCCTCTACTACGCGGACGCCGAGGGCCAGGGCGCGGAGGCCGCCGCGGAGCGCGCGGCGGAGGTCGACGGGGTGGACTTCCGGGGCAGGTCGCTCACGGTGCGGCTCGACGACGGGAGGAAGGGGCGGGCCAGGGCGGAGGACCGGGCGCGCTGGGTGGACCACGGCCAAGGGAAAGAGGCGCCGTCGCCGTGGCACCACGGCAGGGACGAGGCCTGCCGCGAGTTCCGCAGGGTGGTGGAGTCGCGGCCTGAGGACTGGCAGGCCGTCGTCTCCGCCTTCGAGAGGATCCCCAAGGTGGGCGGCTTCTCTTACCAGTTGCAGTGCTCCTCCACTTGGCATTTATCTTCTTAACATAACATGTGGTGATACTGATATGGTACCGAATAGTTCCTCTCTGATGCCAATTGCACACACTGAAAATTCACCTTCTGTAAATCTCATTAGCCTAATGCACTTGTTGCACAGCTTGCCTCTGCTTTTTTACTTTGATGTCATCTGCAATTTCAATTGAAGTTCAAGTTCCCAAATATTTGGCTAGTTGACTGTTACAGAATTAGCTGCTCCACAAGGTGTTCTATGAACAATTCTTGTAGTCATTCTGCATTTTCTGCACATTTTGTAAGCTGTAGCCATGTGCAGGAATAGATATTACTCCCTCCGTTCCTAAATATAAGACGTTTTGGTAGTTCAATTGAACTGCCAAAACGTCATATATTTAGAAACGTTGCAGTGCTTCCTCCACTTAACATGCCAATTCCTTAAGTCATCTTAACATGTGGTGATACTGATATGGTACTGAATAGTTCCTCTACGATGCCAATTGCACAATAACGCGAGGATGGTCTAGTTGTCCATTCAATGGCAGATGATCTGTGATTGCACACTGAAGATTCACCTTCTGTAAATTCTCATTTGCCTAATGCAGTTGCTGCACAGCTTGCCTCTGCTGTAGTGCTGTTTACTTTGATGTCATCTGCAATTCAATCACAATTTAAGTTCCCAAACATTTGGCTAGTTGAGTGTTGAAAATTAGCTGTTCCACAAGCTGTTCTTCATTTACATGAACAATTCTTGTAGTCATTCTGCATATTCTGTAAGCTGTAGCCATGTGCAGGAATAGATATTACAGTATATGAGTTGATTAAGAGTTAGCGACCCTGTATTTTTGTGTGTGCAAGCAATTGGTGTTTCAACTCGTATCGATACTTTCGTGTTCAAAAATCTGCATAATGATATTTATGCATGCACAACCTCCTATGGAAGTTGCACAGCCAGTTTATTTGACATGCAGGGCCGAGAAAGTAAATAATGTCAGTTTGATTGATGCCCGCTGCATTGTTTTTATTGCACAGAAGATAGAATCGTCTGATAATCTCATTGTAATTCAATTATTTTGATATGATCTATTTATATTCTTTATTTTGATTGTTTCAGCCATCAAGGAGAGAATTCGGTTTGATGATTGTGTATTATGCCAAGCGGGGTGATAAGCATCATGCTCGTGCAACCTTTGAGAACATGAGAGCAAGAGGAATAGAACCCAATGCCTTTGTCTTCACAAGGTAGGTGCATTTTAGGTGTTACTTACATTTTTTAGGTCGTTTCTTTCCCATGATAGACAGACTAATGTAGGATAAAATAAAATCCAGAGGTCTTCTGCAAACAACTTTATGAAATAGACAAACTGCAAAACTTATTACATGTAAATTGACTAATTGAGCATGAACATGTTTCTGCATGGTACCAGAATGAAAGGTGACTGAGGAAATATTCGTAGTGAACCGACCCAGAAACAGAATAGGCTGCCACCTTAATGCCAGTTTGCCAATGTGAAATAAAGATGTTTGTCGATGCAGATAGTGAGATACAAAGGCAGGTGGTTCTCAAGGTCACATCTAGAAAAAAAATGCTTTGCATAGATAGTGTGCACCAGTCATAATTCTCTTTAAACATAAAATAAAAATCCTTGAATAATGTGTTGTAGTCACATTGCTATTATACTTCTACATTTGCGGTGTTGCTAGATATAATCTTCATGGTTGCTTCACTATGCTGGCTTCTCCCCTGCATTAAATTTTATTCATTTCATGCAGCCTTGTTCACGCTTATGCAGTTGCTAGAGATATGCGTGGAGCGCTGTCATGTGTTGAAGAAATGAAAGCTGAGGGCATTGAGCTGACAATTGTTACTTACAGTATCCTTATTTCAGGATTCGGCAAAATCAATGATGCTCAGTGAGTAACCAACCCCTACCCTCTCCTCCCTCAAGCAATGGAGCCATGCTCTATGTGCTCCTTATGTCCTTTATTCAGAACTTCTGATATTTATAACAATACTTTTGCATTTGACAGATTCAGACATTTTCTTTATGTACCATGTCACTTGACTTTTCATGTCTCTATTTCTCAGCCCAAGACGGCTTCTTGCTAATATTTTTTCTCTTGTTTCGGAAGATCTGCAGACAACTTGTTCAAAGAGGCTAAGACCAACCTAGGGGATCTCAATGGGATCATATATAGCAACATCATACATGCCCACTGGTTAGTGTTACCAGATTCATCAGGCCCTTCAAAATTCAAATGGAGATAACTATTATATGGGAAATGATTATGATGCTAATATGTTACCTATTTGGCGATGTAGTAATATCAGCTTGTAGCTCATATAGTATCGATCTAGCACTCAAGTATATGTACTTTCTGCAGCCAGTCTGGCAATATGGATAGAGCTGAAGAGCTGGTCCGTGAAATGGAAGAGGATGGGATAGACGCTCCCATAGATGCATATCACAGTATGATGCATGGATATACTATCATTCAAGATGAAAAGAAATGTCTAATTGTGTTTGAAAGGCTGAAGGTATAGTCTATAGTGGGAAATGACATCTCGTGGCTAATTGAGCTGGCTGGCATTCTTACATTATTGTTTTCTTCTTCTTGAACCTACAATACATTTTGAAGCTCTTGGGTTTGGGGTGGATTAAGTATTATGTGTCACATCCTTTTTGATCTGGTTGTTTACTTTTCATTTTGCAGGAATGTTGCTTTACACCATCAATAATTTCTTATGGATGCCTTATTAATTTGTATGTCAAGGTAAAATTCTAGCTTATACCCTTCCAGTTTTTTCATTGCCTGCGTGGGTCGCTGCCTGGCTGCCTTGCGGAATAGCCTTTTACTTCACCGCAAAAAAAGCCTTTTACTATCTTTTTCCCTTTGTGTTAAATGTGTAAAACTAGCTGATTTAGGGTTTTCTCTTTTGCTTTCTGTTGCTCTTTGTTCTTTATACTAGTGTCTGGCAGCTTTAATGGAAGAAAGATTTCTTATATAAGATATTTGAAGTGCAACTGTTGTTCAGATAATGTGCAAGTGATGTTATCTGAGGAATTGTCCCAGGCTGGGGCCGTAAAGTTGATAAAGCTATTACGTGCTTGATAGTTATTGATGAACTTATCTGCTTCATAATGTCTTATATATCCAGTACTCTCTAGCATGTTCACAAATCATAGTTTCAACTTGCAAGTAGGTAAATGAAACAAAAAATGTATAAAAAGAAAATAAATATTTAGCCCTACAGTATAGACCAACAATATATGAGCATCATTTTTGTGCATGTTGCATTGCACTCTATGATGACAGTCGCTGATGCCACTTTTTGGTGTGTTTTCGTACAGATTGGTAAGGTCGCTAAAGCTATAGCTATTAGCAAAGAAATGGAGTCATATGGAATCAAGCATAACAACAAAACTTACTCTATGCTGATAAGTGGATTTATCCATTTACACGACTTCACAAATGCTTTCCGCATATTTGAGGAAATGCTAAAATCCGGTCTTCAGCCTGATCGTGCCATATACAATTTGCTGATAGAAGCATTTTGTAAGATGGGAAATATGGATCGAGCTATTCGCATTCTGGAAAAAATGCAGAAGGAACGAATGCAACCATCAAATAGGGCATTTAGGCCAATCATAGAGGGGTTTGCGGTTGCTGGAGATATGAAAAGGGCTCTGGATATTCTTGATCTGATGCGACGAAGTGGTTGTGCTCCCACTGTAATGACCTACAATGCTCTTATTCATGGGCTAATTAGAAAGAACCAGGTATTTTTCAAATACATCATGGCTCTTCAAACTTAAACCATGCACTGTTGTCATTTCCTTTATTTGTCTTTGTAGGTTGAAAGGGCCGTTTCTGTGCTTAACAAGATGTATATTGCTGGTATTACGCCAAATGAACATACATACACAATCATTATGAGAGGTTATGCTGCTACTGGGGATATCGCAAAGGCATTTGAATATTTCATGAAGATCAAAGAGGGTGGTCTAAAACTTGATGTCTACATTTACGAGACGCTGCTAAGGGCCTGTTGCAAATCAGGGAGAATGCAGAGTGCTTTAGCAGTCACCCGTGAGATGAGCTCTCAGAAGATATCAAGGAATACTTTTGTATATAACATTCTGATTGATGGGTAGGTACTCTAGATAAGCTCTTTGACTAATATCCGTTAACCTTGTTCTCCCACAGTTCTGCTGGGTTATTATTTGTTGGCTGTCTCAGTAACTCAGGTAGACCTGTATTCATTTCATGACTAGTGGAGCTTGTAGAACTAGTAAGCCAAGTTCTAATTCAGAGAGATGAAGAAACTATCATGATAGTTCTTTATTGAATTAGTTCTACAGTATTTTGCGCGGGCATACTGCAGAATAATTTATGGTCTGTTTCAGAAAGTATTTTAGGCAATTCCTTTTGATTGCCTATAATCACTGATCTTTTTCTCTAGGTGGGCTCGGAGGGGAGATGTTTGGGAGGCAGCAGACTTGATGAAGCAGATGAAAGAAGATGGAGTCCCACCGAACATTCATACATATACCTCCTACATAAATGCATGCTGCAAAGCAGGAGACATGCAGGTACAATTTTTTTGCATTATTTAATTTGTAGCCTATTGTTACTGGATGCTGGAGATAGACCGACAAGGATAGTACAATTCCTTGTGACAATCATGACTACATATTTTCTAGTACAATGAACTTTATCCTACATGGCTTCATTTTATTAGAATTAGAAATTTGCGAATGGAGAAATATTTCTCTTGGGCGTTTCATTGCACACTATCCATTGATATATCTTAATTAAATGATTTATTTGTAGAGGGCACAAACGGTGATAGATGAGATGGCAGATGTCGGACTGAAACCTAATCTCAAGACATATACTACCTTGATTAAAGGCTGGGCAAGGGCGTCACTTCCAGACAGAGCATTGAAATGTTTTGAGGAGATGAAACTGGTGGGGCTGAAGCCTGATGAGGCCGCTTATCATTGCTTGGTAACTTCACTTCTCTCAAGGGCAACTGTGATGGAGGGAAGCACCTACACAGGAATCTTGAGTGTTTGTAGAGAAATGTTTGAGAATGATTTGACTGTTGATATGCGCACTGCTGTTCACTGGTCAAAATGGCTTCACAAGATTGAGATGACGGGTGGCGCACTAACTGAAGCACTCCAGAGAATATTTCCTCCTGATTGGAATTCATTCGAAGTTCTAGGAGAGGTTTCTGATTCTGTAAGCACTGGGGATTCAGATTATTCCAGTGATTCTGATTTTAGCGATGGTGATGAGAATCAAGACACTGATGACAACTGACAACCTGTAACCAACTTTTAACGGTATGCACTCCCGAGCTGCTTTGTGTGAGCTCTGCCGGAGTTTACCTGACAAGGTATGTTGTATGCCTGTGGGAAAATATAACACTACCTTCTGCGGATGCTAATAAATACACAGAAATTATGTTTATATTTCTATCATTAATTGTCTGTCCATAATTTTATAAAGAATGATTTAATAGGAAAAGGAAGTTTGCAATGATCTTTAGTCATGTTAAGTTTTGTAGTTTCTGAAAGCAGTTTCCAGAGAAACTAATAATATTCTTTTGTCTGAAACGACAGCGTCGTTGAACAAACCCTGTTCTTGAATTACAGGTCGGCAGTTTGTGGACGATCCAAAAGTTGGGTTTGGAATCTTACAGTGCAGTAAGCACGGGCTGCCTAGCTTCTGCTGCATTTTTTTAAGAGCTGCCGACAGCCAGCAACAGTTCTACTGGCGCTAAGGGCTCAGTCTGTCATTGCAAGTTTGCAGCAGACGATGCTTACTCAGTTATGTGTGTTCCTGTACAGAACAGTGACTGCCGTAGGTAAATATTCGTGAGGTATGGGCAAGTTCAGTTTTGTTATGCTATCCTTGACTAGAGTCCAACTTATTTATACTCGTAAATGAAGTTTAAGGCCAGACATTTGCATAAATGTTTTCTTAGCGTATTAGCCACCCACAACCAATTTTTGGCTTGCTTTTGATTAGCTATGGGAAAATCTGGGTGCTCACTTCACAGCATTCAAATGTTAGGAATCGGACGCAAGGAGCTCATATATCTATGTTTCTCTGTAGGACTTTTAGGCCCATGGCTGAGTAGTGAATACCTCTACTTTGATGGGCATTTAGTAAAGCATTTCATAGCACATGACTCCTAACTGGTGTAGGGCAGTACAGTATGTGTTACAATTGTTCTGTAACCTCAGCACTTGACAAAGCCGTGGGCAGCTCAGCTGAATACCACACAAAGCAACTGTGGTGTAGTAGTAGTAGTAGTAGTAGTACGCCTATAAAATGCGAGATAATCTGAATACTGATAATATGTCGCGGAATGAAGCTTCTCATTGCCTCCATGAGGAGATATTAATTTATTTTTTTGATAAATAGGAGCATAGTCTCGTCGGTGTCTTAGAGTGGTACATTATCGTGGTTTTGGGCAGATTCAATGGAGGAATTCCCCTCTTAATAGAGTTTGAAGTCCAAGTCCAATCAAGTGCTAGATGATGACTGGTCTCATTAAAGATTTGGCATCTTCCAGTACAGCAGCTTCAATAAAATGAGCCTTAACTTGGCACAGCCCGGCTCAGCATCACTTGGAAATGCACGCCCCTGAGTCCAAGCTGGGCTGAACTGAATGCCTGCACAAGCCGGCATTAATACGGTTCTTATGAGCCCAGTTTCTTGAGATTGGCGTGTGTCTGTAAACTCATAGCTGGCTGGTAGGAGGACTCCATCTTTCTTCATTGATTCAAGCAAGAGTGGTCTCCATCCCACCCCCCATTCAAGTCCTGCCCACAAGATAACACAGTGCTCCATTTATGCCACGTGAATAGTAAAATCAGAAAAAAAAATACTATAATTTAAAAAAAAAAGTTCTGAAATTTTGGGGTATCAAACTTGATCGACCATTCTACTCATGTGCGAAGTTTCGTGAAGTAATGGCACACCCCTGGTATCCTTATTGAAGAAAATACAATCAGGGCCTTACCATTCATCAAACAGTGTTTTTTTAGTATTGCTTCGATTTTGTCATTTTTGCCCGGAATACGACGATGTCATTTCTTCGTGAAAGTTCATACGCGAGTACACGGTAGACTATGCATGTTACAAAAAAATATATCAGTTATTTTATTTTATTTTTCCTAGTATTTTTTTCTTTCGAATTTACTGTTCCAACGGTTGCGCGTGGAACCATGCTCCAAAAATTCCTGTCCTCCATTTATGCCCGTTATTTAAGCTGCATTCATCTCCATTCATACGCACCATAAATTCCTGCTAGGAAATCTTAATGTAGCTGCAGTATTTTGTAGTATTCAGTGTGCCACTTAATGTTCTTTGGATGATAAGGATGTGCCAGGAGTACTGTACAGAATATTTTTAGACCATCAATACCGCGAAGAATTTCTTTCTCTTTGCACATTTTTTCTGAATATTTTTTCTTTTGGCATTGCAGCCTCTGCCTTGTGAGACAGTCAAGGTGGCAAAGGCTTGAGGTTGAGGCTGTGTAGTTTCGTGAAGTTGTTAGATGTTGCCCTATCCTAATGGGTGGAAGATGGAAGGGACTGGAGATATCTTTGTTCACAGAGGACGAGTAACTGGAAATGGCACCACAGGTGGGCAACAAATCAAAATCTGCCTTTTGTTTTAATTTCCTTTGGAAATGGATGGACTTTTGGAATCTCTAGTGGGACTGTAACTGCGATCTACTTACAAGGTAGCCATAGTGGCGGCAGTGCTGTACAAAGGCTTGTCTGCTATAGTGATATATTTGAACAAATAAAAATATATGTCTGTTTCCTCTATTCTGATGAATTTGAAGTTCAGATAGAGCGTGCGAATCGTTTGTTGGCTCTTACTTTGGCACGACTCAGCTGTTCTATAACTAAATCTATTTTGAGTGATTCCGAGAGCACAAGCCAGTAAATATCATTTACTCTCTCCGTCCCATAATATAAGAGCATTTTTGACACCGCTACGCTACGCTCTTACGAGGGAGTAGTTATCTACGTAACTCATTCTGTTATGTGGCCAACTACTCCTGCAGTGACACTATTTATGACCACCTCCGTTGTGAACTGTCAACTGTGTATCTTTGCGGATATTTTTGGTTCTTCACCCTTAATTTTAGCGGAGGGAAACACATAGCGGTGCATGTATTT
The DNA here is from genome assembly GCA_032464435.1 of Aegilops umbellulata. Taxonomy (NCBI): domain Eukaryota; kingdom Viridiplantae; phylum Streptophyta; class Magnoliopsida; order Poales; family Poaceae; genus Aegilops; species Aegilops umbellulata. The sequence continues at coordinate 477,140,428 of CP136059.1, read as the reverse complement.
CTCTAGCTCAATTTCGTTTTCAGTGCTCTGTTTCATCCCCGCATTTCCAATTTATCCACTTGTTTGGAGAAGAAAAGAAAAACAGCAAGGAGAAGTAGAAGTATTTGAACCAAAGTCGAGCGGGACAGGGGAGGACGCAACATTGAAGCCGTTCGCTGTTGATGCATTCAAGTGACCCCCTCTTCTTGGGCGGCTCTTCCACCCAAGGACGCACGACAGAAGCACTATATAAATACTCTACATACAGCAAGGGGGCGCACCATTCTTCCGCAGCACAAGCACGGACGCACACTCATCTCTCTCTCCTTTCTCCCTGTTAGTGGTCGCCAGTACACAGCACCCACCTACCGAACCTAGGTGCAGCGAGACGACGTGCACGAGCACTAGATATATCCATGGCCGGCATGGCGCAGTCGCCGGCGAGCTCCTGCGTGTCCTCCGACGAGGAGGAGGCCGCGGCGGCCAAGGCGATGGTGGTGGCGGGGTGCCCGCGGTGCCTCATGTACGTGATGCTCTCGTCGGAGCCGCCCCGGTGCCCCCGCTGCAACAGCCCCGTGCTCCTGCAATTCCTCCACGGCGCCGACACCAACACCGCCAACGCCGACGCCAACACCAACATGCAGGGCGGCAAGGGCTAGCCTGCCTGCCTGCTTGCTACTCCTTTCTTACCTCCTGTAGCCGTGATGATCTGCATGGAATTTTCAGGTCCTAGTAAGTAAAGTAGCTAGCTTTCAGAGCGTTTGCAATGCGGCTTGTGACCAGTCACCATGTGGCTGGATGATTGGGTAGCACGACTATTTCTGCTTTCATTTGATTCTACTACTTATTAAAGATGGGTTCGTGACTTATTAACCCCCAGCTAGCTATAGCAGTATAGCCAGCCCGGATGGTGACCGGGAATGATCAAAGTAAGGGTGGCTTATTACGAGGGATGGATGGATGGATATGGATCATGGATGCATGATCGATCGATAATCTGTGACGGTTTTAATGCGGGATCACCAAGTAGTAGTACTAGCATTACTTGGTGATCCCGCATTAAAACCGCCTTCGTATGAATATGAGTTACAATTGAATCGGGATCGGTGGTTGAGAAGAGGTATTTGTTAACATCATCTAAAGAAAGAACCACACATCACCTAATCCATAACGTGTTGTTCTTACTTGAACAAACAACATATTTATGATTATAATAACATCTATGTAATTAAGCATCCGCAAATATATGAAAATAGTTAAAATGACATCTAACCATAGCAATAAACTCTATAGTTCCAACACCCCTCATGCAACTGTTCATAAACATAGAGCATATAGAAAAAACGTAGGAGATACAAGATAACATCTAATCATAGCAATAAAATGTGGTTATTTTCCTACTGCTGCCTTAAAAAAAGTTAAGGTTGTGTCATGGAAGAAGAAAGAGTTTGAAGATATCGAAGATTTGCTTGTTTCTTTAGACTTTATTTTGTAATAGACTCATACGAATATGGCGGTATCAAGTGTACGACACACACACATTTAAATGAGTCATACGGGTTTCAATAGGGTTGAACTTGACTTAATTATTTCGTAATGCCCATCATGCCTTGAATTATAAAAAAGGGGGTACAAGCCGGTCTCAATCGTTGATGTGTTTAGGGGGTGTACTAAAGCAGAAGTGTTATCTTTGTATGTCATTAGTAGACACACAAGGCAAATGTAAATGCAAAACGAACATGGTCAGTTCCACACAGTTCACGAGAAACATCCTTAAAATAGTTCACCTTCACCTAAATTCTTGGTTGCATTTGTTTTCTGTCCTTTGTGGATCATTCATAAAATATGTTGTTCGTAAGTTGCTTCGCTTCTTGGCTGCAATTGGTCTTTGCGCCAATGCCATGACTATGCAGAAGTGCGTGGCACATGCCTTTGTGTATGAATGGACCGTGTCTGAATGCATTCGTCATATTGTTTCATGTAGCAAGATTACCTTCTTTGTTGTAGCTAGCCTCGCCTCAAACGGCTAGTGGGTCATTGATAAGTTTGAGTAAAAACATTCCTACTTGTTACTAAATGTTTGATGTTGTTACCACAAGCTTGCCTCGCCTCAGCATTGTTACTAATGGCGGGTCATCAGATATTGTTTCATGTAGCAAACTTACCAAAAACATTCTTATTAGTAACAACGCTGAGGTGAGGCGAGCTTGTTTCATTGCGCAGCGAGTCATTGACAAGTTTGAGTAAAAACATTCTTCAAATAGTCATTGATCAAACGCAATGCGAACACCAGGCTTCCCTTTGCTTGTGTTATAATAAGTGGGGTGTGTGTGTTTTGCCAAGTTTGCCCGCTTTTTTATCATTGCGGCTGGTCGGATGGCGTATTTTCCTGGCTATTCCACCTTTGACTGGTGTGGCGGGCCAAATGGCGCATTTTGGCTTCTCAGCTGGCTTTTCACCACTGCGGACTGGCCGGATGGCGTGTTTTCCCATCTCTCCTAGCCTTTCACCCCTACGGCCTGGCCGGATGCCGCGTTTTCCCATCTCTCCCAGCTTTTCACTCATGCTCATGTGATTCCGGGATCGATTTTCAGTTTCAATGCTTCAACTCATTTGCCGTGGAGGGTGCGGTTGGGTTTTTCTATCATCCTGGCTGGAGTATGAAAAAAGAAATCTTAGAATCGATTTGGTTTTTCAATCAAACGGCTTATGTATCGCGAAAGAAAGACATGGGCCACGATCGTTGTTATTTGTCGTCTGTAAGTACAAGGAAAATATAAAACGGAATACAAACATAATCACTTGTAGATAATTCACGAAAAACATCCTTCAACTAGCTCGCGTAAGTCCCCACTTGTCTTTTTCTGGCTTGTTCATAAGTTGCCTCGTTTTGTGGCTCCAGTTGGGCTTTGCGCCAATGACACAATGGGTGATTTGATGAACATAACGAGAAGAAGCATGCATGGACGTTAACACACTCTGTCCCACGTGTCATCGACTATATTATGTTCCAAGTGTCAAAAATATGATTGATTTCCTTCCATCCGAATTGGTTTGATTGTTTGATTCTTTGAGAACCGTCGATCCAGTCTCCGTCCGCGTCTGAGAACCTCTCGTTAGTCCTTCTGCCCACAAATCCAGCCTCCTATAGATTTGTGTTGAACATTACTTGAACCCAATTGACGTCTCGATAGCCCATTCTCGTTTGGGAGCAGTTGTGTCTCGCCTGCGCCGAAACACAAGCTCGCCTCACCTCAGCATTGTTACTAATGGGCTAGCCCAATTAGCTTCATCCAGGTTTATTCATTTTCCTTCTCTATTTTCTTACTTGTTTGCTTTTTTTATTCTAATTTTTTTGCTTTCTTATATTTTCCACTTATAAAAATGTTTTAAATTCATATATTTAAATAACTAAATTACTTAACAAAAAATTTTATGGATTTAGAAATATTAACACAGTCTAAAATTTTTGTTAGAGTAATCTTAGAAAAATATTGATAGCATTAAGTTTTTCATGCCATTTGAAAATATTCATGCATTTCAAAAAATGGATGTAATATTTTAAAAAATGTTTATACAATGTAATTTTTTTGTAATTCAAATAAATGTTTTGTGCAAGTAAAAGAAAATGTATGGTACATCACACGTTTCAAAATATGTTTATGGCATTTAAACAAATGTTTATAAAATGTAGCAAATATTCACATAGTTTTAGAAAATGTTTCATATCATTCAATTTGTTTTACATATATTTGAAAAATGTTCAGCGTGTATTTTAAAAAATATTCGAAAACATGTGTTGGAAATTTTTAATCATGTGTTTGAAAATGTTAAACATGAATTCATATGTACAACGTGTATGAAAAAGTAGACATCAAAAGATATATTAAAAAAAATGTTATGATGTGTTTGAATAATGTTAAATGTGGATAAAAATGTTCTTGATGCATGCAAAAATGCACAATGAGTATGAAATAAGTAGGCATGTATTGAAAAAAAGAAGAAAAAAGGGAAAATAACTGAAAAACAAAAAAAAAAGGTGAAGAAGAACATGAAAGCGAAACCAACAGAAAAACGTTAAGCACCGACACAAAAAACAAAAGAGTGTATAAGAACATAGAAAAAGAAAGAAGATAAATACAATGAAAATCATAAAGAAAGCCATAGAAACAGAAAGATGTGTTTGTGTGTCTATAGTTTGGATCCTTCTGTTGTACGATTGTTTTCATCAATGGCGATTGATGTTCTAGTGTGTTGGTCCTTTGGGCCTTAGCACGACGAGTTCTTGATTGTTTGCTACAATAAGATTTGCCCAGCTCCGATAAAGGAGGGGCCGCGCCTTCGCCTCGCTCCATTGCTTATTTCTTGTAGTCGTCCTTAGATGGTCCATGAATCTGGATATATTTTATTTTATTTTCGGTGTCTTTGTACTATCATGATGATTGATGGACAGATCGGTAGTTTTTTTTTTTTAAAATAGGCCGAAAAGATGGAGAAGAAACAAGGGATTTAGGCCTATAACATGCCAGCCGCCGCAGCTTTGAACAAGGGAACGATGGCACGACGGTTCGTGAACGTGGTGACGAAGAATCTCGGCGGCGGCGGGGGCAACTTGTACTCGGTGCGCCGCATCAAGCCCGATGAGCACCTCTTCTACCCGTCCACATCGGAAGCACAAGCAGCTGCGGCTCGACCGGCGCCTTGGCTGGAGACTTCGCCGCGGCTCCCCGCGCCCAAGATCAAGCTCCAGGCATACCGCTCCAAGGACACGCGGCTCGACTTCCTGCCCTTCTACGGCGCCGGCGCCGGCGGTGGCGCCACGGAGAGCAGGATGGTCTGCACCGACCGGGCGGGCAGCAGCATCCTCTGCGACGCTGGGATCCGCTCCGTCCAGCCGGTGCCCTCCCTCAACTGGCCCAAAGGCCCCAGCCCCGTCTCCTTCTCCGTCGCCCTCGCCCACGCCGGCGCCGCCGACCCCAGGCGCGCCCGCGCCCTCTACGTGCTCGACAGGTTCCCCGCGAGACGCAGCCCGTGCAACTTGGAGGTGCTCATCTACGCGTACGGCGAGGTGCCGGGACTTGGCTACGGCAACAAGTGCTGGCGGTGGCAGTGGCAGCGGCTCCCGCAGCCGCCCTTCGTCAACGATACCAACAACGAATGCACGGACATCCGGTCCTACGCGCTGCTCGACGGCGGCTCCACCGTCTGCAACTCTGCATCTCTGGGGCCGCCGCCGCCGTCGGCACCTACTGCTTTGACACGGCCAGTGGCGAGTGGGCCAAGGCCGGCCGCTGGACGCTGCCGTTCCACGGCCGCGCCGAGCACGTCCCCGAGCTTCACAACCTCTGGTTCGGCCTCGCCTGCGGCAACGCTCACCACCGCGTGTGCGCGCTTGACCTTGACGGGGTCCGCCGCGCTCGGCCGAGACTGCTGCACGAGTGGCAAGACCTCGAGCCGCCGGAGGGCTGGCTGCAGGTCAAGGGCAGTCTACTGTACCTGGGAGGCGGCAGGTTCTGCATCACCAGAATCTTCGACGTCGGGCACCAAGAGACACAGATCGCGGCGGTGATCACCGGCGTGGAGGTCGTGCGCGGCGGCGGAGGGCCAACGGAGCTCCAAATGATCAAGCACAAGTCATTTATCAGCAATGAGATCCAGTGTGTCCTCTAAATAAATATAGATGGCATACTCACATACTCACATTAACACGATAACACTACAATTATATATGAACCCAAAGCTTTCTGTTTTAGGTGCATAATAATAACAGTAATGTTGATGAAAAGTGGAACACCAGAAAGTCTGATATCAGTCCGGTGTAACATCGCATTGCTGCCTGCCTTTCAGTGAAAACCTTGGCATTCTCTCATACAAATCAAACGATTTTCTCAAAGAAATTAAAGTTTAGTTCAGTGTTTCAGATTTGTAACTGCATGCTCTCATTTCACTAGATCGAAATATGTCAACTCTCTCTCTCTCTCTCTAGTTGGTAAGGTTGTATAACCCTTTGACAAAAGAAACATGGATTTTAAAATAAATGGGTCCATCAATAACAGATTTATTCGCCTATGTTGGCATGATTTACTTCTGTGCATTGCAAATTAGATGATATATATGTTCGACTTATATACTCAAACTAGCTGCATTACATACTTTTGGTACATTTCTGATCATAATTCTTGGAATTTTAGTCTCATAGAATTTTTTGTATAATTATGCATGAAGACATTAATAGTGTAACAATGGACTGGAATTAAAATGGATGATATATAGATACACACCATGCATAAACATTGTCTCCTTGGTTCGAGCATCCTAGCCCTTCCTCTATCCAATAACCCCCTAACCTTCCTAGCACCCTAAACTTAACTCCTCAACTAAGCTTGACCCCACATGGAAGTCTCTCTATGTTCTTCTTCCTTCCATATGGCCAACAACTATTTCTGGTTAGTAGATGATATCTAGGAGCTAGTTTGGGCCTAGGTTAGATGATCTACAAGTAATTTGATTAAGGCTTGCCGAGCGTGGCGTACAGGTGCGAGGAAGGAGTCGAGAACGTTGACGAAATTCATCGTCCACAGGACATGGTTTGGGCACATCTTCGCATCAATGGGTTCTCCTCCTCCTCGTTCTATTCGTGGCACGATAGCGTGGTCTAAGACGAAAAGATTCGTCGGGATCGGCAACGCTGGATGTTGGCCATGTGTTTCATTGTAAGTGCTTCTCTTTTTACATGATTCTATCTCTGGCATGTACATCATCATGATCAAAACAACGTCCTCGTCTTCATCCATCTCATATTCCTCGGAGGAAAAGGAATTATCCCACTGAGAGGATTCAAACAAACTCATCTACAACAGAATACTTTCCATTACAATTTACTCCTATATAGCAAAAAAAAAACAAATTTTTTTACCTTTGAGGCTTTTCGTCGAACACCTAGTGCGCAAGGAGGAGAAATCCGGTTGGTTGATCGTCGGGGCCGAGTGACAGTGTCATACACCGGGGGTGGCTCACCCAAGGGAGGCTGGCCTCAGGCTTGACAAGAGGCCCACGAGGCCCAGGGTTAAAGGAAACCCTGAAAAGGGCGCCAGAGGCCTTCTTGCCCTCCAAGTCAAGGGCGGCGACAACAAAGATCGCGTCCACCTTCTTGTAAACCCTAGCCTCCTCCGTGTATATAAGAAGAGGCTAAGGACTCTCATTCACATCTATACTCGGTAGCAATCTCATACACCATTGTAAACCCTTTACACGAGGTATCCCTTCATGAATAACAAAAGCAAGCAGGATGTAGGGTATTACTCACCGATGGCACGAACCTAGGTAAAACCCTCGTGTGACATCCGATCGAAGACTTCCAGCTGCGCTTGGACCCCAACCGATGGATATGATGGTATTTTGCAGTATCACCGATGTGGTCGGCCACCAGCTAGGAATGGCTTAGAGGAGGTCTTCTCGACACCTCCGCCCTCGCAGCGTCATCTGAAATTCGTCATCGCGTCATCCGAAAGCCAAATGCTCCGAACGAGAAGCAGCTCGGCTCGGCCACGACGATCAAGTAGTGGTCGATGTGGACGCTAATCGACCTCCCCGGCAAGCAGTGGTGCCGCGGTGGTCATTAAGGGCGACAAAGGGGCGGTGAATGGCCGAAATCAGCGCAATTCAAGGTAGCGATGGATCCTGAATTGGCAACGGCGCCGAGGCTGTTATGGGCATCTCGAGCGGCGGGATTCAACAACGAAGTCGTGGCTGGGCCATGGGAGGACGGAGGATTAGCAGTGGTGGTGTCGAACAGCGAGATTCCGCTGACAATGATCGCATTGGAGAGGCGAGTGCGGCGGTGAGAAACTTCCGGGTGGTAGTTGGGTTGCACGCGTCAGCTGTTATACTAGATGACCCGTTGCACCAAAGGCGCAAAGGCCGAGTGCAAGCCAAGTATTGGAAGAGTGTGCATTAAAATATGTAAACACAGAATGAAACATATGAAAATAAGTACGGATTGATGATAGATAGATGGTTCATGATGATACATGTTTTCTAAGACGAAAAAAAACTGATCCAAACCAAGAGTTATCTGCAAAGAAAATTTTAAAATAGTTTGACAAGTCTAAGTCATACTCCATGCTATATCTCGGAGCTGTGTGTTATTTTCAAACTCTAGTAAAAGATTAATGAATTTTGGAATTTCATATCACCGGCTTACAATTCAAACCCAAACTCGGGGCATATTTGAATTCAAATCTGAAAAAGGGCAATCAAATACTCTTGAAAAGTCTTGGACATTTTCACAGAGTTATATAAGTAGTAGCATATGTGAATTTTTTCAAGATATTTCTGATGAGTTTTGAGCACTGAAATTAATACTGAGTAGATTATGAGGGAGTAGAGGAGGAAGAGATATTACAGTCATTTTCATTTTTTTTCTTTCAACCTCTCCCTTTGCTACTGACCAGTGGGTCTCTCTCGTGAACCCACCAGTCAGGCTGGCAACGCCAGCTCGCGGGACACGCGCCCGCAACCCCCTGCCCCTTCACGTTTTACTCCTACTCCACAACCTCCCTCCTCAATCCATTTCCTCTTCCTCCTGGATCAGGTCGAGCTCGCCGGGGACGCCGCCGCTCGTCGCTGCAACGCCAGCCATAGGAACGGCCGGGATCCACCAGCCCTTCGTCCGGCTCGACATCCACGCCCCAGGGTCCAACATGCAGGCCCGCTGGACGCCGCCGTGACTTGCCTCATTTTTCCAGTGAGTCCTTGATCCTAGGTACTTTTCCTAACTTTGTTCAGCTCCGGCCGTCGTTCTGATGCTATTTGTGGACACTGAGCATGCATCAAACTTTTGGACCCAGGCCGCCTTCCTCTGTTCCGTCAGCTGCCGTTGCGACGCTGTCACGGTCGTCCTCCTCCCCGAGCAACTCCAGGGACCGTGACGGGCCCCGCATCTCCTCTGGAGCAAGAATTCGAAGCCGCGGGTCTCTCCTACTTCTTCCTTGAAGCTGACTGCCGTTGCTGCCGTCCTGAATTCGTTGTCGTTCGTCCAGCCTCGCTACAAACAGTAGGGTGAGAAGCCGCCCTGCCTTCTCGTGCCTTCTTTTCTTTGTCAACGTTGTTTTTTTCTCATTCAGACCGTCGCTGGAGATGGTTGTGGCGCTGCCTCCTGTGAACATTTTTGTCCGGGCCAACATGTTTAGGCCACGAGCTTGTTGCCCCTCGCTTTTGCTGCTTGCCGCTGCTACTTCTGCTGTTTGTTGTCGTTGTTTGTTGGCTGCTTGCTATTGCTCGTGGGCTGCCTGTACTTGAGAGAAAGAGAGAGCTTTTTGTATAGAGAGTACTATATTATGTTTAACTCTACTATTCATCAATCGAGCAGCTTCCTTGTGTGCTTGTCTAGCTAGCTTGCACACACGTAGCTTTCCTGGTTGATTTGATCTACCAAGTTCAGAAACCAACATATATTAGGCTAAGTCAAGTTGTCGCTGAGTATGAAAGTTTACTCTAATATTTGATTTATCAAGAAAATCACAGGAAAATGCTCAACCTGCTGAATTTGTAAAATCCATAAAAAATATATAATCATTCCAGTTCTGCTTGGAGTAGTACTGCTACTGCTATGGAGTTGGGATGGTTTAACTTGTACTGTAGCCATAGGAATGAGCATATTCAATATTGCTGTTTAGAAATAAAAGATGATGCAATACTGGTTAAATTAACGGGAAAAGCTTCCGTCTGACCGGCTGATCCGACCGATGCATCCACCTGTTGCCCAGCCGTCACATTGCCCAGCCGTCTTGTGCTCTTCTGGTCCCATCTTTCTCTAGAAATATCCAGCTCCAACCAGAGCATCCTTCTTCTTTCGTGAGTCAACGCCACCACACCGTTATCCATCCCAAATTCTCCACCGCTTCTTTTCTCAAGCTCCTGGTCATGGCTCTGCAACTCTGTAGCCTCGTCGCCCCGCCCGTTGCTTTTACTCCTACTGCCTCACTGCGTTGCTACCGACGCTGCTACGAGGGAAGCATTCGCTGATGCAGGCAAGCCATCGTGTCCCTGGTATTGCAACATCCTCTTTGTTGCAAGAAAAATTAATGCAACATTAGGTATGTTTCAAATCTCTCTTCCGTTGGAAAAAAATTCTGCAACATTAGCTTTGTTGCAGAAAAAAATTCTGCAACATCACCACAGTCGCAAAGTTTTCTGCAACAATACCATTGTTGCAAAAGTTACATCACGTCTCCGCACAAAGTCACTGTTTCAGTAACAACCAACTTGTTGCAATTTTGTGACACTCACGTGGGGAGATCTAACGGCGTGGGAGGTGGGCTTGTTTCTGCAACACCGCGCTTATTGCAGAAGGGAGGTGGGGAACATGGGTTGTACATTGGACGGCCAGCAGCGCGTCCATCCAACGGCCAGCCAGGCGACGAATGTTTTCAATTCATCCACAGGCAGACGCCTAGCAGCCCCCTAAATTAACTCATGATCAACTGTTAGAATTTGCTGCTATAAATAAAGGTCCCTTGAATTGCATGCCCAGTTCACATAATGAGTCCTTTGTGCAGGGAGTTCTAGCAACACATTATACAAGGAACTATGACATGCTTACGCTAGGCCGTTGATCACAGTGCCTCACCAAGGTGAAAGGATTTACTACTTTTCGCATGTTTACATGGAACAGGTATGTCTCACCGCATTGGTGTTTGCTCTTCTTGATGCCCCATAACTAATAAATGAATTTGCTACTCAGCACAAACAGTAGCTATTTGTGTTATGGGACACCGCTTTGTTCTTGTGTTAAAAATGGCAATATGACTTTGTTTATGCGGAATAATCATTCAGGTATTTAAATGATTATCACCCAGATATTTAAAGATCGTCCACATGCATATATACAACCTGTTAGGGTCCTTGTGTATGCGTGGTGCGTGCTTCTCTAGTATGGTCATGTATTAGTTGACAAATGAATATCCATCAGAGGGCACCACCTTACAGACAGTGTTACAGCCTTGTAGGCCTCACCAGAAGTCCCTTGGGCCCATTTAAATTATCGGCTTCCTTTCACAGAATATACATTTGTAAGTGGTACTACAACATAAAGAGAACTATCCTTGGGCCCATGCAAATATAAGTGAATACGGAATCTCATCTGCAGTAGAACAGGATTCAGTTATCACCTCAGCCCACCTGGGATGCAACTGCAATCAGAAATAACAATTCCTTGAGGTGCTTTTCAAGTTGTAGAATCTGCATCAGCTAATCATGTGAGTCTACTATAAAATAGGGAAAATTCAGCAACATAGTAACAAAGCCTAGTTAGAGACTTGATAACGGAAGAAGCACTTTGAACAAAGTTCAGAGAACCAAAGTATGTTCAGGAATTTGTCACTAATATAAAGTAACAATGCAATGCCATTTCACATTCATAAATAAATCAAGCTGGATCTAGAATGTGAAGTTCAGGGGGGTGGGTCTAAATTGTTTAAGACTGCCTACTGTCCAGCTAAAAATGAAATATACAATATGGTGTTTAACAGGTATGTGGAAAAAGATGACCAATAAAACATTAGGCAGGTCTTCTTTTATCCAACTGTCGAGTTCCTTTTTGAAGCATTAAAAGACCTCATATGCGAGTTCCACCATAAAACAGTGAAATATATCATTTATTATAGTGATTACCTCTTTTCTTGAGTACTTCTGCGCACCTCTCCCAGGTTGAATCTCCCACTAAAATTATTTTTTACCTTAGCCTTTGTACCTTCCTGGAAAACAGAAAAAGAACATGATTACTCAAAAATAAGTTTACTGCATTTAAATAAAATACTTTCTTGTGATTCTTTTTCGTGCATTTGACTAATCTTCGCTGCCATCAGGATGCTAGAGCACCTTCACTTCCCAAACATAATAAAGGTTGTCACTGCAAAAAATCAGGGTGTCTCAAGAAGTAATGTGAATGCTTTCAAGCAAATATTCTTTGCTCCAAGAATTGTAAATGTATGGATTGCAAGAACTTCGAAGGAAGTGAGGAACTATAGGCTATAACTCAAGGGGATAATGCATCTTATAAAAATAACGTTCAGCAAGCAGCTAATGTCACTCTGAATGGTGCCATTGGATCCTCTGGATATAAATATTCACCTGTACGTACAGAAAGACACCCAGAAGACCCCCTTGGTCCTGAGGTAATTTCAAGATTAGCTAGTTCTGCAACTTCAAGCAATCTGCCATTTTAAGTCAGGTCTCGTGTAACACATCTATTTTGTTGCTAGTTTCCTTTTATTTCTGCTTCAGCTATAAATCCAGTTGGGTGTACATCCACTTGATCACTGTTACTGATTTTTTTATCTAACTTCAGCTATAAATTTTGATGAGCTGGTAATTGTTTCATGTGCTCTAGGCTAACCACTTGGATGCTTCACAAGCTGCTTCTTCTAGTGGACTTGAAGGCTGTATTGGTTGTCAGAGTAGATCTAAAATGGTCTATAGGTAAGTAAAAAATGGTCAGGTTAATTTGAATACTCGATAGCGACCTCGCAGAAATAAATAAACGAATAAACCTTAGAACAAAACTGATCTATTCTAATATATGAGGAGCATGATACAAGCGCATGTGTACATTAAGAAAAACATCAATGACACAAACTACTGTGAGCAAATGTGCCGAGAGATTGCTGGCTATTAGATCATAATCTATTTACAGCATGTAAACTTAGCATATTCACCTCACAAAGTTCAGGCTAACAAACTTACCAAGCTAGGAAAGCAATAGGAATACAGGGCAGATAATCTATGGAATACCAAGGCAAGCAATAGGATGAACATGTCTTTGGTGAGGTCTGAATCTTTACCTATTTACAGTGTTACTGCACCAAGTCCGTAAATCTCGCAAGCTTGGCTGCACAAATATTATAAGTGACATTATTTTTCCTCAGCCAACATATGGCAGTAGATTCACAACTTGAGCATGCCACTCTTCAAAATAAGAATCACATCCTACCATACCGTAGAGCCTGTGGTAAGCAACACCAGCTGGGCCGGCGTCATAGGCTGCTGGTCTCTGTCTTCTTTTAGAAGAAAAGGGCTCTTGCCCCAGTTCCATTTCATAGAAATGAAACCACATAGTAGACTTATTATAGCTCGCGGGAGAGGATTGACACATCCTTCTGGCATTTTCAGAAAAGTTCACACTACTTAAACTCACACGACTGCGAAACTGAAACATAGATCTAAACTCATAGTTCTCTCTCCCTACTCCCCGCATACAAGATCTCTACGATCATCCTTCTAGCAGTATACCGCTGCTCACGCCAGTCCAACCTTCTGCCTTCTTCTTCATCAGGTACTGCATCCACAACTTTTTCTTCCTCAACCTGGCTCTGGCCAGATCAGCAGGGGAGGACGCCTGGCCGTCTCCCACAGTGAAGAGATGAGCCTCTCCACGCGATCTCTTGCAGCCTCTTTGCATAAAATCTTCCATTGATCGCAGAAGCCTGCAATTTTCCTCAGAATTACCTGCACACCCATCCAGGGGACCTTGTTAAAAAACATATCATTCCTGCTTCTCCAGATAACCCAGAGTGTAGCTGAAATTAGCATATTTTCATCTTGCAGGGCTTTGTGTTTCTCCCACAACTTAGTCATATTATCAAAAGTAGGCTGGAGCATACATCCTGAAATGTTATGAATATTCCTCCACACCTCAGTAGCAATAGCACATTCAAAGAACATGTGATTACTATTCTCATATTCAGAGCAAAACAGGCAAGTAAGATCATCTAAATGTTGTCTTTTGCTCAGATTACTCCTAACCAACAGCTTATTATGAGCAAGCAACCACAAAAAGATATGAATATTAGGAGGGACCTGAAGCTGCCATATTTTTGGGATATGGACAGGACAGACACCTCTAAAATTAACTATGCCATACATAGATCTAACAGAGTAACTCCCATTAGATTCAAACTTCGAAATAATAGCATCTTCTTCATCATCCAGGATGATAGCTTGTGCAATGCTAATTAAGTCAAACCAGAGTTGTAGTAGTCTATTGTCTACACACCTCCTGAAGGTGATTTTAAGATTAGTACCATCCCAAAGGTCAGCAATAGGTTGATTATGCTCATTAGCAATAGTGTAAAGATCCCAGAATTGGATGACTAAGCTACAAGATCCAAACCAGTGATCTTCCCAGAATTTAACTCTCTTTCCATTACCAACCTTCCATTGATACCCCATCTTGGCTTCTTCCCATAATTTAACTCTCTCTCCATTACCAACCTTCCATTGATACCCCATCTTGGCTTCTTTGGCAGCCCATAGGACACCTTTCCAGAAAGGAGAGGAGGAGCTGCTATCTGGACAAGAGAAAATATTTGGGTCCTTAGTTCTATACTTAGCATCCATAATTTTCTTCCACATCTTCTGATCTCCCTTTTGATACTTATCAATCCAGGCAGCCAGAAGGCTTAGATTCATATCAACAATATTAGGTATACCCAAACCCCCATATTGCTTCTTTTGAGTCAACAACCCCAGCTAGCTAAATGATACTTATGATGGCCCTCATAATTGTCCCAAAAACAATGTGCCATCTGAGAGTTAATCAAATTTATAGCCCACTTGGGAAATTTTATCATACTCATCAAATATGCAGGGATGCTAGACAAACAAGAGTGAACTAAGATTAACTTTTTCTCATATCCTAGTAATCTCCCTCTCCACCCAGCAGCTTTTTTCAAGACCTTATCAACCACAAGCTGCAGGTCTTCTCTTTTTAGCTTGGAGTAGTGGAGGGGGAAACCAAGGTATTTAAGAGGGAAGGACCCCAAGCCACAAGATAAAGCTTGAGCAACACGGTGGGCCTCCTCTTCACTAACATTGATAGGAACAAGGTCACACTTATGGAAATTAATCCTCAACCCTGACATTTGTTCAAAACAAGCCAGTAAACATTTCAAGTTTTTTGCATAATTAATATTGTTTTCTAGGAACAAGAGGGTATCATCTGCATATTGCAGACTGATTATTCCCTGAGGGAAAATGTTAGTCATTAAGCCAGACAACAAATTATTCCTAGCTGCTTTATTAAGCATCCTGCTGAACACATCTGCCACCAAGTTAAAAAGCATGGGTGATGCAGGGTCCTCTTGCCTAACCCCTTTAAAAGTTTCAAAGAAATCACTATTGCAATCATTAATTCTAACCCCTACTGAGCCTTTATACAGAATAGATTCAACTTTCCTCATCCATTTGGGGCTGAATCCTCTTTGGTACATCACTTTTAGAAGGAACTTTTTACTAATTCTATCATATGCTTTTTCATAATCAAGCTTAAAAACAAAACCTTCTTTCTTATTGATCACAGCATCATGAATAATTTCATGGGCAGTTACCACACTTTCCACTATGTATCTACCTTTAATAAAAGCAGTTTGATTTTGGGAAATTAAATCATCTCCCACATCTCCTAGCTAATTGGCTAGGCATTTAGCAAAAATCTTAAAGCTCCAGTTAGATAGAGCAATAGGTCTGAATTTCTGAATAATATCAGCATCAGACTCTTTTGGAATTAAAGTGAGCAGAGAGAAGTTCAATCTATAAAGATCTAGAGAATCATTGTTCCAGGCCTCTACCATCAACATCATGTCACCTTTAATGGTTTCCCAAAAATGTTGATAGAATAAGAAAGGAAAGCCATCAGGGCCAGGGGCCCCTTCAGCATAAGATCCAAAGACTGCTTTTCCGACATCCTCCTCTGTAATATTGGCCTCAAGCCTCATATTTTGATCCTTAGAAACCTTTTCAGAGGGATCCCAGAAATTGTCATCTAATTCTATTTCTAACATTTCTTCTCTCCCAAACAGTTGCTTATAGATTATAGGGCCATCTGGACCTCTTAGCATGTTAATCTGCTTCTTCCTCCTTCTTTGATTAGCCAAAGCATGGAAGTAAGCTGTGTTTCTCGCCCCTTCTAAAATATTTCTCTCTCTAGATCTTTGTCTAGATTTGATTTCTTCCAGTCTCCAAATGTTTTGGAGATCTAGAGCAATCTTGTTCATCCTAGTTTTAGAAGGTGGGGAGAGCACCTTTGTCTCAGATTTAATATCCAACAGATCATACTCAGCAACCAGCTGTTGCTTATTCCTGTTCTTTTTAGCCTCATAATTGGCATTCCAACCCTTGCACACTCTCCTAAGCAACCTAATCTTGTATTGCCATCTATCCATAGGGTCAGTAATGGAGCATGGTTTGTTCCAGGTTTTTTTAACCAGTTCATCAAAACCCTCTACCTGTAGCCACCATTTCTCAAATCTAAATTGTTTGTCTCTTGGTGGATGTATAGCTCCAGTATCAAAAACTAGGGGTGTATGATCACTACCCACCCTAGGGAGGGCTTTCATCTGCACAGCTGTGAATAAACTTTCCCAACAAGTGGAAATGAAAATCTTATCAATATTAGCCATCACCAGGTTATCCTGGTTATTGGCCCAAGTAAATTTCCTAGTATAGTTTTTCAATTCAATGAGGGCATATTTATTCACCCAGTCATTGAAAAGGGTTACCCAATGTAAATTAACAGTCCCAGTACTTTTTTCTTCACTACTCCTAACCAAGTTAAAATCTCCTCCAATAATGGTAGGGCCCAACCATGCTTCAACAGTATTATGCAGCTCATTGATAAACTCAAGCTTGAGATTATCATATGCAGCCCCATACACAGTGATAAACCTCCATATTTTTTCATCTTTCCTATCTTTTATTAAGCAAGCTACAGAGAATTGTAGAATATCCACATATACAATCTCAAAATCATCTTGCCTAACTCCAACCAGGATCCCACCTGCAGTACCAATAGCTGGCATCCAGTTCCAGGTGAAATTACTGTTTGGATCAAGACCCTTAATTTGAGCACTAGAAAAAGAATCCTTCTTAGATTCTGACAAACCTACTAAGTCAGCATGGTTATCTTTAATGAGCTTCCCCACATCACTAAATTTATCAGGCTTATTCAGCCCTCTAACATTCCAAATTAGTCCTACTACCATTAATAAATTCTAGTTTTCTACAACTACTTTTCTTACCAGACACTGCTTCAACCCATGTAGGGGTATCACTAGCTGTGTCACTAATGTGAACACTTTCTGGGCCTACATTTAATGAGGATGTTATTTTGTTGTCCTCAAAGCTGATATCTAGATTAGTAGGTAAGAAATATTCCGGATGAGAATCTTTAAAAGTAGATAGTCTATCATCTTCAATCAGCCTAATGGTCTGAATATTATAAGAAATAGTAGTATCATCCTCACCTAGTTTCAGACTAGCTTTTCTAGCCTTAGATAGTAAGTTCTCATCATTGAAAGCAGAAAAGGAATTGGTGTTTTTGTTACCTTTGGGTATCCCAGATCCTTGAGCTTTTTGAGATCTGCAGCTTTCTGTATTGCGGTTCTTCCATCCCTTCTTATCCTGGTACTCATCCTGGGCGCCACAGTAGGGCCCCATTTTTTGTTTAGACCCTTCTGTGGCTGTTTGGTATCAGCTTCTGTGTCTTTTTCTCCAGATTCTTCATCAAACTGCCCAAGCAACTGCACACCAATGTTCTCCTCAGGTAGTTTTTTCTGCAAGCTTTTTGACAGCTTCTCATCACACTTCATCCCCAAAATAGCACTTTGAACCCTCTTTTCCAGAGTGACCATTAGGTCCATGGGCTTCTGGGAGTGAGATGGTGCTTTTTGAGAGTTATGGCTAGGACCTTTAGTATTTGACCTTGTACTTTTATCGTTGTCTTTGTCAGTCTCCATATTTCTTAGTCCATGTAACTGCAGGTCTTTCTCAGGATCCCCTTCAAGCAGATCATCATCAGAATTCTCTGTCTCCTGAGCACTAGGGCCAGCAACCTCCACAATTGGGGCAGTATCCACAAGGAAAGATATAAGCTAGAGTTATTTATCTATTTCTACTAGTCTTTCAGCTGGTATCTTAGAAATGTCCCTGACTGCAATCTGGACCTTGAATTTTTCATAAAAGCTTCTGAAAATCTCATGCCAATCCACATTGACTAGCACACCTAGTATACAGGCAATTTGAGAGATCACTTCCAGGTAAGTTTATTGACAGGAATGCCCACCATTGTCACCCAAACCTCATGTAGCTCATCATAAGCAACTTCCTCTCCATACCACTTGTCAAAAGAAACAGTCACTCCTTTCTTTCTGAGATTAATGGAAGGGAGCTCCACCAGGTCCTTCACTTTCTTGTGGGGTGGAAACCTGACCAGGAATCTCTTTTCAGTCAGTTGTCTCACTTGCCATGGCCAATTGGTCTTCCATATCTCAGAGAAGTTATGCTTCAGTTCTTGAGTGGTGATGGAGCCTTCCTCAATCACTGCCACACAAACATTGGTAAGATTTAGCCACTTGGTGGCATCTTTTCCTTCGGATTCAATATGGAAAAAGCCCAAGCCAGCATTAGCACTTCCAAAGTACTGGGCAGTGGCTTGTGGTTTATACCACTCCAGACAGTTATCCATATGGTGCCCAGCCTTGTGCCGGATAAAACAATTTCTTGGGATTGGGCAGGTGCCAAGAAAATGAGCTGGCTCACCACAGTTGTAACAGATGACATCTTTCATCTTAGGATCATAGTTTATGATGGCTTCCTCTTTTCTTTGACTACTATCAGACTTATCAGCACTGTTAGACTTCCCCTGCCGATCTTTCTGGGAATTGAAGCCCTTGGTCTTCTTCTTCTGCTGCAAGTTTTGAGAATTTTGCTGTTGGGTGCTTGATTGCCCTTCTCCTAGATTTTGGAACTGAGGTCCAGGCTGAAATTGCATAGGAGGAGGCCCAAAGTGCTGCTGTTGCTGCTGCAGAACTGGCATAGCAGGAAGGAACTGTTGCGTCCACTGATTATACTTGGGGAATTGAGTCCCTTGCCATGGCTGCATCCCTTGCCTCCCTCCCTGGTTATTGAACTGATGAATCGGCCCAAAATTACCTTGATGTGGCCCTTTGTATTCCAGACTAACCTTGGGGGTGGAAGGCGCCCATCTGTGGCACCATATGTGGCGGCATCTGCCCCTGGTTCGAGGAGCGACCCTGATCACTTGATGTGCGGAAGGCATCACCACGACCAGCCCCTCCTCCACCTCCTCGACGGCCACCGCCGCGATTTCCAGCCATTCCTCTTACTACTTCCGCGTACGTTGCTCTGCCAGAGATGTTCTTCCACAGATCCTTGGAGTAGCTAATCTTTTTTGCTTGTGGCAATTTTTCCGTCACTCTAGCAGGATAGTAGTTCTCGGCCTTGAATTGCTTGGTGAGGAAAAGATCTCTGCGGATCCAGACTAGCCTGCCTCTGGCAGCAGGAACCCTAGGTTTCGTTGGCGAGGGGACGAACCAGAGCTGTCCGTATATATCCACAATCTCCTCCTCCCCACCCCACGAATACACCTTTCTAGGATGCGCTTTATCATGCTGGAGACGGTTTTCACCAGCCAATTTTGACTTAGCAGCGTCACACTGACTGACTTGTGGGGCCCCGTATACAAACTTCTCCCAAAATCTCACTGGAGCCATGGCTTCAGCTCATCGGCGTAGTCGATTTGCTGCCGCAGCAATCCTGAACGGGGATGGTCAGCATGGAGACCCGTACCTGACCAATCCTGAATCCAGGGAGATGCTCAAACTGCCGATGACCACCTCCCGCCGAGCATCTATAGATTCTTGACTCACCATGGTTCTCGACGGAATGGCCGCCATCTCGCCCTCTGAACTCTCGATGTGGATGCTGCTTCTCCTGCCGCCCAATCCAACACCTGCTCCGGGTCAAGATGTGCTCCCAATTGGAACAGTCGGTCTGCCTCCTCTTCCGTCAATCTCTCCATGATTCACTCGACGAGATCCAGCTTGGTTTGCCGCGCCTTCTCCACCATGTGGGCCGCCGCCTTCTCCACTTTGTTCGCCGACCTCACCAGCGCCTCCAGCTCCTCTATCGACGACCTCCCCTCGCTCGAGCCGCTCATCCCGGTTTGAATCTGTTGTCAAAACAACACCCAGACCAACTCCAGGTCCAGAGCGCTCGAGCGAGCGGAGCCGCGAGTCCCTCGCCGCGCCGGAGAACGCGTCGCTGGAGTAGAACGAGGGGAAACGATGGGTGGTGGTGGTCAGAGTTGAAGGGGATGGTGGAGCTGCGGTCATGGGAGGGGATCCGCGGTCATGGCGGACGTATCGTACGAACAAACACCTAGGATATCTCCGAGGCTGATCTCTGTCTTCTTCAGCTGCAAGTAACGGTGAAGTTGACGACGAGCCAATGTGTGAGGCCACGCCCTGTTCCTTCCCTCGCTGGTCTCGCTTGCCCATTTCCTTTCCCCTGCTTGGCTTGCCGTCAGAGGTTTATTCAAAAAAAGGAACCACACACATTTGCACAATATTGCATAGATGGGCAGAAAAAGAGAGGGATAAAGACCAGGAGCAAAGGGGGATCAGGACGCAGAGATGCTCACCTTGGCATCACCGACAGTGCTGCCACTTCGACCCGGTCGAGAGTGCCTCTTCCCTCCGTCGGTGGCAGCAATAGCACACCGACCGGATCCTTGCACCCCCGCCTGGGGCCGTCGCCCTGGAGTCTTGCCAGCCCCAGCTCGACCTAAGAGCGGCTCCTCCATCTGCTGGCACCGCCGCCGCCTCAGCCCGTCGCCTTGCGACCTTGCCCGCCCCCACTACCGTTGCCAGGAGATGCGGCCGCTCTGTTCTCCTCTGGCCAGATGCGCCATTGCATCCCGCACTGGCCACCTGATCCGTCGGGTGGGCACACGCGATGATGGTCACGAGGAGAGAGAGGAGGAGAGACAGGGGTGGCGGCGACATCTGGAGAGGACGAGCGGGGGAAGGAGAGGTGGCGGCGAGGCATGGCTAGGGTTGTGCCCTGGCCTCGAGGAGGACGGGGGATTGGTGGGGAGGAGGACACAGGATTGGTGGGTGAATCATCCATGATGGGCGCGGTTAATGTATTTTTCACGCAAGGCGCGGGCAACGCACACACAACACACACACTTCTAAGCTAGGCCCGCGAGAGACGAAGGCCCACTTGTCATTTGCCTGAGCAAGTAAAAGTGGTGTGGAAAGAAACAAGCCGTGGGATTTTTGACAGCGGGGTGAAAAACCTCCAGTGAGGCGGATCGAGCAAACGAGATCAAAAGCGGGATGCAAGTGCCCTCGCTAGGCGGGTTGCCTAGCGTGGTTTATATGTTCGATTTTGTGGCAGTAGGTTGGAGTGTTGTAAATATGCAACACTTGACCACAAAATATGGGGTTGCCCTAAAAAATCATATCAAGATTTGAAGATACATCATCAGCTGGAACACTTATCAAGGCTTGCGCATGTCATCTGGAATAGCAGCTATTTTCATTTCTACGGACTTTCTCTACTACTCATGAGAATATGATACCAATTAAATCAAATGTATTTGTATTACTAAAAAACGAATGACCTAACATAAATGAGATGGACGAGGATTGAAGTATGAACTAGCAATGATATGGCATATGGCAACAAGTATACACGGAATGAAGATGGCATCTAGAATGTGAATTTCATAACATTGAGGCCCTCATAATGACATAAGAAGACATGGAAAAAATATACAAGATGACACCTCATAATTTTGCGTGTAATATCCCATATGTGTTGCACCATCTCACTTTTGTGTCAAGCCCGTGTAAATTCTAAATACACGACAATAGACAATTTTGAAGGTCGTATTAGTGGAGAAAACCGATTTAGGGTGGATTTTGGCTCCCCTTCATGTGTAGACCGAATTTCCCCTACGACCCTCGATAAGCTCCACTCATATGGCATTTGGCTTTTGTTAAATAAAATTTAGCATAATGCATGTCTTACATGGGCGAAGAAAGACATTCGGTGACCTAGTAACCAAGCTACTATATATGCTAACTAAGTGGCTATAGTCTCACTACAACCAAATAAGTAAGTGTTATTAAGTTCGCGGGTATTGGCGAGAAATTTCATCCAAATATATCAATATCTGATCAACTTTGTCAGTCTCGTCGTAGGTAATTCAACGACGAAAACAAAGCGTTAATCAGATTGACGGTTCAACAGATAAGTATTTTGAAGATTCAAAACTCAAAATATCTTCATTGATACCATGTTTACATATATTGTCTACAAGTTCATTTAGTTGCATGCGTATGTGCGAGAGAGGGGGGGCGGGGATAGGAGCCACACCGTAAAACACTAGTATGTGGTGTGGCTATATATGAAGTTCCCATCCTCGCATCAGTAAACTTTCCATAAGAAACGTTAGGAGTTGCCATGTGTTAATGCCACACATGTGGCACTTATCAAGATCCTTGATTAAAACAACACTGGTTATTCGATCCCGTACCTTATCCCCTCATACACTCTGCACGCCTTCCTTGCAAAAGCCAGGCAGCGAACGCAACTTCTCTCGAACCCCCGCATAAAAACAATTCCATGCCGGAGAGGCCCCCAAGCACCTCTCAACTGCTCGGAGAATCGTCGGAGCAACCGCCGGAGCTGCCCCTCAACACCCTCACGCCCCCTTGATCCTAGCATCATCTCCGACTTGTAACACCCATGTCAGCGACTTCAGAATGCGGCCATCTTGGCAGCAGCTCGTTGTTGCCACGCTACACACGGGCACCGCCATTGCAGCTCCAGACCGCCCGTTGCTGGTGAACTCCCCATGGTTGCAACACATTGCCTCACGCAAAAAAGCTCATTGTACCATCGGTTGTCGCCAGTCCTAGCAAATCAACTCCCTGGTCACAACTTTCCATCTCGTCGGACACAGCAAAAACCGTACCTTGTGTAGAAGGCTGTCATCTCGCTCGGTCCCAACAAAAAGAACCAAGCGAAATGGTTGTAGCATTTACAAACGTAGGTCGCATCTTTCCCAGCCGCCGGTCACAGCCGTCTGCTCGCTGCTTGTAGCTTTTGTGGTCATAGATCATAGGAGGCACCGGTTGAATCTTTTTGCTTCTTCGATCACAACTTTCATTACTAACGGTTGGAACATTCAGTGGTTGGCTACTCTTGCTGCATCTTGCATCGCCGCTGGTTGCAACTTTCGCTGTCATCAGTCGTAGCTTCACCATTGCTCATTGTAGTACCCATAGTCATTGGCTCCATCAAACACAAAACTCACAATCACCGCCGTTGTAGCTTCACCCAGCCATTGCCGGTAGTAGATCCCCCAACATCGAGTGATACCGTTTGCAACACTGGTGGTTGTTGTTTCTAGCACCGACAGATGTCGGTTACAACATCGAGCTTCGGGGCCGCTTCCAGCAGCAACATCAATGTTGCATCACGACACATCCTGGCCATCATCAACAGTGCCCCGGCTCGTGCCGTGGCCGGTATGACTAAGTACCAACGGTTTTCTCTCGGTGTCACCGGTGCGTAGTGGCGGCGTGTGGTGCAGGCCCAGCCTCATCATCATGTGCGACGGTGCGGGGAGTACAGGACAAAGCTAGCAATGCGCCTCGAGTTGGTGAATTGGTGAGGAAGAAAGAGATGGATACGGTCGAGGGTGAGAGGAAAGAGTGGATCAGGATGGTGCGTGGATCCCAGCCAAATGGCGCATCGTGTGTGGATGTCATTTCATGATGAAAGTTTACAAAAAATGAAAACATTTGTCAATATTTGGCACAAAAAGTCAGTATTTTTTTATATAGTTTGCAACACGCAATGTTGCCGCGGCTGCGAAATTTTTATTTTGGCCATGCAACCGTTCAGTGGCGGGCGTTGCGAAAGGCCCGCCCTTGAAACTGATTACAGGAGTGGTGGGTGCCCTGCCCACCATTGATGGCATGTTACCAATGTCGGGCGTCCCTGAGAGCCTCGCCCGCCACTGGTAGGCATTCCTGCAGTAGTGCAGTAGTGTGTGCACGGGACAGAGTTGGATACTTTACACAAAGATCAAAAGTACTATTATTTATACATGCATTAGGGTTGGATCTCGACTCCTTTTTTCAAATAGCATTTCACCATGGAGAGTGTTTTTTCTTTCATTCCATGCACCAGGCCTAGAGCATTTACAACCGGGTGCCTCAGAACCCCCATACAACTGGACGGTCCGCCACATCGAGCTGACCCCAAGGACCCACATGGAAACACTCAAAAACCCATCTGTCCGACGGGCATCTTCTCCGATTCTTGATGGTGCCTCATGGAACCACTCGGACGCGCTGCTCGAGGGTCCTGGCCCTGTTATATAAGCAGGATGTCGGCACCCAAATCCTATCCCATCCCATTCCAATCCACTGGTTGTCTGCTAGCCATGCCCCGACGCCGGATCACTACGTGCGCCATGTTCACGCCGGAGCAGCGGCTCGAGCTCCTTGAGTAGATCCGGGCTAGGTGCGAAGCTCGGATCACAGCCAGCCTACCTCCTAACTCGTTGGAGCCAAAGGAGGGGGGAGGTGGAGGAGGAGCAGGACATGGACATGGAGAACGCGGAGCAGGGGAAGCAGACCTGGCACCTCCAGCTGTAGGCTTCACCATGCCTAAGATGCCGGCGAAGTTCGAGGTGGCCTAAGGGGAGGAGGCGCACTAGTGCAAAATCGGGTTATAGTCCCAGTTTGTACAAACCTTTAGTCCCGGTTATGCAACCGGCACTAAAGGCAACACGAACCAGGACCAAAGGCCCACAACGGGGCATGAGCTCGCGCCGGGGGCTGGGGGACCTTTAGTCCCGGTTGGTAACACCAAGCGGGACTAAAGGATTTTTTTGATTTTTTTGATTTTTTCAATTTTTTTCCAATTTTCAAATTTCTGAAATATTTGACAATTTAATCTCTAATCACCCTCACTGCTCAAGTGTGGAGCACTCATTATTCCAAATTGTTTAACTTACCGGCCGGTCACCCATCCCTCTCACTACTCCGGCCTAAGCACGCTTAACTTTCGAGTTCTATTCCCCCTAGTTTCCAACTCTGCACTTGTTGTTTTCCTGACAATAGTAAGCTGTCAATCCTATTAACCCTTAGGAGTTTAGCTTGAGCATGAAGTCACACGTTTAATCGTTTGAGTTTGAAACTATTATCGTAAAAAACAATAATTATTTATTAACACTAATTTCTTGAATAAGTAGTTTGAGCATAGTTTGACCATAGTTTGACCAAAATTCAAAAAACTGAAATTTGAGCATAACTTTTTTCCTTTCAGAATTTGAGGATTCTAAAAATTTGCAAAACGGCCTACGACCGTCGAAATCGGAACCGGAATTTCGTGCTGAACATTTTGATATAGTATACTTTTTTTCGACATCGTATGCAAAAGTTATGGTCATTTTACTTTTTCATAACACTTTTTTGCAAAACATGTCAAAATTTATGTTTTTAAATTTCCCTAACTAGTAGATGTAGTAAGATAACTACATCTCAAAGGATTTTAATTTTTGAAGTTTTTATCATTTTCTTTTGTTTTTTTTCAAAACTGAAAAGGCGATAGGGCGGGTGATACGTCTCCGTCGTACCCACTTTTCCAAACACTTTTGCCCTTGTATTGGACTCTAACTTGCATGATTTCAATGGAACTAACCCGGACTCACGCTGTTTTCAGCAGAATTGCCATGGTGTTATCTTTGTGCAGAAACAAAATTTCTCGGAATGACCTGAAACTTCACGGACAATATTTTTGGAAATAATAACAAATACTGACGAAAGAATCAAGACCAGGGGGCCCACACCCTGTCCACGAGGGTGGGAGGCGCGCCTGCCCCCCTGGGCGCACCCCCTGCCTCGTGGGCCCCCTGGAGCTCCACCGACCTCAACTCCAACTCCATATATTCACGTTCGGGGAGAACAAAATCAGAGAGAAGGATTCATCGCGTTTTACGATACGGAGCCGCCGCCAAGCCCTAATCTCTCTCGGGAGGGCTGATCTGGAGTCCGTTCGGGGCTCCGGAGAGGGGAATCCGTCGTCGTCGTCAACATCAACCATCCTCCATCACCAATTTCATGATGCACACCGCCATGCGTGAGTAATTCCATCATAGGTTTGCTGGACGGTGATGGGTTGGATGAGATTTACCATGTATTCGAGTTAGTTTTGTTAGGGTTTGATCCCTAGTATCCATTATGTTCTGAGATTGATGTTGCTATGACTTTGCTATGCTTAATGCTTGTCACTAGGGCCCTAGTGCCATGATTTCAGATCTGAACCTATTATGTTTTCATGAATATATGTGAGTTCTTGATCCTATCTTGCAAGTCAATAGTCACCTACTATGTGTTATGATCCGGCAACCCCGAAGTGACAATAATCGGGACCACTCCCGGTGATGACCGTAGTTTGAGGAGTTCATGTATTCACTATGTGTTAATGCTTTGGTCTGGTACTCTATTAAAAGGAGGCCTTAATATCCCTTAGTTTTCAATAGGACCCCGCTGCCACGGGAGGGTAGGACAAAAGATGTCATGCAAGTTCTTTTCCATAAGCACGTATGACTATATCCAAAATACATGCCTACATTACATTGATGAATTAGAGCTAGTTCTGTGTCACCCTATGTTATAACTGTTACATGATGAACCGCATCCGACAAAATTATCCATCACTGATCCAATGCCTACGAGCTTTTCACATACTATCTTTTGCTTAGTTACTTTTCTATTGCCACTGTTACAATTACTACAAAGCTTTTACCGTTACTTTTGCCACCGTTACCGTTACTTCCATATTACTTTGCTACTAAATACTTTGCTGCAGATATTAAGTTATACAGGTGTGGTTGAATTGATAACTCAACTGCTAATACTTGAGAATATTCTTTGGCTCCCCTTGTGTCGAATCAATAAATTTGGGTTGAATACTCTACCCTCGAAAACTGTTGCGATCCCCTATACTTGTGGGTTATCAAGACTATTTTGTGGCGCTGTTGCCGGGGAGCATATCTCTATTCTTTGAGTCACTTGGGATTTATATCTGCTAGTCACTATGAGGAACTTGAAAGACGAGAAAACCAAGATTTATCCCTCAACTACGAGGGGAGGTAAGGAACTGCCATCTAGCTCTGCACTTGATTCTCCTTCTGTTTTGAGTAAATTTGCGACACCTAAACGTGCTTCTGCTATTAATTCTGATATGTCGCATGTTATTGATGATGCCACTTCTTCTATGCATGATGCTTATGATGAAACTACTTCTATGCTTGATAATACTGTGCCACTAGGTGAATTTCTTGATGAACAACTTGCTAGGGCTAGAGAGAATGAAATTATTGAAACTGATAATATTGATGAAAGTGATGATGAAGATTCTCCCCCTAAATATGAATTGCTTGTTGTGCCTGAGTGTTATGTTATGGATGAAGAAACCGCTAGAGATTTTCTTGCTTGCAACGATAGATCTGATCTTAAGAAATTATTAGCTAAGCTTAAAGAAAAGTCTCTGAATGCTAGAATGAAATATGACCCTGCTTTTGCTACTTCACCTATCTTTGTCACTGATAAGGATTATGATTTCTCTGTCGACCCTGAGATAATTACTTTTGTTGAATGTGATCCTTTTTATGGTTGTGAATCTGAAACTGTTGTGGCACATCTTACTAAATTAAATGATATAGCCACCCTATTCACTAATGATGAGAAAACTCGCTACTACTATATCCTCAAATTATTTCCGTTCTCATTAAAGGGTGATGCTAAGACATGGTTTAATTCTCTTCATCATGGTTGTGTGCGTAGTCCTCAGGATATGATTTATTACTTCTCTGCTAAATATTTCCCCGCTCATAAGAAACAAGCTGCCTTAAGGGAAATATATAATTTTGTGCAAATTGAAGAAGAGAGTCTCCTACAAGCTTGGGGGAGGCTTCTCCAATAACTTAATGCTTTGCCTGATCATCCTCTCAAGAAAAATAAAATACTTGATATCTTTTATAATGGACTAACCGATGCTTCCAGAGACCACCTGGATAGTTGTGCTGGTTGTGTTTTCAGGGAAAGAACCGTTGATCAAGCTGAGATTCTATTGAATAATATGCTGACTAATGAAAACAATTGGACACTTCCTGAGCCAACTCCTAAGCCAACTCCAAAAAAGGGGTATTCTATTTCTCAGTCCTGAAGATATGTGATGTCTAATACACAACCTTCTTTTTGTAGACGTTGTTGGGCCTTCAAGTGCAGAGGTTTGTAGGACAGTAGCAAATTTCACTCAAGTGAATGACCTAAGGTTTATCAATCCGTGGGAGGCGTAGGATGAAGACGGTCTCTCTCAAACAAACCCTGTAACCAAATAAAAAAGAGTCTCTTGTGTCCCCAACACACCCAATACAGTGGTAAATTGTATAGGTGCACTAGTTCGGCGAAGAGATGGTGATAAAAGTGCAATATGGATGGTAGATATAGGTTTTTGTAATCTAAAAATATAAAAACAGCAAGGTAACTAAAGATAAAAGTGAGCATAAACGGTATTGCAATGATAGGAAACAAGGCCTAGGGTTCATACTTTCACTAGTGCAAGTTCTCTCAACAATAATAACATAATAGGATCATATAACTATCCCTCATCATGCCACAAAGAGTCACTCCAAAGTCACTAATAGTGGAGAACAAACGAAGAGATTATGGTAGGGTACGAAACCACCTCAAAGTTATTCTTTCCAATCAATCCATTGGGCTATTCCTATAAGTGTCACAAACAACCCTAGAGTTCGTCCTAGAATAACACCTTAAGACACAAATCAACCAAAACCCTAATGTCACCTAGATACTCCAATGTCACCTCAAGTATCCGTGGGTATGATTATACGATATGCATCATACAATCTCAGATTCATCTATTCAAACCAACACAAAGTACTTCAAAGAGTGCCCAAAAGTTTCTACTGGAGAATCAAGACGAAAACGTGTACCAACCCCTATGCATAGGTTCATGGGTGGAACCCGCAAGTTGATCACCAAAACATACATCAAGTGAATCACGTGATATCCCATTGTCACCACAGATACACACGACAAGACATACATCAAGTGTTCTCAAGTCATTAAAGACTCAATCCGATAAGATTACTTCAAAGGCAAAACTCAATCCATTACAAGAGAGTAGAGGGGGAGAAACATCATAAGATCCAACTATCATAGCAAAGCTCACGATACATCAAGATCGTGCCAAATCAAGAACATGAGAGAGAGAGAGAGATCAAACACATAGCTACCGGTACATACCCTCAGCCCCGAGGGTGAACTACTCCCTCCTCGTCATGGAGAGCGCCCGGATGATGAAGATGGCCATCGGCGAGGGGCCCCCCTCCGGCAGGGTGCCGGCACAGGGTCCCGATTGGTTTTTGGTGGCTACAGAGGCTTGCGGCGGCGGAACTCCCGATCTATTCTGTTCCCCGATCGTTTTAGGGTATATGGGTATATATAGGAGGAAGAAGTACGTCAGGGGAGCCACGAGGGGCCCACGAGGGGGGTGGGCACGCCCCCTACCTCGTGGCTCCCTCATTTCTTTCCTGACGTGCACTCCAAGTCTATCAGGTTGCTTTCCTTCGAAAAATAACTTCTCCAGAAGGTTTCATTCCGTTTCAACTCCGTTTGATACTCCTTTTCTTTGAAACACCAAAACAAGGTAAAAAAACAGGAACTGGCACTGGGCTCTGGGTCAATAGGTTAGTCCCAAAAATAATATAAAAGTGTTTAATAAAGCCCATAAACATCCAAAAATTATAGATACGTTGGAGACGTATCAATATGCAAGAGGCAAATAAATCTATGAAAGAAAAAGGTATTAAAGCTGAAAATGTTAAGAATTTTGCTCCTATTGAAGAAATACATGGTCTTAATTTGCCACCTGTTGAAGAAATACATGGTCTTGATAACCCGACATAGGTAGTAAAGGTAAATTCTCTCTATAGATTTGATGAAGGTGATATTCCTTGTTATAAGTTTGCTAGCCAATGCTTAGATGAGTTTGATAATTTTATTGTCAAACAAGAAAACTTCAATGCTTATGTTGGTAGACAATTGCAATGCAATGCTTCTATGATTGAACACCTGAGTGATTATATGTCTAGAGTTAAAGGTGAACTTAAACTCATTAGTAAACATGCTTCCATGGTTACAACTCAAGTAGAACAAGTACTTAAAGCTCAGAATGATTTGCTCAATGAACTAAACAATAAGAAAAATGATAATGATGTTAGAGTTATGACTAGAGGGGGTAAAATGACTCATGAACCTTTGTATCCTGAGGGCCACCCTAAGAGAATTGAGCAAGATTCTCAGAGAACTAATGTTGATGCACCTAGTCCTTCTAAGAGGAAGAAAAAGAAAAATGATAGGACATTGCATGATTCTAGTGAATCTGTTATAGACACACCTGAGAATCCCAATGCTGTTTCTATTTCTGATGCTGAAACACAATATGGTAATGAACATGAATCTAGTGATAATGTTAATGATGATGTTCATGTTGATGCTCAACCTAGCAATAACATGATGTAGAGATTGAACCTGCTGTTGATCTTGATAACCCACAATCAAAGAATCAACCGTATGATAAGAGAGACTTTGTTGCTAGGAATCACGATAAAGAAAGAGAACCATGGGTTCAGCAAACCATGCCTTTTCCTCCTAAACCATCCAAGAAAAAGGATGATGAGGATTTTGAGCGCTTTGCTGAAATGATTAGACCTATCTTTTTGCGTATGCGTTTGACTGATATGCTTAAAATGAATCCTTATGCTAAGTATATGAAGGAAATTATTACAAACAAGAGAAAGATACCTGATGTTGAAATTTTCACAATGCTTGCTAATTATACTTTTAAAGGTGGAATACCTAAGAAACTAGGAGATCCAGGAGTACCAACTATACCATGCTCCATTAAAAGAAACTATGTTAAAACTGCTTTATGTGATCTTGGAGCCGGTGTTAGTGTTATGCCTCTCTCTTTGTATCGTAGACTTGATTTGAATAAGTTGACACCTACTGAAATATCTTTGCAAATGGCCGATAAATCAACTGCTATACCTGTCGGTATTTGTGAGGATGTGCCTGTTGTGGTTGCAAACGTTACTATCTTAACGGACTTTGTTATTCTTGCTATTCCCGAGGACGATAGTATGTCGATTATCCTTGGTAGACCCTTTTTGAATACTGCAGGGGCTATTATTGATTGCAATAAAGGCAATGTCACTTTTCATGTTAATGGTAATGAGCATACGACACACTTTCCGAGGAAACAACCTCAAGTACACAGTATCAACTCTATTGGAAAAGTTTCAACCATCACTATTGGAGGCTTTGAATTTCCTCTTCCTACTGCCAAGAAGAGATATGATATTCTTATTGTTGGGGATGTACATATCCCCGTCGAGGTAACCTAGTGCTATTGGAGAATTCTCCGGTTTCATGCGATTCGGAATGAGTTTGTTAACAAGACTTAACCAACCTTGTTAGTGGATTCCTTTTGATGAGCATGAGATGGATGAAGTTAGAAAGCACAACTCTCTTTATCCTCTGTTATTTAGAATAAATAAAGCAAAAATAGTATTTTCTGCCTGTTTTCTGGATTATCCATGCAATAAAAAATACCCCAAAAATAAAAGTTCTTCAAATGCCCCGAAAATGAAATATGATTTTTTCTAGAACATTTGAGAATATTTGGCACTGAGAACACATCAGGGGGAGCCAACACTTGGCCACGAGGGTCCAGGGCGCGCCCACCCCCTGGGCGCGCTCCTGCCTCGTGGGCCCCTGGTGGCCCCCCTCCACTTACTCCAGCACCCATTCACTCCTTCTTCCTCCCAAAAAAATCACCAACCAGATCAAGCATGAGTTCTAGCTCATTTTGCTGCGATTTTCGATCTCCTTGCTCAAAGCCCCATTCACAAAACTGCTTTGGGGGATTGTTCTTCGGTATGTGACTCCTCCAATGGTCCAATTAGTTTTTATTCTAGTGCTTTATTCATTGCAAATTTTTGCTGCTTAGGTGACCCTATTCTTGAGCTTGCATGTCAAATTTATTTGGTCCCAAGTAGTTTTAATGCATGAGATAGTCTCTAGGCACTTGTGGGAGTAGTTGCTATCAATCTTGTGGAGTTTGGTGCACTTTTGTTTTAAAATGATGAAGAGATTTTTGAGGGGCTCTTCGAGCCGAAGCTCGAAGGATAAGAAAAGTGAAGAAGATAAGAGGCCCAAATATAATCTTCCTCTTACCGCGGAGGCTCGGCCGTGTGAATGGCTTGTGATGAGTTCTTGAAAGAAGCCGAGATTTGTGATGATTTTTATGAGTTGGCTGAGAACGGAGGCCTCACCGACTTCCTCCGCGACCAACGCAAACAATATCTCCTACTCACCAATATCTTTGTGCAAAATTTTCATTTCCATGCTAAGAGGTCACCACCTTCGATGGATTTTTTATTTATATGATGAGTATAAGGAGATGACCCTCTATGAATTTTGTGAGGTTTGCAAGTTGCCCTTTTCGGGCAGCGTAGAGGAACCACATCGTAACTATGTGGAAGGGTTTATTGATACAATTGCTGTAGGGGAAACGAGGAAGGTTTCCGATGCAAGAATTACTAGCATACACTTTCCTGTTCTATGTTAGTTTGCAATATTTGCTAGTAGGTGCTTAATTGGTCGCGGAAAATATGGCAACCATAGTGCCCCCGATATTGTTATTTTGTGCCATGCTTTGTTCCGCGATGACACATTTAGTATGGGTGCTATTGTTGCAAAGCGGTTAAATCTTAACCGTACGAAGGGCCCCATCTTGGGAGGTATCTTCGCCTCGCGCCTCGCTGCACATTTTAACATACCTATTAGGCATTATGAGAAAGAAGAAAACTTGCTGCCTCGTGTTTTTCTAAACTATAAGAGTATGGTAGCACATGATTTCATCATTAAGAATAAGGAAAAGATGCTTAAGTACAAACTGATATTTGATAAAAATCACCCTGAGATTATTGCTTTGCCTGCTCCTTCCTTGTTTGACTTATCTGCAGGCAAGTACCTTGTTTCGCCGGAGGCCATTCACGCCTACAAAAAACCCACACCAGCTACAGAGCCAGAGCCGGAAGTACAATTTGATCCTTCACGACAGTCTGTTTACCAGTGGGATCAAAAGGAGATTACCAACCAGTGGCAACCCGAGGCTCCTTCTCAGTACGACTCTAGTTATAACTTCAGATATCCGCCGGGCCATCCATGGGCATAAACCAACTTAGGCCAAAAGCCTAAGCTTGGGGGAGCACGTATTTCTCATCGACATTACATTCATTGCTCGCACACTCATCTAGTTGTCGGTGCTCATACTTTTTCATTGTACTATCCATGCTAGTTTATTTTCCTTTTTCTAGCTTTCTTCTTGTGTGTTTGAAAAACCTTAAGAAAACCAAAAAATTAGTTATAGCTTTTAGCTAGTTTACTTTCCATGCTTGTAGTAGTAGTAGTAATTAAAAGAAAACCCAAAAAGATTTCCCGTTCTTCTTTTGCTTGTTGGGAGCTTTCCCGTGTAAATAGTTTTATTTCTTTTCTTTTCTTTGGGGGGTCGAGAGGAGAAGACCATGATGAAATTGTTGAAGTGGCTCTTATATGCATTATTGTTAATTTAACCAAGAGCCCATATTGCCTTGTCTTCTCCTGTTTATTGAATGCTTGCAGATTTTAGCTTAGTCCAATGCATGTGCACTATTATTATTACACACACCGCTCGGTCGTGCAAGTGAAAGGCAATAATGACGATATAAGATGGACTGATTGAGATAAGAGAAGCTGGTATGAACTCGACCTCTCTTGTTTTTGTAAATATGATTAGTTCATCGTTCCTGATTCAGCCTATTATGAATAAACATGTTTGCAATGACAATTAGAGATTATAGTTGCTTATGCCATGCTTAATTAGCTAGGAGTTTATAATGGTTTATCTTGCGTGCCAACATGCCATTAAAATGGTTATGATGTGGTATAGTAGGGTGGTATCCTCCTTTGAATGATTCGAGTGGCTTGACTTGGCACATGTTCACGCATGTAGTTGAAACAAAATCAACATATCCTCCATGATATTTATGTTCATGGTGGATTATATCCTACTCATGCTTGCATTCGGTGTAAATTAATTTTAATGCATGTTCATGACTGTTGTCGCTCTCTAGTTGGTCGCTTCCCAATCTTTTGCTAGCCTTCACTTGTACTAAGCTGGAATACTGCTTGTGCATCCAAATCCGTAAACCCCAAAGTTATTCTATATGAGTCCACCATACCTTCCTATATGCGGTATTTACCTGCCATTCCAAGTAAATTTGTATGTGCCAAACTCTAAACCTTCAAATGAAATTCTGTTTTGTATGCTCGAATTGCTCATGTATCAACTAGGGATGTCTATATCTTCCATGCTAGGTGGGATATTCTCAAGATGAGTGGACTCTGCTCATCATCACGATGACATGGCTGGTAATCGGGATGCCCAGTCCCATGCTCTAAGCAAATCAAATTGAAACAATTGCAAACAAAACTCCCCAGGGCAGTTGCTAGTTGGAGGCACTCGTTGTTTCGAGCAAGCCATGGATTGATGCTTGTTGGTGGAGGGGGAGTATAAACTTTACCATTCTGTTTGGGAACCGCCTATAATGTGCGTAGCATGGAAGATATCGAGATATCTTGGTTGTTATGTTGACAATGAAAGTATGCCGCTCAAAATATTATTTATCTTTATTTCAAAATCAAGCTCTGGCACCTCTACAAATCCCTGCTTACCTCTGCGAAGGGCCTATCTATTTACTTTTATGTCGAGTCATCACCCTCTTATTAAAAAGCCCCAGTTAGAGGGCACTGCTGTCATTTGCATTCATTACTATTAATTTATATTGGGTGTGACTATGACTGGATCTCTTTTACCATGAATTACAATGTCTAGTCAGTCCTTGATCTTTAAAGGTGCTCTGCATTTATGTTTTGCGGTCTCAGAAAGGGCTAGCGAGATACCATCTTGTTATATCATATTATTATTGTTTTGAGAAAGTGTTGTCATCCGAAATTTATTATTATTGCTCGCTAGTTGATTATGCCATTGATATGAGTAAATATGAGACCTAAGTGTTATTATGAATATGGTTAGTCATAATCTTTGCTGAAAAATTGAATGCTGGCTTTACATATTTACAAAAACAAGAGCAAACAGAGTTTGTAAAAGTTTTTTCTTTATCACTTTCAGTTTATCAACTGAATTGCTTGAGGACAAGCAAAGGTTTAAGCTTGGGGGAGTTGATACGTCTCCGTCGTATCTACTTTTCCAAACACTTTTTCCCTTGTTTCGGACTCTAACTTGCATGATTTGAATGGAACTAACTCGGACTAACACTGTTTTCAGCAGAATTGCCATGGTGTTATCTTTGTGCAGAAACAAAATTTCTCGGAATGACCTGAAACTTCACGGAGAATATTTTTGGAAACAATAAAAAATACTGGTGAAAGAATCAAGACCAGGGGGACCACACCCTGTACCCGAGGGTGGGAGGTGCGCCTGCCCCCCTGGGCGTGCCCCCTGCCTCGTGGACCCCCTTGAGATCCACTGACCTCAACTCCAACTCCATATATTCACGTTCGGGGAGAAAAATATCAAAGAGAAGGATTCATTGCGTCTTACGATACGGATCCGCCGCCAAGCCCTAATCTCTCTCGGGAGGGCTGATCTGGAGTCCGTTCGGGGCTCCGGAGAGGGGAATCCGTCGTCGTCGTCAACATCAACCATCCTCCATCACCAATTTCATGATGCACACCGCCGTGCGTGAGTAATTCCATCATAGGTTTGCTGGACGGTGATGGGTTGGATGAGATTTACCATGTATTCGAGTTATTTTTGTTAGGGTTTGATCCCTAGTATCCATTATGTTCCGAGATTGATGTTGCTATGACTTTGCTATGCTTAATGCTTGTCACTAGGGCCCTAGTGCCATGATTTCAGATCTGAACCTATTATGTTTTCATGAATATATGTGAGTTCTTGATCCTATCTTGCAAGTCAATAGTCACCTACTATGTGTTATGATCCGGCAACCCCGAAGTGACAATAATCGGGACCACTCCCGGTGATGACCGTAGTTTGAGGAGTTCATGTATTCACTATGTGTTAATGCTTTGGTCTGGTACTCTATTAAAAGGAGGCCTTAATATCCCTTAGTTTTCAATAGGACCCCGCTGCCACGGGAGGGTAGGACAAAAGATGTCATGCAAGTTCTTTTCCATAAGCACGTATGACTATATCCAAAATACATGCCTACATTACATTGATGAATTAGAGCTAGTTCTGTGTCACCCTATGTTATAACTGTTACATGATGAACCACATCCGGCATAATTATCCATCACCGATCCAATGCCTACGAGCTTTTCACATACTGTCCTTTGCTTAGTTACTTTTCCGTTGCCACTGTTACAATTACTACAAAGCTGCTACCGTTACTTTTTCCACCGTTACCGTTAATTCGATATTACTTCTATACTAAATACTTTGCTGCAGATATTAAGTTATCCAGGTGTGGTTGAATTGACAACTCAACTGCTACTACTTGAGAATATTCTTTGGCTCCCCTTGTGTCGAATCAAAAAATTTGGGTTGAATACTCCACCCTCGAAAACTGTTGCGATCCCCTATACTTGTGAGTTATCAGCGGGGGGGGGGGGGGGGGGCGTAGAGTTTGAAAATTGCAAAACCCCTTTAGTTCGAGTTGGAGCCACCAACGAGGACTAAAAGGTTAGACCCCTTTAGTCCCGGTTGGTGGCTCCAACCCGGACTAAAGGTCTAACTTATAGTCCCGATTTGTGTGACGAACCAGGACTAATGATGCCATAATCGAACCGGGACTAATGGTCACATTAGTACCGGTCCGTAACTGAACCGGGACTAATGTGCTTAACATTAGGTCATTTTTCTACTAGTGGCGGTGGAGCAGCAGGCCATCCTTAACTCCATCCAGCCGGAGGCGGAGGTGGAGGCCAATCACCCCTTCCTCCGCTAGGGGAACATGGAGCTCGACGAGATCTTCGCTGATATTTAGTTCTACGAGGATCCGGAGGTGCGGCAGGCGACCATCCACCCGGAGGCAGGTCCATCTGGCACTGCCGGTACGGAGGTGGTTGACATCTCTGTCGACGTGCAGTGTAGTCTAGCTTTAGGTTATCTACGTAGTACGTAGATTTTGTGCTCCATGCTATTGTATGGATTTGAGGTATGAAATATGAGAGGTAGTTGGCTGCAATGGAGGAAAAATTCGGGGTGATCGATCACTGGGCGCGCTGCCTGGGTGCGTCCATGGACTTATAGGGTGTTCGATTTGCCAAGTTCGTCTGTAGATGCTCTTAGCCCATGGATTACTTTGAAGGGGGCCTCCACGTTTTTTCAGTTGCCATGTAAATTTGAATCTATTATATCTTTTGAACTGAAAGTCAAGTTTATGATGCGTTTGCATATATGTTTTCCTTGTGATGAGGTCTTTCAAACATGGCCACTTTAAACTCATTTGGAAAAATTCATCTTGTTTCAATTGTTAAACTTGTAAAAAAAAGGATAAATTCACCAAGTTTCAAATACTAAAACCCTAAACCTGGACTACTAAAACTCTAAACCCTAATCCTAAGGCCTAAACCCTAAGAGCAGATGGAACTTGGTGAAACTTGGCAAAAACTTAATATTACTATTATCAAGTTTGAATATTGGTAAAATTTGCATCTGTCAAATGTATTCATGTGTGATCTTGTTTCAAAGCCCTAGTCGCCAGGAACATGAATATGAAAACAAAATATAAATTGGAATTTTGGTACATAAAGATATAATAAAATTGAAATTAAAAGTCAAAAGAAAAAGCATGGGAAATGAGATGGGTGGACCATGCAATCTCTGAAGAAGAAAAACATCCATACATGGGACACCCCAAACATAATCAAAAGCTAAGCCATGCATGCAAAGAAGATAATCATGTATGCACGAGAATCTCCAACAAAATCCGATATCCCATGCATGGTAGAGTTTAATTTCTCTTTCACCACGGCCGTCGACAATTAGTGTTCATTTGTTTTCCCTTTGTTTTAATTCAATGTTTTAAATAGCGGGCTATGGAAAATAGCGGCGGGCCTTCAAATCAGCTATAGCGGGCTAAAGCGGGCTATTTGTGAAGGCGACCATTTAGCGGCACCCTGCTGAAAAGGCTATAGCGGGGCTATAGCCGGCTATTTAAAACTATGTTTTTATTATGCATCCCAATATGAGCAACACCATCTGATAAAAAGGTTTGCCTAATGACCCATGCATGCGAAATGTGCGCGGCGCGCATGAAGCCACGCCCCTAATATACTCCTTCTCCATCTCAAAGTAGCAGAAAGCCGCACGTGCATGTAATATGTACCCTTATTTTGGTTCTGCCTGAGACGAGTCATGCGTCCCCATTCCGGTGAAGCGGGGAAGCCAAAGCTATTGCCCGCATCCCCGCGGCTGCTTCTTCCCACGTCCACACAACCAAAAGAAACGTCGGGGACTCGCCGGTGATCGATCCCCATCACTCGCCGGCGATTGGTCTGGACGCGACCAATGGCAGAAAGCGCAGCGATAGCACCACCACCACAACCAATGGCACCACCGCAACCAGTGGAGGAAAACGCAACGGCGGCACCGCCACAACCAATGGCACCACCGCAACCAATGGCGGAAAACGCAACAGCGGCACCACCGCAACCAATGGCGGAAAACGCAATGGCGGCACCACCGCAACCAACGGTGGAAAACGCAACGGTGGTTGTGGTGGTGCCACCACCACCGCCAGACAGCACCACGACATTCCTCTGCCTCATCCTCGCCTTCTTCATCCCTCCCCTCGGCGTTTTCCTCAAGTACAAATGCGAGGTATGTGCGCGCTCACCCACATCATCTCAAGGTTTTCGATGTGACACAATAGCTTCTATTTTTTTAACGTGTTTGACACAATAGCTTTACCATTGCCATGGATATATGCATGCATTTCAACATTCTGGGGCTCCTGATCGGATCGGTTCTTGCTGGTGTTTCTGCTGCAGATTGAATTCTGGATCTGCCTCATCCTAACATTCTTGGCCTACGCGCCGGGCATCATCTACGCCGTCTGGGTGATCGTAAAGTAGAGCCCATGAACGTTAGGGCAACAGGGATTTGAGTCTTCTCTTCGAATCCCAGACAAAGAAGAAAAGAAAGACTTCACAGAGGCAAGAACAATTTGGGAAATCCCAGGGGGAAATGATGCCGTTGGAATGGGACGACTAAAGGATTTGTCGCCTCAGTTTTAGGCTATGTCTCCTTTTCACCTTCCATGTTTTGGTGCTGAGAATTGGTTATTGTTATCTGGGAAATTAACAATAACAGGTTGTGTTGTCATTGACATATCGTGGCTGCAAAATTCCAGAGAAACATGTCATTCTCTCTTTTTCAAAAGCTGACTTAGGGGGACATGATATGTTCATTACGACTCAAGTGGCCTGGGACACTAACATATCAAGGTATAGCGCGCACGTACGTCAATGCCGATGAAGTCACTTGTTCGTTTGAGGTGTAAAGACAAAATTAATGTGTTACCCACTGCCATCCCGCAATTTTCCGACCCAAACTCTCGTTTCTCATTTCTATTCTACTACAACACATTTTATTGAACCAGATTTGTTCCAAGGTAAATATTATTGAGGTGAGGTGCATATAGTTCAACAAAGAAATTCAAACCACAGAATTACAATTAAAATTCCAAAAAGGAAATCCTAAATACACAAACATATATAGTTCAATCACAAGCACCACAAACTATTGTTCGCACGTACCTTCAAATGCACAAAATGCATGTCAATTAAATTGAAGTGCTCAAACCATAAGCAAGCAACGAAATAAATAAGTAAACTTGTGCACTCTTCGGTCACTGGCAAGGGGCCACACCACACCCTCCCACTCCTTTTCACTTGGCCATGACACTCTCCGTGTCACCATTCAGAGACAATGAATGCAGCTCGCTTTGCTTACTAACTGGCTGAGTGATCAAAGTCTGAATCCTAACACGCACACAGTGTTCAAGACGAAACATGCAAGATTGATTCGGGTAGTCAGTTTGTTCTTGGAAACTACTCCCTCCGTTCCTAAATATTTGTCTTTCTAGAGGTTTCAACAAATGACTACATATGGAGCAAAATGAATGAATCTACACTCTAAAATATGTCTATATACATCCGTATGTGGTAACCATTTTAAATCTCTAGAAAGACAAATATTTAGGAACGGAGGGAGTAGATCAGAAAGGAAGATAAACATGTCTCCAAACAACAAAATACAATGGTGTGCAGCTGCAGCTCAAGGCCAAGGACGGTCGCCTGGCCTGCTGGCGTGCCGTTGAGGGCAGGACACGGGGAAACAAGGGCAGA
This sequence comes from Aegilops umbellulata, assembly GCA_032464435.1. NCBI lineage: Eukaryota > Viridiplantae > Streptophyta > Magnoliopsida > Poales > Poaceae > Aegilops > Aegilops umbellulata. The sequence continues at coordinate 477,100,031 of CP136059.1, read as the reverse complement.
GCATTCAACTAACTAGAATCCCTGCCCCAAATTTCCTACATGTGCATGCAATTTTCTTCCAGGATCAGCTTCTAGATCATGTTTTCATATGAACAAAAGTATTAGTATCCATATCCTGGTAGCCTGCTACTGGTAGGTACACACACAGAGATGATCCCTTTTCCAATCTCATCATCTCAGTAAATAAACGCCACTCGCAGTTCATCCCACACGTAGTTCACGGCCCCTCCAGACCTGCAAAACTCACAACCAAACCATGGGAATGTGTCATCACATACTCGACCATGTCGGAGCAAGAATTTCTAGTTGCATGAAAACTAGCGCCGGATCATTGACAGACTGGCTGCCATGTCCATCATCTGGGTAAAACAATGTCTGACTGACCACTTTGTTGAGGCCCCGAATGGCGTCCTTCAACCCCTCGCGCGTCGCCATTGTGACGACGCCGAATTCCTTGGACTCCCACCGAGCTCCTGTGTGATGGTAGATGACTTTAGCATGGACCACTTCGCCGAACTCGCTGAACAGCCGCTTCAGCTCACATTCGTCCACTTCTGGTGACAGATTGTTCACGAAGAGCATGAACATAGAGGACACGGATCGACGGGGAGACGGTGTTTCTTCTGCCCGACCTCCAGTTGCAGCTGCCTTGCTCACAGTAACGAGTTTGCCGCACAGCTCCTGCATGTCCAAATAAAAGGTCGATCAGAATCATAAAGTGTTCTACATTCTTCAGCACAGAAATTGCACATAACCCTGACGTCGAGAGCTAAAAGAAACATATTATGTCGAAAGAACACCAAATTAGCAGAACGAAGAGGGCGATTAGTTTGGCTTCACTTCAGACAAAGGTGTTCCTCAAATCAGAAACTAAGGGCAGTGTCCTGAAATCAATTTACTTTGTATGCAAACCAGAAACCAATACCACATCACACTACCATAGGATCCTATTACATTACAGGAAAGGTATGGAAATGCAAACTGGGGGAAGACCTTTATATCCATACTGTAATCATATAGTACTTGCTCCTCTCCTCCCGCCGCTGCCGGCGGGCGCCGCCGGGCAAAGCCCGCGCGGTGCCGGCGGCAGCGGGATCTCGTTTGACCTCGCCTGGAACAGGGGCCGCGGGGGGCTGCTTCTTCGGGCGCGGAGGCGGAGCTCGGCGGCCGGCGCGTCGGGTGGCGCGCGCTGGTGGTCGGTGCGGGGCGGCGCGGCCTGCTGTCTGGTGGCGGCACGTCACGGTGGAGCGCGCGGGCCGGTGGCGGCGCAGTGTTCTTCGCGGCGGTGCTTGTTTTGGTCAGATCCGCACCGGCTGATCTGAGGCGGCGGCCTCGATGGGGCGGACGGCGCTCCTCCAGTGGCGGGGAGTGCTCGTCGGTGAGGTAGACCGGATCTCCTCGGCTGCGCGGGCAGCGAGGTCCCGGTGGGCGCTGGTCATGGCGTGGGGAGGCCCCGAGCTTCCCTCGTCAAATCGGAGGCGATCTGGTCCGCTCGTGTTGCATGACCTCCGGCCAGCCTGGATCTCCGGCTTGCACGCGCCTGCTGATGTTGTGTCTGGTTCGGAGGTGGCGGCAGGGTGCTTGGCCGGGGGAAACCCTTGGCCGCCGGTGGCTGTCACGACGTCGATGGCATCCCAGATGCCATTCCCTCCTTGGTGGCGGCGCCGAGGCTAAACCTCCCCTGCCTCTCCCCTTCCCCTGCGCCCGGGTGAAAACCCTAGCTCCGGTGGCTAAGCGGCGGCGGCGCCACAGCGTCGTCACCTTCTTGAAGGCGCCGACTTGGGTATGGGGATGCTGGGTGTGCATGGCGAGCTTATCTGGTTCCTGTTGGCGGCCTGTCTGATCTACCGCGTCGCTTCTCCGGGCATGTCTCGTGACTGCGATGCTTATCTTCCAGCCGTGTTTCCGATGGCAACCTCGCCCTTCCTCACCTTGTACTTGCCATGGTGGAGCGGTTCTTCATCTCACTCATTGATGGCGGCGGAGATCGGCGGCATGGCGCTGTCGAGGCTCGGCGTCAGATGCGCGGAGATGGACTCGCGCAGGAGGAGGTAGCTGTCTGGCGTCATGGTGACGTCGATGGCAGAAGTGGCCTTCACAAAGTAGAAGACTCAATATAATCTGAAGACGGACTTGTGGAAGATGGCGGCGACGGCACAAGAGTGTGTCTGACCGGATTGTGCCCCAGACCCGGTATGTGGCTCGGCTGGGGCTTCCGGCTTTTGATGTTAGGTTTAGGTGAGTGGTTTGGGTAGTGGCCCAGCTAGCATCCCTTCATCATATGGATAAGAGTAGCGGCATATGTTGCCAGGATGGTGGATTCAGATATATTGTTTGTAATACTTTGTAAGGTCCTCGAGAATAATTAATAAAATGGCCGTATGCATCTCCTAGATGCAGAGGCCGGGGGTCATCCTTCTTTTTAAAAAAAAAATCAGATAGCACATTAATAGCCTATCGGAGGCGAGGAAACAATGCATTGGATCTTTTTTTTGCGGGGAGCAATGCATTGGATCTTGATAAGGAATGTTTTTAAATTACTACACGCCCAACAAATTAAGGAGTATAATGACTAATCCAAATGGTTAGACATGAATCAGACAAGAGCTGGTAATCAACAGCACACAACACAAACATCGGTCGAAACAAGATCATACAACTACCAACTGCAACCTAAACGTATCATAAAAGCACAAAAGGCAGCCAATTACTACTAGACTACAGCAGCTCCACCCTAAGGACTTCAACAACACACATCACCACATACAACAAGGAAAGTCCAGAACTGTGTGATGATGCAACAGTAGTTGCAGGCCATTTTTAGGTAGTGCATACATTACTGATGAATCAAGAATTTGAGGCGCTATTTCATATCAATGACCGGACAAGGATAATGAAGAGATAAGAATGCTCACCTCCGAGCGCACAACAACGCCGGCCTCATAGAAAAGCCCGGGAAGGTCCTCCCGGTCTATGTGATATGGTAGGTTCTCCATGCGAACCTGCCTGGCTGATGGTGTTGTTGGGTACACCACATCCAGTAATGGCGAATCTAGAAAGAAAATGAAGGGTGGGCTCAAAGTTTACGCTCAGAAAACTGAACACTCTTTTGAAGAAAAATCGATTATCTCCTAATCATTTTGTGCAAATAAACTGAATTTTTCCCAGATTACTAATGGAAATATGTAGTATTTACTAATGTTTTTGGATTTTTTGAAAATTATCAATCTGAACAAAATTTTGAATCTGTTTAGCGAAATAGTCATTATCTCAAAATCCATTCATACAAATATGCTCAAACTTTCACAGATTACTAGTGAAAGCATGTACTATTTACTACTCCCTCCGTCCCATAATATAAGAGCGTTTCTGACACCAGTGTAGTGTAAAAAACGCTCTTATATTATGGGACGGAGTAGTATGTATGTGTGTGTGTGTATATATATATATATATATATATATATATATATATATATATATATATATATATATATATAAGATATGTTGTTGTGTCATACTCCTTTCGTCCCATAACATCTTATATTATGGGGCGGAGGGAGTATATGATGAAGCTAACAATTCCTACCTATTAATTATTTCCATTAAAACAACCGATAGATAAGTTTCATCAATTCTTTCCAGCTTCCTTTAATAGCACAGAAAATTATCCATGGTCCTAATGTTTGTTGTTCAGGGTCATTGACATAAGCACAGATACAAGTTAGTAAGTCATTATGTAACAGAAAACTGGCATCCAACGTGTGAGCACAACACAAAATGAAGATTGGACACATCAGCTGCAAGACACAACTGTAATCAGATATTGCTATGTGTTTGTTTTTTCAGGCTGGCTCATGGTTCAGTCTGTAACTTACTTACTGAAGCTATTATCATCCATGGTACAGTCTGTAAGTAGCAGGACAACAATGTTGCATTAACAACTTGAGTTAAGTTCGCGAGGAGCTGCGCCTTGGCTGGATCAAAAGGCGCAGCATCCCTGATGAGGACAGAGGTTGAATGGCCGCGACGGACACTTGCGGCAACGACATGCTTGCCGATGTGACATGTGCCACCAATTACTAGGACCCTGCTCCTCTCCTCCTCCTTGTCCAGTGTCATAGTTCCTGATTCAAATATCAAAAAATGCTCTGCTGGCTTCGGTGCACTGCAAAGTCTTTTACCGGCTGTAATATCAAGTGGTCAAAGGAATTACAAAGTTGACTGACAATTTCCACCTACAAAACAATCAATTGCTAAGTTTCAACAACCCTCACTGTTAGAATATATAACCTTATTGTTTGTATAGATATACGGTTGTATATGTGTAGTCCTTGTATAGGTGTCCGTATATTGTACGATACGAACTCTGCCTTGTAACCTCTATATATTGATCAATACAAGGCACCACAACGTGTGGTTTCCCTAATCTTACATGGTATAGAGCCTAAAACCCTAACCCTAGCCTGTGCCGCCCTCCTCCTCCTTCCGCTGCCACCGAAGCCACCACCCCTCTCGTCGCCGCGCCCCGATCGCCGCCTCCATGTCGCAGCCCGACGCGGACGCAACGAACCAGGCGCTGGCCGTGGCCAAGGAGCGCCAGGACGCCGAGGCCGCCGCCGAGGCCGCCGAGACCGCCAAGGCCAAGCTGCCTCTCGCGACCGCCGCCGATGGATCTGGGACGAGTGCGGGGTCTTTCTCCTTGACCTCGCTGTATGCCCAGGCCGTCGGCCTGCACTCCATTAAGGGCCACGTTCCCGTCGAGCTCGCGCTTGACACCGGCGTTCACCGTCAGTGGCGCACCTTCTTCCGCGCCGCTTGCCGCAAGTACGCCCTCCTGGATCATCTCGCCTTTGATGCCCCCGACGCGCCGAATCCGGAGTGGTCTCTCCTCGACACCACCGTCGTCTCTTGGCTCTATGGGTTTGTCTCACTCAGCATCCTCGACGCCGTCATGACGCCCGGTGACGATCCCCTCGCCGTCGATCTCTGGAACAACATCAACGGTCTCTTCAACGACCACACGATCAATCGTCAGCTCCACGTCACGGCCGAGCTCGGCGATGTCAAGATGGGAGAGATGATCATGGCCGATTATCTTCAGAAGGTCAAAACCCTCTCCGATGGGCTTGCGGATCTTGGCGCCCCTGAAAGTGCGTTATATCGACTAGAGGGGGGATGAATAGGCGATTTTTATGAAATTCTTCACTGAGGAATTTGCTCGTGAGGAAATCCCTAAGCGAAGAACTACTAGCAGCGGAATAATTACTCAGAAGTAAACATAGCAGATTACATGCATGGTCATCATGATGAAATGAAGACAAACACAGAGTACAGAAAGCGTAAACACAGGATGGCACAAGATGAAGACAAACAGACTGAAGAAATTGAGCTGAGGAAATTGAGAAAGTCTTCAGTCAAAGTCTTGAAACACAGTCCTCGCCCAACAATGATTTGGTAGAAACACAGTAATGAGGAAATGAAAGTGTTGAGAAAATAGAACCGGTTAGCTCGGTGAAGACAATGATTTGGTAGATCAGTTCCAACTGCTGTCTCAGTTGTACATCTGGTTGGAGCGGCTGAGTATTTAAACTCGAGGATTCTCCTTGAGCTAAGGACACACAGTCCTCGCCCAATCACTCGTGGTAAGTCTTCAGGTGACTTCCGAACCTTGACAAACTCGGTCACTCGGCGATCCACAATTCCTCTTGGATGCTCTAGACCATGACGCCTAACCGTCTGGAAGAAGCACAGTCTTCAAAGGTAACAAGCGTCGGATCCACGTAGGATCAATCTCTTCAGTGATGCTCAATCACTTTGGGTTTGTAGGTGTTTTGGGTTTGTGTTTGGATTTTCCTCACTTGATGATTTTCGCTCAAAGTCCTCGGAGGATGGGTTGCTCTCAAATGACAAGTGTTAGTTTCTCTCGGAGCAGCCAACCAGCTAGTGGTTGTAGGGGGCGGCTATTTATAGCCTAGGGAACAGCCCGACATGATAAGACATAAATGCCCTTCAATGATATGACCGTTGGATGGATAAGATATTTTGGGACAGCTGGCGCGTAGCACAACAACGGTCGGAAATTTGAGGTACAAATTCCTCAGGGCTATCATGTTCCTCAGTGTGTAGGCAATTCGCACTGGCGAATTCCTAACTCCTTAGTCAGAACAAAGTCCTCAGTGACCAGAAGAATTGCGTCTCTGTCACTGAAGAAATTGACTGAACTGTATGAGATTTCCAATGGCTTCACTCGAAGGGATTGGTAGGTGTAGGATTTGAGTTGAGCATCACTTGGAAATTTTCTCCTTAGTATTTCCTCGACCCCCTTTAACAGTACGGTGTTTCCTATGACTCAAGAAAGAGAAAATGAAACTACGAAAACAAAAGTCTTCTCGCTTCATGTTCCTCGAATGAATACCAAGTCTTCAAGGTCACACCAATTTCTTCACTTTCAAAGTCTTCACAAAGTCTTCACAATATCAAAGTCTTCAGTCGAAGAACTTCATTTTTAGGGGTCGACTTTCTCTGTAGGTATCAAACTCTTCATAGACTTATAGGCCTGTGTACACTCATAAACACATTAGATACTTAACCTATAAGTCTTCAATACACCAAAATCACTAAGGGGCACTAGATGCACTTACAATCTCCCCCTTTTTGGTGATTGATGACAACATAGGTTAAGTTTTCAACGGAGATAAATATATGAAGTGTAAATACTGATATTGAAGAATTTGATTGCAAAATATAGAAGAACTCCCCCTGTAGATGTGAATAGTGAGGAATTTGCTTTTGAAGAAATGCACACTTGAAGAGTTGAATCATGGAGATCTCCCCCTATATCTTGTACTTCATACACGCATTTGATATATAATATGAAGAATTTGAAATGCATGATGAAATATGGTGCCTGATGAAATTCAACATGCGTGAGATAATATTAATGAGGAATAAGCATGCAGAATAACGCATCAAAAGTATCAGAGCATAGTGCAACAAAATTATCAGCGCACCATCGGGTTTAAGATTACAACTCGATCCAATAAAAGTTTCGGAAGAACTAGAGTTGTAACTTAGCAAAAAAAACGCCCTTAAATATAGACCCGCTTGAAGACTAACTCAGATTTCTCCCCCTTTGTCATCAAATGACCAAAAGGATCGTAACTGAAGACTAACGCCCCTGAAGAAATTCAAGTTGATGAAGGAGCGTCAGCGTTGTTGGGGTCGGTTGTTGAAGTAGGGCCTGCCGCAGTGTCGTCCAAGTCTTCATTTTCATCAGTTTCACGCGATGAAGAATATGAACTGGCCACCAAAGAAGGAACCTTGACCTTCTTGTATTTCTTCGGAGGAGGTGCAGACCAGTCAAATGCTTCTTTGAGACCCATTTGCTTCAAATCATCAGCGCTGTAAACTTGCGACAGAACAACCAAGTGCGATTGAGGGTTTCATGAAGGTAGTAGTGGTTTTTCTTCACTGCATTACGTGTTGCAGTCATGTTGTGAAGAATTGAACCAAACTGACGCTTGACCCATTTGTGATTGCGATCAACCTTCTGATGAAGACTGAGGAGTAACTCACGATCAGTCATCACCCTGGGTGTTGTGGCTTGAGGATTTGGCTTGGCAGTGTTGGCGGCAGAGTCATGTGTGGCAGAGTCATCATTGGTGGAATAAGATGCAGCCTTGCGAAATTGACCATCCAATGGACGAATGCCTTCATCTATCACAGCAGTGGCCTTGCCCTTTTCTTCAGCCGAGGAAAATGTCCTTTTGAGGACTTCAATAGGGGGCAAGTAGCTGCAGTGGTTGAGAGTTTCAGCTTTGTAATTGAGTGAAGACCTTGTCCTGATGAGTCTCATAATCCAAGGTGCATAAGGCTTCAGCTCAAATGGTGACATAGCAATATTTGCCAAAGTCCTCATGAAGAAATCATGGAAGTTGACGGGAACTCCATGACAGATGTTGAAAAGAATGTTCTTCATGATGCCAACGACTTCTTCATCATTCGAGTCGTGGCCTTTGGTAGGACTCATTGTCTTTGTCAGAATGTGATAGACAGTCCGAGGCACATACAACAATTCCTGGACGAGGAATTTGGTTCGAGGAGCCTGCCCTGGCTTCAAAGGCTTCATCAGCACTTGCATGTAGTGATTTAAAAGCTCAGGTTCGTTGTAAACACAACGTGCATCTTCAAGGGGAGGACTTAGAGGAAGGGCACGAAGCAATTCAGATGCTGGGGCCTTATAATGTGTGTTCTCAGTCATCCAGTCCAGAACCCAAGAATTCACATCTGCAGAGTTGCCGGTGATGTGCAGCGTTGCGTAGAACTGAAGAGTGAGTTCTTCATTCCAATCGCATATGTCAGTGCAGAAATTGAGCAGCCCAGCATCGTGAAGAACACTGAGAACTGGCGTGAAGCACGGCATAGACTCCATATCCACGTGAGGAATATGTGCATGGTCGAAGACTTTGTCTTTGTTGAAAAGCACTGAGGAATAGAAATTGGCTTGACTTGCAGTCCAGAAACGCCTCTTCCTTATGCGAGCAGAGTCATATGGATTATACTCAGTGAAGAATACGTGCTCGCCAAAGAAGTCTTCAGCCTTGAATTTTTGCTTCCTTGAGAACGGATCCTTTGGTTTTGGCAGAGGAGTGTCAGTGAGTTGCATCACTACCTCAGGAATCACGATCTCAGGTTCATCAGGCTGAGGAATTTCTGGTTCTTCCTCAGGTGCAGTCACATTTTCAGCATCAACAGCAATTTCTTCAGCACTAGTGGCTGGAATTTCTTCATGCACAGATGCAGTGGGATGATTTTCTTCAGAGCCCAATTGTACTGTTGGTGCAGGAGAGTGAGGGATTTGCTGCAATGGGGTGGAGAGTGGGGAATTGGGATGCTGACTTTCCCAAAAGTCACCATTCATCAACGGAGTTGTACTTCCAATGTCCACATCTTCATCATCAATTTCTTCAACACCAGCCTCTTCAGCATCAAACTAAGGCATTGGTGATGAGACCATTGGGGTTGAAGGGATTTCATCCACTTCAATTTATTCACCAATCTGCTCTGACGAAGCAGCAGATTGAGTTTCTTCATCAGATCCGCTTGGGATCTCATATTCTTCACCAAAAGGAACAAGGTCCTTTGATGGCATGGTTGAAATTGGAACAACATCAATTGGATTCTCAAATGAGCTGGTCATGGGCTTCATCTTCTTTGGGACTGAAGATTCTGAAGCACTTGATGCTTTCCTTTTCTTCACTGCAGCTCGCTCTGCAGCCTTGGTCTTCTTCACATCTGATGCAAATGGAAGGATTGGAGTTCGTGTAGGCGCAGGTGGAGCTGAGGAATCTGGTTGATTTTCCTCAGGCGCAACTGATGCAGTTGCCCTGATTTCTTCAGTTTCTTCAGGCGCACCACTAGTGGATGCCCTGGCAATTTCTTCAGCGGCTGGAATGGAGTCATCAGCCCTGGAACTAGCATTTTCTTCAGCAGCCTGAATTTCATCAGCGGTGCTGGCATGTTCTTCAGTGGGCTGTGCTGAAGGTTCAGCTTGAGGAATTTCTTATTACGATGGGGCTGCAACATTTGTGAATTTCTCAGTCAGTTTCACAAACCTGACTTTTGCTCCTTTCCAGTCAGCATAGTATGCATCAAATTCATCGCTGAGGGTTTTGATGTCAGCCTGCATCTTGATGAGTTCTTCAGGTTTCATCATGAGAACATTTTTCCTCAGCAGTTTCTCTTTCCTGTACTGCGATTTCTTGATCTGCCTGGCCCTATCATACTTCCATTTCTCTTCTTGAATGAAAGCAGTCAAGACGTGACTTTGACCAGGAGTGAGGTTCATCTCCGGTACAGGCGTATTGGGATCTTTGTGCCATAGATCAATGAATCCAGGATCAACCTTGGATCAATAAGAATCGACACATTGCTTCCTTTGGCACTAGCGGCCTTGACTTGTCTGTCTCTGATGATTTCAGCAAGTTCTTCTTCATCAACTTCATCATCATCAGACGGTACACTAAAGACTACCTGCTTCTTCTTAGGACTTGGGCGAGTACCTCGTCCAGCAGTAGCCTTTTTCTTCAGCAGAGAGGGTCCAGCTAAGGAACTTGGTGTAGCTGAGGAACTAGCTGAGACACCAGAGGCAATAGAGATGCCTACAGTCCTTTGGCATGTGGCAGGATGTGCAGGTGCTGAGGACTTTTTCGGATCGGCTGAGGGCTTGGTCGGAGGTGCTGAGGATTTCGGAGGAGCAGTGGCAGCTTGAGGAATTTGCTTTGAAGACTTTGAAGTTTCTGGCCGTGAGGGCGCAGCAGAGGAACTTGGTCGTGAGGGCATTGATGGTGAAGCAGTTGGCTTTCGAGCTGGCTTCTTAAGCATTGCTTTCCTCGGCATGACAGAGGCCTCAATGGCAGCAGCAGTAGCAGAGTCTTCATTGAATTTCCTCACTGCTTCTCTGGCTTATCTTGCCAATTTGGCTTGGCGCTTGGCCCATTCTTTAGGAAAATCCTCACCGCGCTTGATGCTAGTGGGATCAACTTCTTGGCTAGGTGCCAGTGGAAGTCTTGGGCATGGAGGGTTGAGAGTGAATTTCTTCATGTACTTTGGAGTAACATATCTGTACTCCCTCCATTCACGTGCCCATCTCCGTTCTATCCTCTGAATGCGCACCTTGCGCTGATTTTTATCTTCTTTGCCAAACTTGGCTTCATCAGGCGTGCAGTAATCTTTATAAATGTCCTCAGGGATTTCAAAAGCAGTCATGACCTCAGGCTTCTTTCCTCCTTTCTGTGGCCTTTTACCTTCAGCCATATTCTTCAGCTGAGGAATTTGAACAATTGAATTCTCTGAAGAAGTATGCAGTTTTTCTTCGAGGAACGCTGCAAACGAGTTAAGTTGATGAGAACCTAATGATTCAGCAGCGGACATGTGTACCTGTGAATAGAATATAGTTGCGAGGAATTTGGAGAGGTCATATGCGTTCTCAGAAGATTTTTCAAAAAGAACAAGTTTGAGGAATTTGACCAGATGCGTCTTGAAGAATTTCACTAAGCGCGTGAAGGAAATATGCCCTAGAGGCAATAATAAAGTTATTATTTATTTCCTTATATATCATGATAAATGTTTATTATTCATGCTAGAATTGTATTAACCGGAAACATAATACATGTGTGGATACATAGACAAACAGAGTGTCACTAGTTTGCCTCTACTTGACTAGCTTGGTAATCAAAGATGGTTAAGTTTCCAAACCATAGACAAAGAAGTTGTCATTTGATTAACAAGGTCACATCATTAGTTGAATGATCTGATTGACATGACCCATTCCATTAGCTTAGCACCCGATCGTTTAGTATGTTGCTATTGCTTTCTCCATGACTTATACATGTTCCTTTGACTATGAGATTATGCAACTCCCGTTTACCGTAGGAACACTTTGTGTGCTACCAAACGTCACAACGTAACTGGGTGATTATAAAGGAGCTCTACAGGTGTCTCCGAAAGTATTTGTTGGGTTGGCGTATTTCGACATTAGGATTTGTCACTCCGAATGTCGGAGAGGTATCTCTGGGCCCTCTCGGTAATGCACATCACTTAAGCCTTGCAAGCATTGCAACTAATGAGTTAGTTGCGAGATGATGTATTACGGAACGAGTAAAGAGACTTGCCGGTAACGAGATTGAACTAGGTATTGGATACCGACGATCGAATCTCGGGCAAGTAACATACCGATGACAAAGGGAACAACGTATGTTGTTATGCGGTCTGACCGATAAAGATCTTCGTAGAATGTGTAGGAGCCAATATGGGCATCCAGGTCCCGCTATTGGTTATTGACCAGAGAGTTGTCTCAGTCATGTCTACACTGTTCTCGAACCGTAGGGTCCGCACGCTTAAGGTTACGATGACAGTTATTATGAGTTTATGCATTTTGATGTACCGAAGTTAGTTCGGAGTCCCGGATGAGATCACGGACATGACGAGGAGTCTCGGAATGGTCGAGACATAAAGATTGATATATTGGACGACTATATTCGGACATCGGAATGGTTCCGAGTGGTTTCGGATAAAACAGGAGTGCCGGAGGGGTTACCGGAACCCCCCGGGGAAGTAATGGGCCTTATTGGGCCCGAGGGGAGAGAGAGGGCTGCGGCCAGGAGGTGGCGCGCACCCCCCCTTTCCCTCTCCCTCTCCCTCTCTTTCCTTCCCCCCTCTCTTCCTAGTTGGACTAGGAAAGGGGAGTCCTACTCCCACTAGGAGGAGGACTCCCCCCTCCTTTGGCGCGCCCATAGGGCCGGCCGGCCTCCCCCTTGCTCCTTTATATATGGGGGCAGGGGGGCACCCTAGAACACACAAGTTGATCTTCGTGATCGTTCCTCAGCCGTGTGCGGTGCCCCCCTCCACCATATTCCACCTCGGTCATATTGTCGCGGTGCTTAGGCGAAGCCCTGCGTCGGTAGTTCATCAAGATCGTCACCATGCCGTCGTGCTGACAAAACTCTTCCCCGAGAGCTTTGCTGGATCGGAGCCCGGAGAACATCATCGAGCTGTACGTGTGTCAAGAACTCGGAGGCACCGGAGTAACGGCGCTTGGATCGGTCGGATCGGGAGGAGGACGTACGACTACTTCCTCTATGTTGTGTCAACGCTTCCGCTTCGGTCTACGAGGGTACGTAGACAACACTCTCCCGTCTTGTTGCTATGCATCACCATGATCTTGCGTATGCGTAGGAATTTTTTTGAAATTACTACGTTCCCCAACAGTGGCATCCGAGCCTAGGTTTTTATGGTTTGATGTTATGCATGAGTAGAACACAAGTGAGTTGTGGACGATATAAGTCATACTGCCTACCAGCATGTCATACATTGGTTCGGCGGTATTGTTGGATGAAGCGGCCCGGACCGACATTACGCGTACGCTTACGCGAGACTGGTTCTACCGCCGTGCTTTGCACACAGGTGGCTGGCGGGTGTCAGTTTCTCCAACTTTAGTTGAACCGAGTATGGCTACGCCCGGTCCTTGAGAAGGTTAAAACAGAGTCTATTTGACAAACTATCGTTGTGGTTTTGATGCGTAGGTGAGATTTGTTCTTGCTTAAGCCCGTAGAAGCCACGTAAAATTTGCAACAAACAAAGTAGAGGACGTCTAACTTGTTTTTGCAGGGCATGTTGTGATGTGATATGGTCAAGACATGATGCTAAATTTTATTGTATGAGATGATCATGTTTTGTAACCGAGTTATCGGCAACCGGCAGGAGCCGTATGGTTGTCGCTTTATTGTATGCAATGCAATCGCCCTGTAATGCTTTACTTTATCACTAAGCGGTAGCGATAGTCGTAGAAGCATAAGATTGGCGAGACGACAACGATGCTACGATGGAGATCAAGGTGTCGCGCCGGTGACGATGGTGATCATGATGGTGCTGCGGAGATGGAGATCACAGGCACAAGATGATGATGGCCATATCATATCACTTATATTGATTGCATGTGATGTTTATCTTTTTATGCATCTTATCTTGCTTTGATTGACGGTAGCATTATAAGATGACCTCTCACCAAATTATCATAGTAATAGTGTTCTCCCTGAGTATGCACCGTTGCGAAAGTTCTTCGTGCTGAGACACCACGTGATGATCGGGTGTGATAGGCTCTACGTTCAAATACAACGGGTGCAAAACAGTTGCACACGCGGAATACTCAGGTTTAACTTGACGAGCCTAGCATATAACAGATATGGCCTCGGAACACGGAGAACGAAAGGTCGAGTGTGAATCATATAGTAGATATGATCAACATAGTGATGTTCACCATTGAAACTACTCCATCTCACGTGATGATCGGACATGGTTTAGTTGATTTGGATCACGTGATCACTTGGAGGATTAGAGAGATGTCTATCTAAGTGGGAGTTCTTAAGTAATATGATTAATTGAACTTAAATTTATCATGAACTTAGTCCCTGATAGTATCTTTCTTGTTTATGTTAATTGTAGATAGATGGCTCGTGCTGTTGTTCCGTTGAATTTTAATGCGTTCCTTGAGAAAGCAAAGTTGAAAGATGATGGTAGCAATTACATGGACTGGGTCCGTAACTTGAGGATTATCCTCATTGCTGCACAGAAGAGTTACGTCCTGGAAGCACCGCTGGGTGCCAGGCCTGCTGCTGGAGCAACGCCAGACGTTGTGAACGTCTGGCAGAGCAAAGCTGATGACTACTCGATAGTTCAGTGTGCCATGCTTTACGGCTTAGAACCGGGACTTCAACGACGTTTTGAACATCATGGAGCATATGAGTTGTTCCAGGAGTTGAAGTTAATATTCCAACAGAATGCCCGGATTGAGAGATATGAAGTCTCCAATAAGTTCTATAGCTGCAAGATGGAAGAGAATGGTTCTGTCAGTGAGCATATACTCAAAATGTCTGGGTATTATAATCACTTGAATCAACTGGGAGTTAATCTTCCGGATGATTGTGTCATTGATAGAATTCTCCAATCACTGCCACCAAGCTACAAAGGCTTCGTGATGAACTATAATATGCAAGGGATAGATAAGACAATGCCCGAGCTCTTCGCAATGCTAAAAGCTGCGGAGGTAGAAATCAAGAAGGAGCATCAAGTGTTGATGGTCAATAAGACCACTAGTTTCAAGAAAAAGGGCAAAGGGAAGAAGAAGGGAAACTTCAAAAAGAACAGCAAACAAGTTGCTGCTCAAGAGAAGAAACCCAAGTCTGGACCTAAGCCTGAAACTGAGTGCTTCTACTGCAAGCAGACTGGTCACTGGAAGCGGAACTGCCCCAAGTATTTGGCGGATAAGAAGGATGGCAAGGTGAACCAAGGTATATGTGATATACATGTTATTGATGTGTACCTTACTAATGCTCGCAGTAGAACCTGTGTCGGGGATATACCCCGCGGTGTAAACCGGCCGGAAGTTAACCCGGCCGGACTTGGCGGTTTATTTGAGGTCCCGCTGGCACTTGGAGATATTCATCTGGTGACCCGCCCAGACTTGGCGGTTTACCAGCAACCCGTCGGGACGTTGTAACTCATTGATAACCCGACAGACGGGTCAGAGGAGCGACAAGACCAGGTGGCCCGTCTGGCGGTTCATGAAGGTCGGTTCAACTATTATGGGTCGGTTTAAGAGGAATGGAATATTTGCCTTACAAGGAGTTAAAGCCAGGACTTGTATCCGGTTTGTATTAGAGATAGACTAGTCCTAATCCCAATAGGACTCCACATGTAAACCGCCCCTTCAACATATATAAGGAGGGGCAGGGCTCCCCAAAGAGGGAGAGATTAGAAGTTAGAAGCGACAAGCAATCAATAATCTCTAGGGCTAGACACAAAGAGCCGGTTTACGGCGTCTCCCTCGGGATGATAATGAGACCTAGCCTCAAACAGCATGTAGGGTTATTATCGGATGATGTTTCCCGGGGCCCGAAGCTGTCTAAATCCTTGTCTTGTGTGTTGATCCGCCTTGCGTCTCTCATCCCACTCAACCCCTCTCAAGCTACCACATAGATGCGTTGGCCTCGCGACTAAGTCCTCACACTAAGGACATCTGCCGTGACAAATCCACGACAGTTGGCGCCCACCGTGGGGCCAGGCGCACGGTGGTGTTGAGCTCTTGGAGGGATTTTTCCTAGGGATCAAGGAGCTTGTAATTTTCAAGAAGAAAGAAGAATCATTGCGGAAGAACCACAAATCAAGGAAGTATCCACGCCGTGATCAACAGTTTCGATTGCTGCTAAACATCAGATGACTATTGCTCGCGATGGATTGCTGCTAAACATCAGATGACTATTATGCGAGCCGAGACCAACATCTATTCTGGCGGAAACACAGTATCCTGGAAGCACCAGAAGTATCAAAAAGGAGTTTTCAATTGTTTGATTAGAAGACCACCATGACCTGGGCGTGGATGGCCTAAGATCACTACAACCTGGAGTTTAATTTATTTTTCCCGTGTCACTGCGCCGGCCGGTTGGCTGCACTGCTCGCCTTTGCCTCTGCTTCAAGTCACCGGGACCCTGCTGCTGTCGCATCCAAACTGGTGTTCCATCTCGGTCAGGTCCTGCCTGCGAGTCACCGCTTGAAGATTCAATTAAAGCAAGTGTGTCAGATCAAATCGCTACTGAATAGTATTACTATTAGCACTCCGAGTCAAAATCAAAGCCATCCAAAGGGAGCATCCTGGAATAGTAAATTGCAGGCTACCATGTGGACTTGTCAACATACCCGAGACAGTACGAGCCACTATGGCCGGATCTCCACCGCCATCGTCCCAAGAGCCGCTGCTACCTAGCCGCGGCCCGTCTTGCCAACGCCCCTCTGGAGTCGCCGGGTTACGCCTCTACTGCTACTTTTTCTGGTGTCAGGACCGAGTCAAATCCAAACTCAAACTTGAGGAGGCAATCTGTCCAAGGAAGAAATAATGCTCGTAGGAACTGCTTGCTTCACGTGAGTATGCATGTTTGAGCTAAGGACTACCACACCGGATCGGATTGGCGGATCAACAGCGCCTGCAAGATGCTTTTTCCGTGTACACCGCTAGACCTCGTTGACCCGCCCCAGCTGCAATCAACACGCGTATGCTGGTCTCCACTTCTGTCTGCTTCTCGGCAAATGCGACAAGACGCCTGAAAAAAAAACTGGTTATATGATGAGCATCCACGCTGCTACCAGGCCTTCATCTGTTCCAGTTAAATTCTGGTCCGCACAAGGATCATCCGTCGTCCGGACAAATCAGGTGATATCCATCCGGCTTACTTTTTATCAGTACTTGTTAATCTTTTGTGAAAACAACTACTCTGCCCTATAGTGTTGTTATATACAGGTAAATTATTCATGACAAAAGTGGTGTTATACCGCGGATGCACGTTCTGCTGTGCCGCGCAGCTTCACGGACACGCATATCGCGGTCCGGTTTACATCAACGCGCCGGCCGACAGGCCCATCCGCACCACCTTACAACGCCACGGACGACTCGCCCGTCCGCCCTCACCGCCGGTTCATGCGTCCGCACCGGTTTACAACGCGGAGGGCAACTTGCTCGTCCGCACCGGTTTACAACGCGGCGGCCGATTCATCCGTCTGCTCGCATGGCCGACTCGTCCGTGATTGATTTCAGTTTCACCGTGGTGATAATCAACTCCGCGGTGGATATTTTTTGGCTAACATATCAGGTGAAATCCATCCATTATATTTTCATATTATATATTGCTTTCTTTAAAAAGAGCAATTACTCTGGCTTGCAAGTTTTCCAATGCGGGACAAATTGTCTATTGCAAAAAGGGATTATTATATCGCTGAGCTATTGGATAACCCATGCTGGTTTATATTGCGATCCAGTCCGCATCATTTCGTCAGGGCCGTGCGAATTACCCAATAAAGCGTGCACAGGCCGCCGTTCCCTGCAGTCCGGTCTACATCAACATACAACCGATTTACGCGTCTGTACCGGCTTACAATGCCGCGGCCGATTCATTTATCTGTGCTACCTCTGAAGCCGCGGTCGTCTTTGTCATCCGTTTCTCGCGGCCTGGTCTACATCAACATACCGGGCCGCACCTGTCTGCATGAGCTGTTTATTGAGTATAAAGCCAGTCACTGCTTGGGTAGCCCGGTTTGCTTTCAAATTGGAGGCAAATTATCATCAACCGCCGTCTGCACTGGATGGCTTAATGAGCAGGCGCACAAGTCGCCGCCACTACAGTTTGATTAACTTCAAATCGCCAGTTGGAAGGAACCATTGGCCGAGTTGCTGACACGGCTCATACGGGATTATTTATAATCCGCCGCAGTCACCTCAACCTTCTGTGGTTTCACATCGTGCTATCAACATCAATGATATACAAGTTATGCCGGTTTATATCACGGTCAAATATGGAGAGTCTCAAACCAACTCCTCGAGTCACCTTTGAGACTCGGGGGCTACGATGGCATGACTCAGCAAATCTTGCCAGTTTCAGCCGGTTTAAGAAACCCAGGACGATGGAGGGAAAGATAACCCGATCCCGGATGCTACTGTTATATTGATGAAAGTTTAAAGGCCGTCAGAAAAATTCCGGCTTAGAAAGTATATAGCAGTTACGAAATCCCGGCTCAATGAAGAAGATCCGGGTCATCAGAAAGGATTCCGGTTTAAAATCCGGCTCAAGGGAAGTCAGTCTCATGGAAGCTCTCAAATATCCGGTTCAAGGGAAATCTATTCTCCCACAAAGCTCCGAAGCGCTCAAATCCGGTTTAAGAATTTCCGGTTCAAAAAGGAATTAACCTCTTGCAAATTCGAGTTTAAAGGCCGTCAGAAAATTTCCGGCTGAAAATGAAGATTCCGGTTTAAAATCCGGTTCAAGGGAAAGATGTCTCCCACAACTTTGAAGCTTTCAATATCCGGTTCAAGATCCCGGTTCAAGAAGAATTTACCTCTTGCAAAAAGGTAAAAAATTACTGAAGAGGACCTGCTGCCATGATGCGCGGTTCAAACATGGGTATCCGGCCGTATTGGCTTGACATATTATTTATCCCATGGGGGCTCCCGCTTTGTAAAGCGAGGTATCTATTCTTTATACCATGCGTGGTTACACGGAGTTGATTCGCTTTAGGGCAACCTCCGGTTTACCCCTTGAGGTCGCTTCACAGAAGAGCAACAAACTCAGTTGGGGACCTAGTCGACTTGAACCGTAGCTACACCTCCTGGGAGCTTGGTCATGTCTTGACGACGGTAATGCCTTCTGGCTGGCACATTTGCCACTAAGTCAGTTGGGGACCTAATCGACTTGAACCGTAGTTACACCTTATGGGAGCTCGGTCATGTCTTGATGATGGTAATGCCTTCTGATCGGCTTTTAAACAGCCAATAAGTCATTTGGGGGCTTGGTCGTGTCCGAACCAATGCAATGCCACTTGATCGGCCCTAGGCCACTGAGTCACTTGGGGGCTTGGTCGAATCCGAACCAATGCAATGCCACTTGGCCGGCGTAAACGCCATGCGTCATTTTGGGGTCCTGGCTGACTGGCACCATCGCTACGCCTTCGGGGGGCTTGGTTGCGTCTGACCATGGTAATTCCATCTGACCAAGCTCAGTAGAGCTCTTCTTTTGCAAAAAGTTGTTGCTATTGCTTTTTCTTTAATAGCCTTTCTTGGGAAGTTGCTATTTTATTTGCGTTTTTTAAACCGACAGTATTTTGTACCGGTTCAAACAGCTAAATTGGCGGAACACGGTCCATTTTTAGACCGGAGATTATCTGTCCGGTTTGATTTTCTGTTACCATCCTATTATGGAGTAAACCGGTGTTTATCAACCCGGCTCGGCTTTCAACTACAAGTTGTGAGTGCATGATCAAATTATAATCCGAAGATTATCAGCCCGGTCTGGTTTGGCTACAAGTCACCAGTATTATATATGGTTAATCCGGTGTTTATCACAGCCCGGTCCGGTTTTATCCTAAACCGGCACAATATGGAAGGAGTTATCATTACTCAAGATTGGGGTTATCACTCTTACTACAAAAAGTTGGTAAACCAACGATGTGATTCAATGTCACAGGTATGCTATATTTCATATTTTTAAGTGCAGCCTTGGTTATAAACCCAGGTTATATGTTGGGCATTATGACCCGTCCGACGGTAAACCGCCAGGACACTTTAAACTTGTTGTATGCAGAAACAGGTTGAAAAAAAAGCATGATTATAAATTATCCGGTGTTTGTTAAACCGGCCTGGCTTTAAGACAATAAGTCGCCAGTATGATGATAAATTATCCAGTGTTTATTAAACCGGTCTGGCTTTGGACTATAAGTCGCCAGTATATATTTGGATTGCGCCATTGGAATCATGCGCTTATAAATTATTGGATTATATTATTCAAATAGCCAACATGGCTGGATTTTTTATGGTTATTAATATTATGATTGAGGTTTTCAAAGTCGCTTTAGCGCAATGGTTATCATTTTCTACAATTGAAGGAATAGTCCCGGGTCGTTGCAGGCTTACAACCCGGCACTTGGGGGCTACATTATTCAAAATTGAGATTATATCAAATGCAATTGTCATGTCGCTGCAAGCATGCACCATGACACTTGGGGGCTAATGCAAAGTCATTTTTGTTCATCTTATTGAAGACCCAACTCATCACATCGTAATGAGCTGGCCCTTGGGGGCTACCAATTGCTCCTGTCAACTATTCAAGTATATATCAAAGTCCCAGCTCAATATTATCTTACTGAGCCGGCCCTTGGGGGCTACACGTTGCTGTTCAAAGTTTACAAGATTATATTTACAAAGTCCCTGCTGATTATTACATAATGACCCGGCCCTTGGGGGCTACATTGGTTGAAGTTATGGGCATCAGTCAATTACAAGTCCCAGGTTGCTGCAAGCATAACAATCCGGCACTTGGGGGCTACAGGTATTATATTATTATCGAAGAAATATTTTCAAATTCTCTGTTGAGCAAACTAGATTGACCCTGCGTCACCAATCATTATGGCCTTGTGGATGCAACCCGGTGTCATCAATAATCATAAACCGGTGTTGGCAACAATCATGAACCGGTGTCTGCAACAATCATAATCCGGGATCATCAGTTTTATAACCCGGCCATTTGGTAATGTTAAACCGGCAAGCTTTCAAGACCGGGATCATTTTCAAACCGGCTGAATATCAGATGAGTATTACAAGACCAATATTTATTAAACCGGCGCTTTGGAAGCCGACTCAAGTGGATTATTCTTCACAATATTTTTCTATGAGAAACCAATGTCAGCAATTTGAGTATGAAGCTGGGTATTGACCTGGATTTTCTAGAAGGAGGAATGACAAGGACTTAAGGATGATCAGCATAAGTTTACCATGGATGAATCCAAGTTAAACTTGGGGGCTAATGTCGGGGATATACCCCGCGGTGTAAACCGGCCGGAAGTTAACCCGGCCGGACTTGGCGGTTTATTTGAGGTCCCGCTGGCACTTGGAGATATTCATCTGGTGACCCGCCCAGACTTGGCGGTTTACCAGCAACCCGTCGGGACGTTGTAACTCATTGATAACCCGACGGACGGGTCAGAGGAGCGACAAGACCAGGTGGCCCGTCTGGCGGTTCATGAAGGCCGGTTCAACTATTATGGGTCGGTTTAAGAGGAATGGAATATTTGCCTTACAAGGAGTTAAAGCCAGGACTTGTATCCGGTTTGTATTAGAGATAGACTAGTCCTAATCCCAATAGGACTCCACATGTAAACCGCCCCTTCAACATATATAAGGAGGGGCAGGGCTCCCCAAAGAGGGAGAGATTAGAAGTTAGAAGCGACAAGCAATCAATAATCTCTAGGGCTAGACACAAAGAGCCGGTTTACGACGTCTCCCTTGGGATGATAATGAGACCTAGCCTCAAACAGCATGTAGGGTTATTACCGGATGATGTTTCCCGGGGCCCGAAGCTGTCTAAATCCTTGTCTTGTGTGTTGATCCGCCCTGCGTCTCTCGTCCCACTCAACCCCTCTCAAGCTACCACATAGATGCGTTGGCCTCGCGACTAAGTCCTCACACTAAGGACATCTGCCGTGACAAATCCACGACAACCTGGGTATTTGATACTGGTTCTGTTGCTAATATTTGCAACTCGAAACAGGGACTACGGATTAAGCGAAGATTGGTTAACGACGAGGTGACGATGCGCGTGGGAAACGGTTCCAAAGTCGATGTGATCGCAGTCGGCACGCTACCTCTACATCTACCTTCGGGATTAGTATTAGACGTAAATAATTGTTATTTGGTGCCAGCGTTGAGCATGAACATTATATCTGGATCTTGTTTGATGCGAGACGGTTATTCATTTAAATCAGAGAATAATGGTTGTTCTATTTATATGAGTAATATCTTTTATGGTCATGCACCCTTGAAGAGTGGTCTGTTTTTGTTGAATCTCGATAGTAGTGATACACATATTCATAGTGTTGAAGCCAAAAGATGCAGAGTTGATAATGATAGTGCAACTTATTTGTGGCACTGCCGTTTAGGTCATATCGGTGTAAAACGCATGAAGAAACTCCATACTGATGGACTTTTGGAGCCACTTGATTATGAATCACTTGGCACTTGCGAATCGTGCCTCATGGGCAAGATGACGAAAACACCGTTCTCCGGTACTATGGAGAGAGCAACAGATTTATTGGAGATCATACATACAGATGTATGTCGTCCAGTGAATGTTGAGGCTCATGGCGGATATCGTTATTTTCTCACCTTCGCAGATGATTTAAGCAGATATGGGTATATCTACTTAATGAAACACAAGTCTGAAACATTTGAAAAGTTCAAAGAATTTCAGAGTGAAGTTGAAAATCATCGTAACAAGAAAATAAAGTTTCTGCGATCTGATCGTGGAGGAGAATATTTGAGTTATGAGTTTGGTCTACATTTGAAACAATGCGGAATAGTTTCGCAACTCACGCCACCCGGAACACCACAACGCAATGGTGTGTCCGAACGTCATAATCATACTTTACTAGATACGGTGCGATCTATGATGTCTCTTATAGATTTACCGCTATCGTTTTGGGGTTATGCTTTAGAGACGGCCGCATTCACGTTAAATAGGACACTGTCAAAATCCGTTGAGACGACACCTTATGAACTATGGTTTAGCAAGAAACCAAAGTTGTCGTTTCTTAAAGTTTGGGGCTGCAATGCTTATGTGAAAAAGCTTCAACCTGATAAGCTCGAACCCAAATCGGAAAAATGTGTCTTCATAGGATATCCAAAAGAAACTGTTGGATACACCTTCTATCACAGATCCGAAGGCAAGACTTTTGTTGCTAAATTCGGAGTCTTTCTAGAAAAAGAGTTTCTCTCGAAAGAAGTGAGTGGGAGGAAAGTA
This sequence comes from Aegilops umbellulata, assembly GCA_032464435.1. Taxonomy (NCBI): domain Eukaryota; kingdom Viridiplantae; phylum Streptophyta; class Magnoliopsida; order Poales; family Poaceae; genus Aegilops; species Aegilops umbellulata. The sequence continues at coordinate 477,077,142 of CP136059.1, read as the reverse complement.
GAACTTGATGAGGTAACTGTACCTGCTCCTTTATTGGAAAGTAGTGCATCACAGAAATCTGTTTCTGAAGCACCTACACCAATTAGTGAGGAAGTTAATGATGATGATCATACAACTTCAGATCAAGTTACTACAGAACCTCGTAGATCAACCAGAGTAAGATCCGCACCAGAGTGGTACGGCAATCCTGTTCTGGAAGTCATGCTACTAAATCATGGTGAACCTACGAACTATGAAGAAGCGATGGTCAGCCCAGATTCCGCAAAATGGCTTGAAGCCATGAAATCTGAGATGGGATCCATGTATGAGAACAAAGTGTGGACTTTGGTTGACTTGCCCGAGGGTCGGCAAGCAATAGAGAATAAGTGGATCTTTAAGAAGAAGACTGACGCTGATGGTAATGTTACTATCTACAAAGCTCGACTTGTCGCGAAAGGTTTTCGACAAGTTCAAGGGATTGACTACGATGAGACCTTCTCACCCGTAGCGATGCTTAAGTCTGTCCGAATCATGTTAGCAATTGCCGCATTTTATGATTATGAAATTTGGCAAATGGATGTAAAGACTGCATTCCTGAATGGGTTTCTGGAAGAAGAGTTGTATATGATGCAACCGGAAGGTTTTATCGATCCAAAGGGAGCTAACAAAGTGTGCAAGCTCCAGCGATCCATTTATGGACTGGTGCAAGCATCTCGGAGTTGGAATAAACGCTTTGACAGTGTAATCAAAGCATTTGGGTTTATACAGACTTTTGGAGAAGCCTGTATTTACAAGAAAGTGAGTGGGAGCTCTGTAGCATTTCTGATATTATATGTAGATGACATATTACTGATTGGAAATGATATAGAATTTCTGGATAGCATAAAAGGATACTTGAATAAGATTTTTTCAATGAAAGACCTCGGTGAAGCTGCTTACATATTGGGCATTAAGATCTATAGAGATAGATCAAGACGCTTAGTTGGACTTTCACAAAGCACATACCTTGACAAAGTTTTGAAGAAGTTCAAAATGGATCAAGCAAAGAAAGGGTTCTTGCCTGTGTTACAAGGTGTGAAGTTGAGTAAGACTCAAAGCCCGACCACTTCAGAAGATAGAGAGAAGATGAAAGATGTTCCCTATGCTTCAGCCATAGGCTCTATCATGTATGCAATGCTATGTACCAGACCTGATGTGTGCCTTGCTATAAGTTTAGCAGGGAGGTACCAAAGTAATCCAGGAGTGGATCACTGGACAGCGGTCAAGAATATCCTGAAGTACCTGAAAAGGACTAAGGAGATGTTTCTCATATATGGAGGTGACAAAGAGCTCGTCGTAAACGGTTACGTTGATGCAAGCTTTGACACTGATCTGGACGATTCTAAATCGCAAACCGGATACGTATTTACATTAAACGGTGGAGCTGTAAGTTGGTGCAGTTCTAAACAAAGCGTCGTGGCAGGATCTACATGTGAAGCGGAGTACATAGCTGCTTCGGAAGCAGCAAATGAAGGAGTCTGGATGAAGGAGTTCATATCAGATCTAGGTGTCATACCTAGTGCATCGGGTCCAATGAAAATCTTTTGTGACAATACTGGTGCAATTGCCTTGGCAAAGGAATCCAGATTTCACAAGAGAACCAAACACATCAAGAGACGCTTCAATTCCATCCGGGATTTGGTCCAGGTGGAAGACATGGAGATTTGCAAGATACATACGGATCTGACCCGTTGACTAAGCATCTTCCACGAGCAAAACATGATCAGCACCAAGACTCCATGGGTGTTAGAATCATTACTGTGTAATCTAGATTATTGACTCTAGTGCAAGTGGGAGACTGAAGGAAATATGCCCTAGAGGCAATAATAAAGTTATTATTTATCTCCTTATATATCATGATAAATGTTTATTATTCATGCTAGAATTGTATTAACCGGAAACATAATACATGTGTGGATACATAGACAAACAGAGTGTCACTAGTTTGCCTCTACTTGACTAGCTTGTTAATCAAAGATGGTTAAGTTTCCTAACCATTGACAAAGAAGTTGTCATTTGATTAACAAGGTCACATCATTAGTTGAATGATCTGATTGACATGACCCATTCCATTAGCTTAGCACCCGATCGTTTAGTATGTTGCTATTGCTTTCTCCATGACTTATACATGTTCCTTTGACTATGAGATTATGCAACTCCCGTTTACCATAGGAACACTTTGTGTGCTACCAAACGTCACAACGTAACTGGGTGATTATAAAGGAGCTCTACAGGTGTCTCCGAAAGTATTTGTTGGGTTGGCGTATTTCGAGATTAGGATTTGTCACTCCGAATGTTGGAGAGGTATCTCTGGGCCCTCTCGGTAATGCACATCACTTAAGCCTTGCAAGCATTGCAACTAATGAGTTAGTTGCGAGATGATGTATTACGGAACGAGTAAAGAGACTTGCCGGTAACGAGATTGAACTAGGTATTGGATACCGACGATCAAATCTCGGGCAAGTAACATACCGATGACAAAGGGAACAACGTATGTTGTTATGCGGTCTGACCGATAAAGATCTTCGTAGAATGTGTAGGAGCCAATATGGGCATCCAGGTCCCGCTATTGGTTATTGACCAGAGATTTGTCTCAGTCATGTCTACACTGTTCTCGAACCGTAGGGTCCGCAAGCTTAAGGTTACGATGACAGTTATTATGAGTATATGCATTTTGATGTACCGAAGTTAGTTTGGAGTCCCGGATGAGATAACGGACATGACGAGGAGTCTCGGAATGGTCGAGACGTAAAGATTGATATATTGGACGACTATATTCGGACATCGGAATGGTTCCGAGTGGTTTCGAATAAAACCGGAGTGCCGGAGGGGTTACCGGAACCCCCCGGGGAAGTAATGGGCCTTATTGGGCTCAAGGGGAGAGAGAGGGCTGCGGCCAGGAGGTGGCGCGCGCCCCCCATGGGGAGTCCGAATTGGACAAGGAGGGGGGGGCGCGGCCCCCCTTTCCCTCTCCCTCTCCCTCTCCCTCTCTTTCCTTCCCCCCCTCTCTTCCTAGTTGGACTAGGAAAGGGGAGTCCTACTCCCACTAGGAGGAGGACTCCCCCCTCCTTTGGCGCGCCCATAGGGCCGGCCGGCCTCCCCCCTTGCTCCTTTATATACGGGGGCAGGGGGCACCCTAGAACACACAAGTTGATCTTCGTGATCGTTCCTCAGCCGTGTGCGGTGCCCCCCTCCACCATATTCCACCTCGGTCATATTGTCGCGGTGCTTAGGCGAAGCCCTGCGTCGGTAGTTCAACAAGATCGTCACCACGCCGTCGTGCTGACGAAACTCTTCCCCGAGAGCTTTGCTGGATCGGAGCCCGGAGAACGTCATTGAGCTGTACGTGTGTCAAGAACTCGGAGGCGCCGGAGTAACGGCGCTTGGATCGGTCGGATCGAGAGGAGGACGTACGACTATTTCCTCTACATTGTGTCAACGCTTCCGCTTCGGTCTACGAGGGTACGTAGACAACACTCTCCCGTCTCGTTGCTATGCATCACCATGATCTTGCGTGTGCGTAGGAATTTTTTTGAAATTACTACGTTCCCCAACAGCGCGCTATATCTTAGGTTCCAGAGTTGTATAGATCGGGGATCCACACAATTGAGGAATCTTGAAGAAAATAAAGCTTAGAGAAAAGAATCAAGAACAGAAGATTTGTGAGGTGTTTTGTGTGTGAAGATTTGAAGAACAAAACACCTTTGAAGATTTTGTAGAAAAATCTCGAATCAAAGAGGGTAGTAAAAGTAACTTTTAATTACCCTGAACGAAGAACACGACAAACTGTGAGTTGAACAGTGAAGTTCGTCGATGTAGATCTTCCACGCCCTAACTTGGCGGAGGAAGACGTCTACGGCGGCGGCGGAGGTGAAGATTTCCGTGGTCGGCGCGAGGACAACGGCGACGAGGTCGAGGCAGTGAAGCTCTTCCTCACCAGCGACGATGGAGTAGCGGCGGCGCTAGGGTTTGAGAAGCTCGAGCGGGAGAGAGAGTTCGAGCAGAGTAAAAGAAGTGAGGAAGGGGACAGGGGTATTTATAGCCACGATGAAAAACTGCTCGCCCGAAGATTTGGGACGAACGTGCCCCTGCCCGTTCTCCTTCTCACGACATTTGTCACCCACACACTGTGTAGTGGAGATCGTGTAAGATCGTGAGTGAGTAAAATAATGCATCGTGGGATGTGGAACGGTTTGAGCGGCAAAACCAAAAATTTGGATAAGATTTGTTTTAACGTTCCGTTCGCAATTTCTTCAGCTGACAAGGACACAGTGAAGAATTTGAACGAGTTTCAAGTAGAACGCACATGAAGAATTTGTGAATAGATTGGATTGAGTATAGCATAGAAGGGAAGGGTCCGATAACATTCACTTAGCAGAAAAACCAACTTGAAGAAATAGCTATAAGTGAATGATGTAGAGGCCATAAACTCCTATATATATATATATATATATATATATATATATATATATATATATATATATATATATATATATATATATATATATATATATATATATATATATATATATATATATATAGCCAATGAGGAAAAACGACGGCACAAGTGAAGATTTTGAAAGTTGAAGAATTTGAACAACTGAGGAATTTCAAAACTGAGGAAAAACTCAAATTGAAGATTTTCAACTTTTGTGGTGGCTTAACCCACCGTATAAGCATGATGATTTCAGACACCGCGTACAATTGTCGTAGGGTTCTGAGAATCAAATTCTTCATTAATTTCTTCACACTTAGAGTGTTATTCTTCATTGATTGAAGAAAAACGTTTCTTCATGTGTTGCACATCTAAGTCATCAATTTTGCATATGTGTTAGGATGAGTGCCTTTTCAAAGTACATTCGAAGACTCTAAGATAGCTCACACCGCAACTTGCTAAATCTCTTCTCATCCAAGGGCTTAGTGAAGATATCGGCTAGCTGTTCTTTAGTCTACACATGCTCAATAGAGATGTCGCCCTTCAACACATGATCACGAAGAAAATGATGACGAATCTGAATGTGCTTTGTCTTCGAGTGCTGAACTGGGTTGTGAGCAATCTTGATGGCACTCACATTGTCACAGAGGAGAGGCACATTCTTCACGTTGACGCCATAGTCCTTGAGTGTTTGCTTCATCCATAGCAGTTGACCACAGCAAGAACCAGCAGCAATGTACTCAGCTTCAGCAGTAGACAGTGATACGCAGTTCTGTTTCTTCGAGGACCAACAGATCAAGGATGGTCCGAGGAAATGACAAGTACCAGATGTTGACTTGCGGTCCACACGGTCACCAACATAGTCAGAGTCAGAATATCCAAGGAGATCAAAATCCGAGCCCTTGGGATACCATAATCCTAGTGTTGGTGTGTGAGCTAGATATCGAAGAATATGCTTCACGGCCTTATGGTGTGATTCTTCGGTGCAGCTTGAAATCGGGCACACATGCAAACACTAAGCATTATATCTAGCCTAGATGCACATAAGTACAATAAAGAACCAATCATGGAGCTGTATACCTTATGATCGAAGTCAATACCATTTTCATCAATGCATAGATGACCATTTGTGGGCATAGGAATTTTGATGCCTTTGCAATCTTGCATGCCGAATTTCTTCAGGACATCCTTGAGGTATTTCTCCTGAGATATGAATATGCCATCGCGTTGTTGACGAATTTGAAGACCTAAGAAGAATTTCAACTCTCCCATCATAGACATTTGATATTCTTCACTCATCATATAGGCAAATTCATCACTATAACGTTGGTCAGTACAGCCAAAGATGATATCATCAACATATATTTGGCACACAAACAGTTCACCATCATAAGATTTAGTAAAGAGAGTGGGATCGAGTGAACCGGGTGTGAAGCCTTTCTTCATGAAGAATTCCTTCAAGGTATCATACCACGCCCGTGGGGCCTGCTTGAGGCCATAGAGGGCCTTGTTAAGTCTGAAGACTTTGTCAGGATGTTTTGGGTCTTCAAAACCTGGAGGTTGAGCAACATATACTTCTTCCTCAAGCTTATCATTGAGGAATGCACTTTTCACATCCATTTGGTATAAAATGATATCGTGATGGTTAGCATAAGCAAGTAATATGCGAATAGCTTCAAGTCTAGCAACAGGTGCAAAAGTTTCATCGAAATCAATTCCTTCAACCTGTGTGTAGCCTTGAGCTACTAGTCGTGCCTTATTCCTCACCACAACATTATTTTCATCTTGCTTGTTGCGGTAGATCCACTTTGTGCGAATGATGTTATGCTTGCGAGGATCGGGACGATTGACTAGTTCCCACACATTGTTGAGCTTGAACTAATGTAATTCTTCTTGCATGGCCTGAATCCACTCAGGCTCCAGAAATGCTTCATCTACCTTAGTGGGCTCTGTGATAGAGACAAAAGCAAAGTGCCCACAAAAGTTAGATAGATGTGAAGCTTTTGAGCGTGTGAGAGGACCTGGTGCTCTAATGTCATCGATGATCTTCTCCACTTGCACTTCTTTTGCAACGCGAGGGTGAGCTGGTTGTCGTTGAGGAATTTGATCAACATTTTCTTCAGCATCAATTTCCTCAGCATTTTCTTTAGGTGCATCAGCTCGATGTTCTTCACGTTCTGGAATGAATTCTTCAGTAGGAATGACATCTTCAGTAGCCTTGTGCTTGATAGAATCCTCAGGTGCTGGTTCATTTAACACAGAAGGTAGGTGCTCTCTTTGCGAGCCATTAGTTTCATCGAACCGCACATCTACAGTTTCAACAATCTTGTGAAGAACATTGTTGAAGACTCTGTAGGTGTGCGAGTCCTTTCCGTAACCAAGCATAAAACCTTCATGGGCTTTCGGTGCAAATTTATAGTTGTGATGAGGATCTCTAATCCAGCATTTAGCACCGAAGACTTTGAAATAACTCACATTGGGTTTCTTATCAATGAGGAGTTCATAGGCAGTCTTCTTGAAGAATTTGTGAAGATATACTCTGTTGATGATAGGGCACGCAGTATCAATTGCATCAACCCAGAAACGACGAGGGGTTTTGTATTCGTCAAGCATAGTGCGAGCCATCTCAGCAAGAGTCCTGTTCTTGCGCTCCACGACGCCATTCTGTTGAGGAGTATAAGGAGCAGATAACTCATGAGTAATACCAAGTTCATCAAGTTAGTCATCGAGACCCAAATTCTTGAACTCAGTGCCATTGTCACTTCTGATGTGCTTGATCTTCACACCAAAGTTGGTTGAAGCCCTCGAAGAAAATCGTTCGAAGACTTCCTGCACCTCAGTTTTGTAAGAGACAAGGTGTACCCATGTGTAACGAGAGTAATCATCAACAATAACAAAGCCATATTGAGATGCTTCATTAGAAACAGAGGAATAATGATTAGGACCGAAGAGATCCATGTGAAGCAATTCGAATGGACGAGTAGTGGTCATGATAGTCTTCGCTGGATGCTTGGCCTTGGTCATCTTTCCAGCTTCACAGGCACCGCATAAGTGATCCTTGAGGAATTTGACATTCTCAATGCCAATGACATGCTTCTTCTTCGCAAGCGTGTGCAAATTCCTCATGCCTGCATGACCAAGTCGTCGATGCCATAGCCATCCCTCTGAAGCTTTTGCAAGTAGGCACACGGCTGGTTGTGAATCTGCAGAGAAATCAACAATATACAAGTCTCCTTTCCTAAAGCCTTCGAAGACTTTGGATTTGTCAGCTTCCATAATCACAACACAACGATACTTGCCAAAGACAACAACCATATCAAGATCACAAAGCATTGAGACAGACATAAGATTGTATCCTAAGGACTCAACAAGCATGACTTTGTCCATGTGTCGATCCTTTGTGATAGCAACCTTACCTAGACCCAATACCTGACTTTTGCTTTTGTCAGCGAAGATGATATGCTTCAGATGTGATGACGATAAGGGAGCATCCATCAACAGATTCCTGTCACCAGTCATGTGATTTGTACATCCACTATCAAGTACCCATTCAGTGGCTTTGGGTTGATCATCCTGCAGATGAATTAGTGCAACTTACGAACCTCATATACTTCAGCAGTGAAGAATATGATATCACAATTCATCAGATCAATTTCATCAAGTAGTAAGATAGATAGAACAGAGGGAGGACGTGTGAAATGAAAGTTCATTTCATCATGGTTAGCCTGCGTCCTTTCAGGCAGTTTGTCAAGTCCCCAGCAAATTCTTCAGACGTTTGAGCACGTCTGGAGACCTGACTCTGCAGAAGAGATTAGTTCTTTTTCTTCACCACCCACATCGGAAGGGGTGGCAAAGAATTCATCACTCTGCGAGCTCCATACGAGAATGGTGGCATAGCGGCCAAACCATTACGTTTCACATACAAGGGGTTAGGGTAAGCATATGAATAAGCAGAGACATTCTTCGAGGACTTATGAACATAATAATTTGAAGAATAATGCTCATATTCATAGCCCTTGGCTCTTCCCTGCGAAACAGAGTTGTTAGCACGATGATGTTCATATGAGGACTTCGATCCATGTGAGGAATTTGATCCCCTTGAGGAATTTGGTCCGTATGAGGACTTGGTTCCATATGAAGAATTTGGTCCATATGAAGAATTTGATCTGGGGTTCCTTTTCTTCACAGGTTGTGTCATGAGGACATTCACCTGAAGACTTTCAAGATACCTTTTGGGAACCCAGATTTTCTTCATAGGGGAACCATTCCTGCAATTGGTGCCAACATATCTAGCAAATACTTCACCATTCTGATTTTTGAATAGTTTATAGTTGGAGTGAAATGACTTATCAGAAGAATGAGAAGATTCACATGTATAGCCAGATAAATTAGATGGATCAACTGGAGGTCCCTTTGCAGCAACCCATGAGGTTTTGGGGTACTGCTCAGGCTTCCAATATGTACCATCAGCATTGAGTTTCCTCTCAAAGGCAATACCCTCTTTCCTAGGGTTTCTGTTGAGGATCTGCTTTTTAAGCACATCACAAAGAGTCTGATGCCCTTTGAGGCTTTTGTACATGCCTGTCATGTACAATTCCTTCAGCCCTGCATTGTCAGTGATACTAGCAATGTCATCAGATGAGGAATTAGTGATAGCAGAGGCAGGTGAAGAATTTGTAACATTAGAAGCATTTGAACATTCAGGTGAAGAATTAGCAGATTCTCGTTCAATGCATTTCAAACAGGGAGGAATAAATTCTTCCTGAGCAGCGCTGATTTGTTGAGCAAGCAATGAATCATGCTCCTTCTGAAGATCTTCATAACTCACTCTCATCTTCTCAAAATCGGACAAGAGAGAGTTATGCTGATCTTGAAGGGAGTCATACTTAGAATGAAGGCTTTGAAGACTTTTAGCCAAAGCTTGTGACTGATCCATTTCTTCACCCAACATATCATTGCTCTTACTAAGCATGTTGTTAGCCCTTTCCAAGGCTCTTTGTTGTTTAGTGGCAAGGGAAGCAAGTTTGACATAACTGGGTCCAAATTCATCACTAGATTCTTCATCACTGGACCCAGATAGGTAGCATTCAGTTACCTCAGCACTTTTTGCCATAAGGCTTGGAGTAGAGGATGATGATTCTGGTTCGAATGTCATCGATTTGAGCGATTCCTTGAAATCCTCAAACCAAGGATCATGACGGGTTCGACGACCTTCATAGACCTCAGAGAGCCAGTCCCAGATAAGCTTCGCATGGTCAAGATGCATGACATTCCTGAACTGATTTCGAGACAGACAGGAGCAGATGACGTCCTTCTCCGTGAGGTTGAGAAGAGTGTACTTGCGAATGTCATCAGCTCCCGCCGTCTTGCATAGATCGGTAAGACCAATCTCAATGACAGTCCACAGTTCGCTGTTCATCGCCATGAGGCGCTTCTTCATCATGGCCTTCCACTTGGGATACTCGTGACCGTCAAAGATAGGGCATGTCACTTTATTCATACCTGCGGTCGACATAACTAAAACTCCAGGCGGTTAAACCAAAATCACACAGAACAAGGGAGTACCTTGCTCTGATACCAATTGAAAGTGCGTTATATCGACTAGAGGGGGGTGAATAGGCGATTTTTATGAAATTCTTCACTAAGGAATTTGCTCGTGAGGAAATCCCTAAGCGAAGAACTACTAGCAGCGGAATAATTACTCAGAAGTAAACATAGCAGATTACATGCATGGTCATCATGATGAAATGAAGACAAACACAGAGTACAGAAAGCATAAACACATGATGGCACAAGATGAAGACAAACAGACTGAAGAAATTGCTGAGGAAATTGAGAAAGTCTTCAGTCAAAGTCTTCAAACACAGATATGAACAAATATACAACACAGTAATGAGGAAATGAAAGTGTTGAGGAAATAGAACCGGTTAGCTCGGTGAAGACAATGATTTGGTAGACCAGTTCCAACTGCTGTCTCAGTTGTACATCTGGTTGGAGCGGCTGAGTATTTAAACTCGAGGACACCATGTCTCGGACACACAGTCCTCACCGTATTCTCCTTGAGCTAAGGACACATAGTCCTCGCCCAATCACTCGTGGTAAGTCTTCAGGTGACTTCCGAACCTTGACAAACTCGGTCACTCGGCGATCCACAATTCCTCTTGGATGCTCTAGACCATGACGCCTAACCGTCTGGAAGAAGCACAATCTTCAAAGGTAACAAGCGTCGGATCCACGCAGGATTAATCTCTTCAGTGATGCTCAATCACTTTGGGTTTATAGGTGTTTTGGGTTTGGGTTTGGATTTTCCTCACTTGATGATTTTCGCTCAAAGTCCTCGGAGGATGGGTTGCTCTCAAATGACAAGTGTTAGTTTCTCTCGGAGCAGCCAACCAGCTAGTGGTTGTAGGGGGCGACTATTTATAGCCTAGGGAGCAGCCCGACATGATAAGACATAAATGCCCTTCAATGATATGACCGTTGGATGGATAAGATATTTTGGGATAGCTGGCGCGTAGCACAGCAACGGTCGGAAATTTGAGGTACAAATTCCTCAGGGCGATCATGTTCCTCACTATGTAGGCAATTCGCACTGGCGAATTCCTAACTCCTCAGTCAGAACAAAGTCCTCAATGACCAGAAGAATTGCGTCTCTGTCACTTAAGAAATTGACTGAACTGTATGAGATTTCCAATGGCTTCACTCGAAGGGATTGGTAGGTGTAGGATTTGAGTTGAGCATCACTTGTAAATTTTCTCCTTAGTATTTCCTCGACCCCCTTTAACAGTACGGTGTTTCCTATGACTCAAGAAAGAGAAAATGAAACTACGAAAACAAAAGTCTTCTCGCTTCATGTTCCTCGAATGAATACCAAGTCTTCAAGGTCACACCAATTTCTTCACTTTCAAAGTCTTCAGAAAGTCTTCACAATATCAAAGTCTTCAGTCGAAGAACTTCATTTTTAGGGGTCGACTTTCTCTGTAAGTATCAAACTCCTCATAGAATTATAGGCCTGTGTACACTCATAAACACATTAGATACTTAACCTATAAGTCTTCAATACACCAAAATCACTAAGGGGCACTAGATGCACTTACAGCCCCCTTTGATGATGCCGAGTTGGTGGTCCCCTGCCTCAACGGCCTCTCCTAGCAATATGAGGCCGCTGCCGATCTGATCTCCCTCATGCCAGGCATGACCTTTGCGCAGTGCCGCTCGGTGCTCGTGCTCCAGGACATGAAGCGCATAAATCACCGGGCCCGTAACTCGGACACGGCCCTCGTCACCAACACTGCCGGCAACTCTGGCAACACCGGCAACCCTGGCAAGTGTTGGGGAACGTAGTAATTTCCAAAAAATTCCTACGCACACACAGGATCATGGTGATGCATAGCAACGAGAGGGGAGAGTGTTGTCCATGTACCCTCGTAGACCGAAAGCGGTTGATGTAGTCGTACGTCTTTACGATCCGACCGATCAAGTACCGAACGTACGGCACCTCCGAGTTCAGCACACGTTCAGCCCGATGACTACCTCGAACTCCAATCCAGCCGAGTGTTGAGGGAGAGTTTCGTCAGCACAACGGCGTGGTGACGATGATGATGTTCTACTGACGCAGGGCTTCGCCTAAGCACCGCTACAGTATTATCGAGGTGGACTATGGTGGACGGGGGCACCACACACGGCTAAAAGATCTATGATCAATTGTTTTGTCTTTGGGGTGCCCCTGCCCCCGTATATAAAGGAGCAAGGGGGATAGGCGGCCGGCCACGAGAGGGGCGCGCCAGGAGGAGTCCTACTCCCATCGGGAGTAGGACTCCCTCCCTTCCTTTGGATTAGGAGAAGGGGGGAAAGAGGAGGAGGAGAAGAAGGAAAGGGGGGCGCCCCCGCTCCTTGTCCAATTCGGACTAGAGGGGGAGGGGCGTGCGGCCTGCCCTGGCCGCCCCTCCTCTTCTCCACTAAGGCCCATGTAGGCCCATTAATCCCCCGAGGGGGGTTCCAGTAACCCCCGGTACTCCGGTATATATCCGATAACCCACGGAACCATTCCGGTGTCCGAATATAGTCGTCCAATATATCAATCTTCATGTCTCGACCATTTCGAGACTCCTCGTGATGTCCGTGATCACATCCGGGACTCCGAACTATCTTCGGTACATCAAAACATATAAACTCATAATATAACTGTCATCGAAACTTTAAGCGTGCAGACACTACGGGTTCGAGAACTATGTAGACATGACCGAGACACGTCTTCGGTCAATAACCAATAGCGGAACCTGGATGCTCATATTGGCTCCCACATATTCTACGAAGATCTTTATTGGTCGGACCGCATAACAACATACGTTGTTCCCTTTGTCATCGGTATGTTACTTGCCCAAGATTCGATCGTCGGTATCTCAATACCTAGTTCAATCTCGTTACCGGCAAGTCTCTTTACTCATTATGTAATACATCATCCCGCAACTAACTCATTAGTTGCAATGCTTGCAAGGCTTAAGTGATGTGCGTTACTGAGTGGGCCCAGAGATACCTCTCCGACAATCGGAGTGACAAATCCTAATCTCGAAATATGCCAACCCAACAAGTACCTTCGGAGACACCTGTAGAGCACCTTTATAATCACCCAGTTATGTTGTGACGTTTGGTAGCACACAAAGTGTTCCTCCGGTAAACGGGATTTGCATAATCTCAGAGTCATAGGAGCATGTATAAGTCATGAAGAAAGCAATAGCAACATACTAAACGATTGTGTGCTAAGCTAACGGAATGGGTCAAGTCAATCACATCATTCTTCTAATAATGTGATCCTGTTAATCAAATGACAACTCATGTCAATGGTTAGGAAACATAACCATCTTTGATCAACGAGCTACTCAAGTAGAGGCATACTAGTGACACTCTGTTTGTCTATGTATTCACACAAGTATTATGTTTCCGGTTAATACAATTCTAGCATGAATAATAAACATTTATCATGATATAAGGAAATAAATAATAACTTTATTTTTGCCTCTAGGGCATATTTCCTTCAGTCTCCCACTTGCACTAGAGTCAATAATCTAGATTACACAGTAATGATTCTAACACCCATGGAGCCTTGGTGCTGATCATGTTTTGCTCGTGGAAGAGGCTTAGTCAACGGGTCTGCAACATTCAGATCCGTATGTATCTTGCAAATTTCTATGTCTCCCACCTGGAATAGATCCCAGATGGAGTTGAAGCGTCTATTGATGTGCTTGGTTCTCTTATGAAATTTGGATTCCTTTGCCAAGGCAATTGCACCAGTATTGTCACAAAAGATTTTCATTGGACCCGATGCACTAGGTATGACACCTAGATTGGATATGAACTCCTTCATCCAGACTCCTTCATTTGCTGCTTCCGAAGCAGCTATGTACTCCGCTTCACACGTAGATCCCGCCACGACGCTTTGTTTAGAACTGCACCAACTGACAACACCACCATTCAATGTAAACATGTATCCGGTTTGCGATTTAGAATCGTCCGGATCAGTGTCAAAGCTTGCATCAACATAATCATTTACGATGAGCCCTTTGTCACCTCCATAAACGAGAAACATATCCTTTGTCCTTTTCAGGTATTTTAGGATGTTCTTGACCGTTGTCCAGTGATCCACTCCTGGATTACTTTGGTACCTCCCTGCTAAACTTATATCAAGGCACACATCAGGTCTGGTACACAGCATTGCATACATGATAGAGCCTATGGCTGAAGCATAGGGAACATCTTTCATCTTATCTCTATCTTCTTAAGTGGTCGGGCATTGAGTCTTACTCAACTTCACACCTTGTAACACAGGCAAGAACCCTTTTTTTTGCTTGATCCATTTTGAACTTCTTAAAATCTTTGTCAAGGTATGTGCTTTGTGAAAGTCCAATTAAGCGTCTTGATCTATCTCTAGAGATCATTGTCGGTGTCAAAACCGGCGGATCTCGGGTAGGGGGTCCCGAACTGTGCGTCTAGGCGGATGGTAACAGGAGACAAGGGACACAATGTTTTACCCATGTTCGGGCCCTCTTGATGGAGGTAAAACCCTACGCCCTGCTTGATTAATATTGATGATATGGGTAGTACAAGAGTAGATCTACCACGAGATCAAGGAGGCTAAACCCTAGAAGCTAGCCTATGGTATGATTGTTGTATCTTGGAGTTGCCCTATGGACTAAAACCCTCCGGTTTATATAGACACCGGAGAGGGTTAGGGTTACACAAAGTCGGTTACAATGGTAGGAGATCTGAATATCCGCATCGCCAAGCTTGCCTTCCACGCCAAGGAAAGTCCCATCCGGACACGGGACGAAGTCTTCAATCTTGTATCTTCATAGTCCAAGAGTCCGGCTGAAGGTATAGTCCGGCTACCCGGACACCCCCTAATCCAGGACTCCCTCAGTAGCCCCCGAACCAGGTTTCAATGACGACGAGTCCGGCGCGCAGATTGTCTTCGGCATTGCAAGGCGGGTTCCTCTCCAAACTCCGTGTACCTGTTGGATAACGTCCGGTTTTTTGTAATGTGGCGCTCCTTGGCTTCTACGCCCAATAATGGCCATTTTCCACGTATCAAACGAATACGAAAAGTATGGGTGTTTTTACATTCACACCCCTAGCCGCGTAAATGAGCTGCCTATTTAAAGAGATGGGGATTTAGATCCAAACCACACCTTCTCCCCTCCGCGAGTGTTCATCAGAGCGCATCCGACAAAGGTCCATTCTACCATGGCCAGCCATCGCAACTCCTCCTCTCGACCTTCCAGTCCAAAGCCTGGAGATTGGGAGAGTTGCTCCATCCCGCATAGCGAGCTAGTGTCGCTCCAGACCAAGGGATTTCTCCCCCCGGCCTATATGGTCCCGTTTCGAGCCGGACTTGCCACTTATAATGGTGTAGAGCAAGCGGAGAGCAGCCCCAATCCCTCCAAAGGGGAGCGGGTATGCCTCGTCCCTTATCTAATAAGAGGACCTGGATTTCCAATTCATCCGTTTCTCCGGGGGCTTCTAGAGTTCTATGGACTCCAGCTGCACAACCTCACGCCTGCCTCCATATTGCATATCGTAGGCTTCGTAGCCCTTTGCGAGCTATTCTTGGGTGTTGAGGCTCATTTCGCGCTGTGGAAGAGGCTATTCTGCCTGGTGCCCCGTTCTCAAGAGGGGTCCATATATCAAGTGGGCGGAGCCGAAGTGTGGCGCATCGCCGGGTCCGGATATCTATCCGGAACCCCAAAGAAGGCGTCCGAGGACTGGCCATCGGAATGGTTTTATATAGACGATGTCCCGCTGCCTGATCCTGTTCGGATCGGCCTCCCTGAGTTCAACAGTGCTCCCCTGAAGAAACAGGGACGTCCACGGGGCTCTCAGAGAGAAAGTGACAGGGACGTCCTTTACCTGATGGGCCGGATAAGACTATTGGCTCATTCCGGACTAACCATGGTCGGAGTCATGGCCGTATGCATCATGCGGGGGGTGCAGCCACTTCATTATAGAGGCCATCCCATGTGGGATTTTAACGGGGAAGATGACGCCACCCGTTACGGTCGTAAGGGGCCGAACCCGGCTACCGCTCTGATAAAGATCTTGTCCTCTTTGTACAAGGGAGAAGAGGAGGAATTCCTCCGCGTCAACCCCCAGGGTGGATTTACTATGTACAACCCTCCGAGATGGGTAAGCAGACAATTTTGCTCGCCCATCCGTTTCATATTCCCATGATTAAATATATAGTCTAACGACTTCAACGCAGGAACTGCGTCAGGAGGTAAAGGATATAAACAACCGTCCTCCACAGCCCAAGGATCCAGAACGGTCCCTTGATCCGGACTCCGAAGAGGATCCGGACATATCTATGGAGCTGATTGACGGGGTGTTTCATCAGCTGAGCAAGGACGATACCTTGGTGGCCATTACGGCCGATTACCCCGGCTTAATCCCGGCCTCCCAGGTAACTGAGACCGGAGTCCCATCACCTTGGAAAGGGATCCATTCTCACGTGTTTTCAGTTTCCTGACAACAACCATGTTTTGCAGGGGAGGTTCCTGAGGCGGGAGGCCGAGCCTGCGGCGGCTAGCCAACGAGGGGCCGCAGGGCCCCGTGGGGTAAAAAGAAATGTAGTCCGGACTGAGACACCGGCGCAAAGGTATAGCGCACCATCTTTTTCCCAGGTGTTATTCCTTCAGGGCATATTAACACTTGTGCTCTCTTCAGGACGAAGAGACCTCGCCGGACTATATCCGGAGAGGTTGCCAATCGCGCCTCCACCAGCCAGGCTCCAAAGCCTGGTCCGGAAGCGGAGGCGAACACAAGGCGCGCACCGGACGCTCCTCCAATAGAGGATGCGGACAGGCTGTCTGCCACCAATTCCGAGGTGGAGAGTGCCATGAACCACAGGCGTCGCCAGACAGTTCTTCGCGATGCTTGTTTCTCCCAAGAGGCATTGGATGCCTTCAATTTGGGAGATGCGTACCTCCGTGCTGCTCAAAATGGTCTAGCCACAGCCACGGAGCAATATGTAAAAGACATACGGGTAAGATTTTTTTTGGTAATTATATGTATATACTAGTAGCCCCCGAGACTTGAAACAGTTAGAATAACTGATTTAAGGATCATTCGTTATGCAGGTTCTTACAGAAAAGAATACCCTATTGTCCCAGGAGCTGGAAGAGTGCAAAGCCCAACTTGAGGCCGCATTAGCCGCGGCAGGGGAGCCCAAGGAGACCCCCTCTGGTAATATACGCTTCGAAAGACAAATATTTTGCGAAGTGCGGCGTGGGTGCAAATTTGACAAATGAAATTGCAGATGGCGCCGGATTAAATCCGAAAAGCAACAACTCCTACGCCAGCTGAAGGCTGGTGAGAACGTGCTGACAAAGGTGAGGCGGGAGAAGAACGATCTCCAAGATGCCAACACCAAGCTGGGCGTTGAACTGAAGGATGTTCGTGCCCAGCTGTCAGACTCCACTAAGGAGAATCAACGGCTTCGACGCGGCATTTATAGTAAGTGCTTAAACGAACTCTAAAAAGGGAGTTCGGCGAGGAAGTTGACTAACAGACTTATGTCTGTAGGTATGCTAACAGGTCGTCCTGCAGAGGAGATGCCCGGTTCAACGGGTGACCTTCTTCCCGAGCTCTCGCAACTGCACGAGCGAGTTCGGCAGGCGATGCAAGGTGTTGCCCAAGCCTTATGGCCATCCCTCCCCATGCTCGAGGGCCTTGGAGAGCTTGCAGAGAAGCTGAAGGGAGCACGGCGGCGCTTCCGGTTGTGGAAGATATCGGCCTGACGTCAAGGCGCTAGGGAGGCCTAGGCCATGGTGAAGACGCGGTACACGAAGGCCGACCCAAACCACATGGCCGAGGTCGGACCTGTGGGGCCCGATGGGAAGGAGATCCCTGTAAGCTTAGTATACGGCCAAGTAGAATTGGCCGCAAAGTATTCCCAGTAGGACTATAAATTAGACAGCCTGTTAGATGGTATTGAAGAGGAATACAATTAGTCAAAGTGACTATGTAATTTTAATTGACATGTGTAATGCCTTCTAGCTGGATTGTAGATCGTTTGTCGTTGCCGACCTTTTCGC
Organism: Aegilops umbellulata; assembly: GCA_032464435.1. Taxonomy (NCBI): domain Eukaryota; kingdom Viridiplantae; phylum Streptophyta; class Magnoliopsida; order Poales; family Poaceae; genus Aegilops; species Aegilops umbellulata. The sequence continues at coordinate 477,059,103 of CP136059.1, read as the reverse complement.
TTCGACCTCGGGACCTGACGGTCCAGAGTGTGTCCGAATACGCTAGCGGTTAGATAAGAACCGGGGTATGCATGGAGACCAGGCGTAGGGGTCATTGGTGCTTTAATAGACAAGTGCCCAACTAGTTATGTTATATTACATGGTTAGTAAGAAACATCTTCCAGAGAGAATAGTTCTGTTAGGGGTTCCTTTCTCTGGAAGGCATGCCCTAAAGTGCATGTCCGGACTGCAAACGCAGAAAAAGCATCTGGGGGCATATAATATAAGTAAAAAAAGGTCATCTTTAGTTCACCGACCGAATATTCCCTTAAGAACGCTAGGTTTCGGCTTCACCAAGTCTGAGGTACACATCCGGCTGACCCGGCAGTAACAATCGCAGAGGTGCTCCCTTTACCGCCTAGCCGAACAATCGGGAACGTAGGGGTAAGCACAGGAGCCAGGCAACCCAGCTTGGCCAAAACTTAAGTCATATCGATGCATATAATGGTGAAGAAAAGGTACATGCGGAAGTTTGACACATGTGTTGGGCGTGAAGCCCGTATAAATAAGCTTCTGTTTAAAGAAGCCCCCAGGTATAGTGAGCGCGGGTAGCGTGTCACTTGATGAGCCTTTAAGGGCTATAAGAGAGAAAAAAGGGTGGAAGGAGAGAAATATAAAAAAGAAAATGTAAAAAATGGACAGAGGAAGGAGACGAACACAGAGTCCGGCGCTAGGCATAGAATCTTCGGAGACGGGCTGCGTTCCATGGGTTCGGCTCGAGTCGGTTATCCGATGCATCTCGCAGGCGGTACGCTCCACCAGTCAGGACTTGGTCGATTATGAAGGGACCTTCCCACTTGGGCTTCAGTTTGTCCTTTTTCTTGTCCGGCAGGCGTAGAACTAGTTTGCCAACATTGTAATTTTTGGCCCGTACTTCTCTGCTTTGATATCTTCGAGCCTGCTGTTGATAGAATGCGGAACGGGCCTTTGCCACGTCATGCTCCTTCTCCAAGGTGTCCAAACTGTCCTACCGATCGAGTCTGGCTTCTCTTTCTTCGTACATGCGCACTCGAGGTGAGTCATGAATTATGTCGCAAGGCAAAACAGCCTCTGCGTCGTACACCATAAAGAATGGTGTGTATCCGGTGGTGCGATTCGGCGTGGTCCACAGCCCCCAGAGTACGGAGTCGAGCTCCTCTACCCAGTGCGCGTTGGATTCTTTGAGGGACCGCACTAGTCTAGGTTTGATGCCGCTCATAATAAGACCATTTGCACGTTCGACCTGGCCGTTAGTTTGTGGGTGATAGACGGAAGCATAGTCGAGCTTGATGCCCAAGTTTTTGCACCAGAGTTTTACCTCATCGGCCGTAAAGTTCATTCCGTTATCGGTGATGATGCTGTGGGGGACGCCATAACGGTGTACGACCCCGGATATAAAGTCTATCACTGGTCCGGATTCGGCCGTTTTAACAGGCTTGGCCTCTATCCATTTTGGTGAACTTGTCCACCATGACCAGTAAGTATTTTTTCTTGTGGGTTCCGCCTTTAAGGGGTCCAACCATGTCAAGCCCCCAGACCGCGAAGGGCCAGGTGATGGGGATAGTTTGGAGGGTGGTGGGTGGCATATGGCTTTGGTTTGCAAAAAGCTGGCAACCGACGCATCGTTGGACCAAGTCCTGAGCGTCTGCCCGGGCTGTTGGCCAATAAAAGCCTGTACGGAAAGCCTTGCTTACAAGGGACCGAGCTACAGCGTGATGACCACCGAGTCCGGCATGAATTTCAGCCAGCAAGTTCCGCCCTTCCTCTTCGGAGATGCACCTTTGAAGGACTCCGGTAGTGCTTTTCTTATAAAGTTCTCCCTCATGGACTTTATAGGCTTTAGATCGCCGCACTATGCAGCGTGCCTCGTTTTGGTCCTCTGGGAGTTCCTACCTAGTAAGGTAGGCTAGGAATGGTTCTGTCCACGGGGCAATGACGGCCATTATTACGTGGGCTGAAGTTGTAATTTCATTGGCAGAGCCTCCGATTATGTCAGATTGTTCGGCGTCGGACAGTGTGGTTGGGTCCGGGCTAATATTACCAGGTTCCCCTTCCCATACTACGGATGGCTTGAACAACCTTTCCAAGAAGATGTTGGGGGGATTGCATCGCGTTTTGCGCCGATGCGTGCTAGGACGTCTGCTGCCTGATTGTTTTCTCGGGCTATATGGTGAAATTCGAGCCCCTCGAACCGAGCTGACATTTTTAGGACGGGGTTGCGGTAAGCTGCCATTTTTGGATCCTTGGCATCGAAGTCTCCATTTATCTGGGATATCGCGAGGTTCGAATCCCCGCGCACTTCTAGGCGTCGAATACCCATGGATACTGCCATGCGGAGACCATGTAAAAGGGCCTCATATTCGGCTGCATTGTTGGAGTCCGTGTACATAATCTGGAGTACATATTGAACTGTGTCTCCTGTGGGGGACGTCAAAACGACGCCAGCCCCTAGTCCGGCCAACATTTTGGAGCCGTCAAAATGCATGATCCAGTTTGAATATGTGTCGTACTCTTTAGGGAGTTCGGCCTCCGTCCATTCTGCGATGAAGTCGGCCAAAACTTGCGACTTGATAGCTCGCCGTGGCTTATAAGTTATGTAGAACGGGAGGAGCTCGATGGCCCATTTTGCAATCCGGCCCGTTGCGCCGTGGTTGTTTATAATATTGTTGAGTGGTACTTCCAAGGCTACTGTTATCGAACACTCTTGAAAGTAGTGTCGTAGCTTCCGGGATGCCATGAATACCGCGTATGCAATCTTTTGATAATGCGGGTACCGTGATTTGCATGGAGTGAGGACAGTGGACACGTAGTAGACCGGCCTTTGAAGGAGGAATTTGTGTCCGTCCGTTTCCCGCTCGACGACGAGCACTGCGCTGACAACCTGATGGGTTGCTGCAATGTACAATAGCATTGGCTCGCCGATGTTTGGCGCGGCCAGAACTGGGTTTGGTGCCAATATGGCTTTTATTTCATCGAGTCTGGCCGTGGCGACATCCGTCCACTCAAAGTGTTCGGTGTGCCGAAGGAGGCGATAGAGGGGTAGTGCCTTTACTCCCAAACGGGAGATAAAGCGGCTTAGAGCCGCCACGCATCCGGTTAATTTTTGTATTTGTTTGAGGTCCTTTGGGATATCCAATTGTGACAAAGCTCGGATCTTGGCTGGATTTGCTTCGATTCCTCTACCGGATACAATGAAGCCCAGGAGCTTTTCGGCTGGAACGCTGAAAATGCATTTTTCCAGATTGAGCTTGATGTCATATGTTCGGAGGTTATCAAATGTAAGCCTCAAGTCGTCTACTAGAGATTCGACATGTCTTGTTTTGACGACCACATCATCCACGTATGCCTCCACTATTTTGCCGATCTGGTTTGCCAGACATGTCTGAATCATGCGCTGATATGTTGTGCCGGCGTTTTTGAGCCCGAAGGGCATTGTGTTAAAGCAGAATGGGCCGTATGGTGTGATGAATGTCGTTGCGGCTTGGTCCGATTCTGCCATCTTGATTTGATGGTAGCCGGAGTATGCGTCGAGGAAACACAACGAATCGTGTCCTGCGGTGGCATCGATAATTTGATCGATGCGGGGGAGGGGGAAGGGATCCTTTGGGCAAGCCTTGTTAAGGTCTTTAAAATCAACGCACAGGCGCCAGGATTTGTCCTTCTTTGGTACCATCACCAGGTTTGCCAGCCAGTCCGGATGTTTATATCTCTGATGAATCCGGCCTCCAATAGCTTGGCTAACTCCTCTCCCATGGCCTATCTCTTGGGTTCGAAAAAACGCCGAAGGGCTTGTTTGACAGGTTTGAATCCTTTTAGGATATTTAAGCTGTGTTCGGCCAGCCTGCGTGGGATTCTTGGCATGTCTGAAGGGTGCTAGGCGAAGATGTCCCAATTTTCATGTAGAAATTCTCGCAATGTGGCGTCTATATCAGGGTTTAATTGTGCCCCGATGGAAGCTGTTTTATTAGGGTCCGTTGGATGGACCTGGAATTTGACTATTTCGTCCGCTGGTTTAAAGGATGTGGACTTGCATCTTTTGTCGAGTATCACATCGTCCCTGTTAACCATGGAGCGCAGCGCAGTCAGTTCCTCAGCCGCTAGGGCTTCGGATAGTGCCTCAAGGGCCAATCCGGCTGTCTTATTTTCGGCGCGGAGCGCTATGTCCGGATCACTAGCGAGAGTGATAATTCCGTTTGGCCCGGGCATCTTGAGCTTCATGTACCCGTAATGGGGTATTGCTTGGAAGATTGTAAATGCTTCCCGCCCTAGTAGAGCGTGGTATCCGCTATTGAACGGGGCCACCTGGAACGTGACCTCTTCGGACCTGTAATTATCCGGCGTGCCGAACACCACATCTAGTGTGATTTTTCCTGTACAGCGCGCTTCCCGACTAGAGATTATTCCTCTAAAGGTTGTGCTGCTTCGCTCGATGCGGTTCCAGTCTATTTCCATTTTTTGAAGGGTTTCCTCATAAATGAGGTTCAATCCGCTGCCTCCATCCATGAGTACCTTAGTGAGGCGAAAGCCGTCCACTATTGGACCGAGGACCAATGCGGCTGGTGCTCGGGCTGTTCGGAATTTAGGTTCATCACTGGCATCGAACGTAATGGCCGTGTCGCTCCATGGGTTTATTGTTGCTACTTGATAGACTTCGGCGAGGTTGCGGAGTGTTCTTTTTCGCATATTATTTGATGCGAAAGTCTCGAAGACTATTAAGACTGTACTGGAGTCCCTGAGGTGGCTTTCTGCGGCCTCCGGAATTAGGAGATCTTCGCCCATTTTGGCCACCTGCTGGAGTATCCAACATGCTCTAAGGCTGTGAGTTGGTGTGGCATCCTCTGTACTATGAATTTTACAGGGTCCCTTAAGCCATCCCTCCAGTACGGTTCCATGCCCTGTAGAGGGTTTTGGTTTTTTGGTTTTTAACCCGGGTGTCTGACGATGATGCACCCTTTTATTTCGGACAGGGTTTCTATTCAGGGCTGGATTGTCCCAAAATTTTATTTCGGTTTACCAGGCGCTTTCCATCGCATAGTACTTTTGTACTATGGACGCCAAGTCAGCGGAGCATGTAATGTCACGACGGCCTGTGGCGTTGAGGATTCCCTTGTCCGTGCAATTATTGCAGAAGATTGAGATTGCGTCTTCCTCGCGACAGTCCTTTATCCTGTTCATAACCAGGAGGAACCTCGCCCAGTAATGACGTACTGTTTCTTCGGGCTTTTGCCTGATTTGGGATAGATCGCTTATGTTTGGGTAGGTGGGTGGAATTAAATCCGAAACCTCACCCAATCTGAGACTCAGAGGCCAAGGAGTTTCCAAACTCTGAAGTTTGGATTCTTGGATGTTGTCCAATGAATCTAGCTCGTTGCCTGATTCTAAGTTCAGGTCTTGGGTTACATCCTCCCCTCCGTGGGTATCCGGCTTGGAGGGATCGGGAATCCGGACGTAGCTAGTCCTTAAGATAGATGAGGGGTCGCCGCACTGCGCCTCTACCACGGCAACGTGATGGGTGACTTGGGGAGAATTAATCTCTCTTAGATCGGGTTTAAGCCCAACCTGGTCGTAATCCGTAGTGACCCCCAAGGCGGCGATGTGATCCAAGAGCTCGTTTACGGAAGAGAGCTCCATTGGATCCAACTGCTCGCCGAGTTCCGAGCTGACGTGAAGATTGCTTTTGATGACCCGAGAGGTCATCGTCGGCGCAACAGCCAAACAGGCGGTCATAAGAAAACCACCTAGCCGGAGAGTTTGGCCGACAGCCAAGGCTACCTTAGTAATAGCGCCGTCTTTAAAGACGGGAAGAGGCATCCTTCCTGATTGCGACGACACAAAGGAACTCTCAATGAAAGCACCAATATCGGTGTCAAAACCGGCGGATCCCGGGTAGGGGGTCCCGAACTGTGCGTCTAGGTGGATGGTAACAGCAGACAAGGGACACAATGTTTTACCCAGGTTCGGGCCCTCTTGATGGAGGTAAAACCCTACGTCCTGCTTGATTAATATTGATGATATGGGTAGTACAAGAGTAGATCTACCACGAGATCAAGGAGGCTAAACCCTAGAAGCTAGGCTATGGTATGATTGTTGTATCTTGGAGTTGCCCTACGGACTAAACCCCTCTGGTTTATATAGACACCGGAGAGGGTTAGGGTTACACAAAGTCGGTTACAATGGTAGAAGATCTGAATATCCGCATCGCCAAGCTTGCCTTCCACGCCAAGGAAAGTCCCATCCGGACACGGGACGAAGTCTTCAATCTTGTATCTTCATAGTCCAGGAGTCCGGCTGAAGGTATAGTCTGGCTACCCGGACACCCCCTAATCCAGGACTCCCTCAATCTTGATGCCCAATATGTAAGCAGCTTCACCGACGTCCTTCATTGAAAAACTCTTATTCAAGTATCCCTTTATGCTATCCAGAAATTCTATATCATTTCCATTCACCAATATGTCATCCACATATAATATCAGAAATGCTACAGAGCTCCCACTCACTTTCTTGTAAATACAGGCTTCTCCAAAAGTCTGTATAAAACCAAATGCTTTGATCACACTATCAAAGCGTTTATTCCAACTCCGAGAGGCTTGCACCAGTCCATAAATTATAAAATGCTTTGATCGACAAAACCTCCCGGTGGTATCATATACAACTCTTCTTCCAGAAATCCATTCAGGAATGCAGTTTTGACATCCATTTGCCAAATTTCATAATTATAAAATGCGGCAATTGCTAACATGATTCGGACAGACTTAAGCATCTCTACGGGTGAGAAAGTCTCATCGTAGTCAATCCCTTGAACTTGTCGAAAACCTTTCGCAACAAGTCGAGCTTTATAGACAGTAACATTACCTTCAGTGTCAGTCTTCTTCTTGAAGATCCATTTATTCTCTATGGCTTGCCGATCATCGGGCAAGTCAACCAAAGTCCACACTTTGTTTTCATACATGGATCCCATCTTAGATTTCATGGCCTCAAGCCATTTTGCGGAATCTGGGCTGACCATCGCTTCTTCATAGTTCGTAGGTTCATCATGGTCTAGTATCATGACTTCTAGAACAGGATTACCGTACCACTCTGGTGCGGATCTTACTCTGGTTGATCTATGAGGTTTAGTAACAACTTGACCTGAAGTTTCATGATCATCATCATTAACTTCCTCGCTAATTGGTATAGGTGTCACAGAAACTGGTTTCTGTGATGAACTACTTTCAAATAAGGGAGCAGGTACAGTTACCTCATCAAGTTCTACTTTCCTCCCACTCACTTCTTTCGAGAGAAACTCCTTCTCCAGAAAGATTCCAAATTTAGCAACAAAAGTCTTTCCTTCGGATCTGTGATAGAAGGTGTACCCAACAGTCTCTTTTGGGTATCCTATGAAGACACATTTCTCCGATTTGGGTTCGAGCTTATCAGGTTGAAGCTTTTTCACATAAGCATCGCAGCCCCAAATTTTAAGAAACGACAACTTTGGTTTCTTGCCAAACCACAGTTCATAAGGCGTCGTCTCAACGGATTTCGACGGTGTCCTATTTAACGTGAATGCAGCCATCTCTAAAGCATATCCCCGAAACGGCAGCGGTAAATCAGTAAGAGACATCATGGATCGCACCATATCCAGTAAAGTACGATTACAACGTTCGGACACACCTTTTCGTTGTGGTGTTCCGGGTGGCGTGACTTGCGAAACTGTTCTGCATTGTTTCAAATCAAGACCAAACTCGTAACTCAAATATTCTCCTCCACGATCAGATCAAAAAAACTTTAGTTTCTTGTTACGATGATTTTCAACTTCACTCTGAAATTGTTTGAACTTTTCAAATATTTCAGACTTATGTTTCATTAAGTAGATATACCCATATCTACTTAAATCATCTGTGAAGGTGAGAAAATAACGATACCGGCCGCGAGCCTCAATACTCATCGGACCACATACATCTGTATGTATGATTTCTAACAAATCTGTTGCTCGCTTCATAGTTCCGGACAACGGCGTTTTAGTCATCTTGCCCATGAGGCAAGGTTCACAAGTACCAAGTGATTCATAATCAAGTGGTTCCAAAAGTCCATCAGTATGGAGTTTCTTTATGCGTTTTACACCGATATGACCTAAACGGTTGTGCCACAAATAAGTTGCACTATCATTATTAACTCTGCATCTTTTGGCTTCAATATTATGAATATGTGTATCACTACTATCGAGATTCAACAAAAATAGACCACTCTTCAAGGGTGCATGACCATAAAAGATATTACTCATATAAATAGAACAACCATTATTCTCTGATTTAAATGAATAACCGTCTCGCATCAAACAAGATCCAGATATAAAGTTCATGCTCAACGCTGGCACCAAATAACAATTATTTAGGTCTAAAACTAATCCCTAAGGTAGATGTAGAGGTAGCGTGCCGACGGCGATCACATCGACTTTGGAACCATTTCCCACGCGCATCGTCACCTCGTCCTTAGCCAATCTTCGCTTAATCCGTAGTCCCTGTTTCGGGTTGCAAATATTAGCAACAGAACCAGTATCAAATACCCAGGTGCTACTGCGAGCATTAGTAAGGTACACATCGATAACATGTATATCACATATACCTTTGTTCACCTTGCCATCCTTCTTATCCGCTAAATACTTGGGGCAGTTCCGCTTCGAGTGACCAGTTTGCTTGCAGTAGAAGCACTCAGTCTCAGGCTTAGGTCCAGACTTGTGTTTCTTCTCCTGAGCAGCAACTTGCTTGTTGTTCTTCTTGAAGTTCCCCTTCTTCTTCCCTTTGCCCTTTTTCTTGAAACTAGTGGTCTTATTGACCATCAACACTTGATGCTTCTTCTTGATTTCTACCTCCGCAGCCTTTAGCATTGCGAAGAGCTCAGGAATTGTCTTATCCATCCCTTGCATGTTATAGTTAATCACGAAGCTCTTGTAGCTTGGTGGCAGTGATTGAAGAATTCTGTCAATGACGCTATCATCCGGAAGATTAACTCCCAGTTGAATCAAGTGATTGTTATACCCAGACATTCTGAGTATATGCTCACTGACAGAACTATTCTCCTCCATCTTGCAGTTGTAGAACTTATTGGAGACTTCATATCTCTCAATCCGGGCATTCTTTTGAAATATTAACTTCAACTCCTGGAACATCTCATATGCTCCATGACGTTCAAAACGTCGTTGAAGTCCCGGTTCTAAGCCGTAAAGCATGGCACACTGAACTATCGAGTAGTCATCAGCTTTGCTCTGCCAGACGTTCATAACATCTGGTGTTGCTCCTGCAGCAGGTTTGGCACCAAGCGGTGCTTCCAGGACGTAATTCTTCTGTGCAACAATGAGGATAATCCTCAAGTTACAGACCCAGTACGTGTAATTGCTACCATCATCTTTCAACTTTGCTTTCTCAAGGAACGCATTAAAATTCAACGGAACAACAACACGGGCCATCTATCTACAACAACATAGACAAGCAAGATACTATCAGGTACTAAGTTCATGATAAATTTAAGTTCAATTAATCATATTACTTAAGAACTCCCACTTAGATAGACATCCCTCTAATCTTCTAAGTGATCACGTGATCCATATCAACTAAACCATGTCCGATCATCACGTGAGATGGAGTAGTTTCAATGGTGAACATCAATATGTTGATCATATCTACTATATGATTCACACTCGACCTTTCGGTCTCTGTATTCCGAGGCCATATCTGTTATATGCTAGGCTCTCAAGTTTAACCTGAGTATTCCGCGTGTGCAACTGTTTTGCACCCGTTGTATTTGAACATATAGCCTATCACACCCGATCATCACGTGGTGTATCAGCACGAAGAACTTTCGCAACTGTGCATACTCAGGGAGAACACTTATAATTTGATAATTTAGTGAGGGATCATCTTACAATGCTACCGTCAATCAAAGCAAGATAAGATGCATAAAAGATAAACATCACATGCAATCAATATAAGTGATATGATATGCCCATCATCATCTTGTGCTTGTGATCTCCATCTCCGAAGCACCGTCATGACCACCATCGTCTCCGGCGCGACACCTTGATCTCCATCGTAGCATCGTTGTCGTCTCGCCAATCTTATGCTTCTACGACTATCGCTACCGCTTAGTGATAAAGTGAAGCATTACAGGGCGATTGCATTGCATACAATAAAGCGACAACCATATGGCTCCTGCCAGTTGCCGATAACTCGGTTACAAAACATGATCATCTCATACAATAAAGTTTAGTATCATGCCTTGACCATATCACATCACAACATGCCCTGCAAAAACAAGTTAGACGTCCTCTACTTTGTTGTTGCAAATTTTACGTGGCTGCTACGGGCTTAGCAAGAACCGTTCTTACCTACGCATCAAAACCACAATGATAGTTTGTCAAGTTGGTGCTGTTTTAACCTTCGCAAGGACCGGGCGTAGCCACACTCGGTTCAACTAAAGTTGGAGAAACTGACACCCGCCAGCGACCTGTGTGCAAAGCACGTCGGTAGAACCAGTCTCGTGTAAGGTACGCGTAATGTCGGTCCGGGAAACTTCATCCAACAATACCGCCGAACCAAAGTATGACATGCTGGTAAGCAATATGACTTGTATCGCCCACAACTCACTTGTGTTCTACTCGTGTATATAACATCTACGCATAAAACCAGGCTCTGATACCACTGTTGGGGAACGCAGTAATTTCAAAAAAAATCCTACGCACACACAGGATCATGGTGATGCATAGCAACGAGAGGGGAGAGTGTTGTCCACGTACCCTCGTACACCGAAAGCGGAAGCGTTAGCATAGTGCGGTTGATGTAGTCGTATGTCTTCATGATCCGACCGATCAAGTACCGAACATACGTTACCTCCGAGTTCAGCACACATTCATCCGGATGACGTCCCTCGAACTCCAATCCAGCCGAGTGTTGAGGGAGAGTTTCGTCAGCACGACGGCATGGTGACGATGATGATGTTCTACCGACGCAGGGCTTCGCCTAAGCACCGCTACAGTATTATCGAGGTGGACTATGATGGAGGGGGCACCTTACACGGCTAAAAGATCAATGATCAATTGTTGTGTCTTTGGGGTGCCCCTGCCCCCGTATATAAAGGAGCAAGGGGGGAGAGGCGGCCGTCCAGGAGAGGGGCGCGCCAGGAGGAGTCCTACTCCCACCGGGAGTAGGACTCCCTCCCTTCCTTGTTGGATTAGGAGAAGGGGGAAAGAGGAGGAGGAGAAGAAGGAAAGGGGGGCGCCGCCCCCCCCTCCTTGTCCAATTCGGACTGGAGGGGGAGGGGCGCGCGGCCTGCCCTGGCCGCCCCTCCTCTTCTCCACTAAGGCCCATGTAGGCCCATTAATCCCCCGGGGGGTTCCGGTAACCCCCCGGTACTCCGGTATATATCCGATAACCCCCGGAACCATTCCGGTGTCCGAATATAGTCGTCCAACATATCAATCTTCATGTCTCTACCATTTCGGGACTCCTCGTGATGTCCGTGATCACATCTGGAACTCCGAACTATCTTCGGTACATCAAAACATATAAACTCATAATATAACTGTCATCGATACTTTAAGCGTGCGGACCCTACGGGTTCGAGAACTATGTAGACATGATCGAGACACGTCTCCGGTCAATAACCAATAGCGGAACCTGGATGCTCATGTTGGATCCCACATATTCTACGAAGATCTTTATCGGTCAGACCGCATAACAACATACTTGTTCCCTTTGTCATCGGTATGTTACTTGCCCGAGATGCGATCGTCGGTATCTCAATACCTAGTTCAATCTCGTTACCGGCAAGTCTCTTTACTCGTTCTGTAATACATCATCCCGCAACTAGCTCATTAGTTGCAATGCTTGCAAGGCTTAAGTGATGTGCATTACCAAGTGGGCCCAGAGATACCTCTCCGACAATTAGAGTGAAAAATCCTAATCTCGAAATACGCCAACCCAACAAGTACCTTCGGAGACACCTGTAGAGCACCTTTATAATCACCCAGTTATGTTGTAACGTTTGGTAGCACACAAAGTGTTCCTCCGGTAAACGGGAGTTGCATAATCTCATAGTCATAGGAACATGTATAAGTCATGAAGAAAGCAATAGCAACATACTAAACGATCGTGTGCTAAGCTAACGGAATGGGTCAAGTCAATCACATCATTCTTCTAATGATGTGATCCCGTTAATCAAATGAAAACTCATGTCAATGGTTAGGAAACATAACCATCTTTGATCAACGAGCTAGTCAAGTAGAGGCATGCTAGTGACACTCTGTTTGTCTATGTATTCACACAAGTATTATGTTTTCGGTTAATACAATTCTAGCATGAATAATAAACATTTATCATGATATAAGGAAATAAATAATGACTTTATTATTGCCTCTAGGGCATATTTCCTTCAGCAAGACCTCTGTAAAAGGAAAGAAGAAGAAGAAGAAGGCCGCCGCTGGCATCGCCAAGGAGATCAACCCGGCGCCCACGACCCCGCCGGCTGTCACTCCTTCCTGGCCCTCACCACAGCATCCCTGGAATGGTGCGATCCAGATGTGGCCCTATGGCCAGGGGGCCTGCTCGGCCGTGCGTCGCCCGCCTACGCCCCGGCTCCGGGCTACGCGCCCCGGCACACCCCGTCGCCGCATGCCTTCTACGCCTAGAGCCCGTATGACATTACCCCCTACGGTTACGGCTACACCCCTGGACAGTCCTCCTACAGACTCACCGGTCCGGCTCCATCATCACCGGCATCACCAACTGCTTCGTGGGACCAGGCCGCGCTCATGCATCAGTTCCAGACCATGGGGCTGCAAGCACCCACCAGGGAGTGGGTGTTGGACACTGGTGCCTCCTCCCGCTTCGCGTTCGATCCCGGTATGCTCACCTCCGTGTCTCCCCCCTCCTCCTCTCGGCGTGCTATCGTTGTTGGTAACGGTTCCACCCTTCCGATCACCGGTACCGGGCATGCACGTCTTCCTATTTCCACCACCTCTCGTCCTCTTTACCTTCGTAATGTCTTAGTAGTTCCTAACATAGTTAAAAACCTTTTGTCTGTTCGTCAATTCACCATTGATAATCGTGTATCCGTCGAATTTGACCCTCTTGGTTTTTCTGTGAAGGATCTTCTAACCAGGACCGAGATTCTCAGATGCAATAGCTTCGGAGCTCTCTACTCCATCCGTCCTTCCTCTACCAGCCAGCCACACACCTTCCTCGTCGTCGATGCAGCACTCTGGCACCGTCGGCTTGGGCATCCTGGGCGGCCCATTATGGAGTCATTAGCTCGTTCTTTGATCATCCCTATGGAAAAGAATAAAAGTAGTATGTGTCATGCTTGTCAGTTAGGTCATCATATTCGTCTTCCTTTTTCTTCCACCAATCGTGTAACCACTACTCCGTTTTAGATAATTCACTGTGATTTGTGGGCATCTCCTGTTGAGAGTATTTCTAGCTTTAAGTATTATCTCGTTTGGCTCGATGATTTTACTCAGTATGCATGGGTTTATCCTCTACGGTCTAAGTCAGAAGCTTTCTCGCACTTGTCGTCCCTTCATGCTTTAGCTCTCACCCAGTTTAGTGCACGCTTGCAGGCTATTCAGTGCGATAATGGTCGTGAGTTCGATAATTCACTCCTCCATTCGTTTGCCCATCACCATGGAATTGCACTCCATTTTTCATGTCCATACACTTCGCAACAGAATGGTAAAGCCGAACGCATTATTCGTACTCTTAATGACATTACTCGTACACTCCTCATCCAAGCTAGCATGCCACCTCGTTTCTGGGTTGAAGCTCTTCACACCATCATTATGTTGCATAATCGGCTGCCTTCCAAGGCAATCTCGGATCGCATACCCTTTCGTGCCTTACTTGGCGTAGATCCTGCTTATGCTGGTCTTCGGGTTTTCGGATGTCTATGTTACCCCAACACCACCGCCGTTGCTCCGCACAAACTTGCGCCTAGCTCCGTGCCATGCGTGTTTCTAGGGTACCCATCACGACATCATGGCTATCGTTGCCTTGAACGTTACACCCAAAAGATAATCATCTCTCGCCATGTCGTGTTCGATGAGTCAAACTTTCCATTTGCCTCCACTCCATCTTCGTCAACTACTACTCCTTCTCTGCACACTTATGATTTCTTGCAGGGTACTAAGCAGCCGCTGACGTTGATGCCGTTCACCGTGCCGGGCCAGGTAACCCCGGACGCGACCCCTCGGTCGCCGCCACGGTCGCCGCCACCGAGCTCGCCTCGATTGCCGCCACCGACCTCGCCCCGATCGCCTGGGGCACGGGCTTCCGCCGAGCGCCCTACTGGGGGCCTTGATGGCGGCCCTGCTGGGAGTCCCTCTCCTACTGCAGCAGCATCACCACCGGCCATGCCGTTGCCAGCTCCTGCTGCTGTGGATCCACCCCGGACCCGCCAGCCAACCCCCCCCCCCCCCCCCCCACCGCCACCATCTCACGCCATGGCAACTCGTGCCAAATAGGGTATTGTGCAGCCGGAAAATATTTTTAATCTTCATGTTGAGGGTTTATCTCCAATACTGAAGACTTATCGTGGTGCTCTCAAGGATCCAAACTGGCATTCTGCTATGGTTGAGGAGTATGGTGCTCTTCTCTCCAACAACACTTGGGACCTCGTTGATCCACCTCGCAATGCTAACATTGTTACTGGTAAGTGGACCTACCGTCACAAGATGAAGTCTGATGGTTCTTTGGATCGCTACAAAGCTCGTTGGGTGCTTCATGGATTTACTCAGCGCGAAGGTATCGATTTTGATGAAACTTTCAGCCCTGTCGTCAAGCCGGCCACTATTCGCACAGTGCTCTCTCTAGCTCTCTCTAGTGACTGGTCGATTCATCAGCTTGACGTCAAGAATGTGTTTCTCAATGGCACTCTCACAGAGACTGTTTATGCTCGTCAGCCTTCTGGGTTCACTGATCCTCGCTTCCCTGATAAGGTTTGTCGCCTCAACAAATCACTCTATGGTTTGAAACAAGCACCTCGAGCATGGTTTCAGCGATTTGCTTCGTTCAATGCATCGGTTGGTTTCGTTGGCTCCAAATCCGACAGCTCGTTGTTCGTCTATCGGCGTGGCACTGACATGGCCTATCTCCTGCTTTATGTGGATGACATCATCCTGACTGCATCTTCCTCGACATTGCTGCACAGTTTGATTGCCTCTCTTCGTAGCGAGTTCAGTATGACGGATATGGGTGATCTTCATTACTTTATGGGCATCTCTGTCACCCGCAGCAAGGACAGTCTGTTCCTCTCACAGGAGAAGTATGCCATGGATCTTCTTGACCGAGCTGGCATGTTGCAGTGCAAATCCATCTCTACTCCCGTTGATACTACCTCCAAACTTTCAGCCAAGTCCAGTGATCCAGTTGCAGATCCCACCGAGTATCGTAGTATTGCAGGCGGTCTTCAGTACCTCACATTCACTCGGCCAGACATCTCTTATGCTGTGCAGCAGATTTGTCTTCATTTGCATGATCCTCAGGCTAATCATTTGCTCCTTGTGAAGCGTGTGCTTCGCTATATCCGTAGCACCACCGGCCATGGCCTCACTTTGTTTCGACGCAGCTCCAACAAGTTGATGGCCTATTCTGACACTGATTGGGCAGGTTGCCCTGATACTCGCCGGTCTACCTCAGGTTATTGTGTCTTCCTCGGCACTAACCTGGTGTCATATTCTGCTAAGCGGTAGCGCACGGTCTCTCGCTCCAGCGCCGAGGCCGAATACAGGGCAGTTGCAAATGTAGTGGCTGAAACATGTTGGCTATGACAGCTTCTTCAGGAGCTTCATCGACCAGTGACTGGTGCTACTGTGGTGTTTTGTGACAATGTGAGCTCTGTTTACATGACACAGAATCATGTTCATCATCAGCGCACCAAGCATGTGGAGATCGATCTACACTTTGTACGAGACCGTGTCACCACAGGCGAGGTCCGGGTTCTTCACGTTCCGAGTTCTTCTCAATTTGCGGACATTTTCACCAAAGGATTACCATCCCCTCTCTTCTTGGATTTTCGGGACAGTCTTAACATTCGTCGACGCCCGTTTACGACTGAGTGAGGGTGTTAGAATATATAACCGTATTGTTTGTATAGATATACGGTTGTATATGTGTAGTCCTTGTGTAGGTATCCGTATATTGTACGATACGAACTCTGCCTTGTAACCTCTATATATTGATCAATACAAGGCACCACAACATGTGGTTTCCCTAATCTTACACTCACCTTCCTTTTAATTCTTTCCACCTTCCATTAAGTGCACTTTAGTATCTGCTCTGCTCTGCACACAAGGAAGGAACTCATCCATACATCCATGGCCGACTATAACTATAAATCATCTGAAAAAATAATTTTGGGTCTTATTCAACCTCGGTAACTGTGGAACCTCTCTTTTCAATAAGCATTCTACCACTAACTTTGTGCCTGACTATGGTTTATCAACTCTTGACATATTAAAAAGAAATAGTGATGATTACACCTTACTATTCAAAAGACCATGTTGACAGAAAAGATATGGAACACAAACAGAAAAGGTGATATTTATGTAAAGTTTTCGATATCGAACATGTGAGTACCATAATTGGGCCGAAAATGCGAGGTTTGACTAACTCAGACAGGTGCAAGAGCTGTCAGTGAGAAAAATCATTTCACGCACAAGAGCTGTCAGTGTGCGACTATTGCAGCAAAATAGAATGAACATTGGACACATCAGCTGCAAGACAACGCTGGATCAGAGATTACTTGTCTTTGCTTTTCCAGGCTCAGAGCTGCATCATGGTTCAGACTGTAACTTATTTGTGCTACATTATTTTATTTTCTCATACAATGACACACTTGACCGAAGGGCAGGTATACAGAAAAGTTGCAGGACAATAATGCTGCAATAACCAATTAGCTAAATGTTTCTGTATAACTCTTTTTTGCATCACCACTTATATCAGTATACAGCAATGGTATAATTCCAAATGCTAATTTCAAGGTAAGAAATCTCATCTATAGGACCAACAGGCTTCAGTAGATAAACTTCACTACAGAGATCCTACACCTTCTCACAGGCACAGATATTAGTAAGCCATAACAGTAGAGTGGGTATAATAAGTATGCATTTAGCACGAAACAGAGCTGTTGAGCCTACCAGAGTGAGCATAATATGGCATAACGATCAGGTGTCACAAAAGACAAAATAGAGCTACTACGAGTCAAAAGACCACAGCCTCGATTTTTGTAAAATAAAGCCTAGAAAAGAAGAGACAGATAGATCAACCTCACTGTACCAATCTTCAAAAAAATTCCTCATGACACATCTCCAAGCAGTATGGCATAAATATCAGATGTCACAGAACAGAGTTGTTGAGTGTACCTGGATCCGACTCTGCTGCTGGTCCATGATTGTTCTGCCTTGTACTGCTGTCCAACAGGGTGATCATCCTCGGCACCTCCGTTTGGCACCGATCCTCGGCACATCAGCTCCCTTGGCTCCAGGCACGGCGACGGCTCCAGCGAGAATCTGAGACTGGACACGGTGACCATGGCTGGCAGAAAATGCTTGCAACAATAGTCTCTAAAGCAAATTAAATTCTGCCCGATATAATTTTCTCTTAAAACAGCAAAGTTGATATTTATGCAGAGTTATTTATATCAAAGGCGCGAGCAACATAATAGGACACAAGATGCGAAGGTTGATTAACTCAGACAGGTGTCAGCTGTCAGCGAGGAAAATTATCTCATGCACAAAAGTTATCAGTGTATGACTATTGAGGCAAAACACAGAATGAATCAGCTGAGAGACAGCACTGAATCAGCGATTGCTCGTGTTTGTTTTTCAGGCTCAGAGCTGGCTCATGGTCCAAACTGTAACTTACTGAAGTTTACATCAGTCATGGTACGTTATTTTTCATACAATGACGCACTTGATCTCCACCTTTTTCGTGACACGTTATTTTACACACAGCTGGTTTGCAAAATGACAGGCTTGATTAGAGGGCAGGTGAAGAGATAAGTAGCACGACAATAATGCTGTGCTGCACTAAGAACTTGAGTTAAACCAAATAGATACTAGTATAATTCCAAATGCTAATCTGAGGGTGAGAAATCTCATCTATGGCACCTGTTAACAGGGTCCAATAAGTGGAAAAGGTCATACACATCCTCATAAGCATGGACAAATAAGTTAGTAAGCCAGTAATTTCATTGCGACAATGGCATTGCATAATGATGAGGTGTGACAAGACAAAACAGAGTCTACCAGAGTGGCCTGTCTTTAAAAGACCACAACAGCCTCAATTGCACAATAATAAAGCCTAAAATGCGACAGACAGCTAAATGAACCTCACCGTTCCAATCATCAAAAATATCCTCCTCATGATACATTTGCAAGTAGGCAGTATGGGTTCTTATTCTAAAGCCTAACCTCCCAGACAGTATCCCCTTGTTAGAGAGCGAAGCAAAATGGAGCCTCCCCGTGCGTTTGGATTTTCAGCCGTCGGATTGTGTGTCCAAACGAGTTCCGGCCCTTGGATCGTGAGATGGATCGATCCGGGCCGTTCGATCTCAGACGAAACGATGTGGGCCGTCGGATCGAGGCTATGCGCTCCCGTTCATGCCACCACCTGTAATTACCGTGCCCCACCAAGGGCATTCTCGTCTTTTCACACGCAGACCTATAAAATCCAGCAAGTCCGTGGTGGAACCCTAGCCGCCTATCTCCCTTCCCTCTCTCTGCTCTCACGTCTCTCTTTCCCTCACCTCTCGCGCCGTCGTCGACATGAGGAGCGCAACGCGCCGTCCCGCCTTGACTGCCGCCCTCTCCCACACCTCCTCCTCCTTGCCCCCATTCCTCCCTCGCGGGAACCCTAGCCGCCGCCCTCTCCCACTCGTCCTCCTCCCCGCTCCCCTTCCTGGCGGCGCTCCCGTCCGCCGTGCGACGTCTTCTCCTCC
This sequence comes from Aegilops umbellulata, assembly GCA_032464435.1. Classification (NCBI taxonomy): domain Eukaryota; kingdom Viridiplantae; phylum Streptophyta; class Magnoliopsida; order Poales; family Poaceae; genus Aegilops; species Aegilops umbellulata. Next base: position 477,040,122 of record CP136059.1, on the reverse strand, counting down.
CCACCGTCGAACTCAGGCCGCCGCTCCATCCCGCGTCCCCGTCGCACCTCCCCTCGAGCCGCCGCTCCGCTCCGCATCCCCGTCGCACCTTCCCTGCTGCCCGAGCCCCAACGGCGGCGGATCCCTCCATTGGGGTGGACTACGGCGCTCGTATCTCCCGCGCCGGCGCTTCCCCGTCGAGCTCGCGTGTCACGTCGTCGGGGAAGGGAAGTTGGCGCTGCTCTTCTCGGAGGAGTGCGTCGTCGCGCCGTCGACGGGAAGAGGCCAGGCGGGGCGAGGGGAGGAGGTCAGGCAGAGCGCCATCGCCACCAGTTGGCGCGTCGACGGGAGGAGGCAAGGCGGTGTGCGTCATTGCCACCAGTTGCGCCCTACGCGGCCGAGGAGCACCAGCTGCAGGCGCTCGATGCAGGTGAGTGCAACGCAGCAGCGGCAGAAGCTGTTGCGAGGAACTCCGGCCACACCTGCGCTCCCTCAGATCCAACCACAACAGTTGGTTGATTTATCCCGATCTACTTAGCTGATTTCATTGCTGGGTTACTCTTGCCTTTGATATTTTGACCTTCTTTGTGCTTCAGTTATCCAGGTTCAGCCCCTTTTCCCTTTTCTGTTCGTCTATTTTGTCCATATGATCTATGTGTACGGTCTGTACATACCCACGGATGTAGTACGTGTATGGTTCTCATCATAGATGTTTACTATGGTGCCTACTACTTTTCACAGATATAGGGCTGATATTTGCTTACAAAAAGGGCAATGGCTCTGAATCAATCATATGCTCTCTACTACATGTATGTGGAATTGCGGTTTGGATTTCTGATGCTTGGACATTAACTCTTGCAGGGTGTGTGAGAACATCTCCATTGTCCTCTGCAGTAACATGGTTTCTGTGAAGAACCGGCAGGTTAAAGCCAAGAGCAACTACAACTAGGAGAAGCCCTTCCTTTACCTTGCAAGGATGTTGGCTGGTAATTGTCTCCCTCCCCATTGCTTTCATTTGCCTGTGACTTCACATCATATATGTATTTTAATGTTCTGGTTCAATGAACACATGGATTGGCGACTTGCCTTTGATTCAACTTGTGCAGGCACAAAGCTGAGCCTGCGGCGCGGCTACTGCCTGATGACCATGACAATCTGACCGAGTAGATCAATCATGAGTTTTATCATACTTTGAGCCAATTCTTCGCGCTTTTTTCTTTTATTTGGTCATACTGTGTAAATAAGAATCAATAATAAAAGTAGATGGTGCAAAGTTGTGCTCCCTAGCTTTTTTCCCATTGGTTTTGTGAAGCAAGTTAATATATATCTTCATTTATATAGCATCTCTGGTGTTCCATTATGTTCAGCTATGTATGTTCACTTGGTCCCTTAGTTACTCCCTCGGCCCTCTTGGCTGCCACCGAATGGATTTTTATATTTTTGTATATCTTGCTCAGGGTCCTATGCTCCATATAGGCTTTTCTATATATTAAAAAAATCAGCTACATGAAAGTGATACATATATGTGATGATCTCCGACTTGACCTGTGCTGGGATAACTCCAGTAGCAGTCAATATCCAGTATAGCAGGTTTTGGGACCTGGGGTGGAGTAGCTACGACGGGGAGTGGCCCTGCGATGTCCTTGATGCCTACTACCGCTACCACCAGCATCAAGTCAGAAAAGGAAGGTACTAACTAAACTAGACAAATATTCATAGCTTCGGAAAGAAAAGATTTTAACTCGAGCCGCCCTGAACAACCATACATCATGATGTGCCGTTTGGACATGTGAATTAAATTGGTAGCATTGATAGATAAACTGAGCCAGCCATGAGTGCTCTGGCTAGAGAGTTTCTGAATTTTTATGTCCCTGCTAGCTCTTGGTCATATACTTTTAGGTTACAGCTCAATAACGAAAAACATCAGAAAATAATCAACTGGATGCAAATAATTTCAGTTCTAAAATACAACTTTATCTTTTGGCATTATCCTATCTTGATGTGATTTCCATTCTAGAATATGAATTCTTTCCGGAAAGTGTCCTTTTAGTTAATAGACTGCAGTCAATATTATTCTTTGGATGCCTGCAATCACCAACTAATTGTATTTATATAACCATATCTAGATATTTGGGTTGTGCTTGTAATCTAGAAACAAGGCATCAAATCCAGGTATTGAAGCACATACTAATTTCTTCAAACCTGCTATAGTCTTACTTTCCATGATATTCTTTTATTTTCCTTAATAGTGTCGCTGTCTTTGCTTTCAACCACTGACATGTGTCACTTAGAATTTCATCTGGATATATACTAGCTGTTTGTTAGGAGGTGGTATGCTCTTCATTATACAAAAATAGTTATTATAGTACTACCAGATATTGGTAGGTTGGGCACTTTCGAGGACTGCTGCTCGGATTCTTCCTGTGATCTGAACAAGTTTATGTACAATTTGTCGATAAATTGGTGATAGCTTATTTCTAAGCAGTTTAGTTAGTCAAGTATTAGGGTGTTGATTATTCATACCTTTGCTTTCCAAATCGCAAGCATGATACATTCAAACAAAAATCTGTTCCAATGTAAAAAATTGATATGTACAATATGCCATTTCTATTTCTTGAGAATGACGTCGGGATAATGAAGTTATGTTTGCAAAGTACTTTCTTCATTAGGTTTCTTTACTTGCATACTGAACCTTCTATTTTATTATACTGTGGCCATAAAACACCATGTCATCTTATGGGAGGTCACAAAAATCTTTCCAGTTCTTAGAATTATATCAAACACATTAGATTATTTTATTCATTGCCTGGAAGCGAACCATCTCTATTCAAAACTGAACCTTTTATTAGTTGCTTGGTACCAATTTATCTCTATTCTTTTTAGTTTCTTATGGTCCCTCCTCATGCCTTCTCTGCAGTATGATCAAAATTAATGTTTGGAGGGTGATGGTCTTAATATATTGTTGATGGCCAATGTTTGCGACCATTTCTGTGCAACTCCTTGCTTTAAAATTATGTACCTTTGTCATTTGTTTTGGATGTGTTGTCCTTTCTTACACATCACTCTGATTTGTATGGTTGTGGTGCAGGGCTGCAGGCTAGACTGAGAGGGCGAGACTGGGGAGGAGACCAGATAGTGGTGATGTCGAGGTGGAAGTAGCCATGATCCCTGGAGATGTTCCTCAAGGTTAGTCTCCCTGTGTTTTCATATGCTAAATAAGGTATACAGTTTATTCATTTTTTAATTTAGCATTTTATGGGTGGTAACTGCTGCACTTCATTTTTCTGTACACAATGATTCCTTTTTGTTATTTCCTTTTGAATGCTTAGCCAAGAACTATTTCATTCATGTGGAACTCGAAATTTGATAGTGCCAACCTCAAAGAGATAGTGGTGGATGTATATAACTCATGATTTAGCAAATAGCTAAATTCCTTATATTCTATTATTTCTTTCTTATTGTCTTTCCTACTTCTGGTTCCTGAACTGAACTTTTATCCTTCTCTGCAAAAAATAGAAGAGCAAATGATGGCTTGGATGACAAGGTGTTTTAACATGGCTATCTATTGTATAGTCAACTATATAGACTATGTCGTATAAAAGTACTGTAAACAACTTATCTGAGACTACCACTATGGCCTGCTTTTGATATATTGTACATTGTTTCATAGCGTAATCAAGTTTTTTAGTACTCTGCGCATCTTCCATTTGTCCTCTTTTTTAAACATATTGGCCTCTTTTTGATCTACATGGTATATGTAATTGAAATGGATGTGCAGAACAAACATTAGGAAACAGTAGTAACTGGCAGCTACTTCTGGGTACCAATTTTGCTTTTCTGAATTATTAGATTCCTTTTGTTCTCATAATAATTAGCTTGTGTACAAATTGATTTGCCCCTGAGTATATGGTTATACTCTATGCCAATCATCATAATACTTTACGAGTTCCCCTTGGCCATTGTATCCTCCCCCTATTACTTTACAGTCATCCTCGTCTTTTGTTTTAATCCCCCGAAATTAATATCTCATTTTTGTTTGTGTAGATTCATATTTATCTGTGCCTATATGGTGTTGCGTGAAAACACAAGCAGGCCGCAAGGTGCTGGTGCTTGGATCTGGGTTGCACTGGTGAGCCATCACTTCTCTCCACCATCCTCTTTACAATTATGGCCAATTGAGCCCAGAGGTACTCGCTGAACTCACATACTTAGGAAACCAAGCTGGATATCATTTACTGTATAGATCATTAGCTGATGTGCATATGGATATAGTAAATGTGTCATTATTCAGTTTGTTTCTCTGAATTGACCATGATGAGCATTTCACAAGTCACATCAAACTTTAAGTTGTTAGACTCAAAACAACAACTCAACTGTGTCTCTTTCCCCCATGTTGAAGAATCTTATACTTTTATCCAGCTAATGAATCTGCACATCCGTATGGTTTCTAAATTTCTGCAAAAACATTGCATAAGTACTTGCTCATATGGTAAGGGTACCCTGGACCGACGAGTCATATTTTCTGTGGAAAGCCACCTATCTATTTTTCTTGTAGGATTTTGGTGCAGATAAGTTTACTCGGAAAAAATTAGGCATCAAGAGAAAAAGGTAGGCATCCATGTACAATAGATATTCGTATGCAATATGAAAGGAATAATCCTAAAAAGGGAAAGAAACATGGACTTGTGCCTAACCTATATGCTGCTTCATGTACACTAACTATTGTTGTAAATTGTAATATGACTGAACATAGGTTTTGTGAATAGATGTCCTATGTTTACATGGTACAGTATTGCGTGCTATTGAGTGTCCATTTGTTATTCTATGCTTTATTAGGTAAAATAACTTACTGAGATGTTCATTTATTTGAAATAATTAATAACGTTTGCTTCCTCAGGTTAATAGACTATGCTTTTAAGATATAGTAGTTTGTTATTTGGTTGATTTGATGTTCATGAGTGTAGTTCCTAAATCTCAACGAAACTTTTGGACTAACATCACCTATAATATAAAAGAGCACTAAATTTCATTTGTTGTGCAAGGCCTTTTTTTACCCGGTACTATTTTAATGTCACAGTTGCTATACCACCATTCTTGGCTGTGACGCTCAGCTTCTTCTCGACAGTCAACATCCAACAAGTGGAGCACCCGACCATAGGAGACGGAAGAGGAGGCGAGCTATCCACAGTATTGTCCTCTCCCCGCTTAGCTACCTACGTACACTGTCCACAAGTTGTATCAACGTCCATGTCCTCCACTTCCCCCGCCAGGTGGAAGCAGCACCATCGACATTCACGCCGCTTTCATCCTTTGCATCAAGAATACATCATCCTCATGTTGGCTCTGTGGGAGACGATGGGATTACCATGACACATGCCAATGTTTTGATAGTTTAGCAAGTGGAATTTTCTGATGATGTGGTTATGTCATGTGCTAGCAGATATAAAAATTTAGTGATATATGCTGGTTCAGGAAATTGACGTTTGCTTCAGCATGTGGCTAGGTTATGCTTTTAGGAGATAAATGTTCTTTTGTCATTTTAGTTTCAAGTGCTTTTGATTGATAATGTAAGGATGTGTACATATAGTAAAGTTTTCTATTACTAATTGGTTGAGTGATGCAAATTAGTGATTTTGCTCTTGCTTTGTTGTGTACTGGGCTAAGTGCTGGACCTCAACTGTTCTATGGTCTTTATTTTTTCTTTTTCATGCAGTATAAGAAATACATGCAGTGCTTCGTCTAAGGTACTATTTCAAATTACTGAGATCGTTACTGAGACCCGTTTTGCTGCATTTTTCCTTATTATTACTTTACCTTTACACTGGTTTGTTTATCAGGCCTGCTTTATGCTATTTCTGTTCCAATATGAAATTTTAATTCAAAGGTTTGCTTCCCGATGTTCTAATTTGAAATTTGTTAACCTACTTTTGGTAGTACCTCCATGAGAAAGGAAGAAGTTTTAGTAATGTGGTGTTTTTTGGGCCATGCTCTTTTAGTTTGCAAATTTTTTTATTCCCACTCAAGGTTCACTTCCATATCTTTAGAATTTTCATGTTAACCATATAGAATATATCGGTTCTCTTGGATCATCGTTAGGACTTGCTTTTGTTATGTCATGTTGCATTTCCTACTACATGCTCAAAGTGCTGTAGTGAACCAAACCATTACTATTATAAGTGATTAGTTCCTTCTTTAGAGCTGTGGCTTCACCAGAATAGAGGCATTGTAGTTGTCTAAAATTTTCTTTGTCGGTTCATAGATAATACTTTGATATATGGTATTGTATTTAACCAATATCATGCAATTTTTTTATATATGCAACGCTTCAATGACTGTATTATCGGACTGGATATGACTACACCCGGCAGCGGTGCTGTCGGGTGCGGCAAGCCGCACTTCCTACCTAGTTATTACTACTTGCGCTGCTTCTTCTTGGTATGCTCTGCTTCTTGGGCGTCGTTCCCATTGTTGTCGTCGCCATCTCTGCTCCTCTTGTTTTTCTTCTTCTTCTTCTTCTTCTTCTTCTTCTTCTTCTTCTTCTTCTTCTTCTTCTTCTTCTTCTTCTTCTTGACGCTCCCCAAATCGGGGTCGACGAAATCAGCTTCTTCTTTCTTCACCTCGACGGACTCTTGTGCGGCATGCTTCCGCTTCTTCTTGTGCTCCGGCTCCACCTCCTCTGCTCCTTCCTCCTGCTTGATGACGATGATGTCTTTCTCCTCCTCCTTCTTCTTCTTCTTCCTGGGAACCGAATTGATCCCTACTTTGGACACCACCGCCGCCCCTTGTTTCTTCTCCTCCTCCTCTTGGACTTGGATCAAAGGGACATCTTGCTCCTCCTGCCTGACGACACGCTTGTCTTCCTTGTTCCTCCGCTTCCTCTCACTGGCGACAACGGCAGAAGGGCTGTGAACAAGATCCTCCTCCACATCCACCTTCACCTTGACCTCGTGCTGGTGGTGGTGATGGGTCCTGAGTAGGTCGCGGCAGAACTCGCGGAGCTCGTCGACGGCGTCGGCGGCGGTGCGGAGGTATGTGCCTGCGTCGGAGGAGGGGAGGTTGGAGGCGGAGCTCTTGTGGAACCCGTCGATGATGCCCTTGGCCTTGAGGAGCGAGCACGGCTTGGAGGAGACGATGGATCCGGTGACCGCCCTCATCGCCGGCCGCCGCCACAGAGACAAAGGAGGCTGCTTTTTTTGACAAAAGACAGGCCTTTATTTAGCTCATAATGTTTTCGGGAATACAAATAATATCTGGCCTATCAAGTAACCACATATGCCGGCCACGAGCTAAAGTAGTAGTCGCCTTTGCCAGTGAGTGAGCTTCAACATTCATCCTCCTGCTTTCATGGACCACCTGAACACACCTGGGAACGCCTCCTTAGCTCATGAATGATAGAAGACGAGGGTCCCAAAAAAAACCTCCTTAAGATGTTTAACTGTGGCTGAACAATCCGTCGCTATGACTACATTACTGCATGCAAGATCCAGTGCCAGCGATAGTCCTTCATTGGTTGCCATCGCCTCCTAAACTTCAGGATCAGTGATATCCTGGACTGAAACTACAGAAGCCCCAATATTTACCTGATCCATCCCGGCATACAGCAGCAGCAGCCCCTCCATCCTCATGGAGCCCAATAGCAGCATCAATATAAATCTTCACAGCTCCTGGAGGAGGAGTTTTCCACTTTGGACCTTCTTGAGATGGTCGAGTCCGTCCTAGTTGGGGCTTTCCTTCTGATTCAGTTATGTCCTCCAAATAACTCATGACAAAGGAGGCTGCTTGGTTGGTTGGTTCAGTGGAGACAGAGGGGGCTAGGGTTGGGTTGGGTTGCTTGGCTTGGTAGGCGGACGTCATGGGGATGGCATTTTGGGCCGCAGCCCACAAAATACTTACTACGGTATGCATGCCACTGGGCCAACTAAAACACCCCTGTGATTCCTCAAAAAAAACTAAAACGCCCCTGTGTCTCAAAAAATAACTAAAACACCCCTTAAGACCCTCCCCCTAAAAATTACCCCTTTATGCCATCGATGATTTCTCTTTTGACAAACTTCTCCTCCTTTATTCCTCTTGCAAAACTGTTGCATCGTTTATAAGTAATGGAAGCACCTCCGCATGTCTCGAATCCATCCATATAGAAGGAGGAGAAAGTTTAACTAGCCTAGCAAGTTCATGTGCTACTTTATTACACTTTCTATTACAATGATCATAAGATAAATGATTAAAATTTGAGGACATGAAATAGCAATCATCAATAATTGCGCTTGCCACCCAAGAAGAATTGCCATGTCTCACAGCTTGTACTACCTCCGGACTGTCCGAGTTGATCACGACCTTGCTTCAGCCCACAGTTCTGGCAAGGTTTAGCCCAAACCTAACTGCCAAAGCTTCTGTTGTGAAAGAATCATAGCATATGTCTATTCTTCCATTAGCTGCCGCTATAAATTCCCACTGTGATCACGAATAACTGCCCCCCCCCCACACACCCTTCAAGTAAATCCTGGTCAAATCCAGCATCTACGTTTAATTTCATGTATCCCAGCGGCAGCTTCTGCCAAGCTTCTACACAAACTTTGGCTTTTGGTGAGAAGCCGATACTAAATTTACACTACGTATAGCATGGGGTTCTGAATATCTTCTTCATGATAGATTTTTCGGTGTTCAAACCAAGGATACCACGCTGTGGCGGCTGCTACTTCTCTCAATTTCGGAAGCCCCAACATATGGACTTCTCTTTCTTCCAAGTTTAACAGACCATGCACTACTTCCTCACCAGTTTAATACTTTGTGCATCTTTTCTTTACTATATCATACACCCCCGATTGTCTCCAGACTTCTATTGATCTCGGGCACTCAAAGAGGAAATGTCGAATACCATTCGGACCTCCGTTATATTCTGGACAGTGAACCTTCACCCTAATATGCTTCGAAGTTAGGATCGACCGGCACAGTATAGCGCTGTGGAGGACCCGCCATATAAATTTTCTGATCTTGGCTGGGCATTCTAGACTCTAAATCAAGTTCCACTTCTCATCCGGTACTGAAGATCCCGTATTGGTATGAATCATATGACCAAACTGAAAATTCCATTCAACTTGGTAAGCTGAGCGTGCCGGAAAAATCCCGTTCTTGGTGGGATCCCAAGCAATAAAATCTGACATTTCATGTACATGTAGTGGTATAGCAAGTATCCTCTAAGCATCCACATGCCAGAATGTTTGGTTCTCCAATTGAGCGTCCCAATCACCTGTCGCCTGATCAATGAGTTCACAGACTCAGGATATTAAATTATACCTCGGATGGTCAACACTTCTTCTGTTGGTGACTGAGGGATCCACGAGTCCTCCCATATATTTACCTTTTCTCCATCTCCAAATTCTCCATATGTACACACGTCTCAAAGTGTCCAAACCAGCCATGATTCTCTGCCAAGTATATGATGATTTTTGTTCCAAAGTAGCACTCAAGAAATCTCCTTCTGGGAAGTACCCCGCTTTTAGGATAGTTGCACATGATGAATCTGGATTATCAATAAGACGTCGGGCTTTCTTCGCTAGGAGTGCGAGATTGAAATAATGAACATCCATGAAGCCCATACCTCCTTTCTTCTTCGGTATACGCATCTTTCACCATGCGAACCAATGCATCTTTCTATTAGTTGCATCATCACCCCACCAAAAATGAGACATCACATATGTGATTCCTTTGCATATTTTTGTAGGAATTTTGAAGACGGACATCGCATAAGTTGGTATTGCTTGCGCTACTGATTTTAAGAGCACTTCTTTACCTCCAGAAGATAAGCATCTCTCCTTCTATCCCTTTGAACTAGACGATCAACCAAGTATTGGAAACTGTCACTTTTATCAATACCCAAAGTAGATGGAAGACCCAGGTACCTGTCATTCAAAGCCTCTGTCATAATATCTAGGGTTGAGCATACCTCAGCCTTCACATTAACGTCCGTACTTGGTCTGAAAAAAACACTTGATTTCTCCACACTAACAAGTTGGCCAGATGCCGAACAGTACATAAATGGATTTTAAGCAAGCAACATTGGCCTTCAGCGAAATAATTAAGCTAGTCATATGCAAAGAAAAGGTTTGTTACTGCTGGTGCATCACGGCAAACTTTGGCTCCGACGAGGTCGCCTACTTGTTCGGCCATGGATAATAAGGCAGTGAGGCCTTCCATACAAAGAAGGAATAGATACAGCGGCAGGGGATCTCCTCACGGAGACCTCTAGTTGGTTTAAATGCTTGCCTCCGTTGAGTTGTACCTGACTATGTATTCAACTGAAGAAACACGCATCATCTTTACCAAATTAGCATTAAAACTGAGTTTCAAAAGACCACCCATCCTTGCATGTTTTCTTTTGCTTAATTGTGTGCAAGCTTTCGTACATTATCTGTAATTAAACTCCCACGGACAAATGCACTCTAAGAGCATCTCCAGCCGCACCCCCAAGAAGGCCCCTCAGGCGATTTTCCGGCCGCCGGCGCCAAAAAATCGGCCCAGTCGCGCCCCTAAGGGCCCAGTTTTCGCCGGCTCGGGCCAAAATTGGCGCCGGCGGACCCAACCCGAACCCGGCGCGCTGGGGTCGCTCAGGGGCACCGGGTGAATCATTTTTCGCGCGAAGAACCGCGGGCCAGCCGCGTCAGTGACTCGACTCTCTTCTTGCCGCTTCGTCGTCCTCATCGCCTCGTTTCCCGCGGCGAATCAATGCCAAAGCTGCGCGCGCTGCCGCGCCGGTCAGCCTCCATTGATGTCTCACGGGCGGCGCAGTGAAGGCCGGGCGACGCGCGTCCTCTCGGCCGCCACGCCATCACGCCACGCGTAACGCGCCGGCCAAGCCTACCACGCGGCGCCTCCGCCTATATAAGCCGACCGCCAGCGCGCCGGAGACACGCACAGACACTCCACGCCGACGCGCCCATTTCTCCCCCCTTCCTCTTCTCGCCGTCTCCAGTTGAGAAGAATGGCCGAGCGCTTTCCAGGCGACAGCGCGGCGGCGAATGGCTTCGGGCGCCGCCATCTTCACGAGGACGAGGCTCGCCTCCTTTTCGAGGCAGAGTACCCAGTCCCGCCGGACATGCGGGTGCCCGGGGCTTGGAGGATCAGCGCCGGCGGCGTGCCGGTGCCACCACCACTCACCGGGGTGGCGCGGCGTGCGGTGATCGCACGGATCCGTGCGTCCCTGCCGCGGGCGGCGAGGGAGGGGCCACGGTACCGCTCTGGGAGCCCTACTTCCGCCGCCGTCACGCCAAGCAGCTCGAGGCCACCAACGGCGTCGTGCCCTTCGGCAGGCTCAACTCCGAGGGTCGTCGCCGGTGGTGGGGCGTGCCCGGCCGCACGTTGGAGGCCGTCCTCGAGTACATCGAGGGCGGCAACACGCCGCGCCTCGAGTACCCCGCTCCCCCATCCTTCTCACGCCGCCGTGGAAGCTCCTGGACGCCGAGGCGCATGGAGCGGCCCGGGGCGTCCTCCTCCTCGTCCAGCCGCCCGTCAGGCTCTCCCTGCCTCCGCCCCGTCAAGCCTTCTCCGACGAGGACGCCCTGCGGTGGGCGCGGGACGACTACCTTCGCGACGAGATGGTCCGGCAGCGCCGGGCCCTGGAGGAGATCGCCGACCGCAAGCGTGGGCGCGAGGACGAGCACGGCATCGTCGTCCTCAATAGCGACGACGACGACGACACCCCCGGACCGTCCAACCCGCCGCGCCAACCGGGGGAGGGATGCAGCAGGGACGGCGACGGCGGAGGCGGGGACGACGACGACGGTGACTACACGCGCTTCTACCGCCTCCTCGGCATGTAGAACTGCAAAGGCGGCGGCGGGCAGCGGGAAGCGGCGAGGTAGACGGCGAGGTGCGGCGATGGAGACGGCGGGGGCAGCCCGTACTAGTTTTTTTTCTTTTTTTGTAAAATATGTTTAAATTTGAACAAACTCACCGATGTTTGCGTTAAATTTGAGCCGCGTTTGCGCCGTATTTGACTTTTTCAAAAAAACGTGGGCGCCGCGACTTGGGGGCATCACGCCCCCAGTACGCGGTTTAGCGCCGGTGCGCCCCCAGGGGGCGATTTTTAGCCCCTCCTGAGAGGCCAACGGCTGGAGATGCTCTAAGTTGGGCTTATTATTTCCGGTAGAAATAATTTCAGTCTCATGGCAATCATTTTGAAAATAACCTTGTAAACAACATTGCATAGGCTTATCGGTCTAAATTGTGATACCTTTTTTGAAGAAAGTACCTTCGGAATCATAACAATTGTGGTGTCGTTCCAACCTTGGGCCATCCTTTAATGAGTATATTTTTCAAAGAGTGAGGCAGGCCAAAGAGAATAAATTTTTCTCCACTAATGGTTTGCGAGTTTAGCTAGATTTGGTTAGAAGCGTATTTTCCTCCTCTAACCGATTATAGGCGATCCGTTAGAATTGCTCTTATTTGCATAATATAATTATTACATCTGGACGGCTCAGATGATACACACTGTAGCATCTAGCGCCGCTTACAGTGGCCGGCCGGCCGGCCGGCGACGGCGCTCATTTCTTTGCAGCGGCATCCTTGTCGCTCTTGTCGGCGCCGGCGGCGTGCTTCTGCTTGTCTTTGTTGGCGGACTTGGCGGAGAGCTTGAGGTGCACGCCTGGGTCGCCACCGCTGCAGGAGCTCTGCAGCAGCAGCGAATTGTTGATCACCTGCACGTTGCTGTTGATCAGCGCCCTCATCATCCCCTGCTTCTTCTCGCCGTCCACCGGCTTCCCGTCCAGCCGGTGCCCGCCGTGGTGCTCCTTCCACGAGCCGTCCTTGCTCTTGCCGCCCACCTTCATGGACGCGCCCTTGTTCTCCCCGGCCAGCGTGATGACGCTCGCCCCCTGCCCGTGCCCGGAGCCGGTGGCCCTGCGCACCATGTCGGCCACGCCCGCCTTGATCTCCCCGTTCAGCTTCCCGTGCTCCGCCTTGGCCTCCTTATCCTTATGCTTGCCCTCGTCGCCGGCGTCCGCATGGTGCTTCTTCTCCTTGTCTTTCTCCTTCTCCTTGTGCTTGCTCTCCTCGCCGGCGTCGGCATGGTGCTTCTTCTCCTTGTCCTTGTGCTTGCCGTCCTCGCCGGCGTGGTTCTTCTTCTCCTTGCTCTTGTGCTCGTCCTTCTTCTCCTTGTCAACCTCCTTGTGGTGATGCGCTGCCCTGTGTTCGGCGGCCTTGCCATGCTTGGTCTCAGCCGCAGCAGTCGGGTGCACGGCGGCTTTCTCCGGCTGCGGGACGACGTCGACGTCCTTCTGCTTGGGCTTTGGAGGCGGCCTGGAAGTAACACCGGCGTTGGAGTTGGTGTTGGGCGGAGGAGGCGGCTCCCGGATGGGCGCGAGCGGCGAGGCCCGGGACGGGGACGGGCGGGAGGACGCCTGGCTGTGGGCCGCACGAGGAGGAGTCGCCGGCGCAGTGGGTTGGCGGGGGTGGGAGGGCGAAGGGCGGCGCGGCGAGGACGGCACTGCTGGCGAGGACGGCGCTTCGGGCGGGGAGAGGCGGCGCGACATCTGCGGGCGCACCGGGGGCGGCGGCCCGCTCCAGTACGGGAACCAGTAGCGCGGCGGCTGCTGGTTCTGGTCATCGTCCGCCATGGCTTTGAACGTACTGGGACTGGGAGCAAGCTGAAGACACCGGCCGGCGATGGCAATGTGTTTGGCTGGTTGATTACACGGCGACGGCGGTGGGATTTATAGTGGAGAAAGGCGGTCTCAATCCAGAGGGGGAAGGCGAAGCTAGCAGACGATCGAGGATGATCGACGGGCGGCAATGGAAATGGAATCGGATGCTGCGTGCACTCACCCCTGGAGGGGAGGGGAGGGGAGGTCGGCGACGACGTGTGGTGTGCCTCGCCGCGCCTTTGCTTTGCCCTCCTACACTTGGAATACGTCTCTCTGCTCTGTCCTGTCTCTCAAGTTTTCCAGTAGTGCCTTTGCTGCTTTTACAAGGAAGGGAATCCATGTCCATCCAGGGACTTTTGCAAAAAAAAAAACTACTTTTGGTTTTTGATCGATAGTGTGGGCCCTGCCTGTCAGCGGGGTTTTTGTAAAACACCCCAAAACCAACATCTGCAAATAGTTTGGTTGCCCACATAAAACGAGAGAAGCTGGATTCAATCCTGCGACCACACTACACAGGTTCCAAACCTCGAGGGGATAACCAATACACCACACGTCAACCACTGGTAATAGAGGCACAAAACGCAATAAGAACACATAGCAGTCGTCGAGATTTGAAATCCCGTAATTTTGTTGATATTCCAAACACTTTGAAAAGTGAAACCATTTTGTAATTCCAATTTCTATTAAAAACAGAAAGGAAAAATGCGAATATTTTTTGAAATTACCGAATATTTTCTGAGCTTATCTACAGATTTCAATTTCGGAACAAAAATTGGAAACATATTTTAAATTCAGATCCAAAAGTTAAAACATGAACAATTTTTTCAAAAATGCAAACAAAATACGTATTGGCATGCTTTTGGGGAAATGTGAAATTTTCTTGAAACAATGTAACATTTTTCGAAATTGCGAACAAATTGTTTAAACCGTGTACATTTTTTAAGAATGAACATTTTTATGAAAAATTGTGAACAAAATTTGAAAACACCAGCATTTGTACAATTACAAACATTTTTTCATAAAATGCAAACATTTTTTAAATACCCCAGACATAATGAGAATTTGTGAAAAATATTAAAAACATGAACAAACTTCGAAAACAAGAACAATTATTGAAATTTCCAAACATTTTCTTATTTTGTGAACAAAATTTTAAAATATGAACATTTTTTGAATTCATGAACAAAATTTTAAAATGCGAACAGTTTTTGAAATTCCAGAACATTTTTTAAATTATGAACAAAATTTGAAAATATATATTTTTCTCAAATATTGAACAATTTATAGAATTATAAAAAAATCTATTTTTTGAAAGTTTTTTGAAAATAAGTGAACAACTTTGGAAATTCCATTTTTTTTGAATTTTGAACATTTTTTCTATTTCTGAACAAAAACAAAATATAGGAACATTTTGTGAGGTCTGGAACAAATTTTGGAAAACGCACAAAATGTGATTTTCATGAAATTTCTGAACATATTTTGAAAAATGAAAAAAGTAAAGAAAGTAAAATAAAAAGAAAAGAAAATTAGAAGCAAAAAAGGAAAAAGGAACAACAAAAATAAGAAACAAATGAAAACAGAGAAAACCCGAAAGGAAACAGCGGAGGAAAAAACCCTGTTCAAGGAACCTTCTAGAAGGTTCCCAAAACCGTTGGCCGCACTGTGTAAAGCTGTAAGTGGGCCGGCTCAAGTCTCCTCGCTCTCATACTTGCCCATGTGCGAAACCCTGACAATTCGCCGCAGAGAGCGGCGAGTAGGGTTTTCCGCACGAGGGAACTAATATTGACCCGTCGTTTGGTTGTGTGTGTTGACTAGGTGCACATAACACACGTTATTTGGTTACAAACTGCATAAAGTATTGGCACCACTTCTCACTAGTGGTAACCTTACCACACACGATCTGAACATAACTTTAGTCCTAGCTAGGAAACAAAAGACACTTCATCCTAGCTACTATCAAATGGCAGTACAAATTATTAAGAGCCATTTGGCTGAATATGGGAAAGTTCATCGGTTCTAACTAGGTAGAAGTCCATCCTCTTCCTCTTACTCTTCCTCTTGTTCTGCTGATGTTGTTTCTTCTTCTTCGGCTTCTTCTCCTCCGCTATTGCTACTTCTCTTATGTTGCTGCTCTTGCTCTTCTTCTTCAAATCCTTGTCTAACCTCTGTTATCCCACATTCATCCTTGCCTCAGCGTACCCTTTCCTGTCTCTCAAGTTTTCTAGTAGTGCCTTTGCTGCTTTTAGAGGGAAGGGAATCCATGTCCATCATCTCAAGGACTGCTGCAAATCTTTGCGATGTGTTTGCTTGCTATGTGTGGGGGACCTCCTCCATCAACGTCATCCTTCTATTTTGTTTTCATAATAACAAGAGTAAATTTCATTTTTTGGTACCCCTAAGATTCACCTTATGACGATATTACCCGCATTTCGAAAAAAAATCTCAGTTCTAAAATATACCCTCATTGGTGCACTTCGGTGCCACATTTTACCCCAAACCGATTTTGTTTCCCAATTTGGTGCTGAGTTGGCATGCCACCTAGGCGTTTTTTTGTTTTTCACCGGTTTTGGTTTTGATTTTTTCTACTTTTGGTTTTTGGTTCGATGGCGGTGGGCCCTACTTGTCAGCGGGAAGAAAGAGATGCTGAAAAATAAATGGTTGGGGTGAGACTCAAACAAAAGACATCTTGGGGTGTGTTTGGTTGTCTACACCGATTTTGCCTACATTGCTTGTGTTTCTGTGATGGGTCTGGCTGAGGTAAATTACCCCAAAAACCAACATCTGCACATAGTTTGGTTGCCAACATCTAGGCTGGCTGCACGAGGGAACTAGTATTGACCCGCCATTTGGTTGCATGTGTTGACTAGGCGCACATAACACACGCTATTTGGTTGCAAACTGCATAAGGTGTTGTCATCACTTCTCACTAGTGGTAACCTTACCACACATGATCTGAACATAACTTCAGTCCTAGCTAGGAAACAAATGACAGTTCATTCTAGGTACTATCAAATCAAATGGCAGTACAAATTATAAATTGCCATATGGATGAATAGGGGAAAGTTCATCGGTGCTAACTAGGTGGAAGTCCATCCTCTTCCTCTTCCTCTTGTTATGTTGATGTTGTTTCTTCTTCTTCTTCGGCTTCTTCTCCTCTACTGCTGTTGTTGTTTCTTCATCTTCTCCTCATCTGCTGTTGCTTCTTCTCTTATGCTGTTCTTCTTCTTCTTCTTCTTCTTCTTCTTCTTCTTCTTCTTCTTCTTCTTCTTCTTCTTCTTCTTCTTCTTCTTCTTCTTCTTCTTCTTCTTCTTCTTCTTCTTCAAATCCTTGTTTGACCTCTGTTATCCCACATTGCATGTGCCCACTCCATCTTTTTGTTCTTCCAGTCTTCATTGCCAAATTCCTCCACGTCATGGCCGGAGCTGACAACATCGTCAGGTGTCACCTCTTCCTCCTCGGGCACCAGTTCATCACAATCCTATTACAGGATCTAGTTATGCATAATGCAACAAGTAAGAACAAGCTTAATCTGAGTGGGAAAAGTGTGGAATGGCTTCTGATCTAGGATCTTAAATCTGTTCTTCAGAGCTCCAAGTCCCCTCTCAACAGTAACTCTAGGGCTGGAGTGTTTGAGATTAAACAGCTCTTGTGGAGTCGTAGGATAGTTCCTACCAGCGAACTCGTTCAAATGGTAACTGGTTTTCCTGAAGGGTGGAAGAACACATGGCCAACATGCATAACTAGCATCTCATAGGTAGAACTTGCTATCGAGGATGTTGATGCCATCAGGACGACTCATGTTGTCACTGAAAATGTTAGCATCATGTGCTGGTCCTTCCTAGGTAGCCAGCCAGCATGTGAACTTCAGATGGAAGTCAATAGCAGCAAGCACATTCTGGCTTGTGTAGTGCTTTCTACCCATGTATGTTGTAGACTGTGATCTCGACACTCCGTCAGTGACATGAGTGTCATGTATTGCCCCCAATGCGATCCTGAAATGACATTACAAGATTGTGTTATGGCTATAGCTGAACAATACAAGTATAACGAGGCATGAACTACATACATATTGCCAGTGCTCACCTTGAAGTATGGATACCATCTTGGGCTAGTGAAAATCTCGGAAGGAGTCCGGCCGGTTGGTGACACGATCATCTCTCCTATGAGTGCCCCAACAGCATACAACACTTGCCTGAAGTACCTAGAGATGGTCTCCATTGATCTCCTGAAGGTGTTGTTATGACCAACAACATGAAGGAACATGGCTGCTTACTCTGCTTCCACACTGGTGCGGATGCTATCTTCTAGTAGCCCCTGCTCCTAAAGGTATGCGTAAGCCTAACAAATGGTGCTATTTTCAGTCGAAGCATCCGTCTAGCCTTATTGTACTTGTTCTAAGCTGGATGGGCTTGGTTATGTGAATTGGAGGATTGATTGATAGGGGCCAGGTGTATTAGAGAGGCGAGGCCACATGTGGGGTGATTGGAGCGAGAGAGAGAATCTCCACGTGGTGTGGTGTGGTGTCGAGGCATCCCAGGCAGGCGCTACACACACATGAGAACCATGTAGGGGAGAGAGATCAGATATGCCACTCCACTCCACTCTAGTGAAGTAGCGCCACTCTCCCACCGTGACGGTGAGTAGCAGGCTGCCTGGTCGTCTCGTCTCCCACTTCCCACCCCACCCCACCCAACCCTCGCCGCCGCCGCCCCGCCCCACCGGACCCAGAGAAGAAGGAGCCCCAAACCACCCCCTCATCCAATCTCAAATCTCTAATTTTTTTCCATCGGTGCCTCCTCTTCCGCCCCGCCCCGCCCCGCCCGCATTAAGAGAATCTCCTTCCAAATCCAATCCAATCCAATCAAATCAAATCAAATCCACCGATCCATCCATCCGCCAGCCCTAAACCCCCTCCCCTCCCCTCGTGTGGCATCGTCACTCCAATTGCGGCAATGCCCCATACTGGCATCGGCGGCGGTATGCATGAGCGTCACCTAGGCAAGTAGTGTTGGGGAACGTTGCAGAAAATTAAAATTTTCCTACGGTTTCACCAAGATCCATCTATGAGTTCATCTAAGCAATGAGTCATGGGAGAGAGATTGCATCTACATACCACTTTGTAGATTGCGTGCGGAAGCGTTCAAGGGATGGTGATGATGGAGTCGTGCTCGCCGTGATTCGAATCACCGATGACCAAGTGCTGAACGGACAGCACCTCCGCGTTCAACACACGTACGGGACGGATGACGTCTCCTCCGTCTTGATCCAGCAAGGAGGAAGGAGAGGTTGAGGAAGATTGCTCCAATGGCAGCACGACGGCGTGGTGTTGTTGGTGCAGCAGTACTCCGACAGGGCTTCGCCAAGCACGTACGGAGGAGGAGAGGTGTTGGGGAGGGGAGGGGCTGCGCCTTGAGTTGTGTCAGGAGCCCTCCCCTCACCCCTCTATTTATAGGGGAAGGGGCAAGGGGGGCTGGCCCCTCTAGATGGGATCTAGAGGGGGGCGGCGGCCAAAGGGGGAGGAGGCTTGCCCCCCAAGCAAGGGGGCGCCCCCTTTAGGGTTCCCCCAACCCTAAGGCGCATGGGCCCTTGGGAGGAGGCGCACCAGCCCACTTTGGGCTGGTTCCCTTCCCCATACAGCCCATGAGCCCCTTCGGGAGAGGTGGCCCCTCCCGGTGGACCCCCGGAACCCCTCCGGTGGCCCCGGTACAATACCGATATGCCCTCGAACCATTCCGGTGTCCGTATGACAACTTCCCATATATAAATCTTTACCTCCGGACCATTCCAGAACTCCTCGTGACGTCCGGGATCTCATCCGGGACTCCGAACAACCTTTGGTAATCACATACAAGTCTTCCTAATAACCCTAGCGTCACCGAACCTTAAGTGTGTAGACCCTACGGGTTCGGGAGACATGCAGACATGACCGAGACGACTCTCGGGCAATAACCAACAGCGGGATCTGGATACCCATGTTGGTTCCCACATGTTCCTTGATGATGTCATCGGATGAACCACGATGTCGAGGGTTAAGCAACCCCGTATACTATTCCCTTTGTCAATCGGTACGTTAATTTGCCCGAGACTCGATCGTCGGTATCCCAATACCTCGTTTAGTCTCGTTACCGGCAAGTCACTTTACTCGTACCGTAATGCATGATCCCGCGACCAAACACTTGGTCACATTGAGCTCATTATGATGATGCATTACTGAGTGGGCCCGGTGATAGCTCTCCGTCATACGGAGTGACAAATCCCAGTCTCGATCCGTGTCAACCCAACAGACACTTTCAGAGATACCTGTAGTGCACCTTTATAGTCACCCAGTTACGTTGTGACGTTTGGTACACCCAAAGCACTCCTACGGTATCCGGGAGTTACACGATCTCATGGTCTAAGGAAAAGATACTCGACATTGGAAAGCTCTAGCAAAACGAACTACACGATCTTGTGCTATGCTTAGGATTGGGTCTTGTCCATCACATCATTCTCCTAATGATGTGATCTCGTTATCAATGACATCCCCATGTCCATAGTCAGGAAACCATGACTATCTATTGATCAACGAGCTAGTCAACTAGAGGCTTACTAGGGACATATTGTCGTCTATGTATTCACACATGTATTATGATTTCCGAACAATACAATTATAGCATGAACAATAGACAATTATCATGAACAAGGAAATATAATAATCCATTTATTATTGCCTCTAGGGCATATTTCCAACAGTCTCCCACTTGCACTAGAGACAATAGTCTAGTTACATTGTGATGAATTGAACACCCATAGAGTTCTGGTGCTGATCATGTTTTGCCCTAGGGAGAGGTTTAGTCAACGGATCTGCGACATTCAGATCCGTGTGCACTTTACAAATTTCTATGTCTCCATCTTGAACATTTTCACGGATGGAGTTGAAGCGACGCTTGATGTGCCTGGTCTTCTTGTGAAACCTGGGCTCCTTGGCAAGTGCAATAGCTCCAGTGTTGTCACAGAAGAGTTTGATCGGCCCCGACGCATTGGGTATGACTCCTAGGTCAGTGATGAACTCCTTCACCCAAATTGCCTCATGCGCTGCCTCCGAGGCTGCCATGTATTCCGCTTCACATGTAGATCCCGCCACGACGCTCTGCTTGCAGCTGCACCAGCTCACTGCTCTACCATTCAACACATACACGTATCCGATTTGTGACTTAGAGTCATCCAGATCTGTGTCGAAGCTAGCGTCGACGTAACCCTTTACGACGAGCTCTTCGTCACCTCCATAAACGAGAAACATGTCCTTAGTCCTTTTCAGGTACTTAAGGATATTCTTGACCGTTGTCCAGTGTTCCTTGCCGGGGTTACTTTGGTACCTACCTACCAAACTTACGGCAAGGCTTACATCAGGTCTGGTACACAGCATGGCATACATAATGGATCCTATGGCTGAAGCATAGGGGATGACACTCATCTCTTGTTTATCCTTTGCCGTGGTCGAGCATTGAGCCGAGCTCAATTTCACACCTTGCAATACAGGCAAGAACCCTTTCTTGGACTGATCCATTTTGAACTTCTTCAAAATCTTATCAAGGTACGTGCTTTGCGAAAGACCTATGAGGCGTCTTGATCTATCTCTATAGATTTTGATGCCTAATATATAAGCAGCTTCTCCAAGGTCCTTCATTGAAAAACTCTTATTCAAGTAGGCCTTAATGCTGTCCAGAAGTTCTATATCATTTCCCATCAAAAGTATATCATCTACATATAGTATGAGAAATGCTACAGAGCTCCCACTCACTTTCTTGTAAACGCAGGCTTCTCCGTAAGTCTGCATAAACCCAAACGCTTTGATCATCTCATCAAAGCGAATGTTCCAACTCCGAGATGCTTGCACCAGCCCATAAATGGATCGCTGGAGCTTGCATACCTTGTTAGCATTCTCAGGGTCGACAAAACCTTTCGGCTGCATCATATACAGTTCTTCCTTAAGATAGCTGTTAAGGAATGCCGTTTTGACGTCCATTTGCCATATCTCATAATCATAGTATGCGGCAATTGCTAACATGATTCGGACGGACTTCAGCTTCGCTACGGGAGAGAAAGTCTCATCGTAGTCAACCCCTTGAACTTGCCGATAACCCTTAGCGACAAGTCGAGCTTTATAGATGGTGACATTACCATCCGCGTCCGTCTTTTTCTTGAAGATCCATTTATTTTCTATCGCTCGCCGATCATCGGGCAAGTTTGTCAAAGTCCATACTTTGTTTTCATACATGGATCCTACCTCGGATTTCATGGCTTCTAACCATTTGTTGGAATCCGGGCCCGCCATCGCTTCTTCATAGTTCGAAGGTTCACCGTTGTCTAACAACATGATTTCCAGGACTGGGTTGTCGTACCACTCTGGTGCGGAACGCGTCCTTGTGGACCTACGAAGTTCAGTGGGAGCTTGGTCCGAAGTATCTTGATCGTCATCATTAACCTCCTCTCTAATTGGAGCAGGCACCACAGGAACATTTTCTTGCGTTGCGCTATTCTCTGTTTCAAGAGGCAGTACTTCATCAAGCTCCACTTTCCTCCCACTTACTTCTTTCGAGAGAAACTCTTTCTCCAGAAAGTTTCCATTCTTGGCAACAAAGATCTTGCCCTCGGATCTTAAGTAGAAGGTATACCCTATGGTTTCCTTAGGGTATCCTATGAAGACGCACTTTTCCGACTTGGATTCGAGCTTTTCAGGTTGAAGTTTCTTGACATAAGCCTCGCATCCCCAAACTTTTAGAAACGACAGCTTAGGTTTCTTCCCAAACCATAATTCATACGGTATCGTCTCAACGGATTTAGACGGTGCCCTATTTAAAGTGAATGTGGCTGTCTCTAGAGCGTATCCCCAACATGATAGCGGCAAATCGGTAAGAGACATCATAGATCGCAACATATCCAATAAAGTGCGATTACGACGTTCGGACACACCATTACGCTGAGGTGTTCCAGGCGGCGTGAGTTGTGAAACTATTCCACATTTTCTTAAGTGTGTGCCAAATTCGTGACTCAAGTATTCTCCTCCACAATCTGATCGTAGAAACTTGATTTTTCTGTCACGTTGATTCTCAACCTCACTCTGAAACTCCTTGAACTTTTCAAAGGTCTCAGACTTGTGTTTCATTAAGTAGACATAGCCATATCTACTCAAATCATCAGTGAGAGTGAGAACATAACGATATCCTCCGCGAGCCTCAACGCTCATTGGACCGCACACATCAGTATGTATGATTTCCAATAAGTTGGTTGCTCGCTCCATTGTTTCGGAGAACGGAGTCTTGGTCATTTTGCCCATGAGGCATGGTTCGCATGTGTCAAACGATTCAAAATCGAGAGACTCTAAAAGTCCATCAGCATGGAGCTTCTTCATGCGCTTGACACCAATGTGACCAAGGCGGCAGTGCCACAAGTATGTGGGACTATCGTTATCAACTTTACACCTTTTGGTATTCACACTATGAATATGTGTATTATCACGCACGAGATTCATTAAGAATAAACCATTAACCATCAGAGCATGACCATAAAACATATCACTCATATAAATAGAACAACCATTATTCTCGGATTTAAATGAGTAGCCATCTCGTATTAAACGAGATCCAGATACAATGTTCATGCTCAAACTTGGCACTAAATAACAATTATTGAGGTTTAAAACTAATCCCGTAGGTAAATGTAGAGGTAGCGTGCCGACGGCGATCACATCGACCTTGGAACCATTCCCGACGCGCATTGTCACCTCGTCCTTCGCCAGTCTTCTCTTATTCCGCAGCTCCTGCTGTGAGTTACAAATATGAGCAACGGCACCGGTATCAAATACCCAGGAGCTACTACGAGCACTGGTAAGGTACACATCAATTACATGTATATCGCATATACCTTTAGTGTTGCCGGCCTTCTTATCCGCTAAGTACTTGGGGCAATTCCGTTTCTAGTGACCATTTCCCTTGCAATAAAAGCACTCAGTTTCAGGGTTGGGTCCATTCTTTGACTTCTTCCTGGCAACTGATTTACCAGGCGCGGCAACCTCCTTGCCGTCCTTCTTGAAGTTCTTCTTACCCTTGCCTTTCTTGAACTTAGTGGTTTTATTCACCATCAACACTTGATGTTCCTTTTTGATCTCCACCTCCGCAGATTTCAGCATTGAATACAACTCGGGAATGGTCTTTTCCATCCCCTGCATGTTGTAGTTCATCACGAAGCTTTTGTAGCTAGGTGGGAGCGACTGAAGGATTCTGTCAATGACCGCCTCATCCGGAAGATTAACTTCCAGCTGAGTCAAGCGGTTGTGCAACCCAGACATCTTGAGTATGTGTTCACTGACAGAGCTATTTTCCTCCATTTTACAGCTAAAGAACTTGTCGGAGACTTCATATCTCTCGACCCGGGCATGAGCTTGGAAAATCAATTTCAGCTCCTCGAACATCTCATATGCTCCGTGCTTCTCAAAACGCTTTTGGAGCCTCGGTTCTAAGCTGTAAAGCATGCCGCACTGAACGATGGAGTAATCATCAGTGCGTGACTGATGGGCGTTCATAACGTCCTGGTTTTCTGGGAATGGTGCATCACCTAGCGGTCCATCTAGGACATAATCTTTCTTGGCTGCTATGAGGATGATCCTCAGGTTCCGGACCCAGTCCGAATAGTTGCTGCCATCATCTTTCAGCTTAGTTTTCTCTAGGAACACGTTGAAGTTGAGGCTGACATTACCGTGGGCCATTTGATCTACAAGACATATTGTAAAGATTTAGACTAAGTTCATGATAATTAAGTTCATCTAATCAAATTAATGAATGAACTCCCACTCAGATTAGACATCCCTCTAGTCATCTAAGTGTTACATGATCCGAGTCGACTAGGCCGTGTCCGATCATCACGTGAGACGGACTAGTCATCATCGGTGAACATCTCCATGTTGATCGTATCTTCTATACGACTCATGTTCGACCTTTCGGTCCTCCATGTTCCGAGGCCATGTCTGCACATGCTAGGCTCGTCAATTCAACCTAAGTGTATTGCGTGTGTAAATCTGGCTTACACCCGTTGTATGCGAACGTAAGAACCTATCACACCCGATCATCACGTGGTGCTTCGGACCGACGAACCTTAGCAACGGTGCACAGTTAGGGAGAACACAATTTTGATATTTTAATAAGGGATCATCTTATTTACTACCGTCGTTCTAAGTAAACAAGATGCATAAACATAATAAACATCACATGCAATTATATAGTAGTGACATGATATGGCCAACATCATATAGCTCCTTTGATCTCCATCTTGAGGGCTCCATGATCATCTTGTCACCGGCACGACACCATGATCTCCATCATCTTGATCTCCATCATCGTGTCTCCATGGAGTTGCTTGCCAACTATTACTACTACTACTAAGGCTAACACGTTTAGCGATAAAGTAAACTAATTTACATGGCGACACGCGGGTCATAATAAATAAAGACAACTCCTATGGCTCCTGCCGGTTGTCATACTCATCGACATGCAAGTCGTGATTCCTATTACAATAACAAGATCATCTCATACATCACATGATTCATCACAACTTCTGGCCATATCACATCACAAAGCACTTGCTGCAAAAACAAGTTAGACGTCCTCTAATTGTTGTTGCAAGTTTTTACGTGGCTGTTATAGGTTGCTAGCAAGAACGTTTCTTTCCTACGTTAAAACCACAACGTGAATTGTCAATCTCTATTTACCCTTCATAAGGACCCTGTTCATCGAATCCGATCCAACTAAAGTGGGAGAGACAGACACCCGCCAGCCACCTTATGCAACTAGTGCATGTTAGTCGGTGGAACCGGTCTCACGTAAGCGTACGTGTAAGGTTGGTCCGGGCCGCTTCATCCCACAATACCGCTGAACCAAGATAGGACTAGTAACGGCAAGAAGAATTGACAATTCGACGCCCACAACTACTTTGTGTTCTACTCGTGCAATAGAGAACTACGCATAGACCTAGCTCATGATGCCACTGTTGGGGAACGTTGCAGAAAATTAAAATTTTCCTACGGTTTCACCAAGATCCATCTATGAGTTCATCTAAGCAACGAGTCATGGGAGAGAGATTGCATCTACATACCACTTTGTAGATTGCGTGCGGAAGCGTTCAAGGGATGGTGATGATGGAGTCGTACTCGCCGTGATTCGAATCACCGATGACCAAGTGCTGAACGGACAGCACCTCCGCGTTCAACACACGTACGGGACGGATGACGTCTCCTCCGTCTTGATCCAGCAAGGAGGAAGGAGAGGTTGAGTAAGATTGCTCCAACGGCAGCACGGCGGCGTGGTGTTGTTGGTGCAGCAATACTCCGACAGGGCTTCGCCAAGCACGTACGGAGGAGGAGAGGTGTTGGGGAGGGGAGGGGCAGCGCCTTGAGTTGTGTCAGGAGCCCTCCCCTCACCCCTCTATTTATAGGGGAAGGGGCAAGGGGGGCTGGCCCCTCTAGATGGGATCTAGAGGGGGGCGGCGGCCAAAGGGGGAGGGGGCTTGCCCCCCAAGCAAGGGGGCGCCCCCTTTAGGGTTCCCCCAACCCTAAGGCGCATGGGCCCTTGGGAGGAGGCGCACCAGCCCACTTTGGGCTGGTTCCCTTCCCCATACAGCCCATGAGCCCCTTCGGGAGAGGTGGCCCCTCCCGGTGGACCCCCGGAACCCCTCCGGTGGCCCCGGTACAATACCGATATGCCCTCGAACCATTCCGGTGTCCGTATGACAACTTCCCATATATAAATCTTTACCTCCGGACCATTCCGGAACTCCTCGTGACGTCCGGGATCTCATCCGGGACTCCGAACAACCTTCGGTAATCACATACAAGTCTTCCTAATAACCCTAGCGTCACCGAACCTTAAGTGTGTAGACCCTACGGGTTCGGGAGACATGCAGACATGACCGAGACGACTCTCGGGCAATAACCAACAGCGGGATTTGGATACCCATGTTGGTTCCCACATGTTCCTCGATGATGTCATCGGATGAACCACGATGTCGAGGGTTAAGCATCCCCGTATACTATTTCCTTTGTCAATCGGTACGTTACTTTGCCCGAGACTCGATCGTCGGTATCCCAATACCTCGTTTAGTCTCGTTACCGGCAAGTCACTTTACTCGTACCGTAATGCATGATCCCGCGACCAAACACTTGGTCACATTGAGCTCATTATGATGATGCATTACTGAGTGGGCCCGGTGATACCTCTCCGTCATACGGAGTGACAAATCCCAGTCTCGATCCGTGTCAACCCAACAGACACTTTCAGAGATACCTGTAGTGCACCTTTATAGTCACCCAGTTACATTGTGACGTTTGGTACACCCAAAGCACTCCTACTGTATCCGGGAGTTACACGATCTCATGGTCTAAAGAAAAGATACTCGACATTGGAAAGCTCTAGCAAAACGAACTACACGATCTTGTGCTATGCTTAGGATTGGGTCTTGTCCATCACATCATTCTCCTAATGATGTGATCTCGTTATCAATGACATCCCCATGTCCATAGTCAGGAAACCATGACTATCTATTGATCAACGAGCTAGTCAACTAGAGGCTTACTAGGGACATATTGTCGTCTATGTATTCACACATGTATTATGATTTCCGAACAATACAATTATAGCATGAACAATAGACAATTATCATGAACAAGGAAATATAATAATCCATTTATTATTGCCTCTAGGGCATATTTCCAACAAGTAGCCTCACGGTACGTAGGTAGGCCATGCAGAAAGGAAAAAGTCCAAAACAAATCTTGAAGTTGTAGACAAAAGCTAAATCAAACCCTGAACTTTGAATACTGAAAATTGGCACCCTGAACTTGTAATCCCGGTCTATTTTAGACCCTAGAGCTGCTTAGCACACTGGAAATACTAATATCCCGACCGGGATAACCTGCTACTCTCACGGACAAGAATTTGGCCTGGCCCACTATACCACAGCAAGAATTCGTGAAGTTTAAAAAATGTTCGCGCATTTCGAAAATAGTTTAGAAGTTAAAAAAAGTTCATGTTTTCTCTTTTTGGCACAAATTCAATTTTTCTTTCGTGTTTTAAAAAAATGTTTCAAATTTTGAAATTCTATTCACATTTTTTAAAAACTTTATGTGATTTCAAACAAATCACATTTGTCAAAAAGTGATCGGAATTCCAACGGTTTTTCACATGCTATGAAAAGTGTTTCGGATTTTCAAAAATTGTGTCACAAATAATGGTTTTGGAATTTTGTAAATTATTTGTCTTTTGGAAAGCACCGAAGTGTCAAAATTCAAAAACAATATGAAGAATATACAATTTTTAAAAATTTTAACAATGTAAAAAATGTTTGTGTAGTTTTATAAAATGTTATTGTCATTAAGAAATATTAAACGTGTATTTGAAAAAACATTACCATGTATTCAATTTTTAATAAAAACATGTCTTTAAAAAATGTAAATAATGTATCTGAAATATGTCGAAAGTGTATCAAAAAGTATTTGCACTAAAAATTCACATTGGGTACTGAGAATAATTAGACATGTGTAAAAAAGAAAACCAGTTACCGGTAAAGAAAAAAAACAAAAGTGAAAAAGAAACAATATGAAGAAAAAAAAGAAAGAAACCAAAAGTATAACGAAGAAAGAAAAACCAGATAAAACCAGTGAAAAACAAAGTATAACGAAGGGAAAAACAACAAAAAAAAAGAAAAGGAACAAAGAACAAGGAAAAACCAGACCAGCGTGAGAGACTGCGCTAATAGGCCGGCCCAATTCTGCGAATACCGGCTAAATCCTCTCAAGGTTCAAAATAGACCGGGATCAAAAAGTTTGGTGTGCTGATTTCATAAATAGGGAATTCAGGGTTTGATTTAGATTTAGCCTACAAATTCAAGGTTTGTTTTGGGCCTTTTCCATGCAGAAACGTTGGCAACCCACCGTGGCAACCACGGCTCGACATGACGCCCAGATGATTTGTACTCCCTCCGTCCGGAATTACTTGTCATCAAAATGGAAGAAAATGGATGTATCTACAACTAAAATACATCTAGATACATCCATTCCAATGACAAGTATTTCCGGACGAAGGGAGTAGTAATTAAGGGCTTTAATTTGGACTTCTAGAATAAGCTGAACAGGGTACAACTTATTTCCAGAGCCATCCATAAGCACCAATAAAACTTGTCCTAGCACAGCGACGACATTAGTCATGTGTGGTCTTATTTTCGGCTCACTATGACCAAAATGTCGGACAAGTGCGCGGCCGGCCCAATTCGGCGCCTCGTTGCCATGTCATTTGATATTTGTGTTGGTGTTTTCCTTCTTGTCTCTTTCAATTTTATTTCTTTTTTTGGTTTATCTGAGTTTTGTTCCGTTGGTTTCATTTGGCTTTTAGGTTTTTGTTCTTCATGCTTTGAGTCGATATTTTCTATTTTACTTTTCTGTTTCCTTTCATTTTTGTTTACGTTTTTCCTATACACATTAAAATTATTAAATAATTGCACAAGATGTTTTCCTTTTATTTTAAATAAATTTCATACACATGAACATTTTTTAATACATGACGAACATTTTACATTACACATAAGAAAGAACATGTTTTTTCCAAAATATACCAACTTCCCTTTTAATATGCTTATTTTGTAATACACACACGGTTTTTAAGTTTAGTGAATGAGGCACACGCCTTTCTTGTGGTCAAATAATCATGTTTTTTTTTGGAAAAGGGGATGTACCCCAGCCTCTACATCAGAAAGATGCATACGGCTCATATTATTAAAAAGGATGGTCCAGTAACACAGTCTCGAAAGGTCGAATTACAAACATAAACAAAAGCTCAAAAGGGAAAAGACCCAAAGCCACAACCGGCTGGCAAAACAATAGGATCGCTACATGTCTATCCTATTACATGACCGCCATCCAAACCGGTTGAAAATATCCCGCGCTACCATCTCCCATCGGGTAGACGCAGTAACCAAACGCTCCCTGTCCACCGTCTGAGTGAGTAGCGACCACATACGGATGAA
Source organism: Aegilops umbellulata (assembly GCA_032464435.1). Lineage (NCBI taxonomy): Eukaryota > Viridiplantae > Streptophyta > Magnoliopsida > Poales > Poaceae > Aegilops > Aegilops umbellulata. The sequence continues at coordinate 477,010,459 of CP136059.1, read as the reverse complement.
CGTCGTGGCCCTGAAGATAACCTGCAAAAAGTGAATGGTTGTTGATCTGTTAAAGACTAAATCATTTCTGCAGTTCCATATTGCCCACAATAATGCACAAACGCCAACCCGAATGTGTCTTGCAGTGTCATAATCCACCCCATCAAGCCATGTCCCAAATAACATGCTGATTGAGGTGGGCTGATTAATATTAAACGCAATATGAACCGATCGCCACAAAATCTTAGCCAACGGGCAATCGAGAAAGAGGTGTTTGATGTTTTCGTTTTGATCGCAAAAGCTACATCTAAACGAGCCCACCCAATTTCGTTTTGCAAGGTTATCCTTAGTCAAAATGACTTGTTTATGCACAAACCACATAAACACTTTGATTCATAAGGGTACCTTAACTTTCCAAACATGTAACGAGGTAGGGATGACGCTAGAGTTAATGACATCCAGATACATTGATTTGACCGAGAACACACCGTTCTTAGTAAGTTTCCAATGCAACTGATCTGGCTGCTGAGACAGCCGGACTTCCATTAATCGTCTAACGAGATGGAGCCAGGCCTCCCAACGATTTCCAAAAAGCGTCCGTCTAAAACTAATATTGAGGGGACGTATTGTAAAACATTAGCATGATAGGCTTCTCTACGTCGGACAATGTTGTACAAAGAAGGATATTGAAGTGCAAGTGGGGTCTCCCCAAGCCACGTATCCTCCCAAAACCTCGTAGTGGCACCATTCCCAACAATAAATTTAGTCTTGTTGAAAAATAGTTGTTTAACTCTCATCAAACCCTTCCAAAAGGGAGAATCGGAAGGCCTCACATTCACCTGAGCCAAGGTCTTAGCATAGAGATACTTATTGCGCAAAATCTGAGCCCAAGTGGCCTCCGTCTCAGATGACAGCTTAAATAGCCACTTGCTAAGGAGACATATGTTTTTTACTTCCAGATTTTCAATGCCTAGGCCTCCTTGGTCCTTAGGCCTACAGATAATATCCCACTTAGCAAGCCTATACTTTCGTTTAAGCTCATCACTTTGCCAAAAGAATCGACATCTATAAAAATATAACCTTTTCCTGACGCCGACCGGAATCAAGAAAAAGGATAAGAGAAACATAGGCATACAAGTAAGTACCGAATTAATTAGAATCAATCGTCCTCCGTATGACATGAGCTTTCCTTTCCAACAGCTCAGTTTCTTTTCAAAACGGTCCTCAATGCATTTCCACTCAATATTAGTCAGCTTACGATGATGAATGTGTATACCTAAGTACGTAAACGGTAATGAGCCCAATTCACATCCGAACAATTGTTGATACGACTCCCGGTCATCATTGGCTCTTCCAAAGCAAAACAATTCGCTCTTGTGGAAGTTGATTTTGAGCCCAGACAATTGTTCAAATAAGCATAACAGCAGCTTCATGTTTCTAGCTTTCGCCAAGTCGTGCTCCATAAAGATGATAGTATCATCAGCATACTGAAGAATGGAAATCCCGCCGTCAACTAGATGTGGAACCAGGCCACCTACCTGCCCTGCATCCTTTGCCCGACCTATTAAAATAGTTAGCATATCAGCCACTATGTTAAACAAGATCGGTGACATAGGGTCTCCTTGCCGTAACCCCTTGTGTGTTTGGAAATAGTGACCCACGTCATCATTCACCTTAATCCCGACACTCCCTTTTTCCGTAAAGGAATCAATCTGGTTTCTCCAGGCCGGATCAAAACCTTTCATACGCAAGGCTTGTTGAAGGAAAGGCCATTTAACTTTATCATATGCTTTTTCAAAATCCACTTTAAAAACTACGCCATCAAGTTTTTTGGAATGGATTTCATGGAGCGTTTCATGCAAGACAACAACCCCTTCCAGGATGTTTCTATCAGGCATGAAAGTAGTCTGAGATGGCTGAACTACAGAGTGTGCAATCTGCGTAAGTCTATTTGTCCCGACCTTGGTGAAAATTTTGAAACTCACATTAAGCAGACATATAGGCCTGAACTGCTCAATGCGAACAGCCTCTGTCTTCTTAGGAAGAAGAGTTATTGTCCCAAAATTCAATTTAAACAATTGAAGCTGCCCCTCAAAAGCCTCCTGAAACATGGGCATCAAAACTCCCTTGATAAAATGCCAACACTTCTTGTATAACTCCGCCGGAAACCCATCCGGTCCTGGAGCCTTATTATTCTCCATTTGTGCAATAGCCTCAAACACCTCTTTCTCCGAGAAAGGCGCAGTCAGTATCTCATTCTCGGCAGTCTCTAGTTGAGGCACATCCTCAATCCTAGACTCGTCCAACGACACAAAAGTCTCTACCGGAGGACCAAAGAACTGCTTATAATAATTGGTAATGTAGACTTTCAGATTGTCCTGACCAACTATTGTCCCTTCATCTTGTTCTAGTTGGAAAATTCTCTTTTTACGATGCTTCCCATTAGCAATCATGTGAAAGAATTGAGTGTTATCCTCGCCTTCTACGATTTTGCGAACCTTAGCTCGCAACGCCCACTTCAATTCCTCCTCACGAAGAAGCTTTTTAAGCTGCAGCTCCGCTTCTATCTTTGTTTCCAACTCATTAGAATCCAAGATAGAAGTTTCTGCTTTAACTTCAAGGTTTTGAATAAGTAGAAGAAGTCTCTCCTTCTCCACCTTATAAATCCCATGCGTATGTTTAGCCCAACCACGAAGGAACCTTCGGAGATGATGAATCTTGCATTGCCATCGATCGATAGGAGTCCTACCGCCCGAGTCCATCGCCCACTCTCTAGCTAGCAACTCAAGGAACCCTTCTCTTTCAAACCAGGCAAGTTCAAACGAGAAAATGTTCTTGTTGCCCACATAATTTTGAACTCCGGAGTCGACTAATAATGGTGTATGATCCGAGACACCTCGAGTCAGAGCCTGCACCGTTACCAAAGGAAACTTCTGTTCCCACTCGACACTAGCTAGCACCCGGTCAAGTTTCTCAAAGGTCGGAACCGGTAACGAATTAGCCCAAGTGAATTTCCCACCCGAAAGCTCAATCTCTCTGAGATCCAAGCTTTCGATAATAGTGTTGAACATAAACGGCCATCGGCCGTCAAAATTGTCATTATTCTTATCATCTTTTCTACGGATAATGTTGAAATCCCCTCCCACTAAGAGCGGTAGCTGCTCGTTACCACAGATGCGCACCAGATCCGCCAAAAAATCTGGCTTGAGTTCTGGCTGCGCAGCTCCATAAACTGCCACCAAGGCCCACTCAAACCCATCTGCCTTAGTTCTAACTCGAAACTTGACAGCAAACTCCCCCATAACTACGCTCCGAACCTCCAACGACTCGCACTTAACCCCGAGTAAAACCCCACCGGATCTTCCTCGAGGGGGAAGGCAATGCCAATCAAAATCAACCCCCCCTTGACAAAGTGGCCAGGAATTGAGAAGTGAAATTGCTTCGTCCAGTCTCAGACAAAGCAATAAAATCTAAATGATGTTCAAGAGAAGCATCCGCTAGAAACCTTCTTTTAGCCAAGTCTCTAAGACCTCTGCTATTCCAGAAAATGCCTCTCATAACTCATCATGAAATTTTTTGGCAGTACGGATCCTAGCACTTCTACGCGCCGCGGAGGCTGGATAAACCTTTCGTTTCCATGTCCGCTTAGGCTTTGTATGACCATCAGCCTGATGACCGCACTCATTCTCAGCTTCTAGCAGTAAAGGCTCATCTACATGAAGAGACGTCTCAGGATTGGTATCTTCCTCTGTCTCTAGTAATGCAGGGTCAAGATCGGCACACATGCCATCAAGAACCCTAACCCCAAGCGCATCAATCTTCAAGTCATTCATTGGTTTAACGGCAGCTATGTGACGAATCATATGTACCGCACGATCAGCTTCCAAATCAAGAATGTCGTTAATCGACTTGGCTATTTCAGAATCATTATTACCAAGTGAAATTCCTAATTGATTTGCATTATGAATAATATCATTATCAGTAAAATGCAAAATGGAATTCGACTTAATAACAGACATACCAGTGGAGGTCTCGACGTCATGCAACTTGGCAGCCCTCAACGCACACCTCAGTTGTATGTCATCAACGTCCGGCTGCTCCTGCAGCCTCCCGCTGATCCGCCTCCCCTGGGAGACAGGATCCGGGATACCACCAAAGGCGATGACCTCCTCTCGAGAAGCTTTGCCAGGGGAAAGGCCTCCTGCCCGTCCCCCAGCAGCGGTGCCCCGGGTCGCTGACACCGGAGCAAGAGAAGAACGTGGCGGTGTCTCATGCAGCGTGTCCATGGGCGACCCAGCAGCAGCAGAGCTCGGGGCAGCCCACGCGCTGCGCAACGGGGAGGCAGCTGGAAGAGTGGCCGCGTCGCCCAGTCCAGCCACCACAACGTGGGCCGGCGAGCCAGCGACCTCCTGCCCAGCCGCTCCCACGCCCGCGCATGGTGACGAGGAGACGGACACCGCCCCAGCCAAAGGAGCCGATGAAGCGGCAGCCGGCCCGTGGCCGCCCCCAGCGGCCGGCCCTCCGAAGAAAACTCCCCCCACCTCTGACGATGCCAAGGAGGGAGCGAGCGGTACGCAGGCCACCTGCCCGCTTGTCCCACCCGAGGTCGCCCGAACCTCTGCGTCGGCCTTAGGCACCAACGAAACAGGCGCCGCAAGAGCTCGGGAGGGCCGGACCTCACTCCCGCCCAAGTCCGCCGAGCCGTCCAGTGAAGACGTCACCTCCGGCCGAAGCAACGGTGATGAAGGAGGAGTAACTTGGACCTCCTGTCCAGTAGTTCCTCCCGGTCCATCGACAAACAAGACTGAGTCAACCCCCATAATCGCCGGCGGCAAATGCTCAGACGGGTCATCCATGTCTACTCGATCACTCCAGAGACGAGGAGGTGCCGAGAAAGCTTCTACGGAACCAAGTTGCAACATGGTGGACGGGACCGAAACCGGCGATTTCCCCTGAGCAGACTCTCCTGCCTTAGACAAATCAACAGGCCTGGAATCCCTGTCCCCATCATTATGTGCGTCATCACCATGGTTCCCAGATGCGCCTCCCCCTTCAAATAATCATGTATAATTGTTTATTCTGTTCATGTTGTTTGAGCTACGTACGGTTGTTTCGGATTAAAGTTATTTCTTGTAAATTACCCGTATACTGTATTCAACAAGACCTGCCTTTCGGTGACTCATATATATTCAACTGAAGTTAATTCTCTTTGTTAGCCGACTGGGCCGAGTTATATATATATTCCTTCAAATAGGTCAACGTTGTTCTTCTCTTTTGCGTGTGTAACATAACATGAATCATGAGGGTGACACTTGTAAATAATAAGCAGGCAGGAGAAGAGAATCAGAAGGGAAAGTCAAGTGGGTGGTTAGGAAATTGCAGGGGGCTTTCCGTTCTCCTTTGGTCGATTGTCTGAATGTAGAAAGGTGCATGCACGCACGCACGCACGCAGGAGGTGAAAGCGGCCGGCGTATGTACGTCGGGTACCCATGTACGTCTAGGAAACTGTTAACAACTGATCACTGGTGGTTAGACTAGATACGTACGTAGATACTAATGGTATATGAATAACGGACGGAGTGAATACTACAGTAGAAAGCATAGAGTATTCCGTCGCCGTCTGCCGGTGCCACCAAGGCACCACGTGCGGGTGCAGGTGCAGGTGCGGTAGCGCGGTAAGCAGCGCCGGCGAGTGAGGCCGACGACACGGCGAGGAGAAGAAACCTACGGCCAGTCAGAAATGTCCTTCCTGTGGCAGTTGTAGTTGAAACCATCGTATCGTTTGGTAGTACAGACGGTATTAGTACGTAATCATTCAAAGACCTTGCAACGTGTACTACTAGTAGGAGCGTACGAGTTGGGGAAGAAACAAGGAAGGAGACAGGACAGGCGAGACGGACGACTGCTCTCTCGCTCATCATGGACACGTGTTGCACTGCATTCTATTCTACTCCTGGACATGGTATTGACTTTAGCCCAATCATGCCTGGTAGAGTACGTACGTACGTACGTGTTACAGAATCGTGCAAACATCCTGCTGCCATCAGTAATGCTACACCCACCGACACACACGCACCAACAATTTGATTCGGGAGGGTTTTTCTCATCTCAACCAACAGACGTACGTACGTGGTCGACGGGATATAATCATGCTGCTACTTGAATCAATCCTGTATGTGTATGTATAATTGTGCGTGATACATAATCAGTTAGTGCACTACTGCCATCAGTAATGCTACATCGACTGACCCTTACATACGGAATGGATTCGAGTTGTCAAATTGTTACTGGATTAAGGGAAGTGAGTGGCCCCACCCACCTGAAAAGCGGGGGGGGGGGGGGGGGGGGGTAATTAGAGGAAGGTTCTCGTAAAGCTATGTAACAACCCCGTGCGATTAGCATTTTCGCTGCTGCCACTCAGAGTGCGGGTTTTTGGTGGGCAAACCTCCATGGCGGTGGTTATTTTGAAAAATTAGGTAATTATTACATTTCGGAGTTACAAAAAATTCTACACACAGAAGAGAAAGTCCTGCACTTCTAATAGTTCCAAAAAATATGGATGTGTTCAGCATGTGTATAAAATCCGACGATGAAATACATTGTGACGAGAGCTACACAAAAAAGAGAAAGTCTTGCATTTCTAATAGTGAACAGTGTTTTTACTGTTTATCAATTTGGAAATCTTTTTTTGTGAAGCTCTGATCATAATGTATTTCATCTTTAAAATTTACACACTAATAGAATACATCTATGTAAACGTGTATGATTTTTTCAGAATTTTTTGAAACTTTAAAATACGATTTTTTTTAACTTTTTTTTTTATGAAAAAAGGAGGTCGCCGGCCATTGGCATTTAGCGCACTCAGTAGTACTTGCTTCAGTTTCGATGACTACTAGGAGTCGTACTAGTAATCTAGTTATCCAAACGTCCTTATATTTCTTTACGACGAGAGTAATCTTGTTTATCACAAGAAAAGTAGTGATACTAGTACCCACTAATCTGTTGGCGAAAAAGGAGCGAATTTCAATATCTGTGCTCTGTTCTTTCTTGTTTGGAGGCTCCTTTGTTTGGGGTCGTACTAATGCAGTAGTAGTACGTACTAGTAATCTTGTTCACGAAAATTGCACTAGTGGTAGTAATAGTAGAAGTACTACTAATCTGGTGGCAGAAAAAGGACTAGTCCTACTCGAAACGTAGCGTTGATCTAGTCTGGCTATGAGCTCAGAACGTAGTGTGTTGACTGTTGACCAAGGCAGAACACTTGCTGCCAGCCCAGCCTGACTGCTGTCTGTCTGCAAATAAAAGTGTGCGAGTGTTGAGTTCAGACGCGCTTGTCTCTCTGTTCCAGTGGAATTCCGTCCGCGATTCTTCTCCCCCTGCTGCCTTCTTCTTTCCCCTTTTCCCACACGCGCTCAGTTCAAACCCACCCTCCCACACTCCATCGCCTGACGTCGTCTTCTTCTTCTTCCTTTTCCTTTTCTTCTTCTTCTACTCGTATAGTGTGTGTGCCGGTCAAACGCCAGGTCCACGGACTTTCCCGCCGCTCGCACGGCTGCTCCAGCACCAGGTGAGGAAGCACTGGGGAAGCCCGGAGCTCCTGATCGACGCTCATTTCCAATCCAACGGCCGCGGTGCACTGGCGCCCGTCATCACGCTCACAGCTGCAGCTGCCGATTTGAATATATGTGCGCCTGCTCTCTTCTTTCTTCTTTGGGCAGGCTCCTCTGTTTTCCTTCCCCCCTCTGCGCTGCCCATGCAATGCCCAAAATCCGAGGAGATCCGAGCGCACGAATCATTAACCAACAAACCAAGCAACTGGTTTCCCGATTTCATTCTATTCTACTTCCTTCGTCTAGAAATGCTTGTCATCGAAATGGATACAAATAGATGCATCTAGAACTAAAATACATCTAATACTTGGACAAGTATTTCCAAACGAAGAAAGTATTATTTATAATCCAATCCAACAAAGGGATGAACGAGCGCTCAGGGTCAGGGGCCTAATCACATCAGTTTGTTCAACGAGAATTTGTCGCGCCGAAGTATCTATGAGCACGAGTATATATCATAGTGTTTTTTCATAGAATCAAAGGAAGAATGATTTTGGTAGTATTTAATATGCACACGTACAAATAAAAGCTTTCTCTACGTTCGGTGGCCATAGTTCATGCACGTGGACTTGAGCCTGATGCATGCATGCGTTGCATGCTACTCCCTCCGTTCCTAAATAATTGTTTTTCTAGCCATCTCAAATGGAGTACAACATACGGATGTATGTAGACATGTTTTAGAGTGTAGATTCACTCATTTTGCTACGTATGTAGTCACTGTTAAACATGTTGTATATTGCGTGTGTTGTATATTGTTAGGATAGGTCAGGTGTTGAGATAAGATCATGTAGTTAGTTTAAGAGATCAATCTCCACCTAACCTAAACCCTAACCTCCTGTATCTTGTGCGCCGCCCCTGGTGGCTATATAACACGCAACATGCGCCCCTGCCAAAGCATGCGCTTCATACACCAAGTTTTACATGGTATCAGAGCCTAGTTCTTCCATACGTCTAGGTTATGTCGTCCTCCTCCTCCCCTCATGCCATGGCTATGCCCTCCCTCGCCTCCCTTGGCCACACCATCACGGAGAAGCTCACCCGCGACAACTTCCTCGTGTGGAAGGCTCAGGTGCTCCCGCATGTAAGGGCCGCTGCGATGATGGGCTATCTTGACGGCTCGATCAAGGAGCCCGCTGCTGTCATCGTCTCTGAGAAGGACACCGCTGGGAAGAAGGAGATCACCGAGCTGCCTAACCCAGAACACGCGATCTGGGTCACCCAAGACCAACAGGTTCTCACTTTTTTGCTCGCCTCCTTGTCCCGCGACGTTCTGCTGCAGGTCTCGAACCACACCACCGCCGCGGGAGTTTGGCAAGCTCTTGTGGAAAGCTTCTCTGCACAATCGCGGGCACGCCAGATCCAGCTTCGCTCGGCGATCGGGAACGCACGCAAGGGCGATCTCTCTGCCGCCGCCTACTTCACCAAGATGAAAGGGCTTGCAGATGAGCTCGCCGCTGCTGGGAAACCCCTCGATGAAGACGACGTCGTCTCGCACATCTTGGAGGGCCTCATGCACGAGCCCGATTACAACAGGTTTGTCACCGCCATCTCCACGCGCGCCATCACCGATCAACCGATCGGCCTCAGCGAGCTCTTCTCGCTCCTGCTCGCCGCTGAGTCTCGGATCGCCGCCCAGAACGCCGCCTACACCGCCCATCACTCCGCCAACCTCGCCGCCAAGGGTGGTCGAAGTGGCTACGGCGGCGGACGCGGCGATCAGGGTGGTGGACGCGGCGGCTACACCGGGGGCAACTACAACGACAACTCGGGTGGCGGTGCGCCGTGGCAGCAAGGTGGTGACCGCGGTGAGCGCGGTGACCGCGAGCGCTGCCAAATCTGCAAGGAGGACGGCCACGCTGCGTGGCGCTGCAAGAAACGCTGCGACAAAAGCTACAACAACAACGTACGCAACCCCGCGGGTGGCGGTGGTGGCGGCGGACGCGGCGGCGGTGGGCGCGGCGGTGGCGGCGGCAGGGGTAACCCTCGCTCCGCCAACTCTGCTCACTCCTATGGTGTAGATACCAACTGTTACCTCGACACCGGCGCCACTGATCATGTCACGGGGGAATTGGAGAAGCTGGCCGTTCGAGACCGCTACACCGGCACTGACCAGATCCACACAGCAAGTGGGCAAGGTATGGACATAGCACATATTGGCCATTCAGTATTATCTACTCCCTCTGGTTCCCTCCACTTAAACAACATCCTCCATGCACCTAGTGCCGACCAGAGCCTTCTTTCAGCTTATAATCTTATGCGAGATAATGATGCTTTCATTGAACTTCACCCTGACTTCTTTCTTGTCAAGGATCAGGTTACCCGGAGAACCATTCTTCAAAACAAGAGTAGACGGGGCTTGTTCCCCGTGACCGGACGGCAAAGTGCTCCCCAACGTCAAGTTCTTGCTGCCATCAAACCCTCCACATCTCGGTGGCACAAGCGCCTGGGGCACCCAGCTCTTCCGGTCGTTCAAAAGATTCTTCGCGACTTCAATCTTCCTGTTTCGAATAAACAAGACCACCTTCTAGTGTGTGATGCGTGTCAAATGGCCAAGAGCCATCAGTAGCCCTATTCTCGTTCAACTAGTGAGTCCACAGCTCCTTTAGAGCTTATCTTTTCCGATGTTTGGGGTCCTGGACCCATCTCTGTAGGAAGACAGAAATACTATGTCAGTTTTATTGATGATTTTAGCAAGTTTAGTTGGATATATCTGCTCAAAAATAAATCTGATGTATTTGAAAAATTTCGTCTCTTTCAAGCTCATGTTGAACGTCTCTTTGATCGAAAGATCATTGCCATGCAAACCGATTGGGGTGGGGAGTACCAACGGTTGAATTCCTTTTTTGAACGTATTGGCATCACGCATCACGTTTCCTGTCCACATGCTCATCAGCAGAACGGCTCCGCAGAACGAAAACACAGGCACATCGTAGAAGTTGGTCTCTCTTTGCTTGCTCACGCCTTTATGCCACTCAAGTTTTGGGACGAAGCGTTCCTTACTGCCGTTTATCTTATAAACCGCATCCCTAGTAGAGTTATCAAAAACCAAACCCCTCTCGAACGCCTCTTTGGCACCAAGCCCAACTACTCTTTTCTCCGCATTTTTGGGTGTGCCGTATGGCCCAACTTGTTGGGGAACGTTGCAGAAAATTAAAATTTTTCCTACGGTTTCACCAAGATCCATCTAGGAGTTCATCAAGCAACGAGTATTCAGATTAGATAGCATCTACATACCACTTTGTAGATCGCAACGGAAGCGTTCGAGTGAACGTGGATGAGGTAGTCGTACTTGCCGTGATCCAATTCACCGATGACCTAGTGCCGAACGGACGGCACCTCCGCGTTCAACACACGTACGGAAAGCGTGACGTCTCCTCCTTCTTGATCCAGCAAGGCAAAGGAGAGGTTGGGGATGAAGGCTCCAGCAGCAGCACGACGGCGTGGTGATGGTGGAACTGCAGTACTCCGGCAGGGCTTCGCCGTGCTCAATGGAGGAGGAGGAGGTGTTGGAGAGGGAGAGGGAGGCGCCAGGGCAATCGGTGATCAGCCCCCTCTCTCCCCCCCCTTTATATAACCCCCAAGGGGGGGGCGCCTGCCCTAGGAAATGAGATCTCCTAGGGGGGGCGGCGGCCAGGGAAGGGGGCTTGCCCCCCAAGCAAGGGGGGCGCCCCCTTTAGGGTTTCCCTCCCCCCAAACCCTAGGCGCATGGGCCCATGGGGGGGAGGCGCACCAGCCCCTTATGGGCTGGTTCCCTCCCTTATACAGCCCATGGGGCCCTCCGGGATAGGTGGCCCCACCCGGTGGACCCCCCGGGACCCTCCGGTGGTCCCGGTACAATACCGATAACCCCGAAACTTGTCCCGATGTCCGTATGATGACTTTCCATATATAAATCTTTACCTCCGGACCATTCCGAAACTCCTCGTGACGTCCGGGATCTTATCCGGGACTCCGAACAACATTCGGGTTACTGCACATACATATCCCTACAACCCTAGCGTCACCGAACCTTAAGTGTGTAGACCCTACGGGTTCGGGAGACATGCAGACATGACCGAGACGGCTCTCGGGCAATAACCAACAGCGGGATCTGGATACCCATGTTGGCTCCCACATGCTCCACGATGATCTCATCGGACGAACCACGATGTCAAGGATTCAATTAATCCCGTATACGATTCCCTTTGTCAATCGGTATTTTACTTGCCCGAGATTCGATCGTCGGTATACCAATACCTCGTTCAATCTCGTTACCGGCAAGTCACTTTTCTCGTTCCGTAATGCATGATCCCGTGATCAAACACTTTGGTCACATTGAGCTCATTGTGATGATGCATTACCGAGAGGGCCCGGTGATACCTCTCCGTCAAGCGGAGTGACAAATCCCAGTCTCGATCCATGTCAACCCAACAGACACTTTCAGAGATACCCGTAGCATACCTTTATAGTCACCCAGTTACGTTGTGACGTTTGGCACACCCAAAGAACTCCTACGGTATCCGGGAGTTACATGATCTCATGGTCTAAGGAAAGGATACTTGACATTGGAAAACTCTAGCAAACGAACTATGCGATCTTATGCTATGTTTAGGATTGGGTCTTGTCCATCACATCATTCTCCTAATGATGTGATCCCGTTATCGATGACATCCAATGTCCATAGTCAGGAAACCATGACTATCTGTCGATCAACGAGCTAGTCAACTAGAGGCTCACTAGGGACATGTTGTTGTCTGTTATTCACACATGTATTACGATTTCCGGTTAACACAATTATAGCACGAACAAAGACAATTACCATGAATAAGGAAATATAATAATAATGCTTTTATTATTGCCTCTAGGGCATATTTCCAACAGTCTCCCACTTGCACTAGAGTCAATAATCTAGTTACATTGTGATGAATCGAACACCCATAGAGTTCTGGTGCTGATCATGTTTTGCCTTAGGGAGAGGTTTAGTCAACGGATCTGCAACATTCAGATCCGTGTGCACTTTACAAATCTCTATGTCTCCATCTTGAACATTTTCACGAATGGAGTTGAAGCAACGCTTGATGTGCCTGGTCTTCTTGTGAAACCTGGGCTCCTTTGCAAGTGCAATAGCTCCAGTGTTGTCACAGAAGAGCTTGATTGGCCCCGACGCATTGGGTATGACTCCGAGGTCGGTGATGAACTCCTTCACCCAAATTGCTTCATGTGCTGCCTCCGAGGCTGCCATGTACTCCGCTTCACATGTAGATCCCGCCACGACGCTTTGCTTGCAACTGCACCAGCTTACTGCCCCACCATTCAAAATATACACGTATCCGGTTTGTGACTTAGAGTCATCCAGATCTGTGTCGAAGCTAGCGTCGACGTAACCTTTTACGACGAGCTCTTCGTCACCTCCATAAACGAGAAACATTTCCTTAGTCCTTTTCAGGTACTTCAGGATATTCTTGACCGCTGTCCAGTGTTCCTTGCCGGGATTACTTTGGTACCTACCTACCAAACTTACGGCAAGGTTTACATCAGGTCTGGTACACAGCATGGCATACATAATAGAACCTATGGCTGAGGCATAGGGGATGACGCTCATCTCTTATATATCTTCTGCCGTGGTCGGACATTGAGCTGAGCTCAATTTCACACCTTGTAACACAGGTAAGAACCCTTTCTTAGATTGATCCATATTGAATTTCTTCAATATCTTATCAAGGTATGTGCTTTGTGAAAGACCTATGAGGCGTCTCGATCTATCTCTATAGATCTTGATGCCTAATATATAAGCAGCTTCTCCAAGGTCCTTCATTGAAAAACTCTTATTCAAATAGGCCTTAATGCTGTCCAAGAGTTCTATATCATTTCCCATCAAAAGTATGTCGTCTACATATAATATGAGAAATGCTACAGAGCTCCCACTCACTTTCTTGTAAACACAGGCTTCTCCATAAGTCTGTGTAAACCCAAACGCTTTGATCATCTCATCAAAGCGAATGTTCCAACTCCGAGATGCTTGCACCAGCCCATAAATCGAGCGTTGGAGCTTGCATACCTTGTCAGCATTCTTAGGATCGACAAAACCTTCCGGCTGCATCATATACAATTCTTCCTTAAGGAAACCATTAAGGAATGCCGTTTTGACGTCCATTTGCCATATCTCATAATCATAGTATGCGGCAATTGCTAACATGATTCGGACGGACTTCAGCTTCGCTACCGGTGAGAAAGTCTCATCGTAGTCAACCCCTTGAACTTGTCGATAACCCTTAGCGACAAGCCGAGCTTTATAGATGGTCACATTACCATCCGCGTCTGTCTTCTTCTTAAAGATCCATTTATTTTCTATGGCTCGCCGTTCAACGGGCAAGTCAGTCAAAGTCCATACTTTGTTTTCATACATGGATCCTATCTCGGATTTCATGGCTTCCAGCCATTTGTCGAAATCCGGGCCCGCCATTGCTTCCTCATAGTTCGAAGGTTCACCGTTGTCTAACAACATGATTTCCAAGACAGGGTTGCCGTACCACTCTGGTGCGGAACGTGTCCTTGTGGACCTTCGAATTTCAGTAGGAGCTTGATCAGAAGTATCTTGATCATAATCATTAATTTCCTCTCTATTCGGTGCAGGCACCTCAGGAACGATTTCTTGAGTTTCGCCATTTTCCGGTTCAAGAGTTAACACTTCATCAAGTTCTACTTTCCTCCCACTTACTTCCTTCGAGAGAAACTCTTTCTCTAGAAAGGATCCATTCTTGGCAACAAAGATCTTGCCTTCGGATCTAAGGTAGAAGGTATACCCAACAGTTTCTTTTGGGTATCCTATGAAGACGCATTTTTCCGATTTGGGTTCGAGCTTTTCAGGTTGAAGTTTCTTCACATAAGCATCGCATCCCCAAACTTTTAGAAACGACAGCTTAGGTTTCTTCCCAAACCATAATTCATACGGTGTCGTCTCAACGGATTTCGACGGAGCCCTATTTAAAGTGAATGCGGCAGTCTCTAAAGCATAGCCCCAAAAAGATAACGGTAAATCGGTAAGAGACATCATAGATCGCACCATATCTAATAGAGTGCGATTACGACGTTCGGACACACCATTACGCTGAGGTGTTCCAGGCGGCGTGAGTTGTGAAACTATTCCACATTTTCTTAAGTGTGTGCCAAATTCGTGACTCAAGTATTCTCCTCCACGATCTGATCGTAGAAACTTGATCTTTCTATCACGTTGATTCTCAACCTCATTCTGAAATTCCTTGAATTTTTCAAAGGTCTCAGACTTGTGTTTCATTAAGTAGATATACCCATATCTACTCAAGTCATCAGTGAGGGTGAGAACATAACGATAGCCACCGCGAGCCTCAACACTCATTGGACCACACACATCGGTATGTATGATTTCCAATAAGTTGGTTGCTCGCTCCATTGTTCCTGAGAACGGAGTCTTGGTCATTTTACCCATGAGGCATGGTTCGCACGTGTCAAATGATTCATAATCAAGAGACTCTAAAAGTCCATCTGCATGGAGCTTCTTCATGCGTTTGACACCTATGTGACCAAGGCGGCAGTGCCACAAATATGTGGGACTATTGTTATCAACTTTAACTCTTTTGGTACTCACACTATGAATATGTGTATCATCACGTACGAGATTCATCAAGAATAAACCATTAACCATCGGAGCATGACCATAAAACATATCTCTCATATAAATAGAACAACCATTATTCTCGGATTTAAATGAGTAGCCATCTCGAATTAAGCGAGATCCGGATACAATGTTCATGCTCAAACTTGGTACTAAATAACAATTATTAAGGTTTAAAACTAATCCCGTAGGTAAATGTAGAGGCAGCGTGCCGACGGCGATCACATCGACCTTGGAACCATTCCCGACGCGCATCGTCACCTCGTCCTTCGCCAGTCTCCGTTTATTCCGCAGCTCCTGCTTTGAGTTACAAATGTGAGCAACTGCACCGGTATCAAATACCCAAGAGCTACTACGAGTACTGGTAAGGTACACATCAATTACATGTATATCACATATACCTTTGGTTTTGCCGGCCTTCTTGTCCGCTAAGTATTTGGGGCAGTTCCGCTTCCAGTGACCACTTCCCTTGCAATAAAAGCACTCAGTTTCGGGCTTGGGTCCATTCTTTGGCTTCTTCCCGGCAACTTGCTTACCGGGCGCGGCAACTTCCTTGCCGTCCTTCTTGAAGTTCTTTTTACCCTTGCTCCTCTTGAACTTAGTGGTTTTATTCACCATCAACACTTGATGCTCTTTCTTGATTTCTACCTCTGCTGATTTCAGCATAGCATACACCTCAGGAATGGTCTTTACCATCCCCTGCATATTGTAGTTCATCACAAAGCTCTTGTAGCTAGGTGGAAGCGACTGGAGGATTCTGTCAATGACCACTTCTTCCGGAAGATTAACTTCCAGTTGAGTCAAGCGGTTGTGCAACCCAGACATTCTGAGTATGTGCTCACTGACAAAGCTATTTTCCTCCATCTTACAGCTAAAGAATTTGTTGGAGATCTCATATCTCTCGACCGGGGCATGAGCTTGGAAAACCATTTTCAGCTCTTCGAACATCTCATATGCTCCATGTCTCTCAAAACGCTTTTGGAGCCCTGGCTCTAAGCTGTAAAGCATGCCACACTGAACGAGGGAGTAATCATCGCATCGCGACTGCCAAGCGTTCATAACGTCTTGTTGTGCAGGGAGAACAAGTGCGTCACCCAGCGGTGCTCGTAGGACATAATCTTTCTTGGCAGCTATGAGGATGATCCTCAGGTTCCGGACCCAGTCCGTATAGTTGCTACCATCGTCTTTCAGCTTGGTTTTCTCTAGGAACGCGTTGAAGTTGAGGACTACGTTGGCCATTTGATCTACAAGACATATTGTAAATATTTAGACTAAGTTCATGATAATAAAGTTCATTTAATCAAATTATTTAATGAACTCCCACTTAGATAAACATCCCTCTTCCAGTCATCTAAGTATTACATGATCCGAGTCAACTAGGCCGTGTCCGATCATCACGTGAGACGGACTAGTCAACATCGGTGAACATCTTCATGTTGATCGTATCTTCTATGCGACTCATGCTCGACCTTTCGGTCTTCTGTGTTCCGAGGCCATGTCTGTACATGCTAGGCTCGTCAAGTCAACCTAAGTGTTTTGCGTGTGTAAATCTGTCTTACACCCGTTGTATGTGAACGTTAGAATCTATCACACCCGATCATCACGTGGTGCTTCGAAACAACGAACTGTCGCAACGGTGCACAGTTAGGGTGAACACTTTCTTGAAATTATTATGAGGGATCATCTTATTTACTACCGTCGTTCTAAGTAAACAAGATGCAAAACATGATGAACATCACATGCAATCAAATAATAAACGTGACATGATATGGCCATTATCACACAGCTCCTTCGATCTCCATCTTGGGGCTCCATGATCATCTTGTCACCGGCTTGACACCATGATCTTCATCATCATGATCTTCATCATCGTGTCTCCATGAAGTTGCTCGCCAACTATTACTTCTACTACTATGGCTAACATGTTTAGCAATAAAGTAAAGTAATTTACATGGCGATTCTCAATGACACGCAGGTCATACAAAAATAAAGACAACTCCTATGGCTCCTGCCGGTTGTCATACTCATCGACATGCAAGTCGTGATTCCTATTACAATAGCATGAACATCTCATACATCACATATAGATCATTCATCATTCATCACAACTTTGGCCATATCATATCACAAAGCACTTGCTGCAAAAACAAGTTAGACGTCCTCTAATTGTTGTTGCAAGTTTTACGTGGCTGAATTAGGGTTCTAGCAAGAACGTTTTCTTACCTACGTTAAAACCACCACAACGTGATTTGTCAACTTCTATTTACCCTTCATAAGGACCCTTTTCATCGAATCCGCTCCAACTAAAGTAGGAGAGACAGACACCCGCCAGCCACCTTATGCAACTAGTGCATGTTCGTCGGTGGAACCGGTCTCACGTAAGCGTACGTGTAAGGTTGGTCCGGGCCGCTTCATCCCACAATACCGTTGAAGCAAGATAAGACTAGTAGCGGCAAGAAGAGTTGACAACATCTACGCCCACAACAAATTGTGTTCTACTCGCGCAAGAAGAACTACGCATAGACCTAGCTCATGATGCCACTGTTGGGGAACGTTGCAGAAAATTAAAATTTTTCCTACGGTTTCACCAAGATCCATCTAGGAGTTCATCAAGCAACGAGTATTTAGATTAGATAGCATCTACATACCACTTTGTAGATCGCAACGGAAGCGTTCGAGTGAACGTGGATGAGGTAGTCGTACTTGCCGTGATCCAATTCACCGATGACCTAGTGCCGAACGGACGGCACCTCCGCGTTCAACACACGTACGGAAAGCGTGACGTCTCCTCCTTCTTGATCCAGCAAGGCAAAGGAGAGGTTGGGGATGAAGGCTCCAGCAGCAGCACGACAGCGTGGTGATGGTGGAACTGCAGTACTCCGGCAGGGCTTCGCCGTGCTCAATGGAGGAGGAGGAGGTGTTGGAGAGGGAGAGGGAGGCGCCAGGGCAATCGGTGATCAGCCCCCTCTCTCCCCCCCCTTTATATAACCCCCAAGGGGGGGCGCCTGCCCTAGGAGATGAGATCTCCTAGGGGGGGCGGCGGCCAGGGAAGGGGGCTTGCCCCCCAAGCAAGGGGGGCGCCCCCTTTAGGGTTTCCCTCCCCCCAAACCCTAGGCGCATGGGCCCATGGGGGGGGAGGCGCACCAGCCCCTTATGGGCTGGTTCCCTCCCTTATACAGCCCATGGGGCCCTCCGGGATAGGTGGCCCCACCCGGTGGACCCCCCGGGACCCTCCGGTGGTCCCGGTACAATACCGATAACCCCGAAACTTGTCCCGATGTCCGTATGATGACTTTCCATATATAAATCTTTACCTCCGGACCATTCCGAAACTCCTCGTGACGTCCGGGATCTTATCCGGGACTCCGAACAACATTCGGGTTACTGCACATACATATCCCTACAACCCTAGCGTCACCGAACCTTAAGTGTGTAGACCCTACGGGTTCGGGAGACATGCAGACATGACCGAGACGGCTCTCGGGCAATAACCAACAGCGGGATCTGGATACCCATGTTGGCTCCCACATGCTCCACGATGATCTCATCGGACGAACCACGATGTCAAGGATTCAATTAATCCCGTATACGATTCCCTTTGTCAATCGGTATTTTACTTGCCCGAGATTCGATCGTCGGTATACCAATACCTCGTTCAATCTCGTTACCGGCAAGTCACTTTTCTCGTTCCGTAATGCATGATCCCGTGATCAAACACTTTGGTCACATTGAGCTCATTGTGATGATGCATTACCGAGAGGGCCCGGTGATACCTCTCCGTCAAGCGGAGTGACAAATCCCAGTCTCGATCCATGTCAACCCAACAGACACTTTCAGAGATACCCGTAGCATACCTTTATAGTCACCCAGTTACGTTGTGACGTTTGGCACACCCAAAGCACTCCTACGGTATCCGGGAGTTACATGATCTCATGGTCTAAGGAAAGGATACTTGACATTGGAAAACTCTAGCAAACGAACTATGCGATCTTATGCTATGTTTAGGATTGGGTCTTGTCCATCACATCATTCTCCTAATGATGTGATCCCGTTATCGATGACATCCAATGTCCATAGTCAGGAAACCATGACTATCTGTCGATCAACGAGCTAGTCAACTAGAGGCTCACTAGGGACATGTTGTTGTCTGTTATTCACACATGTATTACGATTTCCGGTTAACACAATTATAGCACGAACAAAGACAATTATCATGAATAAGGAAATATAATAATAATGCTTTTATTATTGCCTCTAGGGCATATTTCCAACACAACTTGCGTCCTTTCAACAAGCATAAGCTTGAATTTCGGTCCAAGCAATGTGCTTTCCTCGGATACAGCACTCTTCACAAGGGCTATAAGTGTCTAGATATCTCCTCTGGTCGTGTTTATGTTTCACGTGATGTTATCTTCGATGAGCAAGTTTTTCCCTTCGCCAGTCTTCATGCTAATGCTGGTGCACAACTTCGACAAGAATTACTTCTTCTCCCCTCTCATCTCCTACCATCTCCTCTTTTTGCTCAAGGGGGAGCAGATCTTGCTGATGATAATATGTCTTTGTCTCATACTCATGACCCGGCTGAAAGTGTGCAGGAAACAGGGCAGCCGAACCTTGAGGATTCTGGTGACAATTCCTATGATTTTATGCAAGAATCTGATAACATGCATGCAGCCACAGAAGATCCTCAGGTGGTCTCGGGATCGGCGGCTGCAGGCGGATCAGCCGCGGGATCTGCGCCTGGTGCGGTGCCAGGCGAATATGCGCTGGGATATGCGTCCGCGAGCGGGAGGCCAGGCGGGTGCCCCGATTCGCCGCGTGGGCCAGGCGCATCCGCGCCGGGATCTGTGTCCACGGGCGGGAGGCCAGGCGGGCGCCCCGATCTGCCGCGTGGGCCAGGCGACTCCACACCGGGTTCCGCGTCTGCAGGTGGGGGGCCAGGCGGGCGCCCCGAGCCAGCTGCGCGCCTCACTACGTCGCGGTCCCCTTGCGGGCCGACCAAGAGCGGGCCTCGTGCGCCCCACGAGGCGGGGCGTCTCCCCTCCAATTCGGATCTGCCAGGTGGCAGTTCACCATCGGCTACCGCACCGGATCCCTCTGGCCCCCTCCAGGCAGAGGATTCGGGATTTTCTGCATCTGCGACGTCTGCACCCGACTCTGCTGTTTCAGCTACGCAAGATCGCCTCCAGCTACAGCGTGCTCGACCAGCTCCACCTCCTCCTGCTCGGTCCCACACTCGGTCCCAAAGTGGCATTGTGACACCCAAGGTATATAAAGATGGTTGTGTTCGATGGGGTTCTTTTTGTGCCACAGGTGAACCGAAGAGTTTGCATGATGCCCTTGGTGATCCTAAGTGGAAGCAGGCCATGGATGAAGAATTTTCAGCCCTAGTAGCAAACAAGACATGGCACTTGGTCCCACCGGTCAGAGGAAGAAACGTGATAGACTGCAAATGGGTGTACAAGGTGAAACGCAAGTCTGATGGCACGATTGACAGGTACAAGGCACGTCTTGTCGCCAAAGGTTTTAAGCAAAGGTATGGAATTGATTATGAGGATACCTTTAGTCCTGTGGTAAAAGCTGCAACTATCCGCTTGGTTCTTTCCGTTGCAATATCCAAAAATTGGTGCATACGACAACTAGACGTAAAGAACGCGTTCTTGCATGGTGTTCTGGAAGAAGAGGTGTTTATGAGGCAGCCTCCTGGGTATGAAAGCTCTTCTTTGCCACGACACGTTTGCAAGCTTGACAAAGCGATCTATGGTCTAAAACAAGCTCCCAGAGCGTGGTATTATCGTTTGTACTCCAAGTTACAATCTCTTGGCTTTGCTGCTTCCAAAGGAGATACCTCGTTGTTTTTCTATCATCGGCATGGAGTCACTATCTTTATGCTTATTTATGTTGATGATATTATAGTCACCAGTTCTTCCTCTCGAGCAGTTGAAGCCCTTCTTCAGGATCTTCGCATGGATTTTGCGCTCAAGGATTTGGGCACTCTTCATTTTTTCCTTGGCATTGAGGTAAAACATGTGGACCGTGGTATTCTTTTATCTCAGGAAAAATATGTGCGAGATATCCTTGAGCGAGTGGGCATGACAGACTGTAAACCCTCTCCCACTCCGTTGTCGACGTCAGAAAAGTTGTCTCTTCATGAGGGAGAGGCGCTTGGAGCTGAAGACTCCACCAGGTATAGGAGTGTTGTAGGAGCTTTGCAGTACTTGACGTTAACCAGGCCAGATATATGCTTTTCAGTCAACAAGGTTTGTCAGTTTTTGCATGCACCTACTAGTACTCATTGGACAGCAGTTAAAAGGATACTCCGTTATCTCCAAGCAACCAAGAATCATGGTCTTAAACTTGTTAAATCAGACTCTACATTAGTCAGTGCTTTTTCAGATGCAGACTGGGGGGGTTGTCCTGATGATCGGCGATCCACTGGAGGTTTTGCGGTGTTCTTTGGAGGAAATCTGATTTCTTGGAGTGCACGCAAGCAAGCTACTGTGTCTCGGTCAAGCACAGAAGCTGAGTATAAGGCTCTAGCAAATGCCACTGCTGAAATTATTTGGGTGCAGAATTTGCTAACAGAATTGGGCATTCGTCATTCACCTGCAGCTTCTCTTTGGTGTGACAACCTTGGAGCTACTTATCTCTCTGCCAATCCTGTTTTTCATGCGAGGACAAAGCACATTGAGATTGATTATCACTTTGTCCGTGAAAGAGTTGCCAACAAGCTTCTAAACATTTGTTTTGTGCCTACTGGTGATCAAGTGGCAGATGGCTTCACCAAGCCCTTAACAGTGCGGCAGCTGGAAGCCTTTAGGCGCAATCTCAACTTAGATAGTTGTGACTGAGGGGGAGTGTTAAACATGTTGTATATTGCATGTGTTGTATATTGTTAGGATAGGTCAGGTGTTGAGATAAGATCCTGTAGTTAGTTTAAGAGATCAATCTCCACCTAACCTAAACCCTAACCTCCTGTATCTTGTGCGCCGCCCCTGGTGGCTATATAACACGCAACATGCGCCCCTGCCAAAGCATGCGCTTCATACACCAAGTTTTACAGTCACTTGTTGAAATCTCTAGAAAGACAATTATTTAGGAACGGAGGGAGTAATTAGCTTTCTCAATCACAAATATGCCATTTAAATATTCCGGCCACGCACTTGAGTCTGCGGGACAGCCACAAGGGCCTCGGTCAAAAGTACATCAGCTGTACGCGGCTGGATAAGAGGCACCCGAAGCTTCCTTTGTTTCAAATTCACTGGTAGAGATGAGATAAGCATGGGCTGCACGTCGCTCCCTCCATTACCCTAGCGCCTGCCTATATAAAGGCCAGCAATCTTCACGCAGAAGAGGGGGGCAGGGGATCGTGAGATCGCATCCCGGGACATTGAGCGAGGAGAAGACGCGCCTGTAGCGGCAGCGTCGACGAAGATGGCAGCCCCGCGGCCATTCAGATGATGAGAAACGACGGCCGCCGAGATGGCGCAAGCCTGGCCGGCACGTAGGCTGTGGCAACCGCGACCCTCTGACGGTCTGACCCCAAGCAGGAGCAAGCATCGATGATGATGGCCAGACAGGAGGAGGTGTCTGCAGCTGGAGGCATCATCAGTTGGCTAGCACGCCCTCATCTCTCTCTTGTTCCCAGAGTATGTGTTTTTTTTTTCAATTGTTTTATCAGGTTTCGCCGGAGGAGGCACGGCCAGAGAGGGACGCACGGCCAGAGAGGGGAGGCGAACCCATGCAGCCATCCATCCATCACACGCAGCACCCCATCCATCCATAACTCACGCACCCGAGGCCGTACGGCGGCAGCCAGCCCGTGGTGGCAGCGCCAAGGAGGTGAAGACGCGCCCACGGCAGAAGCGTCCTCGAGATACGCTCGCCGGGTAACCCTGTTCCGCGGCTGTGCGTGCCCTGAGGATGGAGAGACACCCAGGAGGAGACGCGCCCCTGCGGCAGCGTCGATGAGAGTTGGCATCTTGCTGGATGAGATGTACAGGTGCTGCGGCAGCGCCGAGGCCGATCAGATCAGATGAGGAGAAGCGGCGGCGCCAGGAATGACGACTCGGAAACTGCCCAATCTAGGCCGGTGCGTCGGCAGTGGCCACGACGCCCTCATCACCCTCTTCCTCCTAGTACATGTGTTTTCTTTGTCATTGTTTTTTCAGGGTTCAGGGAGGGGCGGAGCTCACGTACGCAGGACGCAGCAGCGGGAAGGCGGTACGCACGAAGAGAAGACGCGCCCGATGGCGGCAGCTTCGACATGCAGATGAGCGATGCGCATTGAGGGATTGAAGGGCAACCACGACGCAGCACGTGCGGCAAGGAGATCACGGAGGCCAAAGGAGTGATGCGCTCGCCGCTATGGTGGCAACACACGTCAAGACGCGGGGCCGTGGCCATCGCGGGCGCCCTCGCACACACACACACGTACCCTTGCCTATCCGGCCGGTGGCTGCGCCGGTGACAAGGAGGACGGGCAGCAAGCAGAACGCGCTGGTGGCGACCGACCTGCGGATGAGCGTGTTCAAAATACAACATGGAGTATCATCTCTCAGGTTAACTAACAATAAATATATTCATCCCTCTTGTGTATCAGGCCAAGAAACACATACACGTACAATGGTCCAGGAGCAGCACCTGGGCATGGAGGTTTGCAGCAGCTCCTCCTGCGTGCCTCGTCTGGGTAGCAGGCAGGAACCCAAGGAGGCACCCTCGGGAGGACTTGAAGATGGTGGCATACATCCATCCATCAGGCCTCGCACCAGGAGGCACCCGGAGGGATCCAGAAGGAACGCCCCAGAAATTGTGGCAGCGATGGCAAGCTGAGGAGGAAGAGATGCCGGCCACGGCGGCGGTCTACCCACGGCAGGCGCCCGAGGAGATGAACAAACGGGAGAAGACCAAGCCTCGCTGACTAATTATATTTCTTACTATATGCCTTTCATCTATCAGATGCTACACAAGAAGAACAGCTGGAAGGCGGAGGAGTTCGGCACGCACAAACATCAGCAGAGAAGACAAGGCGGAGACGCGCCCCTGGTGGCAGCGACGAGGAGATCGGAGGGCGCGCCGGAGATGGAGCCACCCGGTGGCCGTGGAGGACAATGACATGAAGGTCGACGGCACCAAGGTCTCCATCACCCCTCGCGTCCACTTCGTTACAGCGGCGCTGTAGAAGACGACATGGAGCGACGCCACACCGCCGCCCACCGTTGATGTCGTCGAGTTGGCGCCATGGAGGTCGACGGCACCGAGGTCGCCAACGCCGTTTACGTCCACTTCATCAAAGATGGTGCCGCGGAAGACGACGACATGGAACACGCCACGATGCCGCCTACCTTTGATGTCGTCAAGCCGGCGCCATGGAGGATGGCGACACGGAGCTCGACATCGTGCAGCCCGTCGTCTACCTTGTTACACCGAAGAGATGCCGTTCGAGATGGAGACCTATGATTCGCCGTCACGCCCTTTGCCTACTTCATCGATACATAGAGGACGAAGCAGCAGAGCCTGCCTGGACGCCGCCCGCCGACGACTTCGTCAAGCAGGCGTCGACAACGACACCGACACGGAGCTCGACATCATGCAGCCCATCGTCTACTTCGTCACACAGGGATGCCGTTCAAGATGGCAACCCAGAGCCCGCCATCACACACCATTCATTAACTTCATCAAGTAGGCGTCATGAAAGGTGACGACACGAAGCTCAATATCACGCAGACCGAAACTCGCCTTTCCCTTCACGGCGTACAGGTCCTTGGTGGAACCAATGTCCGCAAGGACGGGTCTAAGACCGGTTCTTCCTTCACGAGGCACGCGTCCCCGACGAACAGGTCAATGGCGTACAGATCCTTCATCGAGCTGGAATTCGCAACGGCGCTGTCCAATGCCGGTCCCTCCTACGAGAGGTGCACCCACTGTGGCGGACAGAGCAGCGACGTACAGGTCCACGGCGTCGCCAGCGTACAGGTCACCCCTGGCGTAGCACCAGCCCAGCGTGAGGTGGCCTCTACAACGCTACCATTCCATGGCCTCGTGAGGCGGCCCCCTTTGTCTTGGCGGATCGCCGAATACTCGGCGTCTAGCCGAGATGAGGTGCCAACCACCCCGGCCACGCCAATGTGAGCGCACGTTAGTTTTTACACTGACGCCGGTCTCCCCAAACCGTTACACCCGCAACGCGTAGCCCCTTGAACACCCCGATGAAGCAACAGGTCGTCAAGAAGTCTAAGCCGAGCGCGACCCATGCTACCCCAACACCAACTACTCCAACGCCGCCAAGACCGACGAGGTACGACGGCGAGGGCAGGCGCGGCCACCGCTAAGGCCACGCTACATACGGCGCGTGTACCGACGAGGATACGGGCTCTGCCGCTGCCCACACACACATCACCATCATCATGCATGGAGGACGCGAAGCGAAGACGACGAAGACGACCACACGGCTTAATCGGAGGTATCCCGCGGAGCAACCCACGGGTGTAATTAACCGGGAGCCTTCCGAGGCCCCGGGAACCAGGAGACCGCAATCGCCACAGTCAAGCAGGCCGCGCAAGTAGGCCACGGAGCGCATATGTAAAGGGATCTTGTAATTTTGTTTCTCCAATGAGAGATTAATAAAATGCATGTTTCCCTTTGTTTATTTGTGTACTTAGTACACTGGCACGCCCGCAATTTTTTTATTTCCCCTGACGCGTAGAGAGATAGTAACACGATAACCATCGTTGTTTGTTATTATTTTTCGTGTAAATAGAGTTAACACCAGGTTTACACGGAAACTACTCTGTCTTTTCATCTCTGTCAAGCAGCCAAGGCCTGGTCGGCATCCCGCCGCCGCTGTCACGAGCTCGAGCTTGAGCTCCCGGCCGAAGAGCATGCCCTGCCTTTTCTTTCTTTGAGGGAAAGCCTTCATGATGCAATTTATCCCAAAGTTTTTTTTTATTTTGATTAAAGAAGGGCTATCCCCCTCCGATTTTCATTGATGAAAACCATAGCATTCAAACGGACAGACTACCATACGCAAACCAGAAAATACATTCCGAAATGACGAAGCTTTTTTTAGGGGACCGAAATGATGAAGCTAGGGGCGGTCACTATCCCAAAACATAGAATTATTTGAATCAAATGCAAATCAAGCTAAATTATGCGCCGCACAGTTGGCCTCCCAGAGACATTGTTCCAGGGAAATCCCGCCAACCCGATATGCAGTCTGGAAGCAATCTGCCGAGATTGCCGTGTATGGGCTCCAAATCTGAATAATCCAATTACAAGCTTGAGTAAGTTCCAATGAATCAGTTTCGATAATCACTGGACCACAGCCAAGCTCTTCTTTCATTTTCAAGCCTTTCTGCAAAGCAATTGCCTCAACTGTTGTGGCGTTTTCTGATGCAGAGGCCGGGGAATCCCCCTTTTCGAGAAAAAAAAAAACTGTTGTGGCGTCCAAAAGGTTTTGGAGTGTCCAGCAAGTGCAAGCTATAACCTCTCCTTTGTCATTATGTATAACAGCCTCAGCACCTCCCTTGTGCATTCGCAAAAAAAGAAGCATCAATGTTCACTTTGTAGTATTCACCAAAAAAAAGGTTCACTTTGTATGTGTTTTTCGGAGGTTTGCTCCACGTAATCTAATGATGTTCAGCCTCCCTCTTCGCACCACCGTAGTTCATTACTAAAGCTTGAATAGCAAACGCTGTACGGGCCGGTGGAGTGACTTGTACACCTTTAAGAATTTCCCCATGCTATGATGTCACCAAATCTACCAAACTCAGACTAGGATTGATCCCTCCAGCCCAATGTGACCTAGAACCGGGGACTTGTTACTCTGGCGACGCAGGAGCTTTTCCATGATGGTGGAACCAGACCTATCAACACATGGAACTGAAGAGCACGCTCTGCTTGTTGGCCAAGTAATGTCCCTGGATGCGGCAGAAGGCGTCCCGGGTCGGTGCGGTGTCTGAGCCCGCCTGGTGGGACTGCCCGGACGCACGCTCCCCTTCTGGACAGCCCGGACATATATGAATGGTATGAAGGGTCCGGTTGAATCATATTTTTCTCTCTCTCCTGTTCGATCACTGGTCGGGCACGTTCCGTGGGAGTATGAGAAAGAGTTTGAGGCGTCTGGCTTGTAGATGCTCTAAGGCACGAGAATCTGAAAGGAAATACTCTAACGCACTGTCAAGTCGGGGGGGGGGGGGGGTGTGGAGGGACGGGGCTTGCCTGCTCCCTCAGCGTGCTCCCATCCATGCTCCCGTCCGCCTTTTTCTAATCCAACGGTCACGTTATTCTCCTCCAGCCCGTCCGTATTTTCTCCTCACCTAGCGCCCATCGAGCCGCCGGCCCGATCTCCTCCCACCACCACCCCTCTCTCTCCCGGCCGGTCCTCCGTTGCCGCTGAACCGTAGCCTTGCACCGGGAAGCCCTGCCGCCCCCGCCGCCGGAGGGATCACTGTCCGCCCCCGCCTGGAACGCCGGTGAGCAGTGGTGCTGCACGGGGTGCTTTGGTATAGGTGACACGATCCATGTTGAGCTCGGTGCAGCCTCCAATAACATGCACGGCGGTCGTAGTCAGATCGGACATCGACGCTGGGACCGCCGGTGCCCCTATCTATGTCAGCCACGCTACTACGTTGTCGTGGTCGCCGACGCGTACTCCGTCCTCGTGCACTTCAGGTTCGGCCATGTTCGCTTCACCAAGGACGCCGCTTGGTTGACCGTCGAGCGGTAGAACTGCGTCGAACGTGGTTCAGGTTGCCGCGGTGCAGCTTCCAGCATCCACGCACGGAACAGTGACGCCCCTAGCTGTGCTAGCCATGGCGCTCTGGCTG
Organism: Aegilops umbellulata; assembly: GCA_032464435.1. Taxonomy (NCBI): domain Eukaryota; kingdom Viridiplantae; phylum Streptophyta; class Magnoliopsida; order Poales; family Poaceae; genus Aegilops; species Aegilops umbellulata. The sequence goes on along the minus strand of CP136059.1, from coordinate 476,982,413 downwards.
TGCACAACGCGGTTGCCAGTGCGGACGTTGTCTTCCTGACGCATCAGCTAGAGTCATCTTGGGCATCAATCCGAGAAGCGGCGGTGCCGGCCACACCGCTGTGCACGTCGAGGGCCAATGCCTACACAGGAAGGAGGAAATACAGTAGTACTAGTTGTTTTACTGCTGGGACCGACGGAAATACGGAAAGTTTCTGTGTATTCTTTTGACCGGAAAAATATATTAAGGAGAAGAATTGTAGCGGCCGTTGGATATAAAATGGGCAGCCGGGAGCACCGATGGGAGCACGCCGGTGGGAGCAGGCAAGCCCCGTCCGGTGTGGAGGGCTTTCCGTTCTTCTTTGGTCGAGTATATCTTTTTTCGTTTTTCGAGATCGAGGATTCTGCACTGCATTGCACGCACGGGTGAGGGTATATAATAACCAGCTGACCAGGGTTGACCCCTGCGATAGCAAAACAGAGTCAAGATTCGGATCAAAGTTACGCGATTTTCCCTGTAATATTCACCCTCTTGTGGTTAGATAGACAGACTTGAATAACAGGCTGAATAGGCGTAGATTACTACAGTATGTCGTTGTCTGCCACCAACCCAACCGTGCAGGTACAGGCCAAGTGCAGGAGCGCGGGAGGAGGCCAAGTGCTCTGCTGTGCTCGCTGACGGACGGTCGTCGGTTCGCCCATGTCTGCGACGGACGGCGTGGATTAATCAATCAATTCAGCGGTCGGGTCTATATCACAAGGGCATCTCCAACTCCGAATCGTAAATTATAGATGCGGAAGACCGCCATCCAAATATATCATGCTTATGTCCGTCAGTAAATTTAAATTCAAATCTGTTGATCCACGCAATGCTCCGGATCATATCCGCGCCGGATTGCATTCCCAATCACAACCAAAAATGTGCAAATACGCTTAGTTTTTACATGCCCGAATCCAAAAAAATATCAGTCTATGTATTTTTGCCCTGCCTGACCGGCAATCCCAACGAGCTGCTCCCGATCAAGGAGGTGTCGTGGTCGCCCCGTAGGCAGCCTCCACGTCCGTGACTCATCCGCCTCCGCCACGTCCTCATCGTCCGCCACCGCCAACTCATCTTTCTGCCGCTGCAACATCTGGTAGCGAACGGATTGCATGGTCATTGTAGCGTCAGCATCCAAAGAGCCGATATTTAAGGTCAACATCTTGTTGTCCTCCGCATTGGCAGCGATCTTCACCCTCTTTTCCTCATGTGGTCCTCCTCTCTTCGACCTTGATCTTCCTGTCCGTCGCCTCCATCAACTGTTTGATGAATCTCTCCGTCTTCCTCTCCTCCTTGATGTCCGAGCGCCTCATGCATGCCTCCTCCTTCTTCGTCAAGATGTCCCCGAACCACTCCGTCAGCTTGGCCGCCACACATTCTCGCTTTGCCTTCTTCTCCTTCCGGTAGGGTCACCGGTTTCTTCTATGTTGGCTTGGGCGGCGGTCATGGCATTGAAAAGGTTCCACTTCGGTTGCCCATTCAATTTCAACCAACAATGCATGACGGTGAATGACTTATTCTCCAACTTCTTGTACACCACACAACCACGAGTAGACTACAAAGTGAAATAATATCGACAGTGCATATCCGTCTAGGAGCAACAAAACAACACATGCCCGGCTAGTGATCAACAAAACTAAATCATACCCGGCTAGTGATCAACTTGCTCGGTGATTTGTGCACCGCTAGACCACCGTGCGATGAGATGCTTCAAGTGCCCGCAATACTTGGACAGTGCCTCTTGGATGGTGTACCATCAATGGTTGAGGGATTTCCACTCACTGTTGCGGATGATCGCGTCGGAGTAGGGCGCAAAATATGTGTGTTCATGGAATGAATGTTCCTCCAAAAGGTTGTGCCCTTTTGCTCCGTGCCATGGAGAGGATCAAGGCTGGCCAACCATGCATTGCACAACAGCTCGTCCTCGCGCATGTTGAAGCTTTCTTCTCTACCTTTCTTCTTCGGATCGTCGGTTGTATCATCCGGATAATCATCATCGCCGTCCGCCTCCTCCCCCTCCGGATGCTTCTCTCCGGTGGCCCAATGTTGTTGTTGTTGTGTGACATCGCCGGTCTAGGTGTAGGACTTCTGCGTGGCCGTCTGGGTGTAGAGCTGCTGTTGTTGGTAGTTGTCGGATTGAGTGAGATCTAAGGCTTCCACCTTCACGTCCTCATAGCCTCCTCCTCCTCCCTCGCATCCATCGTGGATGATGTTGAGCATCTCCCTATCTGCATCATACGCCGGCTCCCCAGCTCTGGGAATTACAGCAAATAGCGTGCGTGCACCCATCTTCTCCCCAGCCGCAGACCGCGCCCGGACGAGCTGCCACAAGGAATAGTCGGAGAAGAGCGGCCCGTGTTAACATTGACGTTGTAAGGCACCATACCGGCGGGGGTTCCGAGCTGCTTGGTGGCGTAGTGGTATGGAGGCTTATAAGGCTCCGGCCACGATGCTATCTGTAGTGTCAGCGAGCCCAACAGGCGGCGTCCGCCATGGCCGTGCCGACCGCCTCGTCCGCCATGACCTTCATGCCCATCGCCACCACTAGGCCCACCGGCGGCCAACCGCTTCTTGAGATTGTCCTCCTTTGCAGTCTTCTCTTTGACGCGACGATTTTGCCGCGTCGCCAAGTTGATCTTCCGGGCGAGCGTGATGCTCGGATCATCGGGCACCTCCGCCAGCTCCATTTCTGATAGGTCCTCCGACGATTCCATGCGTGGGAGAGGGTGAAAGAAAAGAGCGGGAATTGGTTGGAGAGCGGCGGGGAATGGAAGAAGAGAGTGGAGGATTTTGGCTGATTGAAACAATATGGGTGCTACAAAAGCACGAGCTCCGTCTTCCTTTTTGGTGGTCCAGGGGGCGGAGAGCGGCGGGGAACGAAGAAGAGAGTGGAGGATTTTGCCGCGGAAAGCACGAGCTCCATCTTCCTTTTTGGTGGTCCAGGGGCGGAGAGTGGCGGAGAATGGAAGAAGAGAGTGGACGATTTTGACGCGGAAACAATGCGGGATGCTACAAAAGCACGAGCTCCATCTTCCTTTTTGCTGGTCCAGAGGGCGAAGAGCAACGTTTCGCTTGTCCGGACTCGCGTAAAGCTCCCCACATTTTATCTCCAGTCTGCGGGAGAAATCACGTCTAGACCGCTCCACGGACCGATACATGACCGCTTTAAATGGCTTCCGCTGTCCGGATAGCATGATTCGAGCGTATAAAAAAGGTTTATGAGTCAGAGTTAGAAATACCCTAAGCAGGGCGAGGCATGTCTCAACCTCGTTCGTCGCTGCCCCGGACCCTTTATATATCGTTGCCATGCATGCCGCCCGTCCCTCGTTTCCGTGTATTTCACATGTTTAAGAGTGGTTAGGAGAGGGAATCAATGTGGTAACTTCGACGGCTCCAATTTCTCATGCCGGCAACTTGGCAATTAACGTACGTTGACGACGCCATGCGTGGCTAAATTTCGTGTTTTGACCCTTTTTCCAAACCTATTCGAGATCTGACCTTAGTTTAAAATTTTTTCGAGATCTGACCCTAGTTTGAAAAGATTTCGAGATCTGACCCTTTTGCTACCGTCAGGGACCATGGCGGTAGGGTATAACAGCCTATCGCCAGAGCCCCTGGCTGTAGGGTTGCATGCCCTACCGCCAAAAACCTCCTAAGTACTGAACACAGTGCGTGCTTGTGCCTACCGCCAAGGTGCTTGGCGGTAGGGATGAAAACGGCGCGGAAACGGACAGAACTGGGTGCTACCATATTTGTTTTCATATTTTTTTGCAGAAGCGGAAACGAATACGGAAACCCGGGAAACGAATATGGAAACAGATAATACCGGAAACAAACACGGAGCGAATATAGAGCGGACACGGAAACAAAACTATGTGTTGGCCGGAACTTAAAGCCCCCTTAAATCATGGAGAAATACAGACAAAAAACAAACAAATCAATGGAATTGTTAACTTGGCTACAAAATAATATGGTTGTGTTGGTAACATAGGGTAGTATTGTACTAGTACATGACAATTCCGTATAGGGTCTAGCTGAGTATGTGCATGGTAGTAAAAGTTGGAACTCAAATGATACATTTTACTCATTCTACTGTGTCATTGCGTGTTGTTTGGTAGTTGGGCTACAAAGCAGCCATGAGCCTATAGTAGAAATGGAAATTCCATATTAAGGGAACGGAAAGTTCCGTTTCCACATGTATTCCATCGGAAAACACCATTCCGTTTTTGTTTCCGTTTCCGCATAAAACATTCCATTTCCATTTTTGTTTTGCAAATTTTCATTTCCATTTTCATATTTCCTCTCCGTTTTCATTTTTCCTCCGGAAAAGCGGAAACTTTCCACTCCATTTTCATCCCTACTTGGCGGTAGGGTTGTGCAGGCTACCGCTAGAGACTTTGACGGTAGCGATGTTTCCTACCGCTAAAACCTTTGACGGTAGGGTCTAACTGTTGGGGAACGTTGCAGAAAATTAAAATTTTCCTACGGTTTCACCAAGATCCATCTATGAGTTCATCTAAGCAACGAGTCATGGGAGAGAGATTGCATCTACATACCACTTGCAGATTGCGTGCGGAAGCGTTCAAGGGGATGGTGATGACGTAGTCGTACTCGTCGTGATTCGAATCACCGATGACCAAGTGCTGAACGGACAGCACCTCCGCGTTCAACACACGTACGGGACGATCGACGTCTCCTCCTTCTTGATCCAGCAAGGGAAGGAGAGGTTGAGGAAGAAGACTCCAACGGCAGCACGACGGCGTGGTGAGGTTGGTGCAACAGAACTCCGACAGGGCTTCGCCAAGCGCGTACGGAGGAGGAGAGGTGTTGGGGAGGGGAGGGGCTGCGCCTTCAGTTGTGTATGCAGCCCTCCCCTCACCCCTCTATTTATAGGGGAAGGGGCAAGGGGGGCCGGCCCCCTCTAGATGGATCTAGAGGGGGGGGCGGCGGCCAAGGGGGAGGGGGCTTGCCCCCCAAGCAAGGGGGGCGCCCCCTTTAGGGTTCCCCAAACCCTAGGGCGCATGGGCCCTTGGGGGGAGGCGCACCAGCCCACTTTGGGCTGGTTCCCTTCCCCTTTACAGCCCACGAGCCTTTCCGGGAGAGGTGGCCCCTCCCGGTGTGCCCCTCCCGGTTCCCTTCCCATATATAAATCTTTACCTCCGGACCATTCCGGAACTCCTCGTGACGTTCGGGATCTCATCCGGGACTCCGAATAACCTTCGGTAATGACATACAAGTCTTCCTAATAACCCTAGCGTCACCGAACCTTAAGTGTGTAGACCCTACGGGTTCGGGAGACATGCAGACATGACCGAGACGACTCTCGGGCAATAACCAACAGCGGGATCTGGATACCCATGTTGGTTCCCACATGTTCCTCGATGATGTCATCGGATGAACCATGATGTCGAGGGTTCAAGCAACCCCGTAAACTATTCCCTTTGTCAATCGGTAGGTTACTTGCCCGAGACTCGATCGTCGGTATCCCAATACCTCGTTTAGTCCCGTTACCGGCAAGTCACTTTACTCGTACCGTAATGCATGATCCCGTGGCCAAACACTTGGTCACTTTGAGCTCATTATGATGATGCATTACCGAGTGGGCCCGGTGATACCTCTCCGTCATACGGAGTGACAAATCCCAGTCTTGATCCGTGTCAACCCAACAGATACTTTCGGAGATACCTGTAGTGCACCTTTATAGTCACCCAGTTACGTTGTGACGTTTGGTACACCCAAAGCAGTCCTACAGTATCCGGGAGTTACACGATCTCATGGTCTAAGGAAAAGATACTCGACATTGGAAAGCTCTAGCAAAACGAACTACACGATCTTGTGCTATGCTTAGGTTTGGGTCTTGTCCATCACATCATTCTCCTAATGATGTGATCTCGTTATCAATGACATCCCCATGTCCATAGTCAGGAAACCATGACTATCTATTGATTAACGAGCTAGTCAACTAGAGGCTTACTAGGGACATATTGGTGTCTAGTATTCACACATGTATTACGATTTCCAGATAACACAATTATAGCATGAATAAAGACAATTACCATGAACAAGGAAATATAATAATAACACTTTTATTATTGCCTCTAGGGCATATTTCCAACAGTCTCCCACTTGCACTAGAGTCAATAATCTAGTTACATTGTGATGAATCGAACACCCATAGAGTTCTGGTGCTGATCATGTTTTGCCCTAGGGAGAGGTTTAGTCAACGGATCTGCGACATTTAGATCCGTGTGCACTTTACAAATTTCTATGTCTCCATCTTGAACATTTTCACGGATGGAGTTGAAGCGACGCTTGATGTGCCTGGTCTTCTTGTGAAACCTGGGCTCCTTGGCAAGTGCAATAGCTCCAGTGTTGTCACAGAAGAGTTTGATCGGCCCCGACGCATTGGGTAATACTCCTAGGTCGGTGATGAACTCCTTCACCCAAATTGCCTCATGCGCTGCTTCCGAGGCTGCCATGTATTCCGCTTCACATGTAGATCCCGCCACGACGCTCTGCTTGCAGCTGCACCAGCTCACTGCTCCACCATTCAACATATACACGTATCCGGTTTGTGACTTAGAGTCATCCAGATCTGTGTTGAAGCTAGCATCGACGTAACCCTTTACGACGAGCTCTTCGTCACCTCCATAAACGAGAAACATTTCCTTAGTCCTTTTCAGGTACTTAAGGATATTCTTGACCGCTGTCCAGTGTTCCTTGCCGGGGTTACTTTGGTACCTACCTACCAAACTTACGGCAAGGTTTACATCAGGTCTGGTACACAGCATGGCATACATAATGGATCCTATGGCTGAAGCATAGGGGATGACGCTCATCTCTTGTTTATCCTTTGCCGTGGTCGGGCATTGAGCCGAGCTCAATTTCACACCTTGCAATACAGGCAAGAACCCTTTCTTGGACTGATCCATTTTGAACTTCTTCAAAATCTTATCAAGGTATGTGCTTTGCGAAAGACCTATGAGGCGTCTTGATCTATCTCTATAGATTTTGATGCCTAATATATAAGCAGCTTCTCCAAGGTCCTTCATTGAAAAACACTTGTTCAAATAGGCCTTTATGCTTTCCAAGAATTCTATATCATTTCCCATCAATAGTATGTCATCCACATATAATATGAGAAATGCTACGGAGCTCCCACTCACTTTCTTGTAAACGCAGGCTTCTCCATAAGTCTGCATAAACCCAAACGCTTTGATCATCTCATCAAAGCGAATGTTCCAACTCCGAGATGCTTGCACCAGCCCATAAATGGATCGCTGGAGCTTGCACACCTTGTTAGCATTCTTGGGATCGACAAAACCCTCCGGCTGCATCATATACAGTTCTTCCTTAAGATAGCCGTTAAGGAATGCCGTTTTGACGTCCATTTGCCATATCTCATAATCATAGTATGCGGCAATTGCTAACATGATTCGGACGGACTTCAGCTTCGCCACGGGAGAGAAAGTCTCATCGTAGTCAATCCCTTGAACTTGCCGATAACCCTTAGCGACAAGTCGAGCTTTATAGATGGTGACATTACCATCCGTGTCCGTCTTCTTCTTGAAGATCCATTTATTTCCTATCGCTCGCCGATCATCGGGCAAGTCTGTCAAAGTCCATACTTTGTTTTCATACATGGATCCTATCTCGGATTTCATGGCTTCTAACCATTTGTTGGAATCCGGGCCCGCCATCGCTTCTTCATAGTTCGAAGGTTCACCGTTGTCCAACAACATGATTTCCAGGACAGGGTTGCCGTACCACTCTGGTGCGGAACGTGTCCTTGTGGACCTACGAAGTTCAGTGGGAGCTTGGTCCGAAGTATCTTGATCATTATCATTAACCTCCTCTCTAATTGGAGCAGGCACCACAGGAACATTTTCCTGCGCTGCGCTATTCTCCGTTTCAAGAGGCAGTACTTCATCAAGCTCCACTTTCCTCCCACTTACTTCTTTCGAGAGAAACTCTTTCTCCAGAAAGGTTCCGTTCTTGGCAACAAAGATCTTGCCCTAGGGTCTCAAGTAGAAGGTATACCCTATGGTTTCCTTAGGGTATCCTATGAAGACGCATTTTTCCGATTTGGGTTCGAGCTTTTCAGGTTGAAGTTTCTTGACATAAGCCTCGCATCCCCAAACTTTTAGAAACGACAGCTTAGGTTTCTTTCCAAACCATAATTCATACGGTGTCGTCTCAACGGATTTAGACGGAGCCCTATTTAAAGTGAATGCGGCTGTCTCTAGAGCATATCCCCAAAATGATAGCGGTAAATCGGTAAGAGACATCATAGATCGCACCATATCCAATAAAGTGCGATTACGACGTTTGGACACACCATTACGCTGAGGTGTTCCAGGCGGCGTGAGTTGTGAAACTATTCCACATTTTCTTAAGTGTGTGCCAAATTCGTGACTTAAGTACTCTCCTCCACGATCTGATCGTAGAAACTTGATTCTTCTGTCACGTTGATTCTCAACCTCACTCTGAAACTCCTTGAACTTTTCAAAGGTCTCAGACTTGTGTTTCATTAAGTAGACATAGCCATATCTACTCAAATCATCAGTGAGTGTGAGAACATAACGATACCCTCCGCGAGCCTCAACGCTCATTGGACCGCAGACATCAGTATGTATAACTTCCAATAAGTTGGTTGCTCGCTCCATTGTTCCGGAGAACGGAGTCTTGGTCATTTTGCCCATAAGGCATGGCTCGCATGTGTCAAACGATTCATAATCGAGAGACTCCAAAAGTCCATCAGCATGGAGCTTCTTCATGCGCTTGACACCAATGTGACCAAGGCGGCAGTGCCACAAGTATGTGGGACTATCGTTATCAACTTTACACCTTTTGGCATTCACACTATGAATATGTGTATTATCACGCACGAGATTCATTAAGAATAAACCATTAACCACCGGAGCATGACCATAAAACATATCACTCATATAAATAGAACAACCATTATTCTCGGATTTAAATGAGTAGCCATCTCGTATTAAACGAGATCCAGATACAATGTTCATGCTCAAACTTGGCACTAAATAACAATTATTGAGGTTTAAAACTAATCCCGTGGGTAAATGTAGAGGTAGCGTGCCGACGGCGATCACATCGACCTTGGAACCATTCCCGACGCGCATCGTCACCTCGTCCTTCGCCAGTCTTCTCTTATTCCGCAGCTCCTGCTGTGAGTTACAAATATGAGCAACAGCACCGGTATCAAATACCCAGGAGCTACTACGAGCACTGGTAAGGTACACATCAATTACATGTATATCACATATACCTTTAATGTTGCCGGCCTTCTTATCCGCTAAGTACTTGGGGCAATTCCGTTTCCAGTGACCATTTCCCTTGCAATAAAAGCACTCAGTTTCAGGTTTGGGTCCATTCTTTGACTTCTTCCTGGCAACTGATTTACCAGGCGCGGCAACCTCCTTGCCGTCTTTCTTGAAGTTCTTCTTACCCTTGCCTTTCTTGAACTTAGTGGTTTTATTCACCATCAACACTTGATGTTCCTTTTTGATCTCCACCTCCGCGGATTTCAGCATTGAATACAACTCGGGAATGGTCTTTTCCATCCCCTGCATGTTGTAGTTCATCACGAAGCTTTTGTAGCTAGGTGGGAGCGACTGAAGGATTCTGTCAATGACCGCCTCATCCGGAAGATTAACTTCTAGCTGAGTCAAGCGGTTGTGCAACCCAGACATCTTGAGTATGTGTTCACTGACAGAGCTATTTTCCTCCATTTTGCAGCTAAAGAACTTGTCGGAGACTTCATATCTCTCGACCCGGGCATGAGCTTGGAAAATTAATTTCAGCTCCTCGAACATCTCATATGCTCCGTGCTTCTCAAAACGTTTTTGGAGCCCCGGTTCTGTTGGGGATATTGCTATCTGGGGTAAACCGGCCTGCAGGGCCCGGGTTACCTCCGTCAATAGACCCGAGATGTTAAAGCCCAAGGAGAAATAGAAGGGCCCAAGGCCTATAATCGGTTTAAAGGTTTATGGTGTAAACCGGCCTGGGGCAAACTTGTATTGTAAGTTAGGAATAGAGAGACCGACCCGGGCACGTCTATAAGCCGGAGGTCGGGACTTTGCAGACCGACGGGCGTCACCCGTGTATATAAGGGGACGACCCGACGGCGGTTTGGGACAGAGAACAAGAACTCGAGGTTTAGGCGAAGCTTATCGCTCCCTAAGCCCTCGAAACCCGTCAATCCCATCACAACTAGACGTAGGCTTTTACCTTCATCGAAGGGGCCGAACTAGTATAAAAACCGTGTCCTTGTGTCCACTTTTAACCCCTTCAAGCTAACCCATTGCGATGGCTCCACGACTAAGTCCTCTTACTAGGACATCTGCCGTGACAAATCCACGACAGTTGGCGCCCACCGTGGGGCTATCGCAACATGGTTTTAGGTTCTTGGAGGGCCGCTTTGAAGGACTCGAGGGTTACGCTGTGGGACGGATGACCAAGAGCCGCCGCGGAAAACTCTACATCGACAGCACAGGCTGGGGCCCCGACGCCGGCTCGATCGAGTACGGGTACCGGGTCCCCTTTGGCGGCATCCATGTTTTCATCGGCAAGATCGGAGAACCAGGCCCCGAGTTAGGCGTCTGCGCCGACCTCGTCGAGACAGCTCAGTGCACGAGATCGACCCTGGCTAAACCGACCAGGAAGCACGCCTTCGTGGGAGTCATCCACGGAGGAAGCTACGAGGAAGGATCCTGACTCTGGTGATGACAAAGCAGGGAAGGGAAACAAGAATAGCAACACCAAAGGCCAGTAACATCGGCCGGCAGGTAATGGAGGCGGAGGAAAGCGTAAACCGGACGGGAGCATGGACTTGGTGGCCAGCACAAGTGCACAGGATAAAGGCCAGCGGTGTAAGGGGAAACAGCCAAGTTTCCGCGCACATCCCGGTCCTAATCCGGAGCGTTTGAACTTTTTCTTAAACCAGCCCTGTCCGAAGCACGGAACAAAGGAGGAACCAGCAGCCCATCTTTGGAAGGATTGTTATATCATGAAGGAATTCAAAAGCTCAAACACTTTCCAATATGATCACAGCTCCGGCGGTGGTTCAGGTTCCGGATCAGGATACGGTGGCGGAAATTCCGGTCCAGGGTTCCAGGGTAATCCGGGCGGACAGGACAGCCGAAATAATCAAAGTAATCAAAGTGGTTATGAACAGCAATCAGGTTATCAGAACAACCCGAAACAGTTGAGTGGTGGACAGTATCATGTCTTTACTACAAGCTTGGATAAACGAGATAGAAAGCTTCAGAGGCGGGCAGTCAGTGCTGTCGAACCGGCCACGCCTCACTATCTGCGTTGGTCGGAACAGCCTATCATATGGAGCCGAGAAGATCATCCTCCCAGGGTTTATAATCCGGGTCAGTTAGCACTGGTGGTAGCGCCTCAGGTGGGAGGTTATAAGCTCACCAAGGTGCTCATGGACGGAGGGAGCAGCATTAACATCTTGTATTATGAGACCTTCCGTCGCATGGGACTGGTGGATAAGGACCTCAAACCGACCCATACCGTGTTCCACGGGGTGGTGCCTGGCAAATCTGCGTATCCGGTCGGTAAGATAGCCCTTGAAGTGGTCTTTGGCGATAGTCACGATTCCAGATCAGAGACGCTGACGTTCGAAGTGGTTAAAATCCAAAGTCCGTACCACGCTTTGTTCGGACGGCCAGCCTATGCGAAATTTATGGCACGGCCCTGCTACGTGTATCTGCAACTTAAGATGCCGGGTTACAAGGGCACTATAACGGTTCATGGCAGCCGTCGAATCGCTTTGGAATGCGAGGAAGGAGATGCGACTTATGCAGAATCGGTTTGTGCTACGGAGGAGCTAAAGCAGTACAAAGACAGTGTTGATCCGGAGGATATGACTTCATTAAAAAAGCCAACTACGGACCACGATCCGGCCTTGAAGTTCAAGTCAGCGGCCGAAACTAAGCTTGTTGATTTCGTGCCTGGCGATTCATCCAAGCAGTTCAGCATCAGTGCAAACTTGGATCCAAAATAGGAAAGCGCGCTCATCGAGTTCATCCGTGAGAATCGGGACATCTTTGCATGGAAGCCGTCTGACATGCCTGGTGTACCGAGGCAACTCGCTGAGCACACCCTTAATGTGGATCCTAAGTATAAGCCGGTAAAGCAGTTCTTACGGTGGTTTAACGAAGAAAGACGTAAAGCGATTGGTGAGGAAGTGGCCAGGCTCCTGGCGGCTGGTTTTATTATTGAGGTTTTTCATCCGGAATGGCTTGCTAATCCGGTGCTGGTTCTTAAGAAAAACGGCACCTGGCACATGTGTGTGGATTACACAGACTTGAATAAAGCTTGTCCAGCGGATCCTTTTGCTCTCCCCCGGATTGATCATATCATTGATGCTACGGCAGGTTGCGAGCGTTTAAGTTTTTTGGATGCCTATTCGGGTTATCATCAGATCAAGATGGCAGTTAAGGACCAGGAGAAGACAGCATTCATTACTCCCTTTGGAGCCTTCTGCTATGTGTCTATGCCCTTCGGGCTTAAGAGTGCACAGGCTACTTATCAACGATGTGTGCAAAATTGCCTCCACGAGCAGATTGGTCGTAATGTGCACGCTTATGTGGATGATATCGTGGTCAAGTCACGAAAGAAGGAGACCCTGGTTGACGATTTGAAGGAGACTTTCGATAACTTGAGAGTGTACCAAATGATGCTCAACCCAGCTAAATGTGTTTTTGGTGTACCTGCGGGCAAGTTGTTGGGATTTTTAGTGTCCCATAGAGGAATTGAGGCCAATCCGGAAAAGATCACAGCCATCACCTCCCTGGCCAAACCGAAATGCATCAATGATGTTCAGCGCATGGCCGGGCGGATTGCAGCGTTAAGCCGGTTTATGAGTCGCCTTGGTGAAAAGGCGATCCCCTTGTATCAAATGCTCAAGAAGAAGGATCAATTTGTCTGGAGTCCGGAGGCTGATAAAGCGTTTGAGGACTTGAAGCGACAGCTAGTCAATCCGCCAGTGTTGGCAGCCCCTGTAGATAAAGAGCCACTCCTGTTATATGTTGCAGCGAATGCCAGAGCGGTCAGTGTGGCGATGGTGGTAGAACGAAAGGAGGCTGGAAAGGAACATCCGGTTCAACGACCGGTTTACTATATCAGTGAAGTACTTATCGAGTCCAAACAAAGGTATCCGCATTGGCAGAAGCTGGTATACGGTGTTTTTATGGCAAGCCGGAAGCTGAGGCAATATTTTCAAGGACACCCCATCACGGTGGTCAGTTCTGCTCCTTTGGGTGACATTATACAGAACCGGGAGGCGACCGGTCGGATTGCCAAGTGGGCTATCGAGCTCGGGCCGCACGATTTAAGATACGTACCCCGGACGGCCATAAAGTCACAAGCACTGGTCGATTTCATAAACGATTGGACAGAGTTACAAGCGCCTGAGGAGAAGCCAGATAACACCTATTGGACCATTCATTTTGACGGGTCAAGACAATTGGAAGGCTTGGGGGCTGGAGTCGTTTTAACTTCCCCACAAGGTGATAAGTTTTGTTATGTCCTCCGTTTAATGTTCCCCTGTACAAATAATGCAGCTGAGTATGAAGCTTTGCTGCACGGTCTTCGGATGGCTAAAGAGATGAGTCTGAGCAGAGTTAGGTGCTTTGGTGATTCGGATCTGGAGGCTCAGCAGGTATCTGGCACCTGGGATTCTAAGGACCCGCTCATGGCTGCATAACGACGTGAAGTAGATATGGTAGCCGGGCATTTCAAAGGCTATCAAGTGGACCATGTGGACCGTAGAAAGAATGAGGCAGCGGACGCTTTAAGCCGCTTGGGCTCTCAGCGCAAACCGGTCCCACCCAATGTTTTCTTGGATGTATTGTATCACCCATCAGTGCAGCTACCCGGTGAGCTGGAGTTGGCTGTTCCTGATCCGGAGGCTCAATTAGTGGCGGCTCTTCACGTCACCCCGGATTGGACGCTTCCGTATCTGGCATATATGAACCGGGGTGAGTTGCCAGAAGACGAAAGCTTGGCTCGTCAGATAGTACGGCGGTCCAAGTCTATGACCATCTTCAAAGGAGAGCTACATCATCGCAGCGTATCAGGAGCGCTGCAACGGTGCGTATCCCCTGAGGAGGGGTGCGAGATATTACGAGAAATACATGAAGGGGATTGCGGCCACCACGCCGGTTCAAAATCATTGGTGGCTAAAGCGTTCCGCCACGGTTTCTACTGGTTAACTGCTCATGCTGATGCAGAAGACCTGGTCAGGTTATGTGATGGGTGCCAGAAATTTTCCAGACGAGCACACATACCGGCTCAAGAATTGAGGATGATTCCAATCACTTGGCCGTTTGCGACTTGGGGGCTCGATATGGTTGGGCCTTTTAAGCGTTCCAAAGATAAGAAGACCCACCTACTGGTGGCGGTTGACAAATTTACAAAGTGGGTGGAGGCAGAACCTGTCAGTAAGTGTGATGCTGCCACGGCGGTTCAGTTTATAAAGAAGGTGATCTTCCGGTTTGGCTTTCCACACAGCATCATCACAGATAATGGTACCAATCTATCCAAGGGGGCCATGAAAGAGTTCTGTGCACGGGAGCATATACGGCTTGATGTTTCTTCGGTAGCGCACCCACAATCTAATGGTCAGGCAGAACGAGCGAACCAAGAGATCTTGAGAGGTATCAAACCCCGGCTTCTGGTCCCTCTGCAAAGGACGCCGGGTTGTTGGGTGGAGGAGCTACCGTCTGTATTATGGAGCATCAACACCACGCCTAACAGATCCACGGGGTTTACGCCGTTTTTTATGGTTTATGGAGCAGAGGCGGTTCTCCCAAGTGATATACGACATGACTCACCTCGCGTGGCAGCATATGTTGAAGCGGAGAATGAGCAGGCACGGCAGAACGCTCTTGACTTGTTGGATGAGGAGCGTGACTTGGCAGCTGCCCGTTCAGCGATTTACCAGCAAGATCTTCGCCGTTACCACAGCCGTCGGGTTAGGACCAGAACCTTTCAGGAGGGGGATTTGGTGCTTCGGCTCATCCAGGATCAGTCTGATCAGCATAAATTATCCCCGCCTTGGGAGGGACCTTTTGTGGTCAGCAAGAATCTGAATAATGGGTCATATTACCTGATTGATATTCGAGAGCGCAAGGATTCACGCACATCAGAGGAGGAGACCAGCAGGCCGTGGAACATAGCTCGTCTTCGACCTTATTATACATGAGCCTTGGGCTCTGTTTATGTACATATCATGACCATGTATATATTATGATCAATACAATAAACCGGAGCCTCAAGTAAAGCGGGGTCTCTGCTGTTCTTCACATCATGTGTGTTTACCCCTGGAGGTCGCTTCACAGAAGATCAAATTATAAATTCCGGTTTAAAAAGCCGGTTCAAGGGAAGATGTCTCCTACAAGGCTGTGAAGCTCTTAATATCCGGTTCAATATCCCGGTTCAAACATGGGGCTTCCTGTTCAAACATAGGTCGTATTCGAACCAAAGAGAACATAGCTATTCAAAGATGGGGCTTCCTGTTCAAACATAGGTCGTATTCGAACCAAAGAGAACATAGCTATTCAAACATGGGGCTTCCTGTTCAAACATAGGTCGTATTCGAACCAAAGAGAACATAGCTATTCAAACACGGGGCTTCCTGTTCAAACATAGGTCGTATTCGAACCAAAGAGAACATAGCTATCCCTATAAAGTCAGTTGGGGACCTAGTCGGCCTGAACCGTAGCTACACCTCCGGGGGGCTTGGTCATGTCTTGACGACGGTAATGCCTTCTGGTTGGCACATTTGCCACTGAATCAGTTGGGGACCTAATCGACTTGAACCGTAGATTACGCCTTATGGGAACTCGGTCATGTCTTGATGATGGTAATGCCTTCTGGTCGGCTTTTTAGCCAATGAATCATTTGGGGGCTTGGTCGTGTCCGAACCAACGCAATGCCACTTGATCGGCCCTTGGCCATTGAGTCACTTGGGGGCTTGGTTGACGAACCAATGCAATGCCATTTGACCGGCATATTTGCCACGATTCAGTTAGGAACCTAGTCGACCTAAACCGTAGCTACACCTCTTGGGGGCTCGGTTTTGTCTTGACGATGGTCACGCCTTCTGAACGGTTCATAGTAACCACTATTTGCATGCGTTTTACTATCGCGTTGCCTTTTCATGTTTGGTTTTTGTTTTCTGCCTTTATTGTGGTATTTTTTGTTCTTCGGAACGTCAAGTGTTTTTAAACCGATTCAGCTGACATAGCCTGGTCCATTTTTTAACCCAGAGGCAAGTTGCCCGGTTTGGCAAAGGCGCAGCACGGTTCATAGGGTCGGAAGATCTTGTGTACTCAGTAAAGACAGGAAACAAAGTTAGAAAACGTCATTGGAAAGAGCATCAGTACCCGTGCGCGAAGGCACATTCAAATGCAGAGGTATTAAACTATCTTATTACAAGGCAACGTAGTGCCTGAATATATTGTTCGTTGACGGATTAAAACGTCACCAAATAAGGTGAACCGGAACGTTGATTACGCCTGTTCGCCGCCTCGGTTCGAAGGCTGGGGATCGTCTTGCGTCGCTTCAGCTCTATCTTGGTTACCCATTGGCTGGAAATCAGCAGTGGTCCAGTCGATTCCCATTAGCGCTTGAAAGACGGCTTCTTCGTGAATCAGCAAAGACGGTTCAATGTCAGGGGCGTAAGTATGCTTACGGATTGGAGGAATAAGGTTTCCCGCTTCAGGGACCGGGGCAGCTACTCGTTTGTTCTGGTTGTCGTATTGGGCTTGGTAACGTGACAGATCTGCTTCCTCAGCCAATTGACAAGCTAGGGGGCGCACCGCCCGGTTTATCGCCCTCAAATCGTCTTCACCAAAGTCTGAACCGTCTTCCTTCAAACTGGGGTATCCTTGGGCCGCTTCGACAGGATCGAAATCTGGTACCCACGCTTTGGCCCGGATCAAGGCAGTAATGGCTCCAGTTCGAGCAGCTGATCTTTTCAACTCTTCAATCCGGGCTGGAAGCATGGACAGCCTCTTTAACGTGTCTTGAATCAGAGACGGCGCAGGGTTGTTATGCGATGCAGTGGTGATAGCTCTTTGTGCTCCGGTGTACAACTGTTCAATCAGAGTATAAGCAGCTTTGAGTTTCATCCGCACATCAGAACCCAAGTGTCCAATACGTGAGCCTGCAGTGTTTTAAGATGGATTACAAACCGGACATAGGATACAAGGTACAAATTGGAAGAAGGGCGTCGAAAAGTTTACCAAAGACGGCAGAGGTCATGGAGTGTATTTGTCGCTTCACGGTGGATAATTCATCGACCACCGGTTTAAGAGCAGCTTCGGCATTTTCAGCCCTCTTCGTCAAAAGAGCTCTCTCAGTAGCCCGGTCAGCTTGTTCTTTTTTGCGGCTTTCTTTCAGCTGTTCCATAACGGTTAAGGCGTTGGCCAATTCATCCTTCGCTTTTTCAGTTTCAGCCTGTTGGGTTTTTAAGATTTCCTGAAGGTCCGAGACTTGATTCGCTTTGATCTTCAGATCCCCCTGCAGCAGGTCGTCAACAGTGTTCAGAAAATATTGCACGGTTTGGAAGTATCAACCACACAAGCAAGTTATGTGCTCGATACTTGGGGGCTAATGCATACTTGATTTTAACGCAAGTTTTCCATTGCAAAAAGTCCCAAGATTAATACAAGTGTTTAAACTTGGCACTTGGGGGCTAATGGTTATCTGATGATGTTTTCTGGTTATGACCTATGTTGAAGCCTTGGGTTTTCTAAACCGGACCTTAATTGTCAAGGCAGCCTGATCCGGTTTACCATCTCGGTTTGGAAATATTGATAAGCTAAGTTGCAATGGAATGAAGCACAAGGGAGTTACCTCAAGTTTCTCCTTCATCATCTTGATCATGCCAGCTTCATAATCCCGACTGGTGTACAGTCGGTTCAGGTACCCAGAATAAAGATCCGGGGCGCTTAAAGAGGCGTACGTAGAGGAGTCAAGGTCCCATTTGCCCTTTATGGCCGAGATTTCGTCCTTGGCAGTATGCTTGGCCAAAGTAGCAGTGTTCCCCGGTTCAGAGCGGCCAATGCCGGTAATCACAACATCGTCATCCTTGGAGTCGCTGCTCTGCAGTGGCCCTGTCGGTTTATCAACAGTTGCGGAAGGGGGGAAGGACTCCTCAACCCGAACAGGACTGGCAGGCGGATCAGTACGGCTGGCAGATTTGGTAGGCCTGTCTTCAGCACAGGTGTCATCTTGCGGAGATAGATAATTCTGAGTATCCTCACGACCCAGAGCGTCTGCACCAAGAGTTTTGTCCGGTTCAGGAGCGGCAGTTCCTTCAGCCGGGTTATCCAGACGAGCCTTCTTGCTCGGTCTAGGTTTGGCCCTGAAAAAAAAAACCCAAAGATTGAAAAAACGGTATAAGATGGATTAAGAGACCCATACAGAGATATGTTGTGATCGGTCCAGCTTACCCAATAACTGTCTTCAACGGTGGCAGTTGAGTGGCTGAAGATTCACCGGAAGAGGAATGGGAAGTGACCTGATAATAGGAGTCAGATGGATTTAGAGGCTGACGAGTTAAACCTGCTTTAGGAGGAAAGCTAGCGCATAAATCGGAGACCTCTGAGCGGCGTTTCCGAACCGGGCTGTTCGGTAAACCGGCGGAGGTAACTACCTGGCCGCTATGCCGGGTGGTGCGTCGGGCTTCATGTTGCTGGGTCTTCACAAGAAATTTGGGATCCAAGTAAGCAAGAGGGTGAGAAAATTTAATTTTCCGGTTTGCTTGGCGAGGTTTTTTTCAAAGGCAAAGGAACGGCATCAGAAGAAAGAATAGTTACCTCTGGGCCTTCAGCATTGCTCGCTTCAGCGTCGTCCTGACAAATATCATCATCAATAAGACATACAAAAAGTAAGCCAACTGAATCGAGGTCTACCCCAAGGTCCGGATTACCCACATCATCCTCCTCTAAATCGGGGGTAGAGGAAGCAGTGTTCCTTTTCTTTGTAGCGGGCTTCTTCACCCTTGTCTTGGGTCTGATTATCTTTTCGGTTGGCTCCTGAAACTTCTTGCTCCAAAACGGATCATCTCCCTATTTCGGAAAGGACTGGAAGTTAACAATATATATATGGAGATCAAAAATTCTATAAACAGAGAGGAGTTACTTACAGCAGGTGGTTTGTTTGTGGCGCAAAATGGAAGCAGGCCGGCTCGAGCGCAAACATGTTCCGGTTCGTTCAGCATCTTTTTCACAGCTTCAGCGACTTCGTCCTCCGTCAGCTGAATGTTGCAGTGCCTCAAAGGATCATCAACCCGACCCGTGTATTGGCACATTAAACCGGAGCGGATGCTAAGGGGCAGGATGCTCCATTAAATCCAGCAACGGGCAAGATCTACCCCCGTTAAACCGTTAGCCATGAAGGCTCTGAGCTTGGACAGCTGAGGGGCATACTTACTCCTCTCTTTGGCGGTTAGCCGTGGGGGGAAGGGGTGTGTATTGCTAAGTCTCTCTGGACGGAAGCCGGGCAGTGGATTTTCTTCAGCAGGGGAAGTATCCTTGCAATAGAACCAAGTGCAATTCCATTCTTGCGGATGACTATGCAACTTGGCGTGAGGATAAGTCACCTCTTTCCTCTTTTGGATCGCCATACCACCCAGTTCCATATTAGGGCCGTCGGTAAATTCAGTACGTCGGTTCAAATGGAAAAAGTCCCGGAACAGCTCTACAGTAGGTTCCTCTTGAAAGTACGCCTCGCAAAGCACTTGGAAATGGCAGATATTCGTGACTGAGTTTGGACCAACATCTTGTGGGCGCAACCTAAAATTAGCCAGGACGTCCCGATAAAATTTTGAACCGGGTGGATTAAAACCCCGGGCCAGGTGATCCGCAAACACCACCACTTCTCCCTCCTGCGGGGTAGGAGGACATTCGTCTCCTGGAACCCTCCAATGGATGGTATTTTTGTTACTCAAGGCACCAGTCAGAACTAAGTTGTTTAGTTGGGTTTCAGTGATGCAAGAGGGAACCCAGTTGCATTCGTACACCTGTTTTGCCATGAGGAAATCTACAAGATAAAGGTATTCCGGTTTGAGAACAAGTGTGATTGTAAACCGAAGATGCTCTTATATAGAGTCAGGTTATCAACAATGATATCAACCAGCGGTTCATCAAGGGGACTAATGGATGTGTAGAACGGTTTGTTCGCTTTGCTAAGAGTTAAACCGACCAGATCTAACAGTTGTGAGTATGAAAGCAGAAACAGATCCCGTACGGATTCTTTCAAAGCAATGGATCTACAGCTAGGGCGAAAAAGAAATAAAAATATGAAGTTTGGCTCACAGCAGAACAACATAAGTTCGACAAGCAGGAAAAAGAGTGAGATCTAAGGAGATGAGTACAGATTTATGGCGACTGCTAAGAGGGACTACAAATCACGATACAGGTATCATCATCTGTTCGCAAAGCTGCTACGGGGATGAACAAGAAACAGTAACAGGATGACGAACCCTAGAACAGATTTAAAAGCGGAAGAACAGAGGCTTTACCGGGATCCAAACAGATGTGGAAAGTCGCCGCGGTGCTCTGGTCCGATCAGGTTGATGCAGCGGCCGGAGTTGAGGCAGCGGCTGACGGCGGCGGCGGAGCTCTGAGGTCTGGGTCGCGAGGAAGACGAAGAAGGGGACGAAAGGGAGGAAAGGAAGATGGCCTTCAAGTCCTATTTATAAGGCGCGGCGCGCGTGTCAGGCGCGCGAATCCAGGGGCCGGAGATTTCGGGAGCCCAGCCGTCGCCCTAATTCTTGCGGGTTAGCAAAAGGAGACGATAACTTCGCACTGACGTCATATCGGTTCACCGCAGTAAAAGGAGACGAAGAGAACAGCGGTTCAACAGTTACTGGAAGACATTTGAAAAACAGAAATTTTTTATTAAGGATTGACATGAACCTGTTCAAATCAATCTGGGGCCTAATGTTGGGGATATTGCTATCTGGGGTAAACCGGCCTGCAGGGCCCGGGTTACCTCCGTCAATAGACCCGAGATGTTAAAGCCCAAGGAGAAATAGAAGGGCCCAAGGCCTATAATCGGCTTAAAGGTTTATGGTGTAAACCGGCCTAGGGCAAACTTGTATTGTAAGTTAGGAATAGAGAGACCGACCCGGGCACGTCTATAAGCCGGAGGTCGGGACTTTGCAGACCGACGGGCGTCACCCGTGTATATAAGGGGACGACCCAACGGCGGTTTGGGACAGAGAACAAGAACTCGAGGTTTAGGCGAAGCTTATCGCTCCCTAAGCCCTCGAAACCCGTCAATCCCATCACAACTAGACGTAGGCTTTTACCTTCATCGAAGGGGCCGAACTAGTATAAAAACCGTGTCCTTGTGTCCACTTTTAACCCCTTCAAGCTAACCCGTTGCGATGGCTCCACGACTAAGTCCTCTTACTAGGACATCTGCCGTGACAAATCCACGACAGGTTCTAAGCTGTAAAGCATGCCGCACTGAACGATGGAGTAATCATCAGTGCGTGACTGATGGGCGTTCATAACGTCCTGGTTTTCTGGGAATGGTGCATCACCTAGCGGTGCATCTAGGACATAATCTTTCTTGGCTACTATGAGGATGATCCTCAAGTTCCGGACCCAGTCCGAGTAGTTGCTGCCATCATCTTTCAGCTTAGTTTTCTCTAGGAACGCGTTGAAGTTGAGGCTGACATTACCGTGGGCCATTTGATCTACAAGACATATTGTAAAGATTTAGACTAAGTTCATGATAATTAAGTTCATCTAATCAAATTAATGAATGAACTCCCACTCAGATTAGACATCCCTCTAGTCATCTAAGTGTTACATGATCCGAGTCGACTAGGCCGTGTCCGATCATCACGTGAGACGGACTAGTCATCATCGGTGAACATCTCCATGTTGATCGTATCTTCTATACGACTCATGTTCGACCTTTCGGTCTCCGTGTTCCGAGGCCATGTCTGTACATGCTAGGCTCGTCAAGTTAACCCTAAGTGTTTTGCATGTGTAAAACTGTCTTACACCCGTTGTATGTGAACGTATGGATCTATCACACCCGATCATCACGTGGTGCTTCGAAACGACGAACTTTAGCAACGGTGCACAGTTAGGGGAGAACACTTCTTGAAATTTTGTAAGGGATCATCTTATTTACTACCGTCGTTCTAAGTAAACAAGATGCATAAACATAATAAACATCACATGCAATTATATAGTAGTGACATGATATGGCCATCATCATATAGCTCCTTCGATCTCCATCTTGGGGCTCCATGATCATCTTGTCACCGGCATGACACCATGATCTCCATCATCATGATCTCCATCATCGTGTCTCCATGGAGTTGCTTGCCAACTATTACTACTACTACTATGGCTAACACGTTTAGCAATAAAGTAAAGTAATTTACATGGCGACACGCAGGTCATAAAAGAATAATGACAACTCCTATGGCTCCTGCCGGTTGTCATACTCATCGACATGCAAGTCGTGATTCCTATTACAATAACAAGATCATCTCATACATCACATGATTCATCACAACTTCTGGCCATATCACATCACAAAGCACTTGCTGCAAAAACAAGTTAGACGTCCTCTAATTGTTGTTGCAAGTTTTTACGTGGCTGTAATAGGTTGCTAGCAAGAACGTTTCTTACCTACGTTAAAACCACAACGTGAATTTGTCAATCTCTATTTACCCTTCATAAGGACCCTGTTCATCGAATCCGATCCAACTAAAGTGGGAGAGACAGACGCCCGCCAGCCACCTTATGCAACTAGTGCATGTTAGTCGGTGGAACCGGTCTCACGTAAGCGTACGTGTAAGGTTGGTCCGGGCCGCTTCATCCTACAATACCGCTGAACCAAGATAGGACTAGTAACGGCAAGAAGAATTGACAATTCGACGCCCACAACTACTTTGTGTTCTACTCGTGCAATAGAGAACTACGCATAGACCTAGCTCATGATGCCACTGTTGGGGAACGTTGCAGAAAATTAAAATTTTCCTACGGTTTCACCAAGATCCATCTATGAGTTCATCTAAGCAACGAGTCATGGGAGAGAGATTGCATCTACATACCACTTGCAGATTGCGTGCGGAAGCGTTCAAGGGGATGGTGATGACGTAGTCGTACTCGTCGTGATTCGAATCACCGATGACCAAGTGCTGAACGGACAGCACCTCCGCGTTCAACACACGTACGGGACGATCGACGTCTCCTCCTTCTTGATCCAGCAAGGGAAGGAGAGGTTGAGGAAGAAGACTCCAACGGCAGCACGACGGCGTGGTGAGGTTGGTGCAACAGAACTCCGACAGGGCTTCGCCAAGCGCGTACGGAGGAGGAGAGGTGTTGGGGAGGGGAGGGGCTGCGCCTTCAGTTGTGTATGCAGCCCTCCCCTCACCCCTCTATTTATAGGGGAATGGGCAAGGGGGGCCGGCCCCCTCTAGATGGATCTAGAGGGGGGGGCGGCGGCCAAGGGGGAGGGGGCTTGCCCCCCAAGCAAGGGGGGCGCCCCCTTTAGGGTTCCCCAAACCCTAGGGCGCATGGGCCCTTGGGGGGAGGCGCACCAGCCCACTTTGGGCTGGTTCCCTTCCCCTTTACAGCCCACGAGCCTTTCCGGGAGAGGTGGCCCCTCCCGGTGGACCCCCGAGGCCCCTCCGGTGGCCCCGGTACAATACCGATATGCCCCCGAACTATTCCGGTGTCCGTATGACAACTTCCCATATATAAATCTTTACCTCCGGATCACTCCGGAACTACTCGTGACGTCCGAGATCTCATCCGGGACTCCAAACAAGATTCGGTAATCACATCCAAGTCTTCCTAATAACCCTAGCGTCACCGAACCTTAAGTGTGTAGACCCTACGGGTTCGGGAGACATGCAGACATGACCGAGACGACTCTCGGGCAATAACCAACAGCGGGATCTGGATACCCATGTTGGTTCCCACATGTTCCTCGATGATGTCATCGGATGAACCATGATGTCGAGGGTTCAAGCAACCCCGTAAACTATTCCCTTTGTCAATCGGTAGGTTACTTGCCCGAGACTCGATCGTCGGTATCCCAATACCTCGTTTAGTCCCGTTACCGGCAAGTCACTTTACTCGTACCGTAATGCATGATCCCGTGGCCAAACACTTGGTCACTTTGAGCTCATTATGATGATGCATTACCGAGTGGGCCCGGTGATACCTCTCCGTCATACGGAGTGACAAATCCCAGTCTTGATCCGTGTCAACCCAACAGATACTTTCGGAGATACCTGTAGTGCACCTTTATAGTCACCCAGTTACATTGTGACGTTTGGTACACCCAAAGCAGTCCTACAGTATCCGGGAGTTACACGATCTCATGGTCTAAGGAAAAGATACTCGACATTGGAAAGCTCTAGCAAAACGAACTACACGATCTTGTGCTATGCTTAGGTTTGGGTCTTGTCCATCACATCATTCTCCTAATGATGTGATCTCGTTATCAATGACATCCCCATGTCCATAGTCAGGAAACCATGACTATCTATTGATTAACGAGCTAATCAACTAGAGGCTTACTAGGGACATATTGGTGTCTAGTATTCACACATGTATTACGATTTCCAGATAACACAATTATAGCATGAATAAAGACAATTACCATGAACAAGGAAATATAATAATAACACTTTTATTATTGCCTCTAGGGCATATTTCCAACACTAACAGCCTAGGGTCAGATCTCGAAAAAAATTCAAGCTAGGGTCAGATCTCGAATAGGTTTTAGAAAAGGGTCAAAACACGAAATTTAGCCGCCATGCGTGCGTGCATGCATGGTGTGGGTCGTGTCGTGGTTCTAAGTCTGACAGTAAGAATGGGGGTAAGTATGGAGAGGCAAGATCCTAGCTATGGAGTAGTTGTATGCGCAAGGAGTTTTACGAGTTCGGGCCCTTCTCTGAGGAAGTAACAGCCCTACGTCTCGGAGCCCGGAGGCAGTCGACTGGATTATGTGTGTGTGTGTGTGTTACATAGTTGCGAACCCTTGTCCTAGTGGAGGGGGGTGGCTTATATAGAGTTCGCCAGGACCCCAGCCAGCCCACGTTACAAGGAGTTTAATGTACATAAAGAGAGGGGGTTACTGGTAACGCCTGTAATAAAGGACCATGAAGGCCATAAAAGCTACTTATGAGATGACCGTTTGTAGGCAGTGCCTTTAGGTCTTCTTGTAGTCGAGTGGCTGTCTTCATGGTCGACTGCTTGTGCTTCTGGTCGAGTACGCTCGTGTCCGTCGACTGGGCTGACCAGGTCGACTGAAATGTTGATACTTCTTAGAATGTCTTTCATTGAAGGAGTCATGTCCTTGATTGGGTACCTCAGGTATGATAAGTTACCCTACCCTAGGTACGTATCCTCGTCATTAGCCCCCAAATGGGTCAGGGGTTAAGTGAGAATGGGGCCGAGCCTATGCTTCCGACTCAACCTCCATGCTTCGGTTGCATCTGTCTTTGGATAAATGGAAAGTTGCGGTGGGAACTCATTCTTCAGTTGCCTTGATCCATTCAGATGTCCGTCGAGTGGTTTCATATTACCGTCGAGTGTGTTTATGTGACGAGTCTCTAGGGAGACTTAAGGAAACGGATCTTTTCGTCTGACAAACCATCTTGTCGATCGCGGATCTTGCGGGATTTGAAAATTGGGAAGCGCTCCGGACGGAGAAAATCGCGTGAATCGGCTGGATAAGGCAAGGGCGCCTCGATCTCCGCGCCACCTTTTTCGCCACGTACCGCGCGTGCGTCCGCTGCGGGATTTGACTGGGGGGCGCAGGCCCACTGATCAGCCACTCGGGTGTGGTCTTATATAAGGTAATGATTCCGATTTTTTTTACTGTGCGCCCTTGTTTTTCTTCTCCCTTCCTCCGTAAGCCTCCGCCTCGCTCTTCGCTGCAATCTCGACACCGCCGCTCGGCCAAGACCTCGTTCGAGACGATGGGGAAGGACAAGACGGCGGCGGCGGAACGCGCGAAGAAGGCCGCGGCAAAGGGTAAGGGGAAGAAATCTGGCCGAGGCGGGTCGTCCTCGCGGGCCGCTCTGCCGTCCGGCTGGTTACAGGGGGATTGGATGCCCTCCATCCTTACTCAAGTGGATATCGACGACATGGTGGAGGGGGGACTCATTCCCTACAAGGCTGCTCGCCTCCCTGGGAAGGAGACGGAGCCGGAACCTCGCGAGGGTGAGCGCGTCCTGATAGCCACCCATGTCGACCGGGGGTTTTCCCTGCCCCCGAGTCCTTTTTTTAGGGCCTTTCTGAACTTCTTCGGAGCGCAGCTCCACCATTTCACGCCCAACTCCATAGTCTATCTTGCTGCGTTCGTGTCTCTGTGTGAGTGTTTCTTAGGCTGTCGACCTCACTGGGGCCTCTTCAAGCATATCTTCACTTGCCGATCCCAGTCGGTTAAAAGGCTCAACCCGGACGGGGAAAGGACGCAGGTGATCCAGATGTGCGGGGGCCTCGGGATCCAGACGAGGGGTAAGAGTTGTTTTCCTCCCATGACGCTCCCTGATTCCGTGCGCGGGTGGCAGTCGACTTGGTTCTACTGCAAGGACCAGCCGACCCCTGGCCACTCGACCGGCCTTCCTCCTTTTACCTTGGACCGAGTGCAGAAACCCGCTTCTTTGAAAGTGGTTCCAGAGGAGAAGGCTCAGGTGAAGGTATTAGTCAGTCGAGTGGTCGAGTTGGTTCGGGAAGGCGTGACCGGCATGGACTTGCTCGAAGTCTTCCTCCAGCGACGAATCCAACCTCTCCAGGCTCGGGATCACTCGATGTGGTTGTATTCCGGGTCCGACGACTCCACTCGGATCCACCCGGAGGCGGTCGAGGCTTCTGTACTGGAGAGCTGGCTGACCAGCATGACCGGGAATAAGGACAACCCCAGGGGTTCTAGGAGGATTGCTCCGCTTGATGGGATGATGGAGACAGACAAGGTACGTTTCACTTCTTCCGACTGAAATTTTCACTCCGTCTAGTAACTGGCTTGCGATAAGTCGACTGATCCTTGCTCTGCCCGTTGTCTTGCAGGAGATCAACGACATGTATTCGATGCCGAATGGGAACCAGGAGCAAGTATCTGAAGGAGGAGGGAGTGGAGGCGAAGGAAGTGAGGATGGAGGTGAAGTCGAGGAGTGGGAATCTGATGATGACGTAGAGGAGGAGGTCAGCGACGACTCGGGTGATGAAGATGAAGAGGTGGAGGCCGACCTTCCTCGACGCGAGAGACGCTCCAAGAACGCTCAGGATCCCGCCGTGGAGCGCAGTCAGTCGAGTGCTCCGATGGGCCAGTCATCCAAGCGCCCTCGGACCGCGTCGCCGGCCCCAACTGAGAAGGCACCCAAGCAGCCCAGAGCCATCCCGACCAAGCCACCCAAGGCCTTGCCCAAGATCAGGGTCGCCATCCCTGTCATCTCTGGGTAAGTGACTGTTTTTATCTTTCTTGAGTCGACTAGAACGGATTCTTAGTCGATTCACTTTCAAATTATTTGCTTGGAATCGTGCAACGCCGCTACTTCCGAGACTTCCATCCAGAATGTCGATGAGATGATGGAGGACGCCGTCACTTCCAACTTAGGTATAATCTTTGACACGATCCGACTGTTTAACTGCTGAGTCGATTGGATATTCATTTCTAAACTTTTGTAGCTCCGACCAACATTATTGACCTTCCGGATGATGAGGAGGAGGCGGAAGTGCCGCTCAGGCCTTTTAGGAGGAGAGGCCGGAGGGCCCCAGTCGACAAGGCTCCTCAGACCGCGTCGACTGCTGAGGCGGTGGTCCAAGGGGGTGACAACACCGCCCGGACTACTGTGACTTTTGCTGAACCACTGACGACTGCCCGGCCTTCGTCGTCGACTGCTCCCCCACTGGTCGACCCGCCCTCGTTCTTCGCCGCCTACCAGACCCCGGAGGATCAAGTGAGTGCTGCTAAGGAGGCTATACGTCAGGCGGGGCTCGTGATGGAGCAGACCAAAGCGGCTCGGGATGCCAGTCAAGCGGCCTATGACATCAGCTCGGCGTTGCAGCAGAACGTCCAGGTTAGTTGGTCTTCACTTGCGTTGTACACCCACTGGGTGCTGTTGATCTGAAATTTCTCATTGGTGGGGGCACGCTGAGTGCACCCACTGGGTGTAGTCCCCAAGGCCACGGTCGACTGCTGGCAGTCGACTGCGGTCTTTATGCTTTCAAACTTCCTCACTCGACTGATCGGATTGGGTCGAGTGGAAATCAAGGAAAACCGGTGGGGGCACGCTGAGTGCACCCAGTGGGTGTAGTCCCCGAGTCCACGGTCGACTGCTGGCAGTCGACTGCGGTCTTTATGCTTTCAAACTTCCTCACTCGACTGATCGGATTGGGTCGAGTGGAAATCAAGGAAAACCGGTGGGGGCACGCTGAGTGCACCCACTGGGTGTAGTCCCCGAGGCTACTGTCGAATGTTTTGATTCGGCTGTAGTCTTAGAAGTGTTGTGCTCTTTCTTTCAGTCACTCGGGAGTAACTTGTCTTTGATACCCTTTGTCGATTGACTCTTTGCAGAAATCTTGTGAGCTTGTTGCTCAGCTCGCTGATCTGAAGGATAAGCAGATCCAGCTCAATCTTGATTTACAGTTTGCTCAGGAAAACATGCAGAAGGCGAAGGATGAAGCAAAAGGTATGGCTGGTGAGGACTCGACGTCTATCTCTGTTCCTCTGCCCGTTCTGAACTCTGTGTCTGTTGTTGCTTTGCAGACGAACTAGAGAAGGCCCTGAAGAAGAAAGATCTTGACCTTGCGGAGGCGCAAAAGGCAGCTGCGGAGAAGTTAAAGCTCGCTGAAGAGAAACTTGCTTCGGTCAGCCATCTTGAGAACGAGAACGCTAGGCTGAAGTCTGCTCTTGACGCGGCCAATAGGGAAGCGAGTCGACTGAAGACTGACAAGAGTACTCTGAATGACAAGATCGGCCAGCTGGCGGGGAAGCACAAGGACTTGGAGGATTATCTTGGGGGTCTTGCCAAGAAGCTATACCTCATGCTTGAAGGTAACCTCCTTTGTGCGATTAATCTTGTTGTTGTCGACTCACCATTTGGTTACAGTTTTGCTCTGTTGAAACTTCTTTCAGAATTCTGTCGGAATTTTGAGGAAGAGACCAGTCGAGTGGAGACCCGCCTGGACCCTATCAATTCTCCTGTGAAGGATGAAGTGGCCATGAATGTCCTCCGGTTGGAATCCCGTATCGCTGGTGTGGTGGACTACCTGGCTCGACTGAAAGCTACTGTGTCGCGGATCGACTCCGCACTCTGGCCCAAAGAGACCCTTCAGAACGACCTTGAATCCTTGGTCACTCGACTAAGTGATGTTCTAGGTCGAGTGCGAGAATGGAAAAAGTCATCTGCTAGGTGCGGTGCTGATGTGGCTCTGTCACTGGTTCGTGTCCACTGCAAGGAGGCGCGAGAGGAGAAGCTGGCTGCTCTCCAGGTTGCCAATACCAGGAAGCATAATTTTCAGGATTTCATGGAGACCTTCATCGCTGCTGCCACTCGAATCTCAGACGGGATCGACTTGGACGAATTCGTTGCGCCATCAAGCCCTCCGCCAGAAGAGTAAAAAACTGCTGTACTTTACCTTAAATTTGCCTCGGGATGCCGAGTGGTTTATGTATTTGATAAACTCCGTCGGGCTCTCAGCTCGAGTACTTTTATCTGCGATCTAGGATCTTTTGATTTTATCCGAACAAGGCTCGACGTTGAATGTCTTCGTGACTTGATCCGCCGATCTACTATTCGTTGTTCCCTCAGAGGCTGCTATTCGTTGTTCCCTCAGAGGCTGCCTGGTTTGCATGATGCTTATCGCCGCGATGGTGTCTGTCAACATGGCTTAGGCGAGCACTGGGCTGCAGCTAAGTCCCCGAGTGGGAGTTTGCTCTCCACTCGGTAGGATTCCAATTACTTAGGCGAGTGCTTGGACTGCAGCTAAGCCCCCGAGTGGGAGGTTCGCTCTCCACTCGGTAGGATTTCAATTACTTAGGCGAGTGCTTGGACTGCAGCTAAGCCCCCGAGTGGGAGGTTTGCTCTCCACTCGGTAGGATTTCAATTACTTAGGCGAGTGCTTGGACTGCAGCTAAGCCCCCGAGTGGGAGGCTGGCTCTCCACTCGGTGGGATTTTTTCAAACTTAGGCAAGTACTTGGACTGCAGCTAAGCCCCCGAGTGGGAGGTTTGCTCTCCACTCGGTAGGATTTCAATTACTTAGGCGAGTGCTTGGACTGCAGCTAAGCCTCCGAGTGGGAGGTTTGCTCTCCACTCGGTGGGATTTCAATTACTTAGGCGAGTCCTTGGACTGCAGCTAAGCCCCCGAGTGGGAGGTTCGCTCTCCACTCGGTAGGATTTCAATTACTTAGGCGAGTGCTTGGACTGCAGCTAAGCCCCCGAGTGGGAGGTTTGCTGTCCACTCGGTAGGATTTCAATTACTTAGGCGAGTGCTTGGACTGCAGCTAAGCCTCCGAGTGGGAGGTTTGCTCTCCACTCGGTAGGATTTCAATTACTTAGGCGAGTGCTTGGACTGCAGCTAAGCCCCCGAGTGGGAGGTTTGCTCTCCACTCGGTAGGATTTCAATTACTTAGGCCAGTGCTTGGACTGCAGCTAAGCCTCCGAGTGGGAGGTTTGCTCTCCACTCGGTAGGATTTCAATTACTTAGGCGAGTGCTTGGACTGCAGCTAAGCCTCCGAGTGGGAGGTTTGCTCTCCATTCGGTAGGATTTCAATTACTTAGGCGAGTCCTTGGACTGCAGCTAAGCCTCCGAGTGGGAGGTTTGCTCTCCACTCGGTAGGATTTCAATTACTTAGGCGAGTCCTTGGACTGCAGCTAAGCCCCCGAGTGGGAGGTTTGCTCTCCACTCGGTAGGATTTCAATTACTTAGGCGAGTCCTTGGACTGCAGCTAAGCCCCCGAGTGGGAGGTTTGCTCTCCACTCGGTAGGATTTTTTCAAACTTAGGCGAGTGCTTGGACTGCAGCT
Organism: Aegilops umbellulata; assembly: GCA_032464435.1. Taxonomy (NCBI): domain Eukaryota; kingdom Viridiplantae; phylum Streptophyta; class Magnoliopsida; order Poales; family Poaceae; genus Aegilops; species Aegilops umbellulata. The sequence goes on along the minus strand of CP136059.1, from coordinate 476,951,330 downwards.
AAGCCCCCGAGTGGGAGGCTGGCTCTCCACTCGGTAGGATTTTTTCAAACTTAGGCGAGTGCTTGGACTGCAGCTAAGCCCCCGAGTGGGAGGTTTGCTCTCCACTCGGTAGGATTTTTTCAAACTTAGGCGAGTGCTTGGACTGCAGCTAAGCCCCCGAGTGGGAGGCTGGCTCTCCACTCGGTAGGATTTTCTGAAAACTTAGGCGAAGCGGATTCGCAGCTAAGTCACCCACTGGGGGAAATTTAGACAAACAGAAAAAGAAATTCTTGCTTGAAACAAAAGAACTACAGAGGTACTTTTATTATATCTCAGTCGAGTGAGTTTTTAAGTGTAAAAAGGACGGAGCAGGTCCGCGTTCCATGCTCGAGGCTCGTCGATCCGTCGATCGATGTTGTAGAGGTGATACGCTCCGTTGTGCAGGACTTTGGTGATGATGAAGGGGCCTTCCCAGGTCGGGGCAAGTTTGTGAGGTTTTTGCTGATCCACGCGGAGGACCAAATCTCCTTCCTGAAAGGCTCGACCCTTCACATTTCTGGCGTAGAACCGACGCAACTCTTGCTGGTAGATGGTCGAGCGGATTAGAGCCATCTCTCTTTCCTCCTCTAAGAGGTCGACTGCATCTTGCCGGGCCTGTTCTGCTTCTGCTTCGGAATATAACTCGACTCGAGGCGCGTTGTGGAGCAGGTCGCTCGGCAAAACCGCTTCGGCTCCATAGACCAGAAAGAATGGTGTTCTTCCAGTCGACCGGTTAGGGGTGGTCCTCAACCCCCATAGAACTGACGGAAGTTCGTCAACCCAGGCGCCTGCTGCGTGTTTGAGATCACGCATCAGTCGGGGTTTTAGTCCTTTGAGGGTGAGGCCATTCGCGCGTTCGGCCTGTCCATTCGACTGAGGATGAGCAACTGAAGCGTAGTCGACTCGAGTGCCCTGAGAGGCGCAGAAGGCTTTGAATCTGTCATTATCAAAGTTTGATCCGTTATCCGTGATGATGCTGTGCGGAACTCCATATCTGAATATCAATCCCCTGATAAAACTAATGGCAGTGCTTGCGTCGAGGTCCTTTATGGGTTTGGCTTCTATCCACTTCGTGAACTTGTCGACTGCAACCAACAAGTGGGTGAAGCCACTCCTACCAGTTCTCAGTGGTCCGATCATGTCTAGACCCCAGACAGCGAAAGGCCAGACGAGTGGAATGGTCTTCAAGGCGGAGGCGGGCTTGTGAGACATGTTGGAATAAAACTGGCACCCCTCGCACTTGTCGACTATATCCTTTGCCATTTCGTTCGCCTTTGGCCAGTAAAAACCCGCTCGGTATGCTTTGGCCACGATGGTCCGAGAGGACGCATGATGGCCACAGGTCCCCGAGTGGATATCCTCAAGAATTATCTGTCCTTCTTCAGGTGTGATGCACTTCTGACCAACTCCAGTCGCGCTTTCTCTGTATAGCTGCCCTTTGATTACTGTAAAGGCTTTGGATCGACGGACGATCTGTCGAGCCTCTTCTTCATCTTCTGGGAGCTCTTTTTTCATGATATACGCAATGTACGGCACTGTCCAATCGGGAGTGGTGACCATAACTTCCATAATCAGGTCGACCACAGCTAGAACCTCCACTTCGGTCGAGTCAGAGGCGCTTTTTGGTTGTGGAGGCTCTTCTGTGAAAGGATCTTCTTGCACTGATGGTGTGTGAATGTGCTCCAAACACACATCTTTAGGGATGGCCTCCCTTTTGGACCCTATCTTCGCCAGATCATCTGCAGCTTGATTTTTCAGTCGGGGTATATGATGGAGCTCCAACCCCTCGAATCGTTTCTCCAGCTTCCTCACTGCGCTGCAATATCCCGTCATGGATGGGCTTCGGACGTCCCACTCCTTCATCACTTGATTAACAACCAGATCTGAGTCGCCGTAGACCATGAGGCGACGGACGCCGAGTGAAATGGCCATACGTAATCCGTATAGAAGCGCCTCATACTCTGCTTCATTGTTGGAGGAATCAAAGTGAATCTGGAGGACATACTTGAGCTTATCTCCTCGGGGGGAAACCAGTACAACTCCCGCACCGGATCCGTTCAGCATCTTGGAGCCATCGAAAAACATAGTCCAGTGCTCCGAGTGAACTTGAGTCGGAAGCTCCAGCTCGGTCCACTCTGCGAGGAAATCAGCTATTGCCTGGGACTTAATAGCTTTCTTTGCCTCGAACTTGATATCAAGAGGAAGAAGTTCAATTGCCCATTTCGCCACTCGACCGGTTGCATCTCTGTTATGAAGAATCTCTGATAATGGAGCGTCGCTGACGACTGTGATAGAGTGATCAGAGAAATAATGAGCAACCTTCTTCGTGGTCATGTAAATCCCGTAAACAAGCTTCTGATAGTGGGGATATCTTTGCTTCGACGGGGTCAGAACTTCAGAGAGATAATAAACTGGGCGTTGAACTTTGAAGGTCTTTCCTTCCTCTTCCCGCTCGACCGTAAGAACGGTACTAACGACTTGTCCCGTGGCTGCTATGTAAAGCAACAATGGCTCTTTGCTGACAGGAGCAGCAAGCACCGATTGGGTGGAGAGTAGAGCTTTTAGCTCTGCAAATGCTGCATCAGCTTCTGGAGTCCATTCGAACGTGTCTGACTTCTTCATCAGTCGGTAAAGAGGCAGCGCCTTTTCACCGAGCCTGGAGATGAATCGACTTAGGGCGTCCAAGCATCCAGTAAGTTTCTGGACATCGTGCACACGCACGGGGCGTTTCATCCGGAGTATGGTGCCAACTTTTTCGGGGTTAGCGTCGATTCCTCGTTCGGAAACAAGAAAACCGAGTAACTTTCCTCCAGGGACTCCGAATGTGCACTTCGACGGATTGAGCTTGATATCATAATTCCTGAGATTGGCAAAAGTTTCAGCTAGGTCAGTCAGCAGGTCGGAACCTTTTCGTGACTTGACCACTATGTCATCCATGTATGCTTCTACATTCCGACTGATTTGAGTGATTAGGCACTTCTGAATCATTCTCATGAATGTAGCTCCGGCGTTCTTGAGACCGAAAGGCATGGTAACATAGCAGAAACACCCAAATGGGGTGATGAAGGCTGTTTTTATTTCATCGGGTCCATACAGACGGATCTGATGGTATCCAGAGTAAGCATCTAAAAAAGATAACCTCTCGCATCCTGCAGTCGAGTCGACTATTTGGTCGATGCGAGGAAGAGGAAAATGATCTTTCGGGCAGGCCCGATTGATATGCTTAAAACCGATGCACATGCGCAACGATTTGTCCTTCTTAGGGACAATTACAACATTGGCGAGCCACTCGGAGTGGTAGATCTCGCGAATGAATTCTGCTGCTAGGAGTCGGGCCACTTCTTCGCCAATGGCCTTTCTCTTCTGAACGGCGGACGGTCGGAGATGCTCCTTGACTGGTTTGACCTTTGGGTCGACTCGAAGGCGGTGCTCAGCCAGTCCCCTGGGCACACCCGGCATGTCAGCAGGCTTCCATGCAAAGATGTCCCAGTTCTCACGGAGGAACTGGACGAGCGCTTCTTCCTATTTAGAGTCGAGTGTAGTGGAGATGTTGGTTGGAGCCGCATTTGGATCGGTCGGGTGGATGTGGACTTGCTTGGTCTCACCAGTCGACTGAAATGCTGACTCCGTGGCGGGCTTCTTGGCTCGTAACAACTCACTCGGATCCGCAGTCTTCTGGTACTCTTGTATCTCTATCTTGGCCATCTGAGCATCAGCAATTTTGGCGCCTTTCTGGAAGCACTCCTCTGCCTTCTTCCGATTGCCAACGATGGTGATTACACCTTTGGGGCCAGGCATCTTCAGCTTGAGGTATACGTAGCATGGTCGAGCCATGAAATGAGCGTAGGCTGGCCTCCCAAGAATGGCGTGGTACGCACTCTGAAAATCCACGACCTCAAAGGTTAACTTTTCTTTCCGGAAATTCTTCGAGTCACCAAAGACGACGTCGAGAGTGATTTGACCGAGTGACTCAGCTTTCTTCCCAGGAATGACTCCGTGGAAGCTCATGTTGCTGGGGCTGAGTCGGGACATCGGAATGCCCATCCCCTTCAACGTCTCTGCATACAACAAGTTTAGCCCACTGCCGCCGTCCATCAGAACCTTGGTCAGTCGAGTGCCTTCAATAATTGGGTCGACCACCAACGCTTGCCTCCCTGGGGTGGCAATATGAGTCGGATGATCGGACTGGTCGAAGGTGATGGCGGTCTGGGACCACTTCAGGTAATGGGGTGTCACCGGAGCGACCATGTTTACTTCGCGATTGATGACCTTCAGTCGACTCTTACTTTCGACATCAGCGAAAATCATCAGAGTGGAATTGACTTGGGGGTGTTCTTCACCGCTGTCTTCCCTGTCTTCAACTTTGTCTGACTCTTTCTCTTTGTCCTTGGCCTGCTTCCCTTGGAACTGTTGCATCAGGAGTCGACATTGTCGAGTGGTATGCTTAGGGTAAATGAGATTTCCCTCTTCATCTTTCTTCGTGTGAATGTGGCATGGTAAGTCCATCACATCGTTCCCGTCCTGGTCTTTCATTATCTTGGGGTTCCAAGGACCCTTGGGTTTCCCCTTAAACTTCCCTGGGGTCATAGCTAAGGCTTCCCCGGGGGCGACTGGCTCGGCCTTGCGCTTCTGCTTCCGACTGGAGTGTCCTCCGCCGGCCTCATTAGCGGCTGCCTTATACTTGCCACTCCGGAGTCTATCTTCCTCTTCTCCGTTCGCGTACTTGGTGGCGATTTCCATCATTCGACTCAGGGTCATATCCCCGGTTCGACCGAACTTCAAACTTAACTCCCTGTTTCTGACGCCTTCCTTGAAGGCGCAAACTGCCTGATGGTCGGACACATTCTCGACCGTGTGATTCAGAGTGATCCACCTTTGGATATAATTCCTCAGGGTTTCACTCGACTTCTGAACACATGACTGCAGTTCTGTCAACCCTGCCGGTCGCTTGCAAGTCCCTTCGAATGTCCTGACAAACACCTGGGCTAGATCTTCCCAAGTATAAATACTGCTGGGAGCCAACTGATTCAACCACGCTCTGGCTGATCCTTCCAACATGAGGGGCAAATGCTTCATGGCCACCTCGTCGTTGTCGCCTCCGATCTGAACAGCTACTCGGTAATCCTCGAGCCATGTGTCCGGCTTGGACTCTCCGGTGAACTTGCTGACTCCAGTCGCCAACCTGAAGTTGGGAGGAATCACTGCAGCTCTGATTGCTCTGCTGAAACACTCGGGACCTGAGACGAGAACTCTGCTGCTGGACGGCGCGCCTCTGTCACGGTCTTCTCGGTGAGCTCTATTTCGGTCGACCAGACCTTGAACGATGATGGATCTCGCATCAAAGCCTGGTTCCCTGGGGTCGACTGGGACCCTTCGCCCAGTACTGAACTGGCGTCTGTCCTCTTGCCGTCGAGGAACGTACGACCCCGCTCTTGGGGCAGGAGAAGGCACTCGACGTTGATCGTTGCGATCGAATCGGTGCTCATATCGCTCGTGCTCTTGGTATTGATCCTCGTGCCGGCCTCTGTGTCCTTCACGCCTCGGGGGCGACCTTGGACTATGAGCCGACTGAACGGAATTCGCAGCGACGGATCGACTGTGAATCCTGTTGCGCGACTGAGATACGGCTGAATTCTGGTCACCCGCTGCACGGAGCAAATCTCTGATCTGCAACAGACCTCTCCCTGCCTCTGACTGTGAAGGCTGGATCGACTCCGCTATGCGAGCCGCAGCTGCCAAATTCTGAATCGGGGTACGGTATACCTGGGTCGGCGGCTGGAAGAGGCGACGACGACTGGACTCGGGAACGGGCGGTCGTGCGCGCTCGTCGAGTGCTCTCTGAAGATTCTCCAGTCGAGTACGTTCAGCCAAGTTGGCCAAGCGCACCTCCTCCAGGGCTCGTGCCTCAGGGGTTTCTCCAACGATAGGAGTGTGAAGGGCGTCCATGTTCCGGCGACGGAGTTCCTCCCTCTGCACTGAGGTAAGGGGCTCGGGCCTGTACTCTTCGTGGCCCCGCGCCGGAATCCCCCCTGCGGCAACCTCTTCGGTGTGGGGGAATCCGGGGGGACTACGTGGTCCGTCGACCATTAGTACTTCCGCCGCTGGATCACTGCTGTCGCACCCGGACGCAGTCTCTACGGAGCCAGTCGACAGGTCGAACAGGCCGTAGAGTGACTCGTCGGGCTCGATTGCCGCGACTTGGGGGATGGCCGACTGGCGGGCCAGTGCGTGCTTCACCCACCGCTGGAGTCTCGACCGACCGGTGCGCTTGCGCCGGTGGGAAACTGATGACGACGATGGCGAAACGAATGCCGACCCGTACTGGGTCGACGGTTGCCGCAGGAGGACGCCGCGGACGCATGCGCGAAAATGCGTGGCTCCGCGGGCGGGAAGCGCGTCCACGTCGAGTGGAGCCTCCTGCAGCCAAGCAGAGTCGTCAACGATGAAGGAGAAAGCGCCGAGACGGATCTCGCGGCTCTCGACCATGACTCCGCTCGAAAACATGATGTGGGGTGAAAGAATCCCAACTCCTCCAACAAATCGCTAGAACACCTGCCCCACGGTGGGCGCCAACTGTCGTGGTTCTAAGTCTGACAGTAAGAATGGGGGGTAAGTATGGAGAGGCAAGATCCTAGCTATGGAGTAGTTGTATGCGCAAGGAGTTTTACGAGTTCGGGCCCTTCTCTGAGGAAGTAACAGCCCTACGTCTCGGAGCCCGGAGGCAGTCGACTGGATTATGTGTGTGTGTGTGTTACAAAGTTGCGAACCCTTGTCCTAGTGGAAGGGGGTGGCTTATATAGAGTTCGCCAGGACCCCAGCCAGCCCACGTTACAAGGAGTTTAATGTACATAAAGAGAGGGGGTTACTGGTAACGCCTGTAATAAAGGACCATGAAGGCCATAAAAGCTACTTATGAGATGACCGTTTGTAGGCAGTGCCTTTAGGTCTTCTTGTAGTCGAGTGGCTGTCTTCATGGTCGACTGCTTGTGCTTCTGGTCGAGTACGCTCGTGTCCGTCGACTGGGCTGACCAGGTCGACTGAAATGTTGATACTTCTTAGAATGTCTTTCATTGAAGGAGTCATGTCCTTGATTGGGTACCTCAGGTATGATAAGTTACCCTACCCTAGGTACGTATCCTCGTCAGGTCGTGCAATGCTTGACAGGATCAGTGACGCACGGTCTTGGATAAAAATTCTTGTTACCTCGCAAAATAGAAAATCTAGTAATCTTGTTCACAAAAACAAGGGTACTTTTTTTAGGGTAAAAAAAGAAGTACTAGTAGTAATCTGTTGGCGAAAAAGGCCGCCTAAAAAAATATGTTGCCCGCAAAAAAGAACTGTTGGCGAAAAAAGAGCACCCCTACTCGATACCTAGCGCCGATCGAGTCTGGCTACCCTATGAGTATGAGTGTATGACTATGAGCGCAAAACGTAGTGTGTTGACCAAGACACAAGACTTGTCGCGCTGTCTCGTGCAAGTAGAGTAAAAAAAATGGAGGGAGGTGTTGGGTTCAGACGCGCTCGTCTGTTGCAGTCCGCGATTCGTCTCCTCCTTCCTTCCCCTTTCCCAGCACGCGTTCAAACCTACCCTCCATCCCGTGACTTTGTTCTGGTTCTACTACTAGTAGTGTGTGCTCCTGTCGGTCAAACGCCAGGTCCACGCACGGACTTTCCCGCCGCACGGCTGCTCCAGCACCTGGCGAGGAAGCACAGTGGAAGCCCGGGTGCTCCCGATCGACGCCCATTTCCATTTCCAACCGATGCGGTGCCCTGGCGTCCGACATGACGCTCACCGCGGCGATACGGATTGGAAGAATGCCTGTGCTCTCTTCTTTGGAGGCTCATCTGTTTCCACGAATTATTAACCAACCAACCAAACAACTGGTTCCCCGATTTCATTCTACTCTACTCTATTATAACCCAATCCAACAAAGGGATGAACGAGGCGCTCAGGGGCCTAATCACAGCAGTTAACGCGAGGTTGACACCGAAACTACTACTACTACTACTCTGTTTTTTCGTCTCTGTCAAGCCGCCACGGCCTGGTCACCGTCCCGCCGCCGCCGCCGTTGCGAGCTCGAGCTTGAGCTCCACGCCCAAGAGCACGCCTGTCTTTTTATTTTTTTGAGGGAAAGCCTTCATGTCGCATTTTATTTTTTATTTTTTTGAAACGGAGGCAAAAGCTTTGCCTCATATATTAAATAAGAAGAAAAAAGAGTTTGTTACAACACACAGTCAAGAATCGGCATGACAATTATTCTCGTAATAAAAAAGATCCTAATTTCTTCGTCCCGGCCTTGACCCAAAGGTTTGTCTCATCGATGATGGTGTTGAGTAGGATTTGCGGAGGTGCGCTCTTATGCCGAAACATTACGCTCGTTTCAGATAACCAACGAAACCGGCATTGTAATTGATGCCTTCACTTTTCGGTCGCCGGTGCCCACGGTGCACGTGCTTGCCCACCACTCGTGGACGGAGTCGAACAAGTGCCAAGTGGAAGTGTCCAAGTCGTAGATGTGAAGCTTCTGAATCACCATGTCCCAAAGGCGAAGAGTGAAGCAACACCGAAAGAAAAGGTGGGGATCGCATTCCTGAACCCCCCTGCACAAGGGAACAGGGCCACAGTTTGGCCAGCCTCGCCTCTCCCATCTATCGACAGTCCATATCCTATCCTAAAGCGCGAGCCAAGCGAAGAACTTGACTTTCGGAGGGGCCCAAATCTTCCAAACCATTTGGTCCAAGGGGGAGAGGACCAAGCCCAAAAATTGTGCCCTATAAGCGGAGGCAGCGGAGTAGTGCCCAGAACTCCTGTGCTTCCACATAATATCGTCCTCAACAAGCTCGTCCAGGTGCACTTCTTGCAGCAATGTCCAGAGGGTGAAGAATTGCGAGATAAGCTCGACGGAAACCTAAGCGGTTGGCCTGATTTTGATAATCCACGCATTCTCCTTGAGGGCCTCCCGAACCTTCCAGCACTTTTGGGATGAGGCCTCGAAAATGAGCGGAGCAATGTCTTCGGGCCTACGACCAAGGAGCCGAGGGCTGTCCCAAAAAAGGTGTCTTTGCACCATTCCCGACCGTGATGGTTGTACAGGCATAGAAAAAGCCGAGGTTGCCCTCGTCACATGGGTTCCCACCCACAACCCACAACTTCGTGGGTTCTTTCCACTCGTACCACGGCCACCACAATCTCAAGGCCCGCGCAAACTTGTTGGTGTTGCGGACCCCAAGCCCTCCAAAAGCAAGCGGTCTGCTCACAATGTCTCAGTTGAACTTGCACTTTGCTCCCGTGGTTTTATCCGACCCAGACCAAAGGAAGGCCCGCTCAAGCTTGTCGATGGTCTGCAGGATGGTGGGTTGAATGACAAGCGACGTGATGAAGTAGATCACCTGGGAAGCGAGCACCTATTTGACAAGTGCAGTACGGCCGATGGTGGTGATGTTTTGACCCTCATATGTTGTCAATCTGCTCGCGACCTTATCCACAAGAAAGTGAAGATCAGCAAGCTTGAGCTTCCACACAGAGAGCGGCAGACCCAAATAGCGGAGTGGGAAGGAGGCCCTAATAGCCGGAAGACCGCGGGTAATATGGTCCAAGTCGAGGTTGCCGCACCTGATGGGGACCACCGAGCTCTTATGGAAGTTAGTGCACAGGCCGGTGACATCCCTAAAGCCCCTCTAAATGGCCGCAAGGTTGTCCACATCCCTTTTGATCGGCGCGACAAACACAGCCGCATCATCCGCGTAGAGAGAGGTTCGCACCATTACCCCTCTCCCACAGATCTTATGCAAGAGGCCCTTCCTCGTTGCCACGTCCAGGATTTGCTTCAGAGGGTCAATGGTGATGACAAAAAGGAGGGGGGAGATGGGGTCTCCTTGCTGTAGACCCTTGCCATGCTTGACGGGAGAACCAACCACCCAATTAAAGAGAACCCTCGAAGATGAGGAACTGAGGAGAGCCGAAATCCACTCACGAAATTTGCTAGGGGAGCCTCGTCTCCGCAGTAGATCAAGCAAATACTCCCACTTAACCGAGTCAAAGGCCTTTCGAATGTCAAGCTTGAAGAGGAGAGAGGGGGCCCTGCTCTTATGCAGCCGACGCGCAAGGTTTCTAACATACATGAAGTTGTCGTGGATGCTCCGTGTTTTGATGAAAGCACTTTGGGCGTTGGAGACGAGGGCGGACATGTGCGGGCCAAGCCTGACAGAGAGCACCTTCGCGATGATCTTCACGACTGCATGGATGAGGCTAATGGGCCTAAAGTCGACGATGCTCTCCGCCCCATCTTTCTTGGGAAGCAACACAATATTCGCAGAGTTGAGCCAGTGCAGGTTTGCCGTGTGTAAGGAGTCAAAGCGTTGGATCACCCTCATGAGGTCGTGCTTGATGATGCCCCAGCACTTCTTGAAGAAGAGACCGGTGAAGCCATCCGGCCCCGGCGCCTTGTCAGTAGGCATGCTATTTATCGCCTCAAGGACCTCCTCCTCGGAGAAGGTTGAATCAAGCTCGTGTAGGTCATGCGACTCAAGATTGAGCTCCTCCCAATTGAAGTCCTTCGTGCTTCTGTTTCCTCTTTTCATAACTTACGAGAAGTGGTCATGGATTATTTTTTCTTTGGCCTCGTGCTCAGTCACCCACCCTTGATCATTCATGATGTGATGAATGTGGTTTTCCGCCTTCGGTCGCACTTTATTTCATCTTAAACAAAGATACATCATTCATTATACATCTGAAATGATGAAGTTAAGGTGGTCACCCTCCCGAAACACAGAATTGTTTGAATTGAAAACATATTTTTTTTTGTTGTGGCGTCCAAAAGGTTTTGGAGTAGCCAACAAGCATCAGCTACAGCTTCTCCTCTGTCATTACGTATGACAGCCCCAGCACCTCCCAGTCCATTCGCAAAAAAAAGAAGCATCGCAAACAAAAATGTTCACTTTGTATGTGTTTTTCGGAGCTTAGCTCCACGTAATCTCATGATGTTCAACATCTCTCTTCACATCACCATAGTTGATTACAAAACCTTTAACAATTTTCGTGCGCTGCCACCAAATGTGCCAAGCTCCGACTAGGATTGGTCCCATCATCCCGATTTGACCTAGAAAAGGAGTCTTGTTGCTCTGGCGATGCAGGAGCTTTTCCAGGATAATGGAACCAGACCTATCAACTCATGGAACCCAAGAGCACGCCCTACTTGTTGACCAAGTAGTGCTCTGCAGAAGGCGTCCCGGGTCAATGTATTGTCTGATCCCGCCTGGTGAGACCGCTCGTTCACGCGCTCGCTTCTCACGGGCCATTACAACGACAGAGGAATTTCCTCGAACGCCTACCATTGACAATACATGAAAATATGTTTTGCCTAGTTTTGGTATTTTGCAGTGTCTTTTCACGGGGACTCTGCAAAGTGGGATCTTTGCCGAGTGTTCACAAGAAAACACTCGGTTTACATGTAACACGCGACATAGAGCGTACTTCGATGAGATCCAGCAAAATCACCTGGCATTTTTGTTTCTGGTGTGTGCTAGTTGTTGCTCGACTGGCTACGAGTCCTGTGCATGCTAGCCCTGGAGAGGTGGGGGCGTTGATGGCGCAAGGTGGCGGCGATTGCCTTCCGAGCTCCATTTGCTGGAGATGCCGGTCAAGGTGGCGGCGACCATAGTGGACGTTGGGGTGGGTCGCTAGCTACTGTGGCGAACCATGTGCGTGCTAGCAGCTGCTGAATGGCTGCATGCCCAGCAGGAGCTCACCCTGAGCTCGAATCGGAGTGCCCTGAGGCGGAAGGAGGGAGGGCGAGATTTGGCAACAAGGCAGTTTATGGTGACGATGACGATGGTGCCACAAGGCAGCGGCGGCATGTGACCTTTGGAGTTGAGGATGACGAAGGGGATCAGGAGCGAGGTCACACGTGATGATAGGAGATTGCAGAATAAGGCGAGAATGACATGTGGGCCCTAGTTCCACCTCATCGTAAATAGCTACATATGCTGACATGTGGGTCCCGCTAGTCAGATTTCGTGTCAAAAGAGGTCAAAAGTGGACTGGTGCATTGGGTCATGGTTGGACGCCGAAGCGGTACTAATTTGCAGGGCCGGCCCTGATGGGGGGGCAGGGGGCGGCCGCCCTGGGCCCCCGAAATCTAGGGGCCCCATCCGGGCATGTCGCATGTGAGATTACCTAGCTACGTAGTGACAACGCCGTCCCTCGAAGCAGATTTTTTTAGGTAAATCGCACGCAGCAGGAGGTAGCGGACGACGATCACAGAGTACGTTCATCATGTTTTCTTCCTTGCACAATCGGCCAATCGAGGGGCCGTAGTAATTTTGTTTGAGAATGAATCGCAGGGGCCCTAGTAGCGCTGCTAGCGCGCAGCCGCACGACATCATCCACCGTGAGATACTGGGCCTGGCCCAGCTGGCGGGCGCATGAGACCATCGCTGCTGAAGCCCCCCGGCTAGCGCACAACGCCCATGTCCCCTTTTCCCGATCGTGGATGCCTACAGCCCACACGAAAAATTAGTCGCCAATCGCGGCAACGCCATCGCCGTCATCAGGATATCGCCCATGGCGGCGGCGACGGGGAAGGAGCACACCGGGAGGCTCGTCATCAGATTCCGGTAAAGATCGCTTCGCTCTTGAATTCTTGATAGAATCCTGTGCGCTTGTATGGATTCTGAGATTTATCCCCTTCCTTGCTCTCGACGGGGAAGTTTATAGTCACTGTGAGCAAGATTTTCATTTGGCATTTGAAAATTAGGAGCCATGATGCTACTGTTCGATTTAGGAAAAATTAGGAGTATGGGATGTTGTCTACTAAAGTAGGATTAACCACGAAGTTCCGTCAAATACTGTATGAACTTGTCTGTTTAATTAACTGGATGATCGCTTTTATGATTTTGTGGTGATGCTGGAAAAGCACTATCTCAAAGACATTCAGATGGTTCCTTCTTTGTAAAATATTTCAACTTATATCTCCAGGATCAAAGTTGATAGAAAATAATGCTTTCTCGATTTGCAGATGATAGCAAGAAATATATTTAAATTATAGGGCTTAGAAGATGGTTCTAATGCTTCATCAAAGAACAATCTTTTTTATCAAGGACATGTATAAGGAGGCGCTGGATGTGTTGATGATCGATGGCTGAGGTATGCAATCTTCTGTGATCATTGTTGTCATGCTGTAAAAAGCATATACATCTTTTAAATAGTTATATAGTGATGAAAAACAAAATGTGAGGTTGTAAGTTTAGAAAAAATGTTGAATGGGATTGATATCATACCATAATTAATGTTATTGCATCTAGGAAAGTTAGAAGAAAAAAATTATAGTTAACTATAAATTATTTGATTTTGGATGCACTTGTTTTACTAAAACATTTCTTATATACATATATTAAATAGAGTATTATATTGATGTTTATAATAAGGGCCCCCGGTTCTAGTCTCGCCCCGAGCCCCAGAAATCACAGGACCGGCCCTGCTAAATTGCAGAATAAAAATAAAAGTAGCACCTATCCGTTACCCCAGCCGTAATTATGCTAGTAGAGTAGTTTTGTGCAATTATCTGTCTATCTCTCTCGTTGCCCTCATTGATATTCTTACTTTTAGAAAAGGTTCCCGTACGCACGAGGTGAAAAGCAGTCTGTGTACGTCGAAATTGTTAACAATTTACCTGCCGGCTTGATCGACCCGCAATAAGATAGGTAATGAGAGTCAAGATCTGGAGTAAGAAAAATGTTTTTTCCTTCACATGTACTATGTGTGTATGCCGTATGCCTGCATGTCGTCAAATGAGTACTCCAAAACAATAGTACTCTACTAGTCTAGTATATTCGGTGGAGTGCGCGTAGACAGAGTGAGAGACACGACCAGAGGATCGTAGAGAATGATCTGCCGTCGCAGTCTGATGTGCTCACCGACGACCTTACACGCGATGCACTGGCCGCGCTCCGATCTTCCCTTGTGGCCGGTTCAAAGCCGTTCTGTGTACAGTAATGCTACACACATAGATTTACACGGGTTTTATAAATAGGTGGGTTTTGATTAGAGATTAGACTACCCACAATGGAAGTAACATACATAATAACATCACACATATCTAGATAAAATAGATGACCTGGCAAGCAATAGATGAAGAAAAGAGAGTAAAGTAGTAACATAACTAGTTACTAGTAGTATAAGTAACATCACACCTAAAAAAACAGGTAGGGTTTCTGCCTCTCGCCGGCTCCGACGCAGGTCCGCCTCATCTCCCGTGGCCCTAGGGCCATGGAGGCGCGGTGGATCCTGCCAAGGGCCGGCGGGAGGGCTTTTAGTCGTTTCTTTCAATTTTGTTAGGGTTTGTGTTCTGCTTAGGAAGACGAAACGGCGGTGGCTTTCTGAAGATGGAATAAAGGTTTTCCCGCCTAGCCCCCATTCCAGTGGTGCATCTAGCGTCGTTGGTGGGCGTGTGGAGGTGTGTCTCCGGCGGATCTATCTTTGGTGGATTTGCTCGGATCTCGTCGGTGTTAGTCTACGTTCGTGTGTCTTCGGATTGGATCCTTCCAATCTATATATGTTATTCTTTATCTGCGGCGATTGCTGTTCTGGTGTGCTGGTCCTATGGGGCCTTAGCACGACGACTTCCCGACTATCTACTATAACAAGTTGTGCCCGACTCTGATGATGGAGGGGCGATGACGGCGGCGCGCCTTCGGCTCGCTTCAGTGCTTGTAGTCGTCGCTAGGTGGTCTACGTATCTGGATACAATTTTTATTATTTTTGGTATACGTTATACTGCCATGATTGAAGATGAATACTCCCTCCGTTCCTAAATACTTGTCTTTCTAGAGATTTCAACAAATGACCACATACGAAGCAAAATGAATAAACCTACACTCTAAAATATGTCTACATACATCCGTATGTTGTAACCGTTTGAGATGGCTAGAAAGAAAAGTATTTGGGAACGGAGGGAGTAGATCGGAAGATTTCCTGCAAAAAAAGAGTAACATCACACATTTCAAGGTAAGATAAGTCTATAGTCTAATAAATGAAGTGTTGCATGTTATCACACATATGTTACTTCCCACTATAGAGATACATAGACCAGTAACATATGCATGTTGCTACTCTATGTTACTACCCATTATGGCTATTCTTAAAGGGGAGGAGGGGCCCACCTTCATGAAATTCAGAGAGTAATTAGTTAGAAAGAAATAATCTTACTCAGCGTATAACTCTTTGCATGTTTAGCAATTATTGTTATGTGTATCCTGTCTCGCCGCCAGCGCGCTCCCCCGGCCCGCAGGTGCATGCAGATGCACTACGTCGCATCTCAGACATGCATGCATGCAGCCAACATTTCAGTTTCATTTTCAACGACTTCTGCGTGTGTAACTGTTTGAGGATGACAAGGACACTTGATCGAGTTTATTCTTGGAAGGTTCCTCTGCTCTGAGGCCGCCGGCAATTGCATGGGATCTGTGCAACTTGCACGGGCTTTCTCTTTTTTGCCGTGGGCGAGTAAATAACATAAAACTACTATTTTACAGGCTGTGGTTTTAAAAAACTATCAAATTTATTTTTTCGCTGATAACAATCAAGTCAAAGGTTGACTGTTTCAAGAAACCCCAAAACCTCTTTGTTAAAAAATTAAACATGTTTATGACAGGTCTGGCCCACCACTAAACACAACGTTCGGTTGACCGTTTGTTTGACCATTAACTGACTTGTCGGGGGCACATGTCAGCGCCTCATCCATAGTTTTTTACAGATTAGCCCCTACAAATATTTTTAAAAAACAGTTGGGTTCCTGGAATCATTTTTAAAAAGCAATTGGGTCCTTGGACTGTCGCCGCCGCCCCTTTAAAGGGCTCTACCCGTGGTCGCCGTTGCGCCTCCATGGGGCTCCGCCCGTGGTCGCCGCTACACGCCGCCATGGGTGGTCGGCACCGCGCACCGCCGCCATGGGGTTCCACCCGCGGTCACCGCGCGCCATGGGGCTTCGCCCGTGGTCGTCGCCGCGCCCTGTGGGGCTCTGCCCGCGGTCGCCACGCGCGCCATGAGGGCTTGTGTGCAGGCCGCCGCCGCCGCCACCAGCCAGAGCAGCTTGACCCTGCCTCCTCCGCGCCGAGGACGGCCACGCCGCCACCACCTCCAGCCAGGGCCACTGGACCAAGCTGGTCGAGCTGCTCCACCCACCTGGAGCCAGCGCGAGCAAGAGGGGAGGGAGAGAGGCTGCGTGTCGGGGAGCTCTACGGTTGCGCACGCTGTACGACGAAGGGCAACGGAAAGGAGCTCCGTGGCGGCACCATGGCTGCTTGCCGGAGAGCTCCACACAACAGCTGATTGCTGGCGAGCAAGGTGCAGGCACCCGCTCCTCTCGATCTGGAGCACAGCCACGGAAAGGACCCGCTTGCCTTTTTTAATTTGTTTGTAGGGACCTGATTGCTTTTCTTAAATATTTACAGGGGCCTGATTGATTTTGTAATAAACACTGACATGTCGGACCCACGTGTCAATTAACGGTCAAACAGACGGTTCGTTTAAGTACAGGCCCGACTTGTCATAAACATGTTTAATTTTTAAACAACGGTCATTTAGGTTTTCTTGAAACAACCGACTATCTATTTGGTAGTTATATGAGAAAAATTAAAACCTGTAGTTTTTTAAAACTCTAGCATGTAAAGTAGTAGTTTTATGCCCTAGGCACCGTATATCGATGGATTTTCGAGAATCGAGATGGAGGATTCTGCTTCTGCACGCACGGACGGGGCGAGGAATATAATTAGCAGCCGGCGTGGTTGTTCCGTGCGACGAAGCAGAGTCAGTATTAGGATCAAAACAGAGTCAAGATTGTCTATCCTGTAATAATATCTACTCTAGTGCCATAGTGGTTAGATAGACATGAATAAGCACTTTTTTTTGAACAAAACATGAATAAGCATAGAGTAGTCCGTCGCTGTCTGCCGGGCCGGCCACCAACCGTGCAGGCGCAGGTGCAGGAGGAGACCGGAGACCCGCCGAACGAACGAACGCGCGGAGATGGAGCGGTGCTGTACTCGGTCGGTCAGCTGACGGTCGTCGGCTCACCCATGTCTTCGACGGCGTGGATTAATCAATCAATCATTCCAGCGGCCGGGTCAATCACGGAGGCCCGGCGGAGACAGACTAGTTAGTTAAGCGCACTCACGAGACGAGTGATGCCGACGTGCGTACGCGCGAGCTCCATCCGTCTCTTGAGTCTTGACCAGCTGACCCGTTCACCGCGGCCACCTCCTCGTGTGGGTGACTTGGGAGTGCGTACAGACTCTCCAGGCGGCGCCGCGGCAGTGCACGCGGGCATGGAGCCGCACGGAGTGTGACCGGCGACCGCGTCTGCGTGGCTGACGACGACGACGGCGACGGCTCTTCAGCTCGCTCTCCACTCTCCAGCCGGCACATCGAAGATTGGCACGTGGCGCGTGGTACCTCACTGGCTGCAGTCGGCCAAGTTCACCGGAGGCGATGGAGTCATGCAGCTCGACCAGCGGTCAGGCTCAGGCACATCTTCTCGTCTGTCGGCACCTACGTACCGGTATGATTCCCGCCGACGGCCGGGAAAACAACGGCGCCGGCTCTACTTGGGACATGCGTCAGGGGCTAGGAACCGGAAGGGCCGTTGTGGTTCGCAACTGGACTGGCTCTGAATGAACCCGGCCGGCGGGTCCTGTCCACGTCCGG
This sequence comes from Aegilops umbellulata, assembly GCA_032464435.1. NCBI lineage: Eukaryota > Viridiplantae > Streptophyta > Magnoliopsida > Poales > Poaceae > Aegilops > Aegilops umbellulata. Next base: position 476,933,611 of record CP136059.1, on the reverse strand, counting down.
CGCACCGGATGGTAGCCATCAACGGTCACTCAACTTGGACCTTTCTGGGGCAGCATCTCGTCTCTGTGTGTATGCTTTCCGTTATTTTTTTTAAGCAAAAGAAGGGCTTCCCTTCCGATTTCCATTATGGAAAACCATAGCAAGTTCGAGCTACAAGGAACCAGGACCAGTTCAACATAACTACTCCCTAACTAGACTCAACCAGACCAACATAAAGATCGCACACACGACAATTTCTTTTCGATCAGAGGGGCCACACGGCCCCATTTTCATTACGAAAATGGAGTCACAACATACAAATCAAGTTTCATACAAACTTAACTTTTTCCGATGCCTAAGATATGCATCATGAAAAAAAAAACTCCTACATCTTGAGGCACTTCGACTGCACCTACAGGATGCTACAATAAAAGACCGCTCCAAAGCACCGTCGCTACATTTTTTGCCTAACATTTTTGCATCAGGTGAATAAACTCCTACAACCTGAGATACCAAACTCTGCACCTACAGGGTGCTATAGCAAAAGAACAAGAGAGATCATCGCAAATGCTACATCTATCACCACTTGATCAACAGAGCCTTTGTATAGCAGGCCCCCAGCCGTAAGCACGCTTGAATATGTCCCTCGCTATCCGGGCCAACCTCTTGGTCACTTCCTTAAGAGTTTTTTGCACTCCTCTTTTCTATAGCACACCCCAGGAATCCAACACAGAACATAAGGAGAAGATAATATCAGTAGGATCTTTAGGTAAAGAACTTTGAAAGCAAGATTTATTTCTTGCTTTCCAGATCGACCACAATAAAGTAGTCGTACCAATACTATAACCACTCTATCTTTCCCAGTATACTTAGGAAGCCAATTCTGGCAAAAGTCAAAGAGTGACAGGGTTGTTTGGGGATTTCCCAAAGCACTCCCAACTACATTCCAAAGAAACCGAGCAAAAGAGCAAGTGAAAAACAGATAGTCAATACATTCATTGGCATCACAAAATTCACATTTGTTGGTGCCTTTGCAGCCTTTTTTACACAAGTTGTCCTTGGTCAGGATCCTCCCTTTGATAACTAACCAAATAAAAGGCTTAATTTTCAAAGGTACCTTCAGTTTCCATAGAAACTTAAAAGGGAACACTACTCTCCTAGCAATAATATATTAGTAAAGAGATTTAATAGAGAACTGGCCAGAGCTGGTCAAAAGCCATTTGACTTTGTCAGGTTCCTCACTCAGAACAACCAGACTGCACATATCTAGAATTTTATTCCACATATCCAATGTCTCCCCATATAAACATCTCCAAAATCTAACGCAGTTAAAATCTTGTTCAAATGCTTTAGCAACCGTAATGTTTTGATGGAAAGTAAGTTTGTACAAGCGAGGAAAAAGTTGACAGAGAGGCTTGTTGTGGATCCAAGCATCTTCCCGAAATCTAGTTTTACACCCATCTCCAAAAATTCTCTGACAACAGTTGTAAAAGATATCTTTAACACTCATGATACCATTCCAGAAATGAGAGTTGGCAGGAGATGACTCACATTGAGACAAAGTTTTCCTCTTCAAATACTTTGCTCTAATCATCTCCTGCCAATCCCCATCTTCATTCTCAAGTCTCCAGAGCCATTTACACAAAAGACTAATATTCTTGATATCCAGATTAGTAACACCCAACCTCCCTTGGTCTCTAGGTTGACAAACATCAAGCCAGTTAACTAAATGAAACTTCCTAACCCCCTCTTTCTCTTCCCAAAGCACCCGAGCTCGAAAGAAATCGACTATTTTACCTACTCCCTTTGGTAGACGAAAAAGTTAAGTAAATGACTAATGACGTTACTCAAGTAAGTTTTAGTACGGATAAGCCTACCGCCCATAGATAAAAGACCCCCCTTCCACGCTGCAGTTCCTTTCTCTACGTTTTCTTCCGCTGGCTTCCACTCAGCATTACAAAGCTTTTTATAATGCAGGGGAGGACCTAAATACTTAAAAGGGAAGCCCCCAATAGCACAAGTAAAAATGCCAGCATAATCAGCTTGTTTCTCCAAAGCTTTACCGAAACAGAAAATCTCACTTTTTTAAAAAATTAATCTCCAGACCGGGCACATGCTCAAAAACACATAGAATTATTTTGAGGTTCCTAGCCCCCTCAAGGTCATCTTCAAAACAGAAAATAGTATTGTCCGCATATTGCAAAATATTTAGACCTCTTGCATACAACCTAGGCAACACTCCCTTGATAAATCCTTGTTCTTGCGCCCTTTGCACCAGGGTAGCAAGAACATTAGCCGCCAAATTGAAAAGCAAGGGGGAAAACGGATCCCCTTGCCTCAAACCCTTCGTAGTAACAAAATACGGGCCAATAACATCATTAATAGTGATGGCAACCTTTCCATTACTAACGACATCTTTTGTCCAGTGGACAAAACGTTCAGGGAAGCCTTTCATTTTTAGGACATCAAGCATGAAACTCTAGTTAATTTTATCGTAAGCTTTTTTGAAATCAACCTTAAAAAGCACAACAGAACATTTATTTCTATGTAAAGAGTGGATAGCTTCATGAAGCATAAGCACATTGTCCAGCATGTATCGACCCTTTATAAACGCAGTTTGCGCTTTAGAAATTGTTTTATCAGCAATTTTCATGGCTCTATTGTTAAGAACTTTAGTAAAAAATTTAAAAGGAACGTTCATCATGCAAATGGGGCGGTACATTTGAATCCTATCAGCCCCTTGCCCCTTAGCAAGCAAAGTGACTACACCATAGTTAAGCCTTGAAATGTTAATCTTGCCCTCATAAAAGTCATGAAAAAGCCTCAGGAGATCGTTACAAATGAGGTTCCAGAAAATTGAAAGAACTCGGTAGGAAAGCCGTCCGGGCCAGCCGCTCTGTTGCGCTTCATACAAAATAACACATTTTTAACTTCATCCATAGTAAATTTGCAACTGAGCTCAACCTTATCCTCTTCTGACAAAACATCATTAAGAGGGATACACAGAGATATAGGAGGTAAATCTACATGACCAAATAAGTCCTTATAAAAATTAGTTGCATATTTGAGCAAGTTGTCATCCCCCTAGATGATCCCTTTATCCTGGACAAGTCGAAAGATTTTACTCTTGCGCTTCCGCCCACTAGCCTTAATCATAAAATACTTAGTGTTGCTATCCCCTTCTTTGATATCCCTCTCCTTCGAGCGTTGGTGCCATTTTATTTCTTCCTCTCTAAGAATTTTATTTAAATTATTTCGCAAACTATTTCTTAGCACATAGTCAACTGTTGTTACACCAGCAAGCTCACACTTCTTATCAAGTATATCTAAAGCGTTAATAATAAAACTCTTCTTTCTCCTGTAACTACCCTCAACATTAAGGTTCCAACCCTTGAGCCCGCTTCTTAATTTTCTCATAACAGCCTGCCACCATTCTAGGCTATTTTCGCACACACGACAATTGCTATCACGATTCTAGGACGATGGCTTATCCAATGGTGTTGCACAGTTCTGCCTTTCCAATGGACAGTGGGATATGTTGTGTCGTCTTGAAATTGTCCCGGGGTGTCGTCCGTATATCAACGCTCAGCCATCTTTTCTCCCACGGAACAAACCGCGGGGAACAAGATGACCAGAAACCCAGCAACATTTCAGGCGACAGTATTAAGAAAACCAAATGACAAATGGAGACACGGACACCAGCAGAGGCTCCCAACATCAGTCGAGGTTCATCACCCTCAACCCTTCAATCTTGGCACGTTATATCTCCACCCTTGCGACCCTTTATATACATCACTTGCTACATGTCTTAGTAGCCTTGCCCCTGCTCCAATACCTTTTTGTTTCGCCATTTTATCTGCAAGCTAAACCATGCGTTCAACCAATAAACTATCAGTTGTATCAACGACATGGGATCATTGTAAATTTTGCTATCAAATATAATTTCATTTCTACATTTCCAAATAGCCCAAAACAAGGCAGCAGTGCCAACGAGCACCACCTTTTTATCATTCTTGCAAAAAGTTTTGATCCACCTCCCAAGGCACTCTTCAATTGAAGTGGGAGTAGATCACAACCCAAAGGTACATCTAATCAAACTCCAGGCCACAGAAGCAACAGAACATCCAAAAAATAGATAATCCACAGTCTCATTTTTACCACAGTACACACATTCTTTTGAACCTTTCCATCCTCTTTTCAACCATGTATCTTTAGTTAGAATGCTCTTCCTGTTTATTAAGCACAGGAAAATTTTGATTTTAGCAGGTACTTTCACTTTCCACAAGAATTTTTACAAAAAGTTGCACCCTTCTATAATCATTTTTCTATATAGTGATTTGACAAAGAATTTCTTATCTCTAGTCACATTCATTATATTTTAACCTCCGTGCATCTAGTTTTCAGATTATTCCAAAGCTCCTTGGATTCCCCATACAGAGTTCTTCTAAATCTAAACACTGCCCACCCTTTACTAATACTGTCGGTGTCAAAACCGGCGGATCTCGGGTAGGGGGTCCCGAACTGTGCGTTAAGGCCGGATGGTAACAGGAGACAAGGGACACGATGTTTTTACCCAGGTTCGGGCCCTCTCGATGGAGGTAATACCCTACTCCTGCTTGATTAATATTGATGATATGGGTAGTACAAGAGTAGATCTACCATGAGATCAAGGAGGCTAAACCCTAGAAGCTAGCCTATGGTATGATTGTTGTATATGGAGTTGATTGGCCTACGGACTACAACCCTCCGGTTTATATAGACACCGGATAGGGTTAGGGTTACATAGACTCGGTTACATTGGTAGGAGATCTTGAATATCCACAGCGCCAAGCTTGCCTTCCACGCCAAGGAAAGTCCTATCCGGACATGGGACGAAGTCTTCAATATTGTATCTTCATAGTCCAGGAGTCCGGATGAAGGTAATGTCCGGCTATCCGAACACCCCCTAATCCAGGACTCCCTCAGTAGCCCCCGAACCAGGCTTCAATGACGACGAGTCCGGCGCGCAGATTGTTCGGCATTGCAAGGCGGGTTCTTCTCCAAATCCTGTGTACCTGTAGGAATAGTGTCTGATTTTTGTAATGTAGCGCTTCTCGGCTTCCACGCCCAATAATGGTTGTCTTCCACGTGTCAAACGAATGCGAAAAGCCGGGGTGTTTTTACATCCACACCCCTAGCCGTATAAACGAGCCGCCTATTTTAATGGGATGGGGATTCAGATCCAAACCACATCTTCTCCTCTCCGCGAGTTATCATCAGAGCGCTCCCAGCAAAGGTCCATTCCAACATGGCCAGCCGTCGCAGCTCCTCCCCTCGCCCCTCCAGTCCTAAACCCGGGGACTGGGAGAGTTGCGCCATCCCGCATAGCGAGTTGGTGTCGCTTCCGGCCAAGGGATTTCTCCCTCAAGCATACATGGTCCCGGTCCGAGCCGGTCTCGCCACCTATAATGGCGGAAAACAAGCGGAGAGCACCCCAATCCTTCTAAAGGAGAGCGGGTGTGCCTTGTTCCCTATCTAATAAGGGGACTGGGATTTCCAATTCATCCATTTCTCCGCGGGCTCCTGGAGTTCTACGGCCTCCAGCTGCACAATCTCACGCCCGCCTCCGTATTACATATTGCGGGCTTCGTCGCCCTTTGCGGGCTATTTTTAGGCGTCGAGGCTCATTTCGCGCTGTGGAAGAGGTTGTTCTGCCTGGTACCCCGTTCTCAAGAGGGGTCAATATATCAAGTGGGCGGAGCCGAAATATGGCGCATCGCCGGGACCGGATACCTATCCGGGACCCCAAAAAAGGCGTCCGAGGACTGGCCTTCGGAATGGTTTTACATAGATGACGTCCCGCTGCCGGACCCTATCTGGGTCGGTCTCCCTGAGTTCAACAGTGCTCCACTGAAGAAACGCTTGAGCTGGCGTCCGCGGAGCTCTCAAAGAGAAAGCGACACAGACGTCCTTTACCTGATGGGCCGGATAAGACTGTTGGCTCATTCCGGAGTAACCATGATTGGAGTCATGGCCGCATGCATTATGCGGGGGGTGCAGCCGCTTCAATATAGAGGCCACCCCATGTGGGATTTCAACGGGGAGGACGACGCCACCCGTTACGGCCGTAAGGGGCCAGCCTCAGCTGCCGCTCTAGTAAAGATTTTATCCTCTTTGTACAAGGGAGAAAAGGAGGAATTCCTCCGCGTCAACCCACGGGCCGGATTCACTATGTACGAACCTCCAAGTTGGGTAAGTGAACAATTGCGCTTGCCCGTTTTTATACTCCCATAGTTAGATATGTAGTCTAACGACTTTAATGCAGGAACTGCGACAAGAAGTAAAGGATATAAACAGCCGCCCTCCACAGCCCGAGGACCCAGAACGGTCCCTTGATCCGGACTCCGAAGAGGATCCGGACATATCGGTGGAGCTTATCGACGGGGTGTTCCATCAGTTAAGCAAGGAAAATACCTTGGTAGCCATTACGGCTGATTACCCCGGGTTAACCCCGGCCTCCCAGGTGACAGAAACCGGAGTTTTTATTCCCTCGAGAGAGATTCCATTCTCACGTATTCCGGCGTTTCCAACGACAACCGTGTTTTGCAGGGAAGATTTCCGAGGCGGGAGGCCGAACCTGCGGCGGCTAGCCAATGAGGGGCCGCAGGGCCCCGTGGGGCAAAAAGAAATGTAGTCCGGACTGAGATGCCGGCGCAAAGGTTATAGCGCACCCTCTGTTTCCCTGGTGTTATTCTGTCAGGGTATATTAACGTTCGTGCTGTCTTCAGGACGAAGAGACCTCGCCGGACTATATCCGGAGAGGTTGCCAATCGCGCCTCCACCAGCCAGGCTCCAACGTCTGGCCAGGAAGCGGAGGCGAGCACCAGGCCCGCACCGGACGCCCCTCCGACAGAGGATGCGGACAGGCTGTCTGCCACAAATTCTGAAGTGGAGAGTGCCATGAACCACAGGCGTCGCCGGACAGTTCTACGCGACGCTTGTTTCTCCCAAGAGGATTTAGATGCCTTTAATTCGGGAGATGCGTACCTCCGTGTTGCTCAAAATGGTTTGGCCAGAGCCACGGAGCAGTATGTAAAAGATATACGGGTAAGAAAATTTTGGTCAAATATATATATACCAGTAGCCCCCGAGACTTGAAACAGTTAAAGTAACTGATTTAAGGATCATATAATATGCAGGTTCTTACAGAGAAGAACACCGTGCTGTCCCAGGAGCTGGAAAAGTGCAGGGCCCAACTAGAGGCCGCACTAGCCGCAGCAGGGGAGCCCAAAGGGACCCCCTCAAGTAAGATACACTTCGAAAGATTAGTATTGTGCGGTTTGGGTGCAAATCTGACAATTCATGTTGCAGATGGCGCCAGACTTGATCCGGAAAAGCAACAACTCTTACGCCGGCTAAAGGCCGGTGAGAGTACGTTGACAAAGGTGAGGCGAGAGAAGAATGATCTTCAGGATGCCAACACCAAGCTGAACGTTGAACTTAAAGACGTTCGTGGCCAGCTGTCGAATTCCACGAAGGAGAATCAGCGGCTTCGACGCGGCATATTTAGTAAGTGCTTGAACGAACTTTGAAAAATGAGTTCGGCGAGGAAGTCGACTAACAGAGTGTTGTCTGTAGGTATGCTCACAGGTCGTCCTGCAGAGGAGATGCCCGGTTCTACGGGTGACCTTCTTCCCGAACTCCTGCAACTGCACGAGCGGATTCGGCGGGTGATGCAAGGCGTTGCCCAAGCCTTATGGCCTGCCCACTCCATACCCGAGGGCCTTGGAGAGCTTGCGGAGAAGCTGAAGGGAGCTCGACCGCGCTTCCGGTTGTGAAAGATATCAGCCTGCCGACAAGGCGCTAGGGAGGCCTGGGCCATGGTGAAGACCCGTTTTACGAAGTCTAACCCAAACCACATGGCCGAGGTCGGACCGGTGGGGCCTGACAGGAAGGAGATCCCTGTGAGCTTAGTATACGGCCAAGTAGAATTGGCCGCAAAGTATTCCCAGCAGGACTGTAAATTAGACAGCCTGTTAGATGGTATAGAGGAGGAATACAATCAGTCAAGATGACTATGTACTTTTTGAATTGACATATGTAATGCCTTCTAGCCGGATTGTAGAACGTTTGTCGTTGCCGACCTTTTCGCTTCAACCTCGGGACCTGACGGTCCGGAGTGTGTCCGAATACCATAGCGGTTATACAAGAAACGTGGTATGCGTGGAGACCAGGCGTAGGGGTCATTAGTGCTTTATCAGACAAGTGCCCAACTAGTTATGTTATATTACATGGTTAGTAAGAAACATCTTCCAGAGAGAATAGTTCCGTTAAGGGTTCCTTTCGCTGGGGAGGCATGCCCTAAAGTGCATGTCCGAACTGCGTAAAAAGACGCAGAAAAATCATCTCAGGGCGCATGAAAATTAATAAAAAGATCATCTTTTATTTCACCGACCGAATATTCCCTTAAGAACGCTAGCTTTCGGCTTCACCCAGTCTGAGGTACACATCCGGCTGACCAAGCAGTAACAATCGCAGAGGTGCTCCCTTTACCGCCTAGCCGAACAATCGGGAACGTAGGGGTAAGCACAGGAGCCAGGCAACCCAGCTTGGCCAAAACTTAAGTCATATTGATGCATATAATGGTGAAGAAAAAGGTACATGCGGAAGTTTGACACATGTGTTGGGCATGAAGCCCGTATAAATAAGCTTCTGTTAAAGAAGCCCCCAGGTTAAATGAGCGCGAGTGGCGCGTCACGTAGTGAGCCTTTAAGGGCTATAAAGGAAAAAGAGGGGAAGGAGAGAAATATAAGATAGAAAAATGTAAAAAAATGGACAGGGGAAGGAGACGAACACGGAGTCCGGCGCTAGGCATAGAATCTTCGGAGATGGGTGGCGTTCCGCGGGTTCGGCTCGAGTCGGTTATCCGACGCATCTCGCAGGCGGTACGCCCCACCAGTCAAGATTTGGTCAATTATAAATGGACCTTCCCACTTGGGCTTGAGTTTGTCCTTTTTCTTATCCGGCAGGCGTAGAACTAGTTCGCCAATATTGTAATTTTTGGCCCGTACTTCTCTGCTTTGATATCTTCGGGCCTGTTGGTGATAAAATGCGGAACGGGCTTTTGCCATGTCATGATCCTCCTCCAAGGCGTCCAAGCTGTCCTGCCGATCGAGCTCGGCTTCTCTTTCTTCGTACATGCGCACTCTAGGTGAGTCATGAATTATGTCGCAGGGCAGAACTGCATCTGCGCCGTACACCATAAAGAATGGTGTGTATCCGGTGGTGCAATTCGGCGTGGTCCGTAGCCCCCAGAGTACGGAGTCGAGCTCCTCTACCCAGTGGGTGTTAGATTCCTTAAGGGACCGCACTAGTCTGGGTTTGATGCCGCTCATGATAAGTGAAGGAAATATGCCCTAGAGGCAATAATAAAGTTATTATTTATTTCCTTGCATATCATGATAAATGTTTATTATTCATGCTAGAAATTGTATTAACCGGAAACATAATACATGTGTGGATACATAGACAAACAGAGTGTCACTAGTATGCCTCTACTTGACTAGCTTGTTAATCAAAGATGGTTAAGTTTCCTAACCATATACAAAGGAGTTGTTATTTGATTAACAAGGTCACATCATTAGTTGAATGATCTGATTGACATGACCCATTCCATTAGCTTAACACCCGATCGTTTAGTATGTTGCTATTGCTTTCATTCATGACTTATACATGTTCCTATGACTATGAGATTATGCAACTCCCGTTTACCGTAGGAACACTTTGTGTGCTACCAAACGTCACAACGTAACTGGGTGATTATAAAGGTGCTCTACAGGTGTCTCCGAAATTATTTGTTGGGTTGGCGTATTTCGAGATTAGGATTTGTCACTCCGAATATCGGAGAGGTATCTCAGGGCCTTCTCGGTAATGCACATCATATAAGCCTTGCAAGCATTGCAACCAATGAGTTAGTTGCGAGATGATGTATTACAGAACGAGTAAAGAGACTTGCTGGTAACGAGATTGAACTAGGTATTGGATATCGACGATCGAATCTCGGGCAAGTAACATACCGATGACAAAGGGAACAACGTATGTTGTTATGCGGTCTGACCGATAAAGATCTTCGTAGAATATGTAGGAGCCAATATGGGCATCCAGGTCCCGCTATTGGTTATTGACCGGAGATGAGTCTCGGTCATGTCTACATTGTTCTTGAACCGTAGGGTCCGCACGCTTAAGGTTTCGATGACAGTTATATTATGAGTTTATGCATTTTGATGTACCGAAGTTAGTTCGGAGTCCCGGATGAGATCACGGACATGACGAGGAGTCTCGGAATGGTCGAGATATAAAGATTGATATATTGGATGACTACATTCGGACATCGGAATGGTTCCGAGTGGTTTCGGATAATAACGGAGTACCAGGGGGGTTACCGGAACCCCCCGGGGTGTTAATGGGCCCATATGGGCCTTAAGGGAAAAGAGGAGGGGCGGCCAGGGCAGGCCGCGCGCCCCCCTCCCCCCTAGTCCGAATAGGACAAGGAGGGGGGCGGCGCCTCCCTTTTTCCTTTCCCCCTCTCTCTTTCCTTCTCCTACAAGGAAAGGGTCCTACTCCCGGTGGGAGTAGGACTCCTCCTTGGCGCGCCCCTCTAGGCCGGCCTCCCCCTCCCCCTTGCTCCTTTATATACGGGGGCAGGGGGGCACCCTAGGACACACAATTGATCAACGTGATCGTTCCTTAGCCGTGTGCGGTGCCCCCCTCCACCATATTCCACCTCGGTCATATTGTCGCGGTGCTTAGGCGAAGCTCTGCGTCGGTAGTACATCAAGATCGTCACCACGCCGTCGTGCTGACGGAACTCTTCCCCGAAGCTTTTCTGGATCGGAGCACGGGGATCGTCATCGAGCTGAATGTGTGCTAAGAACTCGGAGGCACCGGAGTAACGGTGCTTGGATCGGTCGGATCGGGAAGACGTACGACTACTTCCTCTATGTTGTGTCAACGCTTCCGCTTCGGTCTACGAGGGTACGTAGACAACACTCTCCCCTCTCGTTGCTAAGCATCACCATGATCTTGCGTGTGCGTAGGAATTTTTTTGAAATTACTACGTTTCCCAACAATAAGACCGTTTGCACGTTCGACCTGGCCGTCGGTTTGTGGGTGATAGACTGAAGCATAATCAAGCTTGATGCCCATGTTTTTGCACCAGAGTTTTACCTTGTTGGCTGTAAAGTTTGTACCGTTATCGGTTATGATGCTGTGGGGGACGCCATTACGGTGTACAACCCCGGATATGAAGTCTATCACAGGTCCGGATTCAGCCGTTTTAACAGGCTTAGCTTCTATCCATTTGGTGAACTTATCCACCATGACCAGTAAGTATTTTTTCTTATGGGTTCCACCTTTAAGGGGTCCGACCATGTCAAGCCCCCAGACCGCAAAAGGCTAGGTGATGGGTATAGTTTGGAGTGCGGTGGGTGGCATATGGCTTTGGTTGGCAAAAAGTTGGCAACCAACGCATCGTTGGACTAAGTCCTGAGCGTCTGCTCGGGCCGTCGGCCAATAAAAGCCTGTACGGAAAGCCTTGCTAACAAGGGACCGAGCAGCGGCGTGGTGACCACCGAGTCCGGCATGAATTTCAGCCAGGAGGTTCCGCCCTTCCTCTTCGGAGATGCACCTTTGAAGGACTACGATAGTGCTTTTCTTATAAAGCTCTCCCTCATGGACTCTATAGGCTTTAGATCGCCGCACTATGCAGCGGGCCTCGTTTTGGTCCTCCGGGAGTTCCTGTCTAGTAAGGTAGGCCAGGAATGGTTCTGTCCACGGGGCGATAACCGCCATTATTACGTGGGTTGAAGGTGTGATTTCATTGGCAGAGCCTCCAATTATGTCAGATTGTTCGGCGTCGAGTGGTGCGGCTTGGTCCGGGCTGTTATTTGCGGGTTCCCCCTCCCATGCTACGGATGGCTTGAACAATCTTTCCATAAAGATGTTGGGGGGGACTGCGTCGCGTTTTGCTCCGATGCGTGCGAGGACGTCCGCTGCTTGATTATTTTCGCGGGCTATATGGTGAAACTCCAGCCCTTCGAACCGAGCTGACATTTTTAGGACAGCATTGCGGTAAGCTGCCATTTTTGGATCCTTGGCATCGAAGTCACCATTTATTTGGGATATCGCGAGGTTCGAATTCCCGTGTACCTCTAGGCATTGAATGCCCATGGATACTGCCATCCGGAGACCATGTAAAAGGGCCTCATATTCGGCTGCATTGTTGGAGTCCGTGTACATAATTTGGAGTACATATTGGACTGTGTCTCCTGTGGGGGACGTCAAAACGACGCCAGCCCCCAGTCCAGCCAACATTTTGGAGCCGTCAAAATGCATGATCCAGTTTGAGTATGTGCCGTACTCTTTAGGGAGTTCGGCCTCCGTCCATTCTGCGACGAAGTCGGCCAAAACTTGCGATTTGATAGCTCGCCGTGGCTTATAGGTTATATCAAACGGGAGGAGCTCAATGGCCCATTTTGCGATCCGGCCCGTTGCATTGCGGTTGTTGATAATGTCATTGAGTGGTACTTCCGAGGCTACTGTAATCGAACACTCTTGAAAGTAGTGCCGTAGCTTCCGGGATGCCATGAATACCGCGAATGCAATCTTCTGATAATGCGGGTACCGTGATTTGCATGGAGTGAGGACAGTGGATACGTAGTAGACCGGCCTTTGAAGGGGGAATTTGTGTCCGTCCACTTCCCGCTCAACGACGAGCACTGCGCTGACAACTTGATGGGTTGCCGCGATGTACAATAGCATTGGCTCACCGGTGTTTGGCGCGGCCAGGACTGGGTTTGTTGCCAATATGGCTTTTATTTCGTCGAGTCCAGCCGTGGAGGCATCTGTCCACTCGAAGTGTTCGGTGCGCCGAAGGAGGCGATAAAGGGGCAGTGCCTTTTCTCAAGCGGGAGATGAAGCGGCTTAGGGCCACCATGCATCCGGTTAATTTCTGTATTTGTTTGAGGTCTTTTGGGACATCCAATTGTGACAAAGCTCGGATCTTGGCTGGATTTGCTTCAATTACTCTACCGGATACAATGAAGCCCAAGAGCTTTCCGGCTGGAATGCCGAAGACGCATTTCTCCGGATTGAGCTTGATGTCGTATTTTCGGAGGTTATCGAATGTAAGCCTCAAGTCGTCTACTAGAGATTCAACATTTTTTGATTTGACGACCACATAATCCACATACGCCTCCATTGTTTTGCGGAGCTGGTTTGCCAGACATGTCTGTATCATGCGCTGATATGTTGCGCCGGCGTTTTTCAGCCCAAAGGGCATTGTGTTGAAGCAGAATGGGACGTATGGTGTGATGAATGCTGTTGCGGCTTGGTCTGATTCTGCCATCTTGATTTGATGGTAACTGGAGTATGCGTCGAGGAAACACAATGAATCGTGTCCTGCGGTGGCGTCGATAATTTGATCGATACGAGGGAGGGGGAAGGGATCCTTTGCGCCAGGATTTGTCCTTCTTTGGTACCATCACCAGGTTTGCTAGCCAGTCCGAATGTTTTATGTCTCTAATGAATCCGGCTTCCAATAACTTGGCTAGCTCCTCTCCCATAGCCTGTCTCTTCGGTTCGGAAAAACGCCGAAGGGCTTGTTTGACAGGTCTAAATCCTTTCTGGATATTTAAGCTGTGTTCGGCCAGCCTGCGTGGGATTCCTGGCATGTCTGAAGGGTGCCAGGCGAAAATGTCCCAGTTCTCTTGTAGGAATTCTCGCAGTGCGGCGTCTACATCAGGGTTCAGTCGTGCCCCGATGGAAGCTGTTTTATTGGGGTCCGTTGGATGGACCTGGAATTTTACTATTTCGTCCACTGGTTTGAATGATGTGGATTTGGATCTCTTATCGAGTACCACGTCATCCCTATTAACCGTGGAGCGCAGCGCAGTCAGTTCCTCAGCCGCCAAGGCTTCGGATAGTGCTTCAAGGACCAATGCGGCCGTCTTGTTTTCGGCGCGGAGTGCTATGTCCGGATCACTAGCGAGAGTGATGATTGCGTTCGGCCCGGGCATCTTTAGCTTCATGTACCCGTAATGGGGTATTGCTTGGAAGATCGTAAATGCCTCCCGCCCTAGTATAGCGTGGTATCCGCTATTGAACGGGGCCACCTGGAACGTGACCTCTTCGGACCTGTAATTATCCGGCGTGCCGAACACCACATCTAGTGTGATTTTTGCTGTGCAGTGCGCTTCCTGACTGGGGGTTATTCCTCTAAAGGTTGTGCTGCTTCGCTCGATGCGGTTCCAGTCTATATCCATTTTTTGGAGGGTTTCCTTGTAAATGAGGTTCAGTCCGCTGCCTCCGTCCATGAGTACCTTGGTGAGGCGAAAGCCGTCCACTATTGGACTGAGGACCAATGCGGCTGGTGCTCGGGCTGTTCGGAATTTAGGTTCATCACTCGCGTTGAAGGTGATAGCAGTGTCACTCCATGGGTTTATTGTTGCTACTTGATAGACTTCGGCGAGGCTGCGGAGTGTTCTTTTTCGCATATTATTTGATGCGAAAGTCTCAAAGACTGTGAGAACGGTACTGGTGTCCTCGGGCTGGCTTTCTGCGGCCTCCGAAATTAGGAGGTCCTCGCCAATTTTGGCCACCTGCCGGAGTATCCAACATGCTCTAAGGCTGTGAGTTGGTGTGGCGTCCTCTGTACTGTGAATTCTACAGGGTCCATCAAGCCACCTTTCCAGTACGGTTCCATGCCCTGTAGAGGGTTTTGGCTTTTTGATATTTAACCCGGGTGTCTTACTATGATGCACCCTCTTAGTTCGGACGGGATTGCTATTCAAGGCCGGATTATCCCAAAATTTTATTTCGGTTTTCCAAGCGCTTTCCATCGCACAGTACTTTTGTACTATGGACGCCAAGTCAGCGAAGCATGTAATTGAAGGAAATATGCCCTAGAGGCAATAATAAAGTTATTATTTATTTCCTTATATATCATGATAAATGTTTATTATTCATGCTAGAATTGTATTAACCGGAAACATAATACATGTGTGAATACATAGACAAACAAAGTGTCACTAGTATGCCTCTACTTGACTAGCTTGTTAATCAAAGATGGTTAAGTTTCCTAACCATGGACAAAGGAGTTGTCATTTGATTAACAAGGTCACATCATTAGTTGAATGATCTGATTGACATGACCCATTCCATTAGCTTAGCACCCGATCGTTTAGTATGTTGCTATTGCTTTCTTCATGACTTATACATGTTCCTATGACTATGAGATTATGCAACTCCCGTTTACCGTAGGAACACTTTGTGTGCTACCAAACATCACAACGTAACTGGGTGATTATAAAGGTGCTCTACAGGTGCCTCCGAAAGTATTTGTTGGGTTGGCGTATTTCGAGATTAGGATTTGTCACTCCGAATGTCGGAGAGGTATCTCAGGGCCTTCTCGGTAATGCACATCACATAAGCCTTGCAAGCATTGCAACCAATGAGTTAGTTGCGAGATGATGTATTACAGAACGAGTAAAGAGACTTGCCGGCAACGAGATTGAACTAGGTATTGGATACCGACGATCGAATCTCGGGCAAGTAACATACCGATGACAAAGGGAACAACGTATGTTGTTATGCGGTCTGACTGATAAAGATCTTCGTAGAATATGTAGGAGCCAATATGGGCATCCAGGTCCCGCTGTTGGTTATTGACCAGAGATTTGTCTCAGTCATGTCTACACTGTTCTCGAACCGTAGGGTCCGCACGCTTAAGGTTACGATGACAGTTATTATGAGTTTATGCATTTTGATGTACCGAAGTTAGTTCGGAGTCCCGGATGAGATCACGGACATGACGAGGAGTCTCGAAATGGTCGAGACGTAAAGATTGATATATTGGACGACTATATTCGGACATCGGAATGGTTCCGAGTGGTTTCGGAGAAAACCGGAGTGCCGGAGGGGTTACCGGAACCCCCCGGGAGAAGTATTGGGCCACATGGGCCTTAGTGGAGAGAGAGGGGTGGCCAGGGTGGGCCGCGCGCCCCCTCCCCCTCTGGTCCGAATTGGACTAGGAGAGGGGGGGGGGGCGGCGCGCCCCTTTCCCTCTCCCTCTCCCCCTTCCTTTCCCCCTCCTAGTAGGAGTAGGAAAGAGGGGAGTCCTACTCCTACTAGGAGGAGGACTCCTCCTCCTAGCGCGCGCCACAAGGGCCGGCCGGCCTCCCCCCTTGCTCCTTTATATACGGGGGCAGGGGGCACCCTAGAACACACAATTGATCAACGTGATCGTTCCTTAGCCGTGTGCGGTGCCCCCTCCACCATATTCCACCTCGGTCATATTGTCGCGGTGCTTAGGCGAAGCCCTGCGTCGGTAGTACATCAAGATCGTCAGCACGCCGTCGTGCTGACGGAACTCCTCCCCGAAGCATTGCTGGATCGAAGCCCGGGGATCGTCATCAAGCTGAACGTGTGCTAAGAACTCGGAGGCGCCGGAGTAACGGCGCTTGGATCGGTCGGATCGGGAAGACGTACGACTACTTCCTCTACGTTGCGTCAACGCTTCCGCTTCGGTCTACGAGGGTACGTAGACAGCACTCCCCCCTCGTTGCTATGCATCACCATGATCTTGCGTGTGCGTAGGAAATTTTTTGAAATTACTACGTTCCTCAACAGTGGCATCCGAGCCTAGGTTTTTATGGTTTGATGTTTTGCACGAGTAGAACACAAGTGAGTTGTGGACGATACAAGTCATACTGCCTACCAGCATGTCATACTTTGGTTCGGCGGTATTGTTGGATGAAGCGGCCCGGACCGACATTACGCGTACGCTTACGCGAGACTGGTTCTACCGACTTGCTTTGCACACAGGTGGCTGGCGGGTGTCAGTTTCTCCAACTTTAGTTGAACCGATTATGGCTACGCCCGGTCCTTGAGAAGGTTAAAACGGAGTCTATTTGACAAACTATCGTTGTGGTTTTGATGCGTAGGTGAGATTGGTTCTTGCTTAAGCCCGTAGCAGCCACGTAAAACTTGCAACAAACAAAGTAGAGGACGTCTAACTTGTTTTTGTAGGGCATGTTGTGATGTGATATGGTCAAGACATGATGCTAAATTTTATTGTATGAGATGATCATGTTTTGTAACCGAGTTATCGGCAACCGGTAGGAGCCGTATGGTTGTCGCTTTATTGTATGCAATGCAATCGCCCTGTAATGCTTTACTTTATCACTAAGCGGTAGCGATAGTCGTAGAAGCATAAGATTGGCGAGACGACAACGATGCTACGATGGAGATCAAGGTGTCGCGCCGGTGACGATGGTGATCATGACGGTGCTTCGAAGATGGAGATCACAAGCACAAGATGATGATGGCCATATCATATCACTTATATTGATTGCATGTGATGTTTATCTTTTTATGCATCTTATCTTGCTTTGATTGACGGTAGCATTATAAGATGATCTCTCACTAAATTATCAAGAATTGTTCTCCCCGAGTATGCACCGTTGCCAAAGTTCGTTGTGCCCAGACACCACGTGATGATCGGGTGTGATAAGCTCTACGTCCATCTACAACGGGTGCAAGCCAGTTTTGCACACGCAGAATACTCGGGTTATACTTGACGAGCCTAGCATATGCAGATATGGCCTCAGAACACGGAGACCGAAAGGTCGAGCGTGAATCATATAGTAGATATGATCAACATAATGATGTTCACCATTGAAAACTAATCCATTTCACGTGATGATCGGTTATGGTTTAGTTTGATTTGAATCACGTGATCACTTAGAAGATTAGAGGGATGTCTATCTAAGTGGGAGTTCTTAAGTAATATGATTAATTGAACTTAAATTTATCATGAACTTAGTCCCTGATAGTATCTTGCTTGTTTATGTTGATTGTAGATAGATGGCTCGTGCTGTTGTTCCGTTGAATTTTAATGCGTTCCTTGAGAAAGCAAAGTTGAAAGATAATGGTAGCAATTACACGGACTGGGTCCGTAACTTGAGGATTATCCTCATTGCTGCACCGAAGAGTTACGTCCTGAAAGCACCGCTAGGTGCCAGGCCTGCTGCTGGAGCAACGCCAGATGTTGTGAACGTCTGGCAGAGCAAAGCTGATGACTACTCGATAGTTCAGTGTGCCATGCTTTACGGCTTAGAACCGGGACTTCAACGACGTTTTGAACATCATGGAGCATATGAGATGTTCCAAGAGTTGAAGTTAATATTCCAACAGAATGCCCGGATTGAGAGATATGAAGTCTCCAATAAGTTCTATAGCTGCAAGATGGAGGAGAATAGTTCTGTCAGTGAGCATATACTCACAATGTCTGGGTATTATAATCACTCGATTCAACTGGGGGTTAATCTTCGGGATGATTGTGTCATTGACAGAATTCTCCAATCACTTCCACCAAGCTACAAAGGCTTCGTGATGAACTATAATATGCAAGGGATGGATAAGACAATGCCCGAGCTCTTCGCAATGCTAAAGGCTGCGGAGGTAGAAATCAAAAAGGAGCATCAAGTGTTGATGGTTAACAAAACCACTAGTTTCAAGAAAAAGGGCAAAGGGAAGAAGAAGGGGAACTTCAAGAAGAACAGCAAACAAGTTGCTGCTCAAGAGAAGAAACCCAGGTCTGGACCTAAGCCTGAAACTGAGTGCTTCTACTGCAAGCAGACTGGTCACTGGAAGCGGAACTGCCCCAAGTATTTGGCGGACAAGAAGGATGGCAAGGTGAACAAAGGTATATGTGATATACATGTTATTAATGTGTACCTTACTAGAGCTCGCAGTAGTACCTGGGTATTTGATACTGGTTCTGTTGCTAATATTTGCAACTCAAAACAGGGACTACGGATTAAGCGAACACTGGCAAAGGACGAGGTGACGATGCGCGTGGGAAACGGTTCCAAAGTCGATGTGATCGCAGTCGGCACGCTACCTCTACATCTACCTTCGGGATTAGTATTAGACCTAAATAATTGTTATTTGGTGCCAGCGTTGAGCATGAACATTATATCTGGATCTTGTTTGATGCGAGACGGTTATTCATTTAAATCAGAGAATAATGGTTGTTCTATTTATACGAGTAATATCTTTTATGGTCATGCACCCTTGAAGAGTGGTCTATTTTTGATGAATCTCTATAGTAGTGATACACATATTCATAATGTTGAAGCCAAAAGATGCAGAGTTAATAATGATAGTGCAACTTATTTATGGCACTGCCGTTTAGGTCATATCGGTATAAAGCGCATGAAGAAACTCCATACTGATGGACTTTTGGAACCACTTGATTATGAATCACTTGGTACTTGCGAACCGTGCCTCATGGGCAAGATGACTAAAACACCGTTCTCCGGTACTATGGAGAGAGCAACAGATTTGTTGGAAATCATACATACAGATGTATGTGGTCCGATGAATGTTGAGGCTCGTGGCGGATATCGTTATTTTCTCACCTTCACAGATGATTTAAGCAGATATGGGTATATCTACTTAATGAAACACAAGTCTGAAACATTTGAAAAGTTCAAAGAATTTCAGAGTGAAGTTGAAAATCATCATAACAAGAAAATAAAGTTTCTACGATCTGATCGTGGAGGAGAATATTTGAGTTACGAGTTTGGTCTACATTTGAAACAATGCGGAATAGTTTCGCAACTCACGCCACCCGGAACACCACAATGCAATGGTGTGTCAGAACGTCGTAATCGCACTTTACTTGATATGGTGCGATCTATGATGTCTCTTACAGATTTACCGCTATCATTTTGGGGTTATGCTCTAGAGACGGCCGCATTCACATTACATAGGACACCAACGAAATCCGTTGAGACGATGCCTTATGAACTATGGTTTAGCAAGAAACCAAAGTTGTCGTTTCTTAAAGTTTGGGGCTGCGATGCTTATGTGAAAAGGCTTCAACCTGATAAGATCGAACCCAAATCGGAGAAATGTGTCTTCATAGGATACCCAAAAGAAACTGTTGGGTACACCTTCTATCATAGATCCGAAGGCAAGACATTTGTTGCTAAAAATGGATCCTTTCTAGAGAAGGAGTTTCTCTCGAAAGAAGTGAGTGGGAGGAAAGTAGAACTTGATGAGGTAACTGTACCTGCTCCCTTATTGGAAAGTAGCACATCACAGAAATCTGTTTCTGAAGCACCTACACCAATTAGTGAGGAAGTTAATGATGATGATCATGCAACTTCAGATCAAGTTACTACAGAACCTCGTAGATCAACCAGAGTAAGATCCGCGCCAGAGTGGTACGGCAATCCTGTTATGGAAATCATGCTACTAGATCATGGTGAACCTACGAACTATGAAGAAGCGATGGTGAGCCTAGATTCCGCAAAATGGCTTGAAGCCATGAAATATGAGATGGGATCCATGTATGAGAACAAAGTATGGACTTTGGTTGACTTGCCCGATGGTCGGCAAGCAATAGAGAATAAATGGATCTTCAAGAAGAAGACTGACGCTGATGGTAATGTTACTGTCTACAAAGCTCGACTTGTTGCAAAAGGTTTTCGACAAGTTCAAGGGATTGACTACGATGAGACCTTCTCACCCGTAGCGATGCTTAAGTCTGTCCGAATCATGTTAGCAATTGCCGCATTTTATGATTATGAAATTTGGCAAATGGATGTAAAGACTGCATTCCTGAATGGATTTCTGGAAGAAGAGTTGTATATGATGCAACCGGAAGGTTTTATCGATCCAAAGGGAGCTAACAAAGTGTGCAAGCTCCAGCGATCCATTTATGGACTGGTGCAAGCCTCTCGGAGTTGGAATAAACGCTTTGATAGAGTGATCAAAGCATTTGGGTTTGTACAGACTTTTGGAGAAGCCTGTATCTACAAGAAAGTGAGTGGGAGCTCTGTAGCATTTCTGATATTATATGTAGATGACATATTACTGATTGGAAATGATATAGAATTTCTGGATAGCATAAAAGGATACCTGAATAAAAGTTTTTCAATGAAAGACCTCGGTGAAGCTGCTTACATATTGGGCATTAAGATCTATAGAGATAGATCAAGACGCTTAATTGGACTTTCACAAAGCACATACCTTGACAAAGTTTTGAAGAAGTTCAAAATGGATCAAGCAAAGAAAGGGTTCTTCCCTGTGTTACAAGGTGTGAAGTTGAGTAAGACTCAATGCCCGGCCACTGCAGAAGATAGAGAGAAGATGAAAGATGTTCCCTATGCTTCAGCCATAGGCTCTATCATGTATGCAATGCTGTGTACCAGACCCGATGTGTGCCTTGCTATAAGTTTGGAAGGGAGGTACCAAAGTAATCCAGGAGCGGATCACTGGACAGCGGTCAAGAATATCCTGAAGTACCTGAAAAGGACTAAGGAGATGTTTCTCGTGTATGGAGGTGACAAAGAGCTTGTCGTAAATGGTTACTTGATGCAAGCTTTGACACTGATCCGGACGATTCTAAATCGCAAACCGGATACGTATTTACATTAAACGGTGGAGCTGTAAGTTGGTGCAGTTCTAAACAAAGCGTCGTGGCAGGATCTACATGTGAAGCGGAGTACATATCTGCTTCGGAAGCAGCGAATGAAGGAGTCTGGATGAAGGAGTTCATATCCGATCTAGGTGTCATACCTAGTGCATCGGGTCCCATGAAAATCTTTTGTGACAATACTGGTGCAATTGCCTTAGCAAAGGAATCCAGATTTCACAAGAGAACCAAGCACATCAAGAGACGCTTCAATTCCACCCGGGATTTAGTCCAGGTGGGAGACATAGAGATTTGCAAGATACGTACGGATCTGAATGTAGCAGACCCGTTGACTAAGCCTCTTCCACGAGCAAAACATGATCAGCACCAAGACTCCATGGGTGTTAGAATCATTACTGTGTAATCTAGATTATTGACTCTAGTGCAAGTGGGAGACTGAAGGAAATATGCCCTAGAGGCAATAATAAAGTTATTATTTATTTCCTTATATATCATGATAAATGTTTATTATTCATGCTAGAATTGTATTAACCGGAAACATAATACATGTGTGAATACATAGACAAACAGAGTGTCACTAGTATGCCTCTACTTGACTAGCTTGTTAATCAAAGATGGTTAAGTTTCCTAACCATGGACAAAGGAGTTTTCATTTGATTAACAAGGTCACATCATTAGTTGAATGATCTGATTGACATGACCCATTCCATTAGCTTAGCACCCGATCGTTTAGTATGTTGCTATTGCTTTCTTCATGACTTATACATGTTCCTATGACTATGAGATTATGCAACTCCCATTTACCGTAGGAACACTTTGTGTGCTACCAAACGTCACAACGTAACTGGGTGATTATAAAGGTGCTCTACAGGTGCCTCCGAAAGTATTTGTTGGGTTGGCGTATTTCGAGATTAGGATTTGTCACTCCGAATGTCGGAGAGGTATCTCAGGGCCTTCTCGGTAATGCACATCACATAAGCCTTGCAAGCATTGCAACCAATGAGTTAGTTGCGAGATGATGTATTACAGAACGAGTAAAGAGACTTGCCGGCAACGAGATTGAACTAGGTATTGGATAACGACGATCGAATCACGGGCAAGTAACATACCGATGACAAAGGGAACAACGTATGTTGTTATGCGGTCTGACCGATAAAGATCTTCGTAGAATATGTAGGAGCCAATATGGGCATCCAGGTCCCGCTGTTGGTTATTGACCAGAGATTTGTATCAGTCATGTCTACACTGTTCTCGAACCGTAGGGTCCGCACGCTTAAGGTTACGATGACAGTTATTATGAGTTTATGCATTTTGATGTACCGAAGTTAGTTCGGAGTCCCGGATGAGATCACGGACATGACGAGGAGTCTCGAAATGGTCGAGACGTAAAGATTGATATATTGGACGACTATATTCGGACATCGGAATGGTTCCGAGTGGTTTCGGAGAAAACCGGAGTGCCGGAGGGGTTACCGAAACCCCCCGGGAGAAGTATTGGGCCACATGGGCCTTAGTGGAGAGAGAGAGGGGCGGCCAGGGTGGGCCGCACGCCCCCTCCCCCTCTGGTCCGAATTGGACTAGGAGAGGGGGGCGGCGCGCCCCTTTCCCTCTCCCTCTCCCCCTTCCTTTCCCCCTCCTAGTAGGAGTAGGAAAGAGGGGAGTCCTACTCCTACTAGGAGGAGGACTCCTCCTCCTGGCGCGCGCCACAAGGGCCGGCCGGCCTCCCCCTTGCTCCTTTATATACGGGGGCAGGGGGGCACCCTAGAACACACAATTGATCAACGTGATCGTTCCTTAGCCGTGTGCGGTGCCCCCCCTCCACCATATTCCACCTTGGTCATATTGTCGCGGTGCTTAGGCGAAGCCCTGCGTCGGTAGTACATCAAGATCGTCAGCACGCCGTCGTGCTGATGGAACTCCTCCCCGAAGCATTGCTGGATCGAAGCCCGGGGATCGTCATCAAGCTGAACGTGTGCTAAGAACTCGGAGGCGCCGGAGTAACGGCGCTTGGATCGGTCGGATCGGGAAGACGTACGACTACTTCCTCTACGTTGCGTCAACGCTTCCGCTTCGGTCTACGAGGGTACGTAGACAGCACTCCCCCCTCGTTGCTATGCATCACCATGATCTTGCGTGTGCGTAGGAATTTTTTTGAAATTACTACGTTCCTCAACAGTAATATCACGATGACTTATGGCGTTAAGTATTCCCTCGTCCGTGCAATTACTGCAAAAGATTGAAATTACGTCTCCCTCGCGGCAGTCCTTTGTCCTGTTCATAACCAGGAGGAATCTTGCCCAGTAGTGATGTACTGTTTCCTCGGGCTTTTGCCTGATTTGGGAAAGATCGCTTATGTTCAGGCGGGCGGGTGGCGTTGAATCTGGGACCTCACCCAATTTAAGATTCGGAGGCCGAAGAGCATCCGAACTCTTAAGTCCGGAGTCTTGGATGTTGTCCAATGAATCTAGAACATTGCCTGATTCTAAGATCAGGTCTTGAGTTATATCCTCCCCTCCGCGGGTATCCGGCTTGGAGGGTTCGGGAATTCGGACGTAGCTAGTCCTTAGAATAGATGAAGGGTCGCCGCACTGCGCCTCTACCATGGCAACGTGGTGGGTGACTTGGGGAGAGTTAATTTCTCTTAGATCGGGTTTAAGCCCAACCTGGTCGTAATTTGTAGCGACCCCCAGTGCGGTGATGCGATCCAAGAACTCGTTTACGGAAGAGAGCTCCATCGGATCTAGTTGCTCGGCAAGTTTTGAGCTGACGTGAAGGTTGCTTTCGATGACCCAAGAGGTCACCGTCGACGCAACGGCCGAACAGGCGGTCGTGAGAAAACCACCTAGCCGGAGGGTTTGGCCGACAGCCAAGGCTCCCTTAGTAACGGTGCCGTCTTTAAAGATGGGAAGAGGCATCCTTCCTGATTGCGACGGCACAGAGGAACTCTCAATGAAAGCACCAATGTTTGTCCAAACCGGCGGATCTCGAGTAGGGGGTCCCGAACTGTGCGTCAAGGCCGGATGGTAACAGGAGACAAGGGACACGATGTTTTTACCCAGGTTCGGGCCCTCTCGATGGAGGTAATACCCTACTCCTGCTTGATTAATATTGATGATATGGGTAGTACAAGAGTAGATCTACCACGAGATCAAGGAGGCTAAACCCTAGAAGCTAGCCTATGGTATGATTGTTGTATATGGAGTTGATTGGCCTACGGACTACAACCCTCCGGTTTATATAGACACCGGATAGGGTTAGGGTTACACAGAGTCGGTTACATTGGTAGGAGATCTTGAATATCCACATCGCCAAGCTTGCCTTCCACACCAAGGAAAGTCCTATCCGGACACGGGACGAAGTCTTCAATCTTGTATCTTCATAGTCCAGGAGTCTGGCTGAAGGTATTGTCCGGCTATCCGAACACCCCCTAATCCAGGACTCCCTCAAATACCCTCTGGTACCGTGATGTTATGATCAAAGCATAGATAGTAAAGTCTTGGATACTCATCTTTTAAGCTTTTTCATCTACCCAAATATCTTCCCAAAATTTGGTATTCCTCCCATCACCTAAAATCTGTCTTGCAGGTCTGTAGAAAAGATCTTTAATATCAAGTATCCCTCCCCAAAATTGTGAATCCCCATTTTTTTCCTGGCTCTGGAAATGCATCCATCAGGAACATATTTGTTAATTAGCACCGACTGCCACAACCGCTTCCTCCATTTCCAACTTCCAGAACCACTTAGCTAGCATTGCTTTGTTCGTTTTCTAGGTTTAGAATTCCCAATCCACAACGATCTTTAGGGAGGCAACAATTTTTCAAATTAACTAAGTAGTATTTCTTTTTATCTTCATCTTCCTCCACACCAACCTCGCCCTGTAGAAATCAGCTTTCTTCCTAACACCCACTGGCAGAGGGTAGAAAGAGATCATGAAGAGAGGAATGTTAGTTAAACATGCCCGCACCAGGGTAATCCTCCCTGCTACCCCTTTTTTCACTGGGTGAGGACACCGTAAGATTAAACTCATTACAAAGCACCTCTCCCACTGAAGATAAATCAATCTAGTTAGCCAAACCAAATGGATAGATCGGAGAGAAATACAAAGCTATAACAATCATGCATAATAAAGTTCAGAAAAGACTCAATTACTTTCAATGAATAATCTGATCATAAACCCACAATTCATCGCATCCGAACAAACACACGGCAAAAAAATATTACATCGGATAGAACTCCAAGAGGATCAAGGAGAACATTGTATTGAAGTTCAAAGAGAGAGAAGAAGCCATGTAGCTATTAGCTATGGACCCATAGGTCTGTGGTGAACTACTCACGCATCATTCCAAGGAATCAAGGATGATGTAGAAGCCCTCAGTGATCGATTCCCCCTTCGGCAAAATATCGAAAAAGGCCTCCAGATCGGACCACGGAAGAACAGAAAATTGTCTCGGCGGAAAAAGTGTTTCGGGTGGCTCTCCATTGGTTTGGGAATATTTGTGAATTTATAGAGGCGGAATTAGCTCAAACGAGCTGTGTGGGGCCCACGAGCTCACGGAGTGCACCCTGTGAGCTCGTGGCTCTCTCGTAGGTCTTCTGGCCTCCTCCCACACCTTCTAGGGTCCCTTCCGGTTCAGAAAAAATCACCGTAATGTTTCATCGTATATTTGGACTTGTTTGGTACTGATTTTCTGAAAAGACAAAAACAAGCAAAATTATAAACTGACAATGAACATTGGATTAATAGGTTAGTCCGCAAAAAATGATATAAATAGCATCAAAATGCATATAAAGCATCCAAGATTGATAATATAATAGAATGAAACAATCAGAAATTATAGATACATTGGAGACGTATCAAGGGGCTGATCCAAGGATTGGGAAAGGACAAGATATAAACGTTTAGACTCAAAATTGGACCCCTATGGAATCTCTCATTCGGTCTATCGCTTCCCTAGTCCAAAATCCGCCTAATTAAGATCATCTCTGAACTCGTTATTCCTTCATCTGTAGTACAGAATGTTGAACTTGTGATGTAGATTTTGCTCCCGGTAGATGCTGAAGCAATTTTATAAAGAAAACATCTGATACATTTGAGGTAGGTTTTGAGTGTACCGGAAATATAGCATATTTCTAGGAATGGCACCCAGAGTGAAAGGGATTAACTACTATCCGTTTGGCATACATGATGTTGGTTACCACCGAGATGAGCACAGAGAATTCGCTAGAGAAACAAGATGGTCACTCAAATGCTACGAATGAGGAATGTGGTTGGGTTTCTGTATGGAAGATTTTAGTTCTCGCCAACCTTCAAGTTTTTGTTTGGCGACATGCCAGAAAATCGCTGCCAGCAACTGATCTCCTCCATCATCACAACATGACAGCCGCAACGAGTTGTCAACTGTTTGGTGTACAAGACACTTGGCGTCATTCATTGATGAACTGCACCATGAGCCGCTACGTCCGGGTGATAGCTAACAAAGACCTTATTGATAAAATGGCTGCGAACCACGAGTCATGTGCTAAGAACTGGAGTTATGAGCTGAACAACTCATTATCCCATGGCAAGTTTAGAAACTTGATAGTAACATTGTGGGCGATCTAGTCGGCGCGTGGAGACCTATACACAAAGCAGTGTTCCAAAGCCCATACTCGATGGATAGATCTGTGCGGTCATATCTCTTTGAATTGCAAGTCGTAGCCACTCTGAAAATAATCGTAGCAAGGAGGTGTAAGTTAACGTGGATGGTGCATTGGGGAACAAGAGAGGTGCAATTACAACCACATGCAACGATCATATTGAAGCTTATTTGGGTTCTTTGGTTGTCATCTTTAACGGGGTAGGTGACCCTGCCACATTTGAAGCTCTTGCATGTAGAAGGGTTTTCCCCTTATCGGTCAATCCAGTTTTGCAAAATAACTATGTTGTGTCGGACTGCAAGGAATGTGTTTGATGATATCAAAGAAGGTTCTCTTGGGAGATACGGGACCATCATCAAAGAGATCAAGGAATGGTCGTCAAATAGCTTGATGATCTTTTACTCATGAGTTGAGGAATTACAACTTCACAAGCGCACAATCTTGTTAAGCATTCTCTTTCGTTAAGCATCGGTTGCCATGGCTGGCTCGGCACGCCTCATGATTCATTATTTGTACCCATGAACATTTGGAAGCAATAAAGCTTAGCAGGGTTATCCAAAAAAATATGTTGCATGTTTTTTCTGAGGGAAGGATGTCATGGCTAGCTTTACATCATCCACATGTTTATAGAAGGATATCACCATCTCAAGTACAACAACTTTTATTATGAGAACTAGAATGAGCTAGCTCATGCGCCAGCACCATTAGCGTCTCTTCTACAATGCTTGAAGATGGCATTCCCAATTGGGGTAGCAAAATCAACTCACTCTGCAACTAGGTCGAAGCAAAACTGGGTAGACCAACACACTAGGTTTGAGAGAAAGTTTGGGCCGCGAGGGCACAAAAACATGGGCTCTGCTTCAGTCTGGTCCACCCAGACACTGTACTGTAGCTTCCCAGCTGTCTACCTAATCACGTTTCCCAAATTTTGCGATTCTTTGATTTTTCATTTTCTATTGAAAAAACTTGTTTCTCTAAAGAAAACACATAGTTATAAATTTCCCTCTCAACAGAAGGAGTTGACACCGCATCTTGTTCAACTCGCATATAGATCAATGGTAGCAACAAGTACATAGAGCAAGCTTTGACACTATATATCATCCGACTTTCTGGGAAGGAAGTGCGTTGCGTGTAAAACATTGTGCACCATCTGTGGAACGTACTATGTGCTTATCTAGACAGTGAGTATTACGAAGATATACCGTTACTAGAAGCGCTCCACAATTCCAGAGAAATCACTATGTGCTTATCTAGACGGCTAACGTTATAGAGTTATTTGCCATGGTCCAAAATAATTTACCAAAATAATTAGAGATAAAATTAAGGCCGTGCGTACCTACACCATGGGTACAGAGTTATTTTCGATTTACCGTTACTAGAAACGCTCCACAATTCCAGAGAAACTTACCATGATCTTACTTATCTTAGACATGTGACGTTGTAATGACATTTCTAAGGCGGTGAGGGTGTTACAAGTAAAATATTTTCACAAATCCATACGCACCATGTGCTTATCTTAGACATGGAATTATGACGGATCTAAAGATTCATGGTAGAATATAACATTGTGGTTGGCTAAACACTTTTACTCAAAATGCATAATTATCACTATCGAACTCGCATGGAAGAAAAGATCCACCACTTCTCATTCAATGTGACAAGTTACACTCTGCACTCCAAGTATGCAAGTGAAAACTCAACGGTACCAACAAAAGTAAAGTAAGTGGTGCTGCTATGTATAATTTTTTTTGAAAGTATGAGTGTTGCAAGCATTAAAACCCATTAAAAACAAAGTCGACCGTCAAATTTTCGTGCAACCAGTGCCACTCTGTACTCCATGTTGACAAGTGTACATATCCGTTCTCAAAGAACAACAGTACCGACCAAAGCAGATAAGAGCTAGCATAAATTTTGACAATCTCTTCCAATTAAAATGAGGGCATTATAAGTAAAGCACTGCACAATTCAGAAATACAACTTAGTACACCGAGCATCATATTTCAGTGTGATACGTATCATTGAAAAATAAAGTGGCATCATATATTTCAATGTGATATGTATCACTTAGTACATCGGCCTTGTAAGTGCAGGCATCCCTTCTCGAAACTTAGCATTAGGTCCTGGAACCAAATGCCATCAATCTCTTCATCAATACAAGGGGCATACAACACTGTGTAATTTTGTATAAAGCATAACATGTTAGAAAAACAGAACTAAACGTCATATATTAGCACGACATGTGTTGCTACACAATACATGTCGACAGCTCCAGATATGCCTTCTCTGAGGACGACACTATGGAGCAAAGCAAAAAGGTATCCATGTTAAATGACAACAATCTTTCCATTAAATCGAGAGCTTTATGAGTAAAAAAACATGTAATTCAAGAAACCCGCTTTACGTGTCTAAATAGAAAATCGAGCATCATATTTTCGTGCGACAAGTGTCCCTGCGCACTCCACATGGACAAGTACATGTATCTCTTCATGAAGAACGACACTACCGACCAAACTAGATAAGGCACTGTGTTAAATTTGAACAATCTTTTCATATTAATGGGAGAGCCTTATGAGTAAAACACTGCATAATTTCAAAACCCACTTTACGTGTCAAAATAGAACACCGAGCATCATATTTCCATGTGACAGGTGTCCCTGCGCACTCCACGTGGACAAGTACATATATCCCTTCATGAAGACGAAACTACCGACCAAACTAGATAAGGGCTAGCGTTAAACTTCAACAATCCTTTCCTATTAATGTAGGAACGTTATGAGTGAAACACAGCCTAATTTCAGAAAACCGATTTACGTGTTAGAATATAACACTCAGAGTCTTATTTTCGTGCGACAAGTGTCCCTGTGTACTTCACGTGGACAAGCACATGTATCCCTTCACGAAGATAGACACTACCGACCAAACTAGATAAGGGCTAGCGTTAAATTTCAATAATATATTCTCAATAATGCAAGGGTGTTATGAGTAAAACACCACATAATTTCAGAAAACGCTTTACGTGTCAAAATAGAAAACCAAGCATCATATTTGCGTTTAACAAGTGTCCCTACGTACTCCACGTGGAAAAGCGTATATATCCCTTCACATAGATAGATGACACCGACCAAACTAGATAAGGCTGGTCATAGTGGGGAGTAACTTGTACTAGTGTCATGCATATGACACTAGTCTAAGTTATTACCTTTATAGTGCAAAGTAACATAGTAGTAGTGTCATAGATGGCTTCATTTATTAGCTTGTAGACTCATCTTGTATTGGGAAGCGTTATGTTACAGTAACATATTCAGATGCGAACCACAAATTTTTTTTTAAGGTGGGGCGAGTCTCATTAAAAACACACTAACAATGCACACTACAAACGAATAACAAAATACATTCTCTTTCACTATAGCTTCAAGAGAATCTGTAGTTCGTTCTTCTACTTGTTCTGTTTGCATCAAATTTTCATGCTCTAGTTGCACAGAACTCACTTGATCTTGATGAGTGGCATGTGCCGAAACATTGACACTTTCACGGGTACTTGGGTTCGATTTCAAGCTTCTGCCACTACCAAGCACTTTAGAATATCTTTTTAAATCAGCAATTCACAACCAGAGTGTTCACAACATTAATATGTAACTACAATCTGCTTGAATTTAAGGATTAAAGCTACTGTGAAAATTTGCTACAAAAATTTCAGAAAATTTGAGAAATTATCTCCTCCCCTTTCCTTTGGATTTGCTATTCCTCTTCCTTTCCATCTTCTGGCAATCTGGTCGGAACTGCGCCGGACTCAGAAGTGGCCGGACGCCCGGACGGCCGTTGCTGCTGCTGCCGCTAGGTGCCTAGGCTCTGGCTAGAGCCGCCGCTTGCGCCGTTGTCGCTTGCTGCCACGGTGCCGCCGTCCTAAAGCCCCCATCCTGCCGCCGCGGTTGCCTTCCCTGCCGTCGGCTGTGCCGCCCGGTCCTGGGCTCCTGGTGACCTGGCCAGACGTCGCCGCCGTGCTAGATTAGGGATTGGAGTTGTTGCGTGGCGTCGCGTGGAGAGAACAGAGGAGTGGTCGAGTGTGTTGCGTCTCTTCTCGCGTGTACGCTCGAAACTTGGCTGGCTGCCTCGGCTGTTGGTCCATCAGGCCACTCGCTGCATCGGCCCATCAGGTATTGGCAGCGTCAACGGAACGTATTCTGCTAGCGATCGATGCATAGTAGTTACAAATTTTTTTGCTCAAAATTAAGGTATGGCGGGCGCCATACCCTGCCCACCGGAGAGGTCCGCCAGTGAACCTATTATGTTATTACTTCTTATTAACTACTTGCCACATAAGCAAAATTTTCTTGAAATGCGCTATGCTACTAGCTAAGTTACTCCCACTATGACTAGCCTAAGGGCTAGCGTTAAACTTCAACAATTCTTTCCTATTAATGCAGGAGCGTTATGAGTAAAACACTGCGGAATTTCAGAAGACCGCTTTACGTGTCAAAATAGAGCACCAAGTGTCATATTTTCGTGCGACAAGTGTCGCTGCGTACTCCACGTGGACAAGCACATGTATCCATTCACGAAGATAGACACTACCGACCAAACTAGATAAGGGCTAGCGTTAAATTTCAATAATATATTCTCAATAATGCGAGGGTGTTATGAGTAAAACATCGCATAATTTCAGAAAACGCTTTACGTGTCAAAATAGAAGACCAAGCGTCATATTTGCATTTAACAAGTGTCCCTGCGTAATCCACGTGGAAAAGCGCATATATCCCTTCACATAGATAGACACCACCGACCAAACTAGATAAGGGCTAGCGTTAAACTTCAACAGTTCTTTCCTATTAATGCAGGAGTGTTATGAGTAAAACACTGCGGAATTTCAGAAGACCGCTTTACGTGTCAAAATAGAGCATCGAGTGTCATATTTTCGTGCGACAAGTGTCGTTGCGTACTCCACGTGGACAAGCACATGTATCCCTTCACGAAGATAGACACTACCGACCAAACTAGATAAGGGCTAGCGTTAAATTTTAATATTATATTCTCAATAATGCGAGGGTGTTATGAGTAAAACACCGCATAATTTTAGAAAACGCTTTACATTTCAAAATAGAAAACCAAACCAAGCACCATATTTGCGTTTAACAAGTGTCCCTGCATACTGCACGTGGAAAAGCGCATATATCCCTTCAGAAAGATAGGCACCACCGACCAAACTAGATTAAGGCTAGCGTTAAACTTCAACAATCCTTTTCTATTAATGCAGGAGCGTTATGAGTAAAACACTGCGGAATTTCAGAAGACCGCTTTACGTGTCAAAATAGAGCATCGAATGTCATATTTTCGTGTGACAAGTGTCACGGCGTACTCCACGTGGACACGTACATATATCCCTTCAGGAAGAAAGTCACCATCGACCAAACTAGATAAGGTCTGGTGTTAAATATGAACAATCTTTTCCTATTAATGCAAGGGCATTATAAGTACAACACCGCATAATTTTGGAAACCCCCTTTACGTGTCAGAATAGAAAACCGAGCGCCATATTTTTGTGCGGCAAGTGTCCCAATTGTACTCCACATGGACAAGTACATGTATCCATTCACTTAGAACGACAACACGGACCAAACCAGATAAGTGTTTGCATTAAAATCCAACAATCTTTTCCCATTGAAAGCGAGAGCGTTGCGAGTAAAACTGTGCGAAATTCCGGAAGGCGGCATTACATTACATGTTAAAATACAAAACCTAGTGCCATATTTTAGTGCAGACTGAGTCCACCTCTCTTGAATTCCATCCAGATACATAAATACATAGCCAGACGATCAAAAAAAAGAAAGAGAAGTACAAGCGTTAAATTTCAACACCGACCAAACTAGACAAGGGCTAGCGTTAAATTTCAACAATCTTTCCCATTAATGTGACATTCTTTTGAGTAAAACACTGCTTTGTTTTTTAAAACCGCTTTATGTGCCAAGCGTCATAGTTTCGTGCGACAAGTGTCCTTGCGTACTCCACATGGACATGCACGTCTATCCCTTCACGAAGATAGACACTACCGACCAAACTAGATAATGGTCGGCGACTTGGCTACAATCTTTTCTCAGTCATGCAAGGGCGTTACGAGTAAAACACTGCGTAATTTCAGAAAAACCGCTTTACGTGTCAGAATAGAAAACCGAGCGCCATATTTTCGTGCGGCAAGTGTCCCAATGTGTAGTCCACGTGGACAAGTACATGTATCCACTCACTTAGAACGACAACACGGAGTACACCGACCAAACCAGATAAGTGTTTGCATTAAAATCCAACAATCTTTTCCCATTGAGAGCGAGAGCGTTGCGAGTAAAACCGTGCGAAATTCCGGAAGGCGGCATTACATTACATGTTAAAATACAAAACCTAGTGCCATATTTAGTGCAGACTGAGTCCACCTCTCTTGAATTCCATCCAGATACATAAATACATAGCCAGACGATCAAAAAAAAAGAGAAATACAAGCGTTAAATTTCAACACCGACCAAACTAGACAAGGGCTAGCGTTAAATTTCAACAATCTTTCCCATTAATGTGACATCGTTTCGAGTAAAACACTGCTTTGTTTTTTAAAACCGCTTTATGTGCCAAGCGTCATAGTTTCGTGCGACAAGTGTCCTTGCGTACTCCATATGGACATGCACGTCTATCCCTTCACGAAGATAGACACTACCGACCAAACTAGATAATGGTCGGCGACTCGGTGTTAAATCTCTACAATCTTTTCTCTCTCAGTAATGCGAGGGCGTTACGAGTAAAACACTGCGTAATTTCAGAAAACCGCTTTACGTGTCAGAATAGAAACCCGAGCGCCATATTTTCGTTCGACAAGTGTCCCAATGAGTAGTCCACGTGGACAAGTACATGTATCCCTTCACGTAGAATGACACCACCGAGTACCGACCAAAGTAGATAAGTGCTCGCGTTAAAGTCCAACAATCTTTTCCCATTAAAAGCCAGAGCGTTGCGAGTAAAACCCTGCGTAATTCCGAAAGGCGGCATTACATAACATCACATGTTAAAATACGAAACCTAGTGCCATAGTTTAGTACAGACCGAGTCCACCTCTCTTGAATCCCATCCAGATACATACATAGATACATAGCCAGACGACCAAAAAAAGAAGGGAAATATAGTACCTTCCTCGTCTGGTCAGACTTGACACGCTTGGAGCAACAATGATTGGGAAATCGCGCACGCCATAAACGCGCTGTCACCCCGCGCATCCGCCGTCCGTTTCGCCGTGCACGGATCTTGGCGCGCCCCCGCCGCCTTCTCCTTCCTTTCGCAGCGCCCGGCTGGAATCCCCCTCCCCGAATCCCACCCTATAAAACCCTCGCCGTCCTCCCCCAAATCCCCCAAATCCAACTGCGACTACAGCAAAGAAGATCCATCGATCGATCGATCTCGGAGCCCGGCGCACCGCCACTCGATCCAATCACATACAGCGAAGAAAGATTAATCCGCCGCCGCCGCCGCCGCCGCCGCCGCCGCGATGAAGTTGCAGACGGAGGCCGCCGCCCCCACCGGGGGGGAGGGGAGGCTGATGATCCGGCAGGTGTGGGCGAACAACGTGGAGTCGGAGTTCCAGGTGATCCGGCAGGTGGCGGAGCGGTTCCCGTACGTGTCCATGGACACGGAGTTCCCGGGCGTGATCCACTGCCCCAGCAAGCACCACGCGACGCTGACCCCGTCGGAGCGCTACGCGGCGCTCAAGGCCAACGTGGACGCGCTCCACCTCATCCAGGTGGGCCTGGCGTTCGCGGCGTCCCCCGACGCGCCGCCGGCGGTGGCGTTCGAGATCAACCTGCGCGAGTTCGACCCGCGCGTGCACCGCCACAACCCCAGCTCGGTGGCCCTGCTGGCGGGCCACGGGCTCGACTTCGCCAAGCAGCGGAGGCAGGGCGTGGACGCGCGCGTGTTCGCGGCGCTGCTCATGTCGTCGGGGCTGGTGTGCCCCGGCAATGGCGCGGGGGCGCCGACGTGGGTGACGTTCCACTCGGCCTACGACTTCGGGTACCTGGTGAAGCTGCTCATGGGGCGCAAGCTGCCGCGCACGCTGACCGAGTTCCTGGGCCTGGTGCGCGTCTTCTTCGGCGACGAGGTGTACGACGCGCGGCACGTCATGGACAGCTGCGCCGGGCTCTACGGCGGGCTGGACGCCCTGGCGGCGCAGCTGGGCGTGGAGCGCGCCGCGGGGATGTCCCACCAGGCCGGGTCGGACGCCGCGCTCACCTGGGACGTCTTCCGCCGCATCCGGGAGGTCTACTTCGCCGGCAACACCAGGCAGGGCGTCGGCAGCTTCGCCGGCGTGCTCTACGGGCTGGAGCTCGAGCTCCACCTCGCCGCGCCCCCCGCGCCAGCCGCCGCCGACAACGGCAACGGCAACGGCAACAGGAACAATAAGAGCAAGTGCGGCACCGGCAACGGCAACGGCACCGGCGGCCGAGGCAACAACAGGCGGGCCGTGGCGGCGCTGAGATGAACCGACCCGACCCGACCCGACCGATGAGTAGTTGTAGAGCGGTTAACCTTGCGTTAATTGCTGATCCTCCGATCCGATCCGATAGCTTAGCTCGTTCCTTCTCTGTTGTTCTCTCTGTACATACAGCTAGCGGTTTAATCCGTGATGGTCTGATGGGCAAATAATAACATGTCTTTATTCGTTGGTTGATTAACTCCGTGTGTCTACACTGTCATTCGTAATCGTCGGACATTTGGTTTGGAGAATTGGGGAATGGGGATTGATCGTCGTCGGCGTCAGCCGCAGAGGAGCAGAGGAGAAAAACAGGGCAGGTGCTCTGGTTCGCATCGCCGGCGTTGGATTCGAAATGGGCGTCCGATCGGCACCCACACACACTTGGGACTTGCTTGCACTGTGGTCCGGCCGCGTGCGTGGACCTGGCGTTTGACCGGCGCACTAGCATTGGAAGAAGAAGAAGTCACGAGAGGGAGGGTGGTTGGGTTTGAACGCGCGGCGTGGGGGAAAGGGGAAAGGGAAAAGGGGAAAGAAGAAGCTATGCAGGGGGACAAGTATCTCAGCAGCAGCAGCAGCAGGCAGAATTCCACTCTGACGACACACAAAGTTGCAGGCCGACGACTCCACATTGTTCTTTCTTGGTCAACACACTCCGTTTCGAGCTCAGCGCCAGGCTAGATCAGATTTCTTGATCAAAATTTGCCTATCTTTTTATTGATAGATAGAAGAATAAAGAATGAGTACAAGTAATGGCACAATACATGCACCAACACAAGATGACATGAACACGATGTCCAGAGTAGAGAGACGGGGGTTGTTCAACCCGAACAAGCACACAACACAGCTAAACTCCATAACATTAAACTCCCTAACATGAGAAGCAATCCGAACCAAAATGAAGTCCTACATCCGCAAGTTCACCACCGTGGACTCCGCGAGCAGAAAAGTTGACGCCTTCAAGAAGGATAACGACGTTGTGGCGCCGTCGCCGTCCGATCCAAATAATCAGATCTAGAGTTACCCCTGATGCTCGAAGAGGGGCACAGATAGACCATAGCAACACCTTCAAGAAGGGGGCGGCGCTAGTTAGTGTCCGTTACCAGCACTGGCAAGCCGACCAGGGATTTCTCCCTCGCCTAGGTTTGGGATATCGCCACGGATTAGAAACCGGGAGTGAAAAAGTCAAGTGTAGGTCAAAGACCATCACACTAAGGAGAGTCACATCGGACACGCGAGCCTTGGACATGGCGGAAGGCGGGGCAGCAAGGTGGCCGGTGATGGGGGCCGCTGCAGGGGACACGGCAGCAACCGGAGACGCCGGCAAGGCAGGAACTGGAGGGGACACAACTCCGAACCATCGGGGTTGAGTCCGTCGGTGACTGGTAAGCCATAGAGGCCGGAGGAGACGCGGCCTCTAGAGCGTCGGTGGCGACGCAACGCCGAAAGAGACACAAACAACCAAGGACACTGGAAAATCATAGGTCCAAGGCCGTCGGGTCCGAGGCCCGGCAATAGTGCCACCGCAAAGGCACAAACGCCCGCTGATCACGAGACTGACGCGCCACAAGGGATGGTCGCCGCTGGGAAGGCACCACCGGAGACACATCAAAAACCACAACCTTTGAGCCATGGCGATGGATCGGGGAAATAATGGACGCCGCCACAATGCCACCAAGAGTGGGCAAAACGATCGAGGAGCTCCGCAACCAACCACTCGGGATCCAGCACATGCAGGAGCAAGGGAAGCCGGCGAGTGGAAGGACTTCGTTGGGATCCTGTCGTCAGATCTAACGCGGGGCTTGGGGGAGGAAGGGCCTCACTGGCACGCGCATGCAGCACTGGTGGCCAAATGAAGTGGGTGGGGGTGGAAATGTGTTACTTGTGAAGGTGTGATAGGCGTTGGGATTTCCCCGAAGAAAAAGTGTGATGTAGTATAGTAGCAAAAAATATTACTCTCAGTTAAGAACCAAGGTTTATCGAACCAATAGGAGACTCACGCAAACAAAGATAAATGGTACCTGCACAGACACACGTGCGCGCGCCCACACACACACACACACACACACACAATACTTTCATCCAACGCAGGCAAAGAGGGTTGTCAATCCCCTTGCACTCATTAATTGTAAGGATTAATTCTGGTAATGGTAGATACATAATTGCAAAACAAAATAAAGGTAAATAATTGTAGCAAGGTATTTAGGGTTTTAGTAATATGAAGTGAGACCCGGGGCCATATCGCTAGAGGCATCTCTCTCATGAGCATAGTGACGATGGATATGATTACTGTTGGACAATTGATAAAAAAGCGCATAATTATGATGTTATTCATAGCATGATCAGTACATTTGCAATTGATAGAATAACGCATAATTATGATGTTATTCATAGCATGATCAGTTCGTAGGCAATTGGTAGAAAAGCACACAGATATGATGTTACTCATAGCATGATCAGTAAGCGTCGGGTGGGAGTTGTGGCCAGGCATGTCCAGTACCTTGCGGGCTGGTGACCGAATGCCGCCGCTCCCGTGGCATGCTAAGAGCATGGTTAATAGTATAGCCAGCTGCTGGCTATAAGCCAGTGCCATGTCACTTACAGTCCATCTTATAGCCAACATGTGCAACAGTACATTAAAAGAGTATACTACTTTTTTATTATGTGGCCCACCTTTCATTCTCACAAAATGCCTAGGAGCACGTGCTAGAGCTGGCTCTTCACGAAGAGCCCACTTACCTTCTCTCTCCTCTTCTCTTTCCTTCAACTAAGCAGAAATATACTAATTTAATCCTTATAGCCGGCTGAGTCAGCTCTATTGTACTTGCTCTAAGCGCATATCCGCGCGGACTGATGGGCCAGGAGGAAATAGTGGAGTGCGTGCGGTGCCCGACGCGGGATGGTTGCGGTAGTGCGAGGGCGACCGCGGATGGGCTTGTTCTGCCCTATTTTTGGCCCTGCTGGGTGCCGATCCGACGGAAGACTTGACCTTGCAGTGGTGGCAGCGGGAAGGTGGTGGCAAACCGTGCACGCAGGTGGTGCGCTGGCTCTGGAGAACGCGAAGCGATTGGTGGCAGGACCCGATCTGGGTTCTTGACAGCCTGCAGTGGGAGGTCCTTGCTACAGCCTTGTCTGGGACGCAAGGGAGAGATGTGCACGGTGCTCACGTGTCGTGGAGGTGGTAGGCCGGATGGGGTTGGCCTGG
Source organism: Aegilops umbellulata (assembly GCA_032464435.1). Taxonomy (NCBI): domain Eukaryota; kingdom Viridiplantae; phylum Streptophyta; class Magnoliopsida; order Poales; family Poaceae; genus Aegilops; species Aegilops umbellulata. The sequence continues at coordinate 476,894,809 of CP136059.1, read as the reverse complement.
TGATGGGGTTGTGCGAGTGACGCTGCGGGCGGAAGTCGTACGCTGGGTGTGGTCAGTGTCGTCGATGGCGGGACCTACAAATACCATCCTTGTTGGAGGTATTGGTGTTGCAATCCGCCCTCCCTACCCAACATGCTTCATGGGAACCCTATATCCGGTCTCCTAGATCGGACGGACGATGACAACACTAGTGACTTTGCTCGATGTCGTTTCTCCTCTTGAGGACTTCGTCTAGGAGTCGGACTCGACCAGAGGGACTCAGGGCTAACCGCAAGAAACCGCCTCATCATTAAGCAATGACTAATAGTACTCACTAATTTAGCACTCTCGAAAGTGCTCATTAGTACTAGAGTATAATAAGCATTGCGCACAATTATATGCAGAATTGGAGTAGTCAAATTATTGTTCCGTCGACCACACGTATGCCGCCAGCATCTGTTGGTTGAGAAAAGCAGCTCGCCGAATCAAAGGGTTTCACTTTCATTCAGCAGCCTTTCTGAATACAGTGGTGCTGGTGCGTGCTCTTCTCCACAGGTCAGGATGGACGTTTGTGTTTGTCCACGACGGACGCATGCATGCATGCATGATTGAGGACGAGGAGTCAATAAACAAAACCAGAAGAAACACACTATGATTTGATCGTTGATTAAACCGAGTATACAATTTAACAGCACTATCGTTGCAGACTGCCAGTACTTGTGTGCCTGTCATGTCTCCTTGCTGCTCCTCGGACACTCTGTTAGCATCCCAGGCCCAGCTCCCAACCTTCGGCATATGTTCAGACGTTTTCGGTGCGCATCGGACACATCAATATAAGCAAAGAGCCCACTACAACCCAAAAGACTAGCCTGAAAGGAGTGTGGCACTAGCTCCCAACCTCCGGCATATGTTCGGACGTTTCCGATGCGCATCGGACACACCACTATAAGCAAAGACCCCACTACATCCTCAAAGACTAGCCTGAAGGAAGTGTGGCACTTCTCCTTATAAGGTGGTCCTAGCCCCCTCCCATATCCGAGGTGGGACTAAAGTCACTGGCAACGCCCAATGGCCAGCGTCTCTGACACACTCGACCCCCAAGACAAGTTTCTCCTGTCGCGGTAGCACTACCCATACACAAGATTCGGTAGCTAACTCTAGTTCATCTTTTTTTTTTCTCGCCACGATTATTTCAATTTCCAGATCGATCAATCGTTTAACTAATTTTTAAATGAGAGACAAAACTAGTTTTGTCCTTTGTTGAGTTGTGCTTTTTTATAAACACAATATAAACGCAGACAAGACACATATAGACATACACTCATCCATATATACCCACATGCACATACTATCCCTATAAATTCTTCCTTCCGCCGCACCCGGGACTTCCATTTCGGCAACGCCTTGGCCGGCGTGTTCTACGGGCTGGAGCTCGCCGTGCCCGCCGAAAATGGCAGCAAGAAGAAATAGAGCGGCGTCGCCAACGGCATCGGCACCGGCGGTCGAGGCAGCGACAGGCGGGCATGCCGAATGCCTTGCGGGCTGGTGACCGAATGTCGCCGCTCCAGTGGCAAGTTAAGCGCATATCCGAGCGGACTGGTGGGCCAGTAGGAGGCATTTGTGTTGCAACCCTCCCCCCAACATGCTTCGAGGAAACCGTATATTCGTTCTCGTAGATCGGCAATGACAATGCCGGTGGCTTCGCTCGACGCCGTTTTTCCTCTCGAGGACTTGGTCTAAGAGTTGGACTCGACCAAAGGGATTCTGGGCTAACCGCAAGAAACCGCCTCATCATTAGCAATGACTAATAATACTCACTAATTTAGCACTCCCTAAAGTGCTCATTAGTACTCCCTCCGTTTCCAATTACTTGTCGCATGGATGGATGTATCTAGATACATCCATTTTTAGTGACGAGTAATTTTGAACGGAGGGAGTACTAGAGTATAATAACAAGCATTACACACAATTATATGCAGAATTGGAGTAGTCATATTATTGTTCCGTCGACCACACGTATGCCGCCAGCGGCTGTTGGTTGAGAAAAAGCAGCTTGCCGAATCAAAGGGTTTCAGTCACCCATCAGCCTTTTCTTAATTCCGGGGTGCTGGTGCGTGCTCTTCTCTTCTCCACAGGTCAGGAAATCAGGATGGATATGTTTGTGTTTGTCCAGGATTCTGGAACACGACGGACGCATGCATGCATGCATGATTGAGCACGAGGAGTGAATAAACAAAACCAGAAGAAACACACTGATTAGATCGTTGATTAAACCGAGTATACAATTTAACACCACTATCGTTACATACTTCTCTACCGATGTAAGTGCTATATACATCTGTATCTAAACAAATCTAAGACAAGTAATTCGGAACGAAGGGAGTACGTACTTGTGTGCACGTCACCGGCCCGATTCCATCGAACCTGAAAGAAAATTACCTATCAAATCTGCGAGCAGCCGGTCGTCTCGCCTGTCATGTCTCCTTGCTGCTCCTCGGACACTCGACCCCCAAAACAAGTTTCTCGTGTCGCGGTAGCACTACCCATGCACAAGATTCGGTAGGTAGCTCTAGTTCATCTTCTTCTTTTTTCTGTCGACACATTATTTCAATTTCCAGATCGATCAATCGTTTAACTAATTAAGTGAGAGACAAAACCAGTTTTGTTCCTTGTTGAGTTGTACTTTTTATAAACACGGTAGAAACGCAGATTGATCACATAGAGACATACACTCATCCATATATACCCACACACATGCTAGCCCTACGAGTTCTTCATGCGCACCCGAGAAGTCCATTTCGGCAATGGGCAGGGCCTGTGCGCCTTCGCCGGTTTGCTCTACGGGCTGGAGCTCGTCTCGCCCGCTGACAACGGCATCAAGAAGAACAAGTGCCGTGACGACAACGGCATCGGCACCGGCGGCCGAGGCAACAACAGGCGGGCCGTGGCGGCGCTGAGATGAACCGGACCGGGGCGGACCGGACCGATGATTAGTAGCGCGTGCGGTTAACCTTGCGTTAGTTCCTGATCCTCCCTTCGATAGCTTAGCTTAGGTCCTGTCAGTCCGTGTGTGTAGTTGATGGATCTGTACACACAGAGTTAATCCGTGATTTGGATAATAATAACATATGTTCTTTCGTTGGTTGATGATTAATTCCGTTTGTCTCCACCGTCAATCATCAATTCACAATGGTCGGATTCGGTTTGCAGAATTGGGAAATATGGCGATCGATCATCATCGGCGTCTGTCGTACAACTGCATTCTATGTCTGCATGCATCAGTCTGATGCAGAGACCGGTGGTGATTCTCCTTTTCAAAAAAAATACCACCGCATTCTGCAGAGGAGAAAACACAGAGAGCAGAGAAGGGGTAGATCATGGGCGTTGGATTCGAAATGGGCGTCGGATCGGCAGCAGCTGGGCTTCCAGTGTGGTGGAGCCGGCCGGAGCGCGAGAGGTGGGAGTGCGTGGACCAGTGTTTGACCGGCATGGCACACTTTGAACTACTAGTAGTGCCAGAACAAGTCACGTGGGGGAAAGGAGAAAGAAAAGACGAAGAGGAATCGCAGCAGGCAGAATTCCTTCCACTGGGACGACCAGCGTGTCTGAGCTGGACGCACGGTTGCAGCCAGCAGGCCGGCTGACGAGTCCGCACTGTAGCAAGTCTTGGTCAACACACTATGTATCGAGCACCAGATCAGCACTACGCTTTCTGACCAGTTTTGTGTGGACAGATCAGGGCATCTCCGAAAACGGACCACCGAATTTCCGTCCACAAATGTCCATGTACACGTCTCGACAGTCGGCCAGCTGGAGGAATCCAACCAGAATCAACAAATGTTCGCATGAAATTGGGACGGAATTTTAGCAAGTTTAATACAGTACTACTCCCTCCGTCCCAAAATATGCATTCTTATAATATTTTGGGACGGAGGGAGTACATGCGAACCTGACGGAATTTAACGAGTTTGAAACAAACCTAAACTAAATTATGCATACTAGTTGAGGATCACCTCGTAGGGACCACAACAGAACCGCTACGGTCGTCGCGCCAGCGCTAGAAGGCCCGTCAGGCGTCGCGCATCCCTGTCGGGCCGCCACGACACACACGATCGGCCACATCCTCGGCGGCTTGGAGGCGGAGAACGCACTCGGATTCCGCCAACCCTACTTGGAGATATGGGTGTTGAGCCGGCGCCAAGCATATCCGGAACGATGGTGGTCTTGGACCGATTGGGGAACCTAGCCTCCACAATCACCCAAGCCTACGACACCTAGGTCTTGGCTAAGCGCAGGGTACGCAAACACCCAAACCCACTCCACTTGGTTCTCGGCGAAGATGCCACCTTGCACTGCATAGTGTGACGTCGCCGGCGACGCTCGTCCGCCTTGGCTTTGTACTTTCACACCGACGCCTTTGAGGTAGTAGTGGAGGTGTGGGACCGTCCTCCGTGGGGGAGAGCACTGGGCGCCACTATCTGCCCACTGGCGAGACGTGACAAGGACAATGACTTCTCCTTCACGCGGCGTCTAATATGGACGCCGTGCTTCCGTGGAGGGGACGGCGATCCTCCTTCATGTGGAGTGCGATTTGGACTTTGTGGTTATGCGGTGGGTGCTGGACCCCACTCACCGGCGCAACACCTTCTCCATTGGTATCATAAACTCGTCGTCGAAGTGGGCCATGCTGGTCAGCAATGTTAGCTTCTGATGCTCGTTGTCGGATGAGATCGGCTCCACATTCATGATGGACGAAGCCGTGGACAACAACGAGCCTGACGACCATGGGTGACGTCAAGAATTGGATTCGGAGCTCCTCCCAAATCCGGTGTCCTGACTCCACGGCAGCTGGTCAGGGCGGTAATCGCTAAGTAAACACCACACCCAGGTCTTCTCGACGTCGGTCTTCTTGCCTGTGATCGGAGCGGTAGCACCCAAAGGTAGTGTGCGTCAACCGGTGGAGGAGTGCAACAGGAGAAGGGCTGTGTGGATTAGGTTTGCTATGAGCGACTTTAAAGCCGCAGTATGCTTCTTGATCGCCACATCACTGTGAATGTGGGTAGGCAGCCATGCAATCAGTGGGCATGAATGCACCGGCAAATTTGACAATTTTGACTTGTGGATGAAATCATTTCATAAAATGAACTGTTTCTAAAAAATGTTCACTCAGCCGACCTTTTTAAGTGGCGCCCGACACGAAGAGGCCACACTACACTGTGCAACGCCTGACTGACTGACGTCCATGCTCCTCTAGAGCTGCCCTGATTTGGAGCCGGCTTGTGAGAGATCAGACGGACGGATTGGTTCGACCCGATCTAATGATCTGCATTTGAGGACTAAAAATATCGACACGGTCCGTTTCGAATATTTGCGGGCGTTTTCATAATCCGCGTTGAAGTTGTCCTTAATAATCATTTAGTAGTACTTCTAAGCTAGTCAGTAGCAGCAATCGGCGACCAACAGACCACTCCTGCAAGCAATCGCCTCATCATTAGTACTACTCACTAATTTAGCACTCCCTATTAACTAGTGATTTAGTACTTAGGCGCAATTAGGGAATTGAAGTACTACTCCGCCAGCGTCTGTTGGTTGAGAAAAGGCGAGGCAGCTCGCCGAATCAAAGGGTTTCGCAGGCTTTTTTTTCATTCAGGGGTTCGTGCGTGTACTCTTCTCCACAGGATGTTTGTATTTGCTCAGGATTCTGGAACACGACCCATAATTGAACACGAGTTATTATTAAACAAAACCAGAAGAAACACACTCTGATTTGATCGAATGATTAAATCGAGTATACAATTTAGTACTAGTGTGCACGTCACCGAATTCCAGCGAATCTGAAAGAAAATTGTCAAATGAGCGAGCATGCAGTCGTCTCGCTCTCGCCTGTCCTGTCTGCTTCCTTCTCGTCCTTGGAAACTCAAACCCGAAAAACAAGTTTGTCCTGTCGAATTAGCATTACCAATGAAAAAGATTCGGTAGCTAGGCGAGCCCGTTCTAGTTACCTTTTCTTTTGTCGACACATTATTTCAGTTTTCAAATCGATCAAGTCAACCAGAGACAAAAGTTGGGAACTAACCAAACAGTTGTGTTCCCTCTTGAGTTGTGATCTTCAAAAAAAAAAAAACACAGCTGCTCACATACACATACAGTTATCTATACTAACACATGCACACACATTCTATCCTTATGAGTGCCTTCGAACGCAGAGTAGAGACGGTATGCGGTGCTTTTTCATAGGCCAGATGGATGTCCAGACTCCCACAAAATCCTCTTTGTTTGTCTCTAATATGCGGGAAAATCTGTTCCAACGCATTGACGGGCCGATACGGGATTGCATTGAATGACAAACTATGTACGGACATTTACAACACGACCAAACGACCGCACCAGCCGGATGAATTGGATCGGGATGCCGCCTATGCTTCTCCACATGAGCAACCAACCACACCAACACCGAGCGATCTGCACCGACACCTCTACATCGAGCCGAACTTTTTGCATGGACATCAAGATGTACATCAGGTCTAGGAAAAAGAAAAAGAAAAATCTTCATCGATCGAGGACATCTACGAGAAGCTGCGATATCAACATGCATCATCCACTCGCCAGGCCGGTGTGGATGGAGATGAAATTTTCCATTGACTTCTCAGGTACGACACGGCATTGACTCTTCGTTGCCAGGAGGGACGCCTTCAGGCGACACATTATCGCCGACATGCCGCTTCAACGCCATCGTCGACACATTATCGCCAAGGTCTTCAGCAATTTGGTCTTTACAACATCTTTGTCAACGCACTGCTGCCATCTCGTTCACAAGATGGATACATAGGGTCCTTTGACATACATTTTTGTAAAGACGTGACTTTGACGATGGCAATGACCGCGTCACGACGGCGGCATCGACCGTTTCATCCACGACGGGGCGATTGTATTGACACAACGTCACTACAGAGTCGACCCTTTCACGGCCACAGCGTCCTAGCAAAACCGATATGTGCTCGATGGGTTTCCTCAGGTCCCGGCAAAACCGGCGGTCTTTTTTATCGTCGACGTCACCTTCTGATGTCATAGCGCATTTTTTCTTTTTTTGCGCTTTCGGCTTTGTGCGGCTTCATCATCCACGACGACTTACACCACCGACCATGACTACCACGACATGATAATCACGGCTACATCACCATGATCTGCTACCACGACATCGGCATACAGGGCTACGTCTACAGTTACTCATCGGTAGCAACTTCAGTCAACCCGTCATTAGCGTACTGATCGGCTCGTAGTCCCAAGCCGAGCAGGCGCCGTTATTTTTCCGGCCGGTCAGTCGGCCGTCGGCAGGATGCAGTAATCATACGGCTACGTGCGGACAGCCGAGAAGATCTACCTAGCCTGACCACCGGTGGAGCTGCACGACTGACGACTCCATCGTCTCCGGTGAACTTGGCCGGCAGGAGCCACTGACGTACGTGCCACGCGCCAAACCTCGATGTGCTGGCGGGAGAGTGGAGACCGAGCTGAAGAGTCGTCGCCGTCGTCAGCCAACCAGACGCGGTCACCACACCAGCCCGTGCGTGCACTGCCAGTGCCACGGTGCCGCCTGTAGAGTCTGCACGCGTCGCCTCCGTCCACAAGTCAAACGAGGTGGCCGCGGTGAAGAGATGATGAATCGAACTCGCGCGTCGGCGTCACTCGCGTCCCGTGAGTGCGCTCAACTATTCCTTGGCGAGCGGCCGGGCCGGGCCGGGCCTCCGTGGTTGACCCGGCCGCTGTAATAACTGATTGATTAATCCACGCCGTCGCAGGCACCGCTCCGTCTGCGCGCGTTCGTTCCGCGAGTCGCCGGTCTCCTCTTCTCTCCTCGGGCGTTCCTGCACCTGCACCGGCACGGTTGGTGGCCGGCCCGTCAGACAGCGACGGACTACTCTACTACTAGTAGAACGTACGTGCTATGCACGTGTTCTCCACTAATTCGTTTTAGTACTATATGAAGTATGAACACATTGCTAGTTTATTTGAAATACAAAAACATCTTATAATTTGGTACAAAGGGAGTAGTATGCATGCTTTAAGTGTTAAATTCCTTCGAAGTGTCAAGTTGCTGCGTTCGAATGTTTGGTGGATACAAACATTTCAGTGCTTTGATTTGTATAAAAGTCTACTTTTTTTTAAGAAAGCTATAGTCTATCATTGTTGTTTGCCGGATCTTCTAAGCCTCCAGCCATTGAGCATTGAAGTTCTAAACATCCACAAAAAATCTTACGTACTTCTGCACCAGCACGTGCGTGGATATTTTGGGAGCATTCCATAAAGCTGGTGGAGTCACCTTGGCGCCTGTCCGTACATAGCAAATCCACGAATTATCAACCGTTGGATCTTTTGAGTTGGGTACTGATAAATGGTGATGTTTAGCTTCTGGAACAAATCTATGGCTTGTAACTGCTCCAGGGTCTTGCCAGATAGCTAATTCAAGTTCAAAAATTTGTGTACTATAGTAGTAGATAGAGATTATTCATTCAGTTTGTTATTCATGTCTATCTATCTAACCACTAGGCCACTACGAGTGGAGTAGATATTATTACAAGATAATAATCGCCTTAGTGTTGATCCGAATCTTGAGGGCTCTGCTTCGTCCCATGCAAATTGGACAGGCTTGCTGCGTGCCAAAGTGCCGGCCAGCGGCCTCACAACAGAAGAAGAAGCAGCTTCCAAGAAGAAACTCGATTAAGAAAGTGTCATTGTCCACGAAAGTACCTTTTTGCTCCCGAGCTCAAATGAGCTCGGTGGACAGTAAGATTGAAAAAAAAGGAAAAAAATCCATTTTTTTGGGAGAAACAATGAAACATTGACAAAAGTTCTAAGCTTGCAAAAATTTGTCATGAAATCACATTCCTGTAAGGCATGACAAAAAAATAAATTCAATGCTCCAAAATGCTTTTGAAAGTAGCATTTTCAGAGTACCGATTTTGTTTTTTTGCCATGTCTTTTAGAAATAGAAATGTGATTTCAAGACGAATTTTTGCAAGCACTCAATGTTTCACCAAAAAAATGTTCTTTTAATTTGTTTCGATTTTAATATTCACCCGAACTCATTTGAGCTCGGGTGCAGAAACTCTGCGTCCAATTGTCCAACTCAAAAAGAAATGGTGTCATTGTCACCCTGTAACAGTTACACACGCACAAAGCATGCACTGGAACTGAAGCTCCAACGCTGGCTGCTACGTACTCCCTCCGTTCCTAAATATAAGTCTTTGTAGAGATTTCACTATGGACCACATACGGATGTATCTAGATGCATTTTAAGTATAGATTCATTCATTTTGCTCCGTATGTGGTCCATAGTGGAATCTCTTCAAAGACTTATATTTAGGAACGGAGGGAGTACTAGGCAGTACTCCCTCCTTCTCATAGTGTTAGGCGTATTAGATTTAGCATGAAAATTAACGTAGGTTCATTTGAGCGATCCAATCTCAAACGAAGAGGGCGCTATGAGCTAACCGCATGAGAGACCCATGTACTCTATTTGTTTTCCTTTCCAACAAAATAGGACTAGTTGGTGATGGCTCTAACTGAATGAGAGAAAAAGGCATGTGCGCCTTAGATTATGGAATTGCATGCAAAAGGTTATATGCCTAACATTTTGGGAAGGAGGGAGCACTGCTCTACGGATCCGACTTGCCTGCTCCCTTTCCATGCTCCCATCCGTGCTTCCACCTCATCCAACGGCTGTCTTTTTTCTTTTTTTCTTTCTAATCTAATCATTTCCCCCTGATTTTAAGGGGGTGGGGCCGAGCCTTATTTTGTTTCAATCAAATCAATTCACGTATGCGGGAGCACCGATGGGCACACGAGAGGGGAGCAGGCCCGGCTTGCTTGCTCCCTTCCCATGCTCCCATCCGTGCTCCCACCTCATCCAACGACTGTCTTTTTTTCCCTTTCTAATCTAATCATCTCTCCCCTAATTTTAAGGGCTGGGGCCGGGCCTTATTTCGTCCACTACAACATCCTGCTTGTTGGTGAGCGGATCACACTACGACAGCAAGACGTTCTCCACGATGGATTGGTCGCGTCTCTCCCTCTGTCTACGCGCACTCCCCTAAACATGTGTACTAGTACAGTAGTACTACATTTTGACGACAGACATGCAGGCATACGGCATACACACATTCATGTGGTGGAAAAGACACCTTTTTTTGTTTTAAATCCACATCTTGACTCTCATTCCCTTTTTTTATTGCGGGACAATCAAGCCGGCGGGCCAATTCTTAACAATCTCCTAGACGTACACAGGCTGCTTTCACCTCGTGCGTACGTGCACCTCTCTAAATTCATAATACTCCCAATCTGTATGACCACGAGAGAGAGAGAGAGGCACAGTTTTTTTTTGACACGAAGAGAGAGAGAGAGAGAGAGAGAGAGAGAGAGAGAGAGAGTTAATTGCACAAAATTACTGTACTACTATAATTAGGGCTGGGAGCGTGAAGCTACTGTCGTTGGACATGGAAATCGCCTGGACGTGCAGTTTTTTTTTTTTTGAGACAAACCTAAACGTCCTTTGAGCTTTGCATGGGGGGCCAGACCGAAACGTCCAATCGTTCCATCCCTGCCATGCCAATGTCAGCCCTACCCGTTGCATCAATGGCGTGTGAATTGCCCCGGGAAAATTCATCATTTCATGTGGCGTCTTGCACACAGTAACCACCCGTTGCATATGAATATTGAGAGGAGAGGTGTTCAGCTTGACACCGATGTGCTGTTTGTGCCCATTTTTTTGAGGACGGAGGGCATTTTTTCTTCCGTTGTAAGCATATCAAAGCCATTTGGAGGGAGGCAAGTTTAGAGCAACAACGATGCATTCTAATGCAGGCTTCCACGCCGCTGGAAGTCCTAGAAAAGGTACTGACTATGCCGGAAAAGGACAAACTGATGATTATTTATCTACTGTGGCGCTGGTGGTCAGAAAGGAATAGGATCAGACACGGCAAACGTCGACTTATGCCCAGCTCCCTCGTAAGCCAAGTTTCAGAGATGATTACTGAATGGCAGCATACAAATATTTCAGAGCATAAGCCCTCTGCGAGAACAAAACCAAGTTGGAAAGTCCCTCCCGCTGATTGGGTGATGATCAATACGGATGCAACTTTTATTAGCGACAGTAGAATGGGAGGGTGGGGATGTATTGCTTGGGACGCGTCAGGTGATGTCTTGTTTGCTGCGGCTGCCAAGCTAACAAATATTTCTGAACCTCTACAAGCGGAAACAATGGCCCTTTTGAAAGCATTACATTTGGCGGAGGATTTTGGAATGGGACGAGTTATCTTCAGTACAGACTGCCTGGTCCTAAGTCAAGCTCTCGGCTCAACTTCTGCGGATCGTGCAAGACTGGGGACTCTATTCCGTGAGACAAAGTTTCTGCTCTGTATGGGTTTTATTGAATACAAGGTTATTTTTCGTCCCCGTGAGTGTAATGTGCCGGCACACTTGCTTGCTGGTCATGGTGTGAGGCTAGAACCAGGAAGCCAACGTGTTTGGCTCACTGGCTTGCCCTCTGATGTAATGGGTGTTGTGGCCGCTGATTTGGTCGAGCCCACTAGCTAATGGAATGCATGGTGTTCCACGTCAAAAAAAAATGTCAGCCCTACCTGGAAAAAAAAAAGTGAAAGACTGAACAAGTAGTCGTTGTCGTTGTAGGAAAAATTGTGGTCTACCCCCTATTACTTTGCGCTTATCCGTGGTGCCGCTCACAATTCGCATATCTGAGTCTAGGGAGTAGGGACCTTCTTATACTGTCTTTCCAAAGAGTCCACCTCTTATGCAGATATACAATTCCTAGTCTTTCCCACTAGTTTCCGGGATAGAGTCCAGATCAAATTACTAACCACGATCATATTTGTATGTTAACGGATTCTACCCGTTATGTCCCTGGAGCATGCGCTTGTGAGCAGCGCGTCATAATTAATAGTGTAAATTCCTCTAGTTATGTGGATCAACATTAGGGTTGTAATCTAACTATACGATCTAGCTCCTTCCGATTGTCACTGTACCCAGGTAGTCTTTCCAATATAAATAGTATATTGTATTCCACTGATAATCGACCAGCTTCCTTAAGCATATAACTTAAGTACGTTCCAAGAAGTGATAATTCCATGATAATCATGTAAAGTAATTCCATGCATAAATACATGTATAATTCCATAATGAGGTATTCTGAATATTAGTAATTTCAAGTAATTTGAATATAGTTGCAAGACACATAATTCCAACATCTCCCACTTGTCCAAAACGATCATTCAAATATTCATAAACCCATAGCTTTAACATGCTTACCAAATACCTCATGACTAATAGGTTAGTCAAGGGGTCAGCAACCAGGTTAACACTACATTAAAAATCCAAAGAAATATATAGTGATGCCTTCCCTCAGTATGTTTCCTTACTATGCAACTTAAGATCACTAGAGACCTTTAGTTTCCGCTTAATTATTCCAACATAAGTGTCCTCGGCGTCTCGAGTATTATCTCCTTAAGTGTAATTCCACCTTTATAGGCACCTTGAGTATTTTGTTTCCTCAAGTGAAATTGCGCATCAATTATTTTCCATCACATATATAATAATATGATTAATTCCACGTCGAGTCAAGTATAAGATAACCATGTTGAACAAAATTTTGAAGACCACATAAATATCAAATCCAATCAGTAAATGAAGTTCCATTAGTAATCATGTTTTGAAAGAAATTCCTAACCTCGGTTAGTGAACCTGCACCATTTTAATACTAAAAATAATAATTGAATATGCGTACCTATACTTATTTCTCATCTCGTAGATACAATAATAACTTCCTCAATGTGTTTACTTTTAGTATAAATTTCAGAACAAGTGATAGGTTGTGATGCACTTTCCACAATCTTATATGATGTGTGAGATTTTCTTAGCTGCTCGTCTTTCCTTCCACTGCTTGAATGCATCATAAATTCCGAAAGCTAAGGTATGATTGTATAACGAAGATTTAATAGATTTCAACAACATTATTATCCCATTGTCCTTAGGAGTTCAAACATAATTCCTCACTGAGTTTGGTTCGTACTTTAACAAGATTGCAACTTTCCATAGGAAACACTTCAAAACATACCCTATGTAGTTCCACTCATTTGTAGATGACCACCTTGCTTCATTTAGAAAACCATATGACCTGCTATTCCATTGATGTGAAGCTCGTTGTAAGACCATACATTAATGTATTCAAATAGCAAACCATGTCTTTAGTTCCTCTTTTCCTAAATTCCAGGAGAGAGAGTTTCCACAAAGTATATTTTCCTTTGAGCAAAGAAGTGAATATCAAGAGTGGCATTATAATGTTCGAATGAGACAAATTTCCTTACAAATAAATAAAAACACTTACAAACAATGGGCTTGTGGTTGCTTGGTATTATAATAAATTCCCAAACGATATAATTCCTCATTGAGTTTATTCCTTCACGCATTTCGTCCACCCATTGACAATGATGAAAAATTTAAGCCTTCTTAAGAAACTTCAGTTATTCCTCTAAAATTTAGAGTAACTTAAAAAAAGACATAGCAATTATTCAGATATGACGTTCCAAGTTAATTCCTCCCACTTATCCTAAGCATCTTAGTGTCGGGAGTTTCACTTGTAGTCTCATTTGGGGTCAAGTTTAAATTCTAGCATGATTGCCAAATAATTCCTCCATTATCCATAAAAATATTGTGCTCCCACTTTCCATCAGTTTTCCTTTTACATATAAAAAACAAACCCTTGATCCACTAGAATAACAATTAACAAATTCCTGGTGTGTGCTTTGTAGTAATTGAAATTTCCTGCCAAAATAAAAGACTTCCTTCTAGTCTACAAACCATAAGGAGTGACTGTGCTTAGTTGAAGAGAGATACAAATGAACGAATATGTAATGCTTCTTACAAAAATAATTATATTCAATTCCTCCATTCAATATTGGAGTACACGGTGTATTACAATGGCGAATATTTCCATGCTCTTTACATGTTCAATTGATATATTCCTGAAGTGTACTTCCCCCCAGCAATCAGTTGTTAGAACTATGATATTCTTTAATCAACTGATTTTCCACTTCAGTATAACATGTGATCAACACAATAAAAACTTCATAAGTATATCAGAAAAAACGATGCGAAGCTTCTTATCTCTTTCCACCTTAAGAAAAGGCATGCAAGTCAAATACACATTAAATATATGCTTCAGAAAGCCAATTTCCTCCCACTAAAGATTTGAATTCCGAAATTAACAAGCCACTCAATTCGATTCCAATATACGTGACCAGGTCGTCCATCATAAAAAATAATAAATTCCAAGCATGTGTTCCCGTTACCAGTATTCCTCTTTATGGAGTCATCTTCTCAACATAACAAATTGGGTTTCTAACTTCCAATGGATCATCAAGAAAAATAGACCATTGTGTGAAATTCCATAATGCACTAATTTTATCATTGAGCAATATTTTCCACTCTTCCTTTTCCAAACAGTATGACATAGTCAACAGATTCCAAGATAGAACAAGAATCAAATCCCTTCTCATTGTATTTGCACAAAGAGTCCTATAGCAATAATAGTTTTCCTCCACAAGGGAGTTTTATGACATAATTTCCAATTCCAAGTTTATTAACTTCCACATTTTCTTGAAATTGTTTGCATGCAAATAAAATTGCTAACATATTCCAGCAATATATATCATGCGGCCAATAATCCAACTATTTGGAAAAGTAACTATAAATAAACATGTAATGCAAACATTAACATTGTACATACCATAAGCAAACGATTAATTATGGGGTGCCTCCCACTTCCTCCGAAACAAGTGACGTCAAGCTCCGATGAAGAAACTAGAAAATAAAGCTTGAATTTTCCATCCTTCACGTGCATTATAGCAAATAACATGTGTAATACTTTTGCTCTTCATGACCATCTTACAATGTCAATTGTAAAAGAACAACCAGCAATACAAACAAGACAGTATAGCCCGCCGAGCAAATTCCGTCATGATGTCCAAAAAGCGTACTGACTATGTGGGCGGCTCGTCGGAGCGGGATACCCATGTATGTAGGTGAGATGAGAAGTACTCCAACATATTCCAGAGTATGTCCATGAATTCCGAGCTCGACTACTCGGATGTGTTGCTATGAATTCCATCGATTTCCAGAACAAGCCGTTCTGATCCAATCTCCGTGTAATTCCGTATGATTGTTTCTAGATTTTGATAGGGGAAAAAAATCCTGAAGAAGTACGTGATTATGATTGGTGCTTCATGAATTTCTAGATAGCCAACTAGTACAGACTAGCAGTAAGAACTACTCCTTTCCTCCTCGGCATGGCTGCTGATTGTACAAGACGTCATATTCGATGGATACTTCTGTTCCTTGTCAGCTACTCCATCCGTTTGGAATTATTTGTCTCGAAAATGGATGTATCTAGAACTAAAATATGTTAGATACATCCATTTTTACAACAAGTAATTTCGAACGGAGGGAGTAGCTGCCAAGTTCATGTGACGTACAAACAAGTTTGATCCCGTACTTGTTCAGCAAGCAGACGATCAAGTGAGATTTCCGAGTGAGCTGGAGCTTCCGAGTAGCCAATGAAGACCCGTACGGCTCAGGGAACTTGGCAAGGCCACAAACTTCAGAAGGTCCCGAGGGAGCGCGGTGGGACGATGGGAGTCACCAATTCTTGGGTTCGAGCTTGTGCCGTCAATACTTCAAATCTTCAATCCCAGATCCAATTTAAAAACAGTACGAGTAATTCTTACCATGTTTCGGATCGCACGTGCAGATGTATCGATCTCCTCTTACTCGATCCGTGCAGGCAAATGAACCAAAGTTTCCTGATGATTGGAGTACGGATACATTACTCTTTCCCTTCCTCGATCCACGTGCCAGAAAAGTTGTGATTGCCTGATTCCTTCCCCGGCCTACGTACATCAATGAGTTTCAGCGGAATTAGTAGCAGGACCAATCGCATCATGTGAAAAACTGGAGTTGCGAGCAGCGGCGATCAGCGCATAGGGGCAGAGTTGGCAGCGGATTGAATCGGCGATGGCGTTCAGTTGGCTGGCAATTAGAATTAGGGTAAGCCTGGGAATAGTTTGGACTGAAACCTTAGTTTCAGTTTGGTTTTCTTGTTAGATTGTGTTTGGTTGGTTTGAATGGGCTGAGAATCTAAAACAATTTGGTGTGGTTTGGATTTTATAAAATACTGGATTGGACTGGATTGGTTTGGACTCAAACGAGTTGGTCTCAAACTATTTCAACCTGTGGACAAAATCAAGTCTCTCGATCAGATCGTACGAGACGGCCAGCTTCCAGTTTGCTGCACTCCAGCATACGTACATAGCTCAGTACATTCCATTTATCAATGGCGTGGGTGGAGGCTCTGAGAATGAGCGGCCTGTCCACGGTCCCCATGGAGTACGCGTGGCCTGTCCAAATCCTGGGCGACCCCTACGACCAGGCGGCGGCAAGATGGTCCCCGGGCTCTCCGTAAATGCCGGTCGTCGACGTGGCCGGTTTCGACGCCTCCGACCCAGAATTACCAGTGTCGGGTGCTTGTCCAACGCGCGCCTGGCCACTGCCCACCCATCTTGCATGTGGGCGGCCATGGCATCCCGGCGGACCTCATCGACGCAGTGCAATACACCGCCGCGAACGACGCGCACTGGCCAGCGCACTCGCCCGTGTACATTCATGTCACCAAAAGCTTCCGGATGCACCTCAGTGTGCTCGCGCCCCAGCTCCTCGACATCCTCTCCCTTGGACTCGGCGTCCTGGTGTCTAGCTAGAGCGCCGCCTCTGACTCACCCAACCTTGACTCACCGGCCCTACTACCCATGGAGGACGACCAACTACTTGAAACTGAAGATCGACTACTACCCGCGGTGCGCGCAGGCGCGCAGCCGGAGCTGTCGGTGGGCGTGCAAGCATGGACGCGAGTGCGCTCGTACATGGACGCCGGTGCGCTCTGCGCTCTTCTCCATCCTCACGGGCGTGGGTTGGCCACCACGCCAGTTTCCTATTGAGTCCACGGTTTCAAACTACAGTTTCAGTCCAAAACGTAAAATGGTTTGGATGGGGCTAGGTAGGAAACGTGGTTAGTTTGGTTTGGTCTGGATTATGGTGGTTAAATTTTGGATTGGATTGGTGTGGATGAAAGAGGTATAGTCGTATAGTTCTGGCTGGCTTCAATCTGGTTTTGAAACTATTCACAGGTTTAAATTAGGGCGACCGCGATCGAACCTGGCTCAAGATACCAATGTAGGAAAAATTGTGGTCTACCCCCTATTCCTCTACGCTTATCCGTGGTGCCGCTCACAATTCGCATATCTGAAACTAGTGGGTAGGGACCTTCTTATACTGTCTTTTCAAAGAGTCCACCTCTTATACAGATATAAGATTTCTAGTCTTTTCCACTGGTTTTCGGGATAGAGTCCAGATTAAATTACCAACCACGATCATATTTGTCTATTAACGGATTCTACCCATTATGTCCGTGGAGCACGCGCTTGTGAGCAACGCGCCATAATAGAGTGTAAATTTCTCTAGTTATGTAGATCAACATTAGGGCTGTAATATTTCTCATTTTTTGGCGGGTCTAATGGCTACGAAGAAATATTTCTTTGGCTATGGATCCTTCTCGATTAAGGACGGCTCGGAAATTAGATTCTGGGAGGACAAGTGGTTAGGAGATACCACACTCCGGGAACAATATCCAGCTCTATACAACATTGTGCGCCACAAGGGTGATACTATTGCCACGGTAATGGAATCATTTCCGCCAAATGTGACATTCAGAAGAGATTTAATTGGACCAAGACTACAATCGTGGAACATCCTGCTCCAACGGTTGTCCACGGTGCAATTGTCACATGGGTCTGATGTTTTCCGATGGAACCTCCATAGGAATGGCCAATTCTCAGTGGAGTCAATGTATAGAGCGTTAATCCAGACTGATGTGCCAGTTGATAATAACATGAAGATCTGGAAGATGAAGATACCTCTTAAGAATAAAATCTTTGCATGGTATCTTCGTCGCGGAGTCATTCTTACTAAAGACAACCTTATTAAGAGAAATTGGCATGGTAGTCCGCAATGTATCTTTTGTCACCATGATGAGACAATAAAACATTTGTTCTTCCAATGCAAATTGGCTCGTTCTATATGGTCAGTCATCCAGATAGCTTCTAGCTTGTATCCTCCTTGTAGTGTTGCTAATGTATTTGGCAACTGGTTACATGGGATTGATCACATGTTTAGAACTCTTCTTAGGGTGGGAGCGCTTGCCGTTATTTGGTCGCTTTGGCTATGTAGGAATGATAAGGTTTTTAATGATAAAAGTACTTCTCTGATGCAGGTTATCTACAGATTTACCGAGACTCTTCGTTTATGGTCCACTCTACAACGTGTGGAGAATCAAGACCTGTTTACGGAGGTGTGTACACAATTGGAGGATACGGCGAGAGTTACTTTTACCCAACAGGTTATCTTAGGATCAGCAGCGGCACATTTGGATGCCAGCCACCCATGTTGCCACAGCGGCACATTTGGATGCCAGCCACCCATGTTGCCACCCATGTTGGGTAAAAGTAACTCTCGCCGTATCCTCCAATCGTGTACACACCTCCGTAAACAGGTCTCGATTCTCCACACGTTGTAGAGTGGACCATAAACGAAGAGTCTCGGTAAATTTGTAGATAACCTGCATCAGAGAAGTACTTTTATCATTAAAAACTTTATCATTCCTACATAGCCAAAGCGACCAAATAACGGCAAGCGCTCCCACCCTAAGAAGAGTTCTAAACATGTGATCAATCCCATGTAACCAGTTGCCAAATACATTAGCAACACTACAAGGAGGATACAAGCTAGAAGCTATCTGGATGACTGACCATATAGAACGAGCCAATTTGCATTGGAAGAACAAATGTTTTATTGTCTCATCATGGTGACAAAAGATACATTGCGGACTACCATGCCAATTTCTCTTAATAAGGTTGTCTTTAGTAAGAATGACTCCGCGACGAAGATACCATGCAAAGATTTTATTCTTAAGAGGTATCTTCATCTTCCAGATCTTCATGTTATTATCAACTGGCACATCAGTCTGGATTAACGCTCTATACATTGACTCCACTGAGAATTGGCCATTCCTATGGAGGTTCCATCGGAAAACATCAGACCCATGTGACAATTGCACCGTGGACAACCGTTGGAGCAGGATGTTCCACGATTGTAGTCTTGGTCCAATTAAATCTCTTCTGAATGTCACATTTGGCGGAAATGATTCCATTACCGTGGCAATAGTATCACCCTTGTGGCGCACAATGTTGTATAGAGCTGGATATTGTTCCCGGAGTGTGGTATCTCCTAACCACTTGTCCTCCCAGAATCTAATTTCCGAGCCGTCCTTAATCGAGAAGGATCCATAGCCAAAGAAATATTTCTTCGTAGCCATTAGACCCGCCAAAAAATGAGAAATATTACAGCCCTAATGTTGATCTACATAACTAGAGAAATTTACACTCTATTATGGCGCGTTGCTCACAAGCGCGTGCTCCACGGACATAATGGGTAGAATCCGTTAATAGACAAATATGATCGTGGTTGGTAATTTAATCTGGACTCTATCCCGAAAACCAGTGGAAAAGACTAGAAATCTTATATCTGTATAAGAGGTGGACTCTTTGAAAAGACAGTATAAGAAGGTCCCTACCCACTAGTTTCAGATATGCGAATTGTGAGCGGCACCACGGATAAGCGTAGAGGAATAGGGGGTAGACCACAATTTTTCCTACATTGGTATCTTGAGCCAGGTTCGATCGCGGTCGCCCTAATTTAAACCTGTGAATAGTTTCAAAACCAGATTGAAGCCAGCCAGAACTATACGACTATACCTCTTTCATCCACACCAATCCAATCCAAAATTTAACCACCATAATCCAGACCAAACCAAACTAACCACGTTTCCTACCTAGCCCCATCCAAAC
The DNA here is from genome assembly GCA_032464435.1 of Aegilops umbellulata. Lineage (NCBI taxonomy): Eukaryota > Viridiplantae > Streptophyta > Magnoliopsida > Poales > Poaceae > Aegilops > Aegilops umbellulata. Next base: position 476,874,806 of record CP136059.1, on the reverse strand, counting down.
CATTTTACGTTTTGGACTGAAACTGTAGTTTGAAACCGTGGACTCAATAGGAAACTGGCGTGGTGGCCAACCCACGCCCGTGAGGATGGAGAAGAGCGCAGAGCGCACCGGCGTCCATGTACGAGCGCACTCGCGTCCATGCTTGCACGCCCACCGACAGCTCCGGCTGCGCGCCTGCGCGCACCGCGGGTAGTAGTCGATCTTCAGTTTCAAGTAGTTGGTCGTCCTCCATGGGTAGTAGGGCCGGTGAGTCAAGGTTGGGTGAGTCAGAGGCGGCGCTCTAGCTAGACACCAGGACGCCGAGTCCAAGGGAGAGGATGTCGAGGAGCTGGGGCGCGAGCACACTGAGGTGCATCCGGAAGCTTTTGGTGACATGAATGTACACGGGCGAGTGCGCTGGCCAGTGCGCGTCGTTCGCGGCGGTGTATTGCACTGCGTCGATGAGGTCCGCCGGGATGCCATGGCCGCCCACATGCAAGATGGGTGGGCAGTGGCCAGGCGCGCGTTGGACAAGCACCCGACACTGGTAATTCTGGGTCGGAGGCGTCGAAACCGGCCACGTCGACGACCGGCATTTACGGAGAGCCCGGGGACCATCTTGCCGCCGCCTGGTCGTAGGGGTCGCCCAGGATTTGGACAGGCCACGCGTACTCCATGGGGACCGTGGACAGGCCGCTCATTCTCAGAGCCTCCACCCACGCCATTGATAAATGGAATGTACTGAGCTATGTACGTATGCTGGAGTGCAGCAAACTGGAAGCTGGCCGTCTCGTACGATCTGATCGAGAGACTTGATTTTGTCCACAGGTTGAAATAGTTTGAGACCAACTCGTTTGAGTCCAAACCAATCCAGTCCAATCCAGTATTTTATAAAATCCAAACCACACCAAATTGTTTTAGATTCTCAGCCCATTCAAACCAACCAAACACAATCTAACAAGAAAACCAAACTGAAACTAAGGTTTCAGTCCAAACTATTCCCAGGCTTAGTCGAGTGCATGCATGCGGCATGCGCGAAAGATGCCCCTCTCCTTCTGGAATGCACTGCAGTTCATGTGGATGGCGGGACGCCAACACATGTCGACACAATCCCATTAGTAGGAAGAAATTAGGCGGCGATCCGATCAGACCGGGCTCCGTTTGTCTGCATGCATGTGTGGAGTGGTGATCGACGCCACTGTTTGCATGGTGTGTTGGTGGCTGGCTGGCGGCCAACAGTGATCCATCTCTAACAGTGGCATGCATTCATTCATGCAGATCTCAAGCCGATCGAGTGATCCAGCAACGACGACCTTTCACCTCACCGCTGGTCGCACTAGTGTTGGTGCCGCAGAGGTGATATTTGGGGGGCGTACTCACGTCCTGACAGCTCAGCTACTGATTACTGAATCTAGTAGTCAAGATTTGTATGTTCACTTGAGGAACAGTTGCCCATTTTTCTGTAGCCAGCTGAAAAGCATATATATCAGCAAAATTATGCCCAAGTGAGCGGAGTCATTGCCTCTTTGCTGACAGATTGAATCTGCTGTTTGGCCAACATGGAAAGAAATCGATGGATTGATCGTCAGTGAGCTTTCTTAAGTGCCAGAATTCCATTCAGTGCACATCGATGTTTATTGTTGATAGCCAGAGGCATTAGCCACGCGTGCATGACTGCATGCAGTTTGCTGTCTGGTGATCAGAGAAGCCGCATTCAATCGAGAGGCATCTATCAGCGAAATTCAGTGGGACATTTGATTTTCAGCACGCAGCAGGTCCATGATCACTGGACTAGCTTGTTGTCAGGTAGGTACACACAAGACAGATATCGATCTGCACTGAATGGCGAGACGCCAAAACACGTACATACTACATAACAAAAATCATCAGCTCGTTTCTATGTGCGCGCAGATGCAGTGCAGCAGCTGGTTGCAGCAATCGATCGACGCCACTGTGTTGGGTGGTGGTGGTGGCCTGAATCCAGAGAAAAATCGGAGCTTTGCTACATTCACGGACAGTTACGGGGCATTACGGGGCTGGGCGTCCAGCCCACCAGTTAAATCAGGGGGGAGGCGGTTAATTAGGAGAAGAAAATTAATTAGGCCAATTAAAACAGGACAGCTCAGCAGGCCCGTGAAGTCCGTGAGCGAGGAGTTCGTGCGTGTAGCATTTTTGGAAAAATCGTGGTGTTGGACCCACAATCGCATTTATACGAGATCGCAGATTAGGTGCACCCGCGACGGTTTCCAAATTCCAACAGAAAAATGGTGCTCATACTAGCAGATTCAGTTCAAAATACGACATGTCAGGACAAACATGATTCGAAATTCATAGCAAGAGACTATCTCAGCCCACCCAAATCTTTGCTATGTTACAATGAAGAAAAAGGACGGAAAAGAAGTGATATCTTCACTTCCAAAGTCGGTCAGAATAAACTACTCCATCCGTTCCTAAATATAAGTCTTTCTATAAATTCCACTATGGACTATATACGGAGCAAAATGAGTGAAACTACACTCTAAAATGCATTTATATACATCCGTATGTGGTCTAGAAAGGAATCTCTACAAAGACTTATATTTAGGAACGGAGGGAGTAGTTCTCTTGTGCAATGAGGAACTCGCCCAAACTCATGTGATCCAAAAGCAACAGCATAAACAATGGATGATTCAGCTTTAAAGCTTAGCTTTTAACTAGGCAAAAAGAACTAGAGGGTTGCAAGCAGCAAACAAGACAACAAGAACATCAGCATAGCTTCACAATAGATTGAACAGTTGAAGTCCTTACTACTAACTACTAAGTACTAAATAATATTGGAAAATAGAAAACATAGGCGATCCATGCCTAATCAATCCCACTCTACTTGCATTATAGTCATAGATAGATGCCATTTTTTTTTGCCAAGGCACACGTGCAACCATACAAAGAGAACTAAGTTGAAGCATGCTTATATACTAAACTAACTTATGTGCGATGATCGTGAACCAGACTACTAAATGGTCATGATTATACCCTTGGCCGCTTTCATTGTATCCGGCAGTAGCCTAGCAACCAGCTCTTTGAGGACAGATGGACAACTGGTTTTCAGATACTCGTAGCCATCACTTGCCATCATCACCTCCAAATTGGTGGGAGAAGCGAGGAACCGTAGACAAGCTTCCTTGAGTTCAGTACAACAATGCTGCTCAGCTAAGGCCAAACTGGTTGCCATCATGTTCGCATCAATGTGGTTGCATAACTTTTTTTTTTTGAAAAGAGAGGGGTCGCCCCCCGCCCCAACTTTATTAAGCCAAGGCAACGACAGAGACCAGACTGTTGAACAGCTCTCGCCGACAACCAAAAGTAGCTGTCACAGAACAACATACATCAGGGTTTCTACTACCCCTATTACATCCCATAAGAGAGTCAGACTCAGCATATTACACAGCAGATGCTAACTCACTCATTACCCAAACACTAATCCCAAGCAATCCTAAGCAGTTCCCCTCTTCGACGCTCCAAAAGCCTTAAACACCGGAGAAGTAGAGCACCCTGGGCCTCTGAAGATAGGATCTTCCATTGCCTGATTGTTGCCGCCACCTGACCCAGCACACAGCGTATATCTCGCCATCTTTCCTCCCTGAAATACAAAGTCATTGCGTAACCGCCATAAGCACCACAAGGTAGCAGAAGTAACCATATTCACAGCTTTATATTGTTTTTCCTCTTCCAGAAAGAAGTCAAGGATAAAAAAGAGACAGGAGGGGGAATGCCAAGTGCTTCGGCAACCACAGACCAAACATTAGATGGAACAATGCAGTCAAACAGAAGATGCTGGATAGATTCCAATTCAGCACAAAAAACACAAGTTTTATCTTCAAGATGTCTTCTTTTGGCTAAATTGTCCCTAGCAAGGCTTTTATTATTATACATCAGCCATAAAAAGACATGGATATTTGGAGGGACTTTGATTTTCCAGATAGAATCTTTAATCTCAGAGGAAATCCCCCCAAAGTTGATCAGTTTATAGAATGACCTAACAGAGTATTGACCATTTGATTCCAGGGCCCAGACAGGGTTATCTGGCTGATCTGAAAGGGTAGTTTGTGAAACCAGGCTAACCAAACAACCCCATCTCTGCATCATGGCCTCATTCACACAACGCCTGAAGGTGAGACATAGGTTCACACCATCCCACACCTGGGACAAAGTAGCATCTTGTTGATGACAAATCTTGAATAATTCCCAAAAGGCAGTTTTTAGGGAACACCCCCCAATCCAGTTATCATGCCAGAAGGCAATGCTATCCCCATTCCCAGGATTCCATTTCCAAAATTTTTTTGCAGCAGCAAACGCCCAAGAAATACTTTTCCAAAAGGGAGACCCAGAGGCAGGCTTAGCATGGAAAATATTAGGTTTATCAGTAGCATATTTGAAACAGAGAAGTTTTTTCCAATCCCCCTCCCTCCCATCATAGAACCTTTTCCCCCAAGAAGCCAGGAGAGCCATGTTAAACTCCCTGAGATTAGGAACTCCCAGGCCACCAAATTCCTTTCTTCTAGCCACAAGGCCCCAGTTTGCTAGGTGGTATTTGTGAACCTCACCCATATTGCCCCAAAACAAATGAGACATTTGGGAAGTGATCATATCAATAGCCCACTTTGGGAATTTAATCATGGCCATAAGATATGATGGAATGCTGGCAATGCAAGTAGTTAAAAGAATCAGCTTCCCTCTGTAGGATAAGAGCTTGCCTAACCAACCAGCAATATTTTTTATAATCCTATCAATGATAGGTTGCAAGTCTTCCCTCCTCAGTTTTTTATAATGAAGAGGCACCCCAAGATATTTAAAAGGAAAGTCACCAAATTGACAACAAAAAATTTGGGCAAATTCTCTAGACATTTACTCAGAAACATGAATGGTATGCAAATCCCTTTTATGAAAATTGATTTTTAAGCCAGAAAGCTTCTCAAAATAGGTCAGGATCCACTTCAAGTTTTTTTGCATATTCCACAGATTCTTGAATGAACAAGATGGTATCGTCAGCATATTGTAAACTAACTACACCACCAGGGATGGCATGTGGGAGAAGCCCACCAATCAAGCCATTATTAACAGCTTTAACCAGCATTTTGGAAAAAACATCAGCCACTAAGTTAAAAAGAAGGGGAGAATGGGGATCTCCTTGTTTCAACCCTTTACCCCCAACAAAGTGTGGCCCATTTGTATCATTGATTCTAACCTGAAAAGTCCCATGTTTCAAGGTGCTAAGACACTAGTGCAGAACCGGGCAATAGCACCGGTTCGTAAGGCCCTTTAGTGCCGGTTCCGTAACCGGCACTAAAGTATGGTCACTAAAGGCCCCCCCTTTAGTACCGGTTCAGCACGAACCGGTGCTAAAGGGCAACCATGTGGCACGAGCCCGCTCCGGGGGGCGGGAGCCCTTTAGTACCGGTTGGTAACACCAACCGGTACTAAATGTTTGTGGGTTTTTGGTTTTATTTTGTATTTTTCAATTAAATTTGTGTTATCAATTTAATTTAGGATTGTTTTACGTTATAATGAGTTGTAATCGTCATCATCATCATCATCATCATCATCATCATCATCATCATCATCGCATATTAATAAATAAATAAACTCTAGCTAGCTAAAAATCATCGTAGTCGTCTAATTACCACTATTTAATCATCATAGTTATTACCGCTAGCTATCTAATCATCACCAACGCTGGCTAGCTTAAAGAGGAAACATTCAATTTGTAACAGAAGCAAAGATATCATCAAGTTCAACATAATCATCACCAACATCGAAGTTCAGGACACGGACATGAGACAAGTACTAATTAAGAGCATGAACTAGTAGCTACTCCTGCTGCTCCCTCTCAGGTAGAATAGCATAGAACATGTATAGCTCTCCTGATTCATCATACTGGAGCATGCAGATGATTCTGTCTCCTAATCTTGGGTTGCGCTTCTCCTTGCTGCCCCCTAGTACTTCTCTGCGATCGTTAACAATTTTGCTCCGATCTTTCACTATTAAACATTTTTCGCTTTCAGAAATCCTGAATGCACTCATGTGCAATGTAGGATATCTTGGCCGTAAGCTAACCATTGACATGCGACCTTTTGTCTCGATCCACTGAGGCACAACTGTCATCGGAAGTCCCTGTTGAAGAACATCGTATAGTAATTAATATACTAAGCAATGAAAGTTTAGCTTCAAAAATAACGTATGCAAAAGATGCACTAATTGAGGACAAATATTTAAAATCTTACCATCTTTCGATTATAGATGTGACCGTAGTTCAATACGATCACCATTGGTCGCACGTTTTGAGTACTAACATTTCTAAGTTCAGGAAAAAAAATTGTCTTGACAGTATTAAGATCCTCAAGCCATGAAACATAATGACTTATCTCCTCGCAGTTTAGTTGAGTCCCGGGACAGTAGTAGGTCCTGTCTACCAAGCGTCGGACATGTTTGCTTGAACCAAAATAAGCTGACAATACAAATTAGTTGTCAACTATTTTTGAATAAACTGTATCAATTAAACATATGTATGCATGGTTGAGAAAAACTCACCAAATGGTAGAACTGGAGGCGTTTGCACATCGACCCAGATGTCTATATTACCTTCAATATCATCTTTCGGACGAATATCAAAGATGATAACCATATCAGGCTCAAATGCATAAGCCTTGCATAGTGCTTGCCAAGTTTTGCATTCAAAATGGGTGTATGTGTCTCTATTATATAATTTGACGTTGAAAATATACCCATGCTCCGTCTTCAATTAAACTCTCTCTACCTCCATATCATCTATAGCACTAAAACCTATCTTATCCAAGACAAAAATTCTTGCATGGCAGGGGATGCGCTAGTAGAATAGTGAAAATTTAAAATTATAAGTTGAAGCAAATGAAGCATAAATTTTGCATTCAAATAATAATTGACAAAGTGACTTACTGTATCAACATCGAATGTCTCATCCAGCTTGATGCTGAAGCGCCTACCATCAACAAGGAAATTTCTGTCGCACAGGCCGCGCTGGTCTTCACAGTGTTCGCACATAATGAAATCTTTTTCGTCGTCAGATGACATTTCCTATGTTCATATAGGTGAAACATTAAACACCTATATCTAGCCAAATAGATATTCATCTAACATTTGACATTAATATATCTAACTATTTTCGTCTCTAACAATTGACATTACTATATATTTAACTTTTCTATCTAATTCATCTAACATTCGACATTAATCTAACATTTATATAAACTCAAAATATATAAAAAAATTAAATAAACAGAAAAACTCATTAACAAATAATATTTTAATTAGACCATCAAATCTCAGATACCTAAATTTTCTTACTAAAAATAAACTAGTTATATTAATTATTGAACTAGTTCAAATCTCATATACCTAAATAAACTAGTTCGACAATTTTCTTACTAAAAATAAACTAGTTATATTAATTATTCAACTAGTTCTAATCTCTAGTTCGACAATTTTTCTATCTAGCAAGCTAATTCATCTAACATTCGACATTAATCTAACATTCGATCATCTAATTAACTTTTCTAAAAAACGGAAAATAAGTATATATGTGTGTACGTGTGTGTATGCGTGTGTGGTATGTGTGTGTGTGTGTGCGGCCCCGTACGCCGCCGCCCCGTACGTACGAGCGGGGGCGGCGGCGTACGGGGCGGGGGCGCCGGCGTACGGGCCGGCCGGCCGGGTGCGACGAGAGGACGGACGGCGGCGCGACGGGTACGTGAGGAGAGCGAGATACGTACGTATACGGGACCGCGGCGCGGGACGACGACGGACGGCGGCGCGCGGCGTTCGGGGCGGCGGCGGGGACGACGACGACGACGGGCGACGGGCGGCGACGACGGGAGCGGCGCGCGAGAGGTTGACGAAAGAAGTGGGGAGATGTAACTGAAATTTCGTAAGTGTTGTATATATAGGATGAGCACCAACCGGTACTAAAGGCCAGAGCAGGCCTTTAGTACCGGTTGATGCCTCCAACCGGTACTAAAGGGTGGTCTTTAGTACCGGTTGGAGCCACCAACCGGTACTAAAGGCCTTGCGCTGCCACCCCAAAGTTTAGTCCCACCTCGCCGGGCGAAGGGCAGCCGCACTGGTTTATAAACCCAGCCGCGGCTGCCTCTTTGAACTCCTCTATATAGCAGGCTTGTGGGCCTAATTTCTGCGCATTGCCTTGTGAGTCTGCTGGGCCTTTAGGGCCTGTAATTGCACGCCCGTGGCGTAGTAGGCCAGCGCCCCAATTTTTTTATATTTTTTCTTTTCTGCTTTATTTTCTTCTATTTATTTCTGCGTAGTTTTTTGTAGGGACAATTGCATTTTTACCCCTAGTTGGTTCCTACCCACGGGTTTTGCCCTTACTTTTCGAGCTTGCTCAGTTTTGCCCTTACTTTTCCCGTCGAGGTCTCTCGAATGCCTTCTGACCGTTTGACCAAAACTTTGAAAACTCATAACTAATTCATATGAACTCAGAAAAATGCAAATAAGATATCAAAATGTTCAGATAAACATTACCTTTATGTGCATAGCATTTGCATTCAGGACAAAAGCACACTTTAAACTACCTGAGGTAATTAATGTTATTAACATTATTAAAAATAAAAAGGTATAAACAATATTTTTTTCATGATTAAAAATTACATGCAAATGTAGGTGATGTTTTCTGAACATCCTGATATCTTATTTGCATTTTTCTGAGTTCGTATCAACTTGTTATGAAGTTCCCAAATAATGGTCAAAGTCGTTAGAACATTCTTAACAAGATGATACAAACTCAGAAAAATGCAAATAAAATATCTGGATGTTCAGAAAACATCACATACATTTGCATGTAATTTTTATTCATGAAAAAAATATTGTTTATACCTTTTTATTTTAAATAATGTTAATAACATTAATTACCTCAGGTAGTTTAAAGGGTGCTTTTGTCCTGAATGCAAATGATATGCATATAGAGGTAATGTTTATCTGAACATTTTGATATCTTATTTTCATTTTTCCGAGTTCATATGAATTAGTTATGAATTTTCAAAGTTTTGGTCAAACGGTCAAAGGGCATTCGAGGGACCATGACGGAAAAAGTAAGGGCAAAACTGAGCAAGCTTGAAAAGTAAGGGCAAAACCCGTGGGTAGGAACCAACTAGGGGTAAAAATGCAATTGTCCCTTTTTTGTATATTTTTTTCTGTTATATTTATTTGTGAGTTGTTTTTCATCTAGTTTGCCAAAATTTAACATTTTCAGAGTTCATTTTGTAGTGATTTTCAATTTCACGGTCATTTTGTGAACGATTGAAAAATAGCAAATATATTATTTTCTTTTCTGCTTTATTTTTTCTTCTATTTATTTCTGAGTAGTTTTTTCTTTTCTGCTATATTTTTTTTCTTCTATTTATTTTGGAGTAGTTTTTTATATAGTTTTTTTTCTTTTCAGCTATAGTTTTTTTTTCTTTTCTGCTATTTTTTCTTTTCTGCAAAACTTGATGGTCAAAGTCTGGAGTTATAACCAAAGTTTTAAAAAAAGAAATGTCGACGTTTAGTGTAATAAGTCCGGAGTTGTAATAAGTTATTAAAAATAAAAAAGAGGTGCAATGCTTGTTAATTTGCTTCAAGCCTTTCGGGATAGTGTAAACTGCACTGCGCATAGCTCCGTGCAATCTACCATATTCCTGAAGGCTTGAAGCTAAGCAACGTGAGCATTGAGCCTCTTCTTCATCGTCTCTGCACTCAGGGCTTATAAGCCGCTCCTAGTCCCTCTCTCTTGGCGAGGTGGGACTAAAAAACAGCTTACTAAGAAACTGTAGTGCTGGTCACCCTTTAGTACCGGTTGGAGCCACCAACCGGTACTAAAGGTGGTGCTATGCCTGCACAAAATTTAGTGTCATTTAGTTCAAAACAAATCATTGAATGCATGAAAAATAGCAAATGAAGGCAGAAATGGTTGAAAGTTGATGGCGTCAGTTTGAATGGTGCATACTGAATGCACAAAAATTCTGGAGTTGTAATAAGTTTAAAAAAATGAAATGCCTTTGTAACAGATGGGTTTAATTTCGTCAGAAACCTGAATACTTCGAAAGAGATTGTCCAGTTTGTAAACGAAGTGCATCCAATTTTTACCGTAACCCTCTCTACTTTTTTGAACAATCTATGTGGGTGAAATGATGATACCATGCCAAGTTTCAACTTTTTCAGAGTTCATTTGTAGTGCTTTTCAATTTCCAGGTCATTTAGTTCTCAAAACAAATCATTGAATGCATGAAAAATAGCAAATGAAGGCAGAAATGGTTGAAAGTTGATGGCGTCGCTTTGAATGGTGCATACTGAACACAAAAAATATAAGAGCATTTACAGTCTAAATTGTCAATATGATCTTATATTTCTTTACAGTCTAAATTGTCAATATGATCTTATAACATAAAAAATACTTTGATCATCAATGATCTTTGTGTGTACAATCTGAATTGTCAATATGAGTCATCAACGATTTATAAACCGATGAAGACTCATATTGTGGCCACAAATTCTACACATAGAGTTCAATGAAGACCAAGTGCTTGTGATAGTTTGAGAAATAACATATTTAAGGTGGTAAAAGGCTTGTTAGGGGAGCGAGCTGGGACTAAAAACAGCCTGCCATAACGTCATTAGTACCGGTTCGTGGTACGAACCGGTACTAAATGGTGATGGTGGGGCCATAGCCTGACCGCAGGCTGACACAGCCTCTTTAGTACCGGTTCGTGGTACGAACCGGTACTAAAGGTTCGCCACGAACCAGTACTATTGATCGTCGCCACGAACCGGCACTAATATACTCATTAGTGTCGGCTCTAATTCAAACCGGCACTAATATGCTTCACGTTTGACCCTTTTTCTACTAGTGAGAACCCAATTAACCCATTTAATCCCAAGCCTCTAGAAAGAAGCATTTCCTCCAGGAATTCCCAACTGACCCTATCATAAGCTTTCTCATAATCCAGTTTGAGAATCAGCCCACTGGTGTTAGACCTATGAACCTCATGAATCACTTCATGGGCCATAACAACACTTTCCAATATAAATCTCCCTTTAATGAAGGTAGTTTGGTTATGAGAAATGAGTTTGTCACAGATAGGGGAAGCCCTAGTATTCATAGGTTTGGAAAAGATTTTAACAGCACAGTTGCTAAGACTAATGGGTCTGAAATTCTTCATCTCTCTAGCTAAGGGTACCTTAGGAATGAGGGTAATGATGGCATAATTCAGTTTATAGATATCTAACACCCCATTCTCAAAATCCCTAACCATCCACATAAAGTCATTCTCAATGAGGTCCCAGAAGTTCTAGTAAAAGAGGAATGACAAACCATCAGGGCCAGGGGCCCCACTGGCATATGAACTCATAATTGCTTCTTTGATCTCATCCTCAGAAAAGGATCTCTCCAGGTCTCTCTGCATATCCTCACTAATCATTTCTGTTTCAGACCAAAAACCACTCCCTAAATGTAGGTCAGGTTTAGGTTCATAAGCAAACAGGGTTTTATAGAAATCAGTAGCTACTTCCAACATATCATTAGTGGATATCACAGGTCCAGAAGGACCTATCAACTCAGACAAATGATTTTTCCTATGTCTGTGGTTAGCCAAAGCTTGGAAATAAGCATTATTACGGTCCCCTTCAAGAATTTTCCTATCCCTAGACTTCTGCCAGAAAGCAGTCTCCTCTTTTTTCCAAATCTCCTCCAATTCTTTTTTTACAGCTTTCATTCTGTCGTGGTTAGTAGAAGACAATTGTTGGGATTCAGATAAAACATCTAGTAGGTAAAACTCCATAAGGGGAGATTTCTTCTTTTTTTTTTTCATCGCAGCTTCAATATTAATAGCCCACTCTTTTGTTTTTTTACGAAGGAGTCTGGTTTTAGATAACCAGTTATCCACTGAAGAAGTGATTGACGAAACAGAAGACCAGGTTTCACGAACCAGCTGATCAAAACCAGGTTGAGAAAGCCACCACTTCTCAAACCAGAACATTCTAGGACTAGATTATCGGCGTCCCCCAGTGTCTAGCACCAAAGGAGTGTGGTCACTCCCCACTCTAGGGAGAGCAGTTAGTGAAGACAATGGAAAATGAGCATCCCAATCCACAGAAGTAAAAACCCTATCTAGCACAGCAAAAACAGGGTCATCCTGATTACTGGACCAAGTGAAACCCCTGTTGGAGATAGAAATCTCTAGCAGCCCCCATCTGTTAACCCAGTCATTAAACATGAAAGTGGTAAGATGGTTAACAATCCCACTACTCTTCTCACTTACCTTCCTAACTAAGATGAAGTCCCCACATATCAAAATAGGATATGAAGCAGATTCAACAATACTATGCAATTCAGCCACAAAATCTACCTTGAATTCTGGGTAGTCAGAACCATAAACAATAACAAGGTGCCACAAGAAGCCATCTTCCTTATTTTTAACTGTGGCAGTAACTGAAAATTCATGATTAACAAAACCAATAGTATCAAACAAGCTTTTCCTAAGACCCAAAAGGATCCCCCCAGCAGTATTAACAGCAGGTAAATAATGGCAATCAAAATTACTACTTCTATCTAAAGCCTTGAGGAAACCCTCAGAAATAACCTCTTTCTTAGTTTCTTGGAATCCAATAAAAGGATGAGACAAGCCACAAGGCCTAGCTTTGGTTGGGACATTTGGGGTTCTCCTCAAAGCATCAGCAGTGCCAACTGACTTGAGAGGGTGAACATCCAAAGGTGTCCCAACCAATTCATCATGGTTTAGTTCTAAGTTATCTGGCAGCACAATTTCAGGGTTATTATTGGCAAAAGCCAAACACCTCTCCTTCTCTCCATCAACCAAAATATCAATGGTTTCAAATCTATTAACATCATCCCCCCCAATGCAAATATTAATTTTATCCATCTGCTCAAGCAGGATGTTATGACCAGTGTTAGTGAATGATTTACCTTTAATTTTTTTTGGAATTTCCAGGTTCTGCTTCCTCTTATAAGGAGCTGCCTTCTCCATGATGTTTAAATTGCCATGTCCTCTAGTATTAGGCTTCTGAACCAACACAGGTCCCCACTTGGATTTCCCAGCCTCTGAAGAGATATGAGCTTGGTCAAGAGATTCCATCAGAGACCTTTTCAGAGATGTGGTCTGAATAGCCTGTATAGCTTCAGCAGGGAGAGTTTCAAGGTCATCATTGTTGGAGTCCTCTTCCTCAGACTCAGAAAAGTCAACAGATTTAAGGATACTCTCACAATATTCCATGTTTTGAAGCTTCCTCCCAGAACTAGTGTTTCCCTCAACAAACTTCACAACAGATTTAGATGGAGTGGGGTCCATCAGGACAGGAGGACAGAAATCCTCAAGGTCAATTCTCTCATCAGTTACCAGTTGTTTTTTTTCACCAGTGTTAACACACTCCAGGATAAAGGTTTCATGATCAGAATCAGAGCAGAACATACTAGCTTGCACCTTTTTCTGCGTGCTCTTCCCAAAACTAGTGACATTAGCCTTATCTAACTCATCAATTGCCTCCTCACTGTCATGTAGGTCCTCTAGACCATCTTTATGACCATCTCCACCCTCATCCTCCTATTTCTCGGCAGCGCCATCCCCCTCAAACTCCTCATCATCATCAATATCAATAACAGAATCAATCCCACCCACTTGTTCAAAGCCCTCCACAGTAAAACCCAGCAGAAATAACTTCTTCTTTATCTCAATGAGCCTTTCAAAAGGGATTTTTGTGGGGTCTCTACAAGTAATTTTGATCCTCACATTCTCAAAAAAGGTCCTAAACATCCCATTCCAGTCAACATCAGTCAAAACCCCAAACATGGAAGCAATCTGTGCGAAAACCTTCCAGGTACACCATTTGGGTGGAATTCCCTCAATCAAAACCCAAGCCTCAATAAGTTCTCCAAACGGGTCACAAGCCCCCTTCCACTCAGTAAGTGTGATAGAGACATCTTGAGGCAAGGAAAATCCAGGCAATTCAATGAGATCCTCCACTTTCTTCATTGGTGGGAATCTCACCAGAAATGTCTTACTGAACAATCCCCTGATCTGCCAAGGCCACTGTCTGGTTTTGCAAAAGGTAGCAATCATAAGACTTAACATCAACTCCTTATTCACATCACCTTTGAGAATATTGACCACAGCACAATTTTGAAAGTCCAACCAGTTGGATTCATTGGCAACAGGGACATCCACATGGTAAAAACCAAGACCACTTGCTCCACTACCAAAAAAGGTAGCTGTTGGTTGTACCCTGGTCCAGGCAGCACAATTGTTCACATTGTGATTCTGCTGACATATGAAGCATGATTTTGGCTTAATGCAATTCCCAACATAATGCCCTGGACCACCGCAGTTGAAGCAGATCATATCTTTGTACCTAGGATCTAGAACTTGTTCCATCTCTACCCCAATCGATTGAGAGGACTGCACCTGGGATGAGGCGGCTGTAGAGGCCGTGTGTCAGTGTCAAAACCGGCGGATCTCGGGTAGGGGGTCCCGAACTGTGCGTCAAGGTCGGATGGTAACAGGAGACAAGGGACACGATGTTTTTACCCAGGTTCGGGCCCTCTCGATGGAGGTAATACCCTACTCCTGCTTGATTAATATTGATGATATGGGTAGTACAAGAGTAGATCTACCACGAGATCAAGGAGGCTAAACCCTAGAAGCTAGCCTATGGTATGATTGTGTATGATGATGGATGTCCTACGGACTACAACCCTCCGGTTTATATAGACACCAGATAGGGTTAGGGTTACACAGAGTCAGTTACATAAATAGGAGATCTTGAATATCCGCATCGCCTAGCTTGCCTTCCACGCCAAGGAAAGTCTCATCCGGACACGGGACAAAGTCTTCAATCTTGTATCTTCATAGTCCTGGAGTCCGGCGAAGGTATAGTCCGGCTACCCGAACACCCCCTAATCCAGGACTCCCTCAGTAGCCCCCGAACCAGGCTTCAATGACGACAAGTCCGGCGCGCAAATTGTCTTCGGCATTGCAAGGCGGGTTCTTTCCCGAATTCTGTGTACCTGTACGAATAATGTCCGATTTTTGTAGCGCTCCTCGGCTTCTGCGCCCAATAATGGTTGTCTTCCATGTGTTGAACGAATGCGAAAAGCCTGGGGCGTTCTTACATCACACCCCTAGCCATATAAACGAGCCGCCTATTTAACGGGATGAGGATTTAGATCCAAACCGCATCTTCTCCTCTCCGCGAGTTATCATCAGAGCTTTCCCAGCTAAGGTCCATTCCAACATGGCCAGCCGTCGCAACTCCTCCCCTCGCCCCTCCGGTCCTAAGCCCGGGGACTGGGAGAGTTGCACCATTCCGCATAGCGAGTTAGTGTCGCTTCAGGCCAAGGGATTTCTCCCTCAGGCATACATGGTCCCGTTCCGAGCCGGTCTCGCCACCTACAGTGGCGGAAAACAAGCGGAGAACACCCCCAATCCTTCTAAAGGAGAACGGGTGTGCCTTGTTCCCTATCTGATAAGGGGACTGGTATTTCCAATTCATTCATTTCTCCGCGGGCTTCTGGAGTTCTACGGCCTCCAGCTGCATCATCTCACGCCCGGCTCCGTGTTACATATTGCGGGCTTCGTTGCCCTTTGCGAGCTATTTTTAGGCGCCGAGGCTCATTTCGCGCTGTGGAAGAAGATATTCTGCCTGGTGCCCCGTTCTCAAGAGGGGTCTATATACCAAGTGGGCGGAGCCGAAGTATGGCGCATCGCCGGGACCGGATACCTATCCAGGACCCCGAAGAAGGCGTCCGAGGACTGGCCTTCGGAATGGTTTTACATAGACGACGTCCCGCTGCCGGACCCTATCCGGGCCGGTCTTCCTGAGTTCCACAGTGCTCCCTTGAAGAAACGCTTGAGCTGGCGTCCACGGAGCTCTCAGAGAGAAAGCGACAGAGACGTCCTTTACCTGATGGGCCGGATAAGACTGTTGGCTCATTCCGGACTAAGCATGATCGGAGTCATGGCCGCATGCATTATGCGAGGGGTGCAGCCGCTTCAATACAGAGGCCGCCCCATGTGGGATTTCAATGGGGAGAATGACGCCATGCGTTACGGCCGTAAGGGGCCGGCCTCGGCTGCCGCCCTAATAAAGATTTTGTCCTCTTTGTACAAGGGAGAAAAGAAGGAGTTCCTCCGCGTTAACCCGCGGGCCGGATTCACTATGTATGAACCTCCAAGTTGGGTAAGCGAACAATTGCGCTTGCCCATTTATTTTATACTTCCATGGTCAGATACGTAGTCTGACGACTTCAATGCAGGAACTGCGACAGGAAGTGAAAGATATAAGCAGCCGCCCTCCACAACCCGAGGATCCAGAATGGTTCCTCGATCCGGACTCTGAAGAGGATCTGGACATATCGGTGGAGCTTATCGACGGGGTGTTTCATCAGCTAAGCAAGGACAACACCTTGGTCGCTATTGTGGCTGATTACCCCGGGTTAATCCCGACCTCCTAGGTGACAGAAACCAGAGTCTTTATTCCCTTGAGGAGGATTCCATTTTCCCATATTCCGGCATTTCTAACAACAACCGTGTTTCACAGGGGAGATTTCCGAGGCGGGAAGCCGAACCTACGGCGGCTAGCCAACGAGGGGCCGCAGGGCCCCGTGGGGAAAAAAGAAATGCAGTCCGGACCGAGATGCCGGTGCAAAGGTATTACGCACCCTCCGTTTCCGTGGCGTTATTCCGCCAGGGCATATTCACGTTCGTGCCTTCTTCAGGACGAAGAGACCTCGCCGGACTATATCTGGAGAGGCTGCCAATCGCGCTTCCACCAGCCAGGTTCCAGTGACCGGCCAGGAAGCGGAGGCGAGCACAAGGCGTGCACCGGGCGCTCCTCCGACAAAGGATGCAGACAGGCTGTCTGCCACAATTTCTAAAGTGGAGAGTGCCATGAACCACAGGCGTCGCCAGACAGTTTTACGCGACGCTTGTTTCTCCCAAGAGGCTTTAGATGCCTTTAATTCGGGAGATGCGTACCACCGTGCCGGTCAAGACGGTTTAGCCAGAGCGACGGAGCAGTATGTGAAAGACATACGGGTAAGAAATTTTGGTTAAATATATATAAATACCAGTAGCCCCCGAGACTTGAAACAGTTAAAGTAACTGATTTAAGGATCATATGACATGCAGGTTCTTACAGAGAAGAACACCGTGTTGTCCCAGGAGCTGGAAAAGTGCAAGGCCCAACTAGAGGCCGCACTAGCCGCAACAGGGGAGCCTAAAGGGACCCCCTCAGGTAAGGTACACTTCAAAAGATTAGTATTGTGCGATTTAGGTGCAAATCTGACAATTAATGTTGCAGATGCCGTCGTACTTGATCCGGAAAAGCAACAACTCTTACGCCGGTTAAAGGCCGGTGAGAGTACGTTGACAAAGGTGAGGCGAGAGAAGAATGATCTCCAGGATGCCAACACCAAGCTGGACGTTGAACTTAAGGACGTTCGTGGCCAGCTGTCGGACTCCACGAAGGAGAATCAGCGGCTTCGACGCGGCATATTTAGTAAGTGCTTGAACGAACTTTGAAAGATGAGTTCGGCGAGGAAGTCGAATAACAGAGTATTGTCTGTAGGTATGCTCACAGGTCGTCCTGTAGAGGAGATGCCCAGTTCTATGGGTGACCTTCTTCCCGAACTCCTGCAACTGCTTGAGCGAATTCGGCAGGCAATGCAAGGCGTTGCCCAAGCCTTATGGCCTGCCCACTCCACGCCCGAGGGCCTTGGAGAGCTTGCGGAGAAGCTGAAGGGAGCTCGGCGGCACTTCCGGTTGTGGAAGATATCAGCCTGCCGACAAGGCGCTAGGGAGGCCTGGGCTATGGTGAAGACCCGTTTTACGAAGTCTGACCCAAACCATATGGCCGAGGTCGGACCGGTGGGGCCTGACGGAAAGGAGATCCCTGTAAGCTTAGTGTACGGCCAAGTAGAATTGGCCGCAAAGTATTCCCAGCAGGACTGTAAATTAGACAGCCTGTTAGATGGTATAGAGGAGGAATACAATCAGTCGAAATGACTGTGTACTTTTGAATTGACATATGTAATGTCTTCTAGCCGGATTGTAGATCGTTTGTCGTTGCCGACCTTTTCGCTTCAACCTCGGGACCTGACGGTCCAGAGTGTGTCCGAATACCATAGCGGTTATACAAGAACCGTGGTATGCGTGGAGACCAGGCGTAGGGGTCATTAGTGCTTTATCAGACAAGTGCCCAACTAGTTATGTTATATTACATGGTTAGTAAGAAACATCTTCCAGAGAGAATAGTTCCGATAAGGGTTCCTTTCGCTGGGGAGGCATGCCCTAAAGTGCATGTCCGAACTGCGTAAAAAAAAGCAGAAAAAGCATCTGGGGGCGCATGAAAATTAATAAAAAGATCATCTTTTATTTCATCGACCGAATATTCCCTTAAGAATGCTAACTTTCGGCTTCACCCAGTCTGACGTACACATTCGGCTGACCCGGCAGTAACAATTGCAGAGGTGCTTCCTTTACCGCCTAGCTGAACAATCGGGAATGTAGGGGTAAGCACAGGAGTCAGGCAACCCAGCTTGGCCAAAACTTAAGTCATATCGATGCATA
The DNA here is from genome assembly GCA_032464435.1 of Aegilops umbellulata. NCBI lineage: Eukaryota > Viridiplantae > Streptophyta > Magnoliopsida > Poales > Poaceae > Aegilops > Aegilops umbellulata. Next base: position 476,856,186 of record CP136059.1, on the reverse strand, counting down.
TAATGGTGAAGAAAAAGGTACATGCGAAAGTTTAACACATGTGTGGGGCATGAAGCCCGTATAAATAAGCTTCTGTTAAAGAAGCCCCCAGGTTAAATGAGCGCAAGTGGCGCGTCATGTAGTGAGCCTTTTAAGGGCTATAAAGGAAAAAAGAGGGGAAGGAGAGAAATATAAGACAGAAAAATATAAAAAATGGGCAGGGGAAGGAGACGAACACGGAGTCCGGCGCTAGGCATAGAATCTTCGGAGACGTGTGGCGTTCCACGGGTTCGGATCGAGTCGGTTATCCGACGCATCTCGCAGGCGGTACGCTCCACCAGTCAGGACTTGGTCAATTATAAATGGACCTTCCCATTTGGGCTTGAGTTTGTCCTTTTTCTTATCCGACAGGCGTAGACTAGTTCACCAACATTGTAATTTTTGGCCCGTACTTCTCTGCTTTGGTATCTTCGGGCCTGTTGTTGATAAAATGCGGAACGGGCTTTCGCCACGTCACGCTCCTCCTCCAAGGCGTCCAGGCTGTCCTGCCGATCGAGCTCAGCTTCTCTTTCTTCGTACATGCGCACTCTAGGTGAGTCATGAATTATGTCGCAGGGCAGAACTGCCTCTGCGCCGTACACCATAAAGAATGGTGTGTATCCGGTGATGCGATTTGGCGTGGTCCGCAGCCCCAGAGTACGGAGTCGAGCTCCTCTACCCAGTGCGTGTTAGATTCCTTGAGGGACCGCACTAGTCTGGGTTTGTGGGTGATAGACTGAAGCATAATCGAGCTTGATGCCCATGTTTTTGCACCAGAGTTTTACCTCGTCGGCTGTAAAGTTTGTACCGTTATCGGTTATGATGTTGTGGGGGACGCCATAACGGTGTACAACCCCGGATATGAAGTCTATCACAGGTCCGGATTCAGCCGTTTTGACAAGCTTGGCTTCTATCCATTTGGTGAACTTATCCACCATGACCAGTAAGTATTTTTTCTTATGGGTTCCACCTTTAAGGGGTCCGACCATATCAAGCCCCCAGACCGCAAAGGGCCAGGTGATGGGTATAGTTTGGAGTGCGGTGGGTGGCATATGGCTTTGGTTGGCAAAAAGTTGGCAACCAACGCATCGTTGGACTAGGTCCTGAGCGTCTGCCCGGACCGTCGGCCAATAGAAGCCTGTGCGGAAAGCCTTGCTAATAAGGGACCGAGCAGCAACGTGATGACCACCGAGTCCGGCGTGAATTTCGGCCAGAAGATTCCGCCCTTCCTCTTCGGAGATGCACCTTTGAAGGACTCCGGTAGTGCTTTTCTTATAGAGCTCCCCCTCGTGGACTTTGTAGGCTTTAGATCGCCGCACTATGCAGCGGGCCTCGTTTTGGTCCTCTGGGAGTTCCTGCCTAGTAAGGTAGGCTAGGAATGGTTCTGTCCACGGGGCGATAACCGCCATTATTACAAGGGCTGAAGGTGTAATTTCGTTGGCAGGACCTCCAATTATGTCAGGTTGTTCGGCGTCGAGTGGTGCGGCTGCGTCCGGGCTGTTAATTGCGGGTTTCCCCTCCCATGTTACGGATGGCTTGAACAATCTTTCCAAAAAGATGTTGGGGGGACTGCATCGCGTTTTGCTCCGATGCATGCAAGGACGTCCGCTGCTTGATTATTTTCGCGGGCTATATGGTGAAACTCCAGCCCTTCGAACCGAGCTGACATTTTTAGGACGGCATTGCGGTAAGCTGCCATTTTTGGATCCTTGGCGTCGAAGTCGCCATTTATTTGGGATATCGCGAGGTTCGAATCCCCGCGTACCTCTAGGCGTTGAATGCCCATGGATACTGCCATCCGGAGACCATGTAGGAGGGCCTCATATTCGGCTGCATTATTGGAGTCCGTGTACATAATTTAGAGTACATATCGGACTGTGTCTCCTGTGGGGGACGTCAAAACGACGCCAGCCCCCAGTCCGGCCAACATTTCGGAGCCGTCGAAATGCATCATCCAGTTTGAGTATGTGCCATACTCTTTAGGGAGTTCGGCCTCCGTCCATTCTGCGATGAAGTCGGCCAACACTTGCGATTTTAGAGCTCGTCGTGGCTTATAGATTATGTCGAATGGGAGGAGCTCAATGGCCCATTTTGCGATCCGGCCCGTTGCATCGCGGTTATTGATAATGTCATTGAGTGGTACTTCCGAGGCTACTGTAATCGAACACTCTTGAAAGTAGTGTCGTAGCTTCCGGGATGCCATGAATACCGCGTATGCAATTTTCTGATAGTGTGGGTACCGTGATTTGCATGGAGTGAGGACAGTGGACACGTAGTAGACCGGCCTTTGGAGGGGGAATTTGTGTCCGTCCGTTTTCCTCTCGACGTCGAGCACTGCGCTGACAACTTGATGGGTTGCCGCGATGTACAATAGCATCGGCTCGCCGGTGTTTGGCGCGGCCAGGACTGGGTTTGTTGCCAATATGGCTTTTATTTCATCGAGTCCGGCCGTGGCGGCATCCGTCCACTAGAAGTGTTCAGTGCGCCGTAGGAGGCGGTAAAGGGGCAGCGCCTTTTCTCCCAGGCGGGAGATGAAGCGTCTTAGAGCCGCCACGCATCCGGTTAATTTTTGTATTTGTTTGAGGTCTTTTGGGACATCCAATTGTGACAAAGCTCGGATCTTGGCTGGATTTGCTTCGATTCCTCTACCGGATACAATGAAGCCCAAGAGCTTTCCGGCTGGAACGCCGAAAACGCATTTTTCCGGATTGAGCTTGATGTCGTATTTTCGGAGGTTATTGAATGTAAGCCTCAAGTCGTCTACTAGAGATTCGACATGTCTTGATTTGACGACCACATCATCCACGTACGCCTCCACTGTTTTGCCGATCTGGTTTGCCAGACATGTTTGGATCATGCGCTGATATGTTGCGCCGGCGTTTTTTAGCCCGAAGGGCATTGTGTTGAAGCAGAATGGGCCGTATGGTGTGATGAATGCCGCAACGTATGGTGTGATGAATGCCGTTGCGGCTTGGTCTGATTCTGCCATCTTGATTTGATGGTAACCAGAGTATGCGTCGAGGAAACACAACGAATCGTGTCCTGCAGTGGCATCGATAATTTGATCGATACGAGGGAGGGGGAAGGAATCCTTTGGGTAGGCCATGTTAAGGTCTTTAAAATCGACACACAGGCGCCAGGATTTGTCCTTCTTTGGTACCATCACCAGGTTTGCTAGCCAGTCCGGATGTTTTATATCTCTAATGAATCCGGCCTCCAATAACTTGGCTAGCTCCTCTCCCATAGCATGTCTCTTCGGTTCGAAAAAGCGCCGGAGGGCTCGTTTGACAGGTTTGAATCCTTTCTGGATATTTAAGCTGTGTTCGGCCAGCCTGCGTGGGATTCCTGGCATGTCTGAAGGGTGCCAAGCAAAAATGTCCCAGTTCTCTCGTAGGAACTCTCGCAGTGCGGCGTCTACATCAGGGTTCAGTCGTGCCCCGATGGAAGCTGTTTTATTGGGGTCCGTTGGATGGACCTGGAATTTGACTATTTCGTCCGCTGGTTTGAAGGATGTGGATTTGGATCTCTTGTCGAGTATCACATCATCCCTATTAACCGTGGAGCGCAACGCAGCCAGTTCGTCGGCCGCTAAGGCTTCGAATAGTGCCTCAAGGGCCAATGCGGCTGTCTTGTTTTCGGCGTGGAGTGCTATGTCCGGATCACTAGTGAGAGTGATAATTCCGTTTGGCCCAGGCATCTTGAGCTTCATGTACCCGTAATGGGGTATGGCTTGGAAGATTGTGAATGCCTCCCGTCCTAGCGTGGTATCCTCTATTGAACGGGGCCACCTGGAACGTGACTTCTTCGGACTTGTAATTATCCGGCGTGCCGAACACCACATCTAGTGTGATCTTTCCTGTGCAGCGCGCTTCCTGACTGGGGATTATTCCTCTAAAGGTTGTGCTGCTTCGCTCGATGCGGTTCCAGTCTATTTCCATTTTTTGGAGGGTTTCCTCATAGATGAGGTTCAATCCGCTGCCTCCATCCATGAGTACCTTTGTGAGGCGAGAGCCGTCCACTATGGGGCTGAGGACCAATGCCTGGTGCTCGGGCTGTTCGGAATTTAGGTTCGTCACTCGCGTTGAAGGTGATAGCAGTGTCGCTCCATGGGTTTATTTTTGCTACTTGATAGACTTCGGTGAGGCTGCGGAGTGTTCTTTTTCGCATATTATTTGATGCGAAAGTCTCGAAGACTGTGAGAACGGTACTGGTGTCCTCGGGCTGGCTTTCTTCGGCCTCTAAAATTAGGAGGTCCTTGCCAATTTTGGCCACCTGCCGGAGTATCCAATATGCTCTAAGGTTGTGAGTTGGTGTGGCGTCCTCTGTATTGTGAATTCTACAGGGTCCACCAAGCCACCTTTCCAGTATAGTTCCATGCCCTGTGGAGGATTTTGGATTTTTGATATTTAATCCGGGTGTCTTACAGTGGTGCACCCTCTTAGTTCGGACGGGATTGCTATTCAAGGCCGGATTATCCCAAAATTTTATTTCGGTTTTCCAAGCGCTTTCCATCGCACAGTACTTTTGTACTATGGACGCCAAGTCAGCGAAGCGTGTAATATCACGACGACTTATGGCGTTAAGTATTCCCTCGTCCGTGTAGTTACTGCAAAAGATTGAAATTGCGTCTCCCTCGCGGCAGTCCTTTGTCCTGTTCATAACCAGGAGGAATATGGCCCAGTAGTGATGTACTGTTTCCTCGGGCTTTTGCCTGATTTGGCGAAGATCGCTTATGTTCGGGCGGGTGGGTGGCGCTGAATCTGAGACCTCACCCCATTTAAGATTCGGAGGCCGAAGAGCTTCCGAACTCTGAAGTCTGGAGTCTTGGATGTTGTCCAATGAATCTAGCCCGTTGCCTGATTCTAAGCTCAGGTCTTGGATTGTATCCTCCCCTCCGCGGGTATCCGGTTTGGAGGGTTCGGGAATTCGGACGTAGATAGTCCTTAGAATAGATGAAGGGTCGCCGCACTACGCCTCTACCACGGCAACGTGGTGGGTGACTTGGGGAGAGTTAATTTCTCTTAGATCGGGTTTAAGCCCAACCTGGTCGTAATTTGTAGTGACCCCCAGTGCGGCGATGCAATCCAAGAGCTCATATACGAAAGAGAGCTCCATCGGATCCAGCTGCTCAACGAGTTCTGAGCTAACGTGAAGGTTGCTTTCGATGACCCGAGAGGTCACCGTCGGCGCAACGGCTGAACAGGCGGTCGTGAGAAAACCACCTAGCCGGAGGGTTTGGCCGACAGCCAAGGCTCCCTTAGTAATGGCGCCGTCTTTAAAGACGGGAAGAGGCATCCTTCCTGATTGCGACGGCACAGAGGAACTCTCAATGAAAGCACCAATGTCGGTGTCAAAACCGATGGATCTCGGGTAGGGGGTCCCGAACTGTGCGTCAAGGTCGGATGGTAACAGGAGACAAGGGACACGATGTTTTTACCCAGGTTCGGGCCCTCTCGATGGAGGTAATACCCTACTCCTGCTTGATTAATATTGATGATATGGGTAGTACTAGAGTAGATCTACCACGAGATCAAGGAGGCTAAACCCTAGAAGCTAGCCTATGGTATGATTGTGTATGATGATGGATGTCCTACGGACTACAACCCTCCGGTTTATATAGACACCGGATAGGCTTAGGGTTACACAGAGTCGGTTACATAAGTAGGAGATCTTGAATATCCGCATCGCCTAGCTTGCCTTCCACGCCAAGGAAAGTCTTATCCAGACACGGGACGAAGTCTTCAATCTTGTATCTTCATAGTCCTGGAGTCCAGCGAAGGTATAGTCCGGCTACCCGAACACCCCCTAATCCAGGACTCCCTCACCGTGGATCTGGTGGGTTTAGCTGCTGGCACCGGTTCCTTTGAGGCGGTGGCAGATGGCTGCCTCCTCCCCCCCTTGCTGGTTGGATCTCTGGTTAGCAGGCTTCGAGGGGCCACCTACCCCAGATCCCGTACCAGTCCCCCTCCGATCAGCCATGGCACCCCCTTGCTTCACAGCAGCCGCAAACGAAAGAGATCCGGGACCCAAACCCTCCCTCGACACCTTGATAGTTCTTGGAATTGGATCAAAAGATCGACGCGGTGCCGGATGACAATCAACACCCGTGAACGAGTGGTTGGAAATCAAATCCTTCCGGATCCAGCAAGTGAACCCAGGAGAGGAGGTATGCACACGGGTGGAATTTTGTGGAGAAGGTAGGCGGCGGCGGGGAGGGGATGGAATGACCCAAAGCTGGCCAAAGTGCTCTTCTATAGTTTCTAGGTCACCCTGATCACGCGAACGCGCCCCCTGAGAATACGTTTTCCTCCCTAGCTCACGAATTCTGAAACTGGGGCCTGTTGCAGTCAAAGTAGATACAGAGGACAACTTTTTGCAGAATCCCCCCGTGCCCTGGAGTAGGCTATCGCCTAAATTCAAATTGTTCATAGGTTCACTGGCCGTAGAAACGGCAACATCATTAATAGAAGCAATCGCTGCATCTGATTTATCCAAAATCCCATCTAGATTTGAGTTATTCGTAAGTTCAGAAGCCATATAAATGGTAGCAGCGTCAATTTGTTTATCGCACAAAGTAGGAAAAGTCCCACCCACATTTGATTCAACTGATTGAGTAGGAAAACATCCTGTCGATTTCATCAGCTGGGATCTCCGCAAACGCAGAGCCAAAATTTGTGGGCGAAATGTATGGGGAAGGCGGAAATTATGCATACCTTTCTCACCAGGCCAAGGAGGGGGGTCGATGGCGTGGTGATGGGACAGGCGGGGCGCGGGATCCATTACTGACGACGGCGGGGCAGCTCCACCCCCGGGGGGAGGAACTCCGGCGGAATGCGGGCAATCCCCTCCACCGATGGCGGCCTGATGTTGAGACGAGAGGGATTCACCGTCTTGAAGAACGCCCACTTCGCCGCCTGCGCCGGATCCGGCGACTCGGCTTCCTGAATCGCCCAGAAGAGGAGCTCCACATCCATGCAACCGTCGTCGCCGATGAAGCGCGCGCGCTCGATGAAGTTCTCACGGCGAAGGATGTCGAGGTGGATGTCCCCCCACGCCTCCCAGTTGGGGAACCGCTGCTGCACCACCCGTCGCATCTCCCATTGAGCCTCCGACGAATTGGGATCGATCTCGGGGAGGAGCACCGTCCCTGGAGTCGGGAGCGCCCGTGGCTCCGCCACCCGAGACAACGGCATAAGCCGCCGGATCCGCAGCCCGCGACGGCGCGCCCCTGCCATGAGAGTTGGTAGGTGGAAGCTGAGGGTGGGGAGAGCTCGAGTCGATGCGAGGTAGGTGCGGCGGGCGAGTAAATTGGGGATTAATCATAGCTTCGCGCTCGTCGCCCGAGGAAGGGGAAGGGGGAGGGTGGTTGCATAACTTGTGCTCACATATCAGTTTTAGCCTCTCGACGTTGTACCTATCCGCTGCCACGAGGAGATGGCCAGCCGTTGTCACATCTAAACGTGCTTCACTTGGGTTGCTATCGATCTCAAGAGCAGGCAGCGAGTCGGTGTATATGAAATAGAGCAAGGACTTGAACACAACAGCTTCCATCTCATGGATTTCAATCGGACTGCCGACTTTCTCCTTCATGGAGCCAAGGAGCTCCACCTTGAACACGGATGACCTACCAGCGACCACAGAACTATGAGCCATGAACTTCTGACCACCGACATGAAAGGTCACGTCCGCTCCATCCATGCTCTCAAGGAGGTCGCCGAAATGCCGGTGCAAGTTGCTTGGAGGAACCACAACAAATTGATGACCCACCATTGTTTTTTCAACAAGAGTATTCTTGATGACAGTTATATCAAACACCACGTTGAAACAGTCATCTACTACATACATCTCAACAGCAGCCCGCCCAAAGAGGCCGCGAACGGAGGAACCTTTGAGTGGGAAGATATGATCATATATGTTAAGATTGAATGGCTCCAAATCGTTTACAACTATAAACGATCGGATTTTCACCTTCACATTCATACTATCTGAATCAAGAACCAGGTGAACAACCATGTAGTAATCACCATCTTCCGCCAAGTCACCGTTTGGGTAAAACCTTACAACCCAGTTATGCCCTCCGGCACTGAAAGGTGGAGAAGTGACACACTCGCCGCACTTGAGTAGCCTCTTTGCACTTGAGTATTCATATAGCTTCAACACGTACGAACTCCCTTCAGATTCAGCTACAGCAGCAGCTGAAAGCTTGCACTTATCTGCCATCCCGGTGGCCGGCTAGGTGGATGATACGAGTCGGGACTCGGGATTGTGGGTCGATCTCCCGTCCCAAAACCCTGGACCCAGATCGAGGGCCGGGGATGAGTCTCCGGAGCGAAGCGGGTCGATCGACGACTGGGACGTGAAGTGATTCCGGATGCCACGGTGGGTCGGAGAGGTGCACCGCTCGCCGTCGTCTGCTGGCGCGGTCGTAGGTCGGCGGAGCAGTAGCAGACGGAGGAGGGGAATATGCGGCGACGGAAGTCGAGGCCTGCGTGAGGTTTTTCCTTTTTTGGTAGCTCAAGGTTGCGTGGAAGAGTTGTTGTTGGGCTTGCATGGGCAACAACCGATAGGCCATGTATGCTTTTCTCTAAGGTAAACAGCCCATGCGTGTGCGTCTCAACAAGAAAAAAGAACATCCCATGGCCATGTGTGTGTACTTTGGTGTTCGTGCTTTGATTGAATTTCTATCAAACATGCATGTGTGTGTACTTCTATCAAGGAGGTTGTCACTGACACACAAGGGCACTGGAGGGCTTTACACGAGCACCGTTAAAGAGATCATCTCCCGAGGCTCGCAGTTTTCAGCATGCTCCTTCATCTCTACTACTATTAAAAGAGTAAACTGTAACTTTTTTACAGCCACCAAAGATAAGTGTACACGGGATAACCTGAAGCCTCCGATCTAATCCACCTGATAAATCCAATAGTCTATATTCCTCCAATGGTATGCCATCTAATCACACGACTTAGATTCAATGTTCTGCAGGCAGACTCCCCCGCAGGTCCGTCCGCTCGATGCCCCATCTCCTCAAATCACGGAACAATATCCTGCTAAGTCGATCTCCACGTCTCCATAACCATCAACGCCGCGTCACGCAGAGTGCGAAGACCCCGCGCGCGTTCTGCTCCCCCCGATCTCGTCACGCTCTTTCTCCTCCGCCAGCCCTAGGTAGGTGGCTGCTCTGCCCTCGACGGGTGTCTCGGCGCCGCTATATCTCTGGTGGTTGCTCCGCCCTCGATGGGGTATCCCAGCATCAATCTCCCTCCGATCTCGCCACCACCTTGACAGGCGTCGTTACCTGCCTCCTCCTTCAGTGCTCGAGCGATGCCGCCATCATATCACGCGTTGTTGTGCATGAGAGCGGAGCGAACGCAGAACTGGGTCAGGTAGATGGATTTTGAGCGACGCAGGGATCCGATGGTGGGGCGCTGGACTAGGCAGGCACCGCCGCCGCTCCTGCATACCCGGGGGCGAGCGAAGATGCAGGCTCGGCCGCCGCTCCCGAGGGAGTGGGATCCACCACTGCTGGTCAGTTGAGAGTGTGTTATTGTTTTTGTTCTTCTGGTCCTATGGATTTTGGAAACACATGTATGTCCCAACTGATTTCCGTGGCATGCACAGGTTTCAGTCCCTCATCTTGCTATAATCCCATCATGTGATTGTGGATCACATGGCTGCCTGAAGGAGGTGTTCAAGATGAAAGGATACCGACAACAGCGGGCAGATCAACTACGAGGAGCTCAAGGCTGTTCTGGAGCAGGTGGGTGCAAGGTAATATCCGACTCTTCATGTTGATCTGCCCGCTGCTCCCCTTCTCCTAGGTAACTAGATCGGAAGCGCGCCTTGGCGCGCGTTGCCCGTCCAAGCGTCGTGACCCGATGTGTATAAATCTTGTTTGAATATTGAGAACAAATTTTAAAACGGCAAACAAATTTGAAAAATCCCGAACAAATTTGGAAGTGCGAACATTTTTTGAATCTGTTTGCCGCAGAGGGCGGCAAATAGGGTTTTCCGGACGCCCGCGGTATGGCTCGAATACGCGACCCAGTGCTCACGGGAGCTCCTATTGGAGGCCCGCGTGCGTCCAATATTCCAGCCTTTGCTGAAGGGGCGCGCAAAACGGGCCGGCCATTAGCATGCCTCAAGGGATGTGAAAAAAGTCACGAAAACTAGGAATATCCTATTCGCCGCTCGTTGCGTCAAACTGCCGGCACTTCGCACACGCGAGCGACCGAGCAGCGACGCAACGGGCCGGCCCGTTTAACCGTTCCAGCACTCCCGGTTTTGGGAACCTTCTAGAAGTTCCCAGCTGGTGTTTTCGGTTTTGGGAACCTTCTAGAAGGTTCCTGAACCGGTTTTTTATTTTCCTTTCTTTTTCTATTTCTGTTTCTTTTCTTTTTTTCTTTTTTGTTTTTCAAGTTTAAGTTTTCTCTCTCAAAAAAATGTTCGCGCTTTTACAAAAATGTTCAAAATTTTAATACTGTTTGTGTTTTCAAATTTTGTTCATAAATTCAAAAACTGTATGCATTTATGAAAAAATGTTCGGAATTTTCAAAAAATGTTCTCAAATTGAAAAAATGTTCTCATTACACAAAAAAGTTTAGAACTTTCGAAATTCGGAAAATCTACCGGATTTCAATTTTTTGTTCACTTGTTAATTATTTTGTTCACTTATTAAAAAATTGACATTTGCAACTTTGTTGGAATTTTTTAATAATTGCTCTCCGTTTAAAAAAAATCTCAAGATACAAAAGATGTTCATGCATTAAAATTTTGTTCGCGCTCTCTGTTTCTTTAATTTATGTTTTTTTTCAAAATTTCACAATTTCGAAAATTTGTTTGCAAATTTAAGAAAAATGTTCGTTTTTTCAATTTTTGTTTGTTAGTTTCAATAAATATTCCTATTTCAAAATTGTTCTTGTTTTCAAATTTTGTTTGCATTAGAATTTTTTTTAGGAATTTCAAAAAGTGTTCTAGCTTTCCAAATTTAGAAAATGTTCATGTTTTCAAATTTTGTTCACAAATTGCAAAAATGTTCATAAATTCCATGAATTTGTTTGGGAGTTTGAAAAGATGTTCCCGTTCCAAAATTTGTTCGCAAATTTCCAAAAAATGTTCGTATTTACAAGTTTTGTTCGGCGTTTTGAAAAATGTTCCGTTTCCAAAATTGTTTGCAAAATTGAAAAAATGTTCGTTTTTTCAATTTTGTTCTGGACTTTCAAAAAATGTTCACGTGCAAAAGTTGTTCTTGTTTCCAAATTTTGTTTTCAAATTCAAAATTTGTTCCTGTTCCGTTTTTTGGGTAGTTTAAAAAATGTTTCTGTTCTAGAAAATATGTTCGCATCTCCAAAATTTGATTGTGTGTTGAAAAATGTTTGAATTTTATAAAAATTTGTGAACATAACTAATAATGTTCGCGTTTGATAAAACATTCACGTTTTGTTTTTGAAAAAAAATAAGTTTTGTGTTCGAAGTAGATTTGGCTTGTTGTACGGGCGTTCTAAGTTCATTTAGTAACGCAGTGTTAAAATACATAAAACGCTAGTCAGCTGGATTGGCAAGGAGCACGCTGTCGCAAACGATTGGTCGCCAGTTCGATTCCTGGGATTGCGGTTGGCTCAATTTTTTGCTTCCCTTTTTTCTCATTCGGTACAGTTGGATGGGCCGGCCCAGGCAGGCTGCCTCCCTGAGTCCCTCTGTGTGTTGCGACACCAATTTGACGCAAAGAGCGTCCAGTAGGAGCTCCCCGAAAACTAATAGCGAGAACGTGCGACTCGAACTCCCGACTCATCACGAATAAACGTTGATAGCCAGTTGTCCGCGAAACTACTTGTAACTACGCCCTCCGTTTTCAAATAATTGTCTTTCTAGCCATCTCAAATGGATTACAACATACGGATGTATGTACACATGTTTTAGAGTGTAGGTTCATTCATTTTGCTTCGTATGTAGTCACTTGTTGAAATCTCTAGAAAGACAATTATTTAGGAACGGAGGGAGTAAAACGTAGTGCTAGCCAACTCTTCTGAGTGTTCATTTGAAAGAAAAGGGCGCCCCTAGTCGATCCCCAATTCTGCTTAAACTGTACCCTACGGCGGCGGCCTAGGGTTTTCCAGTCCTCCAGCGATTTTCGCCGTGAGATCGTTGTTGCTTCCTGGCTATCAAGGAAAGCTTCTCTTATTGCCTCTCCTCCAATCGGGCTGTCTCCAGGGACTCAGATTGTTTGGTTGCAGCCGCAACGCGAGGGAAGTTCCGATCTAGGGTTTCTGTGGGGAACCTTTGGGGCAGTGTTTCTTGTCGTTATGGCGAACATGGGAGATGGCAGCTCCAACCAGGGAGGGGACGTGCAGGGCGCCGGCGACATGCTGGATCGCCTCACCCTTCAGGACGATGAACTAGATGATCTTGTATGGGAAGAGGAGCCTGATACGGCGGAAGTCCGGCCCAAGTGGTTGGCGTTGTGCCACGTACTGACATCAAAATCCTTTAGCCAGAGTGCTTTGATTGGGGATATGAAGGCTGCTTGGAACCCGGCTCAACCGGTGGTGTGGAGGAGAATCAATCCGAACTTATTTTCTATCCAGTTCAATTGCCTTGGTGATTGGAACAAGGCTATGCACAAGGGGCCGTGGGATTTCAATGGCTATGCCGTAATCCTCGCTGAATATGATGGCTTCTCAAAGCCTGAGAAGGTTAAGCTGGATAGGTTGGAAACTTGGGCTCAGATTCACAAACTGCCAGACCTCGTTCTCAAAAGCAAGAGCTTCCTGGAAAACCTAGCGCGGCGTATAGGAGAAGTGCAAGAAGTTCAAGTTACACTTCCTAATGGCTTTGTGGGGGAATTCATTAGAGTTCGAATTAAGCTCGATGTGGGGAAAAACTTACAAGAGTTGTACAATTTACAAAGGCCGGCGAAACCGAGAAATATAGAGTGAAATATGAAAAGGTGCCCACTTTTTGCTATGAATGTGGCATGATGGGGCACTGGTACGAGGAGTGTGGAACCGGAGAACACGACGCAACAAAGTTTGAATGGGGTCCGTTCATCTTGGCCTCCAGGAGTGCTGGCCCTGGTGGTGGCCGAAGCCGTTTCAGCGGAACTGGTAGAGGGGATTCATGAAGGAACGATCTAGGAGGAGGAAGAGGCCGGGGCCGCGGCAGAAGGGGCGGTCCCCATGATTCGGGCATGCACCCGCATACAAGTGGGGTGGGTTTTGGCACTGATAATGATCTTTCAGCTGTTGTGGATGTAGCTCAAAAACAAACTTCAGGCGTGGCCGAGGGGGAGAAGATACTGGAGTATGATGGGTCAACGAGCTGGAGGCACAACGCTCGCGCAGTTACATCTCAAGAGAAGCAAGTACAGGATGCTAACAATGGTCTTCAAGAAGACTTACTAATTCTGGGGAAACGAATAGCTGATGACTCTAGCACTGGGCAGCTACACAAGCTGGACCCCGTTGATCCAAAGACAGCAATGGTACCGCTAGGCAACACCACGACGATTGCTGATCAGTTTGAGAATACAGTGGGTGCTTCCTCAAACGGTGGAGGTACACCACAGAAAAATGCCAATAGGAAGAAGCTGAAGGGACCTGACGGCGTAGCTCTTGAAGTCAACACTTCAAAGGAATCGGCGGCCTCCATGGGTGAGGACCGCCGGGGACAATGAGTATCTTATGTTGGAATTGTCGTGGGGCGAGCAACCCTGCGACAATTCGTGAGCTTCGTGTTTTGACGAAGCGTTTTGCCCCCAGCATCCTTTGTATCCTCGAAACGCAGGTAGAGGGACATAGGGTGGAGTTTTTATCAAATTCTTTAGGTTTCTATAAAAGCTTTGATGTTAGTAGTTCTGGTAGAAGTGGTGGTTTGTGTGTTTTTTGGAATGATTCAATAAAGTTGGAAGTTATTGGTTACTAGAAATATCACATTGACGCTGAAATAGAGGGGGTTGCTAACACTCCCTTTAGGGTGACTTTTGTTTACAGGGAAGCTCAAGTCCAGAATAGATTCAAAACATGGGACACCTTGAGAGGCATAGCTTCGTCCAGTACTTTGCCATGGACGGCAATTGGAGATTTTAACGAGGTACTTCACCTCCATATGATGGAGTTGGAAATCGGAGCCAGGCTCAAATGGATGGATTCCGAGATGCTTTGGATACTGTTGGCTTATCGGATATTGGCTATCGAGGGAATTCATGGACTTTTGAGAAAAGGGTTGCTGGTGGTTCTTACACACGAGTACGACTGGACCGGTGTACGGCGACAGCTGCGTGGTCGCTGATGTTCCCTCAGGCGGAGCTGGTGCACGAAACTGCTGCGTGCTCGGACCACGTTCCGCTGCTCTTGAACCTTGGTATGCATGCTCCAAGGGCAGGGCCGAAAACATTTAAATATGAATGCGCATGGGAGTCGCATGAGGGGCTGCCTGAGGTGATTGATACTACATGGGGACATGACTGCGATGGGACTGTTGAGGGGGTGAAACAGCGATTGGACTCCCTATCCTCTGATTTGTCGGTCTGGGACAAGGAGGTCTTTGGGAATGTTAAAAGGGAAATTAGCAAACTGCAGAGAGATTTGGTTCTGCTACGAGCAATACCGGGACGAATGGGACCCTCACGTGCAGAGGTGAAGATATGTTATAGACTGGTCGAATTGTTTCACCGAGAGGAAATTTTATGGCGTCAACGTGCCCGCATAGAGTGGCTGGCAAGCGGAGACAAGAATACATATTACTTCCACATGCGGGCTAGCCGGCGCTGCCGTAAAATCAGATAAAAGCCCTTCAGCTTCCTGATGGGAGGCTAACAGAGAACACCCAGGAGATGGAGGATTTTGCCACAAACTTTTATAAAGAATTATATACCTCGGAACAAGTACTTGATATGGACCGAGTGTTAGACACAGTCCCGGCCAAGGTGACAAACGAGATGAATGATTTACTCAATGCACCATATACAGAGAAGGAGGTAAAGACAGCTTTATTTCAGATGTTTCCTACCAAGGCGCCGGGGCCAGATGGGTATCCTGCCCATTTTTTCCAGCGACATTGGGAGGTGTGCGGTGCAGATGTTACTAAGGCTATTTTGAGGATAGTGAAGGGGGAGGAAACAGCAGATAGCATCAATGAAACTATCTTGGTTCTAATTCCAAAGGTAAAGAATCCAACATTATTGGCACAATTCAAACCTATCTCGTTATGTAACGTCTTGTACCAGATTGCTTTCAAGGTTATTTCAAACAGGTTGAAGTTGGTGTTACCTGACATAATATCGGAGGAACAACCAGCTTTCGTCCCAGGCAGACTTATCTCTGATAATATCATAACTACTTATGAATGCCTGCATTTCATGAAGAGAAACACTGCTGTCAGACATAGAAGTGGTGCTCTCAAACTAGATATGATGAAAGCATACGATAGGGTGGAGTGGGAGTACTTACAGGCAATAATGTTGAAATTGGGCTTCTCAGAACAATGGGTCAAGATAGTGATGGGCTTGGTTAAGTCAGTAAAATTTTCTGTATTGTTTAATGGTAAGAAGCTACAGGAGTTTCAACCTACACGTGGTATACGACAGGGTGATCCAATTTCCCCGTACCTTTTCTTGATAGCAGCAGAGGGCCTTTCATGCCTCCTAAAATCTGTTGATGAGTCATCTAATGTGAGTGGTCTTAAAGTGGCTCCCTCGGCGCCATAGGTAAACCATTTACTATTTGCAGATGATAGCCTGCTGTTCTTCAGGGCGAGTGCTGATGGGGCACAGGAGATTAATCAGTTGTTGACCACATATTGCCAAGCGTCGGGGCAACGAATCAATCATGACAAATCTGCAATTTTTTTCAGCAAAGGGTGCCCTAAGGTGGAGGTCAAGTTATTGTTGAATGTGCCAAATGAAACACTTCATGCAAAATACCTGGGTATGTCTACAGCTGTGGGGGGCTCCAAAAATGGAGCTTTCAAATACCTAAAGGATTATTTGTGGAGTAAAGTCCAAGGGTGGATTGAACAAACCATATCAAGTGCTGGAAAAGAGGTTTTGATCAAGGCTGTAGCCCAAGCAATTCCTGTATATTCAATGTCTTGTTTCAAGTTGCCACGGGGACTATGCGAGCACTTAGATATGTTGATCAGGAAATTCTGGTGGGGGAGCAAGTATGGAAAGAGAAAACCAAGTTGGGTCTCTTGGGAAACAATGACACAACCTAAGAGCATGGATGGTCTAGGTTTTAAGGATTTCGAGCTTTTTAACCTTGCTCTGCTTGCGAAACAAGCATGGCGTATATTACAGACGCCGGAATCTTTGAGTGCAAAGATCTTGAAGAGCATTTGTTTTCCCAATGGGTGTATCTTATCAGCAGAACTTGGAAGTCACCCCAGCCAAATTTGGCGCTCTATTATCGAGGGACGGGACATACTCAAACTTGGGCTGATTAGACGCATAGGAAATGGTGAGACAACCAATATCTGGATGGACAATTGGATCCCCAGGGATGTGATGATGAGGCCATACGTGAGGAGATCTGCCAACCCCCCCGATCTTGTTTCTTCCTTGATCGACCACACAACAACTACATGGAATTGGGAGAGGTTGGAGGAAGTATGCCTACCAATAGATATCCAGGCTATTGTCCAAATTCCAATATGCACTTTAAATATCCCGGATAGCTGGGCTTGGAACTTTGAAAGAAATGGAAGTTTTACCATCAGGTCGGCCTACAGGATGTTGGTGAACACAAAATACAGAAGAGGCATGTGGGTCGATGGGAATGCGGGCTCATCAAGCACTGACAGAGATGAGCAATCTTGGAAACTCCTCTGGGGAACTCAAGTACCTGGGAAGATACATATGTTTTTGTGGAGATTAGCACACCACTCCATTCCAACTAAAGATGTGAGGGCGAAGAGGAATATGGCAACAACGAGTGCTTGCAGCTTTTGCGGTGCGGAGGACTCATGGCGACACTCGTTACTCGAGTGCTCGATGGCAAGATGCATATGGGCTTTGGTTGATGGGGAGCTGGCGGAACATCTATGCGAAACGACTGAGCCTAGCGCTAAGCAGTGGTTATTCACAATGAAAGACACACTATCGCATGAAGCTTTCGTAAAGCTATCAGTAACCCTGTGGGCAATTTGGTGGGCGAGGAGGAAAGCAATACATGATGAAATTTTCCAGAGTCCTTCAGCTACTCACCTGTTTATATGCAGTTTTAATAGAGAACTTGATATCCTTTCAGTTAAAAAGGTCATTCAGCAGGCAGTCAATGGGGCGGGTGCACAGCGACCCAAAGCACCCCCACCGGGCTTCATGAAAATTCATGTTGATGCTAGCATTGCAAGAAACCAGAGCAGAGGAGCTGCCTCGGCCGTGTGCAGAGATGCTAATGGGAATTATGTTGGAAGCTCCTCGCTGGTCATCGAGGGATTAAGCAATGCTACAACTATGGAAGCAATTGCTTGCAGGGAGGCTCTCTCCTTGGCAGATGATCTGATGCTACAGAACTTTGTTGTGGCGTCTGACTCGAAGCAGATTGTGGGTGAGATCAATAATAGCGCCAATGGTGTACACGGAGTCATTTTATCAGAGATAAAGAATAGGGCTCTTTTGTTTAACTGCACTTTTACTTTTGAAGGCCGAGCGGTTAATCGCGACGCCGATAGGTTAGCCAAGTTTTCAAACTCTTTAGATCAGGGAAGACATGTTTGGTTGTTGCAACCCCATGATCCGATTGTAATGCCACTCCATTTGGAGTTTGATCAATAAAACTTGGTGATACCCTAAAGAAAAAACTAAAACGTAGTGCTAACAATAAAGTACAGCGATAGATCCCTCTTTTTTCAATTTGCGAAACATTTGTTGGAAAAAGGTGCGAACATGTTTTTCTAAAAAATGCGAATATTTTTTAATAATGAAACCAATTCTGAACAATCTTTATGAAGAGTGAACAATTTTTTTAAATAATTTAAAATACATACGGTAAATTTTGTTAGTATACGGTGAACACTTTCAAATATACACTGAACTTTTTTTAAAAAATACGGTGAACATTTTTTCAAATGCAATCTGAACAATTTTTCTATACACGATGAGCATTTTTCTGTACACAGTTAAATTTTTTCCAATGTACGTTGCACATGTTTCACTGCGGTTAACTTTTTTTGAAATACAATCTGAACCATTTTTCTATACGCGATGAACATTCTTTTGCGCACAGTGAACATTTTTTCGATGTACATTGCACATTTTTTCACTGCAGTGATCTTTTTATAAATGTGTGCAAATTTTGAAAAGTGATTTTTTTAAATAATGAAAGAACTTTTTTGAATTTCAAACATTTTTCTAAAATTTTAAAAACATATATTTCTGAACAGTTTTGGTAGATTTTTTTAGCGCGTGATTTGTAGCTGCAATTCCTGTGTTCCAAACTTGTCAAGCGCGCGATTTTTTTAGCATTACAGGCCCGCGCTATAGTAGTAGTCCGCTGTCGGTCGCCAGTGTCCATGGGCCGGCCCAGTCAGACTTCCGCTTGTGCGTACGTCCGCAATTCTTTTTTTTTTCACAAACAAAAAAAATTGTCTCAAAAAAAGGAAACAAATGGGTTGCCCCAGTATGGAGGACGGGTGCTTCTTGGCCCACCACCTAGACAAATCCCGGTTGACATTTGCCAGGGTTCGATTTAGGGGAACTCCTATGTGACGCATTCTGCGTCAACTAGTTGCGGCTTCGCACAGGGGCAGCTGACTGGCGGGCTTTGTGGGCCGCTTGGCGCGCGCGAACTGTTTTTGAATTGTTTCAAGCGTTTCGTTGTTTCTGCTTCGTGAAGCTGTTCCACTGGTTGCTGTCCCTGCTGTTTTACACTGTTTCTACTGTTATAAAGTAAAGAATAGTTCCATTGTTTCTTCTGTTTCTTCTCTTTCTGTTGTTTCAACAATGGTAGTAAATTAAAGAATGGTATAGTTTCTACTGTTCCACTGTTTCAACTGTCTCCCAAAGAAACATGAAACAGAAAAACCTTGAATTTACTAAACAATGGTTGCTGGTTCCATTTTATGAAACCAGGTGCTGGTTCCATTTTATGAAACCAGGTGCTGGTTCCATTTTATGAAACCAGGTGCTGGTTCCATTTATTACAAACTGGTACTTCTAAAACTATCATAAAAAGTGGTGAGCTTACAACTTGATGAAAAATTGACTGATAATAGTATCACCAAGGTGTCATGAAAGACTGAAAAAAATGTACATGTCTTACTACTTGTATTCAATACTTTTTCAGCTGTTTTCGAAGCACGAACAATTTTTGAAAGCGAGAACAATTTTTGAATGTCGAGAACAAATTTTGAAATGGAGAACAAATTTGGAAGCTCGAACAATTTTTGAAAGCACGAACAATTTTTGAATGTTGAGAACAAATTTTGAAATGGAGAACAAATTTAGAAGCGCGAACAATTTTTGAAAGCACGAACAATTTTTGAATGTTGAGAACAAATTTTGAAATGGAGAACAAATTTGGAAGCTCGAACAATTTTTGAAAGCACGAACAATTTTTGAATGTTGAGAACAAATTTTGAAATGGTGAACAAATTTTGAAGCGCGAACAATTTTTGAAAGCACAAACAATTTTGGAATGTTGAGAACAAATTTTGAAATGGAGAACAAATTTAGAAGCGCGGACAAGTTTTTAAAGCATGAACAATTTTTGAATGTTGAGAACAAATTTTGAAATGGAGAACAAATTTAGAAACGCGGACAATTTTTTAAAGCACGAACAATTTTTGAATGTTGAGAATAAATTTTGAAGTGTGAACAATTTTTTAAAGCACGAACAATTTTTGAATGTTGAGAACAAATTTAGAAGCGCGGACAATTTTTTAAAGCACGAACAAATTTCGAATGTTGAAAACAAATTTTGAAATGGAGAACAAATTTGGTAGTGCGAATTTGAAATGGGAAGATTTTTTAAAACTCCCAAACATAATTTGAAAATGTGAACAAAAAGAAAACAAAAGGAGAAGAAAAAGGAATTGAAAAATGAAATAAAGAAACAGAAAAACAAAGAAAGAAAAAAAACAGGAAAAACAACAAAGAAAAAGCAAACAGAAAAAACCAGTGAAAACCCGGTTCAAGAACCTTCTAGAAGGTTCCCAAAACCGTTTAGGAACCCTCCAGAAGGTTCCCAAAACCGGAAGCTGCAGCCCGAGCGCTATCTCCTAACTGGGCCGGCCCATCTTGATCGCTATCGCTACCTGTCTGTGCGAAGCCTCGACAAGTCGACGCAGCGAGCGTCCAATAAGATTTTCCTCGATTTAGACCAGGATTAAATAGTTCAGGGTGCAATAGACCAGGATTACATAGTTCGCGGTTTAAGTTGGACTTTTCCCTTTTTGAAACCTATGAAAGTACGTAGTCAATTCGTGCAGGTGCACGAATGGTATATGGTTCGATCAAAGTGCTAGATTTTTTTTTTCTTACCAAAAAATGGTCACTTCCCGCCTCTGCTAATTCTGAAGACAAGGACGGCATCTGGATATGGATTCGGCGCCGGCCTCCCTTGTTTCCGCATTATTTCGCGGAGGCCCGCATGCAATGCAATGCAATTAGGTGTACATGTACTGTACGCACGCAGCTAATAAGTTGATTGTGTGCGTTCCTAGTTGGGGCGGGCAAACCATGCAAAAAAAAAAAAGTTGGGGCGGGTATGGTAGGTAGATCTACATTGAATTCGGCCGGAAATAGCATCATCGTCTCTTTACGGCTGTGTCAGCCGCTGCATTCCGTTCACACGCATGAGAATGAGATCGCCGGCCGTCCTTGGATTGGATGCCTTTCTTCCTTCCTTGTGGAAGGAAGAAAATTTACACGATCGACCCACTAGCTCGCTGTCTCTCAGTCAGTCACCGCATCCTCCTATTCCTACCCAGCAGCAAAGCATAGGAGTAGTATCCATGATAACGGTGGATGTGCGCGTGCATGCCGGTGCATGAGCGTCAACACTGCGGACCCGACCGTGTCTGAACAGCCACGGACGACCGGAGAATTTCTTTCCTGGACGTCGATCGGTCGGAGCAGCGGTGCACCGCCCGTTTGTCTGGCTGTCTGCACGGCCACGGTGACCGACAGCCAGCCTACGCCTACGCACGACGACGATGGCCACCGCACCGCTTCCTTCCACGGGGCACGCGCCGTGTCGTCTCCGCCGTGCGCCCGTGACCCATCAAGTCCAGTCCACAGTCCAATCCAATCCTTCGAGTCATCATGGTTCATGGCCATGGCTCCCCACCGTCCGTCAATCCGATCCCCCCTCCCTCCCTCCAACCCAAGCAAGGCACATATACTCATCTCTCAAACCCAAGCAAAGCAAGCCAACCCAGCCCCGCTCTGCTCTGCTTAAAAACCCACCCAAACCCCCGTGCATTCGGCACTCATTCATCGCCATGCCGATGCCGCCGCCGCTCCCGTGCTTGCTCCTCCTCCTGTTTGTCGCCCCTCTCCTCGCAACGCCCACCACGATCCCGCTCTACCGCCACCTCCCGCCGCTCCCGCCCGCCGCCGCGCAGCACCACCCGCTCTCCCGCCTCGCCCAGGCCTCCCTCGCGCGCGCCTCCCTCCTCAGAGCCGGCCACGGTCACCACCAAGGCCAGGGCCAGGGCCACCCACAACAGTCCTCCCCCGTGCGCGCGGCGCTGTACCCGCACTCCTACGGCGGCTACGCCTTCTCCCTCTCCCTCGGCACGCCGCCGCAGCCGCTGCCGGTGCTGCTCGACACGGGCAGCCACCTCACCTGGGTGCCCTGCACCTCCAACTACCAGTGCCAGAACTGCTCCCTCGCTGCCGCCGGCTCCTTCCCCGTCTTCCACCCCAAGAGCTCCTCCTCCTCCCTCGTCGTCTCCTGCAGCAGCCCCTCCTGCCTCTGGATCCACTCCAGGTCCCACCTCTCCGACTGCGCCCGCAGCTCCGCCCCCTGCAGGCCCAGCACCGCCAACTGCTCCGCCACCGCCAAGACCGTCTGCCCGCCCTACCTCGTCGTCTACGGCTCCGGCTCCACCGCGGGGCTCCTCGTCTCCGACACGCTGCGCATGTCTCCACGGGGCGCCGCCAGGCGCAACTTCGCCGTGGGCTGCAGCCTCGCGTCCGTGCACCAGCCGCCGTCGGGGCTCGCGGGGTTCGGCCGCGGCGCGCCCTCCGTGCCGGCGCAGCTCGGGGTCAACAAGTTCTCCTACTGCCTCCTCTCCCGCCACTTCGACGACGACGCCACCGTCAGCGGCGAGCTCGTCCTCGGCGCCTCCTCCGCCGGCAAGGCGAAGGCGATGCAGTACGCGCCGCTGCTCAAGAACGCGGGCGCCAGGCCGCCATACTCGGTGTACTACTACCTGTCGCTGACCGGCATCGCGGTGGGCGGGAAGAGTGTGGCGCTCCCGGCGCGGGCCTTCGCGCCCGTGTCCGGCGGCGGCGGGGGCGGCGCCATCATCGACTCCGGCACGACCTTCTCCTACCTGGACCCGACGGTGTTCAAGCCGGTGGCGGCGGCGATGGTGGCGGCGGTCGGGGGCAGGTACAACCGGTCCAAGGACGTGGAGGAGGGGCTCGGGCTGCGGCCCTGCTTCGCGCTCCCGGCGGGCGCGAAGACCATGGACCTCCCCGAGCTGTCCCTCCGCTTCACGGGGGGCGCCGAGATGCGGCTCCCGGTCGAGAACTACTTCCTGGCGGCGGGCCCGGCGTCCGGCGAGGCCCCCGAGGCGATCTGCCTGGCCGTGGTGTCGGACGTGTCGAGCGCGAGCGGCGGCGCCGGGGTGTCCGGCGGCGGCGGGCCGGCCATCATCCTGGGCAGCTTCCAGCAGCAGAACTACCACGTGGAGTACGACCTGGAGAAGAACCGGCTCGGGTTCCGGCCGCAGCCCTGCTCCTCGTCGGCGTAGGCTCCTTCCTCCTCGCAGCGGCGAGCTGGACTGGGACTGGAGCGCGGGAGCTGTGTAGTTACTGGCTCCTGCTTAATTACTTAATTAATCCACGAGAGTACAGGCATGCATGCATTGCATGCTCGCTTACGTACTGTACTGAATCCAATCCAGTGGAAAAGTTAGTGACAGATTAAGCTGCCCGCTCGTGCAGGCAGCTTTCGGGTCCAGAGCCCCGCGCTTATTAGATTTGAGGATTTCAATTAGCAATAAATAAAAACGAACGGCACGTGCACTGCACGCGTCTTTGCTTCACCACTTGTTCACCCCGGCCGGGCGAGGATCCATCCTCCTGCATTGCATTGCTGCTCGATCGGTCGTCCATTGCTTTGCTTTTGGTGTTGCTAGATCTGTGGAACCAACTCTCGCTCAAGTGACAGAATATACAAAAAAAAAGAGATGAAACCAAAACATTAAACCAAAATTTTACACGAATCTTCACGTAAGATCTCGTCAATATAGTCTGACTGAGATTTTGCTTTCTTTCTGGGTGGAAAAGAGGGACGGTGCTGCTCAATCTGCTTTGTTCTTTTGCTTTCGGTAGATGGATCGATTTGCATGCTTTGGCCCTTGGGCAAAGCAAATATGTCATCGTTGATGCTTTCGTGAAGAGAGTTAATCAAAGCTTGTACTAACACTGCCTCCTGTTGATCCGTTGGTGGTTAGTAGATGCGTCATGGGCGGAATGTCCGTGGAGTTCATTAAGGAGGGCTTTGTCGTACGTATCGTTTGGTTGCTGGGTGTTTAATACTCTCACCTGCTAGCTAGAATTAGATGCCCTGTGCCGTGCCGGTGTGAATGAATGGGCATGTGATGCACTGATCCGCCGCAGCCGTGCCGGCGCAGGCGTACCCTGACCCCATGCATGGAGTGATGGCGGCTGCTACCTGCTGTGCGGCCGCCCGTTCAATGTGCACAGCTCCTTATTTACAGCCCGCTCTGACCGCCAGCCGTGCATCGCGTTGCGGCAGGTGGATCTCTGCACTGTTTGAAAAGAAAACAAACAAATGATGGATCCCTGCACGTCTCCAACGACACGCCACGGGCGTGTAAAATCATATTCGAAACTTCTTGCTGGTTTATTCGTTTATTCAACTACTAGACTTTGAAAATACTTGGCCGAGCGGTTGTGCAGAGGTTTTCAGATACTATAACGGTTGAATTGGCCATTTAGATGCGAACTGAATGGATTGGTCATCTCCGTATGTGGTTGGCTTGGTAAGCTACCAACAAAATTTTGTAAACAAGCTTCTAGAAGCATCTACAACCGGATCCCCATTTTTGCCCCCAAACACCCGAGTGGGTTGCCCGGTCGCCGTCCTCTCACCCTCTTCGCTCCCCTCCGTCTCCTTCCCTTCCACGGATCCACCCAATATACCCTCCGTCCCCTTCGCCATGGTCAGCTCCGGCTCCGATGAGATCGACTGTGTGGGGACCGTCGCAGGCGACTTGTCGACTCGTCCGACCCGGACGAGGAGGAGCTCGCGCTTAACATTGCGCTCCGGTGCTCGTGGATGGACCGGGCCGGGAGCTTCTTCTCAACGACGTCCCCAACTTCCTAGGTCGGTAGCTCGTCCTTCGAGGCAACCCGACACCTCCCTGCCCGTTCTCTGCCATCCACGAGGAGGCGGCAACGGGAGCAGCGGCGCTTGACACAGCCAACACCTACCCCCTACTAGGAGCCGTTGGGTACTGGTGCCTGCACCCCTAGCCCACCGTTGTGGCAGCGGCACCCGGAGGCGGTGGGCCATGCCTACCGCCAGACGATGAATGCGGCGGCGCAGGGCGGAGGGAGGCACAACTGCGGGTTGTCCAGATCTGCCGCCGGAGCCGCTGTTAACATCGAGGATGACGATGCGGCGCTCCACCCCACAATCTGGTAGTCATACACCTCGGCATAGAGATGCCCGCCTTCGACGTCGCAAGAACTCGTCAGCTCTCTATTTGGCGCTCGAGGAATCAGCAAAGGTGGTGCGGCAGAAGACAGTGCCAACGGAGCAGAACCGTGCCGCCCTCCGCATGGCTGGGTTCCTCAGGTTGTCGTCATCCTGCTCCGACAATGACTACAACGGCAAGACGAGCGACGACTCGCCGCCCGTTGCGGATGCGTACGTCGTGGACAACCGCTGAGACTGCAAGGGGAAGCAGAAGGCGAGGAAGTGGTGAACTCCGCCTGCCCTCTGCTTCGTTTATATTATAGTTGTTTTATGTTCTATTTAGGTAAAAGTTGAACTCTGCCGGGCCTTTTCGATGAACTATTTCCATGTTCGATGTCCGAAATGCTATGATTTTTTGTTATCTCGTGTGACCGATGTAGTGTACATGTGTTTGTTTGAAATATGGTTACACATTTGGGTTTGTGGTTGTGGAGGGAGCGAGTTGTGGTTGTACATGCTCTAGGGAGCTGCTTTAGAAGCTTTTGCGCATATTTTACCTTTTTGTTTTTATGTGTTTTTCTCTATCGGGCTTCTTCGGTTTTTAAATTTCTTCTTTGTTTTTTGTCATAATTTTCCAAATACATGTCGACTTTGTTCAAATACATGTTAACCTTTTTTAAATACACTATGAATGTTTGTCGAAAATACACATTGAACACTAGTAAAATGCACATTGAACATTTTTTAAATACATAGTGAACATTCTTAAACACCAACTGAACGTTTTTCAAAAATTCATGAACATTTTCGTAAAATGTTTCAACATTTTTTCAAGTGCTTATGAACCTTTTTAAATGGGATAAACATTTTTGTACATGTTAATATCATTTTTTGAAAAAAGAAAGATGAAAACTTTTTTCTTTTCAAGATCATTTTATAAAATACCATGAAACATATTTTAAACATGTGAAGTTTTTTGAATGTCATGAAAGTATTGTTGAATCATACGAACTTTATTACATTTTCATCTCCTAAAAATATCATGAACATATTTTTAACATGGCAACTTTTCTGAAATTACACAAAACTTCGTGTTCAATGGTATGAACTTATTTTAAAAGTTATATGAACAAAATTTTCCAACGAATAATTATTTTTCTACAATCTCATAAACATATTTTCTAAGCACATGAACATTTTATTAGTATGATGTATTCTTTTTTGAACAATATGGCCATTTTCCTACAAATTACGTGAATAAATTATTACATTGCTTGCACATTATTTAAGGCTCGGTATTTTTTTACGGAATAAAGAAATATTTTTGAAATATGTATATTTATAATATTTTAATATATAAACAAAAGTAAAAAAAGAAATAAAAAGGAAAAAAAAGACTGAAATTAATGAACAATGAAAACTCACTAACATAACATTGTTGGACTGGCTCGCGGGACTCTCTCCTCCAGGCGAGGCAATACTTTGCTTTTTTTTTGTGACAACTCGGTTTTTTCTTTCTTTTTTTGTGATTCATTTTCATTGTTTCAAGTATTTTTGTAAAAGGGAAGTTCATCGTAACCTATTAACAGGGATTTAGTTATGAAAATTTAGACACAAGAAATCCAATGGTGAAAACAATTCAACATTTGGATGCACGGTTCAAAAGACAAAACATTTTGAATTAACCAGTCTACAAAAAAAAAACTGTACATGCAGTGTGCCACTTGTCAGCACATGAAAAGGTGCGGGTGATCTTTGCAAAGGGTAACCCTCAACTAGTGATTTCGCAACTACTCGTACAGAGTGCTCCTATACAGCGCCTTTGGCGCCAGCTGAGCCCACTAGCGCTCACATGCGCATACTATGATCTGTCCCATCTACGTTTTGGCCAATCAGTTGATTCATGGACCAGTGACTGTTGACTTACTCAAAACAAAAAGGTTCAAAAACTTTGAAAGAAGTCTGTAAATTTGAAAAAAGTTCATGAAATTTTGAAAAATGTTCATTACTTCGAGGAAAAGTTTACGTTTAAAAAAAAATAAGACTTGGAAAAGTTCATAATTTCAAAAAAAAGTAAAAAGTGAAATTATATACAAATTTGAAAAAATGTTCACTAATATGGGAAAAAAGATCAAGTATTTTAGAAAAAGTTGAATTTGGAAAAGGTTCATGAAATTGAAAAGAGTAAAATAAGAAAACAAAGAAGGTTGAAGCTAGTGGTAATAGTGTTAGAGGTGACGCCAAGTGATGTTTTTAGAGCAGTGCAAGGCTGGCGTGTTGGGGGTGTTTCAGCTACAATGAGGGCTCTTTGGATGAAGCTGCCTGAAGATTCTACCCGTTGGCTTGTCTGGTCTTGGCCCCTCATATTAGTCATGGTTAGGGACCGTGCGGCATTTTGGGGCTGTTTGGTTCTAGGCCTTGCATTGCCATATTTTGACACACATTTTTGCCCAGCTTGTCTAAGATTAGTTCATCAAAATGAAGCCACAAATTAGCAAGCCAAAGGGAATCTTGCCACATTTTTTTGTGTGTGTATGCCATGTGAGGCTCTAGTGTGGCTTGAACCAAACACTCATCTAAGTTGATTAAACTTGTCTAACTTTAGATGTGGCAACCTTTGACAAAGTTAGTCACAAACCAAACAACCCCAAAATTTCCTATTCTGCTCTAGTAGTTTGCAGGACATTGCTGTTTTTGTTATACTTTCTCCGTTCGAAAATAAGTGTCCCAACTTTATACTATCTTATGAAATTGGAGGGAGAGATCCCTCTTTATAACAAACTAGTAAATTGCACGTGCTTTGCACGTCATTTAAATATATAAAAGCATGGGAAAATACATTTGAATATGTATTTTCTTTCGTAGAATCGTATTGGACAAGATCCAACTTGGTTTCTTACTTTTTAGAATTCAGATTGTTCTAGTCTCTTTATTATTAGAGTATAAGATAAGTTTGTGAAAAGATGCTTCTAGAACACATGAGATGGTAGAGTTGGGGCTCAATTAGAAGGCCACATGGCAGGATCCTATGAGTTGAAACTTTATCCAATGGATGATAATGCTCGGATTTGCCATCTCTCGATCGTTGGAGGGAGCATATCCAACGGTTAATATTTGAAACTATCGACACACTATATAGCGGTATAGAAAAAAAAGCAGAACAATAGAACTTTTTTTTGCAAGGAACATGGGGAGCTTTATTGCTTTAATAACATCCGATTACAATCTGCCCGAAGGCTGCTAATAACGAAGCTAGGGCACTCATCCAGCCAGCAATCTGACACCGACAAGCTGCTGGCTTGCTTAGCACAAAGATCGGCCAAACGATTACCATCCCTCGGGATGTGCCTAATAGAAAAGGATAAAAAACTTTCCGACTTCTACCCAATCTCATCTAAGATAGGCGCAATAACTGAAAGTGAGTTGTTGCGCGATGACCAGAGGTTCAGCACCTCTAAGCTATCAACCTCCATCACAACGTGTGAGAATCCACGTAGTTGTGCGAAGATAACACCTTCATGAAGAGCCAATGCTTCGGCAATCAGTGGATCAGTTACTCCATGGAAGGGTTTACTCCACGCTCCTAGGAAGGAGAGGTGAGAGCGAGCTACTCCGCCTCCTCCTGCATAGTGAGCTTCAATATTTGTTGCTCCGTCTGTGTTGATTTTTACCCAGCCTACATCCGGCGGCCTCCATTGTACCCCCGTGATGCCGCGCCCAGGTTTAGGTAGATCAAGTAGGAGAAGATCATCACGGACGGCTTTCACAGCTTGGAAAGGATCAAATGAAATCTTGTCATGGGTCCATCGATTCCTGTCCATCCGTATAGCATGCATTATAGTCACAATCTTGCATCTATCTTGGACTGAAATGATATCATCCAGCAGAACAATAGAACTTGTGCATGGACAAAACATAAAAAAATACTACAATACAACTAGCCGCACATAGCTGCACGTTGCTTTGGACAGTATTAATTCGTCGTCACCATCGTACGTGTTGATGCGAGACACATGCACCTAGCGGTGAGCTGAGCTGAAAGGCCGTCGCTGCTCACTGGCTTGATTGATAAGTATCTTGATTCTACTGTTAGAGCGATCGCAAGTTTGGAGTAGTATCTGGAAGGGTTGGTGAGGCGAGGATGGGCGAAGGAGGCACAACTATTGGCGGCTCCACCACCCAGCACAGACACAGACACAGACACAGTGGCGTCGATCGCTGCATCCATCTG
This sequence comes from Aegilops umbellulata, assembly GCA_032464435.1. Lineage (NCBI taxonomy): Eukaryota > Viridiplantae > Streptophyta > Magnoliopsida > Poales > Poaceae > Aegilops > Aegilops umbellulata. Next base: position 476,827,103 of record CP136059.1, on the reverse strand, counting down.
CAGTGCGTGCGCACATAGAAACAAACTGATGATTTTTCTGATTCCACCGTACGCATGGAATTGTGGTTTGGCGTCTGGCCATGCAGTGCAGACATATCGATATATATCTATCCTTTGTGCACTCCACAAGAGGGGCTATAGTGATCCGTGATCGGATCATGGGGTGATGGGTCACATCACATATCAGCGGCTGGTGGCTGAAAATAAAAACTGCTTCTGGTTTTGGCTGGCGTGTTGGTGGAGGCCTGTCTGCCTGCTAACTGTAGAGTATTATTACTAGCGCCCCGCGAAAAAAAAAGAGTATTATTACTAGACTAGAGGAGACAATTAGGGTTCTCTGATCACCAGATAAGTAAGTGCATGCACGCGTCTCGCCATCAGCGGCTGCATGTGATTCCGTGTGGCTAGTAAGACACTGAAGAAATCGATGTAACTAGTGTTGGTTGTTCAGGCTTTCGGCATGCAGGTGCATGGCCGCATGCTCACTGATCGATTGGCACATTCGGCCGACCTGAAACCTACCTGCACGTCCCGGCGATTTCTGTCCATGTTCACCAACAGCAGCCTCAGTCTGTCAGCAAATAGGCAATGACTCTGCTCTGCTCATCACTTGCTAGGTCAGGTATAGTATTCCGTCAGAGAAAATGGGCCACTGTTGCTCAACTTCTCCAAAAAAAACAAGCTTTGTCTGCTCTGCACGTTTTTTTTACAAATGGTGGAGTTTATTTACCCAGAATGTAGCATCAAGAAGATACAAACACAATGCACACACCCGACCTCTGCATAACTAAGATGCATATAGCCAACACTCACACACACAAACACAAATAAACCCTCTGGCATACAGCAAAGTCATACAAGACCAAAGCTAGCTTAAGCGAGAAAAAGAAAAAGACCCTGAAGCGATCAACAACGATCGACAAACTACAACAACGATCATATCCACACCAACTATCTCTTGACATCACAAGGACAACGAGATTCTTCAATTATAACGCCTTCAAGAAGGAAACGAAACTCAAGCGCCGCCGTCACCGGATTCAACCATAAGAGGCCGGATTTTAGGTTTCCACCCCGAAGAACAAATATGAGCATATTCAAGCAATGCCTTCAACAAGGTAACGACACAAACACATCGTCGTTGCCAGATGTAACCAACTTGCATCAAAACTAGGATTTTCACCCCAGAGCTCATGATCAGGTACTCGAGAAGCACCATTAAATCGAAGTCCATCATGTGTTGTCGTCAACACTTTTCCGCGATCCCAGCAGCTACATGCTTGGCAAGAAATAGCCGACGCCGCTGCACAACAATGCCCTTTGCGTTAGTGTTGTCCATAGATTGCATCTCATCATCGAAAGCAAACTAGCTGAAGTAAGAGCCGCCAGAACCCACAAAGCAGCCATTCGACCGCATCCTGCAACGCCGCCAGTACGAGCCGCTGGTAGCCGCCATCGGATTTGGAGAGAAAACTCACAAAGATCTTTCAATAGCCACCACAAAACTTAGCAGAGGGCACCGCCTCTGTTGCCAGCCCAAAACGAATGTTGCTCCTCAAGCATCATGGCCGGAGCACATGAATGGTGGCTACATGAAACACTAGCAGCCCGTCGGTCCGACGTGGAGTCCTACAACATGATGCACCGCAACAATCATCCATGGGTCAAACCACCAGCCAATCTGGGCATCTAATCGGGGAAGGATCCAGCAAGCCAGGAAGGCACCTATCACCCAAGTCAGCGGTCGACGCCGCGGACATCTAGCACAGCATGCCATGGCCTCAAGCCCAAACGTGATGAACCACCATCTCCACGAAGGCAACTGTTGCCGCCCGCAATATTGGGAACCTAACACGAGGCTAAGCTATCGGCTCTTGCTCCCGTGCGGCTCCACGGGCCGCACCGGGCGCCCAAACTCCGGCCGCCTAGGGCCCTCCTTCTCCCCCTCTCCCCTCACCGTCGTCGAATGGCTTCGCCGGGCAAAGCCCAGGCAGCGTCGGCGGCGGTGGGGCCGTTTGGCAACGAGGTTGGAGCGGATCTTGAGGTCCCGGTTGTTTCCAATGGCTGTGCGCGGCGGCGGGGTCAGCGGTGAAGTGGGGTAGCGACCGTGGCTCATGGAGGTGCAGAGGACCGCGTGGTGAAGGAAATATGCCCTAGAGGCAATAATAAAGTTTTTTTAATTTATTTCCTTATTTAATGATAAAAGTTTATTATTCATGCTAGAATTGTATTAACCCGAAACTTAGTACATGTGTGAATACATAGACAAACAGAGTGTCCCTAGTATACCTCTACTTGACTACCTCGTTAATTAAAGATGGTTAAGTTTCCTAGCCATAGACATGTGCTGTCATTTGATGAACGGGATCACATCATTAGGAGAATGATGTGATGGACAAGACCCATTCGTTAGCTTAGCATTATGATCGTTACAGTTTCATTGCTAATACTTTCTTCATGACTTATACATGCTCCTCAGACTATGAGATTATGCAACTCCCGAATACCGGAGGAACACCTTGTGTGCTATCAAACGTCACAACATAACTGGGTGGTTATAAAGATGCTCTATAGGTGTCTCCGAAGGTGTTTGTTGGGTTGACATAGATCGAAATTAGGATTTGTCACTCTGTGTATCAGAGAGGTATCTCTGGGCCCTCTCGGTAATGCACATCACTATAAGCCTTGCAAGCAATGTGACTAATGAGTTAGTTGCGGGATGATGCATTACGGAACGAGTAAAGAGACTTGCCGGTAATGATATTGAACTAGTATGATGATACCGACGATTGAATCTCGGGCAAGTAACATACCGATGACAAAGGGAACAACGTATGTTGTTATGCGGTTTGATTGATAAAGATCTTCGTAGAATATGTAGGAGCCAATATGGGAATCCAGGTTCCGCTATTGGTTATTGACCGGAGGTATATCTCGGTCATGTCTACATAGTTCTCGAACTCGTAGGGTCCGCATGCTTAAGATTCGATGATGATTTGTATTATGAGTTATGTGATTTGATGACCGAAGTTTGTTCGGAGTCCCGGATGAGATTACAAACATGACGAGGAGTCTCGAAATGGTCGAGAGGTAAAGATCGATATATTGTAAGGCTATATTCGGACATCGGAAAGGTCCGAGTGATCCGGATATTTTTTTTGGTGTACCGGAGAGTTACGGGAATTCGTCGGGGGAAGTAGTGGGCCTTAATGGGCCATACGGCAAAGGAGAGAAGGGCCTCACACTAGTAGAAAAAGGGCCTTCAGTCCTGGTTCATAAGGGCCTTTAGTCCCGGTTCTGGAACCGGGACTAAAGGGTCGGTACTAATGCCTATCCCTTTAGTCCCGGTTCAATCCAGAACCGGGACTAAAGGGCGCGCCCACGTGGAGCTCCACCTTTAGTCCCGGTTGGTTTTACCAACCGGGACTAAAGGAAATTTTATGATTTTTTTTTGAAATTTTTTTATTTTCAAATTTCTGAATTATTTTAACCTCTAGTCTGTAATCACCACCCCTCATCACTTCTCAATTTATCCTCTAATCACCCCTCATCATTCCAAATCATCTAACTTCCCGAACGGTCACCCATCCTCCCACTCCCCCAGCCTGAGCACGCTTAACTTCCGGGTTATATTCTCCCTCGCTCCAAGTCTGCACTTGTTGTTTTCCTGACAATACTAAGATGTCAATCCTATTAACCTTCAGGAATTTTGCTTGAGCATGAAGTGACACATTTCATAGTTTTATTTTGAAACTATTGTTTTAAAAAACAATAATTATTTAGTAACACTAATATTTCTTGAATAATTAGTTTGACCATTGTTTGACCACAGTTTGACCACAGTTTGACCAGATTTGACCAAAATTGAAATAACAGAAATAATTATTTAGTAACACTAATATTCTAGAAAAATTAGTTTGACCATTGTTTGAGCACAGTTTGCCGACTGTTTGAATTTTTTTCGATTTTTTTCACTCTAGATCTTAAAAGCCCCGTAACTTTTTTCTATTAGGTTTTTGAGGATTTTGAAAATGTTTAACGGGGTTCCCCCGTTAAATTCGGATGTAACTTTTCGAGTAGATGATTTTTCATATAAAAAACTTTTTCATCCGAGTTAGTATGCAAAAGTTATGCCCATTTTTACAAATTTCAGAGAGATTTTGCAAATAAAGTCAAAATTCCCATTTGCAAATTTTCCCAACAACTAGACCACATATCACATGGGAAACTTATTTTCTTTTATTTTTTTGACATTTCCATCATTTTCTTTTTTTTTAAACTGAAAAGGCGATCCACCGGGGGGGGGGGGGGTAGAGTTTGAAAATGGGACCTTTAGTACCGGTTCGTGGCAAGAACCGGGACTAAAGGTCTCAGCCCCATTAGTCCCGGTTCGTGCCTCAAACCGGGACTAAAGGTCTACTCTTTAGTCCCGGTTTGAGGCACGAACCGGGACCAATGGTTGTGGGCCAGGAGCGAGGCCCATTGGTCCCGGTTCATCCCACCAACCGGGACCAAAAGGTCCAGATGAACCGGGACCAATGGCCCACGTGGCCCGGCCGGCCCCCTGGGCTCACGAACCGGGACCAATGGGGGCATTGGTCCTGGTTCTGGATTGAACCGGGACTAATGGCCCGACCCAACCTAGACCAAAGCCCTGTTTTCTACTAGTGTCAAGGGGTGGCCGCGCGCCCCCCATGGCAAGTCCGAATTGGACTAGGGAGGGGGCGGCGCCCCCCTCTCGTTCCTTCTCCCTCTCCTACTCCTTCCCTCTCTCCCCTCTTGGAAAAGGAAGGGGACTCCAACTAGGATTGACTCCAACTAGGATTGACTCCAACTAGGATTGGGAATCCTAGTTGAACTCCCCCTATAGGCGCGCCCCTCCTAGGCCGGCCTCCTCTTCCTCCCTCCTTTATATATGTGGGCGGGGGGCACCCCAAAGGCACCCCAAGATTTGTCTTAGCCGTGTGCAGTGCCCCCCTCTACAGTTACACACCTCGGTTATATCATCGTAGTGCTTAGGCGAAGCCTTGCGCCGGTAACTTCATCATCACCATTGCCACGCCATCGTGGTGACGGAACTCTCCCTCGGCCTCAACTGGATCAAGAGTACGAGAGATGTCATGGAGCTGAACGTGTGCTGAAAGCGGAAGTTATCGGCAACTGGCAGGAGCCTTATGGTTGTCGCTTTATTGTATGAAATGCAATCGCCATGTAATTGCTTTACTTTATCACTAAGCGGCAGCGATAATCGTAGAAGCAATAGTTGGCGAGACGACAACGATGCTTCGATGGAGATCAAGGTGTCAAGCCGGTGACGATAGTGATCATGACGGTGCTTTGGAGATGGAGATCAAAGGCACAAGATGATGATGGCCATATCATATCACTTATATTGATTGTATGTGATGTTTATCCTTTATGCATCTTATTTTGCTTAGTACGGCGGTAGCATTATAAGATGAACCCTCACTAAATTTCAAGGTATAAATGTTCTCCCTGAGTATGCACCGTTGCTACAGTTCGTCGTGCCGAGATACCACGTGATGATCGGATGTGATAAGCTCTAGTATACATACAACGGGTGCAAGCCAGTTTTGCACATGCAGAATACTCGGGTTAAACTTGACGAGCCTAGCATATGCAGATATGGCCTCGGAACACTGAGATCGAAAGATCGAGCGTGAATCATATAGTAGATATGATCAACATAGTGATGTTCACCATTGAAAACTACTCCATCTCACGTGATGACTGGACATGGTTTAGTTGATATGGATCACGTGATCATTTAGATGACTAGAGGGATGTCTATCTAAGTGGGAGTTCTTAAGTAATATGATTAATTGAACTTTAATTTATCATGAACTTAGTCCTGATAGTATTTGCATATCTATGTTGTAGATCAATAGCTCGCGTATAGCTCCCCTGTTTTACTTTTGATATGTTCCTAGAGAAAGCTAAGTTGAAAGATGATAGTAGCAATGATGCGGACTAAGTCAGTGATCTGAGGATTATCCTCATTGCTGCACAGAAGAATTATGTCCTTGATGCACCGCTAGGTGACAGACCTATTACAGGAGCAGATGCAGACGTTATGAACGTTTTGACATGCTCGGTATGATGACTACTTGATAATTTAGTGCACCATGCTTTACGGCTTAGAACCGGGACTTCAAAAATGTTTTGAACTCCATGGAGCATATAAGATGTTCCAAGAGTTGAAATTGGTATTTCATACTCATGCCTGTGTCAAGAGGTATGAGACCTCTGACAGTACTTTGCCTACAAGATGGAGGAGAATAGCTCAACCAGTGAGCTTGTGCTTAGATTGTCTGGGTACTACAATTGCTTGAATCAAGTGGGAGTTAGTATTCCAGATAAGATAGTAATTGACAAAGTTCTCTAGTCACTATCACAAAGTTAGTAGAACTTCGTGATGAACTGTAATATGCAAGGGATAACGAAAACAATTCACAAGCTCTTCGCGATGCTAAAATTGGCAAAGGTAGAAATCAAGAAAAGCATCAAGTGTTGATGGTTGACACAAGACCACCAGTTTCAAGTAAAACAACAAGGGAAAGAAAGGGAACTTCAAGAAGAATGGCAAGCAAGTTGCCACTCCAAGGAAAGGCTGGTTCTCAAGATTAATTAGGAATCTAAATTCGCCTCCATGAGGATTCGAACTCAGGTCCTGGGTTTGTATATCCACTCCCCTGACCAGTTGAGCTAGGCTCACTTCAACTTTAAAAGTGGGAGAGATTTTCACTTCTCAGCCTCTGCATCAACTAGGGATGCATACAACTATTTTAGTATGAGTACCAAGATAATCATGGTCCTCAGATTTTTTTAAATGAGTATCAAGTTATTTCTTGATGAGTGGTTCTACCACACATCAAGCTTGATCCTCAATAAACGGGGGAAATCCCATGTGCATCACCTATCAATTCTAGGAATTGAACTCGGGTCATTAGACTGCACAACCGCATATCCAACCACTAAGCCAAGGCTCTCTTTGCTTAAAAACTAGGGGAGAATTTCACTTCTCCGGCCTCTGCACCAACTAAAGATGCACACAACCTTTTAAGTATGAGTAATAGGCGCTTTAAAATAGCTACGGTTTAGGCTTGAACAAATGCTGAATAAACCTAGCGGTTAATTTGTCAAGCACAAAACCTACAACAACTAGACTCACCTATGTGCACCAACAACTTATGCTAAGCAAGATAAACTACTAGGTGATAGCAAGATATATGACAAGAAACAATACAACTATCACAACGTAAAGTGCATAAATAAAGGGCTCAGGTAAGAGATAACGGAGGCACGCGGAAACGACGATGTATCCCAAGTTCATGAAGGAAATATGCCCTAGAGGCAATAATAAGGTTATTATTTATTTCCTTATATCATGATAAATGTTTATTATTCATGCTAGAATTGTATTAACCGGAAACATGTGTGAATACATAAACATACAGAGTGTCACTAGTATGCCTCTACTTGACTAGCTCGTTAATCAAAGATGGTTATGTTTCCTAACCATGAACAAAGAGTTGTTATTTGATTGACGGGGTCACATCATTAGTTGAATGATCTGATTGACATGACCCATTTCATTAGCATAGCACCTGATCGTTTAGTTTGTTGCTGTTGCTATTCTTCATAACTTATACATGTTCCTATGACTATGAGATTATGCAACTCCCGTTTGCCAGAGGAACACTTTGGGTGCTACCAAACGTCACAACGTAACTGGGTGATTATAAAGGAGCATTACAGGTGTCTCCGAAGGTACATGTTGGGTTGGCGTATTTCGAGATTAGGATTTGTCACTCCGATTGTCGGAGAGGTATCTCTGGGCCCTCTCGGTAATGCACATCACATAAGCCTTGCAAGCATTACAACTAATGTGTTAGTTGTGAGATGATGTATTACGGAACGAGTAAAGAGACTTGCCGGTAACGAGATTGAACTAGGTATTGGATACCGACGATCGAATCTCGGGCAAGTAACATACCGATGACAAAGGGAACAACGTATGCTGTTATGCGGTCTGACCGATAAAGATCTTCGTAGAATATGTAGGAGCCAATATGGGCATCCAGGTCCCTCTATTGGTTATTGACCGGAGAGGTGTCTCGGTCATGTCTACATTGTTCTCGAACCCGTAGGGTCCGCACGCTTAACGTTTCGATGACAGTTGTTATGAGTTTATATGATGTTGATGTACCGAAGGTAGTTCGGAGTCCCGGATGTGATCACGGACATGACGAGGAGTCTCGAAATGGTCGAGACGTAAAGATTGATATATTGGAAGCCTACATTTGGATATCGGAAGTGTTCCGAGTGAAATCGGGATTTCACCGGAGTACCAGGAGGTTACCGGAACCCCCCGGGAAACATATGGGCCATATTGGGCCTTAGTGGAAAGGAGAAAGGGGCTGCCCTAGGGCTGGCCGCGCGCCTCCCCCCTCCCCTAGTCCTATTAGGATTAGGAGAGGTGGCCGGCCCCCTCTCTCCCTCTTTCCCCTTGAGGAGTCCTAGTCCAACTAGGATTGGGGGGGGGGGGAATCCTACTCCCGGAGGGAGTAGGACTCTCCTGGCGCGCCAGGCTTGGCCGGCCAGCCCCTCCCCCTTGGCTCCTTTATATACGGGGGCAGGGGGCACCCCAAAGACACACAAGTTGATCATTGAGATCGTTCCTTAGCCGTGTGCGGTGCCCCCTCCACCAGATTACACCTCGAATATATCGTAGCGGTGCTTAGGCGAAGCCCTGCGTCGGTGGAACATCATCATCGTCACCACGCCGTCATGCTGACAGGACTCTCCCCGACACTCGGCTGGATCGAAGTTCGAGGGATGTCATCGAGCTGAACGTGTGCAGAACTCGGAGGTGCCGTACGTTCGGTGCTTGGATCGGTTGGATCGTGAAGAAGTACGACTACTTCCTCTACGTTGTGTCAACGCTTCCGTTGCCGGTCTACGAGGGTACGTAGAAAACACTCCCATCTCGTTGCTATGCATCACCATGATCTTGCGTGATCGTAGGATTTTTTTTGAAATTACTACGTTTCCCAACAGTGGCATCCGAGTCTAGGTTTTTATGGTTTGATGTTTTGCACGAGTAGAACACAAGTGAGTTGTGGACGATACAAGTCATACTGCCTACCAGCATGTCATACTTTGGTTCAGCGGTATTGTTGGACGAGACGATCTGGACCAACCTTACGCGTACGCTTACGCGAGACCGGTTCCCTCGACGTGCTTTGCACATAGATGGCTTGCGGAAGACTGTCTCTCCAACTTTAGTTGGACCAAGTGTGGCTACGCCCGGTCCTTGAGAAGGTTAAAACGGAGTCTATTTGACGAAGTATCGTTGTGGTTTTGATGCGTAGGTAAGAACGGTTCTTGCTAAGCCCGTAGCAGCCATGTAAAATATGCAACAACAAAGTAGAGGACGTCTAACTTGTTTTTGCAGGGCATGTTGTGATGTGATATGGTCAAGACATGATGCTATATTTTATTGTATGAGATGATCAGGTTTTGTAACCGAAGTTATCGGCAACTGGCAGGAGCCATATGGTTGTCGCTTTATTGTATGCAATGCAATCGCCATGTAAAGCTTTACTTTATTACTAAGTAGTAGTGATAGTCGTAGAAGCATAAGATTAGCGAGACGACAACGATGCTACGATGGAGATCAAGGTGTCACGCCGGTGACGATGGTGATCATGATGGTGCTTCGAGATGGAGATCACAAGCACAAAATGATGATGGCCATATCATATCACTTATATTGATTGCATGTGATGTTTATCTTTTATGCATCTTATCTTGCTTTGATTGACGGTAGCATTATAAGATGATCTCTCACTAATTATCAAGAAGTGTTCTCCCTAAGTATGCAACGTTGCGAAAGTTCTTCGTGCTGAGACACCACGTGATGATCGGGTGTGATAGGCTCTACGTTCAAATACAACGGGTGCAAAACAGTTGCACACGCAGAATACTCAGGTTATACTTGACGAGCTATGCATATAAGATATGACCTCGGAACACGGAGACCGAAAGGTCGAGCGTGAATCATATAGTAGATATGATCAACATATTGATGTTCACCGTTGAAACTACTCCATCTCACGTGATGATCGGTCATGGTGTAGTTGATATGGATCACGTAATCACTTAGAGAATTGGAGGGATGTTTTTCTAAGTGGGAGTTCTTAAGTAATATGATTAATTGAACTTAAATTTATCATGAACTTAGTACCTGATAGTATCTTGCTTGTCTATGTTGTGTAGATAGATGGCTCGTGCTGTTGTTCCATTGAATTTTAATGCGTTCCTTGAGAAAGCAAAGTTGAAAGATGATGGTAGCAATTACACGGACTGGGTCCGTAACTTGAGGATTATCCTCATTGCTGCACAGAAGAATTACGTCCTGGAAGCACCGCTAGGTGCCAGACCTGGTGCAAGGGCTGCGCCAGATGTTGTGAACGTCTGGCAAAGCAAAGCTGATGACTACTCTATAGTTCAGTGTGCCATGCTTTACGGCTTAGAACCGGGACTTCAACGACGTTTTGAACACCATGGAGCATATGAGATGTTCCAGGAGTTGAAGTTAATATTTCAAGCAAATGCCCGGATTGAGAGATATGAAGTCTCCAATAAGTTCTATAGCTGTAAGATGGAGGAGAACGGTTCTGTCAGTGAGCATATACTCAGAATGTCTGGGTATAACAATCACTTGATTCAACCGGGAGTTAATCTTCCGGATCATTGCGTCATTGACAGAATTCTCCAATCACTGCCACCAAGCTACAAGAGATTCGTGATGAACTATAATATGCAAGGGATGACCAAAACTATGCCCGAGCTATTCGCGATGCTGAAAGTCGCGGAGGTAGAAATCAAAAAGGAGCATCAAGTGTTGATGGTTAACAAAACCACTAGTTTCAAGAAAAAGGGCAAAGGGAAGAAAAAGGGGAACTTCAAAAAGAACAGCAAGCAAGTTGCTAATCAAGAGAAGAAACCCAAGTCTGGACCTAAGCCTGAAACTGAGTGCTTCTATTGCAAGCAGACTGGTCACTGGAAGCGGAATTGCCCCAAGTATTTGGCGGATAAGAAGGATGGCAAGGTTAACAAAGGTATAGATGATATACATGTTATTGATGTGTACCTTACTAATTCTCGCAGTAGCACCTGGGTATTTGATACTGGTTCTGTTGCTAATATTTGCAACTCGAAACAGGGGCTACGGATTAAGCGAAGATTGTCTAAGGACGAGGTGACGATGCGCGTGGGAAATGGTTCCAAAGTCGATGTGATCGCGGTCGGCACGCTACCTCTACATCTACCTTCGGGATTAGTATTAGACCTAAATACTTGTTATTTAGTACCAGCGTTGAGCATGAACATTATATCTGGATCTTGTTTAATGCGAGACGGTTATTCATTTAAATCAGAGAATAATGGTTGTTCTATTTATATGAGTAATATCTTTTATGGTCATTCACCATTAAAGAATGGTTTGTTCTTACTTAATCTCGATAGTAGTGATACACATATTTATAATGTTGAAGCCAAAAGATGCAGAGTTGATAATGATAGTGCAACTTATTTGTGGCACTGCCGTTTAGGTCATATCGGTGTAAAACGCATGAAGAAACTCCATACTGATGGACTTTTGGAGTCACTTGATTATGAATCACTTGGCACTTGCGAACCGTGCCTTATGGGCAAGATGACTAAAATGCCGTTCTCCGGTACTATGGAGAGAGCAACAGATTTATTGGAAATCATACATACTGATGTATGTGGTCCAATGAATGTTGAGGCTCGTGGCGGATATCGTTATTTTCTCACCTTCACTGATGATTTAAGCAGATATGGGTATATCTACTTAATGAAACACAAGTCTGAAACATTTGAAAAGTTCAAAGAATTTCAGAGTGAAGTGGAAAATCATCGTAACAAGAAAATAAAGTTTCTACGATCTGATCATGGAGGAGAATATTTGAGTTACGAGTTTGGTCTACATTTGAAACAATGCGGAATAGTTTCGCAACTCACGCCACCCGGAACACCACAGCGTAATGGTGTGTCCGAACGTCGTAATCGTACTTTACTGGATATGGTGCGATCAATGATGTCTCTTACCGATTTACCGCTATCGTTTTGGGGTTATGCTTTAGAGACGGCCGCATTCACGTTAAATAGGGCACCATCGAAATCCGTTGAGACGACGCCTTATGAACTGTGGTTTGGCAAGAAACCAAAGTTGTCGTTTCTTAAAGTTTGGGGCTGCGATGCTTATGTGAAAAAGCTTCAACCTGATAAGCTCGAACCCAAATCGAAAAAATGTGTCTTCATAGGATACCCAAAGGAGACTGTTGGGTACACCTTCTATCACAAATCCGAAGGCAAGATTTTTGTTGCTAAATTCGGAAACTTTCTAGAGAAGGAGTTTCTCTCGAAAGAAGTGAGTGGGAGGAAAGTAGAACTTGATGAGATAACTGTATCTACTCCCTTATTGAGAAGTAGTACGTCACAGAAATCAGTTTCTGTGACACCTACACCAAATAGGGAGGAAGCCAATGATAATGATCATGAAACTTCAGATCAAGTTTCTACCGAACCTCGTAGATCAACCAGAGTAAGATCCGCACCAGAGTGGTACGGTAATCCTATTCTGGAAGTCATGTTACTAGACCATGATGAACCTACGAACTATGAAGAAGCGATGGTGAGCCCAGATTCCGCAAAATGGCTTGAGGCCATGAAATCTGAGATGGGATCCATGTATGAGAACAAAGTGTGGACTTTGGTTGACTTGCCTGATGATCGGCAAGCAATTGAGAATAAATGGATATTTAAGAAGAAGACTGACGCTGATGCTAATGTTACTGTCTATAAAGCTCGACTTGTTGCAAAGGTCTTCGACAAGTTCAAGGGATTGACTACGATGAGACCTTCTCACCCGTAGCGATGCTTAAGTCTGTCCGAATCATGTTAGCAGTTGCCGCATTTTATGATTATGAAATTTGGCAAATGGATGTCAAAACTGCATTCCTGAATGGATTTCTAGAAGAAGAGTTGTATATGATGCAACCAGAAGGTTTTGTCGATCCAAAGGGAGCTAACAAAGTGTGCAAGCTCCAGCGATCCGTTTATGGACTGGTGCAAGCCTCTCGGAGTTGGAATAAACGCTTTGATAGTGTGATCAAAGCATTTGGTTTTATACAGACTTTTGGAGAAGCCTGTATTTACAAGAAAGTGAGTGGGAGCTCTGTAGCATTTCTGATATTATATGTGGATGACATATTACTGATCGGAAATAATATAGAATTTCTGGATAGCATAAAGGGATACTTGAATAAGAGTTTTTCGATGAAAGACCTCGGTGAAGCTGCTTACATATTGGGCATTAAGATGTATAGAGATAGATCAAGACGCTTAATAGGACTTTCACAAACACATACCTTGACAAAGTTTTGAAGAAGTTCAAAATGGATCAGGCAAAGAAAGGGTTCTTGCCTGTGTTACAAGGTGTGAAGTTGAGTAAGACTCAATGCCCGACCACCGCAGAAGATAGAGAGAAAATGAAAGATGTTCCCTATGCTTCAGCCATAGGCTCTATCATGTATGCAATGCTGTGTACCAGACCTGATGTGTGCCTTGCTGTAAGCTTAGCAGGCAGGTACCAATGTAATCCAGGAGTGGATCACTGGACAGCGGTCAAGAACATCTTTAAGTACTTGAGAAGGACTAAGGATATGTTTCTCATTTATGGAGGTGAAAAAGAGCTCGTCGTAAACGGTTACGTCGATGCAAGCTTTGACACTGATCCGGACGATTCTAAATCGCAAACCGGATACATATTTACATTAAACGGTGGAGCTGTCAGTTGGTGCAGTTCTAAACAAAGCGTCGTGGCGGGATCTACATGTGAGGCTGAGTACATAGCTGCTTCGGAAGCAGCTAATGAAGGAGTCTGGATGAAGGAGTTCATATCCGATCTAGGTGTTGTACCTAGCGTATTGGGTCCAATGAAAATCTTTTGTGACAATACTGGTGCAATTGCCTTGGCAAAGGAATCCAGATTTCACAAAAGAACCAAACACATCAAAAGACGCTTCAACTCCATCCGGGATTTAGTCCAGGTGGGAGACATAGAGATATGCAAGATACATACGGATCTGAATGTTGCAGACCCGTTGACTAAGCCTCTTCCACGAGCAAAACATGATCAGCACCAAGACTCCATGGGTGTTAGAATCATTACTTTGTAATCTAGATTATTGACTCTAGTGCAAGTGGGAGACTGAAGGAAATATGCCCTAGAGGCAATAATAAGGTTATTATTTATTTCCTTATATCATGATAAATGTTTATTATTCATGCTAGAATTGTATTAACCGGAAACATAATACATGTGTGAATACATAAACATACAGAGTGTCACTAGTATGCCTCTACTTGACTAGCTCGTTAATCAAAGATGGTTATGTTTCCTAACCATGAACAAAGAGTTGTTATTTGATTGACGGGGTCACATCATTAGTTGAATGATCTGATTGACATGACCCATTTCATTAGCATAGCACCTGATCGTTTAGTTTGTTGCTGTTGCTATTCTTCATAACTTATACATGTTCCTATGACTATGAGATTATGCAACTCCCGTTTGCCAGAGGAACACTTTGGGTGCTACCAAACGTCACAACGTAACTGGGTGATTATAAAGGAGCATTACAGGTGTCTCCGAAGGTACATGTTGGGTTGGCGTATTTCGAGATTAGGATTTGTCACTTCGATTGTCGGAGAGGTATCTCTGGGCCCTCTCGGTAATGCACATCACATAAGCCTTGCAAGCATTGCAACTAATGTGTTAGTTGTGAGATGATGTATTACGGAACGAGTAAAGAGACTTGCCGGTAACGAGATTGAACTAGGTATTGGATACCGACGATCGAATCTCGGGCAAGTAACATACCGATGACAAAGGGAACAACGTATGTTGTTATGCGGTCTGACCGATAAAGATCTTCGTAGAATATGTAGGAGCCAATATGGGCATCCAGGTCCCGCTATTGGTTATTGACCGGAGAGGTGTCTCGGTCATGTCTACATTGTTCTCGAACCCGTAGGGTCCGCACGCTTAACGTTTCGATGACAGTTGTTATGAGTTTATATGATGTTGATGTACCGAAGGTAGTTCGGAGTCCCGGATGTGATCACGGACATGACGAGGAGTCTCGAAATGGTCGAGACGTAAAGATTGATATATTGGAAGCCTACATTTGGATATCGGAAGTGTTCCGGGTGAAATCGGGATTTCACCGGAGTACCAGGAGGTTACCGGACCCCCCGGGAAACATATGGGCCATGTTGGGCCTTAGTGGAAAGGAGAAAGGGGCTGCCCTAGGGCTGGCCGTGCGCCTCCCCCCTCCCCTAGTCCTATTAGGATTAGGAGAGGTGGCCGGCCCCCTCTCTCCCTCTTTCCCCTTGAGGAGTCCTAGTCCAACTAGGATTGGGGGGGGGGGGAATCCTACTCCCGGAGGGAGTAGGACTCTCCTGGCGCGCCAGGCTTGGCTGGCCAGCCCCTCCCCCTTGGCTCCTTTATATACGGGGGCAGGGGGCACCCCAAAGACACACAAGTTGATCATTGAGATCATTCCTTAGCCGTGTGCGGTGCCCCCCTCCACCAGATTACACCTCGAATATATCGTAGCGGTGCTTAGGCGAAGCCCTGCGTCGGTGGAACATCATCATCGTCACCACGCCGTCATGCTGACAGGACTCTCCCTCGACACTCGGCTGGATCGGAGTTCGAGGGACGTCATCGAGCTGAACGTGTGCAGAACTCGGAGGTGCCGTACGTTCGGTGCTTGGATCGGTTGGATCGTGAAGAAGTACGGCTACTTCCTCTACGTTGTGTCAACGCTTCCGTTGCCGGTCTACGAGGGTACGTAGACAACACTCCCATCTCGTTGCTATGCATCACCATGATCTTGCGTGATCGTAGGAAATTTTTTGAAATTACTATGTTTCCCAACAGTTCACACCCTTGCGGATGCTAATCTCTGTTTGGAACAGTGTGGAGGCACAATGCTCCCCAAGAAGCCACTAGGACCACCGTAATATCCTCACGCCCTCGCACAATGCAAGATGCCGTGATTCCACTAAGGGACCCTTGAGGGCGGTCACCGAACCCGTACAAATGGCAACCCTTGGGGGCAGTCACCGAACCCGTACACTTTGGCAACCCTTGGGGGCGGTCACCAGTACCCGTCAAACTGCTCGAGGCGATCTCCACAACCAAATTGGAGACCCCAATGCTTGCCCGGAGCTTTACACCACAATGATTGAGCCCTGAACACCACCAACCATCTAGGGCGCCCAAGCACCCAAGAGGAACAAGCTCAATGGTACCAAGCACCCAAGAGCAATAAGCTACTCAACTTCACTTCCACGTATCACCGTGGAGAACTCAAACCGATGCACCAAATGCAATGGCAAGGGCACACGGAGTGCCCAAGTTCCTCACTCTCAAATCCCACCAAAGCAACGAAAGTTATGGAAGAAAATGAGAGAAAGAACAAGAAGGAGAGTGATACGTCTCCAACGTATCTATAATTTTTGATTGCTCCATGCTATATTATCTACTGTTTTAGGCAATATTGGGCTTTATTATCCACTTTTATATTATTTTTGGGACTAACCTATTAACCGGAAGCCCAGCCCAGATTTGCTGCTTTATGCCTATTTCAGTGTTTCGAGGAAAAGGAATATCAGACGGAGTCAAAACGGAACGAAATCAACTGGAGAAGTTATTTTTGGAAAGAAACCTACCTCTTAGACTTGGACTCTACGTCAGAAGATACGGGAGCTGGCCACGAGGGTAGGGGGCGCGCCCACCCGTCTTGAGCACGCCCCTGCCTCGTGGGGCCCCCGCAGCTCCACTGACGTACCCCTTGCACCCATATATACCTACGTATCGTAAAACTTCCAGAACGGAGATTAGATCGGGATTTCCGCCGCCGCAAGCCTCTGTAGCCACCAAAAACCAATCGGGACCCTGTTCCGGCACCCTGCCGGAGGGGAGATCCCTCACCGGTGGCCTTCTTCACCATCCCGGCGTTCTCCATGACGAGGAGGGAGTAGTTCACCCTCGGGGCTGAGGGTATGTACTAGTAGCTATGTGTTTGATCTCTCTCTCTCTCTCTCTCGTGTTCTTGATTTGGCACGATCTTGATGTATCGCGAGCTTTGCTATTATAGTTGGATCTTATGTTTCTTCTCCCCCTCTTCTCTTTTGTAATGGATTGAGTTTTCCCTTTGAAGTTATCTTATCAGATTGAGTCTTTAAAGATTTGAGAACACTTGATGTATGTCTTGCCGTGCGTATCTGTGGTGACACTGGGATATCACGTGCCACTTGATGTATGTTTTGGTGACCAACTTGCGGGTTCCGCCCATGAACCTATGCATAGGGGTTGGCACACGTTTTCGTCGTGATTCTCCGGTAGAAACTTTGGGCACTCTTTGAGGTCCTATGTGTTGGTTTGAGTAGATGAATTGAGATTGTGTGATGCATATCGTATAATCATACCCACGGATACTTGAGGTGACATTGGAGTATCTAGGTAACATTAGGGTTTTGGTTGATTTGTGTCTTAAGGTGTTATTCTAGTACGAACTCTATGGCTGTTTGTGACACTTATAGGAATAGCCCAATAGATTGATCGGAAAGAATAGCTTTGAGGTGGTTTCGTACCCTACCATAATCTCTTCGTTTGTTCTCCGCTATTAGTGACTTTGGAGTGACTCTTTGTTGCATGTTGAGGGATAGTTATATGATCCAACTATGTTATTATTGTTGAGAGGACTTGCACTAGTGAAAGTATGAACCCTAGGCCTTGTTCACTATCATCGCAATACCGTTTACGCTCACTTTTACCGCTTGTTACCTTGCTGTTTTTATATTTTCAGCTTACAAAAACCAATATCTACCATCCATATTGCACTTGTATCACCATCTCTTCGCCAAACTAGTGCACCTATACAATTTATCATTATATTGGGTGTGTTGGGGACACAAGAGACTCTTTGTTATTTGGTTGTAGGGTTGTTTGAGAGAGACCATCTTCATCCTACGCCTCCCACGGATTGATAAACCTTAGGTCATCCACTTGAGGGAAATTTTCTACTGTCCTACAAACCTCTGCACTTGGAGGCCCAACAACGTCTACAAGAAGAAGGTTGTGTAGTAGACATCAAGCTCTTTTCTAGCGCCGTTGCCGGGGAGGCTAGGTAAGTGAAGGTATATCTTTAGATCTTGCAATTGAATCTTTTTGTTTCTTGTTTTAGCACTAGTTAGTTTATAAAATAAAATTACAAAAAAATGGAATTGAGTTTACCACATACGCTTCACCTTTTTAATATCTTTCGTGAGTATGATGGAAAGGAAAATTGTGCCAAAGTGTTAGAAGAAGAAATCTATAAAATGTTTGGCAGTAAATCTTTGAATGATGAGCATGATTGCAATGTTGTTAGTGTGAATTCCTTGAATATCCATGATGCTAATGATATGCAAAGCCACAAGCTTGGGGAAGCTATGTTTGATGATGATATTTTTTGTCCCCCAAGCTTTGATGAGCAAATTTACTATGATGAAAGCATGCCTCCTATCTATGATGATTATTGTGATGACACATATGCTTTAAAGAATAATGATAACCATGAAACTTGTCATCTTGATCTTAATTTTCAATCACATGATAGTTATTTTGTCGAGTTTGCTCCCACTATTATTCATGAGAAGAAATTTGCTTATGTGGAGAGTAGTGAAATTTCTATGCTTGTAGATCATGAAAAGAATGCTTTAGGTGCTGGTTATATTGTTGAATTCATTCATGATGCTACTGAAAATTATTATGAGGGAGGAACATATGCTTGTAGGAATTGCAATAATATCAAGTTTCCTCTCTATGTGCTTAAAGTTTTGAAGTGATGCTTGTTTTACCTTCCTATGCAAGATGATTCTTGTTCCCATAAGTTATTTGCTCACAAAATCCCTATGCATAGGAAGTGGGTTAGACTTAAATGTGCTAGTCATATTCTTCATGATGCTCTCTTTATGTTTCAATTCCTATCTTTTGTGTGAGCATCATTGAAATCATCATGCCTAGCTAGGGCATTAAACGATAGCGCTTGTTGGGTGGCAACCCAACTTTATTTTAGTTTCTTACTTTTTGGTTCTGTTTAGGAATAAATAACCCATCTAGCTTCTGTTAAGATGTGGTTTTATGTTTTAATTAGTGTTTGTGCCAAGTAGAACCTTTGGGAAGACTTGGGTGAAGTTTTTATGATCATGCTGTAAAAAACAGAAACTTTAGCGCTCACGAGATTAGCTAGAACTTTTTACTGGAGAGTGATATTTAGTTGATTCTTTTTGGAGATGATTACTAGACAAATTCCTCAGGTCCACCAATTTATTTTATAATTTTTGGAGTTCCAGAAGTTTGCGTTAGTTACAGATTACTACAGACTATTCTGTTTTTGACAGATTCTGTTTTCTTTGTGCTGCTTGCTTATTTTGATGAATCTATTGAAGGAAATATGCCCTAGAGGCAATAATATAGTTATTATTTATTTCCTTAGATATCATGATAAATGTTTATTATTCATGCTAGAATTGTATTAACCGGAAACATAATACATGTGTGGATATATAGACAAACAGAGTGTCACTAGTATGCCTCTACTTGTCTAGCTTGTTAATCAAAGATGGTTAAGTTTCCTAACCATAGACAAAGGAGTTGTCATTTGATTAACAAGGTCACATCATTAGTTGAATGATCTGATTGACATGACCCATTCCAATAGCTTAGCACCCGATCGTTTAGTATGTTGCTATTGCTTTTGTTCATGACTTATACATGTTCCTTTGACTATGAGATTATGCAACTCCCGTTTACCGTAGGAACACTTAGTGTGCTACCAAACGTCACAACGTAACTGGGTGATTATAAAGGTGCTCTACAGGTGTCTCCGAAAGTATTTGTTGGGTTGGCGTATTTCAAGATTAGGATTTGTCACTCCGAATGTCGGAGAGGTATCTCAGGGCCTTCTCGATAATGCACATCACATAAGCCTTGCAAGCATTGCAACTAATGAGTTAGTTGCGGAATGATGTATTACGGAACGAGTAAAGAGACTTGCCGGTAACGAGATTGAACTAGGTATTGGATACCGACGATCGAATCTCGGGCAAGTAACATACCAATGACAAAGGGAACAACGTATGTTGTTATGCGGTCTGACCGATAAAGATCTTCGTAGAATATGTAGGAGCCAATATGGGCATCCAGGTCCCGCTATTGGTTATTGACCGAAGACGTGTCTCGGTCATGTCTACATTGTTCTCGAACCGTAGGGTCCGCACGCTTAAGGTTACGATGACAGTTATTATGAGTTTATGCATTTTGATGTACCGAAGGAGTTCGGAGTCCCGGATGTGATCACGGACATGACGAGGAGTCTCGAAATGGTCGAGACATAAAGATTGATATATTGGATGACTATATTCGGACACCGGAAGGGTTCCGGGAAGGTATCGGATAAAACCGGAGTACCGGGGGGGGGGGGGGGGGGTTACCGGAACCCCCCGGGGGGTTAATGGGCCTCATGGGCCTAAAGTGGAGAAGAGGAGGGGCGGCCAGGGCTGGCCGCGCGCCCCCTCCCCCTCTAGTCCGAATTGGACAAGGAGGGGGGGGGGGCGGCGCCCCCCTTTCCTTCCTCTCTCCCTCCTCTTTCCCCCTCCACTCCTAGTCCAACAAGGAAAAGGGAGGGAGCCCTACTCCCGGTAGGAGTAGGACTCCTCCCGGCGCGCCTCCCCTAGGCCGGCCGCACCTCCCCCTTGCTCCTTTATATACGGGGGCAGGGGGGCACCCTAGGACACACAAGTTGATCCTTGAGATCGTTCCTTAGCCGTGTGCGGTGCCCCCCTCCACCATATTCCACCTCGGTCATATCGTTGCAGTGCTTAAGCGAAGCCCTGCGCCGGTAGTACATCAAGATCGTCACCACGCCGTCGTGCTGACGGAACTCCTCCCCGAAGCTTTGCTGGATCGAAGCCCGGGGTTTGTCATCGAGCTGAACGTGTGCTAAGAACTCGGAGGTACCGGAGTAACGGTGCTTGGATCGGTCGGATCGAGAAGACGTACGACTACTTCCACTACGTTGCGCCAACGCTTCCGCTTCGGTCTACGTGGGTACGTAGACAACACTCTCCCCTCTCATTGCTATGCATCACCATGATCTTGCGTGTGCGTAGGAATTTTTTTGAAATTACTACGTTCCCCAACAGTGGCATCCGAGCCTAGGTTTTTATGGTTTGATGTTATTTGCACGAGTAGAACCCAAGTGAGTTGTGGACGATACAAGTCATACTGCCTACCAGCATGTCATACTTTGGTTCAGCGGTATTGTTGGATGAGACGACCCGGACCAACCTTACGCGTACGCTTACGCGAGACCGGTTCCCTCGACGTGCTTTGCACACAGATGGCTTGCGGGAGACTGTCTCACCAACTTTAGTTGAACCAAGTGTGGCTACGCCCGGTCCTTGAGAAGGTTAAAACGGAGTCTATTTGACAAACTATTGTTGTGGTTTTGATGCGTAGGTAAGATGAGTTCTTGCTTAAGCCCGTAGCAGCCACGAAAAACTTGCAACAAACAAAGTAGAGGACGTCTAACTTGTTTTTGCAGGGCATGTTGTGATGTGATATGGTCAAGACATGATGCTATATTTTATTGTATGAGATGATCATGTTTTGTAACCGAGTTATCGGCAACCGGCAGGAGCCGTATGGTTGTCGCTTTATTGTATGCAATGCAATCGCCCTGTAATGCTTTACTTTATCACTAAGTGGCAGCGATAGTCGTAGAAGCATAAGATTGGCGAGACGACAACGATGCTACGATGGAGATCAAGGTGTCGTGCCGGTGACGATGGTGATCATGACGGTGCTGCGGAGATGGAGATCACAAGCACAAGATGATGATGGCCATATCATATCACTTATATTGATTGCATGTGATGTTGATCTTTTATGCATCTTATCTTGCTTTGATTGACGGTAGCATTATAAGATGATCTCTCACTAAATTATCATAGTAATAGTGTTCTCCTTGAGTATGCACCGTTGCGAAAGTTCTTCGTGCTGAGACACCACGTGATGATCGGGTGTGATAGGCTCTACGTTCAAATACAACGGGTGCAAAACAGTTGCACACGCGGAATACTCAGGTTTAACTTGACGAGCCTGGCATATAACAGATATGGCCTCGGAACACGGAGACCGAAAGGTCGAGCGTGAATCATATAGTAGATATGATCAACATAGTGATGTTCACCATTGAAACTACTCCATCTCACGTGATGATCGGACATGGTTTAGTTGATTTGGATCACGTGATCACTTAGAGGATTAGAGAGATATCTATCTAAGTGGGAGTTCTTAAGTAATATGATTAATTGAACTTTAATTTATCATGAACTTAGTCCCTGATAGTATCTTGCTTGTTTATGTTAATTGTAGATAGATGGCTCGTGCTGTTGTTCCGTTGAATTTTAATGCGTTCCTTGAGAAAGCAAAGTTGAAAGATGATGGTAGCAATTACACGGACTGGGTCCGTAACTTGAGGATTATCCTCATTGCTGCACAGAAGAATTACGTCCTGGATGCACCGCTAGGTGCCAGGCCTGCTGCTGGAGCAACGCCAGATGTTGTGAACGTCTGGCAGAGCAAAGCTGATGACTACTCGATAGTTCAGTGTGCGATGCTTTACGGCTTAGAACCAGGACTTCAACGACGGTTTGAGAACCATGGAGCATATGAGATGTTCCAGGAGTTGAAGTTGATATTCCAACAGAATGCCCGGATTGAGAGATATGAGGTCTCCAATAAATTCTATAGCTGCAAGATGGAAGAGAATGGGTCTGTCAGTGAGCACATACTCAGAATGTCTGGGTATTACAATCACTTGAGTCAACTGGGAGTTAATCTTCCGGATGATTGTGTCATTGACAGAATTCTTCAATCACTGCCACCAAGCTACAAAGGCTTCGTGATGAACTATAATATGCAAGGGATAGAAAAGACTATGCCCGAGCTCTTCGCAATGCTAAAGGCTGCGGAGGTAGAAATCAAGAAGGAGCATCAAGTGTTGATGGTCAATAAGACCACTAGTTTCAAGAAGAAGGGCAAAGGGAAGAAGAAGGGGAACTTCAAGAAGAACAGCAAACAAGTTGCTGCTCGAGAGAAGAAACCCAAGTCTGGACCTAAGCCTGAAACTGAGTGCTTCTACTGCAAGCAGACTGGTCACTGGAAGCGGAACTGCCCCAAGTATTTGGCGGATAAGAAGGATGGCAAGGTGAACAAAGGTATATGTGATATACATGTTATTGATGTGTACCTTACTAATGCTCGCAGTAGCACCTGGGTATTTGATACTGGTTCTGTTGCTAATATTTGCAACTCGAAACAGGGACTACGGATTAAGCGAAGATTGGTTAAGGACGAGGTGACGATGCGCGTGGGAAATGGTTCCAAAGTCGATGTGATCGCGGTCGGCACGCTACCTCTACATCTACCTTCGGGATTAGTATTAGACCTAAATAATTGTTATTTGGTGCCAGCGTTGAGCATGAACATTATATCTGGATCTTGTTTGATGCGAGACGGTTATTCATTTAAATCAGAGAATAATGGTTGTTCTATTTATATGAGTAATATCTTTTATGGTCATGCACCCTTGAAGAGTGGTCTATTTTTGATGAATCTCGATAATAGTGATACACATATTCATAGTGTTGAAGCCAAAAGATGCAGAGTTGATAATGATAGTGCAACTTATTTGTGGCACTGCCGTTTAGGTCATATCGGTATAAAGCGCATGAAGAAACTCCATACTGATGGACTTTTGGAGCCACTTGATTATGAATCACTTGGCACTTGCGAATCGTGCCTCATGGGCAAGATGACCAAAACACCGTTCTCCGGTACTATGGAGAGAGCAACAGATTTGTTGGAAATCATACATACAGATGTATGTGGTCCAATGAATATTGAGGCTCGTGGCGGATATCGTTATTTTCTCACCTTGACAGATGATTTAAGCAGATATGGGTATATCTACTTAATGAAACACAAGTCTGAAACATTTGAGAAGTTCAAAGAATTTCAGAGTGAAGTTGAAAATCATCGTAACAAGAAAATAAAGTTTCTACGATCTGATCGTGGAGGAGAATATTTAAGTTACGAGTTTGGTCTACATTTGAAACAATGCGGAATAGTTTCGCAACTCACGCCACCCGGAACACCACAGCGCAATGGTGTGTCCGAACGTCGTAATCGCACTTTACAAGATATGGTGCGTGAAGGAAATATGCCCTAGAGGCAATAATAAAGTTATTATTTATTTCCTTACATATCATGATAAATGTTTATTATTCATGCTAGAATTGTATTAACCGGAAACATAATACATGTGTGAATACATAGACAAACAGAGTGTCACTAGTATGCCTCTACTTGACTAGCTCGTTAATCAAAGATGGTTATGTTTCCTAACCATGAACAAAGAGTTGTTATTTGATTAACGGGATCACATCATTAGTTGAATGATCTGATTGACATGACCCATTCCATTAGCTTAGCACCCGATCGTTTAGTATGTTGCTATTGCTTTTATCCATGACTTATACATGTTCCTTTGACTATGAGATTATGCAACTCCCGTTTACCGTAGGAACACTTAGTGTGCTACCAAACGTCACAACGTAACTGGGTGATTATAAAGGTGCTCTACAGGTGTCTCCGAAAGTATTTGTTGGGTTGGCGTATTTCGAGATTAGGATTTGTCACTCCGATTGTCGGAGAGGTATCTCTGGGCCCTCTCGGTAATGCACATCACTTAAGCCTTGCAAGCATTGCAACTAATAAGTTAGTTGCGAGATGATGTATTACGGAACGAGTAAAGAGACTTGCCGGTAACGAGATTGAACTAGGTATTGGATACCGACGATCGAATCTCGGGCAAGTAACATACCGATGACAAAGGGAACAACGTATGTTGTTATGCGGTCTGACCGATAAAGATCTTCGTAGAATATGTAGGAGCCAATATGGGCATCCAGGTCCCGCTATTGGTTATTGACCGGAGACGTGTCTCGGTCATGTCTACATTGTTCTCGAACCGTAGGGTCCGCACGCTTAAGGTTTCGATGACAGTTATATTATGAGTTTATGAGTTTTGATGTACCGAAGGAGTTCAGAGTCCCGGATGGGATCGGGGACATGACGAGGAGTCTCGAAATGGTCGAGACGTAAAGATCGATATATTGGACGACTATATTCGGACTTCGGAAAGGTTCTGACTGATTCGGGTATTTTCAGGAGTACCGGAGAGTTACGGGAATTTGTAATGGGCCTCATTGGGCCATACGGGAAAAGGAGAGAAAGGGCCAAAAGGTGGCCGCGCCCCTCCCCTTGCTCTAGTCCGAATTGGACTAGGGAAGGGGGGCGCCCCCTTCCTTCCTTCTCCTTCTCTCTTCCCTTTCCTTCTCTCTTACTCCCCCTACATGGAAGGATTCCTAGTTGGACTAGGAAAAGGGGAATCCTACTCCCGGTGGGAGTAGGACTCCCCTTGGCGCGCCAAACCTAGGGCCGGCCTCCTCCCTCCCTTGCTCCTTTATATACGGGGGCAGGGGGCACCCCATGGACAGACAAGTTGATCCTTGAGATCGTTCCTTAGCCGTGTGCGGTGCCCCCCTCCACCATATTCCACCTCGGTTATATCGTTGCAGTGCTTAGGCGAAGCCCTGCGTCGGTAGTACATCAAGATCGTCACCACGCCGTCGTGCTGACGGAACTCCTCCCCGAAGCTTTGCTGGATCGGAGCCCGGGGATTGTCATCGAGCTGAACGTGTGCTAAGAACTCGGAGGTGCCGGAGTAACGGTGCTTGGATCGGTCGGATCGAGAAGACGTACGACTACTTCCACTACGTTGCGTCAACGCTTCCGCTTCGGTCTACGTGGGTACGTAGACAACACTCTCCCCTCTCGTTGCTATGCATCACCATGATCTTGCGTGTGCGTAGGAATTTTTTTGAAATTACTACGTTCCCCAACAGTGCGATCTATGATGTCTCTTACAGATTTACCGCTATCATTTTGGGGTTATGCTCTAGAGACGGCCGCATTCACGTTAAATAGGACACCGTCAAAATCCGTTGAGACGACGCCTTATGAACTATGGTTTAGCAAGAAACCAAAGTTGTCGTTTCTTAAAGTTTGGGGCTGCGATGCTTATGTGAAAAAGCTTCAACCTGATAAGCTCGAACCCAAATCGGAAAAATGTGTCTTCATAGGATATCCAAAAGAAACTGTTGGATACACCTTCTATCACAAATCCGAAGGCAAGATTTTTGTTGCTAAATTCGGAGTCTTTCTAGAAAAGGAATTTCTCTCGAAAGAAGTGAGTGGGAGGAAAGTAGAACTTGATGAGGTAACTGTACCTGCTCCCTTATTGGAAAGTAGTACATCACAGAAATCTGTTTCTGTAGCACCTACACCAATTAGTGAGGAAGATAATGATGTTGATCATGAAACTTCAGATCAAGTTACTACAGAACCTCGTAGATCAACCAGAGTAAGATCCGCACCAGAGTGGTACGGCAATCCTATTCTGGAAATCATGCTACTAGATCATGACGAACCTACGAACTATGAAGAAGCGATGGTGAGCCCAGATTCCGCAAAATGGTTGGAAGCCATGAAATCTGAGATGGGATCCATGTATGAAAACAAAGTGTGGACTTTGGTTGACTTGCCCGAGGGTCGGCAAGCGATAGAGAACAAGTGGATCTTTAAGAAGAAGACTGACGCCGACGGTAACGTTACTGTCTACAAAGCTCGACTTGTCGCAAAGGGGTTTCGACAAGTTCAAGGGATTGACTACGATGAAACCTTCTCACCCGTAGCGATGCTTAAGTCT
Organism: Aegilops umbellulata; assembly: GCA_032464435.1. Taxonomy (NCBI): domain Eukaryota; kingdom Viridiplantae; phylum Streptophyta; class Magnoliopsida; order Poales; family Poaceae; genus Aegilops; species Aegilops umbellulata. The sequence goes on along the minus strand of CP136059.1, from coordinate 476,800,038 downwards.
GTCCGAATCATGTTAGCAATTGCCGCATTTTATGATTATGAAATTTGGCAAATGGATGTAAAGACTGCATTCCTGAATGGGTTTCTGGAAGAAGAGTTGTATATGATGCAACCGGAAGGTTTTATCGATCCAAAGGGAGCTAACAAAGTATGCAAACTCCAGCGATCCATTTATGGACTGGTGCAAGCATCTCGGAGTTGGAATAAACGTTTTGATAGTGTGATCAAAGCATTTGGTTTTGTACAGACTTTTGGAGAAGCCTGTATTTACAAGAAAGTGAGTGGGAGCTCTGTAGCATTTCTGATATTATATGTGGATGACATATTACTGATTGGAAATAATATAGAATTTCTGGATAGCATAAAGGGATATTTGAATAAGAGTTTTTCAATGAAAGACCTCAGTGAAGCTGCTTACATATTAGGCATTAAGATCTACAGAGATAGATCAAGACGCTTAATTGGACTTTCACAAAGCACATACCTTGACAAGATTTTGAAGAAGTTCAAAATAGATCAAGCAAAGAAGGGGTTCTTGCCTGTATTGCAAGGTGTGAAGTTGAGTCAGACTCAATGCCTGACCACTGCAGAAGATAGAGAGAAAATGAAAGATGTTCCCTATGCTTCAGCCATAGGCTCTATCATGTATGCAATGCTGTATACCAGACCTGATGTGTGCCTTGCTATAAGTTTAGCAGGGAGGTACCAAAGTAATCCAGGAGTGGATCACTGGACAGCAGTCAAGAATATCCTGATGTACCTGAAAAAGGACTAAGGAAATGTTTCTCGTGTATGGAGGTGACAAAGAACTCATCGTAAAGGGTTACGTTGATGCAAGCTTTGATACTGATCCAGACGATTCGAAATCGCAAACCGGATACGTATTTACATTAAACGGTGGAGCTGTCAGTTGGTGCAGTTCTAAACAAAGCGTCGTAGCGGGATCTACATGTGAAGCGGAGTACATAGCTGCTTCGGAAGCAGCAAATGAAGGAGTCTGGATGAAGGAGTTCATATCCGATCTAGGTGTCATACCTAGTGCATCGGGTCCAATGAAAATCTTTTGTGACAATACTGGAGCAATAGCATTGGCGAAGGAATCCAGATTTCACAAGAGAACAAAGCACATCAAGAGACGCTTCAATTCCATCCGGGACTTGGTCCAGGTGGGAGACATAGAGATTTGCAAGATACATACGGATCTGAATGTAGCAGACCCGTTGACTAAGCCTCTTCCACGGGCAAAACATGATCAGCACCAAGACTCCATGGGTGTTAGAATCATTACTGTGTAATCTAGATTATTGACTCTAGTGCAAGTGGGAGACTGAAGGAAATATGCCCTAGAGGCAATAATATAGTTATTATTTATTTCCTTACATATCATGATAAATGTTTATTATTCATGCTAGAATTGTATTAACCGGAAACATAATACATGTGTGGATATATAGACAAACAGAGTGTCACTAGTATGCCTCTACTTGACTAGCTTGTTAACCAAAGATGGTTAAGTTTCCTAACCATAGACAAAGGAGTTGTCATTTGATTAACAAGGTCACATCATTAGTTGAATGATCTGATTGACATGACCCATTCCAATAGCTTAGCACCTGATCGTTTAGTATGTTGCTATTGCTTTTGTTCATGACTTATACATGTTCCTTTGACTATGAGATTATGCAACTCCTGTTTACCGTAGGAACACTTTGTGTGCTACCAAACGTCACAACGTAACTGGGTGATTATAAAGGTGCTCTACAGGTGTCTCCGAAAGTATTTGTTGGGTTGGCGTATTTCAAGATTAGGATTTGTCACTCCGAATGTCGGAGAGGTATCTCAGGGCCTTCTCGGTAATGCACATCACATAAGCCTTGCAAGCATTGCAACTAATGAGTTAGTTGCGGAATGATGTATTACGGAACGAGTAAAGAGACTTGCCGGTTACGATATTGAACTAGGTATTGGATACCGACGATCGAATCTCGGGCAAGTAACATACCGATGACAAAGGGAACAACGTATGTTGTTATGCGGTCTGACCGATAAAGATCTTCGTAGAATATGTAGGAGCCAATATGGGCATCCAGGTCCCGCTATTGGTTATTGACCGAAGACGTGTCTCGGTCATGTCTACATTGTTCTCGAACCGTAGGGTCCGCACGCTTAAGGTTACGATGACAGTTATTATGAGTTTATGCATTTTGATGTACCGAAGGAGTTCGGAGTCCCGGATGTGATCACGGACATGACGAGGAGTCTCGAAATGGTCAAGACATAAAGATTGATATATTGGATGACTATATTCGGACACCGGAAGGGTTCCGGGAAGGTATCGGATAATACCGGAGTACCGGGGGGGGGGGGGTTACCGGAACCCCCCGGGGGGTTAATGGGCCTCATGGGCCTAAAGTGGAGAAGAGGAGGGGCGGCCAGGGCTGGCCGCGCGCCCCCTCCCCCTCTAGTCCGAATTGGACAAGGAGGGGGGGCGGCGCCCCCCTTTCCTTCCTCTCTCCCTCCTCTTTCCCCCTCCACTCCTAGTCCAACAAGGAAAAGGGAGGGAGTCCTACTCCCGGTAGGAGTAGGACTCCTCCCGGCGCGCCTCCCCTAGGGCGGCCGCACCTCCCCCTTGCTCCTTTATATACGGGGGTAGGGGGGCACCCTAGGACACACAAATTGACCCTTGAGATCGTTCCTTAGCCGTGTGCGGTGCCCCCCTCCACCATATTCCACCTCGGTCATATCGTTGCAGTGCTTAAGCGAAGCCCTGCGCCGGTAGTACATCAAGATCGTCACCACGTCGTCGTGCTGACGGAACTCCTCCCCGAAGCTTTGCTGGATCGAAGCCCGGGGTTTGTCATCGAGCTGAACGTGTGCTAAGAACTCGGAGGTGCCGGAGTAACGGTGCTTGGATCGGTCGGATCGAGAAGACGTACGACTACTTCCACTATGTTGCGCCAACGCTTCCGCTTCGGTCTATGTGGGTACGTAGACAACACTCTCCCCTCTCGTTGCTATGCATCACCATGATCTTGCGTGTGCGTAGGATTTTTTTTGAAATTACTACGTTCCCTAACATCTATGGCTAGTAAAATAGTTTATAAACCATAGATAAGTTGGAATACAGTAGGTTTAACATCAATATAAATAAAGAATGAGTTAATTACAGTACCTTGAAGTGGTGTTTTGTTTTCTTTCGCTAACGGAGCTCACGAGTTTTCTGTTAAGTTTTGTGTTGTGAAGTTTTCAAGTTTTGGGTAAAGATTTTATGGACTATGGAATAAGGAGTGGCAAGAGCCTAAGCTTGGGGATGCCCAAGGCACCCCAAGGTAATACTCAAGGACAACCAAGCATCTAAGCTTGGGGATGCCCCGGAAGGCATCCCCTCTTTCGTCTTCATTCATCGGTAACTTTACTTGGAGCTATATTTTTATGCGCCACATGATATGTGTTTTGCTTGGAGAGTCATTTTATTTTATTTTGTCTTGCTTGCTGTTTGAATAAAGTACCAATATCTGAAATTATTAAATGGGAGAGTCTTCACATATTTGCATAATTATTTAACTACTCACTGACCTTCACTCATATCTTTCGGAGTAGTCTGTTGTTTGCTCTAGGGCTTCACTTATATCTTTTAGAGCATGGTGGTAGTTGTATTTTGAAGAAATAGATGAACTCTCATGCTTCACTTATATTATTTTGAGAGTCTTAAATAGCATGGTAATTTGCTTAAAATCCTAATATGCTAAGCATACAAGATTTGTAAAAATTCTTATGAGTGTGTTGAATACTAAGAAAAGATTGAAGCATGATAATTGTTTTGAGATATGGAGGTGATAATATTAGAGTCATGCTAGTTGAGTAGTTGTGAATTTAAAGAATACTTGCGTTGAAGTTTGTGATTCCCGTAGCATGCACGTATGGTGAACCGTTATGTAATGAAGTCGGAGCATGAGGTGTTTATTGATTGTCTTCCTTATGAGTGGCGGTCGGGGACGAGCGATGGTCTTTTCCTACGAATCTATCCCCCTAGGAGCATGCGCGTAATACTTTGCTTTGATAACTTCTAAATTTTTGCAATAAGTATATGAGTTCTTTATGACTAATGTTGAGTCCATGGATTATTCGCACTTTTTCCCATCCTTCCACCATTGCTAGCCTCTCTAGTACCACTCACTTTTTGCCGGTATCATACACCCACCATATATCTTTCTCAAAACAGCCACCATACCTACTTATCATGGCATTTCCATATCCATTCCGAGATATATTGCCATGCAACTTTTCCACCGTTCCGTTTATTATGACACGCTCCATCATTGTCATATTGCTAGCATGATCATGTAGTTGACATCGTATTTGTGGCAAAGCCACCATTCATAATTCTTTCATACATGTCACTCTTGATTCATTGCATATCCCGTTACCCCGCCGGAGGCATTCATATAGAGTCATATCTTGTTCTAAGTATCGAGTTGTAATTGTTGAGTTGTAAGAAAAATAAAAGTGTGATGATCATCATTTTTAGAGCATTGTCCCAAGTGAGGAAAGAATGATGGAGACTATGATTCCCCCACAAGTCGGGATGAGACTCCGGACGAAAAAAAAGAGGCCATAAAAAAGAGAAAAGGCCCAAATAAAAAAATAAAAAATGAGAGAAAAAGAGAGAAAAAGAGAGAAGGGACAATTTTACTATCCTTTTACCACACTTGTGCTTCAAAGTAGCACCAAGATCTTCATGATAGAGAGTCTCCTATGTTGTCACTTTCATATACTAGTGGGAATTTTTTATTATAGAACTTGGCTTGTATATTCCAATGATGGGCTTCCTCAAATTGCCCTAGGTCTTCGTGAGCAAGCAAGTTGGATGCATACCCACTTAGTTTCTTTTGTTGAGCTTTCATACACTTATAGCTCTAGTGCATCCGTTGCATGGCAATCCCTAGTCACTCACATTGATATCTATTAATGGGCATCTTCATAGCCCGTTGATACGCCTAGTTGATGTGAGACTATCTTCCCCTCTTTTTGCCTTCTCCACAACCACCATTCTATTCCACATATAGTGCTATGTCCATGGCTCACGCTCATGTATTTCGTGAAGATCGAAAAAGTTTTGAAAATGTTAAAGTATGAAACAATTGCTTGGCTTGTCATCGGGGTTGTGCATGATTTAAATACTTTGTGTGGTGAAGATGGAGCATAGCCAGACTATATGAATTTGTAGGGATAACTTTCTTTGGCCGTGTTATTTTGAGAAGACATAATTGCTTTATTAGTATGCTTGAAGTATTATTATTTTTATGTCAATATGAATTTTTATCTTGAATCTTTCAGATTTGAATATTCATATCACAATTGAGAAGAATTACAATGAAATTATGCCAACTAGCATTCCACATCAAAAATTATCTTTTTTATCATTTGCCTACTCGAGGACGAGCAGGAATTAAGCTTGGGGGTGCTTGATATGTCTCCAACGTATATATAATTTTTGATTGCTCCATGCTATATTATCTACTGTTTTAGGCAATATTGGGCTTTATTATCCACTTTTATATTATTTTTGGGACTAACCTATTAACCGGAGGCCCAGCCCAGATTTGCTGTTTTATGCCTATTTCAGTGTTTCGAGGAAAAAGAATATCAGACGGAGTCAAAACGGAACGAAATCAACTGGAGAAGTTATTTTTGGAAGGAAACCTACCTGTTAGACTTGGACTCTACGTCAGAAGATACGGGAGCTGGCCACGAGGGTAGGGGTGCGCCCACCCCCCTGGGGCGCCAACTCCACCGACGTACCCCTTGCACCCATATATACCTACGTATCGTAAAACTTCCAGAACAGAGATTAGGTCGGGAGTTCCGCCGCCGCAAGCCTCTGTAGCCACCAAAAACCAATCGGGACCCTGTTCCGGCACCCTGCCGGAGGGGGGATTCGTCACCGGTGGCCTTCTTCGTCATCCCGGCGCTCTCCATGACGAGGAAGGAGTAGTTCACCCTCGGGGCTGAGGGTATGTACCAGTAGCTATGTGTTTGATCTCTCTCTCTCTCTCTCTCTCTCGTGTTCTTGATTTGGCACGATCTTGATGTATCGCGACCTTTGCTATTATAGTTGGATCTTATGTTTCTTCTCCCCCTCTTCTCTCTTGTAATGGATTGAGTTTTCCCTTTGAAGTTATCTTATCGGATTGAGTCATTAAAGATTTGAGAACACTTGATGTATGTCTTGCCGTGCGTATCCGTAGTGACAATGGGATATCATGTGCCACTTGATGTATGTTTTGGTGACCAACTTGCGGGTTCCGCCCATGAACCTATGCATAGGGGTTGGCACACGTTTTCGTCGTGATTCTCTGGTAGAAACTTTGGGCACTCTTTGAGGTCCTATGTGTTGGTTTGAGTAGATGAATTGAGATCGTGTGATGCATATCGTATAATCATATCCACGGATACTTGAGGTGACATTGGAGTATCTAGGTGACATTAGGGTTTTGGTTGATTTGTGTCTTAAGGTGTTATTCTAGTACGAACTCTAGGGCTGTTTGTGACACTTATAGGAATAGCCCAATAGATTGATCGGAAAGAATAACTTTGAGGTGGTTTCGTACCTTACCATAATCTCTTCGTTTGTTCTCCGCTATTAGTGACTTTGGAGTGACTCTTTGTTGCATGTTGAGGGATAGTTATATGATCCAACTATGTTATTATTGTTGAGAGGACTTGCACTAGTGAAAGTATGAACCCTAGGCCTTGTTCACTATCATTGCAATACCGTTTACGCTCACTTTTACCGCTTGTTACCTTGCTGTTTTTATATTTTCAGCTTACAAAAACCAATATCTACCATCCATATTGCACTTGTATCACCATCTCTTCGCCGAACTAGTGCACCTATACAATTTACCATTGTATTGGGTGTGTTGGGGACACAAGAGACTCTTTGTTATTTGGTTGCAGGGTTGTTTGAGAGAGACCATCTTCATCCTACGCCTCCCACGGATTGATAAATCTTAGGTCATCCACTTGAGGGAAATTTGCTACTGTCCTACAAACCTCTGCACTTGGAGGCCCAACAACGTCTACAAGAAGAAGGTTGTGTAGTAGACATCAGAGAACACCAAGAACTCCAAGATCTAGATCCAAGGGCTTCCCCTCACATAGAGGAGGTGGAAATGTGGACCTAGATCTCCTCTCTCTTTTCCCTCAAAAACTAGCAAGACTCCATGGAGGGATTGAAAGTTAGCAAGCTCAAAGAAGGTCAACAATTGGGGTTCAATGGGGAAGAAGACCCCCTTTTATAGGACCTCCCTAATCCAACCGTTATGTGGTCAGGTCGTGCACAAGCGGTACTACCGCTTGGAGGAGCGGTACTACCGCTTAGTACGGCCAAAACAGCCCAACGAGGCAGAAAACACGAATAGTAGATCTGCTAGAGAGGTAGTACCGCTCTACTACCACTTGAGAGGTACTACCGCTCTACTACCGCTTAGGGAAAAAGTCAACAGAAACAAGCACAAGCGGTACTACCGCTCGGGGGTGCAGTACTACCGCTTGAGCGGTACTACCGCACTACTACCGCTTAGAGAAAACAGGCAACAGAAACATGCACATAAGACTTTTCCCAAGCGGCAGTGGCTGCGGTAGTCCATAATGGAAGTACCGCAAGCGGTACTACCGTGGTACTGAGCGGTACTACCGCTTGGGTGCTGCAAAATAGCCCAAGCAAAACAGAAGAAACAGGTTGGACCGAAACAGTCACAACGATTACATATGAGCTCCGAATTGAGCAGACTCAAGCTTGTTGGATAGCTGACAACGAGTAGCATCCAACAGCAACTGGTTATAATAAGAAAAGGCATGGGAGGTATTCCTAAGATAAAGAAGAGTAAAACCTCCCACGGAGAAGAACCGGCATAACCTCCAACATCGAAAACATCATAGAAGATGCAAGTGAACTCCATTTTCGATGAACTCGAGCTTGTCATCAAGATGACCATAAGCTCCAAATCTCACAAAGAGAAGAACCAAACAAGAACCAATAAAGATGATGCAAGGATGCAATGGTTTGAGCTCTCTGTGAACGATACGATCAAGCTACTCATCGAGAGCCCCCCTTGATAGTATGGCAATCGATCCTATAAACCGGTCTCCCACAACTACCATGAGACCAGTAAATTAGAAAACCTATCAAGGGTAAACCTTTGCCTTGCACATAGTCCACTTGAGATGGATGAAGACGATCTTGACTTTCTCAAGTTGGACCACCTTTCTTGATAGTGCTGGCTCGGTGAAGACTAGTTGATTGCTCCCCCATACTCCACTATGGGTGAGCCACTCTTCGGCACATCTTCACAAGTCCAATGACACCATAATGGACGGCAAGCTTCAAGCACTTGATCTCTTCGTGATGCTCCACTTGAACTTGCACACCGCAATCTTTATGACGGTCACCACTTGATGTCATCCTCCATGGCTTGTATAATATCTTCTTCTTGACGCAAGCCCATGGAAACATACCTAACCCCACACAGAACTCTCACATGGACGATGGGTTAGTACACAAAGCGTAATGGACAATGCTTACCATACCATGGGATCACTTGATCCCTCTCGATACATCTTCTACGCTTTGTGTGTTGATCAACTTGATTCACTCTTTGACTTAGTCTTGATCAACCTCTCACATGACCAATCTTTAGGTAATTCTTTGAATAGCACCTTGGTCATCACAAACTCTCCTTGAAACCAACAAATGTACTCCAAGAAAAGCCTATGGACAAAACCTTCAAAAATAATTCAAGGCAACCATTAGTCCATAGAAATTGTCATCAATTACCAAAACCAAACATGCGGGCACCACATGTTCTTTCAGTTATGCACCTAGCCTAGTCCTCATAAATGTGTGAGTACCCAGAAAGCCTGGTCCTCAAGAATAAATGTGAATCAAAAATCGCCTCTGTGAGGATTTGAACTTAGGCGTTGGGTTTGTACATCCACTCTCTCAACCAGTTGAGGATTGGAACCGAGCCTAGTCCTCAATAAATGTGTGAGTATCAAGAAAGCCTGGTCATCAAAAATAAATGCTCTACACGCTGACTGATCGCAAATTAAGCAGTCTAGCTGGCATCAAAACGTGCATAAGAAAAAAGATCAGCCCTAGTTACTGCGTTAGGGATATTGTCCTGATCGTCATCGGCAGTAGTGCAGATAAGGTGCTCGACGATATGCCTCTATTCCGGTGAGACACGTCGCCGTTGCCGCTCGATCCACAAATGATCGGGAAGCACCTCGATCAGCTGCACTAAGAGCATCTACAACCGGACTTGGCAAATCCGGCCACTTAAACGCCTGCGGACGCGCCCGGACGTGACCGTGGGCACTGGCCGTGAACCTCGCAAATAACGTCGTCCACATCCGGACACCTCAATTACCATATCTTAAATCCATACAAACTCATGCAACTACGTCAATGCACACACATCGTCCGGCTACTCCATCACTACTAACTAAACATGCCATCGGACTATCAAAATTTGGCATGTTTGGCTATGGTGGAGTTCATCCAGGGCTGCCATTGCCCTTCCTGGCGCCCTTGCTGTCCTTCTCGCGGAAGTACCAGTCGAAGACGCAGTACGGATCGAGCCGGGTCTGCTCGTCGCCGGAGCTATCCTCGTCGTAAATGTTTTCCTTCTCCTCCTTCGGTGTCAGTACGGTCATGGCACGGACCGCCCGATTCTGCTCTCGGGCGAGGGCGCGCGTGTTCCTCTGCTGCTGTTTTTTCACAATGCGGGCGCAGATGGCTTCCTCCTCCGCGACCGCCTGTGCCGCCGCATCCGCCGCCACCATTTCCGCCTCGATACGGGCCTCGACGGCCCTTATCCTCTCCTTCCCAGGGCGGGCCGTCCGTTCCCGTTGGGACTTAGACTCTGCCCAACCGGTGATGAGGAAGGAGAGGTGTTCCGGACGGGATCGTGAGGATCCAGCACCAGAGGACCCGAACGCCCGGTGAGTGGCGTCGCGGTGGACGGATCTGTCCGTCGGCCGGGTGCTGTCCTCATGGGAGCGGCGGAGTGCAATACGGACTGCCATTGTCTCATCGAACCCACACGGGAAGACACCCCAGTCGACGGATCTGGACTGGTTGGATTCCGATCCGCTGCCTGCCATGGCGGAGAAGGACGAAAACTACCGGAGATGAGCTCGGGTGGCGGAGGGGAGTGGAGTGAAGTGGCTAGGATTTGCTCCGGCGAGCGGATGTGGATGAATATATGTGGGGTTGGGTGGGCCAGCATGGGGCCGGATTTGACGTGGCGGGCGTGCCCGGCGCCCCATATCCGCCTCATATTTGGGCTGGATATGAAGGGTGCCAGTCAATCCGGACGTTTGTGGCGTCTGCCTGGATTGAAAAAACGTGACCGATCAGCCCGAACGTTTGAGGCCCATTTTAGGTTTCCGTTTGGATTGAAAAAAATGTAACCGGTCAGTGACCGGGCTACCCGAGCGTATGAGGTGGATTTGAGGTGTCCGGCTATAGATCCTCTACCACTACTAGTGTCTGGTGGTGAGGTGAAATGTCGTTGCTGAATCACTCGTACTGAGATCTGCATGCTACTGTTAGGAAAAGAAGCACTGTTGGGCTAAACTGAAACAGTGGCTCCAATCACCGCACACATGCAGACAAACAGAGCCCGATCGGGGTGCCGCACACATGCAGACAAACAGAACCCGATCGGGGTGCCGCCTGATTTCGCCGTACGAAACGGGGTTGTGTCGACGTGCTTTCGCGTCTAGCCACCCACATACACTGCAGACTGCAGTGCAGCGCAGAGCGGCGCGAGAGAGATAAGTCTTCGTGCACTCGGCGAGGCCTTTTTCACTATTGTGGCACTTTGAACGAACTTTGTCATAAAATGAACTCGACGTGAAAGTATTTCAGAATCTGACCCTTTTAGCAACGTCATAGCCCGTGGCGTTTCTTTCCAATATAGAAACGCCGAGGTAGCTAGCGTTTCTAATTAAAAAAGAAACGCCGAGGTAGCTAGCGTTGCGGACCAAATAAGAAACGCTAAAGGCGATGGCGTGGCTGCCCATCATTGAAACGCCAATGACCATGGCGTTGCTGCCCTTTTTCATGTGCACGTGGAATATGAATGAACAACCTAATTAATAAGACTAATTAATTATGACCAAAGAGGGCAGCAACGCCATGGTTCCTTGGCATTTCTATGATGGCCGGAAACGGCAGCTCCTTTGGCGTTTCTTACCTGGTCCGCAACGCTAGCTACTTCGATGTTTATTTTTTATCAGAAACGCTAGCTACCTCGGCGTTTCTATGTTGGGTAGAAACGCCGCGAGCTACGGCGTTGCTAAAAGGGTCAGATCGTGAAATACTTTCACTCGAGTTCATTTTATGACAAAGTTGATTTCGGCCACTCGGCGAGCCATGTGTGCTGCTGCTGAATTTTTTTTCCTTTTCTGGGTCTGGTCACCTGATGCATGGGGCAAATCAAACCAAGCCATTCGTAGAACCAGGCGCGTGAAGTGAATTACTGTTATTTTTCGTGACACTGAAGAAGTAATCGATCATGGCCTAACACGTACCGGCTGACAATGGCAGAGATAATGGATCGACTGGACACTTTTGGCCTGGCTCGCCGCGGACCACGTACGTGCCTGCCCACCATGCAAAGCCCCAATGACTTGAGACCTACCTCCACGTACGTCCAGGCGATTTCCTTGTTCACCCACAAAAGCTTCACGCTCTCACCAAATGGCTCTGCTCACTTTGTCAGGGTAGGGATGGCAATAGCAAACCAAACAGTACGTATAGCGGTACACTTTTCACTGGCATCTTCCGTGGCTGTGTTGGAGGCTTGGGGCAGTGCAATTTTCCATTTCCTGAATGAAAAACAGAAACACAGCTTTTGTTGCCTTGCATATCATAATGTAGTACTCCTTCCGTCCGGAATACATCTATTTCTTCGACAAGTATTTCTGAACAGACGGAGCATGAGACTAGTAGTGTAACTAATACGATGCAATCAGTATCAGAACATGTTTGAACTTGTTTAATGCCATGGTTTTCTGAATTTGAATTTCCGGTCAGTCGATTCATCACTCATGCAGTTGATTTGGGAGAAGAAGAACAACAAGGCAAGGGCTCGCCACTATATCAGGACCTCGTTGGAGATGGAGAAGATGAGGAAGAGGCAGGGTCCGAGCTTCAGACGGGACGCTGTAGCGTTGCAACCGCCAGAGAGACAGGGGTAGGGGCACAGAAGCAAGGGTTTCACTTTGGGTTTCAGAAAAATTTCAGCACCAACGGTTTGCATTTTGGCCAAATGCCGAAATATTCACTTTAATTCAATTTAGAAAATTGAACAATATTTGAATTCATGTGTACCACTAAAATTGTTGAAAATTTCACTGAAATGTAAATATATTAATGATTGCTGAAACTGAGTGAATTAATTTCATTTAAATCTCACTGAAAGTGAAAAACCATGTACAGAAGTCACACACACTGTCACACACCAGTGTGAAAGCGATGTCCAACGTTTGGCCAGATCAGTATAGTTACTAGCGGTACATGATGGGACTCATGGGAGCGAGAAAGCTCGAGGTAGCACTCACTGACTGTCTAGCTGGCTGGCGATTTGCAATCATCGAATAATTCAACTATCAACATCTACATAAAATTTAATCATCGAATAATTCAACTATCAACATCTACACACCAGTATAGTACAGGCATGCATGCGTGCTCTCAACAACAACAACACAGCCTACGCCTCTCGCTCAATCATCCTCGACGGAATCGCTGATGCCACCAATGGCATTGGCATGGCACTGTTTCTTCCGCAAGCATGGTAGGTAGTCGATGATCGATGATGCTTGCTCGCCGGCTAGCACTGGCCGCTCTGCTTGCTGTTGACGGCGGAGAGCCCGACGAGCAGATCGACGAAGGCGCCGACGATGTGGCCGTGGGTCTTCTTGCCGTTGGCGCGGAGGTACCACCCCAGCATCTCCTCCAGCCACCCCCAGTCATCCTCGCCGCCGCGGCTCAGCACCATCTCCTCCATGGACCGCCGGAAGTCGCCGTACGGGTCCGCTGAGTCGATGGCCAGCGCCGTCGCCCCGCGGAACGCCGCCTGATCCGCCACCGGCTTGCTCGTCATCACGATGGATTTCGTCGATTCGGGCTCGAAGAAGAGCCGGCTCGACGCCCGGACCCCGCGGATGACCGCCTCCTCGGCCTCGCGTGCCCGCGAGAGCTCTGGCTCTGGCGCCGCGGTGGAAGCCGTGGACGAGCCCGTGGCGGAGAGGAAAGAACTGTTGGCCGTGTCGTCGTCGCAGTAGGCCGGGTTCGTGATCACGCGGGTCGTCCTGCAGCAGTCCCGGCGCGCCGACGACGCCGCCGCCTCCGCCTCCACGCTGCTGCGGCCGTCGAAGGACGCGGTCCTGGCCTGCGCGCAGGAGGGCCATTGCCACGAGGCGGCCATGCTGCGGGAGGACGCAGCTGATATGGACGGGGGAGACGACAGGCTCCCGGCGGTGGCGTCCACAGTGCCGCCGGTGTAGAAGGGGGAGGCGAGGGCGAGTTTCTTGACCATGGCTGCTGGTGCTGGTGCTGGTGTTTGTGCTAGTCACCTGTCAAGGATTATGGAGATCGAATTGATGGCCTCGCTTTTAAAAGGGAAGGACAAAAGGAGATGGATGGTTGTGTGCGTGTGAGAAAGGCAAGGGAAGATGGGCGTCGTTGTTGTGTGAGTTGGGAGTCTCCTCCTGTCTGGCCGGCCGGCGGTGATCCACCGGTTGGCTCAATTGTATCCACGGTCTTGCATGGTAGCTGCCGAAAATCATATAATACTCTCTCCCTTTGTACTAGTATAATTGTATCATTTTTTCTTCAAAGGAAAGGTGCCCCAAATTATGTCGTATCACCCCCCTTCTGACAGGTTGGGTCCACATATCAGGTAGACTACATACGAAGCGAAATGACTGTATCTAGAAAGACATATATTTAAAAACGGAGGGAGTAGATCGGAAACATGGACTGACATTACTTAAGTGGCACCTGACCCGAGCCGCTACGTCCGGATCTGCCGCGTAACAAAACCCGCTCATGCGCACCTGGTGAGGTTTAGCTGATCACACTGACCCATCCTTGTGGCGATTCAAATCCCCATTTCTCTCTTGCTCGATGGGTTAGGCCATTAGGGACCCCTATGAGATGATCTCGATCATTTGGTCCAACATGACCAAACCAATTGTGGAGCAACTGTTTAGTGCTACATAGGGCAAGCACGCCTATCCCGGGCAGACAACCGGAGGCCATGACAGCGGATGACACACATGTAGGGGATTAGGCGATGCTATTAGCACCAGGAGCAACATATGTGGTCAAGAAGCTAGCCTTCTTCCTCTCTACACTGATTCCTTGGTGGATAAGAGGTGGTCTGTGGAGGATGAGAGCTTCAAGAATAAGCTCAGCAACACACCAGAGCGGGTTAACACAAGTTCCTTACCCCCATTTACTCGTCGTCATGGTGGCGGTAGAAGATGCGGAAAGGGGAGGTGGGGGGGGGGGGGGGGCGGGGGTTGGATCCATGGTCTGGCTTGCAGATCTGGCTGCAGGGTATGATGATGGGGCTTTGTTTCTTCTTACACATCTTCTTCAGATGTCTCAACCTTTGTACGAATCTGTGGATCAAAAAAGAATATGTCTTCGAAGAACGACATGGATGGCTAGGGTGGTTTGCCAGCCTCAGCTATCCCCGCAGCCCCTGGAGGTAAGGATTTGGTCAGGGATGGCAGTAAAGCATCCCGATGAGGTCACTGGTTGATTTAGGATGCAATTGATTTTCTCGTTTTCTCCTATTGAGCCCTAAATGTAGAATAGGAGGACATGTTTTATAATTTTTAAATTCTTTCACCTCCTTTAGTTCAAAGGGTTGGAGAAACCGGACCATATCATGGAATAAGAGGAAGAAGATGGCGAGGTCGCCGCACCAATAGTCATTCAATAATTCTCCTTGAAAGCCATGCAAACTTCCAAGATCTAAAGGGGACTAACATAACTGGGGGCCCTTCGTCGACGTCACATCGGACGTTGTCGAGATAGAGAGAGACCTAATTCCAACATCCCCTTGCTGCCATCACCTTGTTGATGTCACCAGAGAAACAAAACTAAAAAAACACGAGACGGATGGGTCCCCACTCCTCTTGCCACCCACGAGGCTGCCGAACGTGGAAGAAGTGTAGCACCGAGGCAGTGACATGTAAGGGGTTATGTCAGGGACGACGACGTGTAAGGAAGTTGTGGCGGCAGTGGCTAGGGTTGGGAGTCTAGGGCTGGTAGTATGTACTTGGCAGTTGGCATCCCGCTTGTACTGCCTATTTAGCATTAACACAGGACCGTGATACAAACATGCTGGGATTTATTTTAGAGAATTGGTTGACTTCTTCTCATCCAAGCATTTTCTTCCATTCCCTCGGCGGCTAGGGCAAACTCTCCACTCTAGACTTCATCGACGAGCCTGTGGATTTGCTCCACTCTGCCTACCGCTCCGGCGACTGGTGGCGGGGACGGGAATCCCGGTGCCTTGCTCCAGCTATTAGTTTAGGTTAGGATTTTTAGTCCTTGCAGGTGTGGCGCTTGGGCGGATGGTGACACTTCTACTTTGAGTTTGTCATCCGGGCTCCAATTCTCCTCGAGTTCGTCTATCTGGACGTTCTCGATGGAGCTTCGGCATAAATTCCTATCATCTACTTGGGGCGGCAAGGTTAGGGTCATTGTGCGTGTGTGCGACGGTGAGATTTGATGTCAGTTGCTTTAGATCTATTTAATGGTGCCATTTAAGGGTCCTTAGGCTTAGTTGGTCCTGCATGAAGGCTTCTCGACCATCGTCGACAAGGTTAAGCCGGCTTCATCATGCGAGCGGCGACAGTGGCGTGTTGGTGGCTCGTTCTCGCGACAATAATGGTTCTTCGGTGGTCTAGAGACCTCGATGTAATTTTTATTATGTTCTAGTTGCTTTGTACTTCGGATGAACTTCTACAGGAGATCCATCAAAACAGGCTAGGTTTTGACAACACAGTGCCACGGTTCAAGAATCACACGCGACAATACAAGCATTTCCACACTAATAAAATATGGGCGAGAGACCAGACCAAGCAGTACTTGGTGGATCATTTTTAATCACAACAGTACTTCATGGATCATTAGCAAGTCCTCGCTCCTGGTTTGTTTATCCCTTATATCATCAGTCCATTGTTGTCTACCAGAAATACTCCAAGAGAGAGCAGCGATGTTTCCTCCAAATCCTGCACAACACGCTTGCCAGGATCTCACGTCATTTGAAAACTCTCTCCTTGTGATATGTGATTCGGAGCTCTCCATGATTGGTCGTTCTGTGCCGGTGGTTCCGGCTGTCGACTGCGGTGCACGAGGTGGGGGACATGGCACATAACAGAATGCAAGGTCGCGTAACCTCAATTATTTTGTGTACTTGTTCCTTGAGAAATTGTACGGGGAACTTGCAAAGATCGATCCTACCAAGAGATCAGCTCCACTGATGCAATTAGGCATCATTGACTAATCAATCTCCAACAATCATGCTTAGTAGTACCAGCATGGTTCGTCTCGCCGAGTGTTATTTAGTCGGGGGAATAAGTAGCAATGGCACTCCGAGTGTTATTTCCTCTCTGTGAGTAGCAGAAGCGGCAAGGATTCAAAGGCAAACGTCTCTCGGTTTTTGCCTGGTGGCTTTCATTAATTAGCTGAGCAGTTTTCTTCTACTTAATTAATCTTTGGACACCCTGAAGAGACACATATATCTCTGAGGGGGGTGGAAATGAAAAAGATTAGTTCACAAGACAAAGAAGAGTTACTGGCCCCTTTCTCTTTAAATGAAATTCATCAGATAGTTTTTGGGATGAAAAGAAACAAAAGTCCAGGGCCTGATGGGTTTCCTGCTGACGTTTACCAAGATTTTTGGGATTTGGTTAAATGGGATTTGAAAGCCCTGGTTGAAGGTTTTGCCAAGGGTGAAATTAATATTGCCAGGCTTAACTATGGCATCATTACTCTTGTCCCTAAGACCAACGATGCCAAACAGATTAAAAAATTTAGGCCCATATGCCTGCTGAATGTTAGATCGTTAATAAAGTGATGATGAATAGATTAGCTAAATGTGTTTCTCCTGTGATTTCCATAACCCAAACTGCATTTATTAAGGGAAGATATAACATAGAAGGGGTTGTTATACTACATGAAGCTCTATATACTTTCCATAAAGATAAAGAAGATGCTTTGATTTTCAAAGTAGATTTTGAGAAAGCATATGATAAAATTAAATGGCCCTTTGTGATTCAAATGCTAAATTTAAAAGGCTTCCCAGATAAATGGTGTGATTGGGTGATGGAGACTATGAGGGGGGGGGGGCATGTAGGAGTTAGAGTAAATGATGAAATTGGTCCATATTTTAAAACTTTCAAAGGTTTGAGATAAGGTGATGCTATGTCACCACTGCTTTTTGACTGCAATATGCTGATGATACCATCTTCCTGATTAAAGATGAAGTAGAAAGTGTTAGAAACCTCAAATTCATATTGGGGGCATTTGAGCAAATGTCAGGACTTAAAATAAAATTTCACAAAAGTGAACCGATGCTGTTTGGAAAAGCTAGAGAAAAACAATTGTTATATCAGGAAATCTTGACATGTAAGATGGGAGAGCTACCTATCAGGTATTTGGGGATGCGTGTGTCAGAAACCAGAATCAAAAACATACATTGGAACTGTGTAACCAATAAAATTGAGAAAAGGTGTAGCTATTGGCAAGGGAAGTTGCTAGGGTCTATGTCTGACAGAATTACTCTGGTGCAAGCTTGCCTGACTAATATACCACTGTTTATGATGTCATTTTACGCAATCCCTAAAGGGATTTTTAAGAAGGCAGATTTCTTCAGGGCCAGATTGGTGTGGCAAGAAGATGAAAGCATCAAAAAAAATATCATTTAGTTAAATGGGAGGAATGTTGTTTACCCAAAGATGTGGGGGGGCTGGGGATTCTCAATTTGGAGGTGATGAATATTGCACTTCTAGCTAAATGGTTTTGGAAAATGGAGACAGAAGAGGGTCTCTGGCAAGATATTCTGGGAGGAAAGTATAGGAAAGGCAAATGCTTAGCATTAGTAGACAAGAAACCTGGAGATTCCCAATTCTGGACTAGTCTTTTAAAAATTAAAGAGATTTTCTATAAATTTGTCAAGAAAGAACTGGGGATGGGAAAATACTAGGTTCCGGGAAGATACTTGGGTAGATGATAAACCTCTGAAGGAAGCTTATCCTAGGATATATGATATCTGCTTTGACCACAATATAACTGTGGATGACGCCATCCAAAAAGGGCGGCAAGGTTTCAAATTCAGAAGAACATTATATGGGGAAACTCTTGATCTATGGAATAGTTTGAAAAGTAGATGTGGAGAAATAACTCTGCAAGGGGGGAAAGACAAAATTATCTGGACTCCCACTGCAAATCATAAGTTTTCTGTAGGATCTTTGTACAGGAAAATTATTACCCTTGGTCTGAAATTTCCTCAAAAATACTTATGGAAGACTAAGGTGCCTGCAAAAAATAAAGGTTTTCTGTGGGTAGTTAACAAAAAGAGCATCTTGACCAGAGATGTTTTACTAAAAAAGGATGGAAAGAAGGAAAGGGGTGCGTGTTTTGTGGGAAAGATGAATCAGTTGATCATCTTCTGTTTACTTGCTCTGCATCATCTTTGTTATGGGGCCTAGTCAGGTGTGTGTGTGGGTTGAAAACCACTCCACTGAATGTTACAGATTGTTTTGGGGAGTGGCTAGGTAAATTTAACAAGGAGGATAAGAAAATGGTGATGGTGGGTGTTTCTGCCTTATTTTGGGCTATCTGGAAAAGTAGGAACGCGGTCATATTTGAAAACAAAAGGATAAATGATCCTTTCTACATAATCAAACTAATGAGTCGATGGTTGATTGACTGGTCCATCTTGCAGATAAAGGAGCCACCAAGAAAAATGCTGGAGCTGGGAGCAAGAGTGCTAGAACGGGCATCAAGTGAGGTGTACGCAGCTAGGCAAGGATTGAGGATCAACGTTGCAAGGCTGGAATGAAGACTTCCTGCTGTAGTGGCCCCTGCGCTGCTGTTTGTTTTAGTAGTTATCAGCTCTTGTTTCGCTGTGTTTAAAAACCTGCTATGTTGTGCCCTAGTCTGTTGGGCTAAGGAGTCTTGTTTGGCTTGTGTTGGCCTTTTGCTGTGTTGCTTGGGATTTGGTAGGTAACTCTTAGGTTTGAGCTGTTTGTTACTCTGGTTTGGTTTTCAGTATTGAAAATCGAAAGGGGCAAGCCCTTCTTTGATAAAAAAAATCTTTTATATCTGCTTCGAGAAAGGCAAACTTTTCATAAGAACAAAATCTGGATCCATTCTCATTGTCTTCAAGTGATATCAACGCTGAAGAAGACATGTCTTAACGGAATTCATCTAGCTAATCATGTGGGCTGTCATAAACTCATGATCCAACCTAATTGCCTTGAAGTGATTTCAACGCTGAAGAATTGAGGATTTACAACATGAACTTCTTTGCCTATTTATGAAGATATTATGTATTCAGGCTAATTCTTTTGTAAAAGTGATTTATCCATTCAGTCCTAGAGATGCAAACCATTATTGTCCCATACTTTTGCTAAGGAGTAGGTTGGGGACACTACCAGAATGACCTACTATGTCGACGGCCCACAGCCGTCGGCATAGGCCCAAACCCCGTCGGCATAGGCCTATGCTGACGGTGGTCGTCGGCATAGGGCCGTCGGCAACTTTCACGTCGGCGTACCCCGGCCCAGCCGTCGGCATAGGAGAGCCGCTAGCATAGGAAAGCCGTCGGCATAGAGGTCTATGTCGACGGCTTCCGTACAACCGTCAGCATAGATTCACCGTCGACAAACTTTTATGTAGGACAGCGGCTGACGGCGCCGTCGTCAAGTACTGACCAACCAAAAGGAGTCACGGGGCACATATATGTCGACGAAAATGCCGTTGGAGTAGATTCATATCTATGCCGACGGCAACTGCGTGCCAGAAAGCGCCCAGTGGGCGCCACATGTCATCTATGCCGACGACCAAGCCGGCGGCGTAGATTCATATCTATGCGAACGACCCAGCCGTCGGCATAGCTGCATGCCAGGAAGAACCCAGCGCGTGCCATGTGTCCACTATGCCGACGACTAGGCCGGACAGGCCAGCGGCGTATATATAAAACTATGCCGCATAATGGACACGTGGCGCCCACTGGTAGCACGGCCCGCCCCTATGCCGACGGCCAGGCCGTCCGCATAGTTTCTATCCGATTTTCCCCCTGTTTTCTATCTGAATTAAATTCAAAACACATAAAATACACAACACATAGATATGATGAAATAAACATACACATTACATATAAGTATCATCATCAGAACCAACATCACCACCATCACAACAACATAAGTATCATCACAAACATAAGTATCATCACAAACAACATAAGCATCTAAAGAAGCACACAAGTCATCTAAAGGAGCATAAAAGACCACAAGTCATCTAAAGCACTTAAGTTTATCATCACCACCACCACCACCCACAGGCTTAAGCGCCAGAATGTCCGCCATGACCGCCAAGTTCGTCACCGCCAAGTCCGCCAAAGCCCAGGTCGTCACTGCTAGCGGCAGCGCTACCGCCAAGACCGCCACTGCCACCTCCTCGGTGGATCAGAGTGACCAGGCTCCATGACTCGGGAGTGATGCCAACATTGGCACCACCACCAACGGATGATCTACCATTTCCTAGGATGTTTGAAAAGACATGGTAAGAGGATATATGATTGTGTTGAATAAATGGTAAGCGGTGGTTGAATAGTTTGGGGATGTACTAACCGTAGTCTCCGTGTGATGTGCCAGAAATTCCACAAGGTAAGCAGAACTGGTTGTGGTCTAGCAGGTGGTGGTGGTGGTTCCATTACAGGAACCGTGACGTCCGCCATGCTCTCAAAAACGCGCTGCATGTTAGTTGACCAAGCAAACACAAATTTCAGCTGCAACTCTTACGCTGAAGGAAATATGCCTTAGAGGCAATAATAAAGTTGTTATTTTATATTTCCTTATTCATGATAAAGGATTATTATTCATGCTAGGATTGTATTGATCGGAAACTTAAATACATGTGTGAATACATAAACAAATATCCTGTCCCTAGTGAGCCTCTACTAGACTAGCTCGTTGATCAAAGATGGTTAAGGTTTCCTAACCATAGACATGTGTTGTAATTTGATAATGGGATCACATCATTAGGAGAATCATGTGATGGACAAGACCCATCCATTAGCTTAGCATATTGATCGTTCAGTTTATTGCTATTGCTTTCTTGATGATAAATACATGTTCCTTCAACTATGAGATTATGCAACTCTTGGATACCGGAGGAATACCTTGTGTGCTATCAAACATCACAACGTAACTAGGTGATCATAAAGATGCTCTACAGGTATCATTGAAGGTGTTTGTTGAGTTAACATAGATCGAGATTAGGATTTTTCACTCCGAGTATCGGAGAGGTATCTCTGGGACCTCCCGGTAATACACATCATAAAAAGCCTTGCAAGCAAAGTGACTAAGGTGTTAGTTGCAAGATGATGTATTACGGAACGTGTAAAGGGACTTGCTGGTAACGAGATTGAACTAGGTATGAAGAACCAACGATCGAATCTCGGGCAAGTAACATACCATTGGACAGAGGGAATTACGTATGTTGTCATAACGGTTCGACCGATAAATATCTTCATAGAATATGTAGGAACCAATATGGACATCCAGGCTCCGCTGTTGGTTTTTGACCGGAGAGGTGTCTCGGTCATGTCTACATAGTTCTCGAACCCGTAGGGTCCGCACACTTAACGTTCATTGACGATATAGTGTTATATGAGTGAGGGAGTCCTGGATTAGGGGGTGTTCGGCTAGCCGGACTATACTCTCAGCCGGACTCCAGGACTATGAAGATACAAGATAGAAGACTTCGTCTCGTGTCCGGAAGGTTCTTTCCTTGGCGTGGAAGGCAAGCTAGGCGTGCGGATATTCAAGATCTCCTACCAATGTAACCGACTCTGTGTAACCCTAACCCTATCCGGTGTCTATATAAACCGGAGGGTTGTAGTCCGTAGGACAACGATCATCATACACAATCATAACCATAGGCTAGCTTCTAGGGTTTAGCCTCTTTGATCTCGTGGTAGATCTACTCTTGTACTACCTATATCATCAATATTAATCTAGCAGGAGTAGGGTTTTACCTCCATCGAGAGGGCCCGAACCTGGGTAAAACAAAGTGTCCCTTGTCTCCTGTTACCATCCGACCTTGACGCACAGTTCGGGACCCTCTACCCGAGATCCGCCGGTTTTGACACCGACATTGGTGCTTTCATTGAGAGTTCCTCTGTGTCGTCGCCTTCGGGTCCGATGGCTCCTTTGATCATCAGCAACGACGAGGTCCAGGGCGAGATTTTTCTCCCCGGACAGATCTTCGTCTTCGGCGGCTTCGCTCTGCGGGCCAATTCCCTTGGCCATCTGGAGCAGATCGAAAGCTACGCCCCTGGCCGTCAAGTCAGGTTTGGAAGCTTAAACTACATGGCAAATATCCGCGGAGACTTGATCTTCGACGGATTCGAGCCACAGCCAGGCGCGCCGCACTATCTCGAGAGACATGATATAGCTCTGCCCCCGAATAGTGTCCTGGAGGCCGCATACGCTCCGGCCCCGACCCTCGATTCGGAGCCCGCTGCGTTCGTTGAGGATGAACGGTTGGACGTCACCTCAGGGGCTGCGATCTCAAAGGCGGTCGAGCCAAACGACAGCCCCGCACTCCGCGTGGCCCATGACTCTGAGGAGCCGGACTCTTTTCCGAGCTCCGAAACTACCTCGCCCCTGCCGATCGAATTAGGTTGGGCGCCCGTAATGGAGTTCACCGCCGCGGATATCTTTAAGCAGTCACCTTTCAGCGATATACTGAATTCTCTCAAGTCTCTCTCTTTGTCAGCAGAGCCCAGGCCGAATTATGGCCTGCGAGGTTGGGATTCGGACAACGAAGAAATTCAAAGCCCGCCCACCACCCACTTAATAGCCACTGTCGACGACTTAACCGACATGCTTGACTTCGGCTCCGAAGACTTCGACGGTATGGACGATGAAGGAGGAGACGAGCAAGAACCAGCACCCGTAGGGGGCTGGACTGCCACCTCGTCATATGACATATACATGGTGGACGCCCTGAAAGACGGGGACGGCGATGGAACAGCAGAGGATGGCACCTCTGAAGGAAATATGCCCTAGAGGCAATAATAAAGTTATTATTTATTTCCTTATATCATGATAAATGTTTATTTTTCATGCTAGAATTGTATTAACTGGAAACATAATACATGTGTGAATACATAGACAAACAGAGTGTCACTAGTATGCCTCTACTTGACTAGCTCATTAATCAAAGATGGTTAAGTTTCCTAGCCATGAACAAAGAGTTGTTATTTGATTAACGAGATCACATCATTAGTTGAATGATCTGATTGACAT
The DNA here is from genome assembly GCA_032464435.1 of Aegilops umbellulata. NCBI lineage: Eukaryota > Viridiplantae > Streptophyta > Magnoliopsida > Poales > Poaceae > Aegilops > Aegilops umbellulata. The sequence goes on along the minus strand of CP136059.1, from coordinate 476,776,399 downwards.
GACCCATTCCATTAGCATAGCACCCGATCGTTTAGTATGTTGCTATTGCTTTTATCCATGACTTATACATGTTCCTTTAACTATGAGATTATGCAACTCACGTTTACCGTAGGAACACTTTGTGTGCTACCAAACGTCACAACGTAACTGGGTGATTATAAAGGTGCTCTACAGGTGTCTCCGAAGGTACATGTTGGGTTGGCTTATTTCGAGATTAGGATTTGTCACTCCGATTGTCGGAGAGGTATCTCAGGGCCCTCTCGGTAATGCACATCACATAAAGCCTTGCAAGCATTGCAACCAATGAGTTAGTTGCGAGATGATGTATTACGGAACGAGTAAAGAGACTTGCCGGTAACGAGATTGAACTAGGTATTGGATACCGACGATCGAATCTCGGGCAAGTAACATACCGATGACAAAGGGAACAAACGTATGTTGTTATGCGGTCTGACCGATAAAAGATCTTCGTAGAATATGTAGGAGCCAATATGGGCATCCAGGTCCCGCTGTTGGTTATTGACCGGAAACGTGTCTCGGTCATGTCTACATTGTTCTCGAACCGTAGGGTCCGCACGCTTAAGGTTACGATGACAGTTATTATGAGTTTATGCATTTTGATGTACCGAAGGAGTACGGAGTCCCGGATGTGATCACGGACGTGACGAGGAGTCTCGAAATGGTCGAGACGTAAAGAATGATATATTGGAAGCCTATGTTTGGACATCGGATGCATTCCAGGTGAAATCAGGATTTTACCGGAATACCGGGAGGGTTACCGGAACCCCCCGGGAGCATAATGGGCCAACATGGGCCTTGGAGAAGAGGTGAGAGGGCTGCCCTCATGGGCTGTGCGCCTCCCCCCCTTCCCCTAGTCCTATTAGGACTAGGAGAGGTGGGCGCCCCCCTCTCTCTCTCTATCCCCCTTGGAGAATCCTAGTCCAACTAGGATTGGGGGGGGGAATCCTACTCCCAGAGGGAGTAGGACTCTCCTGGCGCACCAAACCTGGCCGGACAGCCCCTCCCCCTTGACTCCTTTATATACGGGGGCAGGGGGCACCCCAGAAACACACAAGTTGATCTACGGATCGTTCCTTAGCCGTGTGCGGTGCCCCCTTCCACCAAATTCCACCTCGATCATATTGTTGCAGTGCTTAGGCGAAGCCCTGCGCCGGTAACACATCAAGATCGTCACCACGCCGTCGTGCTGACAGAACTCTTCCTCGACGCTTTGCTGGATCGGAGCCCGGGGATCGTCATCGAGCTGTACGTGTGCTAAAACTCGGAGGTGCCGGAGTAACGGTGCTGTGATCGGTTGGATCGCGAGGAGAACGTACGACTACTTCCTCTACGTTGTGTCAACGCTTCCGCTTCGGTCTACGAGGGTACGTAGACAACACTCTCCCCTCTCGTTGCTATGCATCACCATGATCTTGCGTGTGCGTAGGAATTTTTTTTTGAAATTACTACGTTCGCCAACAGTGGCATCCGAGCCTAGGTTTTTATGGTATGATGTTATTTGCACGAGTAGAACACAAGTGAGTTGTGGACGATACAAGTCATACTGCCTACCAGCATGTCATACTTTGGTTCAGCAGTATTGTTGGACGAGACGATCCGGACCAACCTTACGCGTACGCTTACGCGAGACCGGTTCCCTCGACGTGCTTTGCACAGAGATGGCTTGCGGAAGACTGTCTCTCCAACTTTAGTTGAACCGAGTGTGGCTACGCCCGGTCCTTGAGAAGGTTAAAACGGAGTCTATTTGACAAACTATCGTTGTGGTTTTGATGCGTAGTTAAGATGAGTTCTTGCTTAAAACCCGTAGCAGCCACGTAAAACTTGCAACAACAAAGTAGAGGACGTCTAACTTGTTTTTGCAGGGCATGTTGTGATGTGATATGGTCAAGACATGATGCTAAATTTTATTGTATGAGATGATCATGTTTTGTAACCAAGTTATCGGCAACTGGCAGGAGCCATATGGTTGTCGCTTTATTGTATGCAATGCAATCGCGATGTAATGCTTTACTTTATTGCTAAACGGTAGTGATAGTCGTAGAAGCATAAAATTAGCGAGACGACAACGATGCTGCGATGAAGATCAAGGTGTCGCGCCGGTGACGATGGTGATCATGACGGTGCTTCGAAGATGGAGATCACAAGCACAAGATGATGATGGCCATATCATATCACTTATATTGATTGCATGTGATGTTTATCCTTTTATGCATCTTATCTTGCTTTGATTGACGGTAGCATTATAAGACGATCTCTCACTAAATTATCAAGAAGTGTTCTCCCTGAGTATGCACCGTTGCGAAAGTTCTTCGTGCTGAGACACCACGTGATGATCGGGTGTGATAGGCTCTACGTTCAAATACAACGGGTGCAAAACAGTTGCACACGCGGAATACTCAGGTTTAACTTGATGAGCCTAGCATATACAGATATGGCCTCGGAACACAGAGACCGAAAGGTCGAGCGTGAATCATATAGTAGATATGATCAACATAATGATGTTCACCATTGAAACTACTCCATCTCACGTGATGATCGGACATGGTTTAGTTGATTTGGATCACGTGATCACTTAGAGGATTAGAGAGATATCTATCTAAGTGGGAGTTCTTAAGTAATATGATTAATTGAACTTTAATTTATCATGAACTTAGTCCCTGATAGTATCTTGCTTGTTTATGTTAATTGTAGATAGATGGCTCGTGCTGTTGTTCCGTTGAATTTTAATGCGTTCCTTGAGAAAGCAAAGTTGAAAGATGATGGTAGCAATTACACGGACTGGGTCCGTAACTTGAGGATTATCCTCATTGCTGCACAGAAGAATTACGTCCTGGAAGCACCGCTAGGTGCCAGGCCTGGTGCAAGAGCTACGCCAGATGTTGTGAACGTCTGGCAAAGCAAAGCTGATGACTACTCTATAGTTCAGTGTGCCATGCTTTACGGCTTAGAACCGGGACTTCAACGACGTTTTGAACACCATGGAGCATATGAGATGTTCCAGGAGTTGAAGTTAATATTTCAAGCAAATGCCCGGATTGAGAGATATGAAGTCTCCAATAAGTTCTATAGCTGTAAAATGGAGGAGAATGGTTCTGTCAGTGAGCATATACTCAGAATGTCTGGGTATAACAATCACTTGATTCAACTGGGAGTTAATCTTCCGGATGATTGCGTCATTGACAGAATTCTCCAATCACTGCCACCAAGCTACAAGAGCTTCGTGATGAACTATAATATGCAAGGGATGACCAAAACTATGCCCGAGCTCTTCGCGATGCTAAAAGCCGCGGAGGTAGAAATCAAAAAGGAGCATCAAGTGTTGATGGTTAACAAAACCACTAGTTTCAAGAAAAAGGGCAAAGGGAAGAAAAAGGGGAACTTCAAAAAGAACAGCAAGCAAGTTGCTACTCAAGAGAAGAAACCCAAGTCTGGACCTAAGCCTGAAACTGAGTGCTTCTATTGCAAGCAGACTGGTCACTGGAAGCGGAACTGCCCCAAGTATTTGGCGGATAAGAAGGATGGCAAGGTTAACAAAGGTATATATGATATACATGTTATTGATGTGTACCTTACTAATTCTCGCAGTAGCACCTGGGTATTTGATACTGGTTCTGTTGCTAATATTTGCAACTCAAAACAGGGGCTACGGATTAAGCGAAGATTGGCTAAGGACGAGGTGACGATGCGCGTGGGAAACGGTTCCAAAGTCGATGTGATCGCGGTCGGCACGCTACCTCTACATCTACCTTCGGGATTAATATTAGATCTAAATAATTGTTATTTAGTACCAACGTTGAGCATGAACATTATATCTGGATCTTGTTTGAAGCGAGACGGTTATTCATTTAAATCAGAGAATAATGGTTGTTCTATTTATATGAGTAATATCTTTTATGGTCATGCGCCATTAAAGAGTGGTTTGTTCTTACTTAATCTCGATAGTAGTAATACACATATTCATAATGTTGAAGCCAAAAGATGCAGAGTTGATAATGATAGTGCAACTTATTTGTGGCACTGCCGTTTAGGTCATATCGGTGTAAAGCGCATGAAGAAACTCCATACTGATGGACTTTTGGAGTCACTTGATTATGAATCACTTGGCACTTGCGAACCGTGCCTTATGGGCAAGATGACTAAAACACCGTTCTCCGGTACTGTGGAGAGAGCAACAGATTTATTGGAAATCATACATACTGATGTATGTGGTCCAATGAATGTTGAGGCTCGTGGCGGATATCGTTATTTTCTCACCTTCACTGATGATTTAAGCAGATATGGGTATATCTACTTCATGAAACACAAGTCTGAAACATTTGAAAAATTCAAAGAATTTCAGAGTGAAGTGGAAAATCATCGTAACAAGAAAATAAAGTTTCTACGATCTGATCGTGGAGGAGAATATTTGAGTTACGAGTTTGGTCTACATTTGAAACAATGCGGAATAGTTTCGCAACTCACGCCACCCGGAACACCACAACGTAATGGTGTGTCCGAACGTCGTAATCGTACTTTACTGGATATGGTGCGATCTATGATGTCTCTTACCGATTTACCGCTATCTTTTTGGGGTTATGCTCTAGAGACGGCCGCATTCACGTTAAATAGGGCACCATCAAAATCCGTTGAGACGACGCCTTATGAACTATGGTTTGGCAAGAAACCAAAGTTGTCGTTTCTTAAAGTTTGGGGCTGCGATGCTTATGTGAAAAAGCTTCAACCTGATAAGCTCGAACCCAAATCGGAAAAATGTGTCTTCATAGGATACCCAAAGGAGACTGTTGGGTATACCTTCTATCACAGATCCGAAGGCAAAATTTTTGTTGCTAAAATCGGAAACTTTCTAGAGAAGGAGTTTCTCTCGAAAGAAGTGAGTGGGAGGAAAGTAGAACTTGATGAGATAACAGTATCTACTCCCTTATTGAGAAGTAGTACGTCACAGAAATCTGTTCCTGTGACACCCACATCAAATAGGGAGGAAGCTAATGATAATGATCATGAAACTTCAGATCAAGTTTCTACTGAACTTCGTAGATCAACCAGAGTAAGATCCGCACCAGAGTGGTATGGTAATCCTATTTTGGAAGTCATGTTACTAAACCATGATGAACCTACGAACTATGAAGAAGCGATGGTGAGCCCAGATTCCGCAAAATGGCTTGAGGCCATGAAATCTGAGATGGGATCCATGTATGATAACAAAGTGTGGACTTTGGTTGACTTGCTCGATGATCGGCAAGCAATAGAAAATAAATGGATTTTTAAGAAGAAGACTGACGCTGATGGTAATGTTACTGTCTATAAAGCTCGACTTGTTGCAAAAGGTTTTCGACAAGTTCAAGGGATTGACTACGATGAGACTTTCTCACCCGTAGCGATGCTTAAGTCTGTCCGAATCATGTTAGCAGTTGCCGCATTTTATGATTATGAAATTTGGCAAATGGATGTCAAAACTGCATTCCTGAATGGATTTCTGGAAGAAGAGTTGTATATGATGCAACCAGAAGGTTTTGTCGATCCGAAGGGAACTAACAAAGTGTGCAAGCTCCAGCGATCCATTTATGGACTGGTGCAAGCCTCTCGGAGTTGGAATAAACGCTTTGATAGTGTGATCAAAGCATTTGGTTTTATACAGACTTTTGGAGAAGCCTGTATTTACAAGAAAGTGAGTGGGAGCTCTGTAGCATTTCTGATATTATATGTGGATGACATATTGCTAATCGGAAATAATATAGAATTACTGGATAGCATAAAGGGATACTTGAATAAGAGTTTTTCAATGAAAGACCTCGGTGAAGCTGCTTATATATTGGGCATTAAGATCTATAGAGATAGATCAAGACGCTTAATAGGACTTTCACAAAGCACATACCTTGACAAAGTTTTGAAAAGGTTCAAAATGGATCAGGCAAAGAAAGGGTTCTTGCCTGTGGCACAAGGTGTGAAGTTGAGTAAGACTCAATGCCCGACCACCGCAGAAGATAGAGAGGAAATGAAAAATGTTCCCTATGCTTCAGCCATAGGCTCTATCATGTATGCAATGCTGTGTACCAGACCTGATGTGTGCCTTGCTGTAAGTTTAGCAGGAAGGTACCAAAGTAATCCAGGAGTGGATCACTGGACAGCGATCAAGAACATCCTTAAGTACTTAAGAAGGACTAAGGATATGTTTCTCATTTATGGAGGTGACAAAGAGCTCGTCGTAAACGGTTATGTCGATGCGAGTTTTGACACTGATCCGGACGATTCTAAATCGCAAACCGGATACGTATTTACATTAAACGGTGGAGCTGTCAGTTGGTGCAGTTCTAAACAAAGCGTCGTGGCGGGATCTACATGTGAAGCTGAGTACATAGCCGCTTCGGAAGCAGCTAACGAAGGAGTCTGGATGAAGGAGTTCATATCCGATCTAGGTGTTGTACCTAGTGTATCGGGTCCAATGAAAATCTTTTGTGACAACACTGGTGCAATTGCCTTGGCAAAGGAATCCAGATTTCACAAAAGAACCAAACACATCAAAAGACGCTTCAACTCCATCTGGGATTTAGTCCAGGTGGGAGACATAGAGATATGCAAGATACATACGGAGCTGAATATTGCAGACCCGTTGACTAAGCCTCTTCCACGAGCAAAACATGATCAGCACCGAGACTCCATGGGTGTTAGAATCATTACTTTGTAATCTAGATTATTGACTCTAGTGCAAGTGGGAGACTGAAGGAAATATGCCCTAGAGGCAATAATAAAGTTATTATTTATTTCCTTATATCATGATAAATGTTTATTATTCATGCTAGAATTGTATTAACTGGAAACATAATACATGTGTGAATACATAGACAAACAGAGTGTCACTAGTATGCCTCTACTTGACTAGCTCATTAATCAAAGATGGTTAAGTTTCCTAGCCATGAACAAAGAGTTGTTATTTGATTAACGAGATCACATCATTAGTTGAATGATCTGATTGACATGACCCATTCCATTAGCATAGCACCCGATCGTTTAGTATGTTGCTATTGCTTTTATCCATGACTTATACATGTTCCTTTAACTATGAGATTATGCAACTCACGTTTACCGTAGGAACACTTTGTGTGCTACCAAACGTCACAACGTAACTGGGTGATTATAAAGGTGCTCTACAGGTGTCTCCGAAGGTACATGTTGGGTTGGCTTATTTCGAGATTAGGATTTGTCACTCCGATTGTCGGAGAGGTATCTCAGGGCCCTCTCGGTAATGCACATCACATAAAGCCTTGCAAGCATTGCAACCAATGAGTTAGTTGCGAGATGATGTATTACGGAACGAGTAAAGAGACTTGCCGGTAACGAGATTGAACTAGGTATTGGATACCGACGATCGAATCTCGGGCAAGTAACATACCGATGACAAAGGGAACAAACGTATGTTGTTATGCGGTCTGACCGATAAAAGATCTTCGTAGAATATGTAGGAGCCAATATGGGCATCCAGGTCCCGCTGTTGGTTATTGACCGGAAACGTGTCTCGGACATGTCTACATTGTTCTCGAACCGTAGGGTCCGCACGCTTAAGGTTACGATGACAGTTATTATGAGTTTATGCATTTTGATGTACCGAAGGAGTTCGGAGTCCCGGATGTGATCACGGACGTGACGAGGAGTCTCGAAATGGTCGAGACGTAAAGAATGATATATTGGAAGCCTATGTTTGGGCATCGGATGCATTCCAGGTGAAATCAGGATTTTACCGGAATACCGGGAGGGTTACCGGAACCCCCCGGGAGCATCATGGGCCAACATGGGCCTTGGAGAAGAGGTGAGAGGGCTGCCCTCATGGGCTGTGCGCCTCCCCCCCTTCCCCTAGTCCTATTAGGACTAGGAGAGGTGGGCGCCCCCCTCTCTCTCTCTCCCCCTTGGAGAATCCTAGTCCAACTAGGATTGGGGGGGGGGAATCCTACTCCCAGAGGGAGTAGGACTCTCCTGGCGCACCAAACCTGGCCGGCCAGCCCCTCCCCCTTGACTCCTTTATATACGGGGGCAGGGGGCACCCCAGAAACACACAAGTTGATCTACGGATCGTTCCTTAGCCGTGTGCGGTGCCCCCTTCCACCAAATTCCACCTCGATCATATTGTTGCAGTGCTTAGGCGAAGCCCTGCGCCGGTAACACATCAAGATCGTCACCACGCCGTCGTGCTGACAGAACTCTTCCTCGACGCTTTGCTGGATCGGAGCCCGGGGATCGTCATCGAGCTGTACGTGTGCTAAAACTCGGAGGTGCCGGAGTAACGGTGCTGTGATCGGTTGGATCGCGAGGAGAACGTACGACTACTTCCTCTACGTTGTGTCAACGCTTCCGCTTCGGTCTACGAGGGTACGTAGACAACACTCTCCCCTCTCGTTGCTATGCATCACCATGATCTTGCGTGTGCGTAGGATTTTTTTTTTGAAATTACTACGTTCGCCAACAACCTCGAAAAAGCCTCCCAAACGCCGGCGTCAGTGGCGCCGCTCTAAATCCCGCCAAAACAAGAATGGTGATTCCGGCACGGGGGATAATGCTACCCCGGATAGCGCTGAAGAGCACCAACCTCAGCATGATTCGGAACAGGAAGATGGAGAAGCCAGCCTTCATGAGAAAGCAGCAGAACAAGAGGTTGAGGATGATAACTATATGCCTCCCTCCGAAGAGGAGGCAAGCCTCGGCGACGACGAATTCGTCGTACCATCGGACCCTGCCGAACAAGAGCGTTTTCAACGCAGGCTTATAGCCACGGCGAACAGCCTAAAGAAAAAGCAGCAACAGCTTAGGGCTGATCAAGATTTGCTAGCTGACAGATGGACAGACGTCCTTGCGGCCGAAGAGTATGAACTCGGGCGCCCCTCCAAAAATTATCCTAAGGGCAGGCCGCTCCCCTTATCAAAGGAGGAAACACAAGACATGGCAGATCGGCCACCTCGTGGCCGCGACAGAGAAAACTGTCGAACAACCACACAAGCCATGCCCCGTCACCGCTTCACAAAGGCACGGGAACACGAACCAGATCTGCGAGACGTCCTGGAGGACAAAGCAAGGCAGACAAGATCGATCTATGGATCGCGCGGACGCCCAACACGTGACGATTTTCAGTCCGGACATAAATCCGGCCGGGCCGAACACAGCAAACACAGCTCTTCCGAGCTGCGTCGTGACATAGCCCAGTACAGGGGCGCCGCACACCCGCTATGCTTCACAGACGAGGTAATGGATCATAGAATCCCAGAGGGTTTCAAACCCGTCAATATCGAGTCGTATGATGGTACGACAGATCCGGCAGTATGGATCGAGGATTATCTCCTCCACATCCACATGGCACGCGGCGACGACCTGCACGCCATCAAATACCTCCCGCTCAAGCTTAAGGGACCAGCTTGGCATTGGCTTAACAGCTTGCCAGCAAATTCAATCGGTTCTTGGGAGGACCTGGAAGCCGCATTCCTCGACAACTTCCAGGGCACTTATGTGCGACCACCGGACGCCGATGACCTAAGCCACATAATTCAGCAGCCAGATGAATCGGCCAGGCAATTCTGGACACGGTTCCTAACAAAGAAAAATCAGATAGTCGACTGTCCGGACGCAGAGGCCCTAGCGGCCTTCAAGCATAATATCCGCGACGAATGGCTTGCCCGGCACCTAGGACAGGAAAAGCCGAAATCCATGGCGGCCCTCACGACACTCATGACCCGCTTTTGCGTGGGCGAAGACAGCTGGCTAGCTCATAGCAACAACTTATCGAAGAAGACTGGTAATCCGGATACCAAGGATAAAAGCGGCAGGTCACGTCGAAATAATCCAAAGTGCCGCGTTAGCAGCGACAGCAATGAGGATACGGCAGTAAATGCCGGATTCAGAGGCTATAAATCCGGTCAGCGGAAAAAGCCATTCAAAAAGAATAACCAGGGCCCGTCCAGTTTGGACCGAATACTCGACCGCTCGTGCCAGATTCATGGCACCCCCGAAAGGCCAGCCAATCACACCAACAGAGATTGTTGGGTGTTCAAGCAGGCAGGCAAGCTGAGAGCCGAACATAAAGACAAGGGGCTGGACAGCGATGACGAGTAGGAGCCCAGGCCGCCGAACAACAAAGGACAGAAGGGGTTTCCCCCACAAGTGCGGATGGTGAACATGATATACGCGACCCATATTCCCAAAAGGGAAAGGAAGCATGCGCTACGGGACGTATACACGATGGAGCCAGTCGCCCCCAAGTTCAACCCATGGTCCTCTTACCTGATCACTTTCGATCGAAGGGACCACCCCACCGGCATTCGTCACGGCGGCTTCGCCGCATTGGTTCTTGACCCGATAGTTGACGGATTTCACCTTACAAGAGTCCTCATGGACGGCGGCAGCAGCCTGAACCTGCTTTACCAGGTTACAGTGTGGAAAATGGGCATAGATCCATCAAGGATCAAGCCCACAAGGACGACCTTTAAAGGCGTCATTCCAGGTGTAGAGGCCAATTGCACAGGCTCGATAACACTTGATGTGGTCTTCGGATCTCCGGATAACTTCCGAAGCGAAGAGTTAATCTTCAACATAGTCCCGTTCCGTAGTGGCTATCATGCCCTGCTCGGACGAACCGCATTCGCTAAATTCAATGTGGTGCCGCACTACGCATATCTCAATCTCAAGATGCCAGGCCCTCGAGGTGTAATAACGGTCAGCGGAAACACCGAACGCTCCATCCGTACGGAGGAGCACACGGCGGCCCTCGCAGCGGAGGTACAAAGCAGCCTTTTAAGGCAACTCTCCAGTCCGGCCGCTAAAAAGCCGGACAATGCAAAGCGCGCCCGGAGTACTCTGCAGCACGACCAACTGGCGCGTTCGGAGCAAGCATAGCAATAACGCCCCAACCCTAGTCATCGCTACATAAAAGAGCTAGTACCTAGAGTACACAATTACGCCCTCAAAATTCTATGGGCACAGGGGAGGGGGATATTCCTGGCATACCTGCAATACGGCGTCAAACGTACTAGGGGCTGCTAGAATTTTTTCTTTTTTTTCCTTTTTTCAGGACTCTGTAAAAACTGTTCGGCGTCGCTGCCGCACAGACGGTACAAGACCCAGGAAAGCAGGCAAAACGACGCCGCATTATGGAACTCTCAGGTGGTCTCTATTTCGAGCAATATATCTGTTTCTAAGTTTCTGCGGTCTGCACCTGGTCAGGACATGTTATATAGTCTAGTATTTTTTGCTTATTGCACTACTTGTATCGTTCGGCTTGAACAAACAGCCTCCTTATAAACAATGCATAGCTTTAGTCTATTTTTCGCATTATCATCTTTTTATATATGTTTATTTTATAACATGATGGCACCCGTACAACATGGTACGGCAAACCACGCTAGGGGCTTCATTACCCTTTTATCTGGTCGTGAGAAGTCTGCACGCTTTCCCAAAGTGCGGCACCCCGAACTTATAGCACTATATGCATCGGCTCCGAGTCATGATTTTGGTCATATGTTGGGTTTGCCCGGCTCCTATGTTTTGGTACCTTACGTTCCGCTCTATCGGCTAAGGTAGCACTAGGAGAACCACTGCGATTGCGCCCCAGATCATGTGGGTGAGCGCCTCAGTGGAGAAAGCTAAAACAGACTGTCATGATAGGGCGTGAGACCGGTCGCTGTTCGAGAGGTTTTTCGAGTCCTTAAAGGCTTATGCCGCTTTCGAGCGGAGAGCTGGTTAAATCCAGCTAAAGGCGTGGATAGTGCCCCGAATTCGGCCTTCCGAACTAGGGGCTTCGCCGAAATTTAAAATTATAAAGTTCTATGGCTAAGTGAGAGTGTTCAAGCATTATAGTCCGATTGCCTGGTTCGTTGTGCTGCGGGCCTCCCTCGAAGGACCCAACTATGGGAACAAGAGCCCGCAGGTTTATCCCGAACACCCCAGCACTAGTTGCATGGGGGCAGAAGCCGACGACTCGCCATCTCTCAATTACTGATAAACGGCCGCACAGAAAACAATATTTTAAGTTCAAAGCATTGCTCAAAGCGCATATGAACAAGTTTTCAGCGCACAGGATACAAACGAACGAGTTTATTGAAATATTACATCCTTGGTACATTCATCCGCAATAAGGCGGGATCCGGCAAGAACTTCCTCATAGTAGTTCTCGGGTTTACGATGCTCCTTCCCCTGCGGCGGCCCGTCCTTCACCAGCTTCTCGCCGTTCAGCTTACCCCAGTGTACCCTTACACGGGCAAGGGCCCTCCGGGCGCCTTCAATGCAGACAGAGCGCTTGATGACCTCAAGTCGTGGACAGGCCTCCACCAGCCGCCGCACTAGCTCGAAGTAGCTCCCAGGCAGGGCCTCTCCAGGCCACAGCCGAACTAGTAAGCCCTTCATGGCCTGTTCGGACGCCTTGTGGAGCTCGGCCAGCTGCTTCAGCTGGTCGCTCAAGGGCACAGGGTGTCCGGCCTCAGAATACTGAGACCAGAACACACTCTCCGTCGAGTTGTTCTCTTCGCTCCGGAAGAATGCGGCGGCGTTGGATGCACTGCGGGGAAGATCGCAGAACGCCCCTGGAGAACTCCGGATTCGGGTAAGTAATAGGTACTTTACTTTTATGTTCCTACTTTGCATTGAGAATGCCTTACCCGCTGCTATTTTCTTCATATCCTCCAACTCTTGGAGGGCCTTCTGGGCTTCGGCCTCGGCACTCTTGGTGGCCTCAACGGCAGAGGCAAGTTCGGTGGCTTGCGTTTTCACGTCAAGCTCCAAACCCTCATGTTTTTTCATGAGAGCTTGCAGCTCCTGTTGCACCTCTCCGTATTGGACCCCAAGCTTTTCTCGTTCGGTGCGCTCTTCGGCCGTCTTCTTCTCAGCCTCAATAAGCGCCTGCCTCAGGGTTTCCACCACCGTGGTGGCCCCTACAATAGGCAGTTCAATCCTGTTATTTTTTGCAATGAAGCCTCTCTATAGGCACATTTTATTATTGAGGGGGTATCTTACCTTCCTTCTCCTCGAGCCGCCTCTTGGCAAGGCCGAGCTCTTGCTCGGACCGCTCGAAGTCCTTTTTCAGGACTTCCACCTGCGCAGTTAGCGCGGCGGTGGACAGCAGGGAAGCCTGCATACGCATATTTGACTTTATATGGTTAGACTCCTGCGAAAATTATTAGATCCTCTATTCGGCTTTTCTTTCCGAACACCGAACAGAGCATCAGGGGCTACTGTCTATGCGGTAATGAATTTAGCATATTTTTTGCTTACCTGGAAGCCTTTTAGAAGGCTAGCGCAAGCTGCATTCAGTCCGCTCTTGGCGGACTGAACCCTCTGGACCACCGTACTCATAACAGTACGGTGCCCCTCGTCAATGGTGGCACCTTCAAGTGCCTCCATCAGGTTGTCCGGCGCCTCTGGCTGGACAGAGGCCGCCGGACCGGATGGCTTACTCCTTTTGGAAGGAGTCCGCCCACCGTGAACCAGGACGGTTGAGTCCGGCACGGTGTCCGGCACAAAGCCGGACTGGGAGCCCTGGGGGGTTTTATCCCCTTCACTCCTGGGGTCCTGAGGATTGCCTTGCGGCTCCTCCAGGACTACCTCCTCCTGCCCTGTTCGGCGGGACGCCGCTTCGGCATCGCCTGCCCTGCGGGGGGAGACCGCGGGAGGGACGGAGTCCATCTCCGACGAATCCTGGGAGCCGCTCGACGAAATGTCAAGTGTGGCCCGGGGTGGCCTGCACAATTATATTCATACGTAAGGGAAAGCTGTAAAAGAATATCATGAGTTACTCTGGTATCCGAATACTTACGACTTCGCCGGACGCTTGGTCCTTTCCGGCCACTCCTCCTCGTCCTCGTTGGCGTCAGGGGAGTAGTCCGGCGGAGGGGTCTTCCTCTTTTTGGACCCTTTAGCTGCCCCCGCCGGGGCAGCCTTCCTCTTTTTACCTTCCCCCATTGGAGGGGGAGGGATTTCTTCTTCCTCCTCCTCGTTTTCACGAGCGGAGGGCGTTGCGGACTCGTCAGACGACGAGTCCGACACCACCATGTTGCGGGCACTTTTTCGAGTGCCGGTGGTTTTCTTCTTCTTGGCCTTCCTCTCCGGCACCACGTAAGGTGCCGGAGCCATTAGCTTCACCAAGAGAGCTGGGGCCAGGTCTTCGGGCAGAGGAGACGGACAGTTAATTGGTCCGGCTATCTTCAGCCACGCGTGTCAAAGGCAAAGGGAGTTTTTGGATCCTGCATAGAGTCAATCTATGTAGAAGAGCTTAAATGAACCTGTCAAAGGTATAGATAGCTTACCTCGCCAGCGTCGCGCTGCGAGCTGTATCCGCGATCCTCGGAGGCGGATGTGGGGGACTCGGCGCCTTTGGTCAGCACCTTCCAGACGTCTTCATACGTCGTATCAAAGAGCCTATTGAGGGTTCGGTGCTGCGCCGGGTCGTATTCCCAGAATGTAAAATCCCGTTCTTGACACGGGAGGATCAGGCAAACGAGCATGACCTGGATGATATTAACATGCCGGATGGGCTTGTTCATCAGGGACCGGATGCAAGTTTGTAATCCGGTCACTTCTTCTTCGTTGCCCCACGACAGGCCCGACTCTTTCCAGGACATGAGCCGCGTGGGGGGTCCGGATCGGAACTCAGGGGCCGCGACCCATTTCGAGTCGCGTGGCTCGGTGATGTAAAACCACCCTGCCTGCCGCCCCTTTAAAGTCTCCACAAAGGAGCCATCGAACCAGAGGGCGTTGGCCATCTTGCCGGCCATAGCACCTCCGCACTCCGCCTGGGTGCCGGACACCACCTTAGGCTTGATGCTAAAGGTCTTCAGCCAGAGGCCGAAGTGAGGGCGGATGCGGAGAAAGGCCTCACATACGACGATAAACGTCGAGATATTGAGGACGAAGTTCGGGGCCAGATCGTGGAAATCTAGGCCGTAGTAAAACATGAGCCCCCGGACGAAAGGGTGAAGTGGAAAACCCAGTCCGTGGAGGAAATGGGGGAGAAAAACTACCCTCTCATGGGGCCTTGGGGTAGGAAGAAGCTGCCCCTCTGCAGGAAGCCGGTGCGGGATGTCCTTGGACAGGTATCCGGCCCTCCTAAGCTTTTTAATTTGAGCCTCCGTGACGGAGGAAGCCATCCACTTACCTCCCGCTCCGGACATTGTTGGGGAAGGTTGAGGGAGAAAGGGCGGACTTGGGCGTTGGAGCTCGAGTGCGCGAGAGATGGATGGGCAAAGGAGGAAGAAGGCGTAGGTGAAAGAGGTGGATCTTTATCCCCTTATATAGGCTGATGCTGTTATGCGTCCCCACCTGCCTCATAAAACTCGCTTGCCGCTCAAGCGCCGTGGTAAATGGCGCGGTTGGGTTACCCACGTCCATATTAATGAGAATCCCGTTAAAAGGGGCACACGATCTCTGCTTCGACAAGACGTGCCATGGAAACCGCCTCGTTGAACGTGCTGCGGTGGAACAGTAAAAATAATCCATACAGAAGGCTTGGTTGCAGTGTTATGACGCACTGCAGAATACGTCAGCAGATTTGATTTGTGTTTGTATTATTCTCTACATGGCAATACGTGGAAATTTGTTTTGCAGAGCCGGACACTATTTTCTGGTGTTCGTTATCTTCTTGAAGAACTTGGAGGAGGAACCCGCCTTGCAATGCCGAAGACAATTTGCGCGCCGGACTCGTCGTCATTGAAGCCTGGTTCAGGGGCTACTGAGGGAGTCCTGGATTAGGGGGTGTTCGGCTAGCCGGACTATACTCTCAGCCGGACTCCAGGACTATGAAGATACAAGATAGAAGACTTCGTCCCGTGTCCGGAAGGTTCTTTCCTTGGCGTGGAAGGCAAGCTAGGCGTGCGGATATTCAAGATCTCCTACCAATGTAACCGACTCTGTGTAACCCTAACCCTATCCGGTGTCTATATAAACCGGAGGGTTGTAGTCCGTAGGACAATGATCATCATACACAATCATAACCATAGGCTAGCTTCTAGGGTTTAGCCTCCTTGATCTCGTGGTAGATCTACTCTTGTACTACCTATATCATCAATATTAATCTAGCAGGAGTAGGGTTTTACCTCCATCGAGAGGGCCCGAACCTGGGTAAAACAAAGTGTCCCTTGTCTCCTGTTACCATCCGACCTTGACGCACAGTTCGGGACCCCCTACCCGAGATCCGCCGGTTTTGACACCGACAATGAGTTATACGATTTGGCGACTGATGAAGCTATGTACCTAGGGTAGGGGCATGGGCCTGTCCTAAGTGCCCTACCCAAGGACATCCATAGAAGAAGTCACCTTTCAATCGACTTGGAGGTATGCCACTCGACGGACTCGAAGACACTCGACCATGAAGCAATCACTCGATCATGAACCAACCACTCGACTGCCAGGAGATCTAAAGTCACTCCGCACGCAAACGGTCGGCCATTAAGTAGCTTTTATGGTCATCATAGCACTTTATTAGGGACGTTACCAGTAACTCCCAGTCTTAATGTACTTTAAACCCTGCATTACTGAGGGCTGGAGGGGCTTGGCGAACTCTATATAAGCCACCCCCCTCCTCAGTATCAAGGGTTCGCACCCCTGTTATTCACACACCTATAATCCAATTGACCGCCTCCGGGCATCGAGACGTAGGGCTGTTACTTCCTCCGCGAAGGGCCTGGACTCGTAAACCTCGTGTGCTTGCAACTCTTACATAGCTAAGATCTAGCCTCTCCATTCATACCCCCCTACATCATTGTCAGAGTCAGAACCACGACAGTTGGCGCCCACCATGGGGCTAGGAGTCTTAGCGCCTAGTTGGAGAAGTTGCGATTTTTCCGATCTCTTTGATCATGGTTTCGGGCGGAGCTTTGGTGGAGGGCCGCGAGATCCGTCTTGGCGCGCTGACGTTCATCGCCGACGACTCCGCTTGGCTTCAAGAGGCCCCACTCGACGTTGATGCGCTCCCCGTCCGCGGGGAGACGCACTTTCGCGCGTGCGTCCGTGGTGTCCTCCTGCGGCAGCCGTCGACCCAGTATCGGTCGGCTCCAGTGATGTCCTCCCGCCCAGTCTCTCGCCGGTGCAAGCGCTCCGGTCGGTCGAGGCTTCAAAGGTGGGTGAGACATGCGGTGGCCCGCCAGTCGGCCACCCCACAAGTCGCGGCGGTCGAGCCCGACGAATCCCTCTACGGCCTGTTCGACCTGTCGACTGGCTCCGCAGTGACTGCATCCGAATGCGACATCAGTGATCCAGCGGCGGAGGTTCTGGTGATCGACGGGACACGTAGTCCTCCCAGTTTTCCCCGCACCGAGAGGAGGCGCGGGTGGGGGCCACCCGTCGAATCCCCACGAGGAGTATCTCCCCGAGCCTCTTACTTCCATGCAGCGAGAGGAGCTTCGCCGTCGAAACATGGATGCACTCCACACTCCTATCGTTGGAGAAACCCCCGAGGCCTGAGCCTTGGAGGACGCGTGCTTGGCTAACTTGGCCGAGCGCACTCGACTGGAGAATCTCCAGCGAGCACTCGACGAGCGAGCGCGTCAACGGGCTCCTGAATCCAGTCGGCGTCAGCTCTTCCCACCTACGCAGGTATATCGAACTCCGGTTCAGAATTTGGCGGCTCCGGCCCGTATAGCAGAGTCGATTCAGCCCTCCCAGTCAGAGGCTGGTAGGGGCTTGTTGCAAATCAGAGCGTTGCTCCGGGCAGCGGGAAACCAGAATTCTGCCGTATCTCAGTCACAGAATAAGATCCATAGTCGATCTGTTGCAGTAGATACAGTCAAGTCAGCTCACAGCCCAAGATCGCCCCCGAGGCATGAGGGACGTGGGGACCGGCATGATCAGTACAGAAGGAATGAGCAGTATGATCACCGATTTGATCGTGATGATCGACGTCGAGTGCCAACCCCTCCCCCGAGGAGCGGGTCATATGCGCCTCGACAACAAGATGACAGGCGCCCTCATAGTGTTGGGCGGAGAATTCCAGTTGACCCCAGAGACCCAGGCTTTGATGTGAGATCCATTCTCGTTCAAAGTTTGGTCGACAGGAATAGAGCTCACCGAGAAGGCCATGACAAAGATGCTCCTACTAGTAGCAGAGTACATGTTTCAGGACCAGAATGTTTCAGTCGAGCCATCAGGGCCGCTGTGATTCCTCCCATCTTCAGATTGGCGACTGGAGTTAGTAAGTTCACCGGTGAGTCCAAGCCTGACACTTGGCTCGAGGATTACCGAGTGTCCAGATTGGCGGTGGCAATGATGAGGTAGCTATGAAGCATTTGCCTCTCATGTTAGAAGGCTCAGCCAGAGCGTGGTTAAACCAATTAGCACCCAGCAGCATCTACACTTGGGAGGACCTCTACCGAGTGTTTGTCACAACATTCGAAGGAACATGCAAGCGACCTGCAGGCCTTACAGAATTGCGGTCCTGCGTGCAGAAGCCGAGCGAAACTCTGAGGGATTACATCCAGAGATGGATCACTTTGCATCACACAGTTGAAAATGTGCCAGATCATCAAGCAGTTTGTGCCTTTAAAGAAGGCGTTAAATACGGAGAATTGAATCTGAAGTTCGGTCGAACCGGAGAGATGTCTCTCAATCGGATGATGGAGATCGCCACCAAATACGCTAATGGTGAAGATGAGGATCGGCTCCGGAGTGGCAAGCAAAAGGCAGTCGCCCAGTAAACCGGAGGAAATTCCTGTCGGAAACAGAAGCGGAAGGCCGAGCCAGCCGCTCCTGGGGAGGCCCTGGCCGTAACCCAGGGAAAATTCAAGGGAAACCCCAAGGGGCCTTGGAACCCCAAGAAAGTTAAGGACCAAGATGGAAATGATGTTTTGGATCTGCCGTGTCACATCCACACCAAGAAGGACGAAGAGGGTAAACTCGTTTACCCAAAGCATACCACTCGACAGTGTCGGCTCCTGATCCAGCAGTTTCAGGGCAAACAGTCCAAAGATAAAGAAAAGGAGTCGGACAAAGTTGAGGACAAGGAACATAGTGACGATGGATACCCCCAGGTCAATTCCACCTTGATGATTTTTGCTGATGTTGAAAGCAAAAGTCGACTGAAAGTCATTAACCGCGAGGTGAATATGGTTGCCCCGGCTACGCCCAGTTATCTGAAGTGGTCTCAGACTGCCATCACATTCGACCAGTCAGATCACCCTACGCACATTGCCACCCCTGGGAGGCAAGCTTTGGTGGTCGACCCAGTTGTCGAAGGCACTCGACTCACTAAAGTCCTGACGGATGGTGGCAGTGGTTTGAACATACTGTATGCAGAAACATTGAAAGGGATGGGCATTCCGATGTCCAGACTCAGTACCAGTAACATGAGTTTCCATGGAGTCATTCCTGGGAAGAAAGCCGAGTCACTCGGCCAAATTGCTCTTGATGTGGTTTTCGGTGACTCCAAGAATTACCGCAAGGAAAAGTTGGCATTCGAAGTTGTGGATTTCCAAAGTGCTTATCACGCCATTTTGGGCAGGCCAGCTTATGCACGCTTCATGGCTCGACCATGTTATGTGTATCTCAAATTGAAGATGCCTGGTCCCAAAGGTGTGATCACTGTTACAGGCAATCAGAAGAAAGTAGAAGAGTGTTTTCAGAAAGGCTCAAAGATTGCTGACGCTCAGATGGCAGTGGTCGAGCTGCAAGAGTACCGGAAGACTGCAGATCCGAGTGAGTTGCTACGAGCCAAGAAGCCTGCTTCAGAGTCAGCTTTTCAGTCGTCTGGTGAAACGAAGCCAGTTCACATTCACCCGACCGATCCAAATGCTGCTCCGACTCACATCTCAACAACGCTCGACTCCAAATAGGAAGAAGCGCTCATCCAGTTCCCCCGTGAGAACTGGGACATCTTCGCATGGAAACCTTCTGACATGCCTAGAGTTCCCAGGGGGCTGGCTGAGCACCGTCTACGAGTCGACCCAAAATTTAAGCCAGTGAAAGAACATCTTCAACGATCCGCCGTTCAGAAGAGGAAGGCCATTGGCGAGGAGGTGGCTCGGCTCTTAGCAGCAGAGTTCATCCGAGAAATTTACCACTCCGAGTGGTTCGCCAATGTTGTCATGGTCCCACAGAAGGACAAGTCACTTCGCATGCACATTGACTTTAAACATATCAATCGGGCCTGCCCGAAAGATCATTTCCCTCTCCCCCGCATCGATCAGATAGTCGACTCGACCGCGAGGTGTGAGCGTTTGTCTTTTCTAGACGCCTATTCAGGGTACCATCAGATCCGTCTGTATGGGCCCGACGAGATCAAAACACCTTTCATCACTCCATTCGGGTGCTTCTGTTATGTCAACATGCCCTTTGGCCTAAAGAATGCCGGAGCCACGTTCATGAGAATGATTCAGAAGTGTTTTTTCACTCAGATCAGTCGGAATGTGGAGGCATACATGGATGACATTGTGGTTAAGTCACGGAAGGGTTCCGACCTGCTGACTGACCATGCTGAAACCTTTGCCAACCTCAGGAGGTACGATATCAAGCTCAATCCATCAAAGTGCACATTCGGAGTTCCAGGTGGGAAGTTACTCGGTTTTCTCGTTTCCGAACGGGGAATCGACGCCAATCCTGAAAAAATTGGTACTATTCTCCGGACGAAACGTCCTGTGCGTGTGCATGATGTCTAGAAGCTTACAGGATGCTTGGCCGCTGTAAGTCGATTCATTTCTCGGCTCGGTGAAAAGGCATTGCCTCTTTACCGACTGATGAAGAAGTCGGACAAGTTCGAGTGGACTTCAGAAGCTGATGCAGCGTTTGCAGAGCTCAAAGCCCTGCTATCCACCCAGCCGGTGCTTGCTGCCCCGATCAGCAAAGAGCCTTTGCTGCTTTACATTGCAGCCACGGGACAAGTTGTCAGTACAGTACTTACGGTCGAGCGGGAAGAAGAAGAAAGGCCTTCAAAGTTCAGCGCCCAGTATACTATGTTTCTGAAGTTTTGACTCCTTCAAAGCAAAGATACCCTCATTATCAGAAGCTTGTATATGGGATCTATATGACCACGAAGAAGGTTGCACATTACTTCTCTGACCACACCATTACAGTCGTCAGCGACGCCCCACTATCAGAGATTCTTCACAACAGAGATGCAACTGGTCGAGTGGCAAAATGGGCGATTGAACTCCTTCCCCTAGATATCTAGTTTGAGGCAAAGAAGGCTATCAAGTCCCAAGCAATTGCAGATTTCGTCGCCGAGTGGATCGAACAGCAACTTCCGACTCAAGTTCACTCGGAGCACTGGACCATGTTTTTCGATGGATCTAAGATGCTGAATGGATCCGGTGCTGGGGTAGTATTGGTTTCCCCCCGAGCAGATAAGCTCAGATATGTTCTCCAGATTCATTTCGATTCCTCCAATAACGAAGCAGAATACGAAGCACTTTTGTATGGGTTGCGCATGGCCATTTCACTCGGCGTCCATCGCCTCATGGTCTATGGCGACTCAGATTTGGTGGTTAATCAGGTGATGAAGGAGTGGGACGTCAGAAGTCCAGCTATGACTGGTTATTGCAATGCTGTGAGAAAGTTAGAGAAGAAATTCGAGGGGTTAGAACTTCATCACATTCCCCGACTGAAAAATCAAGCAGCTGATGATTTGGTAAAGATAGGTTCCAAGAGAGAAGCCATTCCTAGCAATGTATTACCGGAACACATTCACTCGCCTTCAGTTCAGGAAGATCCTTTCACAGATGAAGCTCCCCAACCAAAGAGTGCCTCAGATCCGACTGAAGTCAAAATTCCAGCAGTGGTCGACATGATCATGGAAGTCTTGACAATCACCCCCGACTGGACGATACCGTACATCGCGTATATCCTGAGGAAAGAACTCCCGGAGGACGAAGAAGAGGCTCGAGAGGTCGTCCGTTGATCCAAAGCCTTCACAGTCATAAAAGGATAGTTATATAGAGAAAGCGCGACTGGAATCAGTCAGAAGTGTATAACACCAGAAGAAGGTCAGATAATCCTTGATGATATCCACTCGGGGACCTGTGGTCACCATGCGTCCTCTCGGACCATCGTGGCTAAAGCATACCGAGCGGGATTTTACTGGCCAAGAGCAAACGAAATGGCAAAAGAGATAGTCGACAAGTGCGAAGGGTGCCTTTTCTACTCCAACATGTCCCACAAACCCGCATCGGCCCTGAAGACCATTCCACTCGTCTGGCCCTTCGTTGTTTGGGGATTGGATATGGTTGGTCCACTGAGAACAGGCAGGAGCAGTTTCACACATGTGCTCGTGGCAGTCGACAAGTTTACCAAATGGATTGAAGCTAAGCCTATCAAGAATCTTGATGCTTGCGCTGCTATCAGTTTTATCAGGGAGATAACATTCAGATATGGAGTCCCGCATAGCATCATCACTGATAATGGGTCAAACTTTGATTCAGACAAGTTCAGAGCTTTTTGCGCCTCGCAAGGCACGCGAGTCGACTACGCGTTGGTCACTCACCCCCAGTCGAATGGACAAGCAGAAAGGGCAAATGGTCTGATTCTCAAAGGGCTGAAACCTCAGCTGATGCGCGACCTCAAGCATGCAGCAGGCGCATGGGTCGACGAGCTTCCTTCAGTTCTTTGGGGATTGAGGACCACCCCAAATCGGTCGACTAGAAGAACCCCGTTCTTTCTGGTCTACAGAGCGGAAGCCGTCTTGCCGAGTGATCTGCTTCAGAACGCACCCCGAGTCAAGCTCTACTCCGAAGTTGAAGCAGAACAAGCCCGGCAAGACGTAGTTGATCTCCTAGAGGAAGAAAGAGAAATGGCGATGATCCGATCGACCATCTACCAGCAAGACTTGCGTCGATTCCATGCCAGAAACGTGAAGAGTCGAGCCTTCCAAGAAGGAGATTTGGTCCTCCGAGTGGATCAACAGAAACCACACAAAAACGCTCCTACCTGGGAAGGCCCCTTCATCGTCACCAGAGTCCTCCACAACGGAGTGTATCACCTTTACAATGTCGATCGCCAGATTGACGAGCCATGAGCTTGGAATGCGGACCTGCTCCGCCCCTTTTACACTTGAATTCTCACTCGGATGAGACGTAATAAGAAAAACTTTTGTAGTTTATTTATCAAAGACAAGAGTGTTACAATTTTTCCAGTAATTGTTGTTGCTTCTGTTTGCGTGTGAAATCCCCTAGTGGGTGGCTCACCTGCGAATCCGTTTCGCCTAAGTCTATATGTATAAAAAAATCCTACCGAGTGGAGAGCCAGCCTCTCACTCGGAGGCTTAGCTGCGAACCCATTTCACCTAAGTGTTTAAAATCCTACCGAGTGGTGAGCAAACCTCCCACTCGGAGGCTTAGCTGCAGCCCAGTGCTCGCCTAAGAATGAAAAAATCCTACCAAGTGGTGAGCAAACCTCCCACTCGGGGCCTTAGCTGCAGCCCAGTGCTCGCCTAAGTGTTTAAAAAATCCTACCGAGTGGTGAGCAAACCTCCCACTCGGGGGCTTAGCTGCAGCCCAGTGCTCGCCTAAGTGTTTAAAAAATCCTACCGAGTGGTGAGAAAACCTCCCACTCGGTGGCTTAGCTGCAGCCCAGTGCTCGCCTAAGTGTTTAAAAAACCTACCGAGTGGTGAGCAAACCTCCCACTCAGGGGCTTAGCTGCAGCCCAGTGCTCGCCTAAGTGTTTAAAAAACCTACCGAGTGGTGAGCAAACCTCCCACTCGGGGGCTTAGCTGCAGCCCAGTGCTCGCCTAAGTGTTTAAAAAAACCTACCGAGTGGTGAGCAAACCTCCCACTCGGAGGCTTAGCTGCAGCCCAGTGCTCACCTAAGATTGAAAAAATCCTACCGAGTAGTGAGCAAACCTCCCACTCGGGGGCTTAGCTGCAGTCCAGTCCTCGTATTTCGTGTCTGATTTATTTGTTTGGTTTGGCCAACTAGATTATTTATCTTGCCATGGGAAGAGGTGCTTTGCGATGGGTTCGATCTTGCGGTGCTCAATCTCAGTGACAGAAAGAGACATGACATGCATGTATCATTGCTATTAAGGGTAACAAGATGGGGTTTGTTCATACGTGAGTTTATCTTGTCTACATCATGTCATCATTCTTATTGCATTACCCTGTTTTTCCATGAACTTAATACACTAGATGCATGTTAGATAGCGCCGATGTGTGGAGTAATAGTAGTAGATGCAGGTAGGTGTCGGTCTACTAATCTTGGACGTGATGCATATATACATGATCATTGCCTTGGATATCGTCATAATTATTTGCTTTTCTATCAATTGCCCAACTGCAATTTGTTTACCTACCGTATGCTATTTTCTTGAGAGAATCTCTCTAGTGAAAACTATGGCCCCTGGGTCTATTTCCTATCATATATTAAATCCAAAATATCTTGCTGCAATTTTTCTTTATTTATTTTATCTTCTGTTTTTCTTAGATCTATTTGTCAAAACCTATACAAGTTAATCTATCTCAATACTGTTGAGGGATTGACTACCCCTCTTATGTGTTGGGTTGCAAGTATTTGTTGTTTGTGTGCAGGTGTTGTTTATATAGTGTTGCTTGGTTTTCCTACTGAATTGATAACCTTGGTTTCATAACTGAGGGAAATACTTACCACTTCTGTGTTGCATCATCCTCTCCTCTTCAGGGAAATACCAACGCTCATTAGAAGCATCATTGGGATCCGATGAATTTTGAGTTTATGATCAGATTATCCATGAATATTATTGGAGTCTTTTCTGAACTCTTTTATGCATGATTATTATAGCTTTCTATTTCTCCCCGATTTATTGATTTGGTTAGGCCAACTAGATTGATTTTTCTTGCAATGTGAGGGGTGCTTTGTGATGGGTTCGATCTTGCGGTGCTCAATCCCAGTGACAGAAAGGGACAGGGCACATATTTGTATCGTTGCCATTAAGAATAAATAGATGGGGTTTATTCATGCGTGATTTTACTTTGTCTACATCATGTCATCTTGCTTAAGGCGTTACTCCGTTCTTTTGAACTTAATACTCTAGATGCATGCTGGATAGCGGTCGATGTGTGGAGTAAAAGTAGTAGATGCATGATACTCTGCACATCATGTCATCGGCTTAAAACTGATGTTAAATTGCAGAAGTATATTACACATTATCAACATCATGTAGAACATCATTGTATTTTCTCTGTTAACATTGTTAGAAGAGACCACATGTATATGAATTTATATATTTCGTAAAAGTATGATATTTCAGAAGAATGCCAACAGATTCTCAAAAACAAATAAAAAAGAATGCCAAGAGTGGTAGCTTTTATCTCCGGTCAAAAGTCCACCGGGCCAAAGAATGTTAGAATCTATATATCATAAGCCAGACCTAACAAATTGAGATGGCCTGGTCCCGGTTGAAGTGTTTGATCTAATTGAGAGACACCTACCTCTACTGATCTACAACTGCTAGCCAAAGTCACTGCAGATGCAGCAAGAAAGCAGAGCCAGAGGTTGCCTATGGATCTGGAGTAGTAAGATTGTACAGGGCGAAGGGAGGAAGGCATAAACACGGAGAAGCAGACAGGAGGCGAGGGGGGAGAGGAGAATGGGGATAACCTTGGTCGCAGTAGTAGGATGACTTTTTTGATAAAAGAAGGGCTCTCCCCTTCCGATTTTCATTAAGGAAAAGCATAGTGTTCGAAGCTATAGAAATAAAGAGAGCGACATACCCCTCCCTGCTCTGGCAAATCCCTGGAGGGAATTGTTCAGAACTAGGCGAGTCAAAACAGAACAACAACTACATCATAATCTTTTTTATCATACATTCATCCAGGCTAAGAACTTCAAACTCCAAAAGATTAACCACTAGATGACAAGTAGCCAAATGAAGAATCTCAGCCTCAACAGAGGGGAGCTTTTTGTTTCAGTCGAGCCACATTGATTCTCCACCCTTGCGAAGCTGCATATACCTCACTTGCTACTCGCTCTAGTAGTTTTCCTCCCAACTCCAACGCCTTTTTTTGTTGCTCCTTTATCTGCAAAATTGACCAATCCATCATCCAATGGCTCATTAGTTTGATCAGAGTCATAGGATCAGAAATTCTCTTATTATCAAAGATTATTCCATTTCTACATTTCCACACAGCCCAAAATATGGCAAATATCCGCACTAGAACCAGTTTCTTATCATCTTTTCGAAATTTATTTAGCCACTCCCCTAAGCATTCTTGAACTGATGTAGGAGTTTTCCCCAACCCAAATGAGCATTTAACCAAGTTCCGTATCATAGATGTAGCCGAACACGTGAAAAATAAATGATCAACCGATTCATCTTTTCCACAACACACACATTTTTTTCTCCTTTCCATCCCCTTTTTAGCACGGAATCCCTAGTGATTATACTTTTCCTGTTAACTAGCCACAGAAAACTTTAATTATAGCTGGGACCTTGACCTTCCACAAGAATTTTGTGGAAATTTAAGATGAATAGTGACTAGCCGTGTGTATAAGGATTTAACCGAAAATTTTCTGTTAGCAGTAGGGGTCCAGATTACCTTATATTTCCCCTCTCCATTTCATTCTCTTCACACCTACTTTAAACTGTTCCATAGGCTCAGAGTATCTCCATAGAGTGTTCTTCTGAACCTAAATCCCTGCCACCCTTTCTGAATGGCTTCTGCCACGGTTATGTTGTGGTCAAAATATACACTACTAGGAAAAAACTTATACGCAGACACTTATGAGTAGCGCTTGTTAAAGCGAAGTGCTACCGCTATGTAGCAGTAGCGCGGGTCTAAACAGCACGCTACTACCACAAAGATAGCAGTAGTGCGTCCCCCATAAAACGCGATGCTACTATGACGACCAGAACCGTTGCTGCCAGGCTTGGTATAGTAGCAGCGCGCTTCTACAAACCGCGCTACTGCTAACAAAATAGTAGCAGCGCATTTTAAGGCGACAGTGCTGCAACTAACAAAAGGAAAAGGAAAGGAAAAAAGAAAAGGAAAATTAAAGAAAATGAAAAAATGAAAGCGATAGCAGCTACGCATTTTTATGAAAGCGTTGTAGCTACTTTAGCTATATCACGTTTCCCAACACGCGCTATAGCTAACTTATCTATAGCAGTAGTGTGTTCCTACAAAAAGCGCTATAGCTACTTAGCTATAGCGCATGTTTTGTAAAAGTGCTACAACTAAGTTTGACTAGCCATTTTGCGGGCATCCCTACTTCCCCCAATTCCCCATTCTTCTCGCCAGACCCCAACCTCTCCCTCGCCACCCCTGCTCCCTCGTCGCCCTGCCTCCATCACCGCCAACGCCGCCACCGGAGCCGCACACGCGCAGAGCCACCCTCTTCCGCTCCTCGCCGCCCCTGCTCCCTCATCGCCCCTGCCCCATCGCCGCCAGAGCCGCCGTCGCCGTCACCGGTGCCCCTGCTCCCTTGCCGCCCCTGCTCCCTCGTCGCCCCAGCTGCCACCCACGCCCACGCCTAACCGCGCCTGCTCCCTCGGCGTCCCTCCTCTCTGTAAGCCCCACCCCTCCCTTTAGGTTAATTAACTTAGTTCATTAGGTTAACTAAGTGAACTAATTGAACTAGCTAGGTTAATTTAGGTAAATTAACTAGGTTAGATAACTAAGTGAACTAGATAGGCTAATTTGGTTTACTAACTAAGTTAATTAGATGTTTTTAGATGTTTGGTTAACTAATTCGGTTAACTAACTAGGTTAGGTAACTAAGTAGATGTTAATTAGGTTAGGGAAGTAGTGGTACTGTTAATTAGATGTTTTTTAGTTAGGGAAGTAGGTTAGGTAACTAAGTAGATGTTAATTAGGTTAGGTAAGTAAGTAGATGTTAATTTAGGTTAATTTGGTTAACTAACTAGGTTAGGTAACTAAGTAGATGTAAATTAGGTTGGGGCAGTAGTGGTACTAGTAGATGTTAATTAGATGTTTTTTTAGTTAGGGAAGTAGGGTTTTACTAGGTTAATTAGGTGAAGTGAAATGAATGACTTAAATGAATGAAATTATTAGCTTAAGTAGTTGTAGATGCTTAAGTAGCTAGCTAGGGTTCACCTAATTAGTTAGTACTTGTAGATGCTTAAGTACTAGGGCAGTAGGGTTTAACTAGATGTTAATTAGGGCAGTAGGGTTTAGTTTAGAGAAAAAAATTAGTATAAAAATATAAATTTCTAGAATGTGCTGCTCATGTTTATGCTAAGTGATTTGTGTAGATTTTCTTGAAGTGTCAAACACTAGGAGATGCAAATTTGAAGTGGTCATGTTCTATGCAAATTCCTCAATAGTGTTTGCTCATTTTTATCTACTGTTGTGCCCAAGTGGCCTTTTGTTGTTTCCAGGGAATGAAGCCGAGTGGCCTATGTTTTGCCGGAATGTTGATTCATTTCCGTTCCGGCAAATTTTAGGTGCTCGATTTGTCCACTTTTTAGCAAAGGTTATGCCGAAATTTTCCGTGAATTCCGGCATGACTTGTGCTACAAACTAGAACATATCGAGTGTCCGGGATTTGCCGCATCGGGAAGGAATGAACGTTCCTGCAAAACATAGGCCTTTTTATGTCATTACTCATTTTATTAGGTCTAGAATTAATTGACTAGATTTAATCATAGGAAACATGGCTAGCAACGATTAAGGATAGGGTTCTAGTGAATGTGACGACGTCTACCTGGCGGCAGACGAGTTTTTGAACCTTGTCGACGATCAACGGTTGTTGTTGTTGTTGGGCCCACCTGTCACATCCGAGACCGACATCGAGACCGGCGCCGAGACTGGCGTGGAGACCCAGATCGACACTAAGACTGGCGAAGCCAGTATAGAACTGAAACCGAAGAGGAGACGTCGACGCCCAAACCATCTCATCACTACTAGACTGGTGGTCACGGAGGTGGACGACGACAATTTTGAGCCAAAACAGCCCGCGGAAGCTCGAAAGTGCTACCGCAATCAAATAGGCTGCATCGTACGGACAACCGCCACCACCAACGATGAGAAACTAAAGAAGATAGAAAATATGAAGCACACCCTCCTGACGAAGCTGCACCAGGTATTCTTGTTCCCGGGTCGGGGTGAAAAGAAATATACTGATCCAGATAAAGACCCGGCAATGAAGAAGATAAACAAACACACCATGACCAAGTTTAGCGACGCGTTGGCCGCCTGGAAAGTAAGGGTGAAAGCAAGGATCATCGACAAAAAGGAACCCTACTCCAAGATTGTAAAGGATAATCCAACAATCATGGAAGCGCAGTTTGAAATATTAAAGGCGGCTTGCGTTGCCGAAGATGCCAAAGAAAATTTGAAGTACATGAAGGGGCTTCAAGAGAGGAACATGGGGTGCCACCACCTCAGAAGTCGTGGTTACGCGGGGAAGAGGTCCATATGGGCCAAGGAGGACGCGGAACACGAAAGTCTAGGCATCCCAGACCCCTTGGCGGAGTTCACCGTCGCGCAGGAGCGTGACGTCCTCAGGGCCCGGTACCGTTGGGACCCAGTGAAGAAGGTTTTCGAGACGGACACGGTCACGACGGAGTTCATGAGACTGCTGGTAATTTTAGCATCTGATCAATTTGACCGCATGTTTAGTCATATTTGTAAACGATCCTTGTTCCTTTTGCAGAGAGAGTAGCACATGATTGCGGCCGAAAGCGACTCACCGTCTGAGGCGTTGGCGAGGCCCAGGTGGGACACCCCATTCAACCGGGCCTTGAACATATTGAAACGACTCCCCGTGGACACTCGGTCGTCGTATGGACGTGTGCATGGCGTTGGAGATAGCGCCACGTGGAAGAAGTACTACCGTGAGAACATGGAGGAGAGAAAGGAAAGACGGAGGTTGAATGAAGAAAACATCGACAAGAAGGTTGCGAGTGCGGTTGATAAGAAATCAGTCGAGACAATCGCAGCAGCGGTAGCTGCCGCAAAACAGGAGTTTGCAGCTTCGTATGGTGTCTTGGTTCCGAATGTCTTCAGTTGGAGCAGGCAAAATGCAAATTTGGATGCAGCGGACTTTCCCCTTTCCAACTTCTTGGGGAGCAGCTCGACTAGCGTTGCACCAGCACCTGCTCCCGCACCTGCTCCTGCACCGGCTCTCACACCTGCTCCTACACCGGCTCCCGCACCTGCTCATAGCAGCCCGTCCTCCATCTCGGACGTGCTCGGCTGTGCTTCGTCTTTGGCTGAGCTCGACGCCCTCATGGTACCAGTCACACCGGCCCTCTTCAATAAATGTATAATCTCCCATTTCCATTGCCTTTCAGATGTCTCACGTCCCAGACATGTCTTTGCAGGCCGACGTAACCCCGTGCACCATATTGTACACCATCAGCAACCAGAAGGTGGACGAGGGGAAGGCGACGATAATGAAGCCGGGGGAACAATTGTTCCACAGCCGGCCGGTCCCCCTGACGTCTTCAAGGTTTTCGTGGCCAGTGTCAAACCGGGCCACGAGGATTTGTCTCCTCGGGTACTAGGAGGAGATGATGACGAGACCCCGCGGCGTCTTGGCGATTGCAAGGGGTGGGTCCTGTTGTGGCCAAAGAGTCTGCTTCGTCTGGGGGCGGCCGGGAGCACACCCACAACCACGCAGCCTCAGCAAGGTATGAGCATCAACACCCCACCTACCCAATTAGCGTCGCCTGTCGTGCCGGGTGATAGCGGGCGGGGTGAGGAAGAGGCTCCATTAGTCGCTAATGACGTCGCCGCCGTCGAACAAGCAATGCATGATATCGATGCCATAGATGAGGATGAGGACGAGGATGACGATGGCACTCTACAGTATCTCAGTACTCGCGCCTATGACGACGGAGGATTGATGGCTCAGCAGTATGAGTACTCAGGGTTTGAGCATCATGAGTCGGTGCCTGAATTGCCGCCTCCGAAGGCTGAACGTATTATAGACGACCTTCCAGCACCAAAGAAGCATAGGAAGAGAGCGAAGAAAGGCAACAAAGGTGCTCCTATGATCCAGCCGCCTCCGTAGCCCCGGGTTCAAGACCGTATACCTATCATGGGTGCGGCGAAATACCATATCCCCGGTGAACCAATCCTACCTAATAAGGCAACGGTAGATGCCATATACGGCTATCTAAGGAGACTTCATGACGATGTGCTGCGGAGGGAGAAAAGCCTAATCGCCTCGAAAAATCCAGGATACCCACTCTACGTGGTTAACGTGACGCGACAAAGGTCGTATGTTGACACATTCCCCGCGGAGAAGTTCTTCCTTTGATTCCATTACATCTTCGACATGTTTCACTGGAAGAAGCTGGATTTTACGTTTGTCCGCCTTTTTCCTTGTACATGAACTACATCATCGGGATTGAGCAGATACCTTATATTTGTGTCGCTGACCCGTACTTCATGCACGCAGGCTTCTTGGTAGTCTGCGCAAAGCACCGTGAATACGCGAGGGATTAGATCGTCGAATTCATGGTCGCCAATAAGGACAAGGAGACGATTCTCGTATCTTATCATCCCATGTAAGTCATCCGGGCGGATATCCTTCCTTCGAGTTCAATCATTCATTTGCACGGTGGAGGCTAATTTGAGGTGTACTTATTTTGCGCAGCGACGGGCGCACCGTCCTCATCATCCTTTACCCCCGATTCTCGCATGCTCTTTACTTGGACTCGTCGAAGAACATGAACAAAAAGGATTACACCCACATCAAGTCTATTATCGACAGTGCTATCTTTTTCTATGGCGTACGGGGTGGAGAGATCAAGACCAAGAAGACAAGGAATGACAGGCCCGCCTTCAGCCATAAGACCGACTTCTGCTGCATCCAGCAACCAAGTGATACTATTAGTGATGGATTCTATGTCCTACACCACATGCTGGAGTACAGACGGGATCAGCAGAACCTTCGCATGTCACCTACATCCGGCGATGCTCATATTTTGTAATGGGCAAAGAACGTATGAGATATCCCGAATCATCGACTTTGAGCTGAGTTCTATCACATCCAGCATGAACTTGCCCAAATCATCATGAAGGAGGTCCTCGAAAAAACAGGGATGTTCTACGAGGAAGGGCAAATTTCGTGGGAAGACGTCCAAATACGCGTAGTCGCTCAGCGTCTCGACCTGAAGCCTTTCACTAAGCTCGAGGACTATCTTCCTGTGTTGGATGGATGGCACGACATGTTGGAGTGATTGTCGATATATGACAATGTGTACGTTTAGTCCATACTTTCTGTATGACGAAACATTAGTTATGCACGACGAAACTTTATTGTGATGTAATTAAACCGTCCTCCTCGACTAGCAAAGATCACTCTAGTTAGAGCATTTTGGGTACGATGAACTTTGTTATTTATGCTTATGATATGTTGCTTCTATTTTTGCCAAGTCTGTCTCTTTATGTTGCTCAACTATATATGTTACATATCATCGACTCATGTGATGATGCAAGTGCATAGATCATCGATGGCGAAGAAGTGCTACGCCAGGAGTATACGACGAGTGGCCGGAGTGTCAGGCCCAGGTGTACCGGTTTCCGGTTTCCGAGCGACAACCAGTAGTTAGTTTAGGTTCATGCTAGTGCGAGAGAGGGATACGAACTCATGTACTGCATAGTTCCGCTCTCACTCAAAGTGATAGCTCTTCTCGCGTATATCATTGTTTAGATGGATGACGATGTAGTTGCAAGTAATCGAGACTTGTATCGCTATTTTCGAGATGATGACGAGAGACCACATTGTGTTGGATGATGATTATGACGATGATATGATTTGATGAGACTATTTGTATGTATATGCTATGATTACATTTGTATGTGTATGATATGCTAAAGATTATTGTATAAAGTCTGTTCAAATACAAAACAAATATGCAGGAAAAAAACAAAAACTAATAAAACTAATAGTAGCGAGGGGAATAAAGTTAGCAGCAGCGCGCTCTTACCAGTAGCGCGCCAGTTAAAAGCGCTGCAGCTATTAGCAGTAGTGCGTTGCACTAAATCTTGCTGCTGTAGCGCCGTATCAGTAGTGCGGGGCCCCGCGCTACTGATACACCTAATACCCGCGCTACCGCTAGGCTTTTCCCTAGTAGTGATAAGTCATATAGTCTAGGATAAGCTTCTTTCAGAATTTTATCATCTACCCAAATGCCTTCCCAATACCTAGTCTCATCCACCAGCTTTTTTTTAGCAAATCTATAGAAAATCTCTTTGACATCCATCAAACTGGACCAAAATTGGAGTGCCCGGGTTTTTGTGCCACGCTGTCGTTGTAGCCGCCGCCGTCGCCCTAGGGAACAGAGCTTCGTGCCTGAGTTGAGCTCGGAGGATGGAGGACGACGACTGCCAGGGCCGTCAATGTCGCCGGAGGGCACGAGCATGGAAGGGCAGCCCTTCGCGGGGTGTCGCCGCCGGTCCTCCGAGGGAGAATCTTGAGAGGGGTGGAGGCGTGGAGCCAGACACCATCGCCACTCGAGCTCGAGGGTTTCCTCCCCGACCTGTTGATACGTGGAAGTCTCTTCCACGGAAGGCCCGGGGAAAGGACACGGGTCGTGTGCGACCAAATAGCGTCGTGGGCTCACCAGGGGTCAATTTGACCCGTGGTTTTCCCACACGGGGAATTGGCGGGGATCCCCCCAGGATCCACGGCATCCAAACGAGACTAAGGGTTGGTGAGGCGAGGATGGGCGAAGGAGCCACCACGCTGTTGGGTGCTCTGGATTCAGGCCATCAGCGTCGATTGCGGCATCCATCTGCAGTGCATGTGCACATAGAAACAAACTGATGATTTTTCTGATCCCAAGGATCGGCCGACCTGAAAGGGTACCTACCTGCACGTACGTCCCGGCGATTTCTGTCCATGTTCACCAACGGCAGCCTCAGCCTGTCAGCAAACAATGACTCTGCTCTGCTCATCACTTGGCCAGGTCAGGTATAGTACCCCGTCAGGGAAATGGGCCACTGCTGCTCAACTTATCAAGGAAAAGAGAAACAAACTTTGTCTGCTCCGCGCCCTGACCGATCGCAGATTAAGCAGTCTACTAATGGCATCAGAACGTGCGTAAGAAAAACGACCAGTCCTAGTTACTGCGTTGGGGGCATTATTGTCCCGATCATCATCGGCCGTATGTAGATAAGGTGCTCGACCAAATGCGTCGTCTTGGGACTTGGGGCTTGTTTGTTCCGGTGATCGATCAAGAAGCACCTCGATAAGCTGCACTAAAAGCTATCTACACCCGGACTTTGACAAATCTGGTCCCTCAAATGCCCGCGGACCGGCGCGTTCACAGACAATGACCGATCACGCGTTAAATTACCTACTCTGCGTTCGAGCCTCTCATATTTCAACCTCCAAATCCATACAAAGCATGCAAATGAAATCCTACCCCTAGCTAATCTTGGTCGTGGAAGATGTCTACTACGTCGGTGCCAGGCACCGGGTAAACAGGCGCGTAGGAGGGCTCCGGCTCATTTTCCTCCTGCTCGACCTCATCCATGTAAGCGAATATCTCATCCTCCTCCATGGCGTGCTACGCATCCATCTCCTGCCGGCGACAGCGTCTGGCCTTCGCATCCGACTCCGAGAGCAGGGAATCGAAGATGGCCTGCTGCTCCACCTGCAGATCCGCGTCGTCGGCGTCCCCCACATCTTCCTCCTCCTCCTCCTCCAACTCCTCCTGCTCGCGGCGTTCCGAGCTTCACGCCTTGCCCGGATAAGCTCAAGGAGCTGCAGCCGGTGCTTAGGCGTTAGAAATGGGTAGCCCCATCCGGCGGCGTGGGGGCATGGCTACTAGTGATGGCGGGCGACGAGTGGAAAGTGGCGGTGGCAGCGGCGGACGCGCGGAGGAAAATGTGGAGGGGTAGGATTTCGGTGCCGGCGGTTGGCTTAAATAGCCGGTCTAGGCACTACGTGGCCCACCGGAGCAGCGCCACGCGACAACATCGGTCCGATGGAGAAGACGAGTTTCAGCCGGCTGGATTTCCGGATGACGAATGATTCCGCGTGAGACCCCGACGTCGGTTCGACGTGGCGGGCGCGTGCAGGTGCCTTCATATCCACCTCATATTTGAGTTGGATATGAGGGATGCCGGTCAGTTCGGATGTTTGAGGCGTTCGGCTGGGTCGAAATTTTTTGACCGGTCAGTGACCGGGTGACCCGCCCGGGCGTTTGAAATGGGTTTGGGTACCGGCTATAGATGCTCTAACACTATTAGTGTCTGGTGGCGAGGTGAAAGGTCGTTGCTGGATCACTCGGCCTGACTTTCTGAGATCTGCATGCTACTGTTAGGAAAAGAAGCACTGTTTGGCTAGGATGTGGATATATTATATATTCAGCCACCAGCCAGGCTGAACAGTGGCGCCTGCCAATCAACGCACGCATGCTTGCAGACAACAGAGCTGAAACGGGATTGTGTCTACGTGCTTTCGCGTCTCGCCACCCGCATATACACTGCAGACTGATCGGGCGGCGCGAGAGAGAAGCATCTTTCGTGCGCTGGACGAGCCATGGGAGACTTCTGATGAGATCTAGGCATGTGTGCTGCTGATGATTTTTTTCCCCTTTTATGGGGTCTGGTCACCTGATGCATGGGGCAAATCAAACCAAGCCATTCGTAGAACCAGGCGCGTGAAGTGAATTACTGTTATTTTTCGTGACACTGAAGAAGTAATCGATCTTGACCTGACACGTACGGGCTGACAAATGGCAGAGATAATGGATCGGTTGGACACTTTTGGCCTGGCCCGCCGCGGACGATCAGCTCTACACTAAGAGCATCTACACCGGCACTTGACAAATCCGGTTCCTCGTACGTCCATGGACTGGCGTGTTCGCAGATAGTGTCTGGTCACGCCTTAAATTACCTACTCTGTATTCGAGTCTCTCATATTTCAACCTCTAAATTCATACAAAGCATGCAAATGAAATTCTATGCACTACGCCTAGCTAATCTTAGTCGTCGGAGATGTCCACGACGTCGGTGCCGGGCGCCGGGTGAACATGCGCGTAGGAGGGCTCCGGCTCATCCTCCTCCTGCTCGACCTCATCGATGTAGGCGAACATCTCCTCCTCCTTCTCCTCCTCCTCCTCCTCCTCCTCCTCCAACAACAACAACAACAACAACAACAACAACAACAACAACAACTCCTACGGATCCACTGCATCCGGAGGTAGCCCTAGGGCGATCCGAGCTTCGCGCCTTGCCCGGATCTGGTCAAGGAGCTGCAGCCGGCGCTCCGGCGTTAGAGATGGGTAGCCCCTTATCCGGCGGCGTGGGGACATGACTATTAGTGGTGGCGGACGAGGAGTGGGAAGTGGCGGCGGCGGCGGACGGGCGGAGAAAAATGTGGAGGGATAGGGTTTCGGTGCCGGCAATCGACTTAAATAGCCGGGCTAGGCACTACGAGGCCCCAGGAGCGACACCACGCGACGACATCGGTCCCATGGAGGAGACGAGTTTTCGACCGCCGGGTTTCCGGGCGATTCCGCGTGGGACCTCGGCGTCGGTCTGACATGGCGGGCACACATGGATGCACCCTATATCCGCCCTATGTTTGGACTGGATGTACCGGTCAGTTCGGGCGTTTGAGACCCGATTGGGGCACCCGGCTAAATCAAAATTTCATAACCGGTCAGTGATCGGGTGACCGGCCTGGGCGTTTGAGGCGGAATTTAGGGTGCCTAACTGTAGATGCTCTAACACTACTAGTATCTGGTGGTGAGGTGAAAGGTCGTTGCTGGATCACTCGGCCTGACTGTCTGAGATCTGCATGCTACTGTTAGGAAAAGAAGCACTATATTGAGGCCACCACCCAAGCTGAAACAGTGGCGTCTGCCAATCAGCGCACACATGCATGCAGACAAACAGAGCCCGATCGGATTGCCGCCTAATTTCACCGCACGAAACGGGATTGTGTCGACGTGTTTTCGCGTCTCGCCACCCATGACCCATGTGATGCGTGCTGCTGCTTATTTTTAATTTTTGGGGGTCTGGTCACCCGATCGATGGGCCAAATCAACCAAGCCATTCGTTAAAACCAGGCGCGTGAAGTGAATTACTGTTATTTTTCGTGACACTTAGGACGCGTTCGTTGTCCCTCCGCTTCGCTACCGGAGCGGACGGAACTGGAGTTATATTCCCTGGAGGGAGTTAACAGCTGCTCCGTGGATTCTAGGATTTGAAGGAGCGGTGGACTGCCGAATCGCGGCGTGAAGAAGTAATCAATCTTGGCCTAACACGTCCGGGCTGACAATGGCAGAGATAATGGATCGGTTGGACACTTTTGGCATGGCCCCCCGCGGACCACGTACGTGCCTGCCCACCATGCAAGGCCCCAATGACTTCAGGCCTGCAGTGCCTACCAAATGGCCAAGTACGTCCGGTCCAGGCGATTTCATTGTTCATCCACGACAGCTTCACGCTCTCACCCAATGGCTCTGCTCACTTTGGTCACGGTAGGGAAGGCAAGACCAAACAGTGCGTATATAGCGGTACACTTTTCCAGTGCAGTTTCCGTTTCCTGAGAAAGGGAAACAAGTTTGACCGTGTTTGGACTTGTTTAATTGCACTGCATTCTCAAGTTGAATTTCCGATCAATCGATCCATCACTCGCGCAGTCGATTTTAGTAGTAGTATTAGAAGAAGGTGAGGGCTCGCCCCTATATCGGGACCTCGCTGGAGACGGAAAGATGCGCCAGCCGCGCCGCCCCCGGCGAAAGGGAGGAAGAGGCAGGATCCGATCTCGAGACAGGACGTGGTAGCGTTGCGGCCGCCAGAGTGGCATGGGTAGGGGTAGAAGCAAGGCTTTCGGTTTCGGTTTCAGAAAAAATTGAGCACCACGGCCTTTTGGCAGAAATATTCACTTTAATTCAATTAGATTTTTTTTTAAAAAAATACTAATTTGAATTCATGTGTATTTTCGAAATTTCTGAAATGTAAATATATCAGTGACTGCTGAAATTAATGAAATTCAGTGAATTCCATTGAAATATCACTGAAAGTGAAAAACCATGTATATCCAACGATTGGCCAGATGAGTCTAATTATTAGCAGTACATGATGGGACTCATGGGAGCGAGAAAGCTCGAGGTACGTACGTAGCACTCACAGACTATCTAGCTGGATGGCCATTTGCAATCATCGAATAATTCAACTATCAACATCTACATAGTAGTACTCCCTCTGTTCCTAAATATAAGTCTGTCTAGTGATTTGGAGGGAGTATAATTTAATCAAGTATACTGCAGGCATGCATGCATGGTCTCAACAAGTACAACACAGCCTATACCTCTCGCTCAATCCATCTCGACCGAATCGAGCTGATGCCACCAATGGTAGTCGATGATGATGCTTGCTCGCTGGCTAGCACTGACCACTGTGCTTGTTGTTGACGGCGGAGAGGCCGACGAGCAGGTCGACGAAGGCGCCGACGATGAGGCCGTGGGTCTTTTTGCCGTTGGCGCGGAGGTACCACCCCAGCATCTCCTCCAGCCACCCCCAGTCGTCCTCGCCCATGCCGCCGCCGCGGCTCAGCACCATCTCCTCCATGGACCGCCGGAAGTCGCCGTACGGGTCCGCGGAGTCGATGGCCAGCGCCGTCGCCCCGCCGAACGCCGCCTGATCCGCCTCCGGCTTGCTCGTCGTCACGATGGATTTCGTCGCCTCGGGCTCGAAGAAGAGCCGGCTCGACGCTCGGATCTCGCGGATGACCGCCTCGTCCATCGAGGGCTCCGGCTCCGGCTCCGGCACCGCGGTGGAGGCAGAAGAGGAGATGGAGGCAGAGAGGAAGGAGTTGTCGGCCGTGTCGTCGCAGTAGGCCGGGTTCATGATCACGCGCGCCGACGACAAGGACGCCTCCGCCTTCACACTGCTGCGGCCGTCGAAGGACGCGGTCCTGGCCTGCGCGCAGGAGGGCCATTGCCATGAGGCGGCCATGCTGCGGGAGGACGCAGCTGATATGGACGGAGGAGACGACATGCTCTCGGCGGTGGCGTCCGCACTGCCGCTGGTGAAGAACAGGGAGGCGAGGGCGAGCTTCTTGACCATGGCTGCTGCTGCTTGTCACTTGTTATGATGTGGAGAGAATGATTGATCAATGGCAAGGGAGCTGATGGGGAGGGAGCTGAGCTGAGATGACCTTGCTTTTAAATGGAAAGGAGATGGATGTGTTTGTTGTGTGCGTGTGAGAAAGGCAAAGGAAGATGGGCGTCGTTGTTGTGTGAGTCGGGAGTCTCCTCTTGTCTGGCCGGCCGGCGGTGATCCACCGGCTGGCCCAATTGTATCCACGGTCTTGCATGGTAGCTGCCGAAAATCATATAATACTCTCTCCCTTTATACAGCTGTGTCAAAAAAAATCATCAAGGAAAGGAGCCCCAAATTATGTCATATCACATTGATTCTGACAGGTTGGGTCCACATATCAGTTAGAGGCACCGTAGGCCGGCACGAAATAGATCGGAAGCGTGGACTGGCACTTCTTAAGTGACACCTGGCCCGACCCGCCACGGCCGGATCGGCCCACAACAAAATCCGCTGATGCACAGGTTTAGCTGACCACACTGACCCATCCCTGTGGCGTTTCGAATCCGTATTTCTCTCTTGGTCGATGGGTTAGGACTTAGGAGCATGTGAGATGATCTCGATCATTTGGTCCAACATGACCAAACCAATTGTGAAATTGCGAACGAGTGAGGCATGGCAAAACTCATGCTTAGACCGAGAGCGACCGTTGAATGCCACATAGAGCAAGCACGCCTATCCCGAGCAGACAACCAGAGGCCATTACGGTGGATGACGCACATGTAGGGTATTAGGCGATGCTAATAGCGCCATGGGCAACAATTGTGGTCAAGAAGCTCGCCCTTTTCCTCTCTAGGTCGGATTCCTTGGTGGATAAGAGGTGGTCTGTGGTGGATGAAAGCTTCAAGAATAAGCTCAGCAATCCGTCAGAGCGGGTTAACCTGAGTTCTTTCTCCCCATTTACTCGTCGTCATGGTGGCGGTAGAAGAGGAGGGAGGGGTGGATCCCAGTCACTTATCCCCCCACCTTCCTCTCGCGACCACGTCGCCCCCCCGCGGGCGACCGGCCGCGCGACGGGCCTCCCCACTCCAGGCTTCCCCCTCCCTCCTTCCTTCTCGCCGCTGTCGCCGGCGCCCGCGGCCGGCTTGGCCCGGGGCTGGTGGTGGCGGCGGCCTCCTGGCCCTTCCCCTCCCGGCCGCTCTCCGGCGCGGGCGATGCGGCTCCGGGGGGTGCATCTAGGCGTCGGCGGTCTGGCGTGGCGGCGGGGATCCGTGGCGCATGCAGGCGAGCGGCTGGGCGGCGGCGCCGCCGTTGGCGGTGGGGCGGCGCGGTGGCAGGATCTGGCGTCGTCCGCTCGGCCCAGATCTGGGTCCTTCGGGCCCCATCTGGGCCTGGGCGGGCCAGCGGCGGGGATGGCTTCGGCGTGGCTTCTGGGAGGCGGGGGAGATGCGACGAGTGGCTGGGTGCCGGCGGCGTCGACGCCGGCTTGCTGCATCGCGGCCGGCGGGGCTTAACGGGCCCGCTTTAGGCCTGGCTGGGCCAGGGGTGGCACGGCATGCCCCGCTGCCGCGTCCGGACGGCTACCGCGACGGTGCCGGAGGCACGGGCCTCCCGCACGACGGCGGTGGAGGTGGTTCCCTTCCGCCCGGCGTCGGTGTTGCTGCTCCCGTCATGATGAGCTTCTCTCCGGTCCTCTTGGCCTCGTGGTGGTGTTCGTAGTGAGGCGGCGTGGGTGGCGGCGCTACTGCGTTGGCGCATCACTACAAGGGAAAAGGCTAGCAGCAGCGCGGGTTTTAGGCCTATCAGCAGCGCGAGTGCCCGCGCTACCAATAAGGCGCTACAGCTAACTCTTAGTAGTAGCGCTGCCTGTACCCGCGCTACTGCTATTGACTATAGCAGCAGCGCTTTTCAGGAACGCGCTGCTATTATTTAGCTGTAGCGATTTCCCGGTCCAGCGCTACTGTTATATCTTTCACCATTTCCCATTTCCGGCTTCGATAAACTGCAATTTCCAGATACTAGTTTCTACTAGATATCAATTTCATAAAGCATTATAGGTACTAGGTAGTACTCCATCGGTTCGAAATTACTCGTCGTGGTTTTAGTTCAAATTTGAACTCAAACCACGACGAGTAATTTGGAACCGAGAGAGTACTGGATAACAATTTCATATATACTCAACATGCATCCTCAAGCAGTACAAGGTGACATCGACGACAATCATCATATTTAGTTCTATATGATATCGACGACGATCATCATATGTAGTTTTACATGATATCGACGACGATCATCATATGTAGTTCTAGATGATATAGCCACACACACATATGTAGTTCTAGATGATATCGACGACGATCATCATCCTCAAGCCTGGGCGGTGGGTGTTCCTGATAGTAATTAGGATGGCCTGTCCAGCACGAAGATTCTTGCCAACGAGGAATCTCTTCCACCCAACCGAGTTCAAGTGTGTGCGACCATCTGTGCCAATGCGGTAAGTACATGTGGTGATGGAGCCCCTTGCGGTAAGGCGTAGTCCAACTGAGCCTTCTTCATCAGGCTCGATACCACAACTCACAGATAGGTTCTTTGGCAATCTCTGAATAAGGAAAACATATCAATTAATAAATAGCCTCACACATACTCTTGCAAATATATTTCTATTAAGTCTAGATTTCTACACTATCAAAAGACACAGTTCTACACTAAGCATATAATCGGATTCACTAAGCATATAATCGGATAATTTGCATTTGTAAGTATAACAATAAGCATATCATCGGATTCACTAAGCATATAATTGGACTCTATACTAAGCATATCATCAGATTCACTAAGCATATCATTGGATTCACTAAGCAGTACGTATAACATACCATTTCATGCCGATCGACCATGGTACTTGTCAGGAGGGTCACGAATGGCACCCCGACAAAGTCATCACGTGGCGGAATTATGTCCCATAGGTTGCACACCTCCTCCTCGCTCAGCCTCATTCTTTGAGCTATGATGGCTTTATGAAGTGGGTTCTCATCATCTTCATTGAGTGGGTCCTCATTATCTTCATCATCTTCGTCATCTTCATCATCTTCCACCAGGTTGATATAAATGACAACCAGCTTGGGTCTTTCTGCTCTGAAGGAGAATCTGATCAACTCACCACCAGTAAGACACATGCGAGCGAGGAAACGGGCCCATCCATCTCCTCCAATCTGTGACATATTGCGTCCTTTCTCGACCTCCATAGTGTACGGCCCCCCAGGAGCCTCAAATGTCACAGTGTCTCCTGTCAGCTTGTTGAATTTCAACCTCAAATTGCATGGGACGATCTGTGTAAGAAAAGCAAAATGACACAATGCAGTAATGCCAACACTAAAAATAAAATAGTTGTTACATTTCATCTAATTTCTTACCGCTGCATGACAAAAACTCGGATGGAATTAGATGCCGAACAGCTTGCCAGTTGCAAGGCTGCTGGCGCACCTTGACTTGCACAGTCGACATAGTGGTGCTGGTGGTGGCGCCATTTTCCTAAAGCAATATGAGCAAAGGATTAAGGATTCACTTCACAGGAAACAAGTGGCAAATTTAACTAAATTGGCACCTACATTTTGCCAAAAAATAACTTATTACAAAAAAACTAAATCGAGCATACTAAATCAACTAGCATACTAAATCAAATAAATCAAAATGTTCTAAATCAACTAGCCTACTAAATCAACTAGCCTACTAAATAAACTAAATCAAAATGTTCTAAATCAACTAGCCTACTAAATCAACTAAATCAACTAGCCTACTAAATAAACTAAATCAAAATGTTCTAAATCAACTAAATCAACTTGCCTACTAAATCAACTGAATCATATCAACTAAATTGACTAAATCAACTAGCATACTAAATCAACTAGCATACTAAATCCACTAGCATACTTAAACAACTAAATTAAAATGTTCTAAATGAACTAAATCAACTAGCCTACTAAATCAACTGAACTAAATCAACTAAATCAAAATGTTACATATGAAAGCCTACTAAATCAAAATGTATCAGGGAGGAGGGACAAGGAGGGGCGACTCGAGGAGGGAGAAGATAGTAGGACGGAGGAGGAAGGCGGAGCGAGGAGGGGGCGGCCAGCGGCGAGTGGAGGGAGTGTTGGGGAACGTAGCAGAAATTTAAAATTTTTCTACGTGTCACCAAGATCTATCTATGGAGAAACCAGCAACGAGGGGAAAGAGAGTGCATCTACATACCCTTGTAGATCACTACGCGGAAGCGTTCAAGTGAACGGAGTTGATGGAGTCGTACTCGTCGTGATCCAAATCACCAATGACCAAGTGCCGAACGGACGGCACCTCCGCGTTCAACACACGTACAGCCCGGTGACGTCTCCCATGCCTTGATCCAGCAAGGAGAGAGGGAGAGGTTGAGGAAGACTCCATCCAGCAGCAGCACAATGGCGTGATGGTGGTGGAGGAGCGTGGCAATCCTGCAGGGCTTCGCCAAGCACCGCGAGAGAGGAGGAGGGAGAGAGGTAGGGCTGCGCCAAGAGGGAGATCAAATCGTGTGTTGGGCAGCCCCAAAACCTCAAGTATATATAGGGGGAGGGGAGGGGCTGCGCCCCCATCTAGGGTTCCCTCCCTAGGGGTGGCGGCAGCCCCAAAACCCATCTAGGGTTGCGGCCAAAGGGGGGAGAGGGGGAGGCGCACCAGGGGTGGGCCTTAGGGCCCATCTGCCCTAGGGTTTGCCCCCTTCCCCTCTAGGAGGCGCCTTGGGCCTTGGTG
This sequence comes from Aegilops umbellulata, assembly GCA_032464435.1. Lineage (NCBI taxonomy): Eukaryota > Viridiplantae > Streptophyta > Magnoliopsida > Poales > Poaceae > Aegilops > Aegilops umbellulata. The sequence goes on along the minus strand of CP136059.1, from coordinate 476,732,707 downwards.
GGGGGGCGCACCAGCCCGCCTGGGGCTGGTCCCCTCCCACACTTGGCCCACGCAACCTTCTGGGGCTAGTGGCCCCACTTGGTGGACTCCCGGACACCTCCGGTGGTCCCGGTACACTACCGGTGATGCCCAGAACTCTTCCGGTGGCCAAAACCATACTTCCTATATATAAATCTTTACCTCCGGACCATTCCGGAGCTCCTCGTGACGTCCGGGATATCATCCGGGACTCTGAACAACATTCGGTAACCACATACAAACTTCCTTTATAACCCTAGCGTCATCGAACCTTAAGTGTGTAGACCCTACGGGTTCGGGAACCATACAAACATGACCGAGACGTTCTCCTGTCAATAACCAACAGCGGGATCTGGATACCCATGTTGGTTCCCACATGTTCCATGATGATGTCATCGGATGAACCACGATGTCGAGGATTCGATCAATCCCGTATACAATTCCCTTTGTCTATCGGTACGATACTTGCCCGAGATTCGATCGTCGGTATCCCGATACCTTGTTCAATCTCGTTACCGGCAAGTCTCTTTTACTCGTTCTGCAACACATCATCCTGTGATCAACTCCTTGATCACATTGTGCACATTATGATGATGTCCTACCGAGTGGGCCCAGAGATACCTCTCCGTCACACGGAGTGACAAATCCCAGTCTCGATTCGTGCCAACCCAACAGACACTTTCGGAGATACCTGTAGTGTACCTTTATAGCCACCCAGTTACGTTGTGACGTTTGGCATACCCAAAGCACTCCTACGGTATCCGGGAGTTGCACAATCTCATGGTCTAAGGAAACGATACTTGACATTAGAAAAGCTTTAGCATACGAACTACATGATCTTGTGCTAGGCTTAGGATTGGGTCTTGTCCATCACATCATTCTCCTAATGATGTGATCCCGTTATCAACGACATCCAATGTCCATGGTCAGGAAACTGTAACCATCTATTGATCAACGAGCTAGTCAACTAGAGGCTTACTAGGGACATGGTGTTGTCTATGTATCCACACATGTATCTGAGTTTCCTATCAATACAATTCTAGCATGGATAATAAACGATTATCATGAACAAGGAAATATAATAATAATCAATTTATTATTGCCTCTAGGGCATATTTCCAACAGTCTCCCACTTGCACTAGAGTCAATAATCCAGTTCACATCGATATGTGATTAACACTCAAGGTCACATCCCCATGTGACTAACACCCAATGAGTTCTGGGTTTGATCATGTTATTCTTGTGAGAGATGTTATAGTCAACGAGTCTGAACCTTTCAGATCCGTGTGTGCTTTACAAATATCTATGTCATCTCCTAGATGCAGTTACCACGCTCTATTTGATGCTATTCCAAATAACTGTTCTACTAGACGAATCCAGTTTACTACTCAGAATAATCTGGATTAGTGTCAAAGCTTACATCGGCGTAACCCTTTACGACGAACTCTTTTACCGCCTCCATAATCGAGAAAATTCCTTAGTCCACTAGTTACTAAGGATAACCTTGGCCGTTGTCCTGTGATCCATTCCTAGATCACACTTGTACCCCTTGACTGACTCATGATTTGGCACACTTCAGGTGCGGTACATAACATAGCATACTTTAGAGCCTACGACTAAAGCATAGGGGACGACCTTCGTCCTTTCTCTCTATTCTGCCGTGGTCATGTCTTGAGTCTTGCTCAATACTCACACCTTGTAACACAGCCGAGAACTCCTTCTTTGCTGATCTATTTTGAACTCCTTCAAAATCTTGTCGTGGTATGTGTTTGTTTGAAAGTACTATTAAGTGATTTTGATCTATCCTTATAGATCTTGATGCTCAATGTTTAAGTAGCTTAATCCAGGTTTTCCATTGAAAAACACTTTTCAAATAACCCTATATGCTTTCCAGAAATTCTACATCATTTCTGATCAACAATATGTCAACAACATATACTCATCAGAAATTCTATAGTGCTCCCACTCACTTCTTTGGAAATACAAGTTTCTCATAAACTTTGTATAAACCCAAAATCTTTGATCATCTCATCAAAGTGTACATTCCAACTCCGAGATGCTTACTCCAGTCCTTAGAAGGATTGCTGGGGCTTTGCATACTTGTTAGCATCTTTCAGGATCGACAAAATCTTCTGGTTGTATCACATACAACCTTTCCTCAAGAAAATCGTCGAGGAAACAATGTTTTGACATCCTATCTGCAAGATTTCATAAATAATGCAGTAACTGCTAACATAATTCCAACAGACTCTTAGCATCGCTACGAGTGAGAAAATCTCATCGTAGTCAACTCCTTGAACTTGTCGGGAAGCATCTTAACGACAAGTCGAGCTTTCTTAATGGTGACATTTACCATCATTGTCCGTCTTCCTTTTAAAATCCATCTGTACTCAACAGCCTCACGACCATCAAGCCGTTCTGCCAAAGTCTACACTTTGTTTTCATACATGGATCCTCTCTCGGATTTTATGGCCTCGAGTCATTCATCGGAATCCGGGCCCACCATCGCTTCTCCATAGCTCGTAGGTTCATTGTTGTCTAGCAACATGACTTCCAAGACAGGATTACGTACCACTCTGAAGTAGTACGCATCCTTGTCGTCCTACGAGGTTTGGGAGTGACTTGATCCGAAGTCTCATGATCACTATCATAAGCTTCTACTTCAATTGGTGTAGGTGCCACATGAACAACTTCCTGTGCCCTGCTACACACTAGTTGAAGTGACGGTTCAACAACCTCATCAAGTCTCCACCATCCTCCCACTCAATTCTTTCGAGAGAAACTTTTCCTCGAGAAAGGACCCGATTTCAAAAACAATCCCTATTGCTTTCGGATCTGAGACAGGAGGTATACCCAACTGTTTTGGGTGTCCTATGAAGATGCATTTATCCGCTTTGGGTTCGATCTTATCAGCCTGAAACTTTTCACATAAGCGTCGTAGCCCCAAACTTTTAAGAAACAACAGCTTAGGTTTCTCTAAACCATAGTTCATACGGTGTCGTCTCAACGGATTTGTGTGGTTCCCTATTTAAAGTGAATGCGGTTGTATCTAATGCCTAACCCATGAACGATAGTGGTAATTCGATAAGAGACATCATGGTATGCATCATATCCAATAGGGTGCAGTTATGATGTTCGGACACACCATCACACTATGGTGTTCCAGGCGGTACTAGTCGTGAAACAATTTCCACAATGTCTCAATTGTGTACCAAACTCGCAACTCAGATATTCATCTCTATGATCATATCATAGATATTTTATCCTCTTGTCACGACGATCTTCAACTTCATTCTGAAATTACTTGAACCATTCAATAATTCAGACTTGTGTTTCATCAAGTAAATATGCTCAGTATCTACTCAAATCATCTGTGAAGTAAGAGCATAACGATATCCACTACGTGCCTCAGCACTCATTGGACTGCACACATCAAAATGTGTTACTTCCAACAAGTTGCTTTCTTGTTCCATTTTACTGAAACTGAAGCTTTCAGTCATCTTGCCCATGTGGTATGATTTGCATGTCTCAAGCGATTCAAAATCAAGTGAGTCCAAACGGTCCATCTGTATAGAGTTTCTTCATGCATATCTACCAATAAACATGGTTCGCATGTCTCAATCTTTTCAAAAATGAGTGAGTCCAAAGATCCATCAACATGGAGCTTCTTCATGCGTTTTATACCAATATGACTTACACGGCAGTGCCACAAGTAGGTGGTACTATCATTACTATCTTATATCTTTTGGCATGAACATGTGTATCGCTATGATCGAGATTCAATAAACCATTCATTTTAGGTGCAAGACCATTGAAGGTATTATTCAAATAAATAGAGTAACCATTATTCTCCTTAAATGAATAACCGTATTGCGATAGACATAATCCAATCATGTCTATGCTCAACGCAAACACCAAATAACAATTATTTAGGTTTAACACCAATCTCGATGGTAGAGGGAGCGTGCGATGCTTGATCATATCAACCTTGGAAACACTTCCAACACATCTTGTCAGCTCACCTTTAGCTAGTCTCCGCTTATTCCGTAGCTTTTATTTCGAGTTACTAACACTTAGCAACCGAACCAGTATCTAATACCCTGATGCTACTAGGAGTACTAGTAAAGTACACATTCACATAATGTATATCCAATATACTTCTATCGACAGCCTTCTCATCTACCAAGTATCTAAGGTAATTCTACTCCAGTGGTTGTTCCCCTTATTACAGAAGCACTCAGTCTCAGGTTTGGGTTCAACCTTGGGTTTGTCCACTAGAGCAGCAGCTGATTTGTCGTTTCATGAAGTATCCCTTCTTGCCCTTGCCCTTCTTGAAACTAGTGGTTTCACTAACCATCAACAATTGATGCTCCTTCTTGATTTCTACTTTCGCGGTGTCAAACATCGCGAATATTTCAAGGATCATCATATCTATCCCTGATATGTTATAGTTCATCACGAAGCTCTAGCAGCTTGGTGGCAATGTCTTTGGAGAAACATCACTATTTCATCTGGAAGATCAACTCCCACTCGATTCAAGTGATTGTTGTACTTAGACAATCTGAGCACAAGCTCAAGATTGAGCTTTTCTCCCTTATTATGCAGGCTAAGAAAATCGTCGGAGGTCTTATACCTCTTGACGTGGGCACGAGCCTGAAATCCCAATTTCAGCTCTCGAAACATCTCATATGTTCCGCGACTTTTCAAAAAATGTCTTCGGTGCCTCAATTCTAAACCATTTATCATTACCGAACTATCATGTAGTCATCAAAACGTGTATGTCAGATGTTCGCAACATCCATAGACCACGTTCGAGGTCCAGCACACCGAGCGGTGCATTAAGGACACAAGCCTTCTACTGTCCGCATAATTGCTACTATCAACTTTCAACTATATTTTCTCTAGGAACATATCTAAAACAGTATAACTAAAGCGCGAGCTTACGACATAATTTGCAAAGATCTTTTGACTATGTTCAGGATAATTAAGTTCATCTTATGAACTCCCACTCAGATAGACATCCCTCTAGTCATCCAAGTGATTACATGATCCGAGTCAACTAGGCCGTGTCCGACCAACACGTGAGACGGACTAGTCAACGTCGGTGAACATCTTCATGTTGATCGTATCTACCATACGACTCATGCTCGACCTTTCGGTCTTCTGTGTTCCGAGGCCATGTCTGTACATGCTAGGCTCGTCAAGTCAACCTAAGTGTTTGCATGTGTTCCGAGGCCATGTCTGTACATGCTAGGCTCGTCAACACCCGTTGTATTCGAACGTAAGAATCTATCACACCCGATCATCACGTGGTGCTTCGAAACGACGAACTTTCGCAACGGTGCACAGTTAGGGGGAACACTTTCTTGAAATTTTAATGAGGGATCATCTTATTTACTACCGTCGTTCTAAGCAAATAAGATGCAAAAACATGATAAACATCACATGCAATCAAATAGTGACATGATATGGCCATCATCACTTTGCTCCTTTTGATCTCCATCTTCGGGGCTCCATGATCATCGTCGTCACCGGCATGACACCATGATCTCCATCATCACGATCTCCATCATCGTGTCCTCATGAAGTTGTCACGTCAACTATACTTCTACTACTATGGCTAACGCTTTAGCAATAAAGTAAAGTAATTACATGACGTTTATGTTGACACGCAGGTCATAAATAAATTAAAGACAACTCCTATGGCTCCTGCCGGTTGTCATACTCATCGACATGCAAGTCGTGATTCCTATTACAAGAACATGATCAATCTCATACATCACATCCTTTTGGCCATATCACATCACATGGCATACCCTGCAAAAACAAGTTAGACATCCTCTAATTGTTGTTTGCACGTTTTACGTGGCTGCTATGGGTTTCTAGCAAGAACGTTTCTTACCTACGCAAAACCACAACGTGATATGTCAATTGCTATTTACCCTTCATAAGGACCCTTTTCATCGAATCTGATCCGACTAAAGTGGGAGAGACTGGCACCCGCTAGCCACCTTATGCAACTAGTGCATGTCAGTCGGTGGAACCTGTCTCACGTAAGTGTACGTGTAAGGTCGGTCCGGGCCGCTTCATCCCACAATGCCGCCGAATCAAGATTGACTAGTAACGGTAAGCATATTGAACAAAATCAACGCCCACAACTACTTTGTGTTCTACTCATGCAAAGCATCTACGCAATAGACCTAGCTCACCAAGATCTATCTATGGAGAAACCAGCAACGAGGGGAAAGAGAGTGCATCTACATACCCTTGTAGATCGCTAAGCGGAAGCGTTCAAGTGAACGGGGTTGATGGAGTCGTACTCGTCGTGATCCAAATCACCAATGACCAAGTGCCGAACGGACGGCACCTCCGCGTTCAACACACGTACAGCCCGGTGACGTCTCCCATGCCTTGATCCAGCAAGGAGAGAGGGAGAGGTTGAGGAAGACTCCATCCAGCAGCAGCACAATGGCGTGATGGTGGTGGAGGAGCGTGGCAATCCTGCAGGGCTTCGCCAAGCACCGCGAGAGAGGAGGAGGGAGAGAGGTAGGGCTGCGCCAAGAGGGAGATCAAATCGTGTGTTGGGCAGCCCCAAAACCTCAAGTATATATAGGGGGAGGGGAGGGGCTGCGCCCCCATCTAGGGTTCCCTCCCTAGGGGTGGCGGCAGCCCCAAAACCCATTTAGGGTTGCGGCCAAAGGGGGGAGAGGGGGAGGCGCACCAGGGGTGGGCCTTAGGGCCCATCTGCCCTAGGGTTTGCCCCCTTCCCCTCTAGGAGGCGCCTTGGGCCTTGGTGGGGGGGCGCACCAGCCCACCTAGGGCTGGTCCCCTCCCACACTTGGCCCATGCAACCTTCTGGGGCTAGTGGCCCCACTTGGTGGACCCCCGGACACCTCCGGTGGTCCCGGTACACTACCGGTGATGCCCAGAACTCTTCCGGTGGCCAAAACCATACTTCCTATATATAAATCTTTACCTCCGGACCATTCCGGAGCTCCTCGTGACGTCCGGGATCTCTCCGGGACTCCGAACAACATTCGGTAACCACATACAAACTTCCTTTATAACCCTAGCGTCATCGAACCTTAAGTGTGTAGACCCTACGGGTTCGGGAACCATACAAACATGACCGAGACGTTCTCCTGTCAATAACCAACAGCGGGATCTGGATACCCATGTTGGTTCCCACATGTTCCATGATGATGTCATCGGATGAACCACGATGTCGAGGATTCGATCAATCCCGTATACAATTCCCTTTGTCTATCGGTACGATACTTGCCCGAGATTCGATCGTCGGTATCCCGATACCTTGTTCAATCTCGTTACCGGCAAGTCTCTTTTACTCGTTCTGCAACACATCATCCTGTGATCAACTCCTTGATCACATTGTGCACATTATGATGATGTCCTACCGAGTGGGCCCAGAGATACCTCTCCGTCACACGGAGTGACAAATCCCAGTCTCGATTCGTGCCAACCCAACAGACACTTTCGGAGATACCTGTAGTGTACCTTTATAGCCACCCAGTTACGTTGTGACGTTTGGCATACCCAAAGCACTCCTACGGTATCCGGGAGTTGCACAATCTCATGGTCTAAGGAAACGATACTTGACATTAGAAAAGCTTTAGCATACGAACTACATGATCTTGTGCTAGGCTTAGGATTGGGTCTTGTCCATCACATCATTCTCCTAATGATGTGATCCCGTTATCAACGACATCCAATGTCCATGGTCAGGAAACTGTAACCATCTATTGATCAACGAGCTAGTCAACTAGAGGCTTACTAGGGACATGGTGTTGTCTATGTATCCACACATGTATCTGAGTTTCCTATCAATACAATTCTAGCATGGATAATAAACGATTATCATGAACAAGGAAATACAATAGTAATCAATTTATTATTGCCTCTAGGGCATATTTCCAACAGGGAGGACAGAGAAGGAGGCCGCTACCGAGTCCAGCGAGGAGGATGAGGCGACAGCGGCGCAGATCGGGGGAGGGGCGACGGGGGAGGACCGGCGGCGCGGGGGGTGAGGAGGAAACCGTGAGTGTGTGTGTGTGTGTGTGTGTGAGTGTGATCTGTGGATGAGGCTAGTGAGTGGGGGGAGATGGAATGGCATAGCAGTAGCGCGCTATAGGTAAACACGCTACTACTACGTTACATAGCAGTAGCGCTGTTTATTTTAACGCGTTGCTGCTATAAATGGCCTCGCGGCGGCGTCGTGGGAATTTTAGCAGTAGCGCTTCTTGGAGCGCACGCGCTACTGATAAACTTGTTTCAGCAGCGAGTTTCTATGGCCCGCGCTACTGCTACTTAGCAGCAGCGCCTGATTTTAAAGCGCGCTGCTGGTAAGATTCCGTGTATAGACTTTTTCCTAGTAGTGCATGGTGGTGGGCGTCGGTTTGGCGGGTCGGCTCCGTCTGGTTTGGAGGTTGGGGTTGGTATGCGGGAGGAATCCCTGCCGGCTTCGGCCCCGACGCGGTGACACCTGCGGGTGCCACCATTCCTTCCTGGAGGGTGTCGGGGGTTTCCTCCCCCACCTCCCTCCGCGTGCCCGGGGAAACCTGAGGACTCGTCCGGGCAGCAGCGTCGTCGGCGTCGCATCCCTTCTTGGAGGTGCTGCTTGGTACGCGGCGGATCGGAGCCTTGGGCTGTGGTGATTTGTTTCCGGTGGGCGCCGTGGTGGCGGGTCGTCCGCGCTTTGCCAAGCTGCCGTGGTTGGCATTTGTTTCTTCTTCTTTTTTCTTGGTGTGTTGTGCGCTCGCCACAGCGTTATGTGTACTCGGTGTTGGTGCTTTGGAATACAAAGCGGGGGGGGGGAACCCTTTTTCGGTAAGAGGGGGGAGGGGTGGATCCATGGTCCGGCCTTCAGATCTGGCGTGCTACAGGTTATGATGATGGCGTTGTTGCTTCATACACATCTTCTTCAGCTGCCTCAACCTTTGTCGTATAATATACAGATCAAACAAGGATATGCCTTTGAAGAATGACATGGATGGCTAGGGTGGTTTGCTAGCCTTTGGACGATCTATCAGCTACTCCCTTCGTCCCACAATATAAGATCGATTTTCAAGCAGGGGCTTCAAAAATACTCGCTCCTCCCCACATATAAGATTCTTTTTCAATGGTTGAAAAAGAATCTTATATTGTGGGGAGGAGCGAGTATTTTTGAAGCCCATGACTTCAACCTCCGTTGGTAAGGCCCTTCGCTCCTTCTCTAAAGGTAAGGGTTTGGTTAGAGATGGCGGTAAAGCATCACCGATGGCGTCACCGGTTGATTTAGGATCCAATTGCTTTTCTTGCTTTCTCTCATGCCCTGAATAGAATGGGAGGACATGTTTATAATTTTTAATTTCTTTCACCTCCTTGGGGTAGTGCTCTACATCTTCGTTATAATAAAGTCGTCTCTAGGACCTTATCGTCCCTTCCCCTTCCCCTGTTAAAAAGAAAAGGAAAAATCACTTCCCAAAACATATCTAAGCATATGGTTCACAAGTGTCTAGCCAACATATTTAAAGCGATAATGCTGGTCAAACTTTTCAAATTTTGACTTGAAGACATGTTTGAAACATTAAAAAAATGAGTACGCAAAGAAATAAGTTTGTACCTTCTTTTTAATAAAGACATCCAAAGGTTATCTTAGGTCTAATTAATGTAAGGAAAATAAAACGGATACAATGGACAAATAACTAAACATAGAGCGACGAGTAAACATTACATTGAAAATCTTATTAGCCTTCTTCTTTCTTTGATTCTATGTTGTCCGCTGAAAATAAAAAATTGCACTGAATCTACATCAAAAGAAAGGGACACCTGCAAACGTCCTCGGCATACCAGGAATTTGAAGACCGCAAAACCGCTCGCTCCTTGAGACCAGATCTATAAATCTCTGAAGGAACCGGAAGAAGATGTCGAAGTCACCGCACCAATAGCCAGTCAATAGCTCTTCTTGAAAGACACACACACTTCCAAGATCTGAAGGGAAGTAACAGATCTAAGTGCACAAACTCCCGCATGCCCTTCGTCGATGCCACATCGAACGTCGTCGAGATAGGGAGATACCTAATTCCAACATGCCCTTGCCGCCACCACCTTGTTGATGTCACCAGAGAAACAAAAACCAAAGGAAAAGAACACGAGAGGGACGGGTCCCCACTCCTCCTACCGCCAACGAGGCAGCTGGACGTGGAAGAAGTGGAGCATCGAGGCAGTGACATGTAAGGAAGCTATGTCAGCAGCGACGACCTTTAAGGAAGTTGTGCCGGCGGCGGCTAGGGTTGGGAGTCTAGGGCTGGTAGTTTGTACTTGGCAGCTGGCATCCCGCTTGTACTACCTATTTAGCATTTAATATAGGACCGTGGTATAAACATGCTGGGATTTATTTTAGAGAATCGGTCGACGTCTTCTCCAAGCGTTTTCTTCCGTTCCCCTCGACGGCTAGGGAAAACTCTCCACGCTAGACTTCCCCGACGAGCTTGTGGAATTTCCTCCCCTCTGCCTCACTAGTAGAAAACCGGCCTTTTGTCCCGGTTCGTAAGGGCCTTTAGTCCCGGTTCCCGAACCGGGACTAAAGGGTCGTTACTAATACCCTCACCCTTTAGTCCCGGTTCAAACCAGAACCGGGACAGATGGGCCTCCACGTGGCCGCTGCCGGCAGCCCAGGCAGGGGCACCTTTGGTCCCGGTTTATGACATAAACCGGGACCAAAAGGGTTCCACACGTCAGCAGGAGGTTTTTCTTTTTTTCTTTTAAAAAAAGTGTCCGTTTTAGGGGTTTAGGGGGTTATTTTTAGGTTGTTATTAGCTAGCTAATAGAGAGAAGTGTCCTCTCTTATATGTAGTCCTTGGTTTACGTACCTACGCTACTGCTATGTTCATTTCACCCGCAGATATATATATATAATAACTCATGCATGCTCGCATCATACATCATCATATATAATAACAACTCCTACTAATTAATCAAGCATCATCATACAACTTCTATTCGTTATTAATAATAAGTCATACGATCATCATCCTCATAGTCATCGAACCCAACCCTACATAATTGTTCTTAGCACATGATCATCAAGTATCAGGTAGGATCGGACCTAAACACACTTAAGGTAAAATAGCATAAAACAATATAGACCCTGACTCTCCATTATGAAGAATGGAGATCATCCTGTCTCCAATTCTTGCGCCTCGCTTCCTTTTGCTTCCAAGAAGCTCCTTACGACTGTCCATACATTTTTTCCATCCTTTGACTGTCATGTCTCCACTTCTTTTAGAAATCCGGTATGGACAGTTGAGATTCGTAGGATGACCTGGATATATGTTCAAAACATGAAGGCTGCTGCCATTCTGATACATCAAATGAGGCACACAATCCTCTGGGATAAGCTGTTGAAAAATATAGTAATAACTTCGTAGTTAGCAATGATGTACTAGTTTTAGAAGTATGCAAAAAGATGCACGGATGTCGTAATAGTAAAAAAACTTACCAGGGTATCTCCATGGTAGTTACCGTAGTTCAACACGTGCACTAGTGGCACGTATTGACCATAATGTTGAGGAGTTCGATTGTAGATATTGTAATTCTCAATATCATTACAAAATCCAACCAGATGAGTTTTCTCCTTGTAAGTTAACTCAGAGCCATCGGTGTAGTAAGTTTTATCTACCATCTTCTGCACATTCTTCGATACTCCAAAATAAGCTGTCAATGGAAATAAGCTGTCAACTATTTTGAAATGAACAATATAAGTTCTATTAATAATTAACTATGTTTGGGAAACTCACATAGCGGTAGAACTGGAGGAGTATCAACAAGGACCCAAATGTCCATATTGTCTTGCTCGATTTCAGGATCACCAAGATCCATGGTGACAAGCATACCCTCATCAAAACCATACAATTTGCAAAATGCTTCCCAATTTTTGCAACCAAAATGGGTTACGCTCTCGGCAGTATACAACTTTACTTCAAAATCCACATCATGATGGGTCCTTAGGTGAATTTTCTTCGTTTCAAAATTTTCATGGTCTTCAAAATCCATCCTCTCCAAGACATAGCGTCTTGCATGGCATGGGATCAACTATACTCGAATTGTAAAAGATGAAAATTACACGTTGAAATAGTTGAAGTCATGCTTAATTATGAAAAAAAAACACTTGTCGTCGTTGCGTATCGTTTCAACTTCGAAGGTCTCCTCGAGCTTAATGCTGAAGCGCCGACCATCGTCCAGGTGAGGCCTGTTGCACTCACCTCGATCGTCGTGGCACCAGTCGCACTCCCCCGGAAGACTTTCGTCGTCCGATGATGACATTTCCTATACGTTTATAATTCAAAGACTAAATTAGATCATTATTATTCAACTAATCATATGCATATGCCTTGTATAGTGCTCTCCAATTTGAGCATTCAATAAGAAAAATCAAATCGCAAAATTAAGTAGTATTAAAATTAGGATGCCTTCAATTATAAGAAAAACTACATCATCTCCATTTGTCCGTACATCGAATATTATCACTAATACACGTCGAATACTATATATCATACATATCGCCAGTACAGCTAGAACAGTAGCGCCCGACGGGTATCGGCGCGGGCGGTGGACACCCAAAGGGAAGGAACCATCACAGGATCATAGCTCCAGTGAGATCCTTGAAGAACCTGCCAGGTATTCTCGAACCTGCCCTCCAACGCAACCATGTATCGACGGACGTGCTGGTCCTCCTCGCTGACACGGTGACGTACCACCTCCGCGGTGTCCGGAAGTCTCTGCACCGTCGCTGGCCCACGCGACCGCCACCAAACAAGGATCGGGTCAACGACGGGCTGGCTCCTCACCAAGCTACGCCCCCCGGAAGGTAGCGCCTCCCAGTACCACCCCGGCGGAGCCCAGTCCCGGACATGGCCCATCTGGTCAAGCAGGTGTCGTCCGCCCCCGACTCGACGACGAGGATGCGGGATAGGCATCGTCCACGTCGATGCGGGAATAATTGCTTTAACTAAAAAAATAAACTAGTTCTATTAATTTTCTTGCTAAAAATAAACTACTACTATAGTAACATAAACCAGTTTTATTAAATCAACTAGTTAGTTCAACTACGAAGCACTTACTATAAATAAAATAAAATAGTACGACTTACTAAAAATAAACTAGTTTAACTATAGTTATATTATTTTTCTAACTAATTATATTAAACACTTTCTCTTCTTATTTTTTTCCTTTTTCCTCTATTCTAAATATGAACTTATTCATAAATGACATATATCATTCACAATTTTCCTATACATACACAATAAATTGACAAAGAAAATACTATGAACAAAAAAATCATTAATAAATTTAAATTACAACAGAAAAAATCATAAATAAATCTAACACAATATGAACAAATTAATTACACAATATGAAAAAAATCTAACAGAAAAATCTATGAACTACACATCTAAATTACTACACATCGAACAAAAAAATCTATGAACTACAAAAAAATCTAACAAAATCTAACTCAATTAACTATACTAGTAACATCAAATTAAATCAGTTGCTCACGACGACGGTGTCGGGGACGGCGACGGCGACGGCGACGGCGAGGTGCGGCGCGGGGCGGGGCGGGGCGGCTCGGCGACGGGCAGGGGCGGGGCGGGTCGGGGCGGCGTCGCGGGGCGGTGGGTGGCGACAGCTTCGATCGGGGCGGCGCGGGGCGACGACGGCGACGACGGGGCGGTGCGGGGCGACGACGGCGACGACGGGGCGGCGCGGGGCGACGACGGCGACGACGAGGCGGATAAGGCGGGCAGCCTGGCGGCGTCGTCGGGCGGGGCGAAGAACGAACTGAATCGAAAATTTCACAAGTGCTACTTATATAGACGAAGAATTGGTCCCGGTTCGTGGCACAAACCGGGACCAATTCCCCCCTTTAGTCCCGGTTGGTGCCACCAACCGGGACCAAAGGCCACTTTTCGGCAGCCCAAAGTGGGGAATTGGCACCAACCGGGACTAAAGGGGGGAATTGGTCCCGGTTTGTGCCACGAACCGGGACCAATGCCACCCATTGGTCCCGGTTCGTCCTACCAACCGGGACCAAAGGCCTTCTATTGCCCCGCGCCCAAAAGTTTAGTGCCACCTCGCTAGTTGAGAGGGCTCGGGAGTGGTTTATAAGCGCTGTTGCGCCCACCCTCTCGAGCTCCTCTCAACTGCAAGCTTTCGGGCCTAATCTGTCACTGCAATGCCTGTGGGCCTATTGGGCCTGCTGCGGCCTGAATCCTGGCCCATAGTTGGGTTTCTAGTCGTATTCAGGCCGTGGTGGCCCAGTAGGTGGCATTTTTTTTTTGCTATTTATTTTTTCATTTCTACTTAGAACTAAATACTTATAGTTTTTTAGTGATTTCTTTTTTCTTTTAGGTCACAAAAATTATAAACTTTCTGTTAGTGCCATTAGCTTTAAAATTTGAATAGTTTAAATTTGAATTTTTTAAAATTTGTGTGAATCACTAGTTTATGAATCACTAGTTTACTAAATTTATGTGAAAACACTTTGTGTATTATATTTACTATGTACAATCTTTCTGCACAGAGATACCAAAAATTATAAACTTTCTGTTAGTGCCATTAGTTTTCAAATTAGAATAGTTAAAATTTGAATTCTTTGAAATTTGTGTGAATCTCAAGTTTGTGATTAACTTTACTAGTGCCATTAGTTTTCAAATTAGAATAGTTAAAATTTGAATTCTTTGAAATTTGTGTGAATCTCAAGTTTGTGATTAACTTTACTAGTGCCATTATTTTTTCATTTCTACTTAGAACTAAATGCTTATAGTTTTTTAGTGATTTCTTTTTTATTTTAGGTCACAAAAATTATAAACTTTCTGTTAGTGCATTAGTTTTAAAATTTTAATAGTTTAAATTACATTTTTTTAAAATTTGTGTGAATCACTAGTTTATGAATAAATTTACTATAAACTTTCTGTTAGTGCCATTATACTCAATTTGGTAATTTTAGTTAGTCATAACAAATATTATAGGCATTTTTTTCTTTTTTGGTATTTATTTTTTTCATTTCTACTACTTATTGTGAATCACTACTTAGTGCATATAGGCATTTTTTTCTTTTTCTTTTTTAGTCATTTCTATTTATACTAAATACTAATAGTTTTTTAGTGATTTCTTTTTTCTTTTAGGTCAAAAAAATAAAAACTTCTCTGTTAGTGAACATAGATGCACTTATAGAGAAAATTAAACATAAATTCATAATCAATTTTTTATTTATGAATTTATGTTCAATTTTCCTCTATAGGTGCATCTATTTTCATTTTGAGAGGAGCTCAACAATGCAGAGAGGGACGGGCTTATAAACAGGTGTCGGCGCCCTTCGGTTGGCGAGGTGGGACTAAACTGTGGGTGCAGCGAGGGCCGAACCTTTAGTCCCGGTTCGTGGCACGAACCGGGACTAAGGGGGAGCCTTTGGTCCCGGCTCATGCCACGAACCGGGACCAATGGTGGTGGGCCAGGAGCCAGGCACATTGGTCCCGGTTCGTCCCACCAACCAGGACCAAAAGGTCCAGACGAACCGGGACCAATGGCCCACATGGCCCGGCCGGCCCCCTGGGCTCACGAACCGGGTCCAATGCCCCCATTGGTCCCGGTTCTAGACTGAACCGGGACTAATGGGCTGCCCCGGCCTGGACCATAGCCCCCTTTTCTACTAGTGCCTACCGCTCCAGCAGTTGGTGGCGGGGACGGGAATCCTGGTGTAGTGCTCTGGCTAGTAGTTTAGGATAAGGTTTTTTAGTCCTTGTAAGTATGCCGCTTGGGCGGATGGCACCACTTCTACTTTGAGTTTGTCTATGAGCTCCAATCCTCCTCGAGTTCGTCTATCTGCATATGTTGACGGAGCTCCGACGTAGATTCCTACCGTCTCATTGGGACGACAAGGTTAGTGTTTCTCATTTTGCGTGTGCGATGATGAGATTTTGTGTCAGGTGCTTCAGATCTATTTAATGATGCAGTTTAAGGGTCCTTAGGTGCTCGTGTACGAAGCCTTTCCGGTTGTTATTGACAAGGTCAAGCCGTCGCCTTTACAGGAGCGGCGACAGTGATGCATTGGCGACTCGTTTTCGCGACGGTACTGGTTGTTCGGTAGTCTAGAGACCTTGATATAGTTCTTATTACCTTTTAGGTGCTTTGAACTTCTACGGGAGATCTAGATCTTTCCCGCACACAAAAAACAAGCTAGGATTTGACAACACAGTGCCATTGTTCAATAAACACACGCGACAATACAAGCATTTCCGCACTAATAAAATATTGCCGAGAGACCAGACCAAGCAGTACTTGATTGATCCTTTATAATCAAAACAGTACTTGATGGATCATTAGCAAATTCTCTCTCCTGGTTTGTTTATCCCTTATATCATCAGTCCACTGTGGTCTACCAACAATACTCCAAGAAAGAGCAGCGATGTTTCCTCCAAATCCTGCACAACACGCTTGGCAGGATCTCGCGTCATTTGAAAACTCTTGGCAGGATCTCACGTCATTTGAAAACTCTCTCCTTGTGATATGAGATTCGGAGCTCTCCATGATTGGTCGTGTTGTGCCTGCGGTTCCGGCTGTCGACGGCGGTGCACGAGGTGGGGGGCATGGCACAAAACAGAATACAAGGTCGCTTAACCACAATTAATTTGTGTACTTGTTCCTTGAGAAATTGTACGGGGAACTTGCAATGATCGTTCCTACACCCTGCTGCTTTATATCCGCCATGTCTCAGGATAAATAAGCTGGTCAAGATTCCTGACCTGCCCAACTACTGTAGCTCTCTTGGTAAAATGTTTCAGGGACGGTGTCTGACCTGACCAAGAGATCGGCTCCACTGATGCAATTAAGCATCATTGACAAATAAATCTACAACAATCATGCTTAGTAGTACCAGCACGGTTCATCTCGCCGAGTGATAAGACCCGACCTCTACCCCCGACACTCGCGTCGCCCCCTTTCGGGCGACTCGGGTGGTGCCGCAACCCTTGCCGCCGCCGGGGGCATTAACTCCTTCCTTTCCTCCCTCCATCGCCGTTAGGCTAAGTCTGGGGGCCGACGGCGGTGGTGGCTCTCTCTCTCTCTCTCTCTCTCTCTCTCTCTCTCTCTCTCTCTCTCTCTCTCTCTCTCTCTCTCTCTCTCTCTCTTCCGTGGCATTGGGATGATGCAGAGGACCTTGGCGAGAGGAGGCGCGACCATTCGGGTCTTGGCGGTCCGGCGGCCGGCCCTGCTTCGGGCAGCGGCGGCGGGTCATCTGACCTTGGATCGGCGGCGACAACGTGGAGGGCTTGGTGACGGGTCGGCCGCATGCCTGGTCTGGCCTCCAGTCAGATCTGATCTGGCCGGTGCGGCATGTACGCTGCATTGCGGAAGAGATCGATTGCGGTCCCATGCACATGATACTGGATGGAGGTTCGTCGAGCAGATTCGGGTGAAAACCCTGCTCTCAGCTAGTTGCCAAGGTCGGCGATGGCGGTACTCTTTTGTGTCGTTTCCTTCTTGAATGCATCGTCGTGGAGAAGCTTCTGACCTCTATCCGCTACCTCCGGGGGAAACCCTAGATCAGTCGATCAGATGATGGCGGTGCTATTGTGTCATTCCCTCCTTGGGGGCGTCATTCTTGGAGGTCTGCATTGGCTCGAGGGACCAGTGGACGGTTTCAACAGTGGAGCGGCGTTTTCATGTGATGCATCGATGACGTGGAGTCTCGGCCGCATGGGGCTGTAGGCTCTCGGCGACGGATGCGTGATGATGGACGCACGTAGGGAGGTGGTGTTGTCTGGCGCCGATGTGGCGTCGACGACAGGCCTGCCAAGGTCAATGCGTCATTACCTGCTCTGAAGATGGATCGATGGAAGACGGTGTTGGCGGCCTCTGCAGTGTGGACATGCGGTGCCCGGCCGCTGAGGGTGCGCTGGAAATCCGTTGGTCGGAATCATACAATTGAGATCTAATGATTAATTTTATTAGAGCATCGTATGGTCAGAAATCCGTTGGTGCTCCTGGGAGCGTGCGATAATACTTTTTGAAATGCCAAAAAAGTTCCAACAAAAATTCTGTGTGTTCTTTGCCACATCCAAATGCTACATAAAAATATATCAAATGTTACCCCAAAATATCACCCTAAATTTGATTATTTTTTTCACCGGCGAAACATCGTTGCTCCGTTTGACATGAATTTTTTTAAGGATGCTTGCGACACTAACACGATCATCTAAAAAAATAATTTTTAGAAAACATTTACTATATATTTTTGCTTTACTATTCACGCGGGAGCGCATGCGCTCCCGGTAGCCAAAACGTGCTTCTAATTAGTAGAGTAAATACGAAGTACTTATAAGATTGCATTACGTGTTTGCTTTCATGCAGGCATGCAAGCATTAGCGAGATTGTCCATATCGTCATAATTGCTCGGGTACTGCAGATAAGATGCTCGACGAAATGCCTTGTCTCCGGCCTCTGTTCCAGCGAAATGCCTCGTCGTGCTCCTCGATCCAGCTGCAAGGAGAAGCACCGGTACCGCACTCAATCAGCTGCACGCACGCACGCACTAGTGGTGGTGAGGTGAAAGATCATTGCTGGATCAATCGATGAGCTTGAGATGTGGATGAAGCACTGTTGGGCTAGGCTGTGGGCTGTGGCCACCCAAACAGTGGCGTCGATCGCCCCACACATGCATGCAGACAAGCAGATCTGATCGGACGGCCTAATTTTGCCGTACGAAATGGGATTGTGTCGACGTGTTTTCGCGTCTCGCCACCCACAATACCCCGCAGTGCAGTCCAGAGCCGCATCTTTTGTGCGCTCTACGAGCCATGGGCTGAAGATCTTTCTGAAATCCAAATTGTGCTGCCTCTGATTTTCTTTTTCTTTTCTTTTCTTTTCTCTGGCCTGGTCACCCGACCAGGCAAATCACCCAATGAGTAGCAAGTAAGTAATCGATGTAGTGTGACTATACTGTTTTTCGTAAGACCAAATTTGATGTTCATGCTGTGTGTCGCAGACCTAATACGGCCTGACACTAGTGGCACTGTGGCAGAGATGCATGGATCCATTGGACATTTTGGCTTGGCTTGGCCCCCAAGGACTCGAGACCTATCTGCATGCACGTCCAGGCGATTTCAATGTTCACCCACAGCAGCTTCGCGCTCCCACCAAATGGCTCTATGCTCACTTTGTTCAGCGGACAGCAACAGCAAACGGTATAGCACTACACTTTTCACCGGCATTTTCAGGGAAAGGAAGGGCAGGCGCAATTTTAATTTTCATTTCCTGATGAGACTCGTGGGAGAACCAAAGGAAAGCTCGACGTCGCTAGCAATGCGCAATCATCAAATAATTCAACAGTCAACGTCTAATAATTTAATCAAGTACGTATACTACACAGTACACACACACGCATATGCTCTCAACAAACACAACACATGCATACACCTCTCGCTCGACTCGATCGAATTGCTGAGTCCCCCATGCTGATGCCACCAATGGACAATGATACGGTGTCGCACAGTTTTCTTTTTCCGTTAGCAAGAGCAATCGCATTGCACGCACGCATGGTAGGTGACCAACTGACGATGATCCTAGCTAGCACTGCCCGCTCTGCTTGTTGTTGACGGCGGAGAGGCCGACGAGCAGGTCCACGAAGGCGCCCACGATGAGGCCGTGGGTCTTCTTGCCGTTGGCGCGGAGGTACCACCCCAGCATCTCCTCCAGCCACCCCCAGTCGTCCTCCCCGCTCCCACCGCCGCCGCGGCTCAGCACCATCTCCTCCATGGACCGCCGGAAGTCGCCGTACGGGTCCGCGGAGTCGATGGCCAGCGCCGTCGCCCCGCCGAACGCCGCCTTGCTCGTCGTCACGATGGATTTCGTCGCCTCGGGCTCGAAGAAGAGCCGGCTCGACGCCCGGATCCCGCGGATGACCGCCTCCTCGACCGAGGGCTCCGGCTCCGGCGCCGCGGTGGAAGCCGAGGACGAGGCCGTGGCGGAGACGAAGGAGCTGTCGGCCGTGTCGTCCTCGCAGTAGGCCGGGTTCGTGATCACGCGGGTCGTCCTGCAGCAGTCCCGGCGCGCCCACGCCGACGACGACGCCTCCGCCTCCACGCTGCTACGGCCATCGAAGGACGCGGTCCTGGCCTGCGCACAGGAGGGCCATTGCCACGAGGCGGCCGTGCTGCCGGAGGACATGGCGGAAACGGACGGCGGAGGAGTGTAGGGAGGCGATAGGCTCCCGGTGGCGGCGGAATCGACGCTGCCGCCAGCAAAGAAGAGGGAGGCGAGGGCGAGCTTCTTGCCCATGGCTGCTGCTTGTCACTTCTTATGACGTGCAGGGGATGATTAATGGCGATGGAGCTGATGCGGACGGAGCTGAGTGAGATGGGCTCGTTTTAATAAGGGAAGGAGATGGATGGAGCGGATGCGTTTGTTGTGGAGTGCGTTTGAGAAAGGCAAGGGAAGATGGGCGTGGCAGTGGCTGTCGTTGTTGTGTGAGTTGGGAGTCTCCTCCTGTCTGCCCAGCCGTGATCGATCCACACCTTACATATATCACAGCTAGCTTGGACGATGACTATTGGTGCCCACCGGTTGGCCCAAATCTATATACTTTATCACGGTGTTGCATGGTTGCTGCCAAAAAGCATGCATGTACTCCCTCCGGTCCTTTTTACTCTACATATTAGGATTGTCCGAAGTCAATCTCATTCAACTTTGACCAAGTTTGTATAAAAAATTATAGACATTCACACAACAACACCAATAACATTAGATTCATCTTGGAATGTATTTTCATATTATATTTATTAGATATTATAGATGCTGATAATTTCTAATATAAATTTGGTCAAACTTAGCAAAGTTTGACTTTCGGCAAATCCAATGTGCAGAGTAAAAAGGACCGGAGGGAGTACATACTCAGTGGCGGAGCTTCATGGAGTGCAACCTGGGTCACCGCCCCCCCCCCCAGCCCATGAAGAAATCTGTCACTACCCCTAGGTATTTGGGCCATAAGTACAGGAAAATAAGGCCAAGCCTCATAATTTAGCCCCCCCTAAGCCCATTGCCCCTCCAGAATTTTGGCCCAAGCTCCGCCATTGTACATACTCTCTTCTTTTGTATATGCATAGAAAAATCAAATCCTCTACCACATTTTGCCCTTAAGTCGTTTTGAGGGGTCATTTTGACCTTAAGTTGTAGCCCTGTTTTCTGACAATGTTGGGTTCACATGTCACGCAGACGGTAGGACGGACATCAATCAAACCAGCCAAAAGCGAAGTAGAATCATTGGTATCACCCGCCCCGCAACCGAACCCGCCCATGAGGTTTAGCTAACCAGAGGGGGCCGTCAAAAACCTATGCAGTTTAACTACCAAATCTACCCATCCCGTGCCGAATCATCCCGTTCATCTCCTGGTAGATAGGGATAGGAATTTCAATGAGGGTAGTGGCGAAACATCTTGATCACTCGATCCTTCTAGACCAAACCAGCGGATGGCTAAGGTTGGGCATTACTGATGCTTGCAGGTCGGACATGTTTGCGAGATACCACAAAGGAAGTCGAAGATAGTGGTTTATATATTGTGAACGGGATATTTCATGCATGGATCCACTATCCGTGGTTCCTTTGATATTCGGCTACTTTTTTGGTTGTTGTCAAAATTTATTTTGTTTCAAAATATTTTGTTTGGTTTTTCTTTTTCATCAAGTATCATCATGTTTCATTGTGTATCAATAAAAATAATGCACTTATTTTGGATACACGATGATACATTAAGATACACTTTGGACCATGAAGAAAAACTCAATGCAGCACTTTGAAACAAGACAAATTTTGAAAACAGTCAAAAAAATAGCATGAATCTCAAAGCAGCCACGGACAGTGGATCCATGCATGAGATATCTCGTGCACGATAGAATGGTTTTCTCGGAAGTTGACCCACCTGCAACGGATTTGGCAAGGCCGTTTTCTTACAAATGTTTTCCGCAGACTTGCAATTTTCATATATTGTTTGGATGATTTATTTACGCCTTTTGCTGGAGTGTTGCAATAATGTAATATGCCGAGTTGTGTGCATCTTTATGTCATAGAAGCAGTAAAACCATTTGATAAAAAAATAGACAGTGGCGTGATTTTTGAATTTTAACTGTGACCACTAGTTTCTACTAAAGGATATGTATAACCCCTCTAGGCTCCACAAACGAGCTAAGGGCTTCGCCTCTCATTGGTGAACTGCTCCGGCGGCCGGTGGCAGGGAAGGGAATCCGGTGCCTCGGCCCGGCTAGCATTTTAGGTTAGTTTTTCTTTTGTTCTCGCAAGCGCAATGCTTAGGTGGATGGCGGCACTTCTTCTTCGAGTTGGTCTTCTAGGCTCCGATCCTCCTCAATCCATCCATCTGGATGGAGTCAACAGAGCTCCGACATAGATTCCTTCCATCTCATTAGGGTGATGAGGTTACAGTTTCTTGCCTTACATGCGGTATGACAAGATATGATGTCAGGTCTTCAGGTGGATTCATGTGTTCAACGGTGCCGACTACGACTCCAAAGGTGCTATTACTTAGAGGCACATGCACGAAGACTTCCCGGCTGTCACCGACAAGGTCGGGCCGGCTCTGATAGGGAAGCGGCAGCAATGACACGTTGGCGACTTGTTCTACCATCTTTAGTGGTCACTCGGTAGTCCAGAGACCCGGTGTAATTTTTATTTTGTTCTAAGTGCTTTGTACCTTAGGTGAAACTTCTATACTAGATTCGGAACCTTTTCGAGAAAATGGGTTTAAGCTTTCAATCTAACAACATCAACAGTAAAAGTTTCCTAACTTCACCGTGCGCTCAATAAAAGTCTCTACTCAGTTCGGTTTATAAGTCAGTCACATATTTCTAGGTCTTCAATTTAACAAGGGAAATATGTATTAAAGTCTATAAAAATATTTCTTTTGATTCGACCAAACGTAGTTTCTAACCATGTAACTTTTGTGACATATTATACTTGTTTTGTAAGTCAAAAATCGATGACCTAAAAATACTTGCCTGATTTATAAACCCAATCGGAGGGAGTACGTAGGACGAATCGACATGCTGCGATTTGACAACATGATGCCATTATTGGTGATAGGTCAAGCGAACAAGTGATAGGGCTCCTTGCCTCCTGTCCGCATATACGCCTCGTCTCCTGTAACCTTAGGCCTATGGAGGCCTGATGGATCCCGAGCCTTGCCTGCGGGGGCTTCGTTTTCAGTTCTCTTTTTAATTTGGTTAGGATTTATGTCCTACTCAGGATGGCGAGGCGGCGGCCGTGACTCTCTAAAGACGGAATAAGGTTCTCCTCGCCTAACCTCCATCTCGGTGGTGTGTCTAATGTCGCCGAAGGCGTGCGGTGGTGTGTCTTCGACAGATCTCGAGGGATCCGGTCCGTATTAATCTTTGGTGGATTCGTTTGGATCCGGTCTTCGTTAGTCTGTGTTCGTTCTCTATAAACTAGATCCTTCCGATTTATGATTCTCTACATCAGCGACAATTGTTGTTCTGGTGCGCTGGTCCTGGGGCCCTTAGCACGACGACCTTCCGACTGTTTACTACAATATGGTTTGCCGGCTACGATGATGAGGGAGGGCCGCCGCTGCCGACCCACATTTGGCTTGCTCCAGTCCTTCGTCGCTAGGTGGCCCATGGACCTGGA
Organism: Aegilops umbellulata; assembly: GCA_032464435.1. Classification (NCBI taxonomy): domain Eukaryota; kingdom Viridiplantae; phylum Streptophyta; class Magnoliopsida; order Poales; family Poaceae; genus Aegilops; species Aegilops umbellulata. The sequence goes on along the minus strand of CP136059.1, from coordinate 476,708,979 downwards.
CAGTGGCGGAGCCAGAACTTTTGTGAAGCCTGGGCAAAATTGAAGCTAAATGTCTCACCTCAAGATCAAAATCGGGTATTCAGATACCCAACATATAAAATAGCCCCAAACTTCTGAACCACAAATCCACAAAAATAATAACATCAAAACATAAACCCAGTAGAGGTGCAAATGTAATTTTAAAGTAAACTACTATATAACATATTAATATCCAGTTTCATATACCGAAATAAAGTTGAGACTAGACAACAGAAGACATAGAGCATGCCCATGCTTAGAACCAAACTCACATGTTGCTAGCAAAAGTATAGCTATCCAAATTAGATTTGAAACATCCTAGAAGACACTACAAGACTAATAAAAAGGATTTATAATTCACATAAATTAAGTGGTGTAATTTGTGAATGTGTTGAAAATAAAGAGCTTTAGAAAATAGAGATGCCCAGATAGAACATACAAATACTTTGCTAAAGAAAATCATGAGGCAAATGCCCTTCTCTAGGCTTCATTGCGGTAAACATTAGTTCTTGCTCTACTAACCAAAACATCTTCATCTATAAAATTCAGTCATTTGAAATTTAAAGTAAACATTTAATTATCTAAAACAAGTCCATAAACTAAAGACTAGGCTTATGATGTGATGATCATCCTCAGTGGTCAATTCCCCACCTCCTGACCTCAAAATTTAAGCCCTAAATCTATCAATCATCCAAGCAGTTAGCAATCTTATCTTTTTTTTTTGGAAATGGAGGCATGCCCCGGGCCTCTGCATCATGAAGATGCATGCAGCCATATTATTAAAAATCCGGAAAATGTCGTAAAAAAGGTCTTACAGCTCGCAAACGGAGCATAAAAAAGTGAACAAAAGGGAAATTGCATGCTGACGAGATCAACCGATATGGTAATAAGAAGGATAAGCTCCCTAGACTCCTATCCTATTATGCGAGCGCCATCCGAACCGGTTGAATATAACTCGAGCTACCATCTCCCATTGGTTGCACCCAGTAACCAAAGGCTCCCTAGAGTCCATAGGAGTGAGTAAGGACCACGTATGCATCCAAGTTGTAGCCCTGAAGATAACCTGCAAGAAAGTTAAAGTGTGTTGTCTGTTAAAAATCATATCATTCCTGCAGTACCATATAGCCAATAATAATGCACATATTCCAATCCGAATACGAGCCGTAGTACTCTGCTCAACTCCAGCTAACCACGTCCCAAACAAAGACGCAATATCAACTGGAGGGCTAATGTTGAAGGCTATATGAACCGTTCTCCAAAGTAACTTGGCAAGTGGGCAATCAAGAAATAAGTGTTGTATTGTTTCATCATGATCACAAAAATAACATCGTGAGCTTCCTGCCCATCGCCTTTTAATTAAGTTATCCTTTGTGAGTATCACTTGTTTGTAGACAAACCACATAAAAATTTTAATACGCAAAGAAACCTTATCTAATCATCAAAAAAAAGACGAGACGACGAGTTTTGAAGGATATAAGCCATTCTTGACGATGGATTTGCTCCGCCCAACACCGGCCGCGCACCAAGGCCAGCCTCCACTCGCCGCCTGTCCATTTCATGATATGTGAGAAACAAACAACTAGAGTGCCGAAAACATGGCTGTGACTGCTCATGTATATACCTCTCAAATGATTATTTTGGAAGAAGGGAATTTAGCATCCTAGGACCGCTGAACATTATGCTTGGTGGGCCTAGTTAATTAGTCCATTACTAGAATATTAGTCAGACGCTTAGTAGGCCTAATTAACTAGCCCATTGGTTATCACATACGTGCATGGATTTTTGGTTTTAGAACCGTCCCTGCATGGACTGTTGCCTGGGTAGACCAAGACGCACAGTACAATTTGCCCATTTGTTTATCACGTATGTAAGCTGTCCCATAGCCAGAGAGCCCGGGCAAGTGCCCGGGGTGGCCGGGCGCTGGCTCCGCCACTGGACCTGGATGTAATCTATGTTACTTTTTGTTTTCTTTGTACTCCTGGGCAGTCATTGAATAAATTGGAAGTTTTTTGCAAAATAAATGTATAATATATGGCCCAGAGACCAGGCCAAACAGTACGTGCGTACTTGATGGATTTTGTTAATCACGACAGTACTTGACGGATCATTAGCAACTCGGCGCTCCTGATTTGTTTATCCCCTCCCTCCCTATATCATCAGTCCATGCGTTGTTGTCTACCAACAACCGTACTGCACCCAGGGAAGAAAGAGCAGCGTTGTTTCCTCCAAATCCTGCGAAACACGCTTGTCGAGGATGGCGCGTCATTTGAAAACTCTCCTTGTGATCCGAGATTCGGAGCTCTCCATGATTGGTCGTGGTGTGCCTGCGTCGCATCAGAGCGCACGGTGGTTTCGGCTGTCGACGACGGTGCACGAGGCGGCCGGGGGACAGAATGCAAGGTTGCTTAACCTCAATTATTATTTTGTGTACTCCGTTCCTTGAGAAATTGTATGTATGGGGAACCTGCAAAGATGTTTCAGAGACGTACGGTGTCTGACCTGACGAAGGGAGCGTCCCAACTGATGCAATTAGCCAGCAATGACCAATCAATCCCCAATAATCATGTTTACTGGCAAGAACTCAACTCTCGATTGCTTCATTCCCTTTGCATTGCCAGCCAGCTCGCCCTTCCTTCTCTTCTCTGCATCTTCTTCTCGTCGACAACAAACTAAAGGAAGGAAAAGCGCTCTCTTCACATGGCCTCTTTCAGATCTAGTAATGCCTATCTCTCATTCATCACTCACTCATGTCTTCATTACGTCAGGTACCGCACGGCAAAAGGGCTCTGGACCGAGAAACCTGTGACACTTTCTAATGCCACTTTCTCGAGGTATCTCGTATCTATCTACATCTGTCTAGGCAGGTAGCTGGCCGGCCGGCTGGCGGTATCAAGTAATCCTCTTGCACGGATCACGTTCCGCACGAGACGTTTCCAGAAATTCAGGCTCGACATGGGCTCACGTTCTGCACCCTTCAGAGAGGCAGTGAACGAGAGCTGCGTGCTGCTGCTTCGGTGCCGTGGAAATGCAGCAATATCTTATCCTCAGGATCTTCTTGTTACGGAAAACAAAATATCTGCAAATAATTGATCTACTATCTAGCAAGAAAGAGGGCTTCCATGCATGTGTCATGATCAGGAGATCTCCTTCAGTTTCAGCCTGATGCAGACATGTCCTTGCAGTAAAAATAGGTCTGCTAACTAACCTGCTCATGTACTTGCCTAGTAGATTGGAGTGTACTGGTTGTTTCTGAGTGCTGTGTGTGGCCGTGCTAGCTTGGTGGGGAACCCTGAACTGTTGCCTGCATCTAAACTGTAGAGCTCTGAAGAGAAGAGCTGCCTGTTGGCTGAAAGAAAGCCTGTGAACATGTACATGCCGCTGTTTGCACTTTGCAATAGTATTACTTACTGGCAGTTTAGATCCTGCATCAACACGTACGTACACATGCGAGATGGAGGCCATGGAAACCTTAAGACCTCGTGCATATGTTTCACATTCTCAGATAACAAAGTTGAATTGCAGAAAGTGGGGTGTTTGTCTGCTCAAGTTTATTTGATTAACAACTTTGTGCGCCTTTCCCCGGCCGACAAAACTTTCAGTGTAACTTAGTAACTTATTGATGCATGAAACACATTTCAGAAGAAATTTCTAGCCACACAAATTCAAAATTTTAACTTGATTCAAAGCAAGGGGAGCTTGAGAATCTGCCAGACAGGTTTTCCTGTAGTGAAACATGGCAGAAAAGCTAAGCCAGCTTTTGCAAGGACCATACATAGATCATAGATGGGCCACTGCACTCTGTTAACTAACTAAACCACTCTTGTGTTGTGGAACATGCAGTCCTTAATTTGTACAGTTTCTCATCATCCGCGCCCATAGGCCTGTTCGCCTGTTTGCACAATGAAATCACTGGTCCGTTTATATCTCCTTGTTTGTTTGGGTGCAGGCTTTGTAGAGAGATTAAAAGAAGGAAGGCCCAATAAGTACAGTAGTACAACTAACTGTGCCGCTGGATGAAATGATGAAACCTTCCTGTTAGCGAATGAAACACTCCCTTTGATGAGATGAAATCTTCCTGTTGTAGTAGATTACAATCTTTTTTTAACGGAGGCCAGATGATGAGATGCGATGATGCAGAGTTGTCTTCTGTTAACCGTCAAGCAGCTACTACGATATGTAACCAGACAGAGAGAAGCATCAAATCTGATATTGCTTCTGAATATTATCTCAAATACATGGGCATCAATTCTTGCTTATGAATCTCAAATAGACTTGATGCTGCTGCTGAGCACTATTATCTTTTTTTTAGGTGAGAGGACTGGCCAATATATGTTGTTTTCTTTAATGTCATCATTGTTTTTTTTATTTTTTGTTGGTGTAGTTTCTAGGGGTTTTTTGTTGGTGTATTGGCATTGCCATGGGATGCATATATATACTCGTGCACTGTCGATCAGCCCAACTGGCTTGACTCAGTGTCATCGAAGCGTGTAACTGCTCTGCAAGGAGCTGTTCGGTGAGACCGAAGCAAATCAATCAAGTTGTCTGAGGGGGTACAAAGCAGATCTATGTGCTTTGTTCGGTGGAACCGAATAGTAACAAATCAATACCAAAACACAAATAGAAAGTTTTGATGTTCACCCCTAGTCAGATCAGAGTCTCTGAATGCTCCTCATTTGGAGGAGCCGAATAAAAGCTTTTATTAAATTTTGTGATCAACAATAAATGAAGTTAAGACAAGGCATGCGATAGATAGATAAAAAGGGTGCTTAGGCATTGTTGTTCATCCAACTGGACAAAAAATTCGAATTAACCAAACAACAATTGGATGATCTCAGATGAAATAATATGCATCTCAATATACTTAGGCAAAAGAAGACATTAACAAATGAAATATGGTTAAAATCCATATTTTTCTCTATTAGTTCATTACTAAGTAGTAGCAGGTGTGACAAAACTCATCTTTCAACTAATCTATTAAAATTAATCCAACTTGACTGTAATTTTAAATTAGTTACACAAATATAAATTACTAACTTTTGCCTAAAAAATTATGAAAAGACAAAAAAATAATAGTTATAATTATTATACTAAACATTTTACCTTTTCAATTGATTGGCATAACCTTTAAACTATCTATATGACTCCACTACTAATTATAAAGATATAATTGCTTTTTTACATATGCTAATTTTTGTAATTACGGATACATTTTGAGTAAAAGAAACATATGCTAGAACTATAGATTTTTCTTGGTTATAATTATGTGTGATAGTTTTCTTAATTGAATCTACATATTTCTAAGTATTTTTTTCTCAAAAAGAAGAGAGTGCCCCTAGCATGCTGCTTATTTGAATTTAAAAAAAACATAATCACATTCCTCACCAATTAATTCACGACACTTATATTTATCCTTATATGTGCTACCATCTAGTTTGGTATTCTTAAACCGTAGTAGAATGTTACATGTACAAATAAATATCTTGATTGTTATTTCTAGAGTGAATAAATATATATTTTATTGTAAATTAAAAACATATGGTGTTCATGGAAAGTTTGTCCTCTTTGAACTTGCTATTTTTTTCGGTCTATATCGGTCGGAAGATAACAAAAGTGGGGAGACTCCAAAGGAAAAAAAACAAAAAAGAGAGGCGGTCGAGCATTTGTGTTCGGCCATCAACTTTATGTTCCAAAATCTGAAATAGGCAGCCTCTTTCACACACTGACACACATCAAACGAATTTACCCGGCGCCAACGCGCGATCAGACGCGATCGCCTACTAGCGCACCAACATGAGGAAAGACTTGCGCACCGCTATATAATATAGCAAACATCCGATACAAGCAACGATAGGTGCTGGGGTGGAAGCAGCACAATTACACCCAAAAGAAATGAAAAAAAATAGAAAAGGAACAAACGCCGACAACGGCGGATCAACAAAAATGAAGAAGCCTCGCGGCCGTTGCGCCCACCGGAGATCTCCCACCAAGCTCCTAGTCTTCGAAGCGCCGGTACCAATCAACACCTCCAAGAAGGGACGCGAAGATGACGACCTTGCTGCCAAGGGTTCCCTCCGATACGCGGCGAGGAGAAAGGAAGGGTAGCACCCGACGCCCTCCCGGAAGATTCGGTGGCACCTTCAGGCGCCACCGCGTCGGTGTCGGACATGCCGACAGGGATTTCTCCCGATCCCGACCATCACCCCAGCCACTTCGGAGCACGCCACCATACCGTCCACCACCTTGCGCCAACACGGTCTTGAAGCCTCCCACGTTGTCTCTCCACTGCACCGTGAAGTGGGGCTTGCACAGCGAAGAAGAGGAGCTGGGACTAGGGGCGCAGCACCGTCGGCATGCGGGAGGGCCCAACCTCGATATCAAGGACGGTAACCGACCGGACGCAATAACAGGAGCATACCAGGCCCGGCCGGGCCGTAAGATGCCCGTAAAGCTCCCGTCGTCGCGCTGCAGGAGGCACGTCGTCGGCGTCGCCGCCCCCCGTCCGAGCTGCTCCTCTTTGCCGCGTAGTAGGCAGCAAGGTCGCGCTGAGCCAGCCCACTAGGACCTAGATGGGGGGCCCAGATCTGGGCCGGGGCGCTTCGCCGGCAACCCCATGCCACCAGGTCACCCCGCCGCCAAGGAGCAGCAGCACCACCACCCCTACCGCCGGCCACCGCCACCAGGTCGCCGGACCACCGCCAGCCTCACCACTTCCGACCCCCTGCCACGGGAAGGATGGCTGCGCGCGCGGGTATGGAAGATCCCGCCGCTGTCGACACCACCCGGGCCAGATCCGGGGACACCCGCCGGCGGCGGCGGGGGAGTGGGAGGAGGAGGGGGCGGAGGGAGGGGAGCGAGCGCCGCCCCGGCTGCCTCCCGTGGAGACAGCGCTAGGCGGGGCCGGGAGGTGGTCGGGAGCAACAAGCTATGCTTCCCGATCGGACCCTTGGTTGGATGGTTGGAAATACAGTGGTATCCGCAGCTCAGTGGAGTTCAAGTCTCGTATTAACATCTATGCTTGCATGTTCCTGAATTTATTTTACACCCTGCCCTGTATATCGTCCATGTCTCGGGACAGCTAAGCTGGTCAAAGGTTAGTGCCTTCTTCTCCCTAACTATCGCCTTTGACAAGTTGTTTCAGAGACGTACGGTGTCTGAGCTGACCAAGGGATCGCCTCAACTGATGCAATCTTTTTTATTTTGCGGGGGAACTGCTGCAATTAGGCAGCAATGACTAATCATTCGCAAATAGTCATGTTCAGTGGCAAGAACTAGGGGGCTGCATGCGCGCGTGTCTAAATTCAGAGGCGAGGGTAGCCGAAGCGGCAAGAACTAGAGGCAAAGGCACGGGCGCATGGCGATCACAGATAACTGACGCGCTCTCGATTGCTTCATTCCCTTTGCACTGCCGTCCCTTCTCTTCTCTGCATCTTGTCGACGGGGAAAAAAACACTGTTTACATGGTTTCAGGTCTAATGGCTATCTCTCATTCATCGCTCACTCATGTCTTCATCAAGTCAGGTACGGCACAGCAAAAGGGCTCTCAACCGAGAAACCTGTGACACTTTTCAATGCCACTTTCTCGAGGTATCTAGTATCTATCCACATCTGTCTAGGCACGTAGCTGGCTGGCGGTATGAAGAAATCCTAAAGAAACTGTTGGATCTTCTTGCACAGATCACGTTCCGCACGAGACGTTTTGAGAAATTCAGGCTCGACATGGGCTCACGTTCCCGCAAAAAAAAAAAAAGACATGGGCTCACGTTCTGCATATGCATATCGTCCCGGCACACTCTTCAGACAGGCAGTGAGTGAGCTGCATGCTGCTGCTTAGGTCCCGTGGAAATGCAGCAATTAATAGCTCTTTCGATTCGATAAGGGCGACGCTAGGCGCCGGTGCGCCGGCCCAAACGGTTCGGCCGGTCCAGGCCCAGCCGTTCGATGCGTTTTGCATGGACCGTTAGATCTGCGCGCATACACGCACAGAAGCAACCGTTGCAGCAAAAAAAGAACAGTTTTGTTGCGATCGTGTACGAACAGCCACAGCAAGGAAAACAGGGGAGCTGGATCCCCCCGCGACTGCCCGTCCCCGATCCGCGGCGGCGGCGGCTAGATCCGCCTGTTATTCGTTCCCCGCGGCCGAATCACGTCGACGAGGGGCTCCCCCACCTATCAAGCCGCCTTGGGATTGCTTCAAATCATGTCTTACATACGACATGACCTCCTTGCCGCCATGGATTTGGGCTCAAGTTCCGTTACGGCCGGTCGAGGTTGCAGCTCGCCGCGAACCCGTAGCAGCTCGCCGGCGACCGGTTGCAGCATCCGCCCCTGCCTCCCGTGCTGGATCTCGACGCCGGAATTCACGGAAACCCGTGCTGGGTCGCAGCTCGGTCGTGGTGGATGTAGCAAAACATTATGCCGGTTGTAGCAAAAAACGATGCTAGTTGTAGCAAAACCGCGACGCCAGCTGTGTGTTGTAGCAAAACGTGACGCTGGTTGTAGCAAAATGCTATGCCAGTTGTAGCAAAAAACTATGCCGGTTGAAGCATGTAGCAAAATTGCAGCATTTTATCATCTTCTTCCACCTCCAGCCGTCGCTGGTTGAAGCTTTCTTATTTTCATAGTGTCTAGTTGTAGTTTTCTCTCTCAATGGTTGGAGCTTTTTCCAACAACTGTTGAAGCTTTTCTACCAAAAGTTGTAGCTATTTTCTTTTTAGCAGCACTTGGTCAAGGATTTTTGTGTTGTTTCGGTTGAAGCTTTTTTAGTCGAAGGATGTAGCATTTCATGTCAACGGTTGTAGCTTTCCGGCGATGGCGCTGACCGCTTGTAGCTTTCTCTACATCCGGTTGAAGCTTTTCATCTAGGGAATGAAGCTTTTTTTAAACGGTTGCAACATAAGGGGGTGCGACGATTCTGCAGAAGCCTCCGGTGTCGACCATCGCCGTCCGGCTCGTCGGCGGCGAGGCGGAAGCACGAGACGTGTGGGAGTTGCAACCGCCGGGGATGGGGATTGGTCAACGGGCTGCATCCAATGGCGAAACGGGCTGTAAAAGCATGGCGGGGTGAGATCTACATCCATGGACGCGCGGGGGATTCGACCTTCCATGGCCGACGGCGAGATGTGGGCGCCGGCGCTGCAGGAGATGAGGATGGGGGCGAGATCCGCGGAGCTGTGAGACAGGAATGAGGTGAGATTCATGAGATCCGCAGCGCCACGTGGTTGCTCGCGACTGGGTCGCAGAGTGCGTGCGTGGACTGGACCGGCCGAAGCTTCGGCCGGTGCCCTGGCCCGAAACGTTTCCCATTCGATAAAGGGCACATTTATTAACTTAAAATGTACTGGCATCAAATGGATACAACAATTAATATCTTACCCTCAGGATCTTCTTTTTATTGCGAAGAGAAAAATGTGCAGATAATTGATCTACCTATCAGATCAGGTTTCCATGTATGTATCATGATCAGGAGATCTCGTTCAGTTTTAGCCTGATGTACCATTTGCCGACATGTTCTTGCAGTAAAAGAAAAAAGTCTGCTAACTAACCTGCTCATGTACTTGCCTGGTACTAGATTGGATTGTACCGGTTGTTTCTGAGTGTTGTGTCTGGCCGTGCTAGCTTGTTACTCAGTGGTGAACCGTTGCCTGCATGTAAACTGTAGACTTCTGAAGAGAAGAGCTGCCTGTTTGCTGAAAGAAAGACTGTGAACATGTACATGCAGCTGTTTGCACTTTGCAATAGTATTACTTTACTGGCAGTTTAGATCTTGCAAGAGCACGTACGTACACATGCGAGATGGAGGCATCTTAGCACACCTCATGCACATATTTCACATTCTCATATAACAAAGTTTTATATTTGGTTGCAGAAAGTAGGTTGCTTGTCTGCTCAAGTTTATTTGAGTAACAACTTTGCACGTTTTTCCTCGGCCGACAAGTTGAACTTTCAGTGTAACTTAGTAACTTATTGATGCATGGAACTCATTTCAGAAGAAATTTCTAGCCACACAAATTCACAATTTTAACTTGATTCAAAGCAAGGGGAGGACACTGATGCTTGAGACTCTGCCAGACAGGTTTTCCTGTAGTGAAACATGGCAGAAAAGCTAAGCCAACTTTTGCAAGGACCATACATAGATCTTAGACGGGCCACTGCACTCTGTTAACTAACTAACCCACTGTAGTGTTGTGGAACATGCAGTCCTTAATTTGTACAGTTTCTCATCTTCCGCGCCAATAGGCCTGTCCGCCTGCCTGCACAATGAAATCACTGGTCCGTTTATATCTCCTTGTATGTTTGCGTGCAGGCTTTGTAGAGAGATTACAGGAAGGAAGGCCCAATAAGTACAGTAGTACAACTAACTGTGCTGCTGGATGAAATGATGAAGCCTTCCTGTTTGCTATTGAAATACTCCCCATTGATGAGATGAAATCTTCCTGTTGTAGTCGATTAATATCTTTTTTGTAGGGAGGCCAGATGATGAGATGCCATAATGCAGAGCATGTCCCTCACCCAGTGTGCTGCTGTCCCCTGTCTGTTGTCCACTGTCAAGCAGCTATTACGATACCACGTGACATATGTGGTAAGCAATTCAAAGTAATCCAAAAGCAGCTACTACGATATGTAACCAGAGAGAAAGAAAGAGGGGGAGCGGAAAATAGAGAGAAGCATCAAGTCTGATATTGCTTCTGAATATTATCTCAAATACAGGGGCATCAATTCTTGCTTCTGAATCTCAAATGGGCTTGATGCTGCTGTTGAGTATTATCTTTTTATTTTTAGGTCAAAGGACTGGCCAATATATGTTATCTTATTTAATGCCATCATTGTATTTTCATTTTTGTTGTTGTACTTTTTAGTGGGATTTTTGCTGATCACATCAATAGACTTGCTTTAGATCATGTCTTAGAGTAACACACAACCCCCCCCCCCCCCCCCGTGAGATCCCGCACCACTTTCAACCTACATGGGTTAGTCCCACAAGGAACAACAAGAATATCCAATATACATGAGTGAAATACAGATACGATGATGTTCATGAATGCAATGATTACCTTGTTCCTTGCCATACCAACAAAGAGGGTTTGTGACTCGATTAATGAGTGCATGATGTGGAGGTGGTTTGCACTAACTCCTTGCCATAAAAGAATGTGAGGTTATTCTTGCCTGGCCAGCAGAAGGGCTCCGTGTTCATTAGCCGAGCGAACTAGAAATGGTCAGTGATGGCCTGCGGAATTGGTAGCACGCTTTGAGGCGGCGCATGAATCCGGTAAATTTGCAGCACCTCCGCAACGGAGTCGTCAACCTATGAGCCCGTGGAAGGAGCGGATGAGACCGACGGTGAGGTCACTTTGCACATGTCATCTACATCTGTCTGGGTGTGTCCGATATGTTTCAAGAGGCTCTGCAGCTCATGCCTCGGCGCGGTTCTCCATCACCACCTTCTCCCTGTAGAACTGCATGAGCATTTTCTACATGAGGACTGTGAGATTTGCGGTCTGCAGCGATAACCCGCCGGGTCTTGCCGATGGCTTGGACGACACCATTGCACCCACTCCAAAAAGATCAAACCCATCATAGGATTTTGTGTGAGCTCATCAAAGCGAACTCGCACCTGATGCGGTGAATGTTGCTGATTTGGCCAAGAGGATTGTGGGTGCGGCGGCGCAAAATTGTTGGCAGCAAAGAAAAATTTCTGGATTTGAGATACCAATTGTGATGACCAAATTGGAGAGGGATCGATCGCATAGATAGAATTGAGGTGAGCAGAGGTAGACAACAAGATGAGGTAGGAGAAGGAATGAGATTTTATTTCAGAATATAGCTCTCGCTGCTTTCTCTCTCGTTGTTTGATAGCTTAATGCGACACATGCACGACCTGGACCATAGGCGGACTAAGGCAACCCAATGGGCTTAGCACAATACATGTGAGAATTTTACCCTTACTTCTCTTAGTCCAGTCCTAATTAGTAACAGGTGTGACAAAGCCCATCTTTCAGCTGATCTAGTAGAGTTAGTCCAACTTGACTGTAATTCTAAGTTAGTTAACCAAATATAAATTACTAAAATTTTCCTAAAAAAATACGAAGGTTAAGACAAAAAAATTAATATTTATATTTATTATACTAAACATTTTTGCCTTTTCAATTGGTTGACATAACCTTTAAACTATCTATATATCTCCACCACTAATTACAAAGATATAATTGCTTTTTTACATATGCTAACTTTTCGAAGTTGTTGATATATTTTGAGAGAGAAAAAACCTTCGCTAGAACTATAAGATTTTTCTTGGTTATAATTATGTGTGATAGTTTTCTTAACTAAATCTACATATTTCTAACTATTTTTTTCTCAAAAAGAAGGGAGTGCCCCTAGCATGTTTCTTATTTGAATTTTAAAAAACATAATTAAATTCCTTGCCAATTAATTCACGACACATATATTCATCCTTATATGTGCTACCATCTAGTTTGGTACTCATAAACCTTGAGAGAGTGTTACATGTACAAATAAATATCTTGATTGATATTTCTAGAGCGTAGCACTATATATATTTATTGTAAATTAATAATATATGATGCTTATGGAAAGTTTGTCCTTGTTGAAAAAAAAAAGAGGCGGAAACCAACAATGGGCCATCGAGCATTTGCATTTGGCCATCAACTTTATGTTCCAAACTCTGAAATAGGTAGCATCAGCTGTGATCGCCCACTAGCGCACAACATGGGCCGGCCACTAGAAACCGATCGCTTTTAGCGCAAAAGGTGTGGAACATTTAAGTGAATGCTTTTTTTGCGAACCAACCCGTGATTGGATGGTTAAGAGTATAGTGGTATCCGCAAATCATCAGAGTTCAAGTCCTATATTTAAAATTGATCCTTACATGTTCCTGGATTTATTTTACACCCTGCAATGTATATCGTGCATGTCTTGAGACAGCTAAGCTGGTCAAGATTGGTGCCTTCTTCTCCCTAACTATCTCCCTTGGCAGGATGTTTCAGAGACGTACGGTGTCTGACCTGATCAAAGGATCTCCTCAAATGATGCAATTAGGCAGCAATGACTAATCAATCCCAAATAATCATTTTCAGTGGCAAGAAAGAGGGGGTTGCATGCGTGCGTGTCTAAATTCAGAGGCAAGGTCAGCCTAAGCGTCAAACTCATTGGTTTGGCGGCGATCGGGAAGGCGAGGAAAAAGCAAGCATCAAGGATCTCATTGCTGAAATCGGGGGCTGCCAGCACAAGATTGTTTCATGCCAAGATATGCTCCCGAAGACACAAAAATTTCATACAAGCTCTTCAACACAAAGGACAAACGGTAATCGCTCATTCAGAGAAGGAGGCAGTCGGAGACCATTTCTGTGTGGGGAATTTGATTTTTTGTCACCACTTACTTTGGACATTGATATTTTGCACTGCTTACTTTGTAATTGATTTTTTTGCCATCACTTACTTTGCACTTTGATCTTTTGCCACTTTATAACAAAAAAACAGTCTTTGCAAATGATAGATGAAATACATACATAAATCAAAGTCCAAATGAGCTGACCTATGTTTCAGCCACCTTATACCTGTTTGACTGAAACATAGGGCAGCCTCAACCCAAATGGGCACGAGCAGTAGCAGTGGCCACGCACGGCCACGAGCAGCCGCAGCCACGGGCACACACGGGCGCGGTGGCCGACGGTGGAGCACAAATGCGTGGAGCGGCGGCCGCGCACGGCGTACAGTTGACAGGTACGGGCTGTACGGGCACGCTGCGCCGCGTGCACTGGATTTTTCATCCTACCCTTCTTTACGAAGGGGTATAGACAAATTTGGACCTTTGATGATTGTCGATGAAAAAAAAACTGTTCACATGGTTTTAGATCTAATGGTTATCTCTCAAACCTGTGACACTTTTCAATGGCACTTTCTCGAGCTATCTAGAGTAGTATCTATACATCTGTCTAGGCAGGTAGCTGGCTGGCGGTATCAAAGTAATCCTAAAGAAACTGGATCTTCTTGCACAGATCACCTTCCGCACGAGACATTTCCAGAAATTCAGGCTCAACATGGGCTCACGTTATGCATATGCATATCACCCCGGCACTCTTCAGACAGGCAGTGAGTGAGCTGCATGCTGTTGCTTAGGTGCCGTGGAAATGCAGCAATTAATATATCTTTCGATAAAGGGCTTATTAACTTAAAATGTAGCATCAAATCGATACAGCAATTAATATCTTACCCTCAGGATCTTCTTGTTATTACCAAGAGAAAAATGAGCAGATAATTGATCTACCTGTCAGATCAGGTTTCCATGGATGTATCATGATCAGGAGATTTCGTTCAGTTTTAGCCTGATGTGATCTTCAGTACCATTTGCCGACATGTTCTTGCAGTAAAAAAAGGTCTGCTAAGTAACCTGCTTATGTACTTGCCTACAGTAGGACTGTAGGAGATTGGATTGTACTGGTTGTTTCTGAGTGGCCGTGCTAGCTTGGCACTCAGTGGTGAAATGTTGCCTACATGTTAACTTGTAGACTTCTGAAGACAAGAGCTACCTGTTGGCTGAAAGAAAGCCTGTGAACATGTACATGCAGCTGTTTGCACTTTGCAATAGTATTACTTTACTGGCAGTTTAGATCTTGCAAGAGCACGTACGTACAAATGCGAGATGGAAGCATCTTAGCACACCTCATGCACATGTTTCACATTCTCATATAACAAAGTTGTATATTTGGTAGCAGAAAGTGGGGTGTTTGTCTGCTCAAGTTTATTTGATTAACAACTTTGCGCGCCTTTCTCCGGCCGACAAGTTGAACTTTCAGTGTAACTTAGTAACTTATTGATGCATGGAACTCATTTTCAGAACAATTTTGTAGCCACACAAATTCAAAAAAAAACACTTGATTCAAAGCAAGGAGAGGACACTGATGCTTGAGAATCTGCCAGACAGGTTTTCCTGTAGTAGAACATGTCTTGCAGAAAAGCTAAGCCTGGTTTTGCAAGGACCATACATAGATCATAGATGGGCCACTGCCCACTGGGAACTAACTAACCTAGTGTTGGTTGTGTTGTGGAACATGCAGTCCTTAATCTGTAAAGTTTCTCATCATCAGCGCCGGTAGACCTGTCCGCCTGCCCGCACAATGAAATCACTGGTCCGTTTATATCTCCTTGTTTGTTTGGGTGCAGGCTTTGTAGAGAGATGACGGGAAGGAAGGACAATTAAGTACAGAGTGAAACCTTCCTGTTGAATCAAATGATGAAACCTTCCTGTTGTTTGCTAATGAAATACAGTAGATTACAACCTTTTTGAAAGGGAGGCCAGATGATGAGCAATAATGTAGAGCATGTCCCTCACCCAGTGTGCTACTGTCCCCTGTCTGCTGTTCACTGTCAGAACATTATCCAGAGAGAGAGAGAGAGAGAGAGAGAGAGAGAGAGAGAGAGAGAGAGAGAGGAAAATGGAGAGAAGCATCAAATCTTGCTTTTGAATCTCAAATGGGCTTGATGCTGCTGCTGTGCCCTATTAGTATCTTTCTATTTTTAGGTGAGAGGGCTCACCAAGATATGTTGTTTTCATTAATGCCATCATTGTTCATTTATTTATTTTTATTGCTGTATTTTTTTAGGGGGATTTTTGTTGTTGCATTGACATCGCCATGGGATGTATATGGGCTTGTTCACTTGCTGGGCTGATCATGAATAAAAAGGCCGTGCCAGGCTTCCTAGAAGGATCTTAGAGTGATACCAGGAGTCCCTTTTTTTTGCGAGTAGTAGGGAAGAGTATCAGACTCTCACTCGCCTAGCTCAAAATATGAATACACCAGTAGCTTAGTTACCCCTAAAAGTAACCAGTAGCTCAGTTTTACTTTGTTTCGCGGGTTCTTTTCCTGCAGGGCTGCTTCTACTTATTTTTTTATGAATGCACACGTGCACGCACACCCACACACCATCTCTGTGCCCAGTAATTGTATTCTACTCCCTCTAGTGATCTAAACGTCTTATATTAGTTTACGGAAGCAAGTGAATACACCATGAATAAATCCATAAATCTCGTTGTATCTCTATAGAATATGCACCGAGATATACGTAAATGTCAGCATGATGATTTTTGAATGATAATAGATTAATAACAAGATGATATGAATGCATCCAACCTCTATAGTGACAGGATATCAAGACATAGTTGAGATAGTACAACCAATAAAGGATAAAAAAGAGGAGAAAACAAATAAGGTTGACACATCCAACAACTTGCAACACACCAGTATCAACATAATCCACCGTCGTGCCAATATAGGAGCGATGAAAAAGGTTCTCCGAAAACAATATCCCAAGAAGATAACGATGCTTAAACGCCACCACACCAGGATGTGGTGTGCGACATTCTGCGCCACGAATTGGCGCTCACATTCCAAGGTGGTGTTCAGCTCATCCGACGGCATGTCCGCTATGTCTTCGAGGGCGGCTGCCACTCGGTCTACGACCTCTAGACCGCTCATGGCAACATGCACTATTGCGCCGACAACACCGGCCTACTGAATCTTCAGGAGTCTGTCTGTATCAGGATGGCGGGTCGACAACAGTTCCCTCCTCATCGAAAGCGCTCCGATTAGCTATGTCCTCAGTATCGCTCTGCGTGCCATGCGACAACTCAACAAGTAGCTATGATTCAACTAACCTAGTCTTTTCATGATTTATTTGCATCCATCAGGTTCCTACCGGTTCACCGGTTTGGGAAAACTTCTAGGTTCTCTCAGCATGTTTTTTTCCTGTTATTTCTTTTTATTTTTTCATTCATTTTTATGTTTCTTTTTCTTCCTTTTTTGCTATTTTTCAAAAATTTATGTTTTCTTCTTTTTTGTTTCTTCTAAAAAATCAACCTAACAGATTTTCAAAAATTGTTTGGAATTTTAAAAAAATGTTCCTCTCTACAAATATGTTCAGAACTTTCAAATTTTCTATGCATTACTTGGATTTTGTTTGCATTTTTGGAAAAACTTTTGTGTTTCCAATTTTTCTAAATTTCCAAAACTTTGATCAATTTTTTTCTTATTCCTCTTATTTTTTTCAAAAAAATTTGGTAACTATATATTTTGTTCGAAATTTCAAAAAAATAATGACATTTTCAAAAAACACAATGTTTTCAAATTTTGTTCATCAAATCCAAAAATATTCAGGAATTTAAAACAAGGTTTCCATTTATCAACATTGTTCATAAATTTAAAAATTGTTTGCATTTTAGAAAAATCATAATTTTCAGAAAATGTTCTAATTTTCCAAAGATTGTTCAGAAATTTAGCAAATGCTCCTGTTTTAAAATTTGTTCATAGATATAAAAATTATTTGCATTCGTAAAAAAACTTTTGCTTTTTCTGAAAAATCGGTCAGAATTTTCGAAAATGTAACCATTTAAAAAAAATCAAATTCAAAACGTGTTGAAATTTTTGAAAAAATGGTTGGGCCATTAAAATATGTTCATGTTTCTCAAAAAAAAGTTTAGAATTGTAAAAAACTGTTCCTGTTTTCAAAATATGTTAGAAATACAAAACAATCACTTCTAAAAGAGCTTAATTTTTCACGTTGTTTAGAAAATGTTTGTATTTTTACACATTATTTTCCATATAAAAAATGTTCATGATTTTACATGAAATGTTGTAAAAACTTTAATAGAGTTCGGATCTGCCAAGTTATTTAATTTTTAGTATTTGGCGTAATTCATAAGACACTTACACTCGTCCAGGTCAACTGGCTAGCAACACTTGCACACACAGCTGTGGCAGTAGTATTATTCCTACTAGACGGACCCCATTTTTTTGGAACTTCACACATAAAACTAGACATTGTACAGGGTTCTTAAACAATCTGCGCTTCCCATCATCGGCCAGAGCCATAAGTTTAGTGGTAAGCAGGGAGTCTAAGCTTCGTCGATTGATGAGTTCAATTCCTCCCACGGTCTGAGTACCTCTTGTTTCAGTTGTCCGTATGGATAGGCCAGCCCAGCGAGTAGCGGTTTCCCCTACGGGACATGCCTTCAGCGCACAGTTTGGGTTTTGATATTTTATAATTTTCTATTGTCTTTTCATTTTTATATTCTTCCTATTTACAATTTTCATACCTTATTATTTCTTTTTTAGGTCTACTTTTCCTTTAGTCCATACAGTACTATTATATTTTTCCTTTATCTTTTTAATACAAGATTAAATTTCCCGTATACATGTGGAATATTTTTTATGCACGTTAAAAAAAATTCAAATACATGAGAAACAAATTTTAAACCATATGTTTGATTTTTTTTCAAATACACATTAAACATTTTATAAATGGTGCGAATTTTATTCACATTGGATATTATTATTATTCAATGTCACTAGTATATTGTTTGAAATGTCTTAACTTCTTTTAAATGCCACGTAAATTTTTTGACTTGTACCAAATAAATTCCATTGACAAATATTGTAAAAAATGTCACATGCATTCCGTAATGGTGTGAAACAATTTTGTAAAATAACAAGACCATTTTTTAAAAGTGTCATGAACTCAGTTTTAGATGGTTGGGGACATTTTAAATGTTCTAAATATTTTTTGAATGTCATGATGAATTTTAAAAATTAAGAAAAAAATTCTTCATGAACATTCTTCTAGATGTCATGAACATTTTTTGAAACGTGGCGACGGTTTTTAAAAGTCTCACATATTTTTTTTGAATTACATGAACATTTTAGAACTATGTGAAACAACATTTAAGTTTCCATGCATCTTTTTAGTGTGCGATGAACGTTTTAACACTAAGTAATGTTGATCTGTTATATATGCTATTTTAGAATGAAACTGACTGAAACGCTACAAAACAAGAGGGCTATATCTTCTTCCCAACAATGGAAGCTATTACTCGCTTCATGCGAGATATATGCATCACTCGCCAGTGGCATCCGTATGTATGGCCTAGCCCGGCGAGTAACTGTTTTCCTGACGGGCATGCTTTTAGCACACAGTTTCGTTCATGCTTTCCTGGCTTTTTTCATTTAAAGTTTTTATGGTTTTTCTTCTCTTTTCTTTTAATTTATTCGTATTTTCCTTATTTACTCTATTTCTTTATGGTTTACGTAGGTTTTAATTACATGTTCTGGTTTTATTTTATTCTATTTTTTCCTTTTTCTTTTTATAAATATATACCTAATATTTTTCATATTAGTTTTATATTTTTCGTATGCATGCGAAATATTTTTATACACCGTAAACCTTTTTCAATGATAAGAGAAATATTTTCAATCATAAGTTTTTTAATACATATTAAACTTTTTTTAATACACATTGAACATTTTTTAAATTGTATGAAACATTTTGTACATTGTATACTGTTTTTTAATTATCACTAATATTTTTTATGTACAAACTTCTTTTAAATGGCACGTACATTTTCTTAATTGTACTAAACATTTTGTAAATTGCATGAACATTTTTGACATTGTATAAACTCTAGAATGTGTGTGTTTGGGGGGCGGGGGGGGGGGTGATGAAGCTATGTACCTAGGGTAGGGGCATGGACCTGTCCTAAGAGCCCTACCCAAGGACATCCTTAGAAGAAGTCACCTTTCAATCGACTTGAAGGTACCCACTCGACGGGTTCAAGACACTCGACCAAGAAGCTATCACTCGACCACAAAGCCAACCACTCGACTGCCAGAAGATCTAAAGTCGCTCTGCAGGCAAACAGTCGGTCATTAAGTAGCTTTTATGGTCATCATAGCACTTTATTAGGGGCATTACCAGTAACGCCCAACCTTAATGTACCTTAAACCCTGCATTACTGAGGGCGGGAGAGGGCTGGCGAACTCTATATAAGCCGCCCCCCTCCTCAGTATCAAGGGTTCGCACCCCTGTCATTCTCACACTTATAATCCAGTCGACCGCCTCCGGGCACCGAGACGTAGGGCTTTTACCTCCTCTGAGAAGGGCCTGAACTTGTACATCTTTGTGTGCTTACAGCTTCTACATAGCTAAGATCTAGCCTCTCCATACTTACCCCCCTACACTACTGTCAGACTTAGAACCACGACAGTTGGCGCCCACCGTGGGGCAGGAATCTTAGCGCTTGATTGTAGGAGTTGCGATTTTTCCGATCTCCTTGATCATGGTTTCGTGCGGAGTTTTGGTGGAGGGCCGCGAGATCCGTCTCGGCGCGCTCACGTTCATCGCCGACGACTCCGCTTGGCTTCAGGAGGCGCCACTCGACATCGACGCGCTACCCGTCCGCGGGGCGACGCATTTCCGCGCATGTGTTCGTGGCGTCCTCCTGCGGCAGCCGTCGACCCAGTATCGATCGGCTCCCGTTTCATCTCCCCACCATGTCTCTCGCGATGCAAGCGCTCCGGTCGGTCGAGACTTCAGAGGTGGGTGAGGCATGCGGTGGCTCGCCAGACGGCCACCCCTCAATTCGCGGCAATCGAGCCCGACGAATCTCTCTACGGCCTGTTCGACCTGTCGACTGGCTCCGCAGAGACCGCATCCGAATGCGACAGCAGTGACCCTGCGGCGGAGGTTCTGGCAATTGATGGGACACGCAGCCCTCCCGGTTTTCCCCGTACCGACGGAGGCGTGGGTGGGGGCGACTCGGCGCATCCCCACGAAGAGTATCTCCCCGAGCCTCTCATGTCGCTGCAGCGAGAGGAGCTTCGCCGCCGTAACATGGATGCACTCCACACTCCTATCGTAGGAGAAACCCCTGAGGCCCGGGCCTTGGAGGACGCGCGCTTGGCTAACTTGGCCGAGCGCACTTGACTGGAGAATCTCCAGCGAGCACTCAACGAGAGAGCACGTCAGCGGGCTCCCGAGTCCAGTCGACGTTAGCTCTTCCCGCCTACACAGGTATATCGAACTCCCGTTCAAAATTTGGCAGCCGCGGCCCGAATAGCAGAATCAATTCAGCCCTCCCAGTCAGAGGCTGCCAGGGGCTTGTTGCAGATCAGAGCGTTGCTCCGGGCAGCAGGAAACCAGAATTCCGCTGTTTCGCAGTCGCGGTATAGGATCCGCAGTCGGTCTGTTGCAGCGGATATAGTGCAGTCGGCTCACAGCCCAAGATCGCCCCCGAGGCGTGAGGGACGTGGAGACCGACACGACCAGTACAGAAGAAATGAGCAGTATGATCACCGACTCGATCGTGATGATCGGCGTCGAGTGCCAACCCCTCCCCCGAGGAGTGGGTCATATGCGCCTCGACAGCAGGATGACAGACGCCTTCACAGTGTTGGGCGGAGCATTCCAGTCGACCCCAGGGAACCAGGCTTTGATGCGAGATCCATCCTCGTTCAAAGTTTGGTCGACAGGAACAGGGCGCACCGAGAAGGCCATGACAGAGATGCGCCTACCAGCAGCAGAGTACATGTTTCGGGGCCAGAATGTTTCACTCGAGCCATCAGGGCCGCAGTGATTCCTCCCAACTTCAGGTTGGCGACTGGAGTCAGCAAGTTCACCGGCTAGTCTAAGCCTGACATTTGGCTCGAAGATTACCGAGTGGCTGTCCAGATTGGCGGCGGCAATGATGAGGTGGCTATGAAGCTTTGCCTCTCATGTTAGAGGGCTCGGCCAGAGCGTGGCTGAATCAGTTAGCACCCAGCAGCATCTACACTTGGGGGGACCTCTCCCGAGTGTTTGTCACGACTTTTGAAGGAACATGCAAGCGACCGGCAGGCCTTACAGAATTGCGGTCTTGCGTGCAGAAACCGAGTGAAACTCTGAGGGATTACATCCAGAGGTGGATCACTTTGCATCACACAGTTGAGAATGTACCAGATCACCAAGCAGTTTGTGCCTTTAAAGAAGGCGTCAAGAACAGAGAGCTGAACCTGAAGTTCGATCGGACCGGAGAAATGTCTCTGAATCGGATGATCGAAATTGCCACCAAATACGCTAATGGTGAAGATGAAGATCGACTCCGGAGTGGCAAGCAGAAAGCAGTCGCCCAGGAAACCGGAGGCAATTCCAGTCGGAAACAGAAGCGGAAGGCCGAGCCAGCCGCTCCTGGGGAGGCCCTAGCCATAACACAGGGAAAATTCAAGGGAAAACCAAAGGGGCCCTGGAACCCCAAGAAAGTTAAAGATCAAGATGGAAATGATGTTTTGGATCTGCCGTGTCACATTCACACCAAGAAAGATGAGGAGGGTAAACTCATTTACCCAAAGCATACCACTCGACAGTGTCGGCTCCTGATCCAGCAGTTTCAGGGCAAACAGTCCAAAGACAAGGAAAAAGAGTCGGACAAAGTTGAGGACAAGGAAGATAGTGACGATGGATACCCCCAAGTCAATTCCACCTTGATGATTTTTGCTGATGTTGAAAGCAAAAGTCGACTGAAAGTCATTAACCGTGAGGTAAACATGGTTGCCCCGGCAACACCCAGTTACCTGAAGTGGTCTCAGACTGCCATCACATTCGACCAGTACGATCACCCCACGCACATTGCCACCCCTGGGAGGCAAGCTTTAGTGGTCGACCCAGTTGTCGAGGGCACTCGATTGACCAAAGTCTTGATGGATGGTGGCAGCGGCCTGAACATTCTGTATGCAGAAACGTTGAAAGGAATGGGCATTCCGATGTCCAGGCTCAGTACCAGTAACATGAGCTTCCATGGAGTCATTCCCACGAAGAAAGACGAGTCATTCGGCCAGATTGCTCTCGATGTGGTTTTCGGTGATTGAAGAATTACCGCAAGGAAAAGTTGACATTCGAGGTTGTGGACTTCCAAAGTGCTTATCATGCTATTTTGGGTAGACCAGCTTATGCACGCTTCATGGCTCGACCATGCTACGTGTATATCAAATTGAAGATGCCTGGCCCTAAAGGTGTGATCACTGTTACGGGCAACCGGAAGAAAGCAGAAGAGTGCTTTCAGAAGGGTTCAAAGATTGCTGACGCCCAGATGGCAGTGGTCGAGTTGCAGGAGTACCAGAAGACTGCAGATCCGAGTGAATTGCTACGAGCCAAGAAGCCTGCTTCAGAGTCAGCTTTTCAGTCGTCCGGCGAGACGAAGCCAGTTCACATTCACCCGTCCGATCCCAGTGCAGCTCCGACTCACATTTCAACGACGCTCGACTCCAAATAGGAAGAAGCGCTCATCCAGTTCCTCCGTGAGAATTGGGACATCTTCGCATGGAAACCTTCTGACATGCCTGGAGTTCCCAGGGGACTGGCTGAGCACCGTCTGCGAGTCGACCCGAAATTTAAGCCTGTGAAAGAACATCTTCGACGGTCCGCCGTCCAGAAGAGGAAAGCCATCGGCGAGGAGGTGGCTCGGCTACTAGCAGCAGAGTTCATCAGAGAGATTTACCACTCCGAGTGGCTCGCCAATGTTGTCATGGTCCCCAAGAAGGACAAGTCACTTCGTATGTGCATTGACTTCAAGCATATCAATCGGGCCTGCCCGAAAGATCATTTCCCTCTCCCCCGCATCGACCAGATAGTCGACTCGACCGCGGGGTGTGAGCGTTTGTATTTCCTAGACGCCTATTCAGGGTACCATCAGATCCGTCTGTATGGACCCGACGAGATCAAAACAGCTTTCATCACTCCATTCGGATGCTTCTGCTATGTCACCATGCCCTTCCGCCTCAAGAATGCTGGAGCCACGTTCATGAGGATGATTCAGAAGTGTTTACTCACTCAGATCAGTCAGAATGTGGAAGCATACATGGATGATATTTTGGTCAAGTCACGGAAAGGTTCCGACCTACTGTCTGACCTTGTCGGAACCTTTGCCAACCTCAGGAGGTATGATATCAAGCTCAATCCATCAAAGTGCGCATTTGGAGTCCCAGGTGGAAAGTTACTCGGTTTTCTCGTTTCCGAACGGGGAATCGACGCCAATCCCGAAAAAGTTGGCACCATACTCCGGATGAAGCGTCCCGTGCGTGTGCACGATGTCCAGAAGCTTACAGGTTGCTTGGTCGTTCTAAGTCCATTCATTTCCCGTCTCGGTGAAAAGGCGTTGCCTCTTTACCGACTGATGAAGAAGTCTGACAAGTTCGAGTGGACTCCAGAAGCTGATGCAGCGCTTGCAGACCTCAAAGCTCTGCTCTCCACCCAGCCGGTGCTTGCTGCCCCAATCAGTAAAGAGCCCCTGCTGCTTTACATTGCAGCCACGGGACAAGTTGTCAGTACAGTACTTACAGTCGAGCGGGAAGAAGAAGGAAAGGCCTTCAGAGTTCAGCGCCCAGTATATTATGTGTCCGAAGTTTTGACTCCTTCGAAGCAAAGATATCCCCATTACCAGAAGCTTGTATATGGGGTTTACATGACCACGAAGAAGGTTGCACACTACTTCTCTGATCATTCCATTACAGTCGTCAGTGACGTTCCACTGTCAGAGATTTTGCACAACAGAGATGCAACTGGTCGAGTGGCAAAGTGGGCGATTGAACTCCTTCCCTTAGATATCAAGTTCGAAGCAAAGAAGGCTATCAAGTCCCAAGCTATTGTAGATTTCGTCGCCGAGTGGATTGAACAGCAACTTCTGACTCAGGTTCACTCGGAGCACTGGACCATGTTCTTCGATGGATCTAAGATGCTGAATGGTTCCGGTGCTAGGGTAGTTTTGGTTTCCCCCCGAGGAGATAAGCTCAGATATGTTCTCCAGATTCACTTCGATTCCTCCAATAATGAAGCAGAATATGAAGCACTTTTGTATGGGTTGCGCATGGCCATTTCACTCGGCGTCCGTCGCCTCATGGTCTATGGCGACTCAGATTTGGTGGCTAATCAGGTGATGAAGGAGTGGGACGTCAGAAGCCCAGCCATGACTGGTTATTGCAATGCAGTAAGAAAGTTGGAAAAGAAGTTCGAGGGGTTAGAACTTCATCACATCCCCCGACTGAAAAATCAAGCAGCTGATGATTTGGCAAAGATAGGCTCCAAGAGAGAAGCCATTCCCAGCAATGTGTTTTTGGAGCACATCCACTCGCCATCAGTCCAGGAGGATCCTTTTGCAGAGGAACCCCCGCAGCCGAAAAGTGCCATAGATCCGACTGAAGTCGAAATTCCTGCTGTGGTCGACCTAATCATGGAAGTCTTGGCAATCACTCCCGACTGGACAGTACCGTACA
This sequence comes from Aegilops umbellulata, assembly GCA_032464435.1. Classification (NCBI taxonomy): domain Eukaryota; kingdom Viridiplantae; phylum Streptophyta; class Magnoliopsida; order Poales; family Poaceae; genus Aegilops; species Aegilops umbellulata. Next base: position 476,683,876 of record CP136059.1, on the reverse strand, counting down.
TTGTGTATATCTTGAGGAAAGAACTCCCAAAAGACAAGGAAGAGGCTCGACAGATCGTCCGTCGATCCAAAGCCTTCACAGTCATAAAGGGACAGTTGTACAGAGAAAGCGCGACTGGAATCGGTCAGAAGTGTATAGCGCTAGAAGAAGGTCAGATAATCCTTGATGATATCCACTCAGGGACCTGTGGTCACCATGCGTCCTCTCGGACCATTGTGGCTAAAGCATATATACCGAGCGGGTTTTTACTGGCCCAGAGCAAATGAAATGGCGAAGGAGATAGTTGACAAGTGTGAAGGCTGCCAGTTCTACTCCAACATGTCGCACAAGCCAGCATCAGCCCTGAAGACCATTCCACTCGTCTGGCCATTCGCTGTTTGGGGACTGGACCACTGAGAATAGGCAGGAGCGGATTCACACATGTGCTTGTAGCAGTAGACAAGTTTACCAAGTGGATTGAAGCTAAGCCTATCAAGAATCTGGATGCTAGCACTGCTATCAGTTTCATCAGGGAGCTAACATTCAGATATGGAGTCGCCTCTCAAGGCACACGAGTCGACTACGCGTCGGTCGCACATCCCAAGTCGAATGGACAAGCTGAAAGGGCAAATTGTCTGATTCTCAAAGGACTGAAGCCTCGACTGATGCGTGATCTCAAGCACGCGCCAGGCGCTTGGGTCGACGAGCTTCCGTCAGTTCTGTGGGGATTGAGGACCATCCCGAACCGGTCGACTGGAAGAACTCCGTTCTTTTTGGTTTACGGAGCCGAAGCAGTCCTGCCGAGTGATCTACTTCACAATGCACCCCGAGTCGAGCTTTATACCGGGGATGAAGCAGAGCAAGCCCGGCAGGACGCAGTCGACCTCCTAGAGGATGAGAGAGAAATGGCTATGATCAGATCGACCATCTATCAGCAAGACTTGCGTCGATTCCATGCCAGAAACGTGAAGAGTCGAGCCTTCCAAGAAGGAGATTTGGTCCTCCGAGTGGATCAACAGAAACCACACAAACTTGCTCCTACTTGGGAAGGTCCCTTCATCGTCACCAGATTCCTCCACAACGGAGCATAACACCTCTACAATGTTGATCGCCAGATCGACGAGCCTCGAGCTTGGAATGCGGAACTACTCCGCCCATTTTACACTTGAGTTCTCACTCGGATGAGATGTAATAAGAAAAACTTCTGTAGTTTATTTTTATCAAAGACAAGAGTGTCCCAGTCCTTCCTGTAATTGCTGTCACTTTTGTTTATGTACAAAATCCCCCAGTGGGTGGCTTAGCTGCGAATCCGTTTCGCCTAAGTTTGCAAAAAAATCCTATCGAGTGGTGAGCCAGACTCCCACTCGGGGGCTTAGCTGCAGCCCAGTGCTCGCCTAAGTGTTTGAAAATCCTACCGAGTGATGAGCCAAACTCCCACTCGGGGGCTTAGCTGCAGTCCAAGTACTCGCCTAAGTGTATAAAAATCCTACCGAGTGGTGAGCCAGACTCCCACTCGGGGGCTTAGCTGCAGCCCAGTGCTCGCCTAAGTGTATAAAAATCCTACCGAGTGGTGAGCGAGACTCCCACTTGGGGGCTTAGCTGCAGCCCAGTGCTCGCCTAAGTGTTTGAAAATCCTACCGAGTGATGAACCAGACTCCCACTCGGGGGCTTAGCTGCAGCCCAGTGCTCGCCTAAGTGTATAAAAATCCTACCGAGTGTAGAGCAAACCTCTCACTCGGGGGCTTAGCTGCAGCCCAGTGCTCGCCTAAGTGTATAAAAATCCTACCGAGTGTAGAGCAAACCTCTCACTCGGGGGCTTAGATGCAGCCCAGTGCTCGCCTAAGTGTATAAAAATCCTACTGAGTGTAGAGCAAACCTCTCACTCGGGGGCTTAGTTGCAGCCCAGTGCTCGCCTAAGTGTATAAAAATCCTACCGAGTGTAGAGCAAACCTCTCACTCGGGGGCTTAGCTGCAGCCCAGTGCTCGCCTAAGTGTATAAAAATCCTACCGAGTGTAGAGCAAACCTCTCACTCGGAGACTTAGCTGCAGCCCGGTGTTCGCCTAAGTGTATAAAAATCCTACCGAGTGTAGAGCAGACCTCTCACTCGGGGGCTTAGCTGCAGACCAGTGCTCGCCTAAGTGTATAAAAATCCTACCGAGTGGAGAGCAAACCTCCCACTCGGGGGAGCTGCAGCCCAGTGCTCACCTAAGTACGGAACACGTCCCAATCTGCAAGGACGGCAAGATGCGAGTCGACGATTACCTTGTCCTTCGATGCTGCACCACAAATACGAAGTTATTTCGAGTGAAGATCAAGTTCCACTCGACAGATAATTCACGAAGAGATTCAACGACAAATCAAGTTCGGATAAGACCCAAAGGTCCCAGACCTCAGATCAAAGTACTCGAGCCCTCGGCTCGACAGAGTTTAACGGTTACAGAATCCACTCGGCATTCCGAGGCAAATTTAAAGGGAAGCATCAAAGTTTTTCATTCCTCAGGCGGAAGGCTGGAAGGAGCGATGAACTCGTCCAAATCAATCCCGTCTGCGATACGGCTGGCAGCAGCAATGAAAGTCTCCATGAAGTCTTGAAAGCTGAGCTTCCTGGTATTGGCAACCTGAATGGCAGCCAACTTCTCCTCTCGCACCTCCTTGCAGTGGACGCGAACCAGAGACAGGGCAACATCAGCACCACACCTTGCAGAGGACTTCTTCCATTCTGTCACTCGACTAGGGACGTCATTCAGTCGAGTCATCAGGGACTCGAGATCATTCGTAAGCGTCGCCCTGGGCCAGAGAGACGTGTCGATCCGCGACACTGCAACCTTCAGTCGAGCCAGATAATCAACCACGCTGGTAATGCGGGACTCCAGGCGGAGCACATTCATAGCAGCCTCGTCTTTCACGAGTGAATTGGCGGGGTCCAAACTTGGCTCCAGTCGACTGTTCTCCTCTTCAAAGTTCTGGCAGAATTCTACAAATAACAATTCAAGTATAAGGCGACGGCTCTACACAAGTTTGGTTACTGCAAGCCAGTCGGGTGAAAATTGTTACCTTCGAGCATCATGAACAACTTCTTGGCAAGTCCTCCGAGATAAACCTCAAGATCGTTCTTCTTCCCCGCCAGCTCGCATGCCTTGTCATTCAGAGCAATTTTGTCGTTCTTCAGTCGGCTGACCTCCTTATTAGCTGTGTCGAGAGCAGCTTTCAGTCTGGAGTTCTCCTGTTCAAGAGTAGAGACTGAAGCCAGCTTTTCTTCAGCAAGCTTTGTTTTGTTCAAGGCCTCCTTCTGCGCTTCGGCAAGATCTTGATCCTTCTTCTTCAGAGCTTCCTCCAGTTGATCTGCGGCACGTCGAGTGCGATTAACATCAAGGATTGACAAAAAGAAAAAAGTCACTCGTCAAGAATGGAAAACCTCACCAGCCATACCTTTTGCCTCTTCTCGAGCCTTCTGTAAGTTCTCTTGAGCAAGTTTTAAGTCAAGGTTGAGCTGGATTTGTTGGTCCTTCAACTCAGTGAAGCGAGCCGCAAGTTCATAGGATTTCTGCGAAAAACCAGTCGACAAACGTCAAGGATAGGTTGCTTCCGAGTAACCAAGAGACAATGGTAGCGTTTCTAAGACTACAGCCGAATCAAAACATTCAACAGCAGTCTCGGGGACTACACCCAGTGGGTGCACTCAGCGTGCCCCCACTGGTTCGACCAAAAAAAAGTCGACTGCGGGCCGGATACAGTTCCATTCGACATGGCCCGACCAGACCGAGTGAAGAAGTACAAATACAGCAACGCAATATAAAGACTACAGTCGACTGCCAGCAGTCCACCGTAGTCTCGGGGACCACACCCAGTGGGTGCACTTAGCGTGCCCCCACTCGTCCAAAAGTTGGTAGACACACCCAGTGGGTGTACAGATATAAAGATCTTCGGAAAAGAGATTCTTCGAACAGCATATTGCAACAGACCAAGTGTTGAGTCGACTGACCTGGACGTTGCTCTGAAGAGCCGAACTCGCATCATACGCTGCATGGCTGGCGTCCCGAACCACTTTCACTTGTTCCATCATGATTCTCGCCTGGCGTATAGCCTCTTTTGCGGCACCCACTTGGCCCTCTGGGACAGGGTATGTAGCCAAAAGCGAAGGCGGATTTGCAGTCGACGCCGAAGGCCGCACGCTCGTTAGAGGTTCAGCGAAAGTCACGGAAGTCCGAGTGGTATCACCACCGTCCCGAGCTACAGCCTCAGACACCGGAGCAGATTGGGGGGTCTTGCCATTCGACGCCCTCCGGTTCCTTCTTACTCTCAGCGGCTCGCCGTCTTCATCGTCTGGTAGGTTGATAACATGAGGGGGAGCTGCAAGAAAAGTCAATCGACCAGAGTTACAAGAAATATTCAGTCGACTCAAGGCAGAACATCAGTAATCGTACCTGGGTTGGAAGTAACAGCATCTTCCATCTCTTGATCTCCGTCCTTGGCAGAGATCTCAGAAGTAGCAGCACTACAAATTTCGGAAGTCAGTCAGTTGGCTCAATGAATCGACCAAGGATTTGTCCACAGTCGACAAAGGAAAACAAGTCTTATTATTACCCAGAAATGGTGGGGACAGTCATCTTCATCTTGGGCAGAGCCTTGGGCGGCTTGGATGGCGTCGCGCGTGGGTGCTTGGGAGCCTTTTCAGTCGGCGTAGGAGAAGAGGTCCAAGGGCGTTTCGACGACTGCCCAACAGGAGCAGTCGCCTTTGTAAGTGCATCTAGTGCCCCTTAGTGATTTTGGTGTATTGAAGACTTATAGGTTAAGTATCTAATGTGTTTATGAGTGTACACAGGTCTATAAGTCTATGAGGAGTTTGATATTTACAGAGAAAGTCGACCCCTAAAAATGAAGTTCTTCGACTGAAGACTTTGATATTTTGAACACTTTCTGAAGACTTTGAAAGTGAAGAAATTGGTGTGACCTTGAAGACTTGGTATTCATTCGAGGAACATGAAGCGTGAAGACTTTTGTTTTCGTAGTTTCATTTTCTCTTTCTTGAGTCATAGGAAACACCGTACTGTTAAAGGGGGTCGAGGAAATACTAAGGAGAAAATTTCCATGTGATGCTCAACTCAAATCCTACACCTACCAATCCCTTCGAGTGAAGCCATTGGAAATCTCATACAGTTCAGTCAAATTCTTCAGTGACAGAGACGCAGTTCTTCTGGTCACTGAGGACTTTGCTCTGACTGAGGAGTTAGGAATTTGCCAGTGCGAATTGCCTACACAGTGAGGAACATGATAGCCCTGAGGAATTTGTATATCAAATTTTCGACCGTTGCTGTGCTACGCGCCAGCTGTCCCAAAATATCTTATCCATCCAACGGTCATATCATTGAAGGGCATTTATGTCTTATCATGTCGGGCTGCTCCCTAGGCTATAAATAGCCGCCCCCTACAACCACTAGCTGGTTGGCTACTCCGCGAGAACCTGACACTTGTCATTTGAGAGCAACCCATCCTCCGAGGACTTTGAGCGAAAATCATCAAGTGAGGAAAATCCAAACCCAAACCCAAAGTGATTGAGCATCACTGAAGAGATTGATCATGCGTGGATCCGATGCTTGTTACCTTTGAAGACTGTGCTTCTTCCAGACGGTTAGGCGTCAAGGTCTAGAGCATCCAAGAGGAATTGTGGATCGCCGAGTGACCAAGTCTGTGAAGGTTTGGAAGTCACCTGAAGACTTACCATGAGTGATTGGGCGAGGACTGTGTGTCCTTAGCTCAAGGAGAATACGGTGAGGACTGTGTGTCCGGGATTAGGTGTCCTCGAGTTTAAATACTCAGCCGCTCCAACCAGATGTACAACTGAGACAGCAGTTGGAACTGGTCTACCAAATCATTGTCTTCACCAAGCTTACTGGTTCTATTTCCTCAACACTTTCATTTCCTCATTACTGTGTTGTATAATTGTTCATATCTGTGTTTGAAGACTTTGACTGAAGACTTTCTCAATTTCCTCAGTTCAATTTCTTCAGTCTGTTTGTCTTCATCTTGTGCTATCCTGTGTCTACGCTTTCTGTACTCTGTCTTTGTCTTCATTTCATCATGATGACCATGCATGTAATCTGCTATGTTTACCTCTGAGTACTTATTCCGCTGATAGTAGTTCTTCGCTAAGGAATTTCCTCACGAGTAAATTCCTCAGTGAAGAATTTCATAAAAATCGCCTATTCACCCCCCACCCCTCTAGTCGATATAACACACTTTCAATTGGTATCAGAGCGAGGTACTCCCTTGTTCTGTGTGATTTTGGTTTAACCGCCTGGAGTTTTAGTTATGTCGACCGCAGGTATGATCAAGGTCTCTGCTGGGTGTCCTACCTTTGATGGGACGGACTACCCCTACTGGAAGAACAAGATGCGCATGCATCTTGAGGCAATTGATAACGATCTCTGGTACATTGTGGAAAATGGTGTTCCCTCTGTCTCACCCTCACTGAACGCTACCAATGTGAAGAGATTCAAGCAACTCGATTCCCAAGCGAAGAGTATCATATGTGGCCATCTGAGCAAAGGAAAGTATGGTAGAGTGAGTGCTTTCGAAACTGCAAAGCTTATCTGGGATAGGCTATCCAAGGTCAATGAAGGAGTTTCAACTCAGCGCGACTCCCGAGTTGATGTTCTTCGCAATCTCTTCAACCGCTTCAAAAGACTCGACAATGAAAATGTTCAGCAAACCTTCGATCGCCTCACTGACATCTCAAATGAGCTTCAAGCACTTGGTGCCACTGACATCACCGACCATGAGGTGGTGAAGAAATTGCTGAGATCGCTTGATTCCTTATTTGACACTCTGGCACTGATGATACAAGAGCGTGCTGATTACAAGTTACTTGACCCCGCTGATATCCTCGAGAGGCTAAACACTCATGAGTTCCAGCTTGCTGAAAAGAGAGATCTCTATGGTTCGAGCTATAGCAGATCACGTGCACTGAAGGCCAAGGTGGTATCTGAGTCCAAAGATGAAGACTCTGGTAGCAGCCTTGGTGATCCTGAAGAACTGAGTCATGATCTAGCGCTGCTTGTGAAGAAATTCCAGAAGTTCTTAAGACGTGGTCGCTTTGGAAAACCCTCAAGGAGCAATGATTCCTCAACTAGTGACTATAAGAAGAGGCTTTGTCACAAGTGCAAGAAACCTGGACATTACATTCAAGATTGTCCTCAGTGGGAAAAGGAATCAAAGAAGAAGAAATACAAGGATTACAGTTCTGATGATGCGGAAAAAAAGAAGAAGTCCTTAAAATCTTCATCATCAAAATCCTCAAAGTCTTCGTCTCACAAGAAGAGCAGCTCCAAGAAGGCTCGGGAATTCATTGGCAAGGAAATGGACTCTGAGGCTGAATCTGAAGAAAATGAAGCAGAAGAGGAATCTGATGATTCTGAGTCTGGTGTGGCGAGCCTAGCCCTCGCCACTGCATTCGTCAGCAAATCCATCTTCAACGCTGAAGAAAGTGATCTCACTAACAAGGCTGATGAAGGCAGTGATGACTATGCTCCCACCTATTGCTTCATGGCAAAGGGTGCTAAGGTACTCAAATACGCCTCCTCTGAATCTAGTGAGGATGAATCTGATGAAAATCTTAAGCCCAGCTACTCTAAACTTGCTAAGATTGCTGTGCAACAACAAAAGGCTTTTGAAAAGGTTCAAAACATGCTAGACAAAACTGTTAATATGTTGGGTGAAGAATTGGATCGCACTAAGGCCTTAACTAAAAATCTTCAGAGACTTCAGACTAGGTTCGACAACCTTCAAAATCATCATAACACTCTCTTATCTGATCATGAGAAGCTTTCTTATGAATATCTTCAAAAGAAGCAAGATCTTGAGAAGCTAAGAGTGAGTTATGAAGATCTTCATAAGGAGCGCGATTCATTACTTGCTCAACAAATCAGCGCTGCTCAGGAAGAATTCATTCCTCCATGCTTAAAATGCATTGAACGAGAATCTGCTAATTCTTCACCTGAATGTTCAAATGCTTCAAATGTTACAAATTCTTCACCTGTCTCTTCTATCAATAATTCCTCATCTGAGGACATTGCTAGTACTACTGACGATGCAGGACTGAAGGAATTGTACATGACAGGCATGTACAAAAGCCTCAAAGGGCATCAGACTCTTTGTGATGTGCTTAAAAAGCAGATCCTCAACAGGAACCCTAGGAAAGAGGGTATTGCCTTTGAGAGGAAACTCAATGCTGATGGTACATATTGGAAGCCTGAGCAGTACCCCAAAACCACATGGGTTGCTGCAAAGGGACCTCCAGTTGATCCATCTAATTTATCTGGCTATACATGTGAATCTTCTCATTCTTCTGATGAGTCATTTGACTCCAACTATAAATTGTTCAAAAATCATAATGGTGAAGTATTTGCTAGATATGTTGGCACTAACTGCAGGAACGGTTCCCCTTTGAAGAAAATCGGGGTTCCCAAAAGTTGCCTTGAAAGTCTTCAGGTGAATGTCCTCACGACACCACCTGTGAAGAAAAGGAACCCCAGATCAAATTCTTCGCATGGACCAAATTCTTCATATGGATCCAAGTCCTCATACGGACCAAATTCCTCAAGGGGATTAAATTCCTCACATGGATCAAAGTCCTCATATGAACATCATTGTGCTAACAACTCTGTTTCGCAGGGAAGAGCCAAGGGCTATGAATATGAGCATTATTCTTCAAATTATTATGTTCATAAGTCCTCGAAGAATTTCTCTGCTTATTCATATGCTTACCCTAACCGCTCTTATGTGAAAAGAAATGGTTTGGCTGCTTTGCCACCATTCTCATATGGAGCTCGCAGAGTGATGAACTCTTTGCCACCCCTTCAGATGTGGGTGGTCAAGAAAAAGAACTAATCTCTTCTGCAGGGTTAGGTCTCCAGACGTACGATAACGTCTGAAGAATTTGCTGGGGACCTGACAAAATGCCTGAAAGGACGCAGGCTAATCATGATGAAATGAACTTTCATTTCACACGTCCTCCCTCTGTTTTATCTGTACTACTGCTTGATGAAATTGATCTGATGAAATGCGATATCATATTCTTCACTGCTAAAGTATATGAGGTCGTAAGTTGCAGTAATTCATCTGCAGGATGATCAACCCAAAGCCACTGAATGGGTACTTGATAGTGGATGTACAAATCACATGACCGGTGACAGGAATCTGTTGGTGGATGCTCCCTTATCAGCGTCACACATGAAGCATATCATCTTCGCTGATAAAAGCAAAAGTCGGGTATTGGGTCTAGGTAAGGTTGCTATCACAAAGGATCGACACATGGACAAATTCATGCTTGTTGAGTCCTTAGGATACAATCTTATGTCTGTCTCAATGCTTTGTGATCTTGATATGGTTGTTGTCTTTGGCAAGTATCGTTGTGTTGTGATTATGGAAGCTGACAAATCCAAAGTCTTCGAAGGCTTTAGGAAAGGAGACTTGTATATTGTTGATTTCTCTGCAGATTCACAACCAGCCATGTGCCTACTTGCAAAAGCCTCAGAAGGATGGCTATGGCATCGACGACTTGGTCATGCAGGCATGAGGAATTTGAACACGCTTGCGAAGAAGAAGCATGTCATTGGCATTGAGAATGTCAAATTCCTCAAGGACCACTTGTGCGGTGCCTGTGAAGCTGGAAAGATGACAAAGGCCAAGCATCCAGCAAAGACTATCGTGACCACTACTCGTCCATTCGAATTGCTTCACATGGATCTCTTCGGTCCTAATCATTACTCCTCTGTTTCAAATGAAGCATCTCAATATGGCTTTGTTATTGTTCATGATTACTCTCGTTACACATGGGTACACCTTGTCTCTTACAAAACTGAAGTGCAGGAAGTCTTCAAACGATTTTCCTCGAGGGCTTCAACCAACTTTGGTGTGAAGATCAAGCACATCAGGAGTGGCAATGTCACTGAGTTCAAGAATTCGGGTCTCAATGACTATCTTGATGAACTTGGTATTACTCACGAGTTATCTGCTCCTTATACTCCTCAACAGAATGGCGTCGTGGAGCGCAAGAACAGGACTCTTGCTGAGATGGCTCGCACTATGCTCGATGAATACAAAACCCCTCGTCGTTTCTGGGTTGATGCAATTGATACTGCGTGCCATATCATCAACAGAGTATATCTTCACAAATTCTTCAAGAAGACTGCCTATGAACTCCTCACTGACAAGAAACCCAATGTGAGTTATTTCAAAGTCTTCGGTGCTAAATGCTGGATTAGAGATCCTCATCACAACTCTAAATTTGCACCGAAAGCACATGAAGGTTTTATGCTTGGTTACGGAAAGGACTCGCACACCTACAGAGTCTTCAACAATGTTCTTCACAAGATTGTTGAAACTGTAGATGTGCGGTTCGATGAAACTAATGGCTCGCAAAGAGAGCACCTACCTTCTGTGTTAGATGAACCAGCACCTAAGGACTCTATCAAGCATAAGGCTACTGAAGATGTCATTCCTACTGAAGAATCTGCTGAAGAATTCATTCCAGAACGTGAAGAACGTCGAGCTGATGCACCTGAAGAAAATGCTGAGGAAATTGATGCTGAAGAAAATGCTGATCAAATTCCTCAACGACAACCAACTCATCCTCGTGTTGGAAAAGAAGTGCAAGTGGAGAAGATCATCGATGACATTAGAGCACCAGGTCCTCTCACACGCTCAAAAGCTTCACATCTATCTAACTTTTGTGGGCATTTTGCTTTTGTCTCTATCATAGAGCCCGCTAAGGTAGATGAAGCATTTCTAGAGCCTGAGTGGATTCAGGCCATGCAAGAAGAATTACATCAGTTCAAGCTCAACAACGTATGGGAACTAGTCAATCATCCCGATCCTCGCAAGCATAACATCATTGGTACAAAGTGGATCTAACGCAACAAGCAAGATGAAAATGGTGTTGTGGTGAGGAATAAGGCACGACAAGTAGCTCAAGGCTACACACAGGTTGAAGATATTGATTTCGATGAAACTTTTGCACCTGTTGCTAGACTTGAGGCTATTCGCATATTACTTGCTTATGCTAACCATCATGATATCATCTTATATCAAATGGATGTGAAAAGTGCATTCCTCAATGGTAAGCTTGAGGAAGAGGTATATGTTGCTCAACCCCCAGGTTTTGAAGATCCAAAACATCCTGACAAAGTCTTCAGACTTAACAAGGCCCTCTATGGCCTCAAGCAGGCCCCACGGGCGTGGTATGATACATTGAAGGAATTCTTATTCTTCATGAAGAAATGCTTCACACCCGGTTCACTCTCTCTTTACTAAATCTTATGATGGTGAACTATTTGTGTGCCAAATATATGTTGATGATATCATCTTTGGCTGTACTGACCAACGTTATAGTGATGAATTTGCCTATATGATGAGTGAAGAATATCAAATGTCTATGATGGGAGAACTGAAATTCTTCTTAGGTCTTCAAATTCGTCAACAACGCAATGGCATATTCATATCTCAGGAGAAATACCTCAAGGATTTCCTGAAGAAATTCGGCATGCAAGACTGCAAAGGCATCAAAATTCCTATGCCCACAAATGGTCATTTATGCACTGATGAAAATGGTACTGACTTCGATCATAAGGTATACCGCTCCATGATTGGCTCTTTATTGTACTTATGTGCATCTAGGCCAGATATAATGCTTAGTGTTTGCATGTGTGCACGATTTCAAGCTGCACCGAAGGAATCACACCATAAGGCTGTGAAGCACATTCTTCGATATCTAGCTCACACACCAACACTAGGATTATGGTATCCCAAGGGCTCGGATTTTGATCTCATTGGATATTCAGACTCTGACTATGCTGGTGATCGTGTGGACCGCAAGTCAACATCTGGTACTTGTCATTTCCTCGGACGATCCTTGGTCTGTTGGTCCTCGAAGAAACAGAACTGTGTATCACTATCTACTGCTGAAGCTGAGTAAATTGCTGCTGGTTCTTGTTGTGCTCAATTACTATAGATGAAGCAAACGCTCAAGGACTATGGCATCAACGTGAAGAATGTGCCTCTCCTCTGTGACAATGAGAGTGCCATCAAGATTGCTCACAACCCAGTTCAGCACTCGAAGACAAAGCACATTCAGATTCGTCATCATTTTCTTCGTGATCATGTGTTGAAGGGCGACGTTTCTATTGAGCATGTGAAGACTGAAGAACAGCTAGCCGATATCTTCACTAAGCCCTTGGATGAGAAGAGACTTAGCAAGTTGCGGTGTGAGCTAAATATCTTAGAGTCTTCGAATGTACTTTGAAAATGCACTCATCCTAACACTTATGCAAAATTGATGACTTAGATGTGCAACACATGAAGAAACGTTTTTTCTTCAATCAATGAAGAATAACACTCTAAGTGTGAAGAAATTAATGAAGAATTTGATTCTCAGAACCCTACGACAATTGTACGCGGTGTCTGAAATCATCATTCTTACACGGTGGGTCACGCCACCACAAAAGGTTGAAAATCTTCAATTTGAGTTTTTCCTGAACTTTTGAAATTCCTTAGTTTTTCAAATTCTTCAACTTTGCAAAATCTTCACTTATGCCGTCGTTTTTCTTCATTGGCTATACATACACACACACACACACACACACACACACACACACACACACATATATATATATATATATATATATATATATATATATATATATATATATATGAGTTTATGTCCTCTACAGCATTCACTTATAGCTATTTCTTCAAGTTGGAACTTTTCTGCTAAGTGAATGTGATCGGACCCTTCCCCTTTATGCTACACTCAATCCAATCTATTCACAAATTCTTCATGTGCGTTCTATTTGAAACTCGTTCAAATTCTTCACTGTGTCCTTGTCAGCTGAAGAAATTGCGAACGGAACGTTAAAACTAATCTTATCCAAACTTTCGGTTTTGCCGCTCAAACCGTTCCGCATCCCACGATGGATTATTTTATTCACCCACGTATTACACGATCTCCACTACACAGTACGTGGGTGACACATGTCGCAAGAAGGAGAACAGCCAGGGGCACGTTCGTCCTAAATCTTCAGACGAGCAGTTTTTCATTGCGGCTATAAATACCCTTGTCGTCGTACTCACTTCTTTTACCCCGCTCAATCTCACTCCCCCGCTCGAGCTTCCAAACCCTAGCGCCGTCGCTACTCCATCGTCGCCGGTGAGAAAGAGCTTCACTGCCTCGACCTCGTCGCCGTCGTACTCGCGCCGACTGCGGAAATCTTCAACTCCGCCGCCGCCGTAGACGTCTTCCTCCGCCAAGTTAGGGCGTGGAAGATCTGCATCGACGAACTTCACTGTTCCAACTCCTAGTTCGTCGTGTTCTTCGTTCAGGGTAATTAAAAGCTAATTTTACTGCCCTCTTTGATTCGAAACTTTTCTACAAAATCTTCAAAGGTGTATTTATTCTTCAAATCCTCACACACAAAACACCTCACATGTTATCTGTTCTTGATTCATTTCCCTAAGCCTCATTTTCTTCAAGATTCCTCAATTGTGTGGATCCTCGATCTATACAACTCTGGAACCTAAGATATAAAGCGCTTAGTGAAATTCCTCAAGACGAATCTGGTCAAATTCCTCAAACTTGTTCTTTATGAAAAATCCTCTGAGAACGCATATGACCTCTCCAAATTCCTCGCAATTATACTCTGTTCACAGGTACACATGTCCGCTGCTGAATCATTAGGTTCTCATCAACTTAACTCATTTGAAGCGTTCCTCGAAGAAAAGTTGCATACTTCTTCAAAGAATTCAATTGTTCAAATTCCTCATCTGAAGAAAATGGCTGATGGTAAAAGGCCACAGAAAGGAGGAAAGAAGCCTGAGGTCATGACTGCCTTTGAAATACCTGAGGACATCTATGCTGGATATTGCACACCTCCTGAGGAAGATAAAAATCAGCGCAAGGTGCACATTCAGAAGATTGAACGGAGATGGGCACGTGAATGGAGGGAGTATAGATACGTCACTCCAAAGTATATGAAGAAATTCGCACTTAACCCTCCATGCCCAAGAGCCCCATTGGCACCGGGCCAAGTGGCTGATCCCACCAGCATCATGCGTGGTGAGGATTTTCCTGAAGAATGGGCCAAGCGCCAAGCTAAACTGGCAAGGCAAGCCAGAGAAGCAGTGAGGAAATTCAATGAAGACTCTGCTGCTGCTGCTGCCACTGAGGTCTTGGCCAAGCCGAAGAACACGATGCTCAAGAAGCCCACTCGTAAGCCAAGTGCTTCAACATCAACGCCCTCACGGCCAGAATCTTCAAAATCATCAAAGCAAATTCCTCATGCTGCTCCTGCTCCACCAAAGTCCTCAGCACCTGTGCATCTGGCCTCGTGCCAAAGGACTACAGGCATCTCTATTGCCTCTGGTGTCTCAGCTAGTTCCTCAGCTGCACCAAATTCCTCAGTTGGACCCTCTCTGCTGAAGAAAAAGGCTACTGCTGGACGCGGCACTCGTCCAAGTCCTCAGAAGAAGCAGGTAGTCTTCACTGTGCCATCTGATAATGATGAAGGTGATGAAGAGGAACTCACTGAAATCTTCAGAGACCGCCAAGAAAGGGCTACAAAAGCCAAAGGCACACCTGTGCCCCTGCTATTGGATCCAAGGGCGATCCTAGATTATATTGATCTCTGGCATAAGGATCCCAACACACCTATGCCCGATTTCAAGCTGACACCTGGCCAAAGTCACATGTTAACTCATTTCATCCAAGAGGAGAAGTGGAAACATGATAGGGCCAGAGATCGAGAAATCGCAGTACAGAAAAGAGAAGCTGCTGAAGAAAAATGTTGTCAAGATGACGCCTGAGGAACTCGTCAAGATGCAGGCTGAAATCAAAGCCCTCAGCAACAACTTTGACTCGTACTATGCTGATTGGCAAGGAGCCAAGGTCAGATTTGTGAGGCTAACTGATACCTTCACCAAGGGTGCAGCCTCAACACAACAAATTCCTCATGCTGAAGCATCTGTTCAGCAAACTGAAGAACATGCCAGCACCGCTGATGAAGTTCAGGCTGCTGAAGGAAATGCCAGTTCCAGGGCTGATGACTCTGCTCCAGCCACTGACGAAATTGCCAGGGCATCCACTAGTGGTGCGCCTGAAGAAAATGAAGAAACCAGGGCAACTGCATCAGTTGCGCCTGAGGATAATCAACCAGATTCCTCAGCTCCACCTGCGCCTACGCCAACTCTAATTCTTCCATCTGCATTAGATGTGAAGAAAACCAAGGCTGCAGAGCGAGCTGCTGTGAAGAAAAAGGAAGGCATCCAATGCTTCAGAATCTTCAGCTCCCAAGAAGATGAAGCCGATGACAAGCTCATTTGCAAATCCCATTGATGCCATTCCTATCTCCTCCATGCCATCAAAGGACCTTGTTCCTTTTGGTGAAGATTATGAGATCCCAAGTGGATCAGATGAAGAAACTCAATCTGCTGCTTCCTCAGAGCAGATTGATGAAGAAATTGAAGCGGATGCAATCCTTTCAACCCCAATGGTCTCATCACCAATGCCTCAGTTTGATGCTGAAGAGGCTGGTGTTGAAGAAATTGATGAAGATGTGGATATTGGAAGCACCACTCCAGTGATGAATGACGACTTTTGGGAAAGTCAGCATCCCAATTCCCCACTCTTCACTCCTCTGCAGCAAATTCCTCACTCTCCTTCACCAACAGTAAAATTGGGCTCTGACGCAACTCATCCCACTGCATCTGTGAATGAAGAAATTCCAGCCACTAGTGTTGAAGAAACTGCTGCTGAAACAGACAAGGTGACTGCACCTGAGGAAAATCCTGAAATTCCTCAGCCTGAAGAACCTGAGATTGTGATTCCTGAGGTCGTGATGCAACTCACTGACACTCCTCTGCCAAGGCCAAAGGATCCGTTCTCACGAAAACAGAAATTCAAGGCTGAAGACTTCTATGGCGAGCACGTGTTCTTCACAGAATACAATCCATATGACTCTGCTCGCATAAGGAAGAGGCGTTTTTGGACAGCCAGCCAAGCAAATTTCTATTCCTCAGTGCTTTACAACAAAGACAAAGTCTTCGACCATGCTCATATTCCTCACGTGGATATGGAGTATTTGCCGTCCTTCACGCCAGTCCTCAGTGTTCTTCACGACGCTTGGCTGCCCAATTTCTGCACAGACATATGCGATTGGGATGAAGAGCTTATTCTTCAATTCTATGCAACGTTGCACATCACCGGCAACTCTGAAGATGTCAATTCATGGGTTCTGGACTGGATGACTGAGAACACACATCATAAGGCCCCAGCATCTGAATTGCTTCGTGTCCTTCCTCTGAGTCCACCCACTGAAGATGCACGTTGTGTGTACAACGAAACTGAGCTTTCAAATCACTATATGCAAGTGCTAATGAAGCCTTTGAAGCCAGGGCAAGCTCCTAGAACCAACTTCCTCGTCAAGGAATTGTTGTATGTGCCAAGGACTGTCTATCGCATTCTGACGAAGACAATGAGTCCCATCAAAGGCCACGACTCGACTGATGAAGAAGTCGTTGGCATCATGAAGAATATGCTTTTCAATATCATTCATGGCATTCCCGTCAACTTTCATGATTTCTTCATGAGGACTCTGGCCAACATTGCTATGTCACCATTTGAGCTGAAGCCTTATGCACCTTGGATAATGAAATTCATCAGGACAAGGTCTTCACTCAACTACAAGGCTGAAACTCTCAACCACTGCAGGTACTTGCCTCCCATTGAAGTCCTCAAACGGACATTTTCCTCAGCTGATGAAAAGGGCAAGGCCACTGCTGTGATAGATGAAGGCATTCGTCCATTGGATGGTCAATTTCGGAAGGCTGCTTCTTATTCCACCAATGATGACTCTGCCACACATGACTCTGCTGCCAACACTGCCAAGCCAAATCCTCAAGCCACAACACCCAGGGTGATGACTGACCGTGAGTTACTCCTCAGTCTTCATCAAAAGGTTGATCGCAATCACAAATGGGTCAAGCGTCAGTTTGGTTCAATTCTTCACAACATGACTTCCACACACAATGCAGTGAAGAAAGACCATTACTACCTTCATGAAACCCTCAACCGCACCTGGGTTGTTCTGTCTAAAGTGTACAGTGCTGAAGACTTAGAGAAAATGGGTCTCAAAGAAGACTTTGACTGGTTTGCACCTCCTCCGAAGAAATACAAGAAGGTCAAGGTTCCTTCTTTGGTGGCCAGTTCATATTCTTCATCACGTGCGACTGATGAAAATGAAGATTTGGATGACACTGCAGCAGGCCCTACTTCAACAACCGACCCCAACAACGCTGGCGCTCCTTCATCAACTTGAATATCTTCAGGGGCGTTAGTCCTCAGTTTCGATCCTTTTGGTCATTTGATGACAAAGGGGGAGAAATCTGAGTTAGTCTTCAAGCGGGTCTATAATAAGGGCGTTTTTAAGTTACAACTCTCGTTCTTCGGAAACTTTTATTGGATCGAGTTGTAATCTTAAGTCCGATGGTGCGCTCATACTTTTGTTGCACTATGCTTTGATACTTTGATGCGATATTCTGCATGCTTATTCCTCGTTAATATTATTGCACGCATGCTGAATTACATCATGCATTTCAAATTCTTCATATTATATGTCAAATGCGTGTATGAATTACAAGATATAGGGGGAGTTCTCCATGATTCAACTCTTCAAGTGTGCATTGCTTCAAAAGCAAATTCCTCACTATGCACATCTTCAGGGGGAGTTCTTCTATATCTTGCAATCAAATACCTCAATATCAGTATTTACACTTCATATATTTATCCCCATTGAAAACTTAACCTATGTTGTCATCAATCACCAAAAAGGGGGAGATTGTAAGTGCGTCTAGTGCCCCTTAGTGATTTTGGTGTATTGAAGACTTATAGGTTAAGTATCTAATGTGTTTATGAGTGTACACAGGTCTATAAGTCTATGAGGAGTTTGATATTTACAGAGAAAGTCGACCCCTAAAAATGAAGTTCTTCGACTGATGACTTTGATATTTTGAACACTTTCTGAAGACTTTGAAAGTGAAGAAATTGGTGTGACCTTGAAGACTTGGTATTCATTCGAGGAACATGAAGCGTGAAGACTTTTGTTTTCGTAGTTTCATTTTCTCTTTCTTGAGTCATAGGAAACACCGTACTGTTAAAGGGGGTCGAGGAAATACTAAGGAGAAAATTTCCATGTGATGCTCAACTCAAATCCTACACCTACCAATCCCTTCGAGTGAAGCCATTGGAAATCTCATACAGTTCAGTCAAATTTTTCAGTGACAGAGACGCGTTTCTTCTGGTCACTGAGGACTTTGCTCTGACTAAGGAGTTAGGAATTCGCCAGTGCGAATTGCCTACACAGTGAGGAACATGATAGCCCTGAGGAATTTGTACCTCAAATTTCCGACCGTTGTTGTGCTACGCGCCAGCTGTCCCAAAATATCTTATCCATCCAACGGTCATATCATTGAAGGGCATTTATGTCTTATCATGTCGGGTTGCTCCCTAGGCTATAAATAGCCGCCCCCTACAACCACTAGCTGGTTGGCTACTCCGCGAGAACTTGACACTTATCATTTGAGAGCAACCCATCCTCCGAGGACTTTGAGCGAAAATCATTAAGTGAGGAAAATCCAAACCCAAACCCAAAGTGATTGAGCATCACTGAAGAGATTGATCCTGCGTGGATCCGACGCTTGTTACCTTTGAAGACTGTGCTTCTTCCAGACGGTTAGGCGTCAAGGTCTAGATCATCCAAGAGGAATTGTGGATCGCCGAGTGACCAAGTCTGTGAAGGTTTGGAAGTCACCTGAAGACTTACCACGAGTGATTGGGCGAGGACTGTGTGTCCTTAGCTCAAGGAGAATACGGTGAGGACTGTGTGTCCGGGATTAGGTGTCCTCGAGTTTAAATACTCAGCCGCTCCAACCAGATGTACAACTGAGACACCAGTTGGAACTGGTCTACCAAATCATTGTCTTCACCAAGCTTACTGGTTCTATTTCGTCAACACTTTCATTTCCTCATTACTGTGTTGTGTAATTGTTCATATCTGTGTTTGAAGACTTTGACTGAAGACTTTCTCAATTTCCTCAGTTCAATTTCTTCAGTCTGTTTGTCTTCATCTTGTGCTATCCTGTGTCTACGCTTTCTGTACTCTGTCTTTGTCTTCATTTCATCATGATGACCATGCATGTAATCTGCTATGTTTACCTCTGAGTACTTATTCCGCTGCTAGTAGTTCTTCGCTAAGGAATTTCCTCACGAGTAAATTCCTCAGTGAAGAATTTTATAAAAATCGCCTATTCACCCCCACCCCTCTAGTCGATATAACGCACTTTCAATTGGTATCAGAGCGAGGTACTCCCTTGTTCTGTGTGATTTTTGTTTAACCGCCTGGAGTTTTAGTTATGTCGACCGCAGGTATGATCAAGGTCTCTGCTGGGTGTCCTACCTTTGATGGGACGGACTACCCCTACTGGAAGAACAAGATGCGCATGCATCTTGAGGCAATTGATACAGTTCAGTCAAATTCTTCAGTGATAGAGACGCATTTCTTCTGGTCACTGAGGACTTTTCTCTAACTGAGGAGTTAGGAATTTGCTAGTACGAATTGCCTACACAGTGAGGAACATGATAGCCCTAAGGAATTTGTACCTCAAATTTCCGACCGTTGCTGTGCTACGCGCCAGCTGTCCCAAAATATCTTATCCATCCAACGGTCATATCATTGAAGGGCATTTATGTCTTATCATGTCGGGCTGCTCCCTATGCTATAAATAGCCGCCCCCTACAACCACTAGCTGGTTGGCTGCTCCGCGAGAACTTGACACTTGTCATTTGAGAGCAACCCATCCTCCGAGGACTTTGAGCGAAAATCATCAAGTGAGGAAAATCCAAACCCAAACCCAAAACACCTACAAACCCAAAGTGATTGAGCATCACTGAAGAGATTGATCCTGCGTGGATTCGACGCTTGTTACCTTTGAAGACTGTGCTTCTTCCAGACGGTTAGGCGTCAAGGTCTAGATCATCCAAGAGGAATTGTGGATCGCCGAGTGACCAAGTCTGTGAAGGTTTGGAAGTCACCTGAAGACTTACCACGAGTGATTGGGCGAGGACTGTGTGTCCTTAGCTCAAGGAGAATACGGTGAGGACTGTGTGTCCGGGATTAGGTGTCCTCGAGTTTAAATACTCAGCCGCTCCAACCAGATGTACAACTGAGACACCAGTTGGAACTGGTCTACCAAATCATTGTCTTCACCAAGCTTACTGGTTCTATTTCGTCAAC
The DNA here is from genome assembly GCA_032464435.1 of Aegilops umbellulata. Taxonomy (NCBI): domain Eukaryota; kingdom Viridiplantae; phylum Streptophyta; class Magnoliopsida; order Poales; family Poaceae; genus Aegilops; species Aegilops umbellulata. The sequence goes on along the minus strand of CP136059.1, from coordinate 476,663,560 downwards.
ACTTTCATTTCCTCATTACTGTGTTGTGTAATTGTTCATATCTGTGTTTGAAGACTTTGACTGAAGACTTTCTCAATTTCCTCAGTTCAATTTCTTCAGTCTGTTTGTCTTCATCTTGTGCTATCCTGTGTCTACGCTTTCTGTACTCTGTCTTTGTCTTCATTTCATCATGATGACCATGCATGTAATCTGCTATGTTTACCTCTGAGTACTTATTCCGCTGCTAGTAGTTCTTCGCTAAGGAATTTCCTCACGAGTAAATTCCTCAGTGAAGAATTTTATAAAAATCGCCTATTCACCCCCACCCCTCTAGTCGATATAACGCACTTTCAATTGGTATCAGAGCGAGGTACTCCCTTGTTCTGTGTGATTTTTGTTTAACCGCCTGGAGTTTTAGTTATGTCGACCGCAGGTATGATCAAGGTCTCTGCTGGGTGTCCTACCTTTGATGGGACGGACTACCCCTACTGGAAGAACAAGATGCGCATGCATCTTGAGGCAATTGATACAGTTCAGTCAAATTCTTCAGTGATAGAGACGCATTTCTTCTGGTCACTGAGGACTTTTCTCTAACTGAGGAGTTAGGAATTTGCTAGTACGAATTGCCTACACAGTGAGGAACATGATAGCCCTAAGGAATTTGTACCTCAAATTTCCGACCGTTGCTGTGCTACGCGCCAGCTGTCCCAAAATATCTTATCCATCCAACGGTCATATCATTGAAGGGCATTTATGTCTTATCATGTCGGGCTGCTCCCTATGCTATAAATAGCCGCCCCCTACAACCACTAGCTGGTTGGCTGCTCCGCGAGAACTTGACACTTGTCATTTGAGAGCAACCCATCCTCCGAGGACTTTGAGCGAAAATCATCAAGTGAGGAAAATCCAAACCCAAACCCAAAACACCTACAAACCCAAAGTGATTGAGCATCACTGAAGAGATTGATCCTGCGTGGATTCGACGCTTGTTACCTTTGAAGACTGTGCTTCTTCCAGACGGTTAGGCGTCAAGGTCTAGATCATCCAAGAGGAATTGTGGATCGCCGAGTGACCAAGTCTGTGAAGGTTTGGAAGTCACCTGAAGACTTACCACGAGTGATTGGGCGAGGACTGTGTGTCCTTAGCTCAAGGAGAATACGGTGAGGACTGTGTGTCCGGGATTAGGTGTCCTCGAGTTTAAATACTCAGCCGCTCCAACCAGATGTACAACTGAGACACCAGTTGGAACTGGTCTACCAAATCATTGTCTTCACCAAGCTTACTGGTTCTATTTCGTCAACACTTTCATTTCCTTATTACTGTGTTGTGTAATTGTTCATATCTGTGTTTGAAGACTTTGACTGAAGACTTTCTCAATTTCCTCAGTTCAATTTCTTCAGTCTGTTTGTCTTCATCTTGTGCTATCCTGTGTCTACGCTTTCTGTACTCTGTCTTTGTCTTCATTTCATCATGATGACCATGCATGTAATCTGCTATGTTTACCTCTGAGTACTTATTCCGCTGCTAGTAGTTCTTCGCTAAGGAATTTCCTCACGAGTAAATTCCTCAGTGAAGAATTTTATAAAAATCGCCTATTCACCCCCACCCCTCTAGTCGATATAACGCACTTTCAATTGGTATCAGAGCGAGGTACTCCCTTGTTCTGTGTGATTTTTGTTTAACCGCCTGGAGTTTTAGTTATGTCGACCGCAGGTATGATCAAGGTCTCTGCTGGGTGTCCTACCTTTGATGGGACGGACTACCCCTACTGGAAGAACAAGATGCGCATGCATCTTGAGGCAATTGATACAGTTCAGTCAAATTCTTCAGTGATAGAGACGCATTTCTTCTGGTCACTGAGGACTTTTCTCTAACTGAGGAGTTAGGAATTTGCTAGTACGAATTGCCTACACAGTGAGGAACATGATAGCCCTAAGGAATTTGTACCTCAAATTTCCGACCGTTGCTGTGCTACGCGCCAGCTGTCCCAAAATATCTTATCCATCCAACGGTCATATCATTGAAGGGCATTTATGTCTTATCATGTCGGGCTGCTCCCTATGCTATAAATAGCCGCCCCCTACAACCACTAGCTGGTTGGCTGCTCCGCGAGAACTTGACACTTGTCATTTGAGAGCAACCCATCCTCCGAGGACTTTGAGCGAAAATCATCAAGTGAGGAAAATCCAAACCCAAACCCAAAACACCTACAAACCCAAAGTGATTGAGCATCACCGAAGAGATTGATCCTGCGTGGATTCGACGCTTGTTACCTTTGAAGACTGTGCTTCTTCCAGACGGTTAGGCGTCAAGGTCTAGATCATCCAAGAGGAATTGTGGATCGCCGAGTGACCAAGTCTGTGAAGGTTTGGAAGTCACCTGAAGACTTACCACGAGTGATTGGGCGAGGACTGTGTGTCCTTAGCTCAAGGAGAATACGGTGAGGACTGTGTGTCCGGGATTAGGTGTCCTCGAGTTTAAATACTCAGCCGCTCCAACCAGATGTACAACTGAGACACCAGTTGGAACTGGTCTACCAAATCATTGTCTTCACCAAGCTTACTGGTTCTATTTCGTCAACACTTTCATTTCCTCATTACTGTGTTGTGTAATTGTTCATATCTGTGTTTGAAGACTTTGACTGAAGACTTTCTCAATTTCCTCAGTTCAATTTCTTCAGTCTGTTTGTCTTCATCTTGTGCTATCCTGTGTCTACGCTTTCTGTACTCTGTCTTTGTCTTCATTTCATCATGATGACCATGCATGTAATCTGCTATGTTTACCTCTGAGTACTTATTCCGCTGCTAGTAGTTCTTCGCTAAGGAATTTCCTCACGAGTAAATTCCTCAGTGAAGAATTTTATAAAAATCGCCTATTCACCCCCACCCCTCTAGTCGATATAACGCACTTTCAATTGGTATCAGGGCGAGGTACTCCCTTGTTCTGTGTGATTTTTGTTTAACCGCCTGGAGTTTTAGTTATGTCGACCGCAGGTATGATCAAGGTCTCTGCTGGGTGTCCTACCTTTGATGGGACGGACTACCCCTACTGGAAGAACAAGATGCGCATGCATCTTGAGGCAATTGATACAGTTCAGTCAAATTCTTCAGTGATAGAGACGCATTTCTTCTGGTCACTGAGGACTTTTCTCTAACTGAGGAGTTAGGAATTTGCTAGTACGAATTGCCTACACAGTGAGGAACATGATAGCCCTAAGGAATTTGTACCTCAAATTTCCGACCGTTGCTGTGCTACGCGCCAGCTGTCCCAAAATATCTTATCCATCCAACGGTCATATCATTGAAGGGCATTTATGTCTTATCATGTCGGGCTGCTCCCTATGCTATAAATAGCCGCCCCCTACAACCACTAGCTGGTTGGCTGCTCCGCGAGAACTTGACACTTGTCATTTGAGAGCAACCCATCCTCCGAGGACTTTGAGCGAAAATCATCAAGTGAGGAAAATCCAAACCCAAACCCAAAACACCTACAAACCCAAAGTGATTGAGCATCACTGAAGAGATTGATCCTGCGTGGATTCGACGCTTGTTACCTTTGAAGACTGTGCTTCTTCCAGACGGTTAGGCGTCAAGGTCTAGATCATCCAAGAGGAATTGTGGATCGCCGAGTGACCAAGTCTGTGAAGGTTTGGAAGTCACCTGAAGACTTACCACGAGTGATTGGGCGAGGACTGTGTGTCCTTAGCTCAAGGAGAATACGGTGAGGATTGTGTGTCCGGGATTAGGTGTCCTCGAGTTTAAATACTCAGCCGCTCCAACCAGATGTACAACTGAGACACCAGTTGGAACTGGTCTACCAAATCATTGTCTTCACCAAGCTTACTGGTTCTATTTCGTCAACACTTTCATTTCCTCATTACTGTGTTGTGTAATTGTTCATATCTGTGTTTGAAGACTTTGACTGAAGACTTTCTCAATTTCCTCAGTTCAATTTCTTCAGTCTGTTTGTCTTCATCTTGTGCTATCCTGTGTCTACGCTTTCTGTACTCTCTCTTTGTCTTCATTTCATCATGATGACCATGCATGTAATATGCTATGTTTACCTCTGAGTACTTATTCCGCTGCTAGTAGTTCTTCGCTAAGGAATTTCCTCACGAGTAAATTCCTCAGTGAAGAATTTTATAAAAATCGCCTATTCACCCCCACCCCTCTAGTCGATATAACGCACTTTCAATTGGTATCAGAGCGAGGTACTCCCTTGTTCTGTGTGATTTTTGTTTAACCGCCTGGAGTTTTAGTTATGTCGACCGCAGGTATGATCAAGGTCTCTGCTGGGTGTCCTACCTTTGATGGGACGGACTACCCCTACTGGAAGAACAAGATGCGCATGCATCTTGAGGCAATTGATACAGTTCAGTCAAATTCTTCAGTGATAGAGACGCATTTCTTCTGGTCACTGAGGACTTTTCTCTAACTGAGGAGTTAGGAATTTGCTAGTACGAATTGCCTACACAGTGAGGAACATGATAGCCCTAAGGAATTTGTACCTCAAATTTCCGACCGTTGCTGTGCTACGCGCCAGCTGTCCCAAAATATCTTATCCATCCAACGGTCATATCATTGAAGGGCATTTATGTCTTATCATGTCGGGCTGCTCCCTATGCTATAAATAGCCGCCCCCTACAACCACTAGCTGGTTGGCTGCTCCGCGAGAACTTGACACTTGTCATTTGAGAGCAACCCATCCTCCGAGGACTTTGAGCGAAAATCATCAAGTGAGGAAAATCCAAACCCAAACCCAAAACACCTACAAACCCAAAGTGATTGAGCATCACTGAAGAGATTGATCCTACGTGGATCCGACGCTTGTTACCTTTGAAGACTGTGCTTCTTCCAGACGGTTAGGCGTCAAGGTCTAGAGCATCCAAGAGGAATTGTGGATCGCCGAGTGACCAAGTCTGTGAAGGTTTGGAAGTCACCTGAAGACTTACCATGAGTGATTGGGCGAGGACTGTGTGTCCTTAGCTCAAGGAGAATACGGTGAGGACTGTGTGTCCGGGACTAGGTGTCCTCGAGTTTAAATACTCAGCCGCTCCAACCAGATGTACAACTGAGACACCAGTTGGAACTGGTCTACCAAATCATTGTCTTCACCAAGCTTACTGGTTCTATTTCGTCAACACTTTCATTTCCTCATTACTGTGTTGTGTAATTGTTCATATCTGTGTTTGAAGACTTTGACTGAAGACTTTCGCAATTTCCTCAGTTCAATTTCTTCAGTCTGTTTGTCTTCACCAAGCTTTCTGTACTCTGTCTTTGTCTTCATTTCATCATGATGACCATGCATGTAATCTGCTATGTTTACCTCTGAGTACTTATTCCGCTGCTAGTAGTTCTTCGCTAAGGAATTTCCTCACGAGTAAGTTCCTCAGTGAAGAATTTCATAAAAATCGCCTATTCACCCCCCCCCCCTCTAGTCGATAAAACGCACTTTCAGCCTTACCACGTTCCCTCGCGGGATCGTGTGTAAGCTTGGATCGCCTCTCCGAGCGGGGGGGTTCAACTTCCTCCTCCTCCTCTTCGCTGGAGTCGGCGTCGTCGTCTCCCTCTCCTTCGCCATCGGATTCCCACTCGCCGTGTTCGTCTCCGCTCTCACCTCCGCTCGCCTCCCCTTCTTCAGTCGGCTCCTATGCCCCGTTGGGCGTCGAGTACATCTTAGTAGTTTCCTGGGAAACAACAGACAAAACAAAAGTCAATCGACCAACTCAAAGAAGACCAACGAAGAAAGCAAGATCCCAATCAAGAACATAAGGGCGGACCTGGTCCACTTCGTATGTGTTGTCGAGTGGAGGAACCCTCCTGGCTCCTCGAGGGTTGTCTTTGTTTCCTGTGATGCTCGACAGCCACCCTTCCAACATCTCATCGGTGACCTCCTCTGGGTGGATCCGAGTGGTGTCTTCAAGACCCGAATACAGCCACATCGGGTGGTCACGAGCCTGAAGCGGTTGGATGCGCCTCCGAAGGAAGACCTCCAGCAGGTCCATTCCGGTCACGCCCTCGCGGACAAGCTGAACCACTCGACCAACCAACACTTTGACTTGCGCCTTTTCCTCCGGCGCCACTTTCAGAGAAGCAGGTTTCTGAGCTCGATCTAGAGAGAAAGGGGGAAGCCCAGTCGACTGTCCTGGGGTCGCCTGGTCTTTACAGTAAAACTAGGTCGCTTGCCAACCAGGGACCGACTCGGGGAAAGTGATAGATGGAAAAGAACTTTTCCCCCTCGTCTGGATCGCCAGGCCTCCGCACAGCTGGATCACCTGCGTTCTTTCGTCACTCGACTTGGCCTTCTTGACCGATTGGGAACGGCATGTGAAGATATGCTTAAAGAGTCCCCAATGGGGGCGGCAACCCAGGAAACCCTCACACAAGGAAATGAAAGCAGCAAGATACACGATAGAATTGGGAGTGAAGTGGTGGAGCTGCGCTCCGAAGAAGTTCAGAAAGCTCCGGAAAAAAGGATGAGGCGGTAGAGAAAACCCGCGATCGATGTGGGTGGCGAGGAGGACACACTCACCATCAAGAGGTTGGGGCTCAACTTCCTTCCTCGAGAGACGTGCAGCTTCGTGAGAATGACTCCTCCCTCAACCATATCATCGAGATCTTCCTGCCGAATCACCGTCGGCATCCAGTCGCCCTGGAACCAGCCTCTGGGCAGAGCAGTCCTTGAGGAAGATCCGCCCCGAGCGGACTTCTTCCCTTTCCCCTGGGCCGCCACCTTCTTCGCGCGCTCCAGAGCGGACATCTTGTCCTTCCCCATCGTCGCCGGCAAATCTCGAACGGGCCTGCGGCGCTAGGGTGAAAATGGAGGTGGCGGAGGACCTTGCGAAGGGAGAAAGAGAGGAGAGAGCACACTGTTCGGAAACCCCAAGCCGGCGGCTTATAAGAGGTCGCTTCCGAGTGGCTGACTGGTAGGCCCAGGCTATCCCATCAAATCCCGTAGCAGACGCGCGCGCAGTACATGGAGAAAAAGGTGGCACGGAAATCGAGGAGCTTCCGCCATATCACATCCGATTACTACGGCCGCTCCCGTCCCGCGCGCTTCCCGAAATTCAAATCCCGCAAAATCCGCGGGTTGCAGAACAATTCGTCAGGCAGAAGATCCTTTTCACACCATCATTCGGAATGTCACAGACAAGGAAATTCACTCGACGAAAGGCCTGGAATGGATCAAGGCGACTGAAAAAGGTTGATGACGTCATCCGTGACGATTGATCCAAAACAAGGCACTCATGTAGCACAAAGAACCAGTCGGAAAGATCTGCAACCCTTTCCCCACTCTAACCTCGATCCATTCGGGGGCTAATGATGAAGCTATGTACCTAGGGTAGGGGCACGGACCTGTCCTAAGAGCCCTACCCAAGGACATCCTTAGAAGAAGTCACCTTTCAATCGACTTGAAGGTACCCACTCGACGGGTTCAAGACACTCGACCAAGAAGCTATCACTCGACCACAAAGCCAACCACTCGACTGCCAGAAGATCTAAAGTCGCTCTGCAGGCAAACAGTCGGTCATTAAGTAGCTTTTATGGTCATCATAGCACTTTATTAGGGGCATTACCAGTAACGCCCAACCTTAATGTACCTTAAACCCTGCATTACTGAGGGTGGGAGAGGGCTGGCGAACTCTATATAAGCCGCCCCCCTCCTCAGTATCAAGGGTTCGCACCCCTGTCATTCTCACACTTATAATCCAGTCGACCGCCTCCGGGCACCGAGACGTAGGGCTTTTACTTCCTCTGAGAAGGGCCTGAACTCGTACATCTTTGTGTGCTTACAGCTTCTACATAGCTAAGATCTAGCCTCTCCATACTTACCTCCCTACACTACTGTCAGACTTAGAACCACGACAGGGGGGGGCACTCATCCGCAACGTGAGTCGGCTACAATGTGGAAATAGTTTGGTTTGTGCGTCCCGTCATCGTGGTGATAATGTTGGCGGTCTTTTCTTTGGAGTTATGAATTTTGTTTGAAAAACACCTTGTCATATATTAATTAAATAAAATGTTTACACTCGTTCATTACAGCATTGGCCACGTAGAGAGGGACACTTTTAACATGGACACCATCAGATATGTTATCAAACTGGACTTTCCAATCTGATGGGCCACGACATTGGCCAACCGATTAATCTTAGAGAACTTAAAATTATTGTTAAGCTTTGTGATGCTTATTGCTTTGTCAGGGTTATCTTTTGCAAGGACAGCAGCCATAAGCTCTAAAATAACAGGATTTTGAAAAGTGATACCTATACAAAAGCGGGCAAGGCATGCCGACGTTTTGAAAGTTTCTCCGGCGCCCAAGAAACCAAGTACAAACAAGTGTCCTGTGATGGCGGCATCGTTAGTGCTCGGGCTGACAGACAGGATCGTGCAAAGGATGCCTTTGCTATGTCACACGCAATGTCACTCGCTGCTGACTTGGTCATACTTCGGGTGAAGTGTGAGATTGAGTCGCAGGACCTGGTGGAGCCCCTGGATCTCCGGAGGGTCGATTCTTCATCGTATGAAGTCGTCATCGAGGGCACAAAGTTCCAACTAAAGACGTAGTTCTCTAAACATGTAATAAATGCCTCTCGATGCAGTGCAAACACGGTTGCACATGAGTTAGACAGTATTGCCCGTTTGTATTGTGCAAACCACGATGTGGAGTGGGAAACTACCAGCTCAAGTGGATGCTCGTGTCTCGGGTGATTTTCACAAACATCATTAAGTTATGGCAATGCTTTATCTAAAAAAGAAATTAGGGCTTCTACTTGAAGTGTTCCAGATTCATGACCTGCAGACCTACCTTGGGTTGGACCCGGACCCGTGTTAGAAAAAAAGAAAGAACCAAACCCAAAGCAAACGCTTGCACCGGCTGCAACATCACCGCAAGCTTTTCTTGTGTAACCCTCAGCCGGGCGGCGTGTGAATTTCATCACGCCACGGCGGCACCAAAAACTTGATCCATTTCATTCACGGCAAGAAGGTTTCCGTTGAAAGGTGCGAAGTTTTATAGCACAAGCTGGACGTGACGGCGTGATAGCGAAACAGGGACACTAGAGAAAAGAAAGAGGCCAGATTGGCGGCACACTTGGTCGTTTTGCCTGCATGGCGTAGCCGGAATCGGCCGGCATGTGGAGTTCCACTATCACAACTGGGTTCGCTGGCCGGCCACTGCGACATCGAGGGCCACTTTCAGAGCAAGAGGGTACGTTCGTTAGTTGGGCTGGGGAGGAGCTTATCCTTGAAGCTTTTCAGTTTCGTCGGCGTGTTTGAACGACGACGGCGACGTGCACCCCAACAACGCAAGCCTTGTGATTTCAACTCGCGCTACATCGGTTCGGTACTTTGAGACAAGCAGAAAAGCCGGCTACTCATTTTTTTTCGCGCGAATGATTCTCAACACGTCAAGTCGCGTCGCGTCGCGTGTGATGAGTCTCTGATCCATCCATTAGACAGGAGTAACTTTTTCTTTTTGAGGGGTGACAGGAGTAACTTTTTTGAGGGAACATTAGACAGGAGTAACTAGTGTATCGACATCGCGTGTGTCCTCGTTGGTGCGATGCCATCTCGGCTAGTTGTGACGGCAGAGTTGAGTACTGTATTATTAGTTGCAAAAAAAACTATTCCTAATTCTACGGCTGTACATTCCTGATGCAGTTGCGACAGAGCACTGCACCAAGATCGAATGAACCATGTGGCATGTGCACAGTACCGAACTCTGAATGAACGGCCATGCCATTGCCAGCCGGCACGGTCCTTACCTTTGTCTGCATCCACCACGGGGACCCGCCGCCATGTCGATACAGTAGTAGGAGTACTACTCTAGCCAGTTAATCTCCTTGGTCTGCCTCTCTCTGCCAAATTGGCCCTTCAGTTTCAGTTTCAGGCCACCAACATCATTTCATTCAGAGCGCGCAGTATTCACGACTTTTCGTGCGAAATCGTCCTGCCCTGCGGACACGAGCTAAAGAAGTTGGTCGCACTTCACTTCATTCATTCACCCGAACGAGCCGCCATGAACCAACAAGTAGTAGTATGAACGAATACATCAGCAGAGATATCGATGGATGCAACAGCCAACAGAGAGTCTGAATGAGAGAAATCTGAATATCGATGAATACATATATCAACACGGCTCCAATAGTATTATAGAATTAGAATCCCAATATAACCAACAACAGGTACTAGTAGTACTGCTAACAAAGAACCAAAGAACGAGTAATCTCTACCGCCGATCCATAATCTGTGCATATAGCTAACAATGCGACTGGTACTCCCTAATGGTCAGACCGCGGCGGGCGATGCAGAGCAAGAGCATCCCGCAACCAACCAACCAATCGAACCGAACCGAACCGAACACATCAGATTCCCCAAGGATGGAGAATCGAATCAGAACCAGACTTTGCAGTCGGTGGGCTTGAACGCAGGGGCGCCTGCGGCGGCGCTCGGGGCGGGGAGGGAGAGCGGGCAGCTGATCCTGGCGCGGGGCCCGGGAACCTTGAACGCCCACACCTTGACGCGGAGCTTGGCGTTGAGCTTCACCTCCACCTCCACCGCGCCGCCCGCCAGCTGCGTCCGGAGGTTGGCCTGCGTAACATCCCCCTCGAGCACCTGCTGGCCGCCGAACGCCGGCTTGACCTCGCTGGACGCCTGGTGGCCCTGGAAGAAGGGGTCGAGGGGCGCGAACCCGAAGCGCTGACCGTCGAAGAGGGCCAGCGCCTCGACGCCGTCGTAGTAGAGGCCGACGCGCTTGTTGGGGTTGCGCACCGTCATGGCGAGCGTGAGGTTGTACTGGAGCAGCGCGGGGCTGGCCGGGGTGCCGAGCGCGAACTGGGCGAGGGAGGCGGAGTCGACGGTGGCGGCGATCATCTGCGGGCGGAAGACGAAGTAGAGGATGAGGGCGAGGACCCCGGCGGTGACGAGGAGCGAGACGAGGATGCTGCAGAGGCAGCTGAAGAGGCCGCACGCCAGGCACTTGAACGGGCAGCACAGGCACGACGCCGCGCGGCTCCCCGAACCCATCGAGTAGGAGCGAACTGGTTGGTTTGCTGTGGCGAGAACTGACGATGCTGGTGCTGGTGACTGCGGTGGTCCGAAGCGAGGGGATTCCGGCGGCGACGGCGAGGAGGAGATTGTGGGATGGATTGGATGGTGGATTGCGGCGAGACGTTCGTGGGCGGGATATAAGTAGGGGAGATTGGGGGACGCGGTTGGGTAAGCGCGTGGAGGCGACGACTCTTTCTTCCTCGTTGCCTGATGATTGTGCCAGGATTTTCTTCCTTGTGAGTTTTGGTGGGATTTTTCATGGGAATCGCTCGCGGTGATTTGTGGAAGGTTTTGGCGTGGAAGAAGACGGTCGGAGGGCAAAGATCAATGTCCAACGTGAAAAGCGACAACAGATCAATTAGGCCAACTTTAGCCGATCCCCTATTCGGCGTTAGAGAAGTAAATTTTGGTTGTACTCCTCTAATCGACACCTAGACAATCCCCTAAATCGAATGGCGGAGTATATTTTTCTTCAATTTGTCTAATTCACGTCCTAGATGTTTTTTAAGGATGTCACATCTAAGCTCTCACAAATATATAATGCAGCAACAAGAAACAAAAAAAACTAAGACAACAAAAATAGACCACAAATAGAGTGAGAATTTGATTAGATGTGACATAACTATGCCACATCTAGATGTGTTCAAGACGGACCCATTTTTTTACTCCGCCTCCTATTCGGCGCCTAAATTTATTCGCCGCTACCGCTCGGAAGAAAAACTCAACCTCTCTTGCGCCTCTCCCCCCGCCACTGCCTCTTCGCTGGCGCACCTTCCGGCAACCATCCGCCGGCCACATCCAAATCAAATATATCCGGAGAAGTACTTTCGCTAGCGCTTTTTCAGATGCACACAAATCTTTTTTTGCCCGTTGCAAAAGCCGCTGAGAAGTATGATGACTGGTTCAAGCTTCGAAGAAATGCAAGCGGAGAGGTAAGTGCAACCCCTAAGTGTATTGGGGTTGTTCGAGTCTTGGCACATGGATGTTCGGCTGATGCAATTGATGACCATGCCTGCATTGGTGAAGACACAATCTTGGAGGCTGTTCGAAGAATGACTAAAGCAGTGATCGATGTTTTTGGACTGGAGTATTTGAGAGCACCCAACGAGGAAGACATCCAGAGGTTGATGATAAAGAGTGAAGCACGAGGATGGCCATGGATGCTTGGATCACTTCACTGTATGCACTGAACAATGAAGAATTGTCCTACAGGGTGGAAGGGTCGGTTCAAGGGCCACTGAAAACAATCCAACGATCATTCTTGAGGAAGTTGCAACAAAAGATATTTGGATATGGCATTCATTCTTTGGTTTGCCTGACTCTCGCAATGACTTGAGTGTGCTGTCGAGATCATTACTGTTTTCTAGGCTTATTACAGGAGATGCTTCATGCTCGCACTGAACAATCTTGACATCAGCTTGGTACATTTGGTGGAGGAGAAGACAAACGATCAATGAAGAAACCATGTACTCTTCATCGGAAGCGGCACTGTCTTTTTTTTTTTGCGGGTGAAACTTTGTATTTCTCAAGTGGTAATTCCACAGTCTGCATTACAAAGTTCAAGGACCTCTGATAAACCAGAGTTAACCCACACTACTGTTCTACTCTTGGATCTAGCAAAATTAAAAAATCACTAACTTTATTTTGACTACGGTGAACAAAACTAAATGTAGTTTTCCGAAGACTCCTCATGTGCTTGATTTCCTTTACCAATGATGAAAAAATTGATCTATCAGTCGAAACATCCGTGATTATGTTCAAGGCCTCCCGTGAGTCCATCTCTACCTGAATAGGTAGCTCCGTTCTCTGAATTGCTATTGATAGCCCCTCCATACATGCACTTAGTTCCGCCTCCAGAGCATTCCTGCAGGAAAAAAGCTCCCTGCATGATGTGTATATGATCTGTCCCTTGCTATCTCGGAGGACCATACCAGCTCCTGCCTTCCCATCTATAGACCAAGAGCCATAAATGTTGAGCTTTGACCACCCCTTCATAGGGAAAACCCAAGCGATATTGCTAGCAACAGATGGTTTCACTCGCGGTTCAGGCAAACAGTATGCCACGGCCTGTTTGCCTTTCAGGAGTTCATCTTCTGAATACTTGAGTGAAATTAAGGAATCCAAGTATCCCATCAAAAACCGTTTCGATGCCTCCATTGGAGGTGGTTCTTTGTTGTGTGTTATCTCATTTCGATTATGCCACACCCGCCACGAACACATCAGCAACATGCCCAAACGGTTGCCATGCATTCCCACAACTGAACTGCTAGCGGACACTTACCAAGAGCATGAAATGTGTCTTCCTCTTCTCTCTCATAAATTGGGCAAATTCCAGACGTTTCCAAGTTGCGCCTGCGGCACTGTCAATCCAAGTTTTGGTTTCAAGTTCCGTTAAAAGTTAAAACATCAGGTAAAGACTCACAACCAAAGTCGAGTACCTCGTGTCGGTCGTTTGAGGGATTTGTCATTTTAAACGTTGTTGCGAAGTATGATATTAATCTGGGATCAGAAGCAACTGGTGTGGTGATTAGAGACGATAAGGGGAGGGTTTTAGGTGCGGGCTCCAAGCTTTTTCCATATGCGATAGACGCGACTACTGCTGAAGCACAAGCAGTTTTAGACGGAATTCATCCCGCCAATCAAATTGGTTGTCAAAAACTGGTTATCCAGTTTGATTATGCAAGGGTTGTTGATACTCTTCAGGAATGAGGTTTTTCTGCGACAGTTGAAGCACCGATCTTCGCGGACCATCTGTATACAGGCGACCTCTTTTGGCAAAGTTCTTTTTCGTGTATTGCCCAAAGGGAACCGAATCGTTTGCCGCACACGCTAGCTCAGGAGTGTAATTCGGGAAGTTGTCTTCGCGCCGATGATCCCCTGGATTTATATTTTGCAAATGTTAATTGACGATGCAAGTGTGGTTTAAATAATATTAATTAATAAAGTAAGCCGTGGAGGCATCCTCTCGAAAAAAAAGAAGAAGCTTGTTTGCTGTTTACGCTGAAGAAACACGCGAGTCGTTTTCTAGGCACGAAGAAACGAAAAGTTGTCGGTGATGGACTAGTAAACGCAGTTAAGTCGTCACGCGGCTCCGCGCGACGAACTGACGCCGATCGCTTGCTTCTCTCTCCAGCTAAACTGAAGACAACACTGCTGAAGAAGACGGAAGAGCCGTCCGAAATCTCCCGTAGAAAACATACACAAACCGTGTGTGCGCGCGCGCGACGTTGAAAATGACATGTACGATGATACGAGCGACGTACGTGGCCTTGACTCGAGCGAGTCGAAGAACTCGTCAGGCGAACGCTTCAACTATCTCAGGCCGCCTGAGGCAACTGATATATACTCTGCCACTGTCACGGTGCCGCCGATCGGGTCAACACACCGTATCGTGGGCGATTGGTAGTACGAGCAAAGTAAGTAAGGCCAACTCCACCGCACCATCACAAACGAATGTTCGGGTTGGCCAGATTTTGTCCCTTTAGGATGGCAATGTGTTCATCCATGTCCGTGTTTGTCCGATGGGTCGTGGGTGCGTCCAACGCGCGGCCGCACCCCAAAACCTGTCCGGGGTAGACATGAATAAAAAAATATAAAACCTTAAATGAAATGACTAAAAAAATAAATAAATGCAGTTAAAAAAAATAAAGCATATATAGGGGTTACGGCCACAAAACGGCCCAGTTTCCCAGTCCACTTAAACGGCCCAGTTTCATAATTAACTTAAAAACAAAATAAAAAAGCCTCCCGCGCGCTCCTGCCGCGCCCGTCAATGCCATGGCCGTCGCCATCTTCACTGGCCGCCGGTGTCGTCGTCGTCGCTGACGAGGTCGACGTAGGCCGGCGGCGCCCAGAGGTGGGCCTGTTGGGGAACGTAGTAATTTCAAAAAAATTCCTACGCACACGCAAGATCATGGTGATGCATAGCAACGAGAGGGGAGAGTGTTGTCCACGTACCCTCGTAGACCGAAAGCGGAAGCGTTATAACAACGCGGTTGATGTAGTCGTACGTCTTCACGGCCCGACCGATCAAGCACCGAAACTACGGCACCTCCGAGTTCTAGCACACGTTCAGCTCGATGACGATCCCCGGACTCCGATCTAGCAAAGTGTCGCGGATGAGTTCCGTCAGCACGACGGCGTGGTGACGGTCTTGATGTTCTACCGTCGCAGGGCTTCGCCTAAGCACCGCTACAATATTATCGAGGATTATGATGGAGGGGGGCACCGCACAGGGCTAAGAGATCTCAAGGGTCAATTGTTGTGTCTATGGGGTGCCCCCTGCCCCCGTATATAAAAGAGCAAGGGAGGAGGAGGCCGGCCCTAGGAGGGGCGCGCCAAGGGAGTAGGATTCCTACTCCTAGTTGGAGTAGGTTTCCTCCTTTCCAAGTCCAACTAGGAGAAGGGGGGAAAGGGGGAAGAGGGGAAGGAAGGGAGAGGGGGGCCGCGCCCCAAACCCCTTGTCCAATTCGGACTGGGCTTGGGAGGGGCGCGCGCCACCTCCTGGCTGCAGCCTCTCCTTCCAACTAAGGCCCATTAAGGCCCACTGCTTCTTCCTCGTATTCCCGTAACTCCCTGGTACCTCCGAAAATACCCGAATCACTCAGAACCTTTCCGATGTCCGAATATAGTCATCCAATATATCGATCTTTACGTCTCGACCATTTCAAGACTCCTCGTCATGTCCCGGATCTCATCCGGGACTCCGAACTCCTTCGGTACATCAAAACTCATAAACTCATAATATAACTGTCATCGAAACCTTAAGCGTGCGGACCCTACGGGTTCGAGAACAATGTAGACATGACCGAGACACGTCTCCGGTCAATAACCAATAGTGGAACCTAGATGCTCATATTGGCTCCTACATATTCCACGAAGATCTTTATCGGTCAGACCGCATAACAACATATGGTGTTCCCTTTGTCATCGGTATGTTACTTGCCCGAGATTCGATCGTCGGTATCTCAATACCTAGTTCAATCTCGTTACCGGCAAGTCTCTTTATTCGTTCCGTAATACATCATCTCACAACTAACTCATTAGTTGCAATGCTTGCAAGGCTTATGTGATGTGCATTACCGAGAGGGCCCAAAGATACCTCTCCGACAATAGGAGTGACAAATCCTAATCTCGAAATACGCCAACCCAACATGTACCTTCGGAGACACCTGTAGAGCTCCTTTATAATCACCCAGTTACGTTGTGACGTTTGGTAGCACACAAAGTGTTCCTCCGGCAAACGGGAGTTGCATAATCTCATAGTCATAGGAACATGTATAAGTCATGAAGAAAGCAATAGCAACATACTAAACGATCGAGTGCTAAGCTAATGGAATGGGTCATGTCAATCACATCATTCTCCTAATGATGTGACCCCATTAACCAAATGACAACTCCATGTCTATGGCTAGGAAACATAACCATCTTTGATCAACGAGCTAGTCAAGTAGAGGCATACTAGTGACACTCTGTTTGTCTATGTATTCACACATGTATCATTTTTCCGGTTAATACAATTCTAGCATGAATAATAAACATTTATCATGAAATAAATAATAACTTTATTATTGCCTCTAGGGCATATTTCCTTCAGTCTCCCACTTGCACTAGAGTCAATAATCTAGATCACATCGCCATGTGATTTAACATCAATAGTTCACATCACCATGTGATTAGCACCCATAGTTCACATCGTTATGTGACCAACACCCAAAGGGTTACTAGAGTCAATAATCTAGTTCACATCGCTATGTGATTAACACCCAAAGAGTACTAAGGTGTGATCATGTTTTACTTGTGAGAGAAATTTAGTCAACGGGTCTGCCACATTCAGATCTGTATGTATTTTGCAAATTTCTATGTCAACAATGCTCTGCACGGAGCTACTCTAGCTAATTGCTCCCACTTTCAATATGTATCCAGATTGAGACTTAGAGTCATCTAGATCGGTGTCAAAATTTGCATCGACGTAACCCTTTACGAC
The DNA here is from genome assembly GCA_032464435.1 of Aegilops umbellulata. Taxonomy (NCBI): domain Eukaryota; kingdom Viridiplantae; phylum Streptophyta; class Magnoliopsida; order Poales; family Poaceae; genus Aegilops; species Aegilops umbellulata. The sequence goes on along the minus strand of CP136059.1, from coordinate 476,646,547 downwards.
GAACCTTTTTGTCACGTCCATAATCGAGAAACATATCCTTAATCCACTAAGGATAATTTTTGACCGCTGTCCAGTGATCTACTCTTAGATCACTATTGTACTCCCTTGCTTAATACAGTATAGGATATACAATAGATCTGGTACACAGCATGGCATACTTTATAGAACATATGGCATAGGGAATGACTTTCATTCTCTTTCTATCTTCTGCCGTGGTCGGGCTTTGAGTCTTACTCAATTTCACACCTTGTAACACAGCCAAGAACTCTTTCTTTGACTGTTTCATTTTGAACTACTTCAAAATATTGTCAAGGTATGTACTCATTGAAAAAACTTATCAAGCGTCTTGATCTATCTCTATAGATCTTGATGCTTAATATGTAAGCAGCTTCACCGAGGTCTTTCTTTGAAAAACTTCTTTCAAACACTCCTTTATGCTTTGCAGAATAATTCTACATTATTTCCAATCAACAATATGTCATTCACATATACTTATCAAAAATGTTGTAGTGCTCCCACTCTCTTTCTTGTAAATACAGGCTTCACCACAAGTCTGTATAAAACTATATGCTTTGATCAACTTATCAAAGTGTATATTCCAACTCCGAGATGCTTGCACCAGTTCATAGATGGATCGCTGGAGCTTGCATATTTTGTGAACACCTTTAGGATCGACAAAACCTTCTAGTTGCATCTTATACAACTCTTCTTTAAAAAATCCATTAAGGAATGCAGTTTTGTTTACCCATTTGCCAGATTTCATAAAATGCGGCAATTGCTAACATGATTCGGACAGACTTAAGCATAGATACGAGTGAGAAACTCTCATCATAGTCAACACCTTGAACTTGTCGAAAACCTTTTGCGACAATTCTAGCTTTGTAGATAGTAACACTACTATCAGCGTCTGTCTTCCTCTTGAAGATCCATTTATTTTCTATGGCTTGCCGATCATCGGGCAAATCCATCAAAGTCCATACTTTGTTCTCATACATGGATCATATCTCAGATTTCATGGCCTCAAACCATTTCGCGGAATCTGGGCTCATCATCGCTTCCTCATAGTTCGTAGGTTCGTCATGGTCAAGTAACATGACCTCCAGAACAGGATTACCGTACCACTCTGGTGCGGATCTCACTCTGGTTAACCTACGAGATTCGGTAGTAACTTGATCTGAAGTTACATGATCATCATCATTAGTTTCCTCACTAATTGGTGTAGTGGTCACAGGAACAGATTTCTGTGATGAACTACTTTCCAATAAGGGAGAAGGTACAATTACCTTATCAAGTTCTATTTTCCTCCCACTCACTTCTTTCGAGAGAAACTCCTTCTCTAGAAAGTATTCATTCTCAACAATGAATATCTTGCCTTCGGATCTGTGATAGAAGGTGTACCCAACTGTCTCCTTTGGGTATCCTATGAAGACACATTTCTCCGATTTGGGTTTGAGCTTATCATGATGAAACTTCTTCTTATAAGCATCGCAACCCCAAACTTTAAGAAACGACAACTTTAGTTTCTTGCCAAACCATAGTTCATATGGTGTCGTCTCAACAGATTTAGATGGTGCCCTTTTAACGTGAATGCAGTTGTCTCTAATGCATAACCCCAAAACGATAGTGGTAGATCGGTAAGAGACATCATAGATCGTACCATATCTAATAAAGTACGGTTATGACGTTCGGACACACTTTACACTGTGGTGTTCCAGGTGGCATGAGTTTGTGAAACTATTCCACATTGTTTTAATTGAAGACCAAACTCGTAACTCAAATATTTGTCTCCGCGATCTGATCGTAGAAACTCTATTTTCTTGTCACGATGATTTTCCACTTCACTCTGAAATTCTTTGAACTTTTCAAATGTTTCAGACATATGCTTCATTAAGTATATCTGCTCAAATCATCTGTGAATGTCAGAAAATAATGATACCCGCCGCGAGCCTTAACACTCATCGGATCGCATACATCAGTATGTATTACTTCCAATAAGCCAGTTCCTCGCTCCATTGTTCCGGAGAACGGAGTTTTAGTCATCTTGCCCATAAGGCATGGTTCGCAAGCATCAAGTGATTCATAATCAATTGATTCCAAAATCCCATCAGCATGGAGTTTCTTCATGCGCTTTACACCAATATTGTTGGAAATATGCCCTAGAGGTAATAATAAAAGCATTATTATTATATTTCCTTATTCATGATAATTGTCTTTATTCGTGCTATAATTGTGTTAACCGGAAATCGTAATACATGTGTGAATAACAGACAACAACATGTCCCTAGTGAGCCTCTAGTTGACTAGCTCGTTGATCGACAGATAGTCATGGTTTCCTGACTATGGACATTGGATGTCATCGATAACGGGATCACATCATTAGGAGAATGATGTGATGGACAAGACCCAATCCTAAACATAGCATAAGATCACATAGTTCGTTTGCTAGAGTTTTCCAATGTCAAGTATCCTTTCCTTAGACCATGAGATCGTGTAACTCCCGGATACCGTAGGAGTGCTTTGGGTGTGCCAAACGTCACAACGTAACTGGGTGACTATAAAGGTATGCTACGGGTATCTCTGAAAGTGTCTGTTGGGTTGACATGGATCGAGACTGGGATTTGTCACTCCGCTTGACGGAGAGGTATCACCGGGCCCTCTCGGTAATGCATCATCATATGAGCTCAAGGTGATCAAAGTGTTTGATCACAAAGGATCATGCATTACGGTACGATAAAAGTGACTTGCCGGTAACGAGATTGAACGAGGTATTGGGATACCGACGATCGAATCTCGGGCAAGTAAAATACCGATTGACAAAGGGAATCGTATACGGGATTAATTGAATCCTTGACATCGTGGTTCATCCGATGAGATCATCGTGGAGCATGTGGGAGCCAACATGGGTATCCAGATCCCGCTGTTGGTTATTGCCCGAGAGCCATCTCGGTCATGTCTGCATGTCTCCCGAACCCGTAGGGTCTACACACTTAAGGTTCGGTGACGCTAGGGTTGTAGGGATATGTATGTGCAGTAACCCGAATGTTGTTCGGAGTCCCGGATGAGATCCCGGACGTCACGAGGAGTTTCGGAATGGTCCGGAGGTAAAGATTTATATATGGAAAGTCATCATACGGACATCGGGACAAGTTTCGGGGTTATCGGTATTGTACCGGGACCACCGGAGGGTCCCGGGGGTCCAACGGGTGGGGCCACCTATCCCGGAGGGCCCCATGGGCTGTATGAGGGAGGGAACCAGCCCATAGTGGGCTGGTGCGCCTCCCCCCCCATGGGCCCATGCGCCTAGGGTTTGGGAGGGAGGGAAAACCCTAAAGGGGGCGCCCCCCTTGCTTGGGGGGCAAGCCCCCCTTCCCTGGCCGCCGCCCCCCTAGGAGATCTCATCTCCTAGGGCCGGCGCCCCCCCTTGGGGGTTATATAAAGGGGGGAGGGGAGAGGGGGCTGACCACCCATTGCCCTGGCGCCTCCCTCTCCCTCTCCAACACCTCCTCCTCCTCCATTGAGCACGGCGAAGCCCTGCCGGAGTACTGCAGTTCCACCATCACCACGCCGTCGTGCTGCTGCTGGAACCTTCTTCCCCAACCTCTCCTTTGCCTTGCTGGATCAAGAAGGAGAAGACGTCACGCTTTCCGTACGTGTGTTGAACGCGGAGGTGCCGTCCGTTCGGCACTAGATCATCGGTGAATTGGATCACGGCGAGTACGACTACCTCATCCACGTTCACTCGAACGCTTCCGTTGCGATCTACAAAGTGGTATGTAGATGCTATCTAATCTGAATACTCGTTGCTAGATGAACTCATAGATGGATCTTGGTGAAACCGTAGGAAAAATTTTAATTTTCTGCAACGTTCCCCAACAAATATGACCTAAACGACAGTGCCACAAATAAGTTGCACTATCATTATTAACTTTGCATCTTTTGGCTTCATTATTATGAATATGTGTATCACTACGATCGAGATCCAATGAAACATTTTCATTGGGTGTGTAACCATATAAGGTTCTATTCATGTAAACAAAACAACAATTTATTCTCTTACTTAAACGAATAACTGTATTACAATAAACATGATCAAATCATATTCATGCTTAACGCAAACACCAAATAACACTTATTTAGGTTCAACACTAATCCCGAAAGTATAGGGAGTGTGCGATGATGATCATATCAATCTTGGAACCACTTCCAACACACATCATCACTTCACCCTTAACTAGTCTCTGTTCATTCTGCAACTCCCGTTTCGAGTTACTACTCTTAGCAACTGAACTAGTATCAAATACCGAGGGGTTGCTATGAACACTAGTAAAATACACATCAATAATCTGTATATCAAATATACCTTTGTTCACTTTGCCATCCTTCTTATCCACCAAATACTTGGGGCAATTCCGCTTCCAGTGACCAGTTCCTTTTCAGTAGAAGCACTCAGTCTCAGGCTTAGGACCAGACTTGGGCTTCTTCACTTGAGCAGCAACTTGCTTGCCGTTCTTCTTGAAGTTTCCCTTCTTCCCTTTGCCCTTTTCTTGAAACTAGTGGTCTTGTTAACCATCAACACTTGATGTTTTTCTTGATTTCTACCTTCGTCGATTTCAGCATCATGAAGAGCTTGGAAATTACTTTCGTCATCCCTTGCATATTATAGTTCATGACGAAGTTCTACTAACTTGGTGATGGTGACTAGAGAATTCTGTCAATCACTATTTTATCTGGAAGATTAACTCCCACTTGATTCAAGCGATTGTAGTACCCAGACAATCTGAGCACATGCTCACTGCTTGAGCTATTCTCCTCCATCTTTTAGCTATAGAACTTGTTGGAGATTTCATATCTCTCAACTCGGGTATTTGCTTGAAATATTAACTTCAACTCCTGGAACATCTCATATGGTCCATGACGTTCAAAACGCCTTTGAAGTCCCGATTCTAAGCCGTTAAGCATGGTGCACTAAACTATCTAGTAGTCATCATATTGAGCTAGCCAAACGTTCATAACGTTTGCATCTGCTCCTGCAATAGGTCTGTCACCTAGCGGTGCATCAAGGACATAATTCTTCTGTGCAGCAATGAGGATAAACCTCAGATCACGAATCCAATCCGCATCATTGCTACTAACATCTTTCAACTTAGTTTTCTCTAGGAACATATCAAAAATAAAACAGGGGAGCTAAACGCGAGCTATTGATCTACAACATAGATATGCTAATACTATCAGGACTAAGTTCATGATAAATTAAAGTTCAATTAATCATATTACTTAAGAACTCCCACTTAGATAGACATCCCTCTAATCCTCTAAGTGATCACGTGATCCAAATCAACTAAACCATAACCGATCATCACGTGTAATCGAGTAGCTTTCAATGGTGAACATCACTATGTTGATCATATCTACTATATGATTCACGCTCGACCTTTCGGTCTCAGTGTTCCGAGGCCATATCTGCATATGCTAGGCTCGTCAAGTTTAACCTGAGTATTCTGCGTGTGCAAAACTGGCTTGCACCCATTGTAGATGGACGTAGAGCTTATCACACCCGATCATCACGTGGTGTCTGGGCATGACGAACTTTGGCAACGGTGAATACTCAGGGAGAACACTTTTATCTTGAAATTTAGTGAGAGATTATCTTATAATGCTACCGTCAATCAAAGCAAGATAAGATGCATAAAAGATAAACATCACATGCAATCAATATAAGTGATATGATATGGCCATCATCATCGTGTGCTTGTGATCTCCATCTCCGAAGCATCGTCATGATCACCATCGTCACCGGCGCGACACCTTGATCTCCATCGTAGCATCGTTGTCGTCTCGCCAATCTTATGTTTCTACGACTATCGCTACCGCTTAGTGATAAAGTAAAGCATTACAGGGCGATTGCATTGCATACAATAAAGCGACAACCATATGGCTCCTGCCAGTTGCCGATAACTCGGTTACAAAACATGATCATCTCAAACAATAAAATTTAGCATCATGTCTTGACCATATCACATCACAACATGCCCTGCAAAAACAAGTTAGACGTCCTCTACTTTGTTGGTTGTAAGTTTTACGTGGCTGCTACGGGCTTAAGCAAGAACCAATCTTACCTACGCATCAAAACCACAACGATAGTTTGTCAAGTTGGTGCTGTTTTAACCTTCGCAAGGACCGGGCGTAGCCACACTCGGTTCAACTAAAGTTGGAGAAACTGACACCCGCCATCCACCTGTGTACAAAGCACGTCGGTAGAACCAGTCTCGCGTAAGCGTACGCGTAATGCCGGTTCGGGCCGCTTCATCCAACAATACCGCCGAACCAAAGTATGACATGCTGGTAAGCAGTATGACTTATATCGCCCACAACTCACTTGTGTTCTACTCGTGCATATAACATTAACACATAAAACCAGGCTTTGATACCACTGTTGGGGAACATAGTAATTTCAAAAAAATTCCTACGCACACGCAAGATCATGGTGATGCATAGCAACGAGAGGGGAGAGTGTTGTCCACGTATCCTCGTAGACTGAAAGCGGAAGCGTTATAACAACGCGGTTGATGTAGTCGTACGTCTTCACGACCCGACCGATCAAGCACCGAAACTACGGCACCTCCAAGTTCTAGCACACGTTCAGCTCGATGACGATCCCCGGACTCCTATCCAGCAAAATGTCGGGGATGAGTTCCGTCTGCACGACGGCGTGGTGACGATCTTGATGTTCTACCGTCGCAAGGCTTCCCTAAGCGCCGCTACAATATTATCGAGGATTATAGTGGAGGGGGCACCGCACACGGCTAAGAGATCTCAAGGATCAATTGTTGTGTCTATGGGGTGTCCCCTGCCCCCGTATATAAAGGAGCAAGGGAGGAGGAGGCCGGCCCTAGGAGGGGCGCGCCAAGGGAGTAGGATTCCTACTCCTAGTTGGAGTAGGTTTCCTCCTTTCCAAGTCCAACTAGGAGAAGCGGGGAAAGGGGGGAAGAGGGGAAGGAAGGGAGAGGGGGGTCGCGCCCCAAACCCCTTGTCCAATTCGGACTGGGCTTGGGAGGGGCGCGCGCCACCTCCTGGCTGCTGCCTCTCCTTTCCACTAAGGCCCATTAAGACCTATTGCTTCTTCCTCGTATTCCCGTAACTCCCTGGTACCTCCGAAAATACCCGAATCACTCAGAACCTTTCCGATGTCCGAATATAGTCGTCCAATATATCGATCTTTACGTCTCGACCACTTTGAGACTCCTCGTCATGTCCCCGATCTCATCCGAGACTCCGAACTCCTTCGGTGCATCAAAACTCATAAACTCATAATATAACTGTCATCGAAACCTTAAGCGTGCGGACCCTACGGGTTCGAGAACAATGTAGACATGACCAGACACGTCTCCGGTCAATAACCAATAGCGTAACCAGGATGCTCATATTGGCTCCTACATATTCTACGAAGATCTTTATCGGTCAGAGCGCATAACAACATACGGTGTTCCCTTTGTCATCGGTATGTTACTTGCCCGAGATTCGATCATCGGTATCTCAATACCTAGTTCAATCTCGTTACCGGCAAGTCTCTTTACTCGTTCCGTAATACATCATCTCACCACTAACTCATTAGTTGCAATGCTTGCAAGGCTTATGTGATGTGCATTACCGAGAGGGCCCAGAGATACCTCTCCGACAATCGGAGTGACAAATCCTAATCTCGAAATACGCCAACCCAACATGTACCTTCGGAGACACCTGCAGAGCTCCTTTATAATCACCCAGTTACGTTATGATGTTTGGTAGCACACAAAGTGTTCCTCCGGCAAACGGGAGTTGCATAATCTCATAGTCATAGAAACATGTATAAGTCATGAAGAAAGCAATAGCAACATACTAAACGATCGGGTGCTAAGATAATGGAATGGGTCATGTCGATCACATCATTCTCCTAATGATGTGACCCCGTTAATCAAATGACAACTCATGTCTATGGCTAGGAAACATAACCATCTTTGATCAACGAGCTAGTCAAGTAGAGGCATACTAGTGACACTCTGTTTGTCTATGTATTCACACATGTATCATGTTTCCGGTTAATACAATTCTAGCATGAATAATAAACATTTATCATGAAATAAGGAAATAAATAATAACTTTATTATTGCCTCTAGGGCATATTTCCTTCAGGGCCGGCGGTGCGTGGTAGACGGGGGCAGGCTGGACGGCCGGAGGTGCCGGCACCACCTCCTCCGTGGCGACGCCTCCCGCTCCGGTGATCGTGGCGGCGTCGGGCGCCAGTTCATGCCCACGGCGTCGGCCATCTCGTCTGCCGTGCACGACCAGCCCCACCTCTGACCCACCAGGGTCGGGTGGAACGTGGCCACCGGCGGCTCCCCCATCACCTCCTCCTTTGCCACCATCTCCAGTTCTGGGATGGCGACCTCGCCGGCGGCGTAGCGGGCCATCATCTCCTCGATCCCCTCCCACTGGCGCTCATCGTGCAGGAGCATGGAGTCCTCCATGACGCGCGCAACGAGACGGGCCTCCTCCTCCTCCGTCATGCGAGGAGGTGGTGGTGGCGATGGAGATGGCGAAGGCGACGGCGCGGGCGTGACGCCGCGCACCCGCCTATGCCCGCGCTCCTGGGGAGCAGGCACTGCACGCTCCCGACGTGGCCGCCGCGGCCCCGTCGACGTGCCGGCGAAGAACGACGCGTGTCTGGTGTCGTGCTCGTCACGAAACCAGGTGTCCCAGAGCCCGGAGTCGGGGGCGTACCTGGGGTCGTAGAAGAGGTCGTCGGGGAGGAGGCGGCGGCGGCGCTCGATCTCCTCGTCGCGCGCACGGCCGCTCGTCGGGACCGGCGGGATCGGGAGCCGGTCGGTGGAGAGATGCTAGTTATTGGGGAGATGGACGTCGCTCCAGGGGAGCGGCGTCCTCGTATCCCAATAATGGCGGCACACCGACGCGCGGATGTAATGCCGGTCGCGCTCGCCGGCGGACATGGGCGCGATGGAGAATGCGGGCGGCGCGGGGGCCTGGCGTGGTGGTGATGGCGACGCGGGCTCCTCCTTCTTCATCGAGCCGCGGCGGCGTCCCGACGAGGAGCCAGCCTCGCGGCCGTGCTTGCCTTTGCGGCCGTAGTTCCATAGCCCCATGGCTGCGGGTGGGCGGCCGGCCGGCGAGTTCTTGGCTAGGGTTTGAGACTGGCGCTGTCGGGTTTCGAGGAAGCAACTGGGTGGCGTGGGGCAGTGTGGACGACAACCGGTCCATGGTTCCCACTTAAAGAAGGACGACGACCTTTCCATGTGCGGATGATAGGTGGGGCCGCCCGCTCGTGCGCATTGATGTGGGTGGATGGGAGGTAGGTGGCCGCCTGCCACGCGGCCCCGACGCGAACGAAGCGCGCGTTCGTTTGGTGTCCGTCGCGACCCAAACCCGGTGAAAATTTGCGCTCAAAATGGGTCGGCCCGGATACAAAACGGACAAGATGGGTCCGGGCAGTCGCGCGCTGGGCCGTCTTTTTTGTCCCTTTTACCTCAAACAGACGGGGCCAGACAGGACGCACGAACCGACCGACGCGGAACCCGTCCCCCTGGGCACGCACCTGGCCATTCGTAAACCCAGTGGGAAAAATCAAACGTGTGTGACCAGTTGCGGGGTTTATGTATAGAAGAAAAAGAGAGAGAGGAACGAATGGATTGAACAATAACTGCATTGACTGAAGAATAGGGTATTTATACCCATGTACAGAGGCGGTAATTACATAGTCGGTAACTGGCGGTTGCTAAACTAAACAACCGACCTAAGCATTGATTATTAGGATTTAATTAATCCTTAACACTCCCCCTAATCTATGCTTCACTAGATGAATCTACATCATCTTGATAGACTCCTTCCTAATATATGGCCGCCCTTGAGAATGCTCATCATCTTCATCTTCAGAAATGCTTGTATAATCTTTAAAGTCTCCTCCAAAAACCTTGTGGGAAAAATATGAGGTGAATAGTGTAGATATGTTGCTAAAACTCCTTTAAACCCAGTGGGAAAAATAATAAGGAGAAAATGATGCAACATATAATGATTATTGTCTCATGATAACTCATATGAGAAAAACCTTTGAAGAAGGAGAAAAAACATTGGTGAGTTTAGAGAACAATGAATATGCTTTGTATACTTTCCTTTAAAAATCCCAATGGGGAAAACTTGAAAGTATTGCATATTATCTTAAAAAGATATTGCCTCATTAAAAACCATTATGAGAAACTTTGAGAGAAAACTCATAAGGAAAAGAGTGCGATCTAATATGTCACTGAAAACTTCTTTAAAACCCAATGGGAAAAATATAAGGAGAAACTAACATGACATATGTGAACACTTGTATATATATTGTCTCATTAAAACCTTTTATGAGAAACCATGAGGGAAAACTCATTAAGGGAAAAAGAGTACAATATATGTAATTTGATGAGTGTTAACAGGTTATAGTTTGGGAGATTACTCCCCCCTGAACTTTGCAAATCTCGAGGATATCTCATACCAATTTCATTGACATGATCATGCCATTGTGAATAATCTGTTGGATTTTCACAGTATTTTACTTGCAAATTTTCCATCACTTTTCTATAATTCATCAGGATAAGTAATCTCGAGCAATATGCTTTGTGATATCGCTCTTCATATAATCTGTATGTATTGAGTAACACAAGTGGTAGCATCTTGATAAATCAAGTTACTTTATTCTAATGAATCTCAACGACATGGTTTTGAGTGTGGTTAATCATTCTGCTAAGCTAAGCATATTTTCAATGCCTTTATATAAAGCAATTATGTCAGAATGATAAGTGGAAGTAGCCGTTAAATTCTATTTAGATGACTTCCATAAGAAGGCTATTCCATCAAATTCAGTCATTGATATGGCTTTGTTGGGATCAAGTAAAGAGCCAATATCATATATCATATCATGGTCAAATCTTGATTTTCCTGATGGAATTGTCCAAGATTTATTGTGAACTTGAGATCTAATTTAATATTCCTCATATCGACCATATACGTTTTGTTGGTGTGATATATCCACATTGAACTTCTCATATATGTTTTGGATATATGTAAACTGATATGTATTCTTGAGAGAATGCTCAAGTTATAAACTTAAGCTAAATTTGGTTTAATCCAATTTTTTCGTCTTGAGATGATTTTGTGTGTGTTTAGGTCTTGTATAGACATTGATGATGAAGTCATTGATATACACTAAGTGATATAAGGAAATCAAATTTGGGATTCCCTTATTAACACATAAGCAATCGTCATTCTTTGAGTACTCCTTTTGAAGAAGGAACTCATTTAGTCGGCAGTACCATATGATTTCCGACTATTTCAAGTCAAAGAGTGACTTATAAAGTTTTACACAAAACTTGTTATGATTTTCTTTTGGATTCGGAAGTATAAGCCCTTCAGGGACTTGAATAGAGATTTCCGAAATGAGTGACTCATATGAGTATGTAGCCACTTCATCCATCAACTGCATGGATATTATTATTATTATTATTATTATTATTATTATTATTATTATTATTATTATTATTATTATTATTATTATTATTATTGCCAATGATATTTAGTATCGAAACATAATTCCACTCAAACTAAGAGGGTATGTTACATCATAATCGATGTCGGGTCTCTGCGTGAACCCTTTTGCTACAAGCCTCGCTTTCTCACCACCTCATTGACTTTGTCTATGAATGAGAAGTTTTTAGTATTCCATATGGAAGATACTTATGGGGAGTAGGTATTACTGCGGTAAATACTATTCATTTGTAGAGCGAGTGCTATTCTTCATTACTTGCTTCCTTTTATGTGAACCAATATGAGTGCAAGAGACACTCTACCATGGATTTTGGTTTAGGGCCCAAAAGGTTTAGCAATTTGAGAAGAAATATATGTCGACAAGTATAACCTTTAGTTTATACCAAAAGGTTTACAGAGGCGGTAATTACATAGTCGGTAACTGGCGGTTGCTAAACTAAACAACCGATCTAAGCATTGATTATTAGGATTTAATTAATCCTTAACAGTTTAGATGAAGTGGGCATGCTTAAAAAAAACATTTGCCTCGTTTTTTCTAGGGAGAAAAATGAACGGCGGAAGAGGCATGGAGTACTCGTCAGTCAGAGACCTCGGGCGAGAAGCAGAGCACATGCGTGGGGCCCGGATTGATGATCTGCCTTGGCCCGCCATGTTCCTGCAGTTATTTTTTCGTGTGGTTGCGCCCTTGATCATCATGTGCTTGCCGATCGAATGCATGCCCGGTCCGGTCTGGAAAAAAAATTCTATGAGACCAGGTCTCACGGGTTAGCAGGTGAGACCCATCCTGATGGATGACACGTGGCATTCACAAATCACAAAGCATCCACCCCACCCCCCACCTGAAATCAGGGGGGTGAGATTAGATGCTTTGTGATTTGTTAATGCCACATGTCATCCATCAGGATGGGTCTCACCCGAATTTTATGAGACCCGGTCTCATATAATTTTTTTCCGTCCGGTCTCGTAGGAGGTGATTATCACGTGTTGTTCTCGTGCCTACAAACTGCAAAGTAGCATGCGCTTCACGGTAAAAAAAAATTTGTTTCCTGGCAACCGTTTTTCTAACACAGTGTAATTATAGATATCTCCGTACACGCATAAACATTCATCCCTTTGAGGATCCGGCTTGCCTGCTCCCTTCCCATGCTCCCATCCGTGCTCCCACCACATCCAACGGCTAATTTTTTTTCTTTTTTTCTTTCTAATCTAATCATCTCCCCTCCCTGATTTTAAGGGGTGGAGTCGGGCCTTATTTTGTTCCAATCAAATCAAGCCACGCATGCGGGAGCACCGATGGGCACACGGGAGGGGAGCAGGCAAGTCTCGTCCCCCCTTTGAACGCAAGCACATGCATCTTATCTCTATGAGCATCTTTAAGATACTGAACTGACATTATATTTGAGATTGGTGAAGTCATCACGACGCCTTGCAGTCAACGGAACGTCTCCTCCCGCCGAATTAACATCAGTTTTGCTAATGCACATCTAGATGTGCCGTAAGTATTGCACATCTAAGTCCTATGTCATTGATCTTACATTGAGATTTGTATGGATATTCATAGGAAATCTTAAAATAAATCCAAAAAATGTGAGCACGAGGACTTTGAACCCTGGTGGGACGGTTGCACCATAAGGACACCTAACCATCTGAGCTACAGTGGAAAAAGAAAATGCTTCCTGCCAATTGTTAGATTTGCCATTGACTATGTGCAAACTAAATGTTGATTTGAGAAACAATCCTTACAATTTAGACGTGTGCAAACATGCACACCATGCTTATTTTCTTAATTCAACTCTTTCAAAAAAAAAATGCCTCACGGAAGTCACAACACCCATTTCTGATATGCTGTGGTCAATGACGATAAATCTGTGAGGTCAATGAGATGATTATCACAAACTTTACACGGTTTTTGAATTTTTTTTATATGAATACATTCATGTATATGAAGGATTAGCAAAATAGATGTGGGGTTAGCTGACCCCACAACTATGACGTGGATACGCCACCGGTTGTGGGTACAACCACGTTCTAACCGTTCTCTCAAAAAAAAAACCACGTTCTAACCGTCCAACCATGTTGGTGATGTGATGTAACATATGATGGGAAAAAATAGCGAGAGTCTTTGCCATGCACCCTCATGCAAACCAAATGTTGGCAATGTGGCATTGGACGAGAGACAATTGAAGTAATCTTTTTTTTTGCGAAAGGACAATTGAAGTAATCGTGTGCATCGATATTGCTTTGGTGCTGACTATTGGGCCGACTGTGTGTGTTTGTGTTGAACACACTCTGTTTCACAAGATGTGTGAAAATGTGAGAATAGCCTTGGGCGAAGCGGCAACGGTGTGGGCAAGGGAGGATGTATCGCCGAGTGGTTGTGGATGTGAGGCGAGGCCGGTAACACCGTGGCAATGGTGGTGGCAAGAGGAAGAAGAAACTTTGCGAGGAATATGAATCGTGAATTTTAGTGTTTTCTGTTAACTTGCCAAGTTTTTGTTGGAATTAGGTGACATTTGGCATGAAATCTGGCACACATAAACGCGGAGATGCGACGAGGTTTCCAAACGCGCATGATTACAGCTCGGGACGGCAACCAACCAACCAATCAACCGCAGTGCAAACCAACGGCAGGGTCAAACCAATCAATCAGCCGTGCGTTTGTTGACCTCCACCCACCCTGCCCCACAAGCCCACAACGGCTACAACTCCACCATCAACCACGCCCACCGCACCACCACTACCCCCTTCTTCCCCGCGCCTTCCCCCTGCTTCTTCTTGCAGCCCACCCCACCCAACCCCAAACCTTGCACAAATCAACATCCCAAATCCCACCAAAACTCACGAGGAAGAAAATCCACGCACAATCAGGTCAAGCAACAAGCAAGGAAGAGTCGTCCGTCGCCTCCACGCGCTTGCGTACCCAACCCAATTAATCCCCTCCTCCATCCCCTACTTTATATATCCCACCGGCCTCGCCACAAATCACCCAAATCCAATCCACCAGGCCACCAATTCCCCACTCTCGCCGTCAAATCTCCCTCAGCTCCTCCCCGCCGCCGCCGTCGGGAACCACCACCAGCTCGGCAGGATGGGTTCGGGGAGCCGCGCGGCGTCGTGCCTGTGCTGCCCGTTCAAGTGCCTGGCGTGCGGCCTCTTCAGCTGCCTCTGCAGCATCCTCGTCTCGCTCCTCGTCACCGCCGGGGTCCTCGCCCTCATCCTCTACTTCGTCTTCCGCCCGCAGATGATCGCCGCCACCGTCGACTCCGCCTCCCTCGCCCAGTTCGCCCTCGGCACCCCGGCCAGCCCCGCGCTGCTCCAGTACAACCTCACGCTCGCCATGACGGTGCGCAACCCCAACAAGCGCGTCGGCCTCTACTACGACGGCGTCGAGGCGCTGGCCCTCTTCGACGGCCAGCGCTTCGGGTTCGCGCCCCTCGACCCCTTCTTCCAGGGCCACCAGGCGTCCACCGAGGTCAAGCCGGCGTTCGGCGGCCAGCAGGTGCTGGATGGGGATGTTACGCAGGCCAACC
The DNA here is from genome assembly GCA_032464435.1 of Aegilops umbellulata. Taxonomy (NCBI): domain Eukaryota; kingdom Viridiplantae; phylum Streptophyta; class Magnoliopsida; order Poales; family Poaceae; genus Aegilops; species Aegilops umbellulata. The sequence goes on along the minus strand of CP136059.1, from coordinate 476,631,449 downwards.
TCAGGACGCAGCTGGCGGGAGGCGCGGTGGAGGTGGAGGTGAAGCTCAACGCCAAGCTCCGCGTCAAGGTGTGGGCGTTCAAGGTGCCCGGGCCCAGGGCCAGGATCAGCTGCCCGCTCTCCCTCCCCGCCCCAGGCGCCGCCGCCGGCGCCCCAGCGTTCAAGCCCACCGACTGCAAAGTCTGGTTCTGATTCCGCCATGGATTCGATTCGATTCCTTGGTGCGTGCGGTGCGTTGGGGGATCTGATCTGATCTCTTCTCTCTGATTCGGTTCGATTGGTTGGTTGGTTTGTTGCGGGATGCTGCTGCTCTGCGTCGCCCGCCGTGGTCTGACCATTAGTATCTACTAGATCTTGCTAGAGATTTTCGTATCTAGTACTGCATTGTTAGCTTTGCACATACTATCGATCAGTCGATTACTGTTCTTTTGGTTCTTTGTTAGCAGGAGTACTATTACTAGTTCTTGCATATATTGGTTATATTGGGATCCATCCTACTATTCGACCATTGTTGATACTCATCGATATTCAGATTTCTTTCATTCAGACTCTGCTATTGAATTGTAGTATCTGCGTTGATATATTCATGCTCGTTCGTTCATCGCAATTTCTTCCGGAACCATGACCAACTTTTCGTGTGTCGTGACCAAATCCACACGGCAGTCGAGTCGATAGCAGTTTGATTTCGCACGAAAAGCCTTCCATACAGTAGTATTTTTCTACAGCGCCGATGAGACGATTGCGTGTGCGGTGCTGATGGCGATTGTCGCGTGCCGGTGCCAGCGTATGTTATCTTGTTGTTCAGTTGCGCATCGTTGTCGCCAGCACGCCGAAGACAAAGAGCGGGTTTCGACTAGTGGACGGAAGCGTCCAAGTGGAACCAGGTCAGCGAGTCGTGAATCTGAATGCTCGTGCTTCATTAGCGCGCGCGCTCTGAATGATGCTGTTGGCCTGAAGCTGAAAACCAATTTGGCTGGCAGAGGCAGACGAACGGGGGTTAAGGCCAACTCCACCGCGCGACCCCAAACGGAGTCCTTTTTGTCCGATTTTTGTCCCTTTGGGTAGGGATTTGGGGTCGTGTCCGGGCCTGTCCTGGGATGCGGTGACCGTGCGCCTAGCGCGCGGTCGCATCCTTTTGCCCCATCCTGTCCGTCAGGGCTAAGAATTGCCCAAATTTGCATTAAAACTAGTTTCGAACCTAAATATTTGTCTGAAAATTAAAATAATTTTACAACCGAATTGAAATTGTCTTTAATAAAATAGTTTATAACCAAATTGAAATTGTCTTGACTGAACATAAAATGGACAAATACATTTATTGGTTGCCAACGTGATCCCACACATGCTCAACCAAGTCATTTTGAATATTCACATGAGTGTGTCAATCACGCATCTCACGGTGGAATTGGACAAACTGTTCAAATGTGGCCGGGTCTTGGTGCAAGGGCTCAATATTTTCACCTTGATAATCAAATCCTTGGTCGAAGATACTCTCATCACGCTCGTCCTCGACGATCATGTTGTGCATGATCACATAAGGAATCACCTCCCAAAGCTTCTTTTCATCCCATGACAGTGCAGGGTTTCGAACGATACCCCACCGGGATTGAAGCACACCAAAGGCACGTTCCACATCCTTTCTAACACTCTCTTGCATTTGGGCAAATCTCCTTCTCTTCTCACCTTGGGGTTTCGAGATTGTCTTCACAAAAGTTGACCACTGAGGATATATACCATCTGCTAGATAGTATCCCTTGTTGTAATGGTGGCCGTTGACCTCAAAGTTGACAGGTGGGGAGTGGCCTTCTGCAAGCCTCGCGAAGACTGGAGAACGCTGCAGCATGTTGATATCATTGTGAGAACCTGCCATGCCGAAGAAAGAATGCCATATCCAAAGATCTTGTGATGCCACCGCTTCTAATATGACAGTGCACCCGTTAGCATGCCCCTTGTACTGGCCCTGCCAAGCAAATGGACAGTTCTTCCACTCCCAGTGCATACAATCTATACTGCCAAGCATACCTGGAAAGCCTCTAGCTGCGTTGGTCACCAACAATCTCTCTGTATCAGCGGCAGTTGGCTGCCTCAAGTACTCTGGGCCAAAGACCTCGATCACAGCCTGGCAAAACTTGTACATTGACATCAGACATGTTGTCTCACTCATACGCACATACTCATCCACCAGATCGCCTGGAATTCCATATGCAAGCATGCGGATGGCCGCGGTGCATTTCTGGCAGGAGGAGAATCCAAGCTTGCTAAGGGCATCCGTCTTGCACTCGAAGTATGGGTCATGAGCAACCACTCCCTCTCGGATACGATTGAACACATGCCTGGCCATACGAAAACGGCGACGAAATTTATCCGGCCCGAAGAGCGGGGTGTAGGCAAAGTAATCTGCATAGAGCAGGGCGTGGCCTCTCTCCCTGTTGCGGTTCAGGTTGGGAGCACGGCCAGGGACTGACCCCCTGTACCGAGGAAGCTGCCGTTGAATATGGTCGTGAACGACCAGTGCAACCACCACAAGATCGTCATCATCCGACGACGAATCATCCGATGAACAAAGGAAGTGATGGTAGAAAAACTCGTCTCCACTGTCCATACCTTTGTTGGCAAAAGGTCGAACACCTTGCGCTCATGGTGGCGAAGAGGCCGCGATGATCACCTCGACACAGCAGGGTGGTTGCCGGCCGGCTACAGGCCGCTCTGGAGCTCTCGTCGGAATCTGCCTCGGCCATCGTGGTACGTCACCGGCAGTCGTGGCCCCTCTGCCACCGGCAAGGACGGCGAGGGCCAAACTCCTCCGATCGACGACCAAAACTACGGCGGAAGCGCGGGCGTGGTGGCGGCCATGTCGAGACGTGGTTTGGTACGGGCGGCGGGGTGGCTGCTCGGTGAGGAGGCGGCCGGAGAATAACGGCGGCGCCGGCGGCGGGGCGGGGCGGGGAGAGAGGGTGAAGCGTTGGGAGCGGAGGGACTGCTAGTGTCCCTGACAGGCGGGCCACGGGGGGAGGGGGACAAGGGCGTGCGTCGAGGCCGTCCGCGCGCGTCCCTTTCACCCCCAAACCGAGCACAAGTTTGGGCCGGGGATGGGTCGAAAACGAACGGAATCCGGACATTTGTCCGTTTGCGCCCGCGCGCTGGGCCGTCTCGTTTGTCCCTTTACCCCAAACGGACGGGGGCGGATAGGATAGGGTCGCGCAGTGGAGTTGACCTAACTGGCTCCACATGCCGGCCGGCCGGTCCCGTGGTGGATGCATGCAGACAAAAAGGAGGGACCATGCACAGTTGTATAGCAGCCAGCAGGCTGGCTAGCTTGTATGTTTCGTTGAGTTGAGGTACGGTGCACATGCTCTGCATCCGTTGGATTGCACATGGTACCGTCGACACGACAGAGGAGGAATACGTCCGTGTAAGTTAATACAACTCCTTCACATAATATAAGAGCATTTTTCAATTATTTTTTTGTGTTGATTCAGATTTCGGCACCGTTACCGTGACATGCGTGCTCAAATAATACAACTTACTCATAGCATCTACGGCCGCAGGCAGTAGATGCGGGCCCTCAAATGCCTGTGGATGCGCCTAGTGACCGATCACATCTCAAATTTGCTCATTTGCATCTAGGTACCTCATATTAAACTTTAAATCCAAACAAAAGATGTAAAAGAGAAAAATCTATGTACTTTGTAGATCGAATAACCTACGCTACCCTAATCCTTGTTGGAGATGTCCACAAGTATGCCAAAGAAAGCGTGTCAAATCCAAAGATCTTGTGATGCAACTGCTTCAAGAATTATGGTGGGCTTCTTAATATGATCCTGATATTGCCCTTGAAAATCCTTTGGATAGTTCTTCCACTTCCAATGCATGCAGTTAAGAGATCCAAGCAAACCTGTGCACCCTCTTGCTCCTGAGATTGCCAAGAGCCCGTCGGCGTCTGCCACAGTTGGTTCTCTTACGTACTGATGTTCGAACATCTCGACCACGGCATCTCCGCGCGTGCTCTCAGACATCCGTAGGTACTCGTCCCAAGAATCAGTGGCCAGCATCTGGAGTGCGGTCGTGCACTTCTGGTAACCAGAGAACCCAATCGTTCCCACGACGTCTTTCTTCAGGATGAAGTAGTCATCATAGGACTGGACACCATGGTACGAACAAACGAAGATAGTCTTGCGCATCCGAAAACACCGGCTAAAATGGTCAGCGAAGAGTGCATCGGGGGCAAAGTACTCGGCCATCAATGTCAAATGGCCGCGTGCCCTGTTGCGGTTGAGCACTCGATGTCCCTTGACCGAGCCCTTGAAATTGAGAACACGCTCCACGTTTTCAAGGACCACCTACATCATCGTTGTCTTATCGGACTACTCCTTGCTGCTCATATATTTACTCCAAATCGGAATCCATTGCTAGAAAGAAGAAGGTAAAAATGTTTTTAACTCCGGCGATTCATCAAACAGTTGCCGGGCATGGTGAGTATAGCAGGAGAAGTGGAGTGGGGTGATCGAACGACAGGGGCTGAAGGCAACTGAGGAGAAGTGGGGTGGAGCCCTGGAGCGCTGGAGGTGACAAATAAGTAGAGTTCCAGCAGAGGTGTGGCGTGGTGGCTGGGGTGGTGGAACGACGGTGAAGGCAAGAGAGAAAGAAGTAAGAAGTGAAAATATGGAGGACGGACGTGCGGGGTCTGGAAAGGGTTTTGGATGGGCCAGGGTGTCAAAGTCCTACTTGTCTGGTGTCCGCACTCCCACAAATTGGTTTGCGAAAAAAAACACGTCTGGATCGTCCCGTGGACCGATACATGCCTGCGTTGGATGGCTTCGACGATCCAGACAGCACGGCCTGGACGGATGCGGGCGGTTTACGGATCCACACCTTGGTAATGTCCTAGTATAAAGCGTGGAGGACAAACCTAACTGGTGCCAGGAAACATTTGAACCGCCATCATTACCGATTTACTGTTCTTACTGTTAAGAGCATCTCCAGCCGCGCCCCCAACAGGCCTACCCAGGCAACTTTTTGTGCGTCGGCGCCGAAAAAATGCCCCAGTTGCGCCCTCAAGACGCCGAAATCCGCCGGCTCGGCCCGGCAATCGCAGGCCGAACTCGGCGCACTAGGGGGAGGGGCTCGGGGGCTCCGACGCAAGGGAAAAACACGCCTGGCCCACACCGTCAGGCGAAAAGTCAAGACAATCGTCCAGATTCGCCTCCCACCCCCCCCTCAGCTTGGCCGCCAACCTGCCGATCCCGGTGCCGTGCACCACCCACCACCGCTAGATAGGCCATTCCCCGCCGGAAAAAGAGAAGAGCTTTCGCCGCAGCAGCCTCTCCGCCATCGTCCGGGCGATCTTTCCGGCGTTCCGGCCGTGCAGGGGTAGTGCACCGGCAGGTGTGCGCCCACCACGCCCGCAAGGTGTTCGGCGATTTGCCTGCTCGGCAATGGACTCGGACGACGAGGAGGCACTCGCCGAGCTGCTGGAGGAGGAAGCCGACGCCGACGTCCAAGAAGAGGAACATCTCATGGTCCTCGCCGCCCTCGCCGGCCTGCTCGCGAGCAATGAAAAGCCGCGGCGAGGTGGCTCGGTGCCTGGGCGGATGAAATCAACGAATCGGCATCGTCTGGAAGGGTACTGCATGCTCTACTTCGATTACTTCGCCGATGCTCCACTGCACGGCGACAAAGTATTTTGGCGCCATTATCGGATGAGCCGAAAGTTTTTCCTCAGGATTGTGAATTCCATCCGGGAGTTCGACAACTACTTCAAGTGCAAGAAGGATTGCACCGACAAACTTGGATTCACCTCAATCCAGAAGTGCACGACAGCGATGAGGATGCTTGCATACGAAGCTCCCAGGGATTCACTCGACGACTATGGGCGCATGGCCGAGTCCACCACCATTGAGTGTTTCTACAAGTTCTGCAGGGCAATGGTGGCAGTGTTTGGACGCAATACTTGCGAACACCCAATGCGGAAGACACTGCTCGGATCCTAGCACAGAATATAGTAAGAGGATTTCCTAGGATGCTTGGAAGCATCGACTGCATGCATTGGACATGGAAGAACTGCCCATTTGGTTGGCAGAGGATGTACAAAGGCGCCAAAGACGGTTGTAGTGTGGTACTTGAGGCGGTGGCCACACAGGACCTCTGGATTTGGCACTCCTTCTTTGGTATGCCAGGAACTCAAAATGACATCAACGTGCTGCAGTGCTCCCCTGTCTTTGCCAAGCTTGTTGAAGGTCATTCTCCTCCGGTGAACTTCAAGGTCAATGGGCGGCACTACAATAAGGGGTACTACCTAGCTGATGGCATCTATTCGAGATGATCGACATTTGTGAAGACTATCTCAGACGATGTGCCAGGAGGCAAAAAGTTCCACTTTGCCAAGGTTCAGGAGGCTTGCAGGAAGGATGTCGAACTATTTGATTTCTATTGATTTTCTGTGATGAACTATGTAATAAAATAATTATTTATGTTGAGAATTCACGTCGAACCACGCCCAATATGGACCGATTCTCACTGATATCGGGCCATTTCTCGTCGAAAGTGGGCCGAATACTAGACCGAGATCCACTCCTGGGGGCGACGCCTGAACGCCCAATCGTCCCAGAGCCGACTATATCGCCGGCTCGTCCCAAGCGGCGATTTCTACGCCTCTTCGGAGCCGACGGCTGGAGATGCTCCGCAGCACATGAGAGTCGCCTCCCACGTGAGCGACGCAACAGAATGAACGAACGTGGTGGGCCGCGGCAGCGCAGCAATCCGGAACCCATGTGCTCTGCTTCTCCGAGTTCTGACGACTGCTCCATTTTTCTTCTGCCGTACGTCCATTTTTCTCCCTGACAATTGTTTTAAAAACCAAGGGAAAAGGGCTATTTTCAAACACTTGCACAACATCTCAACGCTGCAAGCCTGCAACTGTTCAAACTCATTTGATTATGCCGCAGCTACCACATGGATAATCTACTTTGCGTACACATGGCCAGGTACTTACTTACGTACGCGCCAGGGGGCCGCGTTCCGTGTCGGTCCGTTCGTGCGATTTTTCTCATGGATTACTTACTTTGCGCGTACGTACCAATCGCCATGTACGTATCCTCTGCTACCGCTACTCCTGAAATAGACACGACACCACACCACACGGCATGTTGACCCGATCGATGGCACCGTGGCAGCATCAGTTGATTTAGCCTCAGGTGGCCTGAGATTGTTGAAGCGTTCGCGTGCGAGCTACCTGACGTCGACGTGTTCTTCCACTCGCTCGAGTCAAGGAAAGACCCGTCGTTCGCATGTCACTTTCAAAGTCGCGCGCACACGGTTCGTGTACGGGCGATTTCGAACGCCTCTTCCATCTTCAGCTGTTTAGTTCGAAACAGAAGCAAGCAAACGGCGTCAGATCGTGGCGAAAAACCGCGTGATGACTTCACTCCGTTTACTAATTCGTCAGCACCGGCCATTTTTGTTGATGTCGAGAAAGCGACTTTGCGTGTCCCGTTAAAAAAAGACGTTTTTTCTTCTTCCTTTTTTACAAGGATTTCTTGCATTTCGCGTGTGCGTGCGGTGCCTGCTTTGTAACCTTGACGGACCGTGCCTTCAGCAGAGCTAGCAAGTAGCCACAGCCCAATGGAGCAGAAGACAAAAAAGAAGGAATTGACGTCAATCATTCCCACCTCGTCTTGCAGAGTAACGTACTGGATTAGTGACACTTGTTGCAGGGAGTGTTTTTTTTTTGTTCTTTCATTTTCAAAAACATTTTATCTCTTGAACCGTGTGTCCAAATCACGAACCGTTTCTCCGTTGCGTTTCTACTATATTTCATATCAGTAGACTTAGACGATTTTTTCTTTGGAAAAAATAGGAAAACAGGAAAAGGCGGAAACAAGGAAAAACAAGAAAAACACAAAAACATACAAACCATATACTAAAAAAGGAAAACAGGAAGCACATATGTGCTTTTTCACTTTTTCATACGAAGCATCCATGTGTTTTTCACTTTCCGAGAAGCACAACTGTGTTTCTCACGAAAGCACAATTGTGCTTTTCACTTTTCAAAAGTCACAATTCTGGTTCGTTGTGAAGCACAATTTGTGCTTTTTTTTACACTATGTGCTTCACACGAGGGAAACCAAAATAAATAAATAAAATCACAAAAATCTCAAAAAAAAAACAAGCAAAATCCACCCTCCCAAAAAACCCAAAAAAGTGAAAAAAAATGCTCATGTGCGGTGCACTCAACACATGACATGTGGCGGCACTGGGGCACACCAAGTGGCGTCCTGAGTGCCCCCGTGCTGCCCGCTGGGTTTACCCCACAAGGGCTACCTGTTAGCAAGTCGTTCCCATGGATGAATGAGAGCTTCCTATTTAGCGCGTCACTGGAAATCCCAAACAAAAATTCATGAACAATTTTCAAACTCATGTACCTACTAAAATACATGATTATTCTTAAATACAGAAATAATTCTAAAATTCATGATCATTTTTTTTAATATGAGAACATTTTCATATTCTTGAATATTTTCAGAAATATGAAAAAAAATAACAATCATTTTTTTTAAATTTGGGAGAAAATTTTAAATTCATGAACATGTCCTGAATTTGTGAACATTATATGAATCAGTGAGCATTTGCTGGATATTGGGAACAATTTTTGTAATGCATGAACATATGTTGAATCAGTAGACATTGTATGGAATCCGCTAACTATTTTTTGAATTCATGAACTTTTTAAATATTCAGAACTTTCTCATATTTGTGTTTTTCTAAAATACTGGAATAGTTCCAAATTAATGAACAATTTTCAAAATCTCATAATGTTTTTTGAAATCCAAGAACATTTTCCAAATTTTTGAACAATTTTTTAAATATGGAACAAGGAGATGAGCCAAAAGTACATAGATTGAAAGCTAGAGTTAGAGGTGGATGAAGGTGATGATGCTGGTGTTAATGATGATGATTCCCTTGGCGAAAAGAGTGTTGGTGATGTCGATGGCTTCAAATTCTGCCTTCCCGAGGGAAAGAACCCCGAAGAAAACAATCATCTAAGAGCAGAAAAGTGATCCGTTTTTGTTTTGCCTTGCAGTTGGCGTAAAAAGAATCCTGTAAATTCACGGAATACGTTTTGGAGTAAAATAAAGTCAGTGGATACGGGAGCCAACTGGAAGGTCTTCTATGGGCCTCATGCGGCCACGCCACGCGTCGAGTGGTGGTCGTGGGGCCCGAAAGAGGTCTCCTCAAGTGGTAACAGGAACCCCTAGCTCAGTTCCTAGCTTAAAAGAATCAATATATTTTTTTGGTCTTCAGAAATTCTTTTCTTGACTGATCCTTATTTTGCTCCCGTACTACAGCATTTTGGTAATTCCCCTCCTTAGTTAAATTGTGCAAATTGAGAGGAAAAAGGCTATTAGAATTAAGCTATAATGTGCAAAATATTGATAAACAGGAATTTATATTAAAAAATAGTCTTGCAAAATGGATGTATCATTGGTCGAACAGACGCAATGGATATGTATTCGGAGCCCATGCCCAGCCACCACGTTGCCCACCAGGCTTCACCGACCAGCTCTTCCCTCTCAGACAACCAAATCAACAACTTTCGTCCACTCACCAAGAATCCCAGCAACCGCACAACTCACACCATTGTGAGACTAAGACAAAAATAAAATCACTAATCATGATGATTCTAGACAGTTTATTGAATTTAAGGATTACATATGACTCAAAATGTGATAACATGAATAGGATTATTGTACCTAATGATAATTTAATCTGCAAATGTTTTTGTTCTCATACTTTCTTAGTTATCATGGTTATTTTAATTAGGAAGTTTATCAATCTCACTATATCTTAACATAATACTTCCTAACATATTAATAGTTTGGAAACTAAATTTTTTAATATTAATTATTATTGGGGCTGAGTCGATAAGATAATAATTACCAATTATTTATACTATTTTCTTTTAAAATTCATCCGAATGACACAAAATTATATATATATGACACCATCACCAATTAGAAACAAATATATTTCTTTTAATGTATAGTACTTTTTATTGTTGCAGAGTATCTTGTGCTAGAATGAAACTGCTAATAAATGTGTAAGTTTTGTTTTGGTTAAAAGTTAGTTTGCGAGTTTTCTTAATCGAATAGACATATTTTTAGGTATTGTTTTTTTTTCAAAATGGGGGAGTTTCCTCATAATCTTTCTAAGTGATTTAGGAAAATATTATTACATTCTCCCGCAAATTAATTTGTGTCAGTTATAATTACCCATATGTGCTAGGATATATACTAGTATTGATAAAATGGGTAAATGTACAAGTATATATCTTAAATGATATTTGTAGAGCGTGTAACTATCTATCTTTGTTATAAATAAATAAATAATATACTGTAGTGCATGGGTAGTCTGTCATGGTAAAAAAGGCGAAGGAGTACAAAAAACATAGAAAAAACAAAATAGAGTAGAAAATAGAAAAAAAATAAGTAGCCAAGAAAATCAAAGAAACCCAGATAGGAAACCCACGGAAGCCATGGTGTGCACCTTGTGCATTCAGCCACGTATTTGACGCTCAAAAACGCCCTAAAAAAATTTGACGCTCAAAAGGCTGAAAATGGGTGATCCCCAAAGGGCCGACCCTTTTACGCTTGTCGTAGGACAGTAATCGAAGGAGGTAAATAATACTTCGGGCGCCAACTAGAGCGGGGAGCTCCATTTTTTTAGCAACTAATTAAGGGGTATCCCTTGTACAACTTTCTTCGGCCTGGGAGTGCGTCAAGTGGTGCGCTGGACACACACGGAATTTCAGGTTTTTCTTTTTTTTGTGCACACGTTTTTAGGTTTTATTTGGTTTTTGGTGTTTTTTTTTGCTTTTCGGATTTTATTTTGTTTTCCCTACATTTTGGCAGAATTTCTTTTATTCGGGAAGCGACGCTTTTTCGCGAGATATTTTTGTGAGAAGCACAACTGTGCTTCCTGAAAAGAGAAAAGCGCAGCATTTGTTTTCACGAGAAGCACAACTCTGCTTCCTGCAAAGGGAAAAACACAACATGCATAGCCGAGCTTCCCGAAAAGAAAAAGTATAGCTGTGCTTCCCGAGAATGGCGAAAAAAGAGTTTATGCTTCACGAGAAGCATAACTGTACTTCCCCCAAAAAGAAATGCATAGCCCGTGCTTCCGCGAGAGCACAACCGTGTTTCTGAAAAGGGAAAAGTACAACTGTCCTTCCCAAAGAAAAGTGAAAAGGCGAAACGGTGCTTCTGGGTTTTGTTTTTATTTTCGACTTTGGTTTTCTTATGGTTTTTAGTCTTTTTTCGGGTTTGTTTTTTAATTTTTTTGGAGGGGGGGGGGGGGGGGGACGGCGTTTGTGGTTTCCATTTTTCCGGTTTCTATATTTTTATTCCTGGTTTATCCGTGGGGAAAAAGTTTGTCGAAGCCTACTAACATAAGATGTAGTTTCGAAGATCTTCATATGAGAAATCCAACAGTAAAACTGTTCTCAGTGTTTTGGACGCACAGTTCAAGATATAAAAGGTTTTGAGAAAATGAATTGCTACCTCTTGAGCACTGCGTTGGATTTCCCCGAAGAGGAGACGATGATGCAGCAAAGTAGCGTAAGTATTTTCCTCAGTTTTTGAGAACCAAGGTATCAATCCAGTAGGAGGCTACACGCAAGTCCCTCGTACCTGCACAAAACGATAGCTCAACGCAACCAACGCGATTAGGGGTTGTCAATCCCTTCACGGTCACTTACGGGAGTGAGATCTGATAGAGAATATTTTTGATATTTTGGTATAGAGATGCAAAGTGAAAAGTAAAAGGCTAAGTAAAAAGCAAATCAAGATTAAAGTGATGGAGATTGATATGATGAGAATAGACCCAGGGGCCATAGGTTTCACTAGTGGCTTCTCTCAAGAGCATAAGTATTCTACGGTGGGTGGACAAATTACTGTTGAGCAATTGACAGAATTGAGCATAGTTATGAGAATATCTAGGTATGATCATGTATATAGGCATCACGTCAAAGACAAGTAGACCGACTCCTGCCTGCATCTACTACTATTACTCCACTCATCGACCGCTATCCAGCATGCATATAGAGTATCAAGTTAAAAACAGAGTAACGCCTTAAGCAAGATGACATGATGTAGAGGGATAGTTTCATGCAATATGATAAAAACCCCATCTTGTTATCCTCGATGGCAACAATACAATACGTGCCTTGCTGCCCCTTCTGTCACTGGGAAAGGACACTTCAAGATTGAACCCAAAGCTAAACACTTCTCCCATGGCAAGAAAAACCAATCTAGTAAGCCAAACCAAACACATAATTCGAAGAGACTTGCAAAGATAACCAATCATACATTAAAGAATTCAGAGAAGATTCAAATATTATTCATAGATAGACTTGATCATAAACCCATAATTCATCGGTCTCAACAAACACACCGCAAAAAGAAGATTACATCGAATAGATCTCCACGAGAGAGGGGGAGAACATTGTATTGAGATCCAAAAAGAGAGAAGAAGCCATCTAGCTAATAACTATGGACCCGTAGGTCTGAGGTGAACTACTCACACTTCATCGGAGGGGCTAGGATGATGTAGAAGCCCTCCGTGATGATGGCCCTCTCCGGCGGAGCTCTGGAACAGGCCCCAAGATGGGATCTCGTGGGTACAGAAGGTTGCGGCGGTGGAATTAGGTTTTTGGCTCCGTATCTGATCGTTTGGGGGTACGTAGGTATATATAGGAGGAAGAAGTACGTCGGTGGAGCTACGAGGGGCCCACGAGGCAAGGGGCGCGCCCTAGGGGGGTGGGCGCGCCCCCCACCCTCGTGACCGTCTCGTGGCTTTCTTGACGGAGGGTCCATGTCTCCTGGGTCTTATCTGATGAGAAAATCACGTTCCGTTTGGACTCCGTTTGATATTCTGTTTCTCCAAAACTCTAAAATAGGCAAAAAAAACAGCAATTCTGGGCTGGGCCTCCTGTTAATAGGTTAGTCCCAAAAATAATATAAAAGCGGAAAATAAAGCCCAATATAGTCCAAAACAGTAGATAATATAGCATGGAGCAATAAAAAATTATAGATACGTTGGAGACGTATCAGGCATCCCGAAGCTTAATTCCTGCTCGTCGTTGAGTAGGTAAATGATAAAAAGAGAATTTTTGATGCGGAGTGCTACTTGGCATAATTTCAATGTAAATCTTCTTAATTATGGTATGAATATTCAGATCCGAAAGATTCAAGACAAAAGTTCATGTTGACATAAAAATAATAATACTTTAAGCATACTAATAAAGCAATTATGTCTTTTCAAAATAACATGGCCAAAGAAAGTTATCCCTACAATATCATATAGTCTAGCTATGCTCTATCTTCACCACACAAAGTATTTAAATCATGCACAACCCCGATGACAAGCCAAGTAATTGTTTCATACTTTAACATTTTCAAAACTTTTTCAATCTTCACGTAATACATGAGCGTGAGCCATGGATATAACACACTATATGGAATAGAATGGTGGTTGTGGAGAAGACAAAAAAAGGGAAGATAGTCTCACATCTACTAGGCGTATCAACGGGCTATGGAGATGCCCATCAATAGATATCAATGTGAGTGAGTAGGGATTGCCAAGCAATGGATGCACTAGAGCTATAAGTATGTGAAAGCTCAACAAAAAGAAACTAAGTGGGTGTGCATCCAACTCGCTTGCTCACGAAGACCTAGGGCAATTGAGGAAGCCCATCATTGGAATATACAAGCCAAGTTCTGTAATGAAAAATTCCCACTAGTATATGAAAGTGATATCATAGGAGACTCTCTATCATGAAGATCATGTTGCTACTTTGAAGCACAAGTGTGGTAAAAGGGTAGTAACATTGTCCCTTCTCTCTTTTTTTTATTTGGGCCCTTTCTCTTTTTTTATGGCCTCTTTTTTTTCGTCCGAAGTCTCATCCCGACTTGTGGGGGAATCATAGTCTCCATCATCCTTTTCTTACTTGGGACAATGCTCTAAAAATGATGATCATCACACTTTTTATTTTTCTTACAACTCAATACTTAGAACAAAATATGACTCTATGTGACTGCCTCCGGCGGTGTATCGGGATATGCAATGATTCAAGAGTGACATGTATGAAAGAATTATGAACGGTGGCTCTGCCACGAATACGATGTCAACTACATGATCATGCTAGCAATATGACAATGATGGAGCGTGTCATAATAAACGAAATGGTGGAAAGTTGCATGGCAATATATCTCGGAATGGCATTGGAAATGCTGTGATAGGTAGGTATGGTGGCTGTTTTGAGGAAGGTATATGGTGGGTTATGATACCGTGACTGGTTTGGCAGCAGAGCCTTTCGCCCTTCGTCGAATCCTCCCCGAGCCGTGTTGTCGCGCCATCCTCCGGACCCTCCCCACCATGATCTCCCATCGCAGCGAGTGGCGCACCCCCCGCCTGCTCCGCCGCAGCAACTTGGGCGAAGGAGCGGTCGTCGCCGCCGGCTTTGCCGCGCCACCAGCCGAAGGAATCGGGAGGGGATGGATTGGGGGAGCAAACCCTAGAGCGCTCCCATAGGTGCTTGAAGAGGGGAGCGAGATGTGCGTCTCGCGTAGTGGTGGTAGGTGGGGAAAGTGAAGCGGCTCCCCCCGCCTCCCCCGCTCTAGAAGGCACCACGCCCGGCTCGGTGGTGGGCCCCGCATGGCGGTCAGGCGGCCATGGAGATGCGCCCACACGTCCATCCGCCATTAGCGGGCGATTGGTGTGGCTCGGGGCCACCCCAACCCGGTCCGCCTCGCCTGCCTGGTACCCCGTACGCCTCCCGTGCACCGCACCTCGAGACGTGCCATGCGTAGCGTCCGCTGGAGTCGAGCACGTCACCGGTAATCGCTTCCGAATCTTCGCGAAATGGCATGGCAGCGAGATGATGTCACCGATACTTATGTACTCCCCTACGCTGAGAAATCGCACATCCACCGTGACTCCGCGATCATCGATCAGGACGAGGCGGAGAGCATCTCGCCGGAGAGCCAGCACGCCATCGTAGAATGTGAGTGAGCGCTTCTGTAGATCGGCGGCGTAGGATGCACGCCACCTCTAGTCAGGCGCGTCGCCCTGTGTGTCGCGTGAGCATGTCGCCATCCTTGATTCCTTCAACTCGAATCAATCAGTCAAAAACACTGGCGAAATGGTCAGCGAAGAGTGCATCGGGGGCAAAGTACTCGGCCATCAATGTCAAATGGCCGCGCGCCCTGTTGCGGTTGAGCACTCGATGACCCTTGATCGAGCCCTTGAAATTGAGAACATGCTCCTCCGCACGATCCATGTTTTCAAGGACCACCTGCGTCATCGTCGTCTCATCGCAGTACTCCTAGTTCGACGAGTCAACAAATGAATCAACATACTGCTCGTATATGTACTCCAAATCGAAATCCATTGCTAGAAAGAAGAAGCAATTTTTAGCTCCGGCGATTCATCAAGCAGTTGCCGGGCATGGGTGAGTATAGCAGGCATTGGCGGAGCTATGTGTTAGAAAAATAGGCTATGGCCCGCCCAACTTGTAACAAATACAGTGGAGGACTGTGAGTAATCTGAACTACGAGAGAAAGAAATACTCGGGTTTCTTTGTACTGACCCGCCCAACTTTCATATTGTAGCTCCGTCACTGATAGCAGGAGCGGATGTCAGAGGACAAGGGTTAAAGGCGACGGAGGAGAAGCGGAGTGGAGCCCTACTGGAGAGCTGGAGGTGACGGAGAAATAGAGTTTCGACATGGGTATGGCGTGTGGCCGGTGTGGTGGAACGGCGGCGAAGGCAAGAGAGAAAGAAGTAAAAAGAGAAAATAGGGAGGATGGACTCGTAGGGTCTAGAAGGGGTTTTGGATGAGTCGGGTGTCGGAGTCCTACGTGTCTGGTGTTCGGATTTCGTAAAGCTCCCCTCACATTTGTCTTCAGTTTACGGGAGAGTATGCGTCTGAAATATTCCATGAACCGATACAGATCCGTGTTGCATGGCTTTCGACGGATGAGACAGCGTGATCCGGAGAGATGCGGTCGGTGGTTCACGGATCCACCTTGGTGATGCCCAAATACAAAAGCGTCCACGGCGAACCTAACTGGTGCCAGGAAACAGTTGAACCGCTATCATTACCGTTCTTACCGTTAAGCAGCGCATGTAGCTTTACACGCTGGCCATGTAGCAACACGTGAGGGTCGCCTCCCACGTGAGCAACGACAGGAAAATGATCAACAGAATCAACGAACGTGGCGGGCCGCGGCTGCGCAGCTATCCGGAACCCATGTGCTCTGCTTCTCCGAGATCTGACGTACGTGTCTCTTCTGCCGTACGTGCATTTCCCTCCCTGACAATTCTTTTTCAAAACCAGGGCAAAAGGTTTTTTTTCAAACACGTCCACATCATCTCAACGCTGCAAGCCTGCAGCTGGTGAAACTCGTTTGATTTTGCCGCAGCAACCACACGGATAATCTACTTTACGTACACATGGCCAGCCACTTACGTACGCGCCCAGGGGGCCGCGTTCCGTCTATTTTTCTCATGGAATTAACGTACGTGCTAGCTAGTTAGAAATACAGAGGACACGATACCACAAGGTGTGTTGACCTGAGCGGCCGCACCATGGCAGAGTTCATCAGTTGATTTAGCCTCAGGTGGCCTGAGATAGTTGAAGCGTTCGCCTGACGTGTTCTTCGACTCGCTCGAGTCAAGGCCACGTACGTCGCTCGCATCGTACATGTCGCCTTCAAGTTTCGACGTCGCGCGCACACATGGTTTGTGTAAGTTTCCACGGGAGATTTCGGACGGGCTCTGCCATCTTCTTCAGCTGTGTTGTCTTCAGTTTAGCTCGAGAGAGAAGCAAGCGATCGGCGTCAGCTCGTCGCGCGGAGCCGCGTGACGACTCAACTGCGTTTACTAGTCAAAATCACCGACAATCTCTTGTTTCTTCGTGTCGAGGAAACGGCTCGCGTGTCTCTTTAGCGTACGTGAACAGCACAAGCTTTATCGAATCACAACGTTATGTTTCAATACAAATGTTGTGCTATCAGCGGTGTTAGGAGCCACACATGTGACATGTCGTTCATCTATGACTATGAGCTGCCGTTCGCTTCTCGCCTCTTCTATTCCCGTGTTTTTGTATATTCGACGGTTTGTGTAGGTTCAAACGGAAAAGTCTACATCTTCACCTATGTTTATTTAGCTCGAAAGAGAAGCAAAGCTATCGGCGCCAACTCGTCGCGCGAAGCCGCGCCGATGACTTCACTGCGTTTACTAATTTGGATTGGAAAACCACCTGCGTGTCCTGTCCGAGCACAAAAGGACGGGTCCTTTTTTTATGTGTTTATGTGTTTCCTACTCCCTCTGTCCCATAATGTAAGATGTTTTTTACTCCCTCTGTCCCATAATGTAAAATGTTTTTTGACACTACACTAATATCAAAAAGCGTCTTATATTATGGGATCTGATTTTGACGCGAGACATCCAATGGAAAAAACATCCCATGTTAATAGGTTTCGACAAATTTTATTCACGAAAACACCAAAAGAAAAAAGACCAGAACAAAACACATGTTTTTTTCATTTCCGAGAAGCCCAGTTGTGCTTCTCGCGGACACAAATTTGTGCCTCCATGAAAAGTGAATGTCCATACAAAAACAAGTTCGTGATTTTTCCCTTTCAGACAAGCGAAACAAATTTGTGCTTCCGTGAGAAGCAAACAAAAATCCGGAAAAAAAGTTCTTCATTTTTTCCCTTTTCAATAAGCACAACTGTGATTCTCGCGATTTTTCTTCTTCAAATACACGCTTCTCGTGGAAGCAAAAAAAATCACGCAAAAAGAATATACATATATATTTTTTACTTCCAAGAAGCGCAGCTCGCGGAAGCAAAAATAAATCACACAAAAGAAATTCTCACGAAAGCAAATATGTGCCTCCACGAAAGAAAAAGTTTGCTTCTCGTCGAAGCAAAATTTTTTCCGCACAATGTTTTCACAATTTTTATTTCAAAATCTAGGAAAAACCATGCGTAAATTGAAAAGCTGACAAACCCATCTAACACACAAAGACGCGTATGAAAATAAAAAGAAAAAGTTGAAATTCGGAGAAAGTGCCCAGCATGCGACACGTGGAGGTGGCTGGACGCACCACTTGATGCGCTCTCACGCCACAAAAATGACCCTGACGAGACCCCATAAGGGGCATCCTTTAGTTAATTACTCTTGTCGAATGACAGAATGGGCCAGTAAGCAAAGTGTAATTGCAAATTGGAAGGGTCAGCGGGGATGTGCTAGAAGCAAACAGTCACACGGGTGCGTTTATATATCGCTTAAAGCAATTCCATTGGGGGTGTGTCTATGTCTCGCTTCAAGAGAGATAGTAGAAACGTCTCACCGAAGGCAGCCGTCTGATTAGGCCGGCCTAGCACACACATAGGCTATCAACGCAGACACTGGCCTTCAGATCTGATTTTCCTATTTCTTTTTAGTAATTTTTTTGTATTATTTTTGGGGTTTTATTTTTGCTTATATGTAGAAATATTCTGATTATGTATATTATTGAAAACACTTTATGTACAAATAGATTTAAAATACTATTCATACATTACAAAAAGTTACATGTCTATAGGAAAAATGTTATGATATATACAAAAAAAATGTACAATGCATATGGTAAAAGTAAGAAAAGTTATTTTCTAAAAATTAATCATTAAACTAAATAATATTAAACATGCATAAAAAATGTTTCCAATATATATACGAAAATGTATACAAGAAATGTACACTGTGTATGGAAAAAAATTGATATAAAAATATAGGTTTCAAAAAATGTTAATCATGTATTTGGGCAATGTTAAACGTCTATATAAAAATTATCCTAATGTATAAAAATATTGAGAATGTGTATGGAAAAAAGTAGACATCAAAGCCTATATGTCTAAAAAAAATGTTAATCATGAATTTGGAAAATGTTAATAGTGTATATGTAAAATATGCTGATGCATACAAAAAATGTATAATGTTTAGGAAAAAGTAGACATAAAAAATATATGTTTTAAATGATTTTTATCATTTATTTTTTTAATCATGTATATAAAAATGTACACTGTGCATGAGAAAATTAGACATCAAAAAATCTAAGTTGGCCAAAATGTTAATCATGCATGTTGGAAATGTTAAACGTGTATATAAAAGTTGTCCCTAGTGTATATGGAAAATATACAAGGAGAACTTATAAAAACTGAAAAGGAAACACAAAAAAGGAAAGTGAAAAACCAGTAAGAAAGAGAAAATAAAAACCCACTCAAAACCAACAAAGAAAAGAAAAAGGCAATGATTTTTTTTTGGAAAACCACATAAAACCAGTGAAGAAACAAAGAAAAAGAAAATAAAAAAAGACAAAAAAAGGAAAAAAAAAGGAAAAACTGAAAGAAAACCAGACCAAACCTAGGCACATGACACATGGATAGAGCGAATGAGAAGCGAGGCGAACGTAAAAATACCATCCAAACGGACCGCCACATGAAACATCTGGAGTAGAAAATCCTTTAGCGAGATGAGCTACCATGTTGTGTTGACCGAGATATAGGGTGTCACGATTCCGATGGAGGCATCGCCTGCGGTGCTCTCAGAGTTGGGCCAGGCCCAAGGTGCGACACAAGGTTTACGTCTACGGTAAGCTAGTCTATAAGCTTTGTGAGTCTCATTTTCCCAAAAGAGGAAGAAGCTTTGTGAATCTAAAAAAAAAACCTTCTTTGATTTTTTTTTACTTTTGTTTCGTTTTCATTTTTTATCTACTTTATGAAATTTTGAGTAATTTTTTTGAACATTATTATTATTATTATTATTATTATTATTATTATTATTATTATTATTATTATTATTATTATTATTATTATTATTATTATTATTATTATTATTATTATTATCTCTACATTTTTTAGACAAATTATTATCTCTACATGTTTTTAAAATTGTTCACCCCAAGTTTAGAAATATCCTATGCGTGTTGAAAATATTCATTGTTTATAAGAAAAATTCTTATCATGCGTTCAAAGTATCCACCATATATTTTAAAATGTTATCATGTTCTAAAGTTTTCATTGTGTATTTGTGAAAAAAATTATACCACTCCGGAATATGTGCGTAACATCTACAAACTAGGCATACTTGCCTCTTTTTGGTTGTGATCCGGCGCTGGTGTGATCCCATGAGCGCTATGGATTGGACTTTATTTAAATTTCAAGTTGCCATTTACAAGCGGACATATACATACAACTTTGGATGCCCCGCGGACAGGTCCCCCATGTCCGCGGACGAATGCCGGAGCCAATTTGCAGTCAATGTTGGAGATGCCCTAAGAAATATGGCTCAACATGAACTAAGCTCATAAATGGCAAGCTTTGGAAGAGACATAGTTACATGAGAAGCTAGGGTTTCAAGAGGCAACCGCCTCGGACTTGGCCGGTTCCCCTCGCCGTAGAGAATAAAGCTAATGTGGTTCTTCTCCTGTTGTGGTGCAATATTATCGGAAGGCGCCATAAAGCCAGATAGTTTGTGTCTCCGCGGGCTTGGTGTATTTGACCATGCGTATTTTAGGTTCATGTCCTCGTATATTCGTTCATATGGATCTAATGAGTCCGTGTTAGTGTTTTCTAGTGCCTTTGTTGATGTAATTTTTGTGACTTTGACGTCCTTTGACGTTCTTGTGAAGATACTGTAGGTCGTTGACCTGTACCTCTAGAGGACATCCCCACCCCAAAAACGTTCAACGATCACAGCCTCCATCCTTTTCGATGGGGGTTTCTGAAACCTACGAAGGCAGTCAATTTCGTGCAGGTGTATGAGTGGCGGTGTCGCTGCTTCGACTTGACTATATTATCTTTAGAGAAGCCGTGACGGTATTTTGTGTAGCAAAAAATGACACAACAAGGAAGATGCGTCTGGTAAATACTATTGTTGTTCTTAGCTATAGGAATTACTTTATAAGTTCCCGGATCTATGATCCGAAGCATTGTACATGTAATTTCTATCGAGCTTGGTAAAGTTACACGGGCTATTCTAGAAAAAATGCCAAGCTTTGGAGGCTGACAAAATCATCACCCCCAACAGCAAAATGTTCTTCACTGCAGGGTGGCTTAATCCGCAGTTTGCTTGGTGTGTTCGGCGGTCGATAATTCACGATGTCATTTGTTGCTTGGTGTGGATTTCGGTCTCAGTTACCTGGGAGGCCGGGATTAGCCCTGGGTAATCGGCCGTAATGGCCACCAAGGCGTTGTCCTTGCTCAATTGATGGAACACACCATCAATCAGCTCCACCGATAAGTTCGGATCCTCTTGGAAGGCCGGGTCGAGGGACCGTCCCAGATCCTCGGACTGTGGAGGAGGGATATTTATTTCTTTAACAGCCTGGCGCAGTTCTTGCGTCGAAGTCATTAGACTATATACTTAAACGATGGGAATGTAAAGCGGATGGGCAAGTAAAAGTGTCCACTTACCCAACTCGGAGGATTCTACATAGTAAATCCACCCTGTGGGTTGACGCGGAGAAATTCCTCCTCTTCAACCTTGTACAAAGCGGACAGGATCTTTGTCAGGGAGGCAGCCGAATCCGGTCCCTTACGACAGTGACGGGTGGCGTCATCCTCCCCGTTGAAGTCCCACATGGGGTGGCTGTTGGAAATATGCCCTAGAGGCAATAATAAATAAGTTATTATTATATTTCCTTGTTCATGATAATCGTTTATTATCCATGCTATAATTGTATTGATAGGAAACTCAGATGCATGTGTGGATACATAGACAACACCATGTCCCTAGTAAGCCTCTAGTTGACTAGCTCGTTGATCAATAGATGGTTACGGTTTCCTGACCATGGACATTGGATGTCGTTGATAACTGTTGGGGAACGTTGCAGAAAATTAAAATTTTTCCTACGGTTTCACCAAGATCCATCTATGAGTTCATCTAGCAACGAGTCATGGGAGAGAGAGATTGCATATACATACCACTTTGTAGATCGCGAGCGGAAGCGTTCGAGTGAACGTGGATGAGGTAGTCATACTCGCCGTGATCCAATTCACCGATGATCTAGTGCCGAACGGACGGCACCTCCGTGTTCAACACACGTACGGAAAGCGTGACGTCTCCTCCTTCTTGATCCAGCAAGGGGGAAGGAGAGGTTGATGAAGATCCAGCAGCACGACGGCGTGGTGGTGGATGCAGCAGAACTCCGGCAGGGCTTCGCTAAGCAACTACGGGAGGAGGAGGAGGTGTTGCAGGGAGGAGGGAGGCGCCAGGGCTTATGGGGTGCGGCCACCCCTCCCTCCCCTCCCTTTATATAGGTGCATGAGAGGGGGGGAGGGCGCAGCCTTGCCCCTTCCTCCAAGGAAGGGGTGCGGCCAAGAGGGGGAGGAGTCCATCCTCCCCAAGGCACCTCGGAGGTGCCTTCCCCTCTTTGGACTCTTCCCTCTCCAAGTCTTCTTGGCGCATGGGCCTCTTGGGGCTGGTGCCCTTGGCCCATATAGGCCAGGGCGCACCCCTTATAGCCCATGTGGCCCCCCGGGGCAGGTGGACCCCCCGGTGGACCCCCGGACCCCTTTCGGCACTCCCGGTACAATACCGATAAAGTGTGAAACTTTTCCGGCGACCAAAACAAGACTTCCTATATATAAATCTTTACCTCCGGACCATTCCGGAACTCCTCGTGACGTCCGGGATCTCATCCGGGACTCCGAACAACATTCGTTTTGCTGCATACTCATATTCATACAACCCTAGCGTCACCGAACCTTAAGTGTGTAGACCCTACGGGTTCGGGAGACATGCAGACATGACCGAGACGACTCTCGGGCAATAACCAACAGCGGGATCTGGATACCCATGTTGGCTCCCACATACTCCACGATGATCTCATCGGATGAACCTCGATGTCGAGGATTCAATTAATCCCGTATACGATTCCCTTTGTCAATCGGTATTTTACTTGCCCGAGATTCGATCGTCGGTATCCCAATACCTCGTTCAATCTCGTTACCGGCAAGTCACTTTTCTCGTATCGTAATGCATGATCCCGTGATCAAACACTTTGATCACATTGAGCTCATTATGCTGATGCATTACCGAGAGGGCCCGGTGATACCTCTCCGTCAAGCGGAGTGACAAATCCCAGTCTCGATCCATGTCAACCCAACAGACACTTTCAGAGATACCCGTAGTATACCTTTATAGTCACCCAGTTACGTTGTGACGTTTGGCACACCCAAAGCACTCCTACGGTATCCGAGAGTTACACGATCTCATGGTCTAAGGGAAAGGATACTTGACATTGGAAAACTCTAGCAAACGAACTATGCGATCTTTATGCTATGTTTAGGATTGGGTCTTGTCCATCACATCATTCTCCTAATGATGTGATCCCGTTATCGATGACATCCAATGTCCATAGTCAGGAAACCATGACTATCTGTTGATCAACGAGCTAGTCAACTAGAGGCTCACTAGGGACATATTGTTGTCTGTTATTCACACATGTATTACGATTTCCGGATAACACAATTATAGCACGAATAAAGACAATTATCATGAATAAGGAAATATAATAATAATGCTTTTATTATTGCCTCTAGGGCATATTTCCAACAGTCTCCCACTTGCACTAGAGTCAATAATCTAGTTACATTGTGATGAATCGAACACCCATAGAGTTCTGGTGCTGATCATGTTTTGCCTTAGGGAGAGGTTTAGTCAACGGATCTACGACATTCAGATCCGTGTGCACTTTACAAATCTCTATGTCTCCATTTTGAACATTTTCACGAATGGAGTTGAAGCGACGCTTGATGTGCCTGGTCTTCTTGTGAAACCTAGGCTCCTTTGCAAGTGCAATAGCTCCAGTGTTGTCACAGAAGAGCTTGATTGGCCCCGACGCATTGGGTATGACTCCGAGGTCGGTGATGAACTCCTTCACCCAAATTGCTTCATGTGCTGCCTCCGAGGCTACCATGTACTCCGCTTCACATGTAGATCCCGCCACGACGCTTTGCTTGCAACTGCACCAGCTTACTGCCCCACCATTCAAAATATACACGTATCCGGTTTGTGACTTAGAGTCATCCAGATCTGTGTCGAAGCTAGCGTCGACGTAACCTTTTACGACGAGCTCTTCGTCACCTCCATAAACGAGAAACATTTCCTTGGTCCTTTTCAGGTACTTCAGGATATTCTTGACCGATGTCCAGTGTTCCTTGCCGGGATTACTTTGGTACCTACCTACCAAACTTACGGCAAGGTTTACATCAGGTCTGGTACACAGCATGGCATACATAATAGATCCTATGGCTGAGGCATAGGGGATGACACTCATCTCTTCTATATCTTCTGCCGTGGTCGGACATTGAGCTGAGCTCAATTTCACACCTTGTAATACAGGTAAGAACCCTTTCTTAGATTGATCCATATTGAACTTCTTCAATATTTTATCAAGGTATGTGCTTTGTGAAAGACCTATGAGGCGTCTCGATCTATCTCTATAGATTTTGATGCCTAATATATAAGCAGCTTCTCCAAGGTCTTTCATTGAAAAACTCTTATTCAAGTAGGCCTTAATGCTGTCCAAGAGTTCTATATCATTTCCCATCAAAAGTATGTCGTCCACATATAATATGAGAAATGCTACAGAGCTCCCACTCACTTTCTTGTAAACACAGGCTTCTCCATAAGTCTGTGTAAACCCAAACGCTTTGATCATCTCATCAAAGCGAATGTTCCAACTCCGAGATGCTTGCACCAGCCCATAAATCGAGCGTTGGAGCTTGCACACCTTGTCAGCATTCTTAGGATCGACAAAACCTTCCGGTTGCATCATATACAATTCTTTCTTAAGGAAACCATTAAGGAATGCCGTTTTGACGTCCATTTGCCATATTTCATAATCATAGAATGCGGCAAGTCTCATCGTAGTCAACCCCTTGAACTTGTCGATAACCCTTAGCGACAAGCCGAGCTTTATAGATGGTCACATTACCATCCGCGTTCGTCTTCTTCTTAAAGATCCATTTATTTTCTATCGCTCGCCGTTCAACGGGCGAGTCAGTCAAAGTCCATACTTTGTTTTCATACATGGATCCTATCTCGGATTTCATGGCTTCCAGCCATTTGTCGGAATCCGGGCCCGCCATTGCTTCCTCATAGTTCGAAGGCTCACCGTTGTCTAACAACATGATTTCCAAGACAGGGTTGCCGTACCACTCTGGTGCGGAACGTGTCCTTGTGGACCTTTGAATTTCAGTAGGAGCTTGATTAGAAGCATCTTGATCATCATCATTAATTTCCTCTCTAGTCGGTGCAGGCACCTCAGAAACGTTTTCTTGAGTTTCGCCATTTTCCGGTTCAAGAGGTAACACTTCATCAAGTTCTACTTTCCTCCCACTTACTTCTTTCGAGAGAAACTCTTTCTCTACAAAGGATCCATTCTTGGCAACAAAGATCTTGCCTTCGGATCTGAGGTAGAAGGTATACCCAACAGTTTCTTTCGGGTATCCTATGAAGACGCATTTTTCCGACTTGGGTTCGAGCTTCTCAGGTTGAAGTTTCTTGACATAAGCATCGCATCCCCAAACTTTTAGAAACGACAGCTTAGGTTTCTTCCCAAACCATAATTCATACGGTGTCATCTCAACGGATTTCGACGGAGCCCTATTTAAAGTGAATGCGGCAGTCTCTAAAGCATAGCCCCAAAAAGATAGCGGTAAGTCGGTAAGAGACATCATAGATCGCACCATATCTAATAGAGTGCGATTACGACGTTCGGACACACCATTACGCTGAGGTGTTCCAGGCGGCGTGAGTTGTGAAACTATTCCACATTTTCTTAAGTGTGTGCCAAATTCGTGACTCAAGTATTCTGCTCCACGATCTGATCGTAGAAACTTGATCTTTCTTTCACGTTGATTTTCAACCTCACTCTGAAATTCCTTGAACTTTTCAAAGGTCTCAGACTTGTGTTTCATTAAGTAGACATACCCATATCTACTCAAGTCATCAGTGAGGGTGAGAACATAACGATAGCCACCGCGAGCCTCAACACTCATTGGACCGCACACATCAGTATGTATGATTTCCAATAAGTTGGTTGCTCGTTCCATTGTTCCTGAGAACGGAGTCTTGGTCATTTTACCCATGAGGCATGGTTCGCACGTGTCAAATGATTCATAATCAAGAGACTCTAAAAGTCCATCTGCATGGAGCTTCTTCATGCGTTTGACACCTATGTGACCAAGGCGGCAGTGCCACAAATATGTGGGACTATTGTTATCAACTTTAACTCTTTTGGTATTCACACTATGAATATGTGTATTATCACGTACGAGATTCATTAAGAATAAACCATTAACCATCGGAGCATGACCATAAAACATATCTCTCATATAAATAGAACAACCATTATTCTCGGATTTAAATGAGTAGCCATCTCGAATTAAACGAGATCCAGACACAATGTTCATGCTCAAACTTGGCACTAAATAACAATTATTGAGGTTTAAAACTAATCCCGTAGGTAAATGTAGAGGCAGCATGCCGACGGTGATCACATCGACCTTGGAACCATTCCCGACGCGCATCGTCACCTCGTCCTTCGCCAGTCTCCGTTTATTCCGCAGCTCCTGCTTTGAGTTACAAATGTGAGCAACTGCACCGGTATGAAATACCCAAGAGCTACTACGAGTACTGGTAAGGTACACATCAATTACATGTATATCACATATACCTTTGGTTTTGCCGGCCTTCTTGTCCGCTAAGTATTTGGGGCAGTTCCGCTTCCAGTGACCACTTCCCTTGCAATAAAAACACTCAGTCTCGGGCTTGGGTCCATTCTTTGGCTTCTTCCCGGCAACTTGCTTACCGGGCGCGGCAACTTCCTTGCCGTCCTTCTTGAAGTTCTTTTTACCCTTGCCCTTCTTGAACTTAGTGGTTTTATTCACCATCAACACTTGATGCTCCTTCTTGATTTCTACCTCTGCTGATTTCAGCATAGCATATACCTCAGGAATGGTCTTTACCATCCCCTGCATATTGTAGTTCATCACAAAGTTCTTGTAGCTAGGTGGAAGCGACTGGAGGATTCTGTCAATGACCGCTTCATCCGGGAGATTAACTTCCAGTTGGGTCAAGCGGTTGTGCAACCCAGACATTTTGAGTATGTGCTCACTGACAGAGCCATTTTCCTCCATCTTACAGCTAAAGAATTTATCGGAGACTTCATATCTCTCGACTCGGGCATGAGCTTGGAAAACCATTTTCAGCTCTTCGAACATCTCATATGCTCCATGTCTCTCAAAACGCTTTTGGAGCCCCGGCTCTAAGCTGTAAAGCATGCCGCACTGAACGAGGGAGTAATCATCGCAGCGTGACTGCCAAGCGTTCATAACGTCTTGTTCTGCAGGGAGAATAGGTGCGTCACCCAGCGGTGCTCGTAGGACATAATCTTTCTTGGCAGCTATGAGGATGATCCTCAGGTTCCGGACCCAGTCCGTATAGTTGCTACCATCGTCTTTCAGCTTGGTTTTCTCTAGGAACGCGTTGAAGTTGAGGACTACGTTGGCCATTTGATCTACAAGACATATTGTAAATATTTAGACTAAGTTCATGATAATAAAGTTCATTTAATCAAATTGTTTAATGAACTCCCACTTAGATAGACATCCCTCTTCTAGTCATCTAAGTATTACATGATCCGAGTCAACTAGGCCGTGTCCGATCATCACGTGAGACGGACTAGTCAACATCGGTGAACATCTTCATGTTGATCGTATCTTCTATATGACTCATGCTCGACCTTTCGGTCTTCTGTGTTCCGAGGCCATGTCTGTACATGCTAGGCTCGTCAAGTCAACCTAAGTGTTTCGCGTGTGTAAATCTGTCTTACACCCGTTGTATGTGAACGTTAGAATCTATCACACCCGATCATCACGTGGTGCTTCGAAACAACGAACTGTCGCAACGGTGCACAGTTAGGGAGAACACTTTCTTGAAATTATTATGAGGGATCATCTTATTTACTACCGTCGTTCTAAGTAAACAAGATGCTAAACATGATAAACATCACATGCAATCAAATAATAAACGTGACATGATATGGCCAATATCACATAGCTCCTTTGATCTCCATCTTGGGGCTCCATGATCATCTTGTCACCGGCTTGACACCATGATCTTCATCATCATGATCTTCATCATCGTGTCTCCATGAAGTTGCTCGCCAACTATTGCTTCTAATACTATGGCTAACGCGTTTAGCAATAAAGTAAAGTAATTTACACGGCGTTTCTCAATGACACGCAGGTCATACAAAAAATAAAGACAACTCCTATGGCTCCTGCCGGTTGTCATACTCATCGACATGCAAGTCGTGATTCCTATTACAATAGCATGAACATCTCATACATCACATATAGATCATTCATCATTCATCACAACTTTGGCCATATCATATCACAAAGCACTCGCTGCAAAAACAAGTTAGACGTCCTCTAATTGTTGTTGCAAGTTTTACGTGGCTGAATTAGGGTTCTAGCAAGAACGTTTTCTTACCTACGTTAAAACCACAACGTGATTTGTCAACTTCTATTTACCCTTCATAAGGACCCTTTTCATCGAATCCGCTCCAACTAAAGTGGGAGAGACAGAAACCCGCCAGCCACCTTATGCAACTAGTGCATGTTAGTCAGTGGAACCGGTCTCACGTAAGCGTACGTGTAAGGTTGGTCCGGGCCGCTTCATCCCACAATACCGCTGAAGCAAGATAAGACTAGTGGCGGCAAGAAGAGTTGACAACATCTACGCCCACAACAAATTGTGTTCTACTCGTGCAATAGAGAACTACGCATAGACCTAGCTCATGATGCCACTGTTGGGGAACGTTGCAGAAAATTAAAATTTTTCCTACGGTTTCACCAAGATCCATCTATGAGTTCATCTAGCAACGAGTCATGGGAGAGAGAGATTGCATCTACATACCACTTTGTAGATCGCGAGCGGAAGCGTTCGAGTGAACGTGGATGAGGTAGTCGTACTCGCCGTGATCCAATTCACCGATGATCTAGTGCCGAACGGACGGCACCTCCGTGTTCAACACACGTACGGAAAGCGTGACGTCTCCTCCTTCTTGATCCAGCAAGGGGGAAGGAGAGGTTGATGAAGATCCAGCAGCACGACGGCGTGGTGGTGGATGCAGCAGAACTCCGGCAGGGCTTCGCTAAGCAACTACGGGAGGAGGAGGAGGTGTTGCAGGGAGGAGGGAGGCGCCAGGGCTTATGGGGTGCGGCCACCCCTCCCTCCCCTCCCTTTATATAGGCGCATGAGAGGGGGGGGGAGGGCGCAGCCTTGCCCCTTCCTCCAAGGAAGGGGTGCGGCCAAGAGGGGGAGGAGTCCATCCTCCCCAAGGCACCTCGGAGGTGCCTTCCCCTCTTTGGACTCTTCCCTCTCCAAGTCTTCTTGGCGCATGGGCCTCTTGGGGATGGTGCCCTTGTCCCATATAGGCCAGGGCGCACCCCTTATAGCCCATGTGGCCCCTCGGGGCAGGTGGACCCCCCCGGTGGACCCCCGGACCCCTTTCGGCACTCCCGGTACAATACCGATAAAGTGTGAAACTTTTCCGGCGACCAAAACAAGACTTCCTATATATAAATCTTTACCTCCGGACCATTCCGGAACTCCTCGTGACGTCCGGGATCTCATCCGGGACTCCGAACAACATTCGTTTTGCTGCATACTCATATTCATACAACCCTAGCGTCACCGAACCTTAAGTGTGTAGACCCTACGGGTTCGGGAGACATGCAGACATGACCGAGACGACTCTCGGGCAATAACCAACAGCGGGATCTGGATACCCATGTTGGCTCCCACATACTCCACGATGATCTCATCGGATGAACCTCGATGTCGAGGATTCAATTAATCCCGTATACGATTCCCTTTGTCAATCGGTATTTTACTTGCCCGAGATTCGATCGTCGGTATCCCAATACCTCGTTCAATCTCATTACCGGCAAGTCACTTTTCTCGTATCGTAATGCATGATCCCGTGATCAAACACTTTGATCACATTGAGCTCATTATGATGATGCATTACCGAGAGGGCCCGGTGATACCTCTCCGTCAAGCGGAGTGACAAATCCCAGTCTCGATCCATGTCAACCCAACAGACACTTTCAGAGATACCCGTAGTATACCTTTATAGTCACCCAGTTACGTTGTGACGTTTGGCACACCCAAAGCACTCCTACGGTATCCGGGAGTTACACGATCTCATGGTCTAAGGGAAAGGATACTTGACATTGGAAAACTCTAGCAAACGAACTATGCGATCTTTATGCTATGTTTAGGATTGGGTCTTGTCCATCACATCATTCTCCTAATGATGTGATCCCGTTATCGATGACATCCAATGTCCATAGTCAGGAAACCATGACTATCTGTTGATCAACGAGCTAGTCAACTAGAGGCTCACTAGGGACATATTGTTGTCTGTTATTCACACATGTATTACGATTTCCGGATAACACAATTATAGCACAAATAAAGACAATTATCATGAATAAGGAAATATAATAATAATGCTTTTATTATTGCCTCTAGGGCATATTTCCAACAGTAACGGGATCACATCATTAGGAGAATGATGTGATGGACAAGACCCAATCCTAAGCCTAGCACAAAGATCGTGTAGTTCGTATGCTAAAGCTTTTCTAATGTCAAATATCATTTCCTTAGACCATGAGATTGTGCAACTCCCGGATACCGTAGGAATGCTTTGGGTGTGCCAAACGTCACAACGTAACTGGGTGGCTATAAAGGTACACTACAGGTATCTCCGAAAGTGTCTGTTGGGTTGGCATGAATTGAGACTGGGATTTGTCACTCCGTGTAAACGGAGAGGTATCTCTGGGCCCACTCGGTAGGACATCATCAATGTGCACAATGTGATCAAGGAGTTGATCACGGGATGATGTGTTACGGAACGAGTAAAGAGACTTGCCGGTAACGAGATTGAACAAGGTATAGGGATACCGACGATCGAATCTCGGGCAAGTACAATACCGCTAGACAAAGGGAATTGTATACGGGATTGATTAAGTCCTTGACATCGTGGTTCATCCGATGAGATCATCGTGGAACATGTGGGAGACAACATGGGTATCCAGATCCCGCTGTTGGTTATTGACCGGAGAATATCTCGGTCATGTCTACGTGTCTCCCGAACCTGTAGGGTCTACACACTTAAGGTTCGATGACACTAGGGTTATAAAGGAAGTTTGTAGGTGGTTACCGAATGTTGTTCGGAGCCCCGGATGAGATCCCGGACGTCATGAGGAGTTCTGGAATGGTCCGGAGGTAAAGATTTATATATGGGAACTCCTGTTTTGGTCGCCGGAAAAGTTTCAGGGTTTATCGGTAGTGTACCGGGACCACCGGAGGTGTCTGGGGGTCCACCAAGTGGGCCCACAAGCCCCGGAGGCTTGCATGGGCCAAGTTTGGGAGGGGACCAGCCCCAGGTGGGCTGGTGCGCCCCCCGACAAGTGCCCAAGGCGCAAGGGAGAGAAGAGGGGGCAAACCCTAAGGGCAGATGGGCCCTAAGGCCCATGCTCCCTGCGCCTCCCTCTCCTCCCCTCTTGGCCGCCCCCCTTGTTTCCCATCTAGGGCTGCCGCCCCTCTAGGGGTGGGAACCCTAGAGGGGGCGCACCCTCCTCCCCTCGTCCTATATATAGTGAGGCCTAGGGGTTGCCCACAAGACAATCCGATCTCTCCCTGTTGGTGCAGCCCTGCCTCTCTCCTCATATCTCGTAGTGCTTGGCGAAGCCCTGCTAGATCACCACGCTCCTCCACCACCACCACGCCGTTGTGCTGCTGCTGGATGGAGTCTTCCTCAACCTCTCCCTCTCTCCTTGCTGGATCAAGGCATGGGAGACGTCACCGGGCTGTACGTGTGTTGAACGCGGAGGTGCCGTCCGTTTGGCACTAGGATCATCGGTGATTTGGATCACGACAAGTACGACTCCATCAACCCCGTTCACTTGAAAGCTTCCGCTTAGCGATCTACAAGGGTATGTAGATGCACTCTTCTTCCCCTCGTTGCTGGTTTCTCCATAGATAGATCTTGGTGATACGTAGGAAAATTTTGAATTTCTGCTACGTTCTCCAACAGTGGCATCATGAGCTAGGTCTATTGCGTAGATTCTATGCACGAGTAGAACACAAAGTAGTTGTGGGCGTTGATTTTGTTCAATATGCTTACCGTTACTAGTCCAATCTTGTTTCGACGGTATTGTGGGATGAAGCGGGCCGGACCAACCTTACACGTACGCTTACGTGAGACCGGTTCCACCGACTGACATGCACTAGTTGCATTAGGTGGCTGGCGGGTGTCTGTCTCTCCCACTTTAGTCGGAACGGATTCGATGAAAAGGGTCCTTATGAAGGGTAAATAGCAATTGGCATATCACGTTGTGGTTTTGCGTAGATAAGAAACGTTCTTGCTAGAAACCCATAGCAGCCACGTAAAACATGCAAACAACAATTAGAGGACGTCTAACTTGTTTTTGCAGGGTATGCTATGTGATGTGATATGGCCAAAGGATGTGATGTATGATATATGTGATGTATGAGATGATCATGTTCTTGTAATAGGAATCACGACTTGCATGTCGATGAGTATGACAACCGGCAGGAGCCATAGGAGTTGTCTTTAATTTATTTATGACCTGCGTGTCAACTTAAATCGTCATGTAATTACTTTACTTTATTGCTAAAGCGTTAGCCATAGTAGTAGAAGTAATAGTTGACGTGAGAACTTCATGAAGACACGATGATGGAGATCATGATGATGGAGATCATGGTGTCATGCCGGTGACAATGATGATCATGGAGCCCCGAAGATGGAGATCAAAAGGAGCAATATGATATTGGCCATATCATGTCACTATTTGATTGCATGTGATGTTTATCATGTTTATACATCTTATTTGCTTAGAACGGCGGTAATAAATAAGATGATCCCTCATTAAAATTTCAAGAAGTGTTCTCCCCTAAATGTGCACCGTTGCTAAAGTTCGTCGTTTCGAAGCACCACGTGATGATCGGGTGTGATAGATCCTTACGTTCACATACAACGGGTGTAAGACAGTTTTATACATGCAAAACACTTAGGGTTAACTTGACGAGCCTAGCATGTACAGACATGGCCTCGGAACACAAGAGACCGAAAGGTCGAGCATGAGTCGTATGGTAGATACGATCAACATGAAGATGTTCACCGATGATGACTAGTCCGTCTCACGTGATGATCGGACATGGCCTAGTTGACTCGGATCATGTAATCACTTAGATGACTAGAGGGATGTCTATCTGAGTGGGAGTTCATAAGATGAACTTAATTATCCTGAACATAGTCAAAAGATCTTTGCAAATTATGTCGTAAGCTCGCGCTTTAGTTCTACTGGTTAGATACGTTCCTAGAGAAAATATAGTTGAAAGTTGACAGTAGCAATTATGCGGATAGTAGAAGGCTTATGTCCTTAATGCACCGCTCAGTGTGCTGAACCCCAAACGTCGTTTGTGGATGTTGCGAACATCGGACATACACGTTTAGATTACTACGTGATAGTTCGGTAATGTTGAATGGTTTAGAATTGAGGCACCGAAGACATTTTGAAATGTCGCGGAACATATGAGATGTTTCGAGGGCTGAAATTGGGATCTCAGGCTCGTGCCCACGTCAAGAGGTATAAGACCTCCGACGATTTTCTTGGCCTGCAAACTAAGGGAGAAAAGCTCAACCGTTGAGCTTGTGCTCAGATTGTCTGAGTACAACAATCACTTGAATCGAGTGGGAGTTGATCTTCCAGATAAGATAGTGATGTTTTTCCAAAGTCATTGCCACAAAGCTGCTAGAGCTTCGTAATGAACTATAACATATCAGGGATAGATATGATGATCCTTGAAATATTCGCGATGTTTGACACCGCAAAAGTAGAAATCAAGAAGGAGCATCAATTGTTGATGGTTAGTGAAACCACTAGTTTCAAGAAGGGCAAGGGCAAGAAGGGATACTTCATGAAACGGCAAATCAACTGCTGCTCTAGTGGAGAAACCCAAGGTTGAACCCAAACCCGAGACTGAGTGCTTCTGTAATAAGGGGAACAACCACTGGAGCAGAATTACCCTAGATACTTGGTAGATGAGAAGGCTGCCGATAGAAGTATATTGGATATACATTATGTGAATGTGTACTTTACTAGTACTCCTAGTAGCACCAGGGTATTAGATGCCGGTTTGGTTGCTAAGTGTTAGTAACTCGAAATAAAAGCTACGGAATAAAAGGAGACTAGCTAAAGGTGAGCTGACGATATGTGTTGGAAGTGTTTCCAAGGTTGATATGATCAAGCATCGCTCGCTCCCTCTACCATCAAGATTGGTGTTAAACCTAAATAATTGTTATTTGGTGTTTGCGTTGAGCATAGACATGATTGGATTATGTCTATCGCAAAACGGTTGTTCATTTAAAGAGAATAATAGTTACTCTGTTGATTTGAATAATACCTTCAATGGTCTTGCACCAAAAATGAATGGTTTATTGAATCTCGATCATAGTGATACACATGTTCATGCCAAAAGATATAAGATAGTAATGATAGTACCACCTACTTGTGGCACTGCCGTATAAGTCATATTGGTATAAAACGCATGAAGAAGCTCCATCTTGATGGATCTTTGGACTCACTCATTTTTGAAAAGGATTGAGTAATGTGAACCATGTCTGTTGGTATATACGCATGAAGAAACTCCATGCAGATGGACCGTTTGGACTCACTTGATTTTGAATCACTTGAGATATGCAAATCTTACCACATGGGCAAGATGACTGAAAAGCCTCGTTTTCAGTAAGATGGAACAAGATAGCAACTTGTTGGAAGTAACACATTTTAATGTGTGCAGTCCAATGAGTGCTGAGGCACGCAGTGGATATCGTTATATTCTTACTTCACAGATGATTTAAGTAGATACTGAGTATATTTACTTGATGAAACACAAGTATGAATTATTGAATGGTTCAAGTAATTTCAGAGTGAAGTTGAAGATCTTCGTGATAAGAGGATAAAATGTCTATGATATGATCATAGAAATGAATATCTGAGTTACGAGTTTGGCACTGTGGAAATTGTTTCACAACTAATACCGCCTGGAACACCATAGTGTGATGGTGTGTCCGAACATCATAGTTGCACCCTATTGGATATGGTGCGTACCATGATGTCTCTTATCGAATTACCACTATCGTTCATGGGTTAGGCATTAGAGACAACCGCACTCACTTTAATAGGGCACCACGTAATTCCGTTGAGACGAAACCGTTTGAACTATGGTTTGGAGAAACCTGAGTTGTCGTTTCTTAAAAGTTTGGGGCTGCGACGCTTATGTGAAAAAGTTTCAGGTTGATAAGCTCGAACCCAAAGCGGATAAAATGCATCTTCATAGGACACCCAAAACAGTTGGGTATACCTCCTAATTCAGATCCAAAAGCAATAGGGATTGTTTCTAGAATCGGGTCCTTTCTCGAGGAAAAGTTTCTCTCGAAAGAATTGAGTGGGAGGAAGATAGAACTTGATAAGGTTGTTGAACCTTCACTTCAATCAGAGAGTAGCGCAAGCATAGGAAAAATATTTCTGTGGCCCTACCTCAGTTGAAGAGAAAGCTAATGATGATGATCATGGAGCTTCAGATCAAGTTACTATCGAACCTCATAGGTTGACAAGGGTGTGTACAAAGTGGTAACCCTGTCTTAAAAGGTCACGTTGTTGGACAACGATGAACCTATGAGCTATGGAGAAGCGATGGTGGGCCCGGATTCCGAAAAATGGCTCGAGGCCATAAAATCCGAGAGAGGATCCGTGTATGAAAACAAAGTGTAGACTTTGAAAGAACTACTTGATGGTCGTAAGGCTGTTGGGTACATATGGATTTTAAAAGGAAGACAGACAATGATGGTAAGTGTCACCATTGAGAAAGCTCGACTTGTCGTTAAGGTGTTTCCCGACAAGTTCAAGGAGTTGACTACGATGAGACTTTCTCACTCGTAGAGATGCTAAGAGTCTGTTGGAATTAGCATGTACTGCATTATTTATGAAATCTTGCAGATGGGATGTCAAAATATTGTTTCCTTGTTCTTGAGGAAAGGTTGTATGTGATACAACCAGAAGATTTTGTCGATCCTGAAAGATGCTAACAAGTATGCAAAGCTCCAACAATCCTTCTAAGGACTGGAGTAAGCATCTCGGAGTTGGAATGAACACTTTGATGAGATGATCAAAGATTTTGGGTTTATACAAAGTTTATGAGAAACTTGTATTTCCAAAGAAGTGAGTGGGAGCACTATAGAATTTCTGATGAGTATATGTTGTTGACATATTGATGATCAGAAATAATGTAGAATTTCTGGAAAGCATATAGGGTTATTTGAAAAGTGTTTTTCAATGGAAAACCTGGATTAGGCTGCTTAAACATTGAGCATCAAGATCTATAGGGATAGATCAAAACGCTTAATGGTACTTTCAAATGAGCACATACCTTGACATGATCTTGAAGGTGTTCAAGATGGATCAGTCAAAGAAGGAAGTTCTTGCCTGAGTTGTAAGGTACGAAGTTAAGACTTAAAGCTCGACCACGGCAGAACAGAGAGAAAGGACGAAGGTCGTCCCCTATGCTTAGACATAGGCTTCGTAGTATGCTATGCTGTATACAGCACCTGACATGTGCCTTGCCACATGTCTGGCTAGAGGGTACAAAGGTGATCTAGGAGTAGATCACTAGATAGCGGTT
Organism: Aegilops umbellulata; assembly: GCA_032464435.1. NCBI lineage: Eukaryota > Viridiplantae > Streptophyta > Magnoliopsida > Poales > Poaceae > Aegilops > Aegilops umbellulata. The sequence goes on along the minus strand of CP136059.1, from coordinate 476,594,553 downwards.
AAGATTATCCTTAGAGGAATAAGGATATGTTTCTCGGTTATGGAGGTGATAAAGAGTTCGACATAAAGAGTTATGTCGATGCAAGCTTAACACCTATCCGGATAGCTCTGAGTAGAGATACCGGATACATATAATGGAGCAACAACTTAGAATAGCTCCAAGTAGAACAGTTATTTGAAATGGCTCCAAATATAGCATAGAGATTTGCGAAGTACATACGGATCTGAGTGTTGCAGACCCGTTGACTAAAACCTCTCTCACAAGCAACATGATCAAACCCAGAACTCATTGAGTGTTAATCACATAGTGATGTGAACTAGATTATGAACTCTAGTAAACTCTTTGGATGTTGGTCACATGGCGATGTGACCTGTGAATGTTAATCACATGGCGATGTGAACTAGATTATTGACTCTAGTGCAAGTGGGAGACTGTTGGAAATATGCCCTAGAGGCAATAATAAATAAGTTATTATTATATTTCCTTGTTCATGATAATCGTTTATTATCCATGCTATAATTGTATTGACAGGAAACTCAGATGCATGTGTGGATACATAGACAACACCATGTCCCTAGTAAGCCTCTAGTTGACTAGCTCGTTGATCAATAGATGGTTACGGTTTCCTGACCATGGACATTGGATGTCGTTGATAACGGGATCACATCATTAGGAGAATGATGTGATGGACAAGACCCAATCCTAAGCCTAGCACAAAGATCGTGTAGTTCATATGCTAAAGCTTTTCTAATGTCAAGTATCAGTTCCTTAGACCATGAGATTGTGCTACTCCCGAATACCGTAGGAATGCTTTGGGTGTGCCAAACGTCACAACGTAACTGGGTGGCTATAAAGGTACACTACAGGTATCTCCGAAAGTGTCTGTTGGGTTGGCATGAATCGAGACTGGGATTTGTCACTCCGTGTAAACGGAGAGGTATCTCTGGGCCCACTCGGTAGGACATCATCAATGTGCACAATGTGATCAAGGAGTTGATCATGGGATGATGTGTTACAGAACGAGTAAAGAGACTTGCCGGTAACGAGATCGAACAAGGTATAGGGATACCGACGATCGAATCTCGGGCAAGTACAATATTGCTAGACAAAGGGAATTGTATACGGGATTGATTAAGTCCTTGACATCGTGGTTCATCCGATGAGATCATCGTGGAACATGTGGGAGCCAACATGGGTATCCAGATCCCGCTGTTGGTTATTGACCGGAGAACATCTCGGTCATGTCTACGTGTCTCCCGAACCCGTAGGGTCTACACACTTAAGGTTCGAAGACGCTAGGGTTATAAAGGAAGTTTGTAGGTGGTTACCGAATGTTGTTCGGAGTCCCGGATGAGATCCCGGACGTCACGAGGAGTTCCAGAATGGTCCAGAGGTAAAGATTTATATATGGGAAGTCCTTTTGGTCGCCGGAAAAGCTTCAGGGTTTATCGGTAGTGTACCGGGACCACCGAAGGTGTCCGGGGGTCCACCAAGTGGGGCCACAAGCCCCGGAGGCTTGCATGGGCCAAGTGTGGGAGGGGACCAGCCCCAGGTGGGCTGGTGCGCCCCCCCACAAGTGCCCAAGGCGCAAGGGAGAGAAGAGGGGGCAAACCCTAAGGGCAGATGGGCCCTAAGGCCCATGCTCCCTGCGCCTCCCTCTCCTCCCCTCTTGGCCGCCCCCCTTGTTTCCCATCTAGGGATGCCGCCCCTCTAGGGGTGGGAACCCTAGAGGGGGCGCACCCTCCTCCCCTCCTCCTATATATAGTGAGGCCTAGGGGCTGCCCACAAGACGATCCGATCTCTCCCTGTTGGTGCAGCCCTGCCTCTCTCCTCATATCTCGTAGTGCTTGGCGAAGCCCTGCTAGATCACCACGCTCCTCCACCACCACCACGCCGTTGTGCTGCTGCTGGATGGAGTCTTCCTCAACCTCTCCCTCTCTCCTTGCTGGATCAAGGCATGGGAGACGTCACCGGGCTGTACGTGTGTTGAACGCGGAGGTGCCGTTCGTTCGGCACTAGGATCATCGGTGATTTGGATCACGGCGAGTACGACTCCATCAACCCCGTTCACTTGAAAGCTTCCGCTTAGCGATCTACAAGGGTATGTAGATGCACTCTCCTTCCCCTCGTTGCTGGTTTCTCCATAGATAGATCTTGGTGATACGTAGGAAAATTTTGAATTTCTGCTACGTTCTCCAACAGTGGCCTCTATACTGAAGCGGCTGCACCCCCCGCATGATGCATGCGGCCATGACTCCTATCATGGTTAGTCCGGAATGAGCTAATAATCTTATCCGGCCCATCAGGTAAAGGACGTCTTTGTCACTTTCCCTCTGAGGGCTCCGTGGGCGCCAGCTTAGGCGCTTCTTCAGGGGAGCAGTGTCGAACTCAGGAAGGCCGATCCGAACAGGGTCCGGCAACGGGACGTCCTCTATATAAAACCATTCCGAAGGCCAATTCTCGGACGCCTTCTTTGGGGTTCCGGATAGGTATCCGGTCCCGGCGATGCGCCACACTTCGGCTCCGCCCACTTGATATATTGACCCCTCCTGAGAACGGTGCACCAGGCAGAATAGCCTCTTCCACAGCCCGAAATGAGCCTCAACACCCAAAAACAGCTCGCAGAGGGCTACGAAGCCCGCGATATGCAATATGGAGGCAGGCGTGAGATTGTGTAACTGGAGGCCATAGAACTCCAGGAGCCCCCGGAGAAACGGATGGATTGGAAATCCGAGCCCTCTTATTAAATAAGGGACAAGGCATACCCGCTCTCCTTTGGAGGGATTAGGGGCACTCTCCGCTTGCTCTCCGCCATTATAGGTGGCAAGACTGGCTCGAACTGGGACCATATAGGCCGGGGGGAGAAATCCCTTGGTCTGGAGCGTCACTAGCTCGCTATGCGAGACGGAGCATCTCTCCCAATCTCCAGGCTGAGGGCCGGAAGGGCGAGAGGAGGAGTTGCGACGGCTGGCCATGGTGGAATGGACCTTTGTCGGATGCGCTCTGATGAACACTCGCGGAGGGGAGAAGGTGTGATTTGGATCTAAATCCTCATCCCTTTAAATAGGCGGCTCATTTACGCGGCTAGGGGCGTGAACGTAAAAACACCCAGACTTTTCGTATTCATTTGACACGTGGGAGACGGCCATTATTGGACGTAGAAGCCAAGGAGCGCAACATTTACAAGAAACCGGACATTATTCAACAGGTACACGGAATTTGGAGGAGAACCCGCCTTGCAATGCCGAAGACAATCTGCGCGCCGGACTCATTGTCATTGAAGCCTGGTTCAGAGGCTACTGAGGGAGTCCTGGATTAGGGGGTGTTCGGATAGCCGGACTATACCTTCGGCCGGACTCCTGGACTATGAAGATACAAGATTGAAGACTTCGTCCCGTGTCCGGAAGGGACTTTCCTTGGCGTGGAAGGCAAGCTTGGCGATACGGATATGTAGATCTCCTACCATTGTAACCGATTCTGTGTAACCCTAGCCCTCTCTGGTGTCTATATAAACCGGAGGGTTTTAGTCCATAGGACGAACAACAATCATACCATAGGCTAGCTTCTAGGGTTTAGCCTCCTTGATCTCGTGGTAGATCTACTCTTGTACTACCCATATCATCAATATTAATCAATCAGGAGTAGGGTTTTACCTCCATCGAGAGGGCCCGAACCTGGGTAAAAACATCCTGTCCCTTGTCTCCTGTTACCATCCGTCTAGACGCACAGTTCGGGACCCCCTACCTGAGATCCGTCGGTTTTGACACCGACATTCTTTCTTGGTCACGGTGCACAACCTAAAATGACTTACTCACCTAGACGGAGGGAGTAGGTCGTTGACGTGTACCTCTAGAGGACATCCCCACCCCAAATACGTTCAACGATCACAACCTCCATCCTTTTCGATGGGGGTTTCTGAAACCTATGAAGGCAGTCAATTTCGTGCAGGTGTATGAGTGGCGGTGTCGCTGCTTCGACTTGACTATATTATCTTTACAGAAGCCGTGACGGTATTTTGTGTAGCGAAAAATGACATCACAAGGAAGACGCGTCTAATAAATACTATTGTTGCTCTTAGCTATAGGAATTACTTTATAAGTTCCCGGATCTATGATCCGAAGCACTGTACATGTAATTTCTATCGAGCTTGGTAAAGTTACACGGGCTATTCTAGAAAAAAATGCCAAGCTTTGGAGGCTCACAAAATCATCACCCCCAACAGCAAAATGTTCTTCACTGCAGGGTGGCTTAATCCGCAGTTTGCTTGGTGTGTTCGGCGGTCGATAATTCACGATGTCATTTGTTGCTTGGTGTTTTTTTTGGGGGTCTTGCAAGATTCTTTTTGTATCTGCAGTTGTACTCTTCTGTCTTAACTCCAAACATCGTGCGTATTTTTCTGTTGTTGTTCAAAAAAGTATTAGTGTCATTCAAAAAAGTCGTAGCTTTTCCTTCACTAAAGAAAGTCGAAGTTTACACTGTCTTGCTACTGCACGTGATCGGTTGGTTCATCGCCGTGCGATTAGCCCGAGCAGGAGTCACAGGCTCACATGCACGGTTGTTGGATCAGCTTTGCTGGCTCATTAGTCAGTCGTGAAATGTCTACTTGGTCGTGCACTCCGTGTACATGTGTGTGGCTGCTGCGTCTGATTGATCAATGGCGCTATATAGTATTTTGCATCGTTGCATGTGGCTTCGCTTCGCCTAGAGCCCGCCGATATAATGGCATTAGGAATCGGGAGATCGAGACGTCCGTCCTTGATTAACATGCCTGGCTTCGCCTTCTCTGTTTCTCTCTGAGTTGTCCTGAACTTGGACTAGTCGATCATCTGCCAACAACCATGGCCGGCCGGTGGCGCTTGTAGCTGCTAGGAGAGTACCTAATTGAACCAAGCAAGTAGCTGGCCCTTGTTTAATTGTTTTGGCACGAGCGACGGACACATCAAGAGATAAGAGAAGAATGTGACCACAGGCCTCCTTAGAGCTTAGTGAATCTTAGCCATTGGATCGGTTTCCTTGATGCGTTTTTGGACGTCGGATCAACATCTGGATGAACCTGGGCCGTCGGATCTGAGGTAAACACTGCTGAAATGAATAGTAATAGCACTAAAATGTAAATACCATGCCCCCACCGGGGTATTTTGGTCATTCTGCGTACAGGGGTATAAAAGGGGGGCGCTCCTGTGGCGGAGACCTAGCCGCCTCCTCATTTCTCCCTTCCTCCCGCAGCCGCCTCGCCGCCCCCTCCCCTTCCCTTCGTGCCACCGCCCCCTTCCCCTCGCGCCGCCGCCCCCTTCCCTTCTCCTGGCGCCGCCGCCCCCTTCCCCTCGCGCCGCCGCCGTCAGAGAAGCTCCGCGGCCGCCGCTGCTCTGCGTCGCCGCTCCTCACCCACCCACCGTGACCGCCTCCTCTCCCGGAACCCTAGCCAGCCGCACACAACCCATGGCATCGCCCAGTTCGCTGCCCTCGCGTCATCACGGGGCTTGTCGCGCAAGCGCACAGCTTCCGCCAAGGCCGCATCGGAGGCCGACCAGGAGGCCACGGTCTCCAAGTGCTCCCGCAAGAGCACCATGTCCGGGAAGAAGAAGTCGGCGCCCAAAACGGCGGCGGGAAAGAAGCCGCAGAATTGGTGAGTGTCTCCCTGCTTCACCACTGCTAGCTACATCTTCCTCCTTAGCAGCATATGATTTTGATTAATTTGTTCCTTGCTTTTATGTGGGATCTGATAACATTTTGTTTATATGTTCATTAGATGTACAATCAGCAGAAGCAAACCTCCCCTCCGCTCATTGCTGGTGGTTTAAACTCGGGTTGTCGATGTAGATCGATCCAAAGCCACCCTCCTCAGTTATTTTGCTTGGTGGTACGTGGATCTGCTCGTGTATTAGTAAATCATGTTGTTGACGCAGCAGGAGCGCTTGGTGCCATGTTCACTTCATTTGATTATGTGAATATAGTGGTTGACATGCTCGGTTCATCATCATTGGCGTCTAAACCTGAGTCTGTTCTCCAGTTATTCCCCCCTCTCCTTCAGATGTGATTAATTTGGCATGGTGTTGCTTTCTCTTATCTCATGGCTGCCTCTTGTGTGTGCTCGATTAGTCGCCATTGTCGGATGATACTTTAGGTTTGCACTTCCAATTGAGCTCTTTGGCCTGGTTGCTGGCATTGGTTCTTCTGTTGTGCTGCTTACTGCAGTTTCGTTGTTGATTTAGTAGGAAAGCTGATGTTTATCTACACGAGGGACCTGCTATATTGCCTACTCGGATGCAACATTTACTGGGCCATCAAAAAAGTTGATTGTGCAGCTCTATTTGTTCCTTTGGTGATTAGCCTATTGTTTTCGGTTATGGAATTACAGCAGCGAGCTATCTCTTCCCTGAGTTTTTCGGGTCAAGTCTTAGTCAACACCTATGGGAAGGTAAAATAGCTTCATCTCGCTATCTTCATGCACCATTGTTCTGTTTCTATGTAATTGTATTGCATCGTTCCAGTTTGTTGTATGTAGATGCCTATTTTGCAGTCTCACAGTCTAATTAAGTGTAATAGTAGGGAGAAAGATCATGCTATTGTGCTTTATCTCACGATTCAAAATCTATAATTGCACTTTTTGTTCATTAATATTTCTGACCCATAATGATTACTTCTCTTTGTTTTATTGTATTGTTAGCCAATTAAAAAGGTTTTGTTGTAGTATATTTTTCTGTATGGTATATATTATGCGAGTTATTTCTAACGCATTTTGATATTATTTTAGAATCATCTGGCTAGAGTCCTGGTCCTTCGATCTTAGTTAACTAAAGCTTCTTTGATATCAGATCAAATGATCTACACTTGTACTAAGATATAATGTATCAAATTAGACTTTCACTCCTTCAATAGAGCTTAGTTAGCATTCAGATTTTTGTTTGGAATAGCTGCTCCTAATCTTTTTTCCAGTGCTTGTTGTACTTTGTTTAAATGTTTCTTCTTGGTAGGATCAATTGTAAACAGTGGATGGAAGCATACCTTTTCAAGTTTAAGCATTTGATTTTTGGTGATACGGTGTTCTCTCTTTACAGATGTCCCTTGTGCTTTCTTTTTTAATAAATAGACAAGTTGGATGTAGTGTGTGTCCATATGTGCTTTGGGTGACTACCCGATGAAACCTAGAAAGTGGCCTCTATCATGCAGAAATATGCATTCACATGTCTGTAACTTTGTATCTTGGTTGTGTTTGTAGTGTTAGTTCCAAAAGATATATTCACTTCTTTGCGACTTTTATCTCTTTAACATGTCTACTCCTCATTTGTATTTTTTATTCCAGTTGTGTTGTTGCGAGCGAGCAGGTTTCTTATGGGGAATGTAGATGATTGCTTGAGCTTTTATGGATTTGCTTTGTATCCCAAACAGAGTTTTCACATGATACATACATATACGATAATTTATTTGGATATGCGCTCTGAAGGTATGCATATTTATCGTATGACTGCAAATAAATTTAATGCACGTTGTGTTTTGTGGTTTCTCTAACTATACTAAATTAACCGAATTAATGTGACCTTATTTACTCCCGAACATAACCAACACGTGAAGGGTATTTTTTCCCTAAAGTATCAAGGAGTAAGCGATGCATTTCTAAAATAACAGGGATTATTGGATGCATATGTAGAAGGGTTATGCGATGCATATGTAGAAGAGTTAACCCATCTATCTCACTTCTTGCATGACCTCCTTCACATGTGATTTTGTCCATTGAAATACTAACAAAAGCACCGGTGAGTGTTTGATGCTCTGAAACATGATTTAGTATGAGTGGTTAAATTAGTGACGAACAAACTCTTTTGATGCTTTAGAGTGTAAGTATTTGTACGTGCTTACCAATGAAATTGGGGAAGAAATTGCTTCTGGAAGTAACTTATTATGATGTTATAATTTTCCGAACAAAAGGCAACAATGATGCATAAATGTTTTCTCATCTTAGAACCTTGGGTCATTTCTAATCGCTCCATGGTGCTTGCTGCTCTGACAGAAATTTTGAAACAACTACTATCTGACAAAGATGAAAGAGGAATATAAGCCCTGTATGCACGTACTGTTAGAAGCATCATCACAAGTATCATCATTTTAGTAATTTACCCTAAAACCAAAAAAGGAGAACATGGCTGAAATTGCTTTGTTAGTGCAAATTTTTAGAATTATCAGGCGGATGCTTATTCAGGCCTGAAACTTCTTCGGTTTCTTCTGATGCTAGGACATGATGCTGGTTTTGAACTTAGTGTTTCTAGAGATGAAGCTTGGCGGAATGAGTAAGGTGGGCTTTTGTCTATTGGTGTTATTGTGTTGCTTTATCTTATCTCATGGTTGCCTCTTGAGTGTAGGAAAATGCCTCAGTTAATTAGTTTGGTGCCCCGGTGGTCGCTATGGCATTTCCATTGAGCTTATTGGCCTGGTTGCTGGCATTGGTTCTCCTGTTGTACTGCTTACTGCAATTTCGTTGTTGATGTGGTAGTAAATAGTTTAAAATCTCGCTTTGTCTTCTTGCTTTGTCTTCTTGCACCATGGTTCTGTTTCTGTGTAATTATTTTGCATCATTCCAGTTTGTTGTATGCGGATGCCTATTTTGTAGTCGCACAATCCAAGTATAATGTAGGGAGAGAGATGATGCTACTGTGCTTTATCCCATAGTTTAAAATCTAGAGTCACACTTTTTTTGAGTAAGCTTTATCTCATATTTTTCTGTATGGTATTGTGCGAGCTACTTCTAAAGCATCTTGATCTTATTTTAGAATCATCTGACTAGAGTCCTCTGGCCCTTGAGCTTTATAGTTAGCTAAAGCATCTTTGCCATGGGTGAGGAGCCGCTGTCGCAGGCCCTCGATGTGGCGCTCCCCCATCAGTCCTTTGCCATGAAGGAGGCGACCTGCTACTCGCACCGCAGCTCCAGGTTCACCTCTCTCTCTCTCTCTCTCTCTCTCTCTCTCTCTCTCTCTCTCTCTCTCTGAACGTTAAATGGATATGCTTGACGTTCTTGATGGGCAGTAATTCATGCATTGGTTTTAACCAGTTAGCTAGATGTTCTTATCCCTTTGTGATGCGAAATTATTTTTATTTTACTTGATTGTGCAATTTCTGTGCCTTGCGTCATTAAAATTCACAAAACTAGCATGTAGCAGAAGTAATTTGTGTTGTTTGATAGAAGTAAGAAATTAGTTCTGTGACACTTTCAAACAAGTGGGGTGTAGATATTCATCAGTACATGAAGTTTTTCTGTTTGTATGCTGCTGTATTTGTTCCATTCCCACTTCAGTTATAAATGTATCATATGGTTATTATTTTGATCAGACCATGCCTTTCCTTGCATACCCTTTGTACATGTAGCTTTGAAAGTAGCTTTTGCACCCGATTCTGATTTGCATGTGGAAGCTATAGTCCATTGAGCTAACCATTTTCTAACTTTGTGTCCAGATATGCTAGATCTCATGAGCATGTGAAATCCATTGATATGGAAAATGATAAGATCATTGATGAACCAAATGATGATCTGGAGGGGGCAATAGTCAGTGTGGTTAACAATATGGAATTTGTTAAATGTTTGAGTTGTCTCGAGGGGGCAAAGGCGCAGGGTGAGGAGTGCCCGTCGCAGCTCTTGATGTGGCACTCCCCCGTCAGTCCTTCGCCATGAGGGACGTGACCTGCTACTCACACCGCTACGGTTGCCGATGTCACGGCATTGGACGACGTCTCCTACCGTGTAGCTTGCAGTAGCTTTGATGGCATCTCCACTGCTTGATCCGCTTCTCCGCTGTAAGGGGCGCTTGATCTCATGAGTTAGTTTTGTTTACACATCCTTTTTTCGAGTGTGCGTTAAATATTTTATAGATTTTCTTCTATGTATCATACTAAATTTCCACTATGGGTCAGACTCGTCAAAATATGTTACATTCCTTCTATGTATCATACTAGATTTTCACTCCTTTAATAGAGCTTAGTTAGCATTCAGATTATAATAGCTGCTCCTATATGTTTGTCAGTTTCGGACATTGTCATAGCTAGCAATATATAGTACAGTTTACTTTCTGTCATCATGTGGCCGCTAACTAAATCTTTTGTGTTTTCTTCTTTTGCTCAGGGCCCTATGCTCCCATCACTTGAATTAGAGTAGTGCCAGTGATTCACAAGGTCATTTTACCTCCTTTGAAAATAAAGTACATCACTTTTGGCTACTTTGATTCTAATGCACATATGTGCATTCCTTTTGTCGTTTATGCAAATTGTGTACTTCTACAATGATAACTTGGTATATCTTTGCTGCATGTTGTTGAGTCATTTAAAATGGACACAATTGTTGGTACTTTAGAATATATTGGATCCAATTAATTGCTTTCATATTTCCATTTTTCAACTCTCTAAGCATGAAATTTTCAATGTCGCAAATAAATGAAATTGGGAAGTATTATAATAAAATATAATAGAAAATAAGTCCATTCTATTGCGAACCAAAAACATTATTGATAAGCATATAAAATAAAATAAAATAAAATTGAGCTATTGTTTGTTTCCTCGAATTCCGTCCAACGTGAACTGGAACAACGTGGATAGTGTAGTAGCTCATACATCTAGACCAATTTTGGTAGTACTATTTACTAATTTTCTTGCCTCCAATTCTTGCTTCTTCCTTTTCCTGTTTATTAGATGCATGTTACCCTCGTTAGCAGCTCTGTTGGTTCTTCGGTGATACTGAGTGTTCAATGGAAACTTTATACTCACATTTGATAGTCTATGGTAAACTCCCACAGACAAACCAAATCAGTTTGATAAAACTATGCTGCATTGTTGCTTGCTAGGCAGATCTTTTTATAGGTTTTGTTGCCTATTATGCCAGTTTCTAGGTATTTGTACCGAATATGCTATCTCTAAAAACCCAGCATGTTGGTGAGGTAATGTCACCAATTAAGACTGACAGTGTTAGGTTTTACTGAGCTTTCACCTACATGGTGGATATGCGTTTCATTCTTCTACATGTAAATTATTTTAGTCTATTATTTCTTATTATGGCTGCAGAGCCTTTCAATTTCTACCTTTTGAACTCACTCTCCTTAACTATTTTTCCTTGGTGCCTTGACCTGTCCATTTACCATTGTTGCACTGTTTTACCTGAGTGAAATTGCTTAAGAAATTGACTGTAGAAATTGACTTGCCGGATAATTATTGGCAGTGTTGATATAAAGGTTTTCAGGGGATATTATATAGGCTGTTTATGCTAAGTACTTGTGCGCAATATGCCCATCTGGTTGATTCTATTTTTTAGCACCGCAAATGATGTCAGATGATACAGACTTTGTTGTGTTATTTGCCTTGTGATGGTTGATAATATTAATAATTCCATTCTTCTGTGGATCAGGTCGATGGTACCCTTTTGAGTATCTTCATAAAAGAAACAAAAGCATGATAGGCAAAACAGTGTGTGTTGTTTTTATATTTTGAAGAACATGTATCGGCGCTTTGATTTGAAAATGCCAGATGTAACCTCGCTTCATGTAGCTAACTAATTTCTTTTGCCGGGTACATCATGGTAGGATGACCTATGTGGTTCTCTATCTAAGATTCACTGTGTACTCTTTTGCCCAATATGCTATGTAAAAATAGATTACATAGTCATTATTTGGATGAATGGGTTTTATCGGTGATGTAAACTCGCTTCATGTATAATCAAAGTGACTTTGGACATACCCTAATGTATTGTTCATAAGGTTCTTATTTATGTGACTCATCATTTGAACAGTAGATGAATGATTAGTTGCGACTTAGTGTGAACCTTTATCCTTTATCCTTTTGGTATATTACAATTGATTGTTTCTTCTTCACTTTATTGTTATCTTGTATTAATGCATCTGCTAAATCTGGATTCCTACTAACTTATCATTATCTACTTTATCAAAATGTTGGACCGGCACCCTTGCGCCAAGGCGCTATCCCGATCTAGTGTGTAGGAGGTGGAGGAGGAGGAGAGAAGCTTCCGATGCCGTGTGACCGCGTACGTCCCTCCGCCACACTTTGTGCGTCCTTGTGATCGACCGGGTCCTTGAATCCGGCGGACGTAGCGTATCGTCATCGTCGTCTTCCTATGATTGTTTTGATTGATGATGGACCCTACCCTATCGGCACATGCATGCATGCATATTGATGTATATGAAGGTTACGGTATATCGTTGCTTCCTGCCCTTTGTCACCGAATATTCCCCGGCCGCGCGTGAACGAATATTCCCCACCATATGCTTGCACGGTGATGTTGCCGTGCGTCCATCTCTAGCCAGCAGGGCCAATATAAGTACGTCCTAAATCGTACCACTGGGACGATCGATCCGGATCAGAAATAGTCCGGCAGGAAGAATTAACTCTCAGGACAGATCTGGCAATACATACGCGTTGTGGTGCGTGGTACTGACGATGTGCATGCATGCATGCCGATCTTGTAGCTCGATCGGACCATGCCATGGGCTATGCATGTGCTGTGCCGCGTTGCGTACGCGCCGGATTCCGGCGTTTTTCTCAAGATGGAAAAGGGTGGGGCAGCTGCATGCACACGGAACGAAGGACGCGTGTTCGTACTACGATTCTTCTTCTCCTTCTCCTTCTGATTCTTGCACTTTAGCTTTCCGTTGGGATTGTGTTGGCTGCATCCCATCTGATGTAGACGCCCCATCCACCGCCCGCCACCCACTCAGAAACTGATCCGCTCCCACACGCACAACAATGCTACTACTACTACTAGGAGTGCCAAGGGAAGGCCAACGTTAATTTCCTGGTACCCGTTTTATGCCCACAATTTTTTTTTCGGTAAAGAATTGTTTGTAACATATTAGCCGAGGAACTAAAGCCGTCCCTTTATTTTACCAATCACTAAAAAGACAAAAAATGTTCACTTTTATCTCTCCCCAATCTCAACCCGGCCTCTCAACCTTTGCCACAATCATTGTTGCTTTTGGAACCTAGCATGGCACTCACCGTCTCAGGCCCACTGCTAGCTCCATCCTCCATCACCATTAGGCCTTGTACAATGGGAATGGAAGGTGCTTAGGGGAGGTGCTTAGTGAAATAAATCAGGCTTTTTTTAAACACCGGTGTTTATTTGTACAGGATAGACGCTTAACTAAGCGTCTCTTCTGTAGAAATAGGCACCGGTGCTTCAGAAAAACCTGGTTTATTTTTCTAAACATCTCTCCAAGCACCTCCCATTGTACAAGGCCTTAACCGCCTCTCATGTCTCAGGCTTACACGTCCCCAAATTAACAGTGCATCAGCAACAGCAGCATCAAGTACGAGTACTAACTACGAACTAAGAGGCCGGGCATTTCAAACCATCCTCAAACGCCCAGGCAGACAACCCGTCATCCTCTTGTCAAAAAAGAAAATGATCTAGACGAGCGCCTTAAACGGGTCTCAAACGCCTAGGCTGATTGATACCTCTCATATCTAGCACAAATATAGGGTGGATAGGGAAAGGCCCGGGCGAGACCAAGGTTTCATTCATTGTTCTCATATCCCGGGAGTTCTCGCTGATCCAAGTACCTTGCTATTGCAGCAAAAGTTTCATTCATTGTTCTCATATCCCGGGCAACCCGGGTGGCTCAAGTGACTTCAAAACGTCAAGGTGGGTTCACACGATGAAGTCCTTGTGGCAGCGCTTATGATTTTTCTTACTGCAGTGAAGTTCTTTCTTATGTGGGTGGTTCTCACCCATGACGGCTTGTCGACACGAGGGGTTACATTTCTCTTCTGTCCTGCAAGGTCCTTGATATGAGCTAGCTTACTGTTCTTAGTCTTAATTTTCTTCCAAAAATAGTATAGATTTCAATTTTTGAAAAACTTTAGTTTCCTTCACCAAGAAAAGCATTAGTTTACATTACATTCTCTTGCTATATGTTTTTAATTTCCATCCACGTGATAGATTGGCCATTATCATGGGATGAGACCGAACAAGAGTCATAGGTTCACATGCACACAATTGTTTTGTTTTTTTTAAAGGGAAAGCCTCATGGCACTATATTGTGAAGCTATGGGCCTTCAAGACATGTGGAAGAAAAAAATCTAGGTGGTTCATCGTCCCACCAATACATCAACCGAAGATCGTAAGCATGCTTAGCTAGATGGTGTGCCAAATTATTGGCTTCCCTCAGATAATACTGAAAATGAATTGAAGATACACCATGTGCGAGTTGGAAATAGTCTGCGAGAATAGCAACATATGGTCCAATATATTTCAGACTCCATTGCACGCATCAATTACCTCCAAGGCTCCAAGCAGTCATATTCAATGATGATCCTTGAACACCCAATCTGTTGAACGAGTTGTAGCCCACGACGAAGAGCCAAAGCTTCCTCCGACACCGCATTTGTCGTGTGGCCAAAGGGCTCGTCAACTCCAACTATGGCCTCGCCATAGTTATTCCTCATGATCGCTGAGGGAGTCCTGGATTAGGGGGTGTTCGGGTAGCCGGACTATACCTTCGCCGGACTCCGGGACTATGAAGATACAAGATTGAAGACTTCGTCCCGTGTCCGGATGGGACTTTCCTTGGCGTGGAAGGCAAGCTAAGCGATGCGGATATTCAAGATCTCCTACCATTGTAACCGACTCTGTGTAACCCTAACCCTATTCGGTGTCTATATAAACCGAAGGGTTGTAGTCCGTAGGACGAACCATCATCATACGCAATCATACCATAGGCTAGCTTCTAGGGTTTAGCCTCCTTGATCTCGCGGTAGATCTACTCTTGTACTACCCATATCATCAATATTAATCAAGCAGGAGTAGGGTATTACCTCCATCGAGAGGGCCCGAACCTGGGTAAAAACATCGTGTCCCTTGTCTCCTGTTACCATCCGGCCTCGACGCATAGTTTGGGACCCCCTACCCGAGATCCGCTGGTTTTGACACCGACAATCGCCCGTATAGCACCAGTACCATCTTCAAAGAAAGTTGCATCTGTATTCAATTTGTATGACCCTGGTGCAAGTTTCTCCCAACCAGCTCTATGTATTTGGTTCTCATGTGTACGGATGACTGAATTTGCAGCAATCACATGTATAGCAAAGGTTGTACTATTTGGGGGATTGATCATTACTCCTTTATATGCTTCTCTACGTTCCCACTAGATGTACCACACACCGACATCCACTGTTTCATGCATACAATCTGACCAAGGACTGGAGACATACCTCATGGTCGTCTTAGGGTTTCTTCAAGAATAGCTGACCCCGCATGGTCAACTGAAAGTGCTTGGTCGATGATATGCTTCAGACCTAATGCTACCCATACTTTCCTTGCACGGGTGCAAGTAAACAATAGGTGTTGAATATCTTTAGGGCTAGGCATGCAAACCGGGCATTGGGGTGATACTTTGATGTGCCTGTGAACTAGAACCCTCATGCCCGGGATCTGCCCTTTCAGCACTCGCCGGACAAAGATTTTAATTTTTCTCGGCACCTCCAACTTCCAAAGTCATGCCCAGACTGGATTGATGAAAGAAGTCTCTTGAGAACCTATTATTTTGGAACCGAATTGATGCAAGTGTGAGGGCAAGAGATGAGGACAAGGGAGAGAGAACAAATCAAGTGTGAGGAAAGAGCTAGAGAAGAAGGGGAGGCGGGGGGGGGGGGGGGATAAAGGTGGTTGTTCCGCTTACTAGTAGCGTGGGGAACCATGGCCGCGCTACTACTAAGCACAGTAGTTGTACCGCGGCCTTGGAACCCGCTCTACTATTAAGAGGGGCCCACCAGCTGGCCTCGTGTATATATAGTAGTAGCGGGGTGTACGACCCGCGCTAATGCTATCCACTTAGTAGTAGCGCACGTTTTACACCTCGCGCTACTTCTAAGTAGCAGTAGCACAGGCCAAATAACCCACACCACTATCTATAGGGGTTTTCCTAGTAGTATATTATTTTGGAACCAAATTGACGCTCCCATTCAGTATAATATGCCGAGCGTTACCGAAAAGGGATAATATTTTGTCCGGCGAGGAAACATCGTCCGGCCGACGGTTTTGTGATGCAACATCGCCGGGGAGCGCCGGAGTTGCAATGAAACATCGTCCGTCCGACGGTGTTGTGATGCAACATCGCCCGGGAGCGGCGGAGTTGCAATGAAGCGTCGCCGATAGCCGCCGGAGTTGCAATGACGCGCTGCGGGGGCCGTTGAAGCTCACTTGGGTTGCATGAAGCGTTGTCGGCGATCACAGCGCCGCCGGGCGCCGACGATGCTGCCGTGGAGCTGCTGCCATGGATGGTGCAAGCGGCCGCCGGCAACCCCGCTCGCCGGAGTTGTGACGACGTCTGTTATGGAGCGGTTTCTTGTCTACGCTGCAAAAGATGCTGCGGGTGGAGACGAGCATGATGCGATGTGTGGGCTCAAACTGACGGGCTTGATTAAGCATATCGAACGGTAGATAAGGCGGATGATAACTGCAAGTTATCATCCGGTTTATGGGTAGCAGCCGCCTTAATTGTTTTGGCACGAGCGACGGACACATGTGTAGGAGGAGGAGGAAGAGAGAAGCTTCCGATTCCGTGTGACCGCGTACGTCCCTCCGCCACACTTTGTGCGTCCTTGTGATCGATCTGGTCCTTGAATCCGGCGGACGTAGCGTATCATCACCGTCGTCTTCCTATGATTGTTTTGATTGACGATCGATCGACCCTCCCCTATTGGCACATGCATGCATGCATATCTGAAGGTTGGAAATAAATTTGGTTGATCGATCTGCTATACCACCATATGCTTGCACGGTGATGTTGCCGTGCGTCCATCTCTAGCCAGCAGGGCCAATATAAGTACGTCCTAAATCGTACCACTGGGACGATCGATCCGGATCAGAAATAGTCCGGCAGGAGGAATTAACTCTCAGGACAGATCTGGCAATACATACGCGTCGTGGTGCGTGGTACTGACGATATGCACGCATGCATGCCGATCTTGTAGCTCGATCGGACCATGCTATGGCTATGCATGTGCTGTGCCGCGTTGCGTACGCGCGCGCCGGATTCCGGCGTTTTTCTCAAGATGGAAAAGGGTGGGGCAGCTGCATGCACACGGAACGAAGGACGCGTGTTCGTACGACGATTCTGCTTCTTCTCCTCCTTCTCCTTCTTATTCCGGTACTTTAGCTTTCCGTTGGGATTGTGTTGGCTGCATCCCATCTGATGTGGACGCCCCACCCTCCGCCCGCCACCCACTCAGAAACTGATCCGCTCCCACACGCACAACAATGCTGCTACTACTACTACTAGGAGTGCCAAGGGAAGGCCAACGTTAATTTCCTAGTACCTTCACACACCGTTTTGTGCCCACAATTTTTTTTTGGGTAAAGTTTTGTTTGTAACATAGCTGAGAAACTAATGCCGCCCCTTTATTGCGGTGGCCTGTTGGTATCTATGGTGGGAGAGGAGGCAAATTAGCCGTGATATTCAGGTGCAGTCCTCAGAAAGATCTGCGATGGCAATCAAAGTGTTATCCTCAAATTTCAGGTCTGCTGAAGTCCCTCATGAGGTTGAGAAAGGATAGATGGGCTCCACCAACAGGTGATTGCGTTAAGATAAACGTTGATGCTTCTTTCGATCCAGATATGTTAAGGGGAACTACAGGTGCAGTCATTCCTGATAAAAAGGGAAGTTCATCGCCGCGTGTAATGCACGTTTGGATATGGTTCAAGATGTTCTTTCGGCTGAGGCTCTCGCTTTCAAGCATGGTTTGTTCTTTGCTGCATCCATGGATTGTAATAGAGTTGTTATGAGTTCTGATAATAGTGAATTAATAGAAATTATGATGAATGAGAGGCCTCCTACAGGTATTGCTGCAGCGATTCTTCATGATTGTTTTTCTATGGAGCCAGAATTTGTTAGGGTCAAGTATGAGCATGCGAATAGGGAAACGAATTCTGTAGCTCATGAACTAGCCCAGTTAGCTAAGGTCCAGGCCAGTAAGGTCTGGTTGGATGATCCTCCCCCTCTATTGTACCTCTCATGGTGAACGATGTAACATTATTATCTATTGAATAAAGAGGTCTTTTTAAGGTAAAAAAATGCCGTGCCTTTATTTTATCACTCACTAAAAGGAAAAAAAATGGTTCACTTTTCTCTCTCCGCTATCTCAACCTGGCCTCTCAACCTTTGCCACACTCATTGCTGCTTTTGGAACCTAGCATGGCACTCACCGTCTCAGGCCCACTGCTACCTCCATGCCTCCATCCTCCATCACCATTAACCACCTCTCATATCTCAGGCTTACACGTCCCCTGATTAACAGTGCATCAGCACCAGCAGTATCAAGTACGAGTACCTAACTCAGAACTAGGAACGTCTACAGCCAGACGCCTTAAATACCCCTCAAATGTCCGGACGGACGGCCTGGTCACTGCGCGATAAAAAAAAAAGACCTGTCTGGGCACCTCAAACATGCCTCAAACGCCCAACCGGACAGACACCTCTCATATCTAGCCCAAATCTAGGGCGGATATGGGTAGGCCTGGGCGCGACTTGGCACATCCATCATGTCGGACCCGACAGCCCGACCCAACCACAAATTGCAATAAATCGACCAAAAATGTAGTGGTTGTGAAAAAATAGATGTTGAAACATATATTTGAAAATTTGTAAACGTGTCAAAAAAATGTTCCCGGCTTATATAAAAATTGTAGAATGTGTAGGAATAATGTATACATGTGTTGAAAATAATAATTAAGAGAATAAAAGAAAAGAAACACAAAAAAGGGTGAAAACCGAAGAAAGAAACAAAGAAAATGAAGAAAACATGAGGAATAAAAAGAGAAAGTGTAAGCACAAATTCAGTGGAATTTCATCGATCTATGCAATTTTCTCTCACTTAGCAACGATTTCTCTGTCCTGGGATACAAATCGAGATAGATCGAAGGTCAGAGACCCCGTCTTGCAGTACAAGTAGCTAGGGTTCAAAGCTATTACAAGAAATGGGGAAAGTTGATATCCTCCGGGTGATCCCAATCGGCAAGATATAAAGGGAAAGAGGCCAGCGACACAGCTGTCACTGTCGTAACCGCCACGGCCACAGTGATCCGCATTTACTTTGAGTGGAGACGCGAGGAAGCATCCGAGCCGTCGATCTTTCGTGAGGGTTATCTTTTCATCTGGACCGTTGCTTGTCTGAAACTCTTTGCACCTGTCGTTTCTTCAGTATCTTCTTGGCTCAGGTCCTGACAATGTCGCCGCCATGACGATCGCCTTGTCCTCAGGGCGAAAAAGCTTGTGACCTGGGAATGTTTTGTTCAGAAACGCTGCATCTTCCCATGTTGCATCATCTGGTGCTAAGCTTTCCCATTGCACCAGACACTGTCCCACTGGTGTTTTGTTCCTCTGAATCACTCTCTTGTCTAGCACTGCAACCGGAATAGTCTTGATGTACCCTTCTGGAGTGACTAGTGGGACATGAGGAAGTGGAATTGCTTGATGACCAATGTGTTTCTTGAGCTGGCTTATGGGGAACACTGGGTGTATGTTTGTTCCTTCCGGCAGTGCCAACTTGTAAGATACCTCTCCAATTCTTTCAATGATCTTGTATGGCCCATAGAATTTTGACCTGAGTTTCAATGATCCTCTTAGTCCAAATGCATTCTGTCTGTAGGGTTGTATCTTTAAATAAACATTGTCTCCCACTTGAAAGGATCTTTCAGTTCTGTTCTGATAAGCAAAATACTTGATTATGCTTTGAGCATGTCCTAAATTGGCTTTCAACCTCTGTATCATGTGTTCTCTTTCAGATATAGTAAGAGCTGCTTCAGGTGATAGTGATGCATCCACTGCAAATTCCCTAATTTGTGGTGGTTTATATCCATACAATGCCTAAAAGGGAGTGCATTTCAGTGATGAGTGGTAACTTGTGTTGTACCAGAGCTCAGCTAAGGGAAGCCACTTGATCCACTTCTTAGGTTCCTCAAACACCATGCCTCTCAAATAAGCTTCGAGACACTGGTTAACTCTCTTAGTTTGCCCGTCAGTTTGTGGGTGAGAAGTTGTACTAAACCTGATTTTTACTCCAAAAGCTGTAAAGAGCTCTTGATAGAGCTTGCTGGTGAAAATTGTGTCCCTGTCTGAAACTATGCAGATGGGAAGTCCATGTAACTTCACCACATTGTCCATGAGTGCCTCTGAGGGAGTCCTGGATTGGGGGGGTATCCGGACAGCCGGACTATATCCTTTGGCCGGACTGTTGGACTATGAAGATACAAGATTGAAGACTTCGTCCCGTGTCCGGATGGGACTCTCCTTGGCGTGGAAGGCAAGCTTGGCAATACAGATATCTAGATCTCCTTCCTTGTAACCGACTCTGTGTAACCCTAGCCCCCTCCGGTGTCTATATAAACCGGAGGGTTTAGTCCGTAGGACATAGAAGAACAACAATCAAACCATAGGCTAGCTTCTAGGGTTTAGCCTCTTCGATCTCGTGGTAGATCAACTCTTGTAATACTCATATCATCAAGATCAATCAAGCAGGAGTAGGGTTTTACCTCCATCGAGAGGGCCTGAACCTGGGTAAAAACATCGTGTCCCTCATCTCCTGTTACCATCCGCCTAGACGCAGAGTTCGGGACCCCCTACCCGAGATCCGCCGGTTTTGACACCGACATTGGTGCTTTCATTGAGAGTTCCTCTGTGTCGTCATCGTTAGGCTTGACGGCTCCTTCGATCATCGATAGCGATGCAGTCCAGGGTGAGACTTTTCTCCCTGGACAGATCTTTGTATTCGGCGGCTTCGCACCGCGGGCCAACTCGCTTGGCCATCTGGAGCAGATCGAGAGTTACGCCCCTGGCCACCAGGTTAGGTTTAGAAGCTTAAACTACACGGTCGACATCCACGGAGACTTGATCTTCGACGGATTCGAGCCCCTGCCGAGTGCGCCGCACGGTCACGATGAGCATGATTTAGCTCTACCATCGGACAGTGTCCAGGAGACCACATTGGCAATCGCTCTGACCCTCAATTCGGAGCCAATTGCGCCATCCATGGACGGGTGGATAGACCCCACCACGGAGACCGCATTCTCAGCGGCGACCGAGCCGAGTATCGACCTTACCCTTCACGAGAGCCGTGACGCCAAACTGCCGGATTCTTCCCCGTCCACGGACTCCGAACCACCTGCGCCCGTGTCTTTCGAATCCGACTGGGCGCCGATCATGGAGTTCACCTCCGCGGATATCTTTCAGCACTCGCCGTTCGGGGACATACTGAACTCATTAAGGTCTCTCTCCTTGTCAGGAGAATCCTGGACGAACTATGTCCGGCAGGATTGGGATGCGGATGACGACGAAATTCGCCGCCCACCCACCACCCACTTAGTAGCCATTGTCGATGATTTGACCGACATGCTCGACTTCGACTCCGAAGACATCGACGGTATGGACGACGATGCAGGAGACGAACAGGAACCACTGCCCACAGGGCACTGGACAACCACCTCATCATATGATATATACATGATGGACACACCCAAAGAAGGCAATGGCGACGGGATAGCGGAGGATGACCCCTCCAAGAAGCAACCCAAGCGCCGACGTCAGCAGCGCCGCTCTAAGTCTCGCCAAAGCAAAAGCGATGATACCGGCATAGGAGATAATAGCACCCCGGACAGTGCCGAAGATGACGACAATCCCCTCCGGCAAGATTTAGAGCAGGACGATGGAGAAGCCAGCCCTCCCGAGAGAGCGGTAGCTGGAGAGGCGGAGGATGATAATTACATGCCTCCCTCTGAAGACGAGGCAAGCCTCGACGACGACAAATTTGTCGTGCCTAAGGATCCCATCGAGCAAGAGCGCTTCAAGCGCCGGCTTATAGCCACGGCAAATAGCCTTAAGAAAAAGCAACAGCAGCTTCGAGCTGATCAAGATTTGCTAGCTGACAGATGGACTGAAGTCCTTTTGGCTGAGGAATATGAACTCGAACGCCCCTCCAAGAGTTACCCAAAGCGCAGGTTGCTACCCCGACTGCAGGAGGAAGTGCTACCTCTTGAGCACTGCGTTGGTTTTCCCCGAAGAGGAGAGCATGATGCACCAAAGTAGCGTAAGTATTTCCCTCAGTTATTGAGAACCAAGGTATCAATCCAGTAGGAGGCTACGCTCAAGTCCCTCGTACCTGCACAAAACAATAGCTCCTCGCAACCAACGCGATTAGGGGTTGTCAATCCCTTCACGGTCACTTACGAGAGTGAGATCTGATAGAGATAATATTTTTGGTATTTTTGGTATAGAGATGCAAAGTGAAAAGTAAAAGCAAAGTAAAAAGCAAGCAAGATTAAAGTGATGGAGATTGATATGATGAGAATAGACCCGGGGGCCATAGGTTTCACTAGTGGCTTCTCTCAAGAGCATAAGTATTCTACGGTGGGTGAACAAATTACTGTTGAGCAATTGACAGAATTGAGCATAGTTATGAGAATATCTAGGTATGATCATGTATATAGGCATCATGTCCGAGACAAGTAGACCGACTCATGCATGCATCTACTACTATTACTCCAATCATCGACCGCTATCCAGCATGCATCTAGAGTATTAAGTTAAAAACAGAGTAACGCCTTAAGCAAGATGACATGATGTAGATGGATAGTTTCATGCAATATGATAAAACCCCATCTTGTTATCCTCGATGGCAACAATACAATACGTGCCTTGCTGCCCCTTCTGTCACTGGGAAAGGACACCGCAAGATTGAACCCAAAGCTAAGCATTTCTCCCATGGCAAGAAAAACCAATCTAGTAGGCCAAACCAAACTGATAATTCGAAGAGACTTGCAAAGATAACCAATCATACATAAAAGAATTTAGAGAAGATTCAAATATTATTCATAGATAGACTTGATCATAAACCCACAAATCATCGATCTCAACAAACACACCGCAAAAAGAAGATTACATCGAATAGATCTCCACAAGAGAGGGGGAGAACATTGTATTGAGATCCAAAAAGAGAGAAGAAGCCAACTAGCTAATAACTATGGACCCGAAGGTTTAAGGTGAACTACTCACACTTCATCGGAGAGGCTATGATGATGTAGAAGCCCTCCGTGATGACGTCCCTCTCCGGCAGAGCTCCGGAACAGGCCCCAAGATGGGATCTCGTGGATACAGAAAGTTGCGGCGGTGGAATTAGGTTTTTGGCTCCATATCTGATCATTTGGGGGTACGTAGGTATATATAGGAGGAAGGAGTACGTCAGTGGAGCAACAGGGGGCCCACGAGGCAGGGGGCGCGCTCTAGGGGGGGGGTGGGCGCCCCCCACCCTCGTGACCGCCTCTTTTGTTCCTTGGAGTAGGGTCCAAGTCTCCTCGATCACGTTCGGTGAGAAAAGCACGTTCCCGAAGGTTTTATTCCGTTTGGACTCCGCTTGATATTCTATTTCTCCGAAACTCTGAAATAGGCAAAAAAACAGCAATTCTGGGCTGGGCCTCCGGTTAATAGGTTAGTCCCAAAAATAATATAAAAGTGGGAAATAAAGCCCAATATAGTCCAAAACAGTAGATAATACAGCATGGAGCAATCAAAAATTATAGATACGCTGGAGACGTACCAGGCATCCCCAAGCCTAATTCCTGCTCGTCCTCGAGTAGGTAAATGATAAAAAGAGAATTTTTGATGCGGAGTGCTACTTGGAATAATTTCAATGTAAATCTTCTTAATTGTGGTATGAATATTCAGATCCAAAAGATTCAAGACAAAGGTTCATATTGATATAAAAATAATAATACTTCAAGCATACTAACAAAGCAATTATGTCGTCTCAAAATAACATGGCCAAAGAAAGTTATCCCTACAAAATCATATAGTCTGGCTATGCTCTATCTTCACCACACATAGTATTTAAATAATGCACAACCCCGATGACAAGCCAAGCAATTGTTTCATACTTTAACATTTTCAAAACTTTTTCGATCTTCACGCAATACATGAGCGTGATCCATGGATATAGCACTATATGTGGAATAGAGTGGTGGTTGTGGAGAAGACAAAAAGAGGGGAAGATAGTCTCACATCAACTAGGCGTATCAACGGGCTATGGAGATGCCCATCAATAGATATCAATGTGAATGAGTAGGGATTGCCATGCAACGGATGCAATAGAGCTATAAGTATATGAAAGCTCAACAAAAGAAACTAAGTGGGTGTGCATCCAACTCGCTTGCTCACGAAGACCTAGGGCAATTTGAGGAAGCCCATCATTGGAATATACAAGCCAAGTTCTATAATGAAAAATTCCCAGTAGTATACGAAAGTGACAAAATGAGAGACTCTCTATCATGAAGATCTTGGTGCTACTTTGAAGCACAAGTGTGGTAAAAGGATAGTAACATTGTCCCTTCTCTCTTTTTCTCTCATTTTTTTATTTATTTGGGCCTTTTCTCTTTTCTTATGGCCTCTTTTTTTTCGTCGGAGTCTCATCCCGACTTGTGGGGGAATCATAGTCTCCATCATCCTTTCCTCACTTGGGACAATGCTCTAAAAATGATGATCATCACACTTTTATTTTTCTTACAACTCAACAATTACAACTCGATACTTAGAACAAAATATGACTCTATATGAATGCCTCCGGCGGTGTACCGGGATATGCAATGATTAAAGAGTGACATGTATGAAATAATTATGAACGGTGGCTTTGCCACAAATACGATGTCAACTACATGATCATGCTAGCAATATGACAATGATGGAGCGTGTCATAATAAACGAAACGGTGGAAAGTTGCATGGCAATATATCTCGGAATGGCAATGGAAATGCCATGATAGGTAGGCATGGTGGCTGTTTTGAGTAAGATATATGGTGGGTGTATGATACCGGCGAAATGTGCGCGGTATTAGAGAGGCTAGCAATGGTGGAAGGATGGGAAAAATGCATATAGTCCATGGACTCAACATTAGTCATAAAGAACTCATATACTTATTGCAAAAATCTAGAAGTTATCAAAGCAAAGTATTACGCGCATGCTCCTAGGGGGATAGATTGGTAGGAAAAGACCATCGCTCGTCTCCGACCGCCACTCATAAGGAAGACAATCAATAAATAAATCATGCTCCGACTTCATCACATAACGGTTCACCATACGTGCATGCTACGGGAATCACAAACTTTAACGCAAGTATTCTTTAAATTCGCAACTACTCAACTAGCATGACTCTAATATCACCATCTTCATATCTCAAAACAATTATCAAGCATCAATCTTCTCTTAGTATTCAACGCACTCAAAAGAACATATTACAAATCTTGAATACTAAGCATATTATTATTAAGCAATTACCATGCTATTAACGACTCTCAAAATAATCTAAGTGAAGCATGAGAGATCATTAGTTTCTTTGAAACAAATCCACCACCGTGCTCTAAAAGATCTAAGTGAAGCACATAGAGCAAAATTATAACGCTCAAAAGATATAAGTGAAGCTCACAGAGCAAAACTACATAGCTCAAAAGATATAAGTGAAGCACATAGAGTATTCTATCAAATTCCAATTCATGTATGGCTCTCTCAAAAGGTGTGTACAACAAGGATAATTGTGGCACACTAACAAACAAATACACAAATAATACAAGACGCTCCAAGCAAAACACATATCATGTGGTGAATAAAAATATAGCTCCAAGTAAAATTACCGATGGAAGTAGACGAAAGAGGTGATGCCTTCCGGGGCATCCCCAAGCTTTGAATTTTTGGTGTCCTTGGATTATCTTGGGGGTGCCATGGGCACCCCCAAGCTTAGGCTCTTGCCACTCCTTGTTCCATAATCCATCAAAAGATTTCACCCAAAACTTAAAAACTTCACAACACAAAACTCAACAGAAATCTCATGAGCTCCGTTTGAGAAAGAAAACAAAAGACCACTTCAAGGTACTGTAATGAACTCATTCTTTATTTATATTGGTGTTAAACCTACTGTATTCCAACTTCTCTATGGATTATAAACTATTTTACTAGCCATAGATTCATCAAAATAAGCAAACAACACACGAAAAACAGAATCTGTCAAAAACAGAACAGTCTGTAGTAATCTGTAACTAACGCAAACTTCTGGAAATCCAAAAAATCTACAAAATAGGACGACCTAGACAATTTGTTTATTGATCAGCAGCAATTTGAATCAGTATTTTAGCACATTCTGGTGATTTTTAACAATCGTTTTTGTGAACAGAAAGTTTCTGGAAATTACAGCAAGATCAAATAACTATCATCCAAGAAGATCCTATAGGTCTAACTTGGCACAAACACTAATTAAAACACAAAACCACATATAAACAGAAGGTAGATGGATTATTTATTTCTAAACAGAAGCAAAAACAAAAAAAACTAAAATAAAATTGGGTTGCCTCCCAACAAGCGCTATCGCTTAACGCCCCTAGCTAGGAATAAAAGCGAGGATAGATTTAGGTTTTGCCATCTTTGGTAGTAGGAAAGAAAAGAGCAAATTCCTTTCTATGGCATTTATCTTCCTATTTTGGGAAAACACATTACCATTAATGGAGGAAGTAAGATTAAGCACGTTACGGAAATTTGCATCTAACCCAGATTTCATCTCTTTGATAATTTCGTTTTGATAGAAGGATAAGAGGGTGGTAGATTCAACCTTATCATTCATTGGGTGCCCAAATATAGTTTTCATCCTTTCATAGGTATCTATAGCATCCCCTTCAATAAAACCCTCTTCAAAAATAGAATCTAGTACTTGCTTGAAAGAAGCGGGTAATCCAACATAGAAACTTTTTAAGTAAACCTCAATTTGATATTGTGGTACATAGCTAGACCTAATCCTCAATAACCTATCCCAAGCATCTTTTAAAGACTCATCAAGTAAATAGCGAAAGATTCCAGAGTCATCTTCATCAAAATTATTCAAACTCTCATTGGTAACCCCGGTGGGTCTTTCCATAGGATCATTATTTATGAGCTTAGAGAGGATAGATGGGTCATCCAAGGTACTAAGACCCTGGAAAGGACCCTTCATTCTTTTTGATTCGGCCATGGCAACTAGAAGAAGTCAAACGGAAGGAGAGAAGGAGATTGGGAAAGAGAGAGGGCAAATAAAACGTCAAGGGTGAAGTGGGGGAGAGGAAAACGAGAGGCAAATGGCAACTAATGTAATGCGGGAGATAGGGATTGTGATGGGTACTTGGTATGTTGACTTTTTGCGTAGACTCCTCGGCAATGGCGCCAGAAATTCTTCTTGCTACCTCTTGAGCACTGCGTTGGTTTTCCCCGAAGAGGAGAGGATGATGCAGTAAAGTAGGGTAAGTATTTCCCTCAGTTTTTGAGAACCAAGGTATCAATCTAGTAGGAGGCTACGCTCAAGTCCCTCGTACCTGCACAAAACAATAGCTCCTCGCAACCAATGCGATTAGGGGTTGTCAATCCCTTCAGGTCACTTACGAGAGTGAGATCTGATAGAGATAATATTTTTGGTATTTTTGGTATAGAGATGCAAAGTGAAAAGTAAAAAGCAAAGTAAAAAGCAAGCAAGATTAAAGTGATGGAGATTGATATGATGAGAATAGACCCGGGGGCCATAGGTTTCACTAGTGGCTTCTCTCAAGAGCATAAGTATTCTACGGTGGGTGAACAAATTACTATTGAGCAATTGACATAATTGAGCATAGTTATCAGAATATCTAGGTATGATCACGTATATAGGCATCATGTCCGAGACAAGTAGACCGACTCCTGCCTACATCTACTACTATTACTCCACTCATCGACCGCTATCCAGCATGCATCTAGAGTACTAAGTTAAAAACAGAGTAACGCCTTAAGCAAGATGACATGATGTAGAGGGATAGTTTCATGCAATATGATAAAACCCCATCTTGTTATCCTCGATGGTAACAATACAATACGTGCCTTGCTGCCCCTTCTGTCACTGGGAAAGGACACCGCAAGATTGAACCTAAAGCTAAGCACTTCTCCCATGGCAAGAAAAACCAATCTAGTAGGCCAAACCAAACTGATAATTTGAAGAGACTTGCAAAGATAACCAATCATACATAAAAGAACTCAGAGAAGATTCAAATATTATTAATAGATAGACTTGATCATAAACCCACAATTCATCGGTCTCAACAAACACAACGCAAAAACAAGATTACATCGAATAGATCTCCACAAGAGAGGGGGAGAACATTGCATTGAGATCCAAAAAGAGAGAAGAAGCCAACTAGCTAATAACTATGGACCCGAAGGTCTGAGGTGAACTACTCACACTTCATCGGAGAGGCTATGATGATGTAGAAGCCCTCCGTGATGACGGCCCTCTCCAGCTGAGCTCCGGAACAGGCCCCAAGATGGGATCTCGTGGATACATAAAGTTGCGGTGGTTGAATTAGGTTTTTGGCTCCGTATCTGATCGTTTGGGGGTACGTAGGTATATATAGGAGGAAGGAGTACGTCGGTGGAGCAACAGGGGGCCCACGAGGCAGGGGGCCCGCTCTAGGGGGGGTGGGTGGGCGCCCCCACCCTCGTGACCGCCTCTTTTGTTCCTTGGAGTAGGGTCCAAGTCTCCTGGATCACGTTCAGTGAGAAAATCACGTTCCCAAAGGTTTTATTCCGTTTGGAATCCGTTTGATATTCTGTTTCTCCGAAACTCTGAAATAGGCAAAAAGCAGCAATTCTGGGCTGGGCCTCCGGTTGATAGGTTAGTCCCAAAAATAATATAAAAGTGGAAAATAAAGCCCAATATAGTCCAAAACAGTAGATAATATAGCATGGAGCAATCAAAAATTATAGATACGTTGGAGACGTATCAGGAAGCATTAAAGCCTACATCTCCAGCGTATGACGCGGCTGATCGGCCACCTCGTGGCCGCGACAGAGCGGCATTTCAGCCAAAGTCCCAGCCCGCACCCCGGCGCCACTCAAATAAAAATGTCAAGCCACGGGGAAATACGCTACACCTGTGAGACGTATTGGAGGACAAAGCAAAACACGCAAGATCGATCTATGGATCACGAGGGCACGCCACCACGCGAGACGACAACCGTCACGCCGGATACAGTAAAAGTAAATCCAGCTGGGCCGAACACAACAGACAAGACTCATATGAGCTGCGTCGTGATATAGCCCAGTACAGAGGCGCCTCAGACCCCCTATGCTTCACAGACGAAGTAATGGATCACCAAATCCCAGAGGGTTTCAAACCCATAAATATCGAATCATACGATGGTACAACAGATCCTGCGGTATGGATCGAGGACTTCCTCCTGCACATCCACATGGCCCGCGGTGACGATCTACACGCCATCAAATACCTCCCACTCAAACTCAATGGACCAGCTCAGCATTGGCTTAATAGCCTGCCAACAGAATCCATTGGCTGTTGGGAAGATCTGGAAGCCGCATTCCTTGACAACTTCCAGGGCACTTATGTGCGACCACCAGATGCCGATGACTTGAGCCACATAATTCAGCAGCTAGAGGAATCGGCCAGGAAATTCTGGACACGGTTCCTGACCAAGAAAAATCAAATTGTCGACTGTCCGGATGCAGAGGCCCTAGCAGCTTTCAAGTACAACATCCGCGACGAGTGGCTCGCTCGGCACCTTGGCCAGGAAAAGCCACAAAATCTATGGTCCTCCTGTCCGATCACCTTAGATCATAGGGACCACCCCACTAGTATCCGTCATGGCGGATTCGCCGCACTGGTCCTAGACCCAATCATCGACGGATTTCACCTCACTCGAGTCCTTATGGACGGCGGCAGCAGCCTGAACTTGCTTTATCAGGACACGGTGCGCAAAATGGTATAGACCCCTCAAGGATCAAACCCACAAAAACAACCCTCAAAGGCGTCATACCACGTGTAGAGGCCCATTGAGCAGGCTCAGTCACACTGGAAGTGGTCTTCGGATCTCCGGATAACTTCCGAAGCGAGGAGTTAATCTTTGATATAGTCCCGTTCCGAAGTGGCTATCATGCACTGCTCGGGCGAACCGCATTTGCAAGATTCAATGCGGTACCACATTATGCATACCTCAAGCTCAAGATGCTAGGACCTCGGGGGTCATCACAGTCAATGGAAACACAGAGCGCTCTCTTCGCACGGAGGAGCACACTGCGGCCCTCGCAGCAGAAGCGCAAAGCAGCCTCTTAAGGCAATCAACCAGTTCGGCGATCAGACACCCGGACACCGTCAAGTGCGCCCAGAGTAATCTGCAACAAGACCGCCTGGCACATTCCGAGCTCGCATAGCAATGCGTCCCCCACCCCAATCCCAGCCAAACGGCGAAATCCGTGCCACGCGTACATAATTACACTACTAGGAAAAGGGCTATAGATGGAATGGACACTAATGGCACACTGTACATGTGGTGCGCCATTACTAAATACTAATGGCGCACCATGTGTTGGTGCGCCATTAGTGTGCAAATACTAATGGCGCACCACATCCCACGGTGCGCCATTAGTAATTTTTTTTTCAAAACTACTAATGGCGCACCGTGGGGGTGGTGCGCCATTACTAGTTTCAACTAGTAATGGCGCACCACCCCCACGGTGCGCCATTAGTAATTTGGCCCAAACATTCCCCCGAATGCACCTCCCTCCCCCCTGGACCGCCTTTTCAGTTTCAAAAAAAGAAAAAGAAAATGATAGAAATGTCAAAAAAATAAAAGAAAACAAGATTCCCATGTGATATGTGGTCTAGTTGTTGGGAAAATTTACAAATATATATTTCGACTTTATTTTCAAAATCTCTCTGGAAATTTGTAAAATGGGCATAACTTTTGTATACGAACTCGGATTAAAAAGGTTTATATATGAAAAATCATCTACTAGAAAATCATCTACTTAGAATAGAGAGACCACCATCCACAAGTTGTGGCACTACTCCTGCAATCTGGCCGTCCTGCTTAGCGCGCTCAATCAGAATAGCCAACATGTCAGCGACAATGTTAAATAACATTGGAGACATGGAGTCACCCTGTCATAATCCTTTTTTTGTTTGAAAGTAATGGCCTACATCATCATTGACTTTGATGGCCACACTACCTCCACTTACAAAATTATGGATCCACTCACGCCATTTATCGGAGAAACCTTTCATCCTTAGGGCCTGTTGGAGGAAAGACCATTTGACCTTGTCATAGGCTTTTTCAAAGTCGATCTTGAATACTACTCCACTCATGTTTTTTCGGTGCATCTCATGGACGGTCTCATGCAGGATTACTACGCCATCAAGTATATTTCTTCCTTGCATGAAAGCCGTTTGAGATGGCCGGACAACATGGTCAGCTACCCAGTTTAACCTATTCGTAGCCACTTTGGTGAAAATTTTGAAGCTGACATTAAGGAGGCATATGGGTCTGAACTGTTGGATCCGTTCAACCTCCTTAATCTTCGGCAACAAGACAATCTCACCAAAATTAAGTCTGAATAGGTCAAGGTTGTCGGCATGAAGGCAATTAAACAACTCCATTAG
This sequence comes from Aegilops umbellulata, assembly GCA_032464435.1. Classification (NCBI taxonomy): domain Eukaryota; kingdom Viridiplantae; phylum Streptophyta; class Magnoliopsida; order Poales; family Poaceae; genus Aegilops; species Aegilops umbellulata. Next base: position 476,563,092 of record CP136059.1, on the reverse strand, counting down.
GCCAGACTTGATTATATCCCAGAAATTCTGATAGAATTCTGCGGGAAAACCATCTGGACTTGGAGCTTTGTTATGTTCCATTTGGAACACCGCAGCTCTCACCTCCTCTTCAGAGAATGGTGATGTAAGTATATCGTTTTCTTCAGCCGTGACTTGTGGGATATCATCTGTTCGGGTCTCATCAAGGGCGAAGTTCCCTTCGGCGGTTGCCCCGAACAGAGATTTGTAGTAGTTAGTGATATACCTTTTGACCTCCTCCTAACCTTCGATCCGCCCCTCATCTTGTTGGAGACTGTAAATACATTTCTTCCTATGCCGCCCATTGGCGACCAATTGGAAGTATCTTGTATTACTATCACCTATCAGAATGAAATCAGCTTTGGATCTTTGGTAGTATTTGATCTGCTCTTCTCGCAAAAGACATGCAACCTTTTCATTAGATTGATTTTTCAATTCAATCTCTTGTTGAGATTAGGTGCGCGTCTCAGCAATTTTGTCGAGGTCATCAATGATGGTACAAAGTCGTTGTTTTTCTTTTTTATATATCCCGTTGGTATGTTTCGACCATCCAGTGAGATGTTGCCTCATGGCCCTCATTTTAAAGTTCCATCTGTGAATAAGTGTACGACCAACTACAGGCCTCTCCCAAACATTCTTGATTATGTCTACAAATCCTTCCCGATGCATCCATCCCAATTCAAATTTGAAAGGACGACGTGCAGCTAGGTTTGTAGATTTAGAATCTAGAATGATGGGTGCATGATCCGATAACGCCTCGATACGCTCTAGGGCTCGTACGGTTACCAGAGGAAATTTTAGTTCCCACTCGGTATCCATGAGTACCCTATCAAGCTTCTCATATGTCGGCACAGATTGGTTATTAGCCCATGTGAACTGACGCCCCGACATACTCGCCTCCCGAAGATCCAAACTGTCTATCACAGCGTTGAATAGGAAGGGCCAATGAGTGTCGAAACGGTCATTATTTTTCTCTTCCTGGTATCTAAGGATATTGAAGTCCCCTCCAGTAAGCATTGGGTACGGGTTATCCTTCGCCAGGTTTACCAATTCCCAAAGGAAAGCCGGTTTATGCTCATCTTGGGCAGCCCAATAGACTGCGACTAGAGTCCATGTAAAATTGTCAGCTCTATTTCTTAGGTGACATTTTATATGAAATTCACCGATTGAAAAGTCCAACAAGTCCATGACTGTTGTCAGAATACCAAGAAGAATTCCTCCAGACCTTCCACGAGCTGGTAGACTATGCCATGCATAGTCGAAACCACCTGATAGGTGATCGAGGACACGCGGGCGAGAATCACACTTACCAGCCTCGGAAATTGCCACAAAATCCAATCCATGTTCCCTTACACAATCACCAACGTGTTTATGTTTAGCCAAGTCCGAGAGACCTCTGCTATTCCAAAACATGCCTTTCATGGGGAAACTCGGATTGGTGTGGAACTCTTCGCCTTCTTGGGCGGTTTTTGTTTCTTTTTAGAGGAGTGTGATTTAGATTTCCGTGAGGACGTTGTGAAGTCACAAAACAGGGACCCAGGTCTTGCGTCATCCAATCCAACCTCGGTAACCTCACCAACCAAGTGGGATATAAGCGGACCATCATATTTGGCATCTGCTTCATCCTCCTCCTCGGTTTCGGGGTTAGGTGTGGAGGCATTACACTTCGGAGAAACCTTTAATCGGTCAATCTCCATATGTTTAAGCACCCCAACCGATAAATTAATTTCATTATCATTCTTTCCAATAGAGCATCCAACATTCTTTAAGCTAGAAGAAATACGTGAATCTGAAAAGGAAAGAAAAGATTTTGCGGATAAGTTACCTGGAACGGTGTCCAAATTACGTGCAGCCTGACGTCGCATTGCCTTGTCCATAGCATGTTCATCGGTCGGAGAAGAACCGTCAACGGAGACGGGGTGACGGTTACTACGCCGAAGGGGAGAGCTTCCCTCAGGCATAAGAGCCACCGGTGTCATCGAGCGATCTGTCGACAATGATGAAGCAGTAGCGAACATGGTAGGTGTTGAAGACGAAGTCGGTGCAGAGAGACGAACACATGGCGCCATCTGTGTAGCATCATGAGACGGCTTGGAAGACTGCAGACCAGCCTGCGTGTGTGGGCTGACCACAGCAACAGCCGGCTGCTGAACCGGCACGTCCATTCGTTGGCGGAGATCTGTAGCCTCATGCATATCAGCTGGACATGTAGATGAGCCGACGGTCTCCGCTAGGCCAGCAGCTGGTGGAGCAAACTCTCTGTGCATCCAAAAAACGAACATCCGTGTTCATTGGGACGTTCCCACTTCCATCAGGCCGAGATTCAGACGAAGCTGCACCGGAGACTCCAGAATTTTTTTGCCTTTTTATTCGCATCACAATCAGGCAAGTCATCCTCGCGGTTAGCCCCATGGTCAGGACCATCATCATGGTGTTCCCAAATACGAGGGATAAAATCATCATCGGGCTTGAAATCATCGTCCTCGAGAACAAACCGGAAGTCATAACCATTTAATTTGATATACACCCCCGCCGACACTGAGGCACTCCCTGCATTATCCTCTTTCTTGAATATATTTAGATTCAGGACAGCCACCTGAATACGCACTATGCCACGACGTCGTAAGCAAATCAAGTCCACATCTTGTGTTGCATCGATGACGGATCCCACTGCCCACAAACCAAGAAAGTGGCGAAGTGGCGGTGGAACTCCAATGACATGTACCCAAACTAGCTTCAGCGGATTATATGCAGGCTTGACATCATTTTCTGATTTCCGTTCACTAATAGCAATCATGACATTGTGAGACTTGAATTCAAATACGAAAGCAGACACTCGACGCAAAACCTCCATAGATGGAAAGGCAACCAAGAAGGCATCATCACCATGAGGAACGGCCTCCCACTTCCATGAAGTTTGAACCGAGGCGATTTTAGCAATCTCAGCCTCCACAACAGTTGCCGTCACCGAACCTCCCGATATCATAACCAAACCAGTTGGTGAACATGATGGTGCAAGGTGCTCCTTAAAAACCGAGTCGGGCAGATGCACGAACATGGCCTCATTTAGACCCACACCACCTAAGGCTGCCATAGGTCTCGGCTGCTTCAGCACAGAACAACGATGAAGAGGATGCTTATGATTATTGCAAATGTAACAGAAGTGAGTCATGTTGCAATCCTTAGAAAGATGATCATCTGTCCTACACTTGTAGCACCAAAGACTAGTCTTCTTCCCTCCAATCTGCGTGTCAGCCGAAACAGCGGAAAGCCCGATCGGCACGGGTCCAGGCAACACTGGAGCAGCAGGAGTGGCCTGAGGAACCGGAACAAAGAGCGGCGGTCCCAAGGCAGTCGACGCATGAACCCGGGCACCCTTCCGCTTCTTTTTCTTGTTGTTGTTGATGGGACGGCTAGACGTTGGAGAACCAGCCGGCGCCGTGGGAACCCCGAAAACCATAGGTTGTTGGAGAGGAGCAACAACCGACGCTGCCTGGCCGGCCAGTGGGATCCTTGGCGGTCCGGCCGTGGGGCCAAACCCAGCGAAGCGGGACTGGGATGGCACGGCAGGGCCGTCCTCAACTGAAGATGACGCGGTTCCCTGCGTTGCCAGCGATCCGCCTTTGGATGAGGAAGGTAGATGCCCTGACATGTCAGCGGAGGCTCGTACACGAACGGCGGCGACGTAGGAGAACTTCAGCGGTGGCGGCGGCGGCGAACGAGATGGTGATGGGAGCGATTCGCACGTACGGGTTAGGGCCCAGGCACGTACGAGATGGCGATGGAGCAATCAAAAATTATAGACACGTTGGAGGCGTATCAGGAAGCACTAAAGCCTACATCTCCAGCGTATGACGCGGCTGATCGGCCACCTCGTGGCCGCGACAGAGCGGCATTTCAGCCAAAGTCCCAGCCCGCACCCCGGCGCCACTCAAATAAAAATGTCAAGGCACGGGGAAATACGCTAGACCTGCGAGACATATTGGAGGACAAAGCAAAACACGCAAGATCGATCTACGGATCACGAGGGCGCGCCACCACGCAAGACGACAACCATCACGCCGGATACAGTAAAAGTAAATCCGGCCGGGCCGAACACAGCAGGCAAGACTCATATGAGCTGCGTCGTGATATAGCCCAGTACAGAGGCGCCTCAGACCCCCTATGCTTCACAGACGAAGTAATGAATCACCAAATCCCAGAGGGTTTCAAACCCGTAAATATCGAATCATACGATGGTACAACAGATCCTGCGGTATGGATCGAGGACTTCCTCCTGCACATCCACATGGCCCGCGGTGACGATCTACACGCCATCAAATACCTCCCACTCAAACTCAAAGGACCAGCTCAGCATTGGCTCAATAGCCTGCCAGCAGAATCCATTGGCTGTTGGGAAGATCTAGAAGCCGCATTCCTCGACAACTTCCAGGGCACTTATGTGCGACCACCAGATGCCGATGACTTGTGCCACATAATTCAGCAGCCAGAGGAATCGGCCAGGAAATTCTGGACACGGTTCCTGACCAAGAAAAATCAAATCGTCGACTGTCCGGATGCAGAGGCCCTAGCAGCTTTCAAGTACAACATCCGCGACGAGTGGCTCGCTCGGCACCTTGGCCAGGAAAAGCCAAAATCTATGGCAGCCCTCACGACACTCATGAGCCGCTTTTGCGCGGGAGAGGACAGCTGGCTGGCTCGCATCAATAACATATCAAAGAACCCTAGCACTTCGGATACCAAGGATAGCAATGGCAGGTCACGTTGCAACAAACACAAGCGCCGTATCAATAGCGACAATACCGAGGATACGACAGTCAATGTCGGATTCAGAGGCTCTAAACCCGTTCAGCGAAAAAAGCCATTCAAAAGAAGCACTCCGGGCCCGTCCAGTTTGGACCGTATACTCAATCGCTTGTGTCAAATACACGGCACCCCCGACAAGCCAGCCAACCACACCAACAGAGAATGTTGGGTGTTCAAGCAAGCCGGCAAGTTAAATGCCGAAAACAAGGATAAGGGGCTACATAGCGATGACGAGGAGGATCCCCAGCCGCCGAACACCAGAGGACAGAAGAGTTTCCCCCCACAAGTGTGGACGGTGAACATGATATACGCAACCCACATCCCGAAGAGGGAGCGGAAGCGTGCGCTAAGGGACGTATATGCGTTGGAGCCAGTCACCTCAAAGTTCAACCCATGGTCCTCCTATCCGATCACCTTAGATCATAGGGACCACCCCACTAGTATCCGTCATGGCGGATTCGCCGCACTGGTCCTAGACCCAATCATCGACGGATTTCACCTCACTCGAGTCCTTATGGACGGCGGTTGCAGCCTGAACTTGCTTTATCAGGACACAGTGCGCAAAATGGTATAGACCCCTCAAGGATCAAACCCACAAAAACAACCTTCAAAGGCGTCATACCAGGTGTAGAGGCCCATTGAGCAGGCTCAGTCACACTGGAAGTGGTCTTCGGATCTCCGGATAACTTCCGAAGCGAGGAATTAATCTTTGATATAGTCCCGTTCCGCAGTGGCTATCACGCACTGCTCGGGCGAACCGCATTTGCAAGATTCAATGCGGTACCACATCATGCATACCTCAAGCTCAAGATGCCAGGACCTCGGGGGGTCATCACAGTCAATGGAAACACAGAGTGCTCTCTCCGCACGGAGGAGCACACTGCGGCCCTCGCAGCAGAAGCGCAAAGCAGCCTCTTAAGGCAATCAACCAGTTCGGCGATCAGACACCCGGACACCGTCAAGCGCGCCCAGAGTAATCTGCAACAAGACCGCCTGGCACATTCCGAGCTCGCATAGCAATGCGTCCCCCACCCCAGTCTCAGTCAAACGGCGAAATCCGTGCCACGCGTACATAATTACACTACTAGGAAAAGGGCTATAGATGGAATGGACACTAATGGCGCACTGTACATGTGGTGCGCCATTACTAAATACTAATGGCGCACCATGTGTTGGTGCGCAATTAGTGTGCAAATACTGATGGCGCACCACATCCCACGGTGCGCCATTAGTAAATTTTTTTAAATTTTTTCAAAACTACTAATGGCGCACCGTGGGGGTGGTGTGCCATTACTAGTTTCAACTAGTAATGGCGCACCACCCCCACGGTGCGTCATTAGTAATTTGGCCCAAACATTCCCCCGAATGCACCCTCCCCACTGTGGACCGCCTTTTCAGTTTCAAAAAAATAAAAGAAAATGATAGAAATGTCAAAAAAATAAAAGAAAATAAGATTCCCATGTGGTATGTGGTCTAGTTGTTGGGAAAATTTACAAATATAAATTTCGACTTTATTTGCAAAATCTCTCTGGAAATTTGTAAAATGGGCATAACTTTTGCATACGAACTCGGATTAAAAAGTTTTATATATGAAAAATCATCTACTCGAAAAGTTACGGGGCTTTTAAGATCTACAGAGGAAAAAAATTAAAAAAAAATTCAAACTTACTAATGGCGCACCTGCCCATGGTGCGCCATTACTATCTTCCTGCCTTCAAAATTCAAAATAAATAAAAAAAAGTTACTAATGGCGCACCTGCCCATGGTGCGCCATTAGTATTTTCCCGCCTTCAAAATTCAAAATAAAAAAAAGTTACTAATGGCGCACCTGCCCATGGTGCGCCATTAGTATTTTCCCGCCTTCAAAATTCAAAATAAATAAAAAAATAAAAAATATATAGTAATGGCGCACCTGCCCACGGTGCGCCATTACTATGCCGTATATATGGCTGGGTGTGTCCTCTCCTCCTTACCTGTTCATTCTTCTCCTCCACTCCACCTCTCCTCCACTCCACCTCTCCTTCACTCCACCTCTCCTCCACTCCTCCACTCCATCTCTCCGGCGACCTCCTCCTCCTCCTCCTCTCCGACGACCTCCTCCTCCTCCTCTCCGGCGACCTCCTCCTCCTCTCTCCGGCGACCTCCTCCTCCTCTCCGGTGAGCTCCTCCTCCTCCTCCTCTCCGGCGACCTCCTCCTCCTCCTCCTCTCCGGTGAGCTCCTCCTCCCTCCTCTCCGGTGAGCTCCTCCTCCCTCCTCTCCTCCCATCCCCTCATGGTTTCTCCTTCCTCCTCTAAGATGCTTCAGTGAACTCCTCTCCGGCGACCTCCTCCTCCTCTCCGGCGATGTAGGCGAGCGCCTCTACGGTCACCTCCTCCTCCTCTCCGGCGAACTCCTCTCCGGCGAACTCCTCTCCGGCAAAAGAACGTACAAGATCCAAAAACGGGAACAAAATTTGAAATAATATCATGCAAAAAAAATGAGCAAAAAATGGGCAAAAAAATCACGATCCAGATCCAAATTCAAATTTCAAAAATAGCAATGGCGCACAGTGGGGGCTAGACGGTGCGCCACTACTATTTTCCCGCCTTCAAAATTCAAAAATACTAATGGCGCACCGTGGCTTATACTAATGGCGCACCAGCGGCCTATACTAATGGCGCACCGTGGCCTATACTAATGGCGCACCAGCGGTGCGCCATTAGTAAAAAATACTAGTGGCGTGATACTAATGGCGCACCAGTAGTGCGCCATTAGTAGGCAAAACTGGTGCGCCATTAGTAGGCCTTTTTCTAGTAGTGTTACGCATTGAAAATACCATGGGCATAGGTGGGGGGCACGACTATGGCACGCCCCAAAACGCGGCTCAACCGCACTAGGGGCTTCCCTCTTCATTATTTTTTCTCTCTCTTTCAGGACTTTACTCTCTGGAAACCCCGTCCGGCAGTACGATTGCCGGACACACGATACAACAACCAAGGAGGCAGAAAGCTACGTTGCACCATGGAACTCCCAGTTGGTCTCTGGTAGTGAGTGAAATACCTGCTTTAAATACCATTCCGCAGCTTGCCCTTGGAGGGGACATGTCAAATAGTCCTATTTTTTGCTTATCGCACTAATTGTATCATTATGCTTCGATGCACCTTTTTGAATAAACAATGCATATCACTAGTCTATTATCGCATTCTCTATTCCTTTTTATGTATATGTTCATTCATGACATTCAGCACCCGTACACTCTGGTACGGCCAATACGCCAGGGGCTTAAGCGTACCCCATAATACGGCGTGAGAAGTCCGAACACTTTCGACAGTGCGGCACCCCGAACTTATAACATTATATGCATCAGCTCCGAATCATGTCTTGGGCCAATAGTTAGGTTTGCCCGGCTCCCATGTTTTGGTACCTTACGTTCCGCTATATCGGCTAAGGTAGCACTGGGAGAACTACTGCGATTTGTGCCCCGGTTCATCTGGGCAAGCATCTCAGTAGAGAAAGCTAAAACTGACTGTCATGATAAGGTGAGAGCTGGTCGCTGTTCGAGAGGTCTCGAGTCCCTAAAGACTTATGCCGCTTAGGGCGAGGAGTCGGCTTTATCCGGCTTAGGCGTGTATAGCGCCCCGAATTCGGCCTTCCAAATACTAGGGGCTTCGCCAAAATTTAAAATTGTAGACTTCTATGGCTAAGTGAGAGTGATAAAGCATTATAGTCCGATTGCCTTGTTCGTTGCGCTGAGCACCTCCCTCGAAGGACCCAACAATGGGAAAAAGAGTGCTCAGATTTATCCCGAACACCCCAGCACTCGTGGCATGGGGGCAGAAGACGACGACTGGCCATCGCTCAGATTTGATAACTAGCTGCACAGAAGGTTATATTTTAAATTCAAACAAGCGTTGCATAGCGCATATGAACAAGTTTTCATAGTACAGGATCACACGAGCAAGTTCATTCAAAAATTACATCCTTCGCACACTCGTCCGCCACAAAACGGGCACCCTTCAGGAAACCCTCATAATACATTTCAGGGTGGCGATGCTCCTTGCCCTGCGGTGGCCCTTCCTTCACCAGCTTCTCGGCTTCCATCTTGGCCCACTGCACCTTCGCACGGGCAAATGCCCGGCGTGCACCTTCGATGCAGAAGGACCGCTTTATGACCTCCAGCCGTGGGCAGGCATCCACAAGCCGCCTCACCAGGCCGAAGTTGCTGTTGGGAATGGAGTCGCCAGGCCACATCTGGACTAGAAGGCCCCTCATGGCCCGTTCGGCCGCCTTGTGCAGCTCGACCAGTTGCTTCAGCTGGTCGCTCACAGGCATCGGGTGTTTAGTCCCAGTATACTGAGACCAGAACAACTTCTCCGTCGAGCTTCCCTCCTCGGCCTGGTAATACTTTGCGGCATCCGACACGCTGCGGGGAAAATCTGCCAATGCTCCTAGAGAGCTCCGGACTCGGGTAAGTAACAAGTAATTTACTTTCACATGCTTGATTTGCATAATGAATGCCTTACCCGCCACTATCTTCTTCATCGCCTCAATTTCCTGGAGGGCCTTTTGGGCTTCAGCCTTGGCATGCTTTGTGCTCTCGAGGGCCGCGGCAAGCTCGGACTCTCGTGTCTTCGAGTCAAGCTCCAAAGTCTCGTGCTTCTTCACGAGAGCCTCGAGCTCTTGCTGCACCTCGCCCACCCGTGCCTCTTGTTTCTCCCACTCGGAGCGCTCCTTGGCCTCTTTGTTTTCGGCCTCGGACAACGCTTGCTTCTGGGCCGCCACTTCGGTCGTGGCCCCTGGCACATTCATGATGATCCTACCATTTTGCAACCACATATATATATATATATATATATATATATATATATATATATATATATATATATATATATATATAGAGACAAGGTATTACTTACCTTTGTTCTCCTCGAGCTGCCTCTTTGCAAAGCCGAGCTCTTTCTCGGACCGTTCGAGGTTCTGCTTCAATGCGGCGACCTCCGCAGTCAGTGAGGCAGAGGCCAGCAGCGAAGCCTGCATGCGCATATAGACATACTTGCATTAGACTCCTGCAGATATTATTTGATCCTCTATTCGGCTTTTCTTTGTGAACACCAAACAGAGCATCAGGGGCTACTGTCTATGCGGTAATATTTCCCTATATTTTAAATACTTACCTCAAAGCCTGTTAGAAGGCTGGCACAGGCTTTAGTCAGTCCGCTCTTGGCGGACTGAACCTTCTTGATCACCGCACTCATAATAGTGCGGTGCTCCTCGTCGATGGAAGCGCCGCTAAGCACTTCCAGCAAATTGTCCGGTGCCTCCGGATGGACGGAGGTCACCGGCATGGGCGGCTTGCCCCTCTTAGCAAGAGGACGCCTGCCGAAGTCTGGAACCACTGGAGGTTCCGGTGTGGTGTTCGGCCTAGGGCCGAACTTGGAGCCCTTGGGAGTCTTGCTCCCTTTGCGCCTGGAGTCCGGAAGGTCGCCTTGAGGCGCCTCCAGGACTACCTCCCCTCGGCTCAGAACCCCTTGAGACAATACCTCGACATTATCCGTAGGGCGAGGAGAGGAGGCAGTTGGAAGTGAATAGCTATTCATATCCAACGAGTCCAAGGAACCGCTCGACGAGGATACGTCGATACGGGCTCGGGGCGGACTGCATAACCGTATTCGGCGTTAGGAGAAGCTGTGCAATTGAAGTATGCCATGAGTTACTCTGGTATCCGAATACTTACGACTTCTCCAGGGGCTTGGCCCTGGGTAACCACTCGTCTTCACTGTCAGCGGCGGTGGTGGACCAGTCCGGGAGGAGAGTCCTTCCCTTCTTGGACCCTTCGGCCTCCCCGGTTGGGGCGGCCTTCCTTTTCTTTTCTCCCTCGGCTGGAGGGGGAGAATCTTCCTCTTCCTCCTCCTGGTCTTCATGGAGGAGTGTGCTTCGGAGTGCTCGGACGACGAGTCCGATATAACCCGGTGCCGGAGACCCTTCCTGGTCCCCGTGGCCTTCTTTTCCGGTACCACGTAAGGTGCCGGAACCAGCATCTCCGCTAAGCGAGCGTCTGCTGGGTCTTCGGGCAGAGGGGATGGGCAGTCGATTTGTTCGGCCGTCTCTAGCCATTCCTGTCAAAGGTATGGGAGCTTAGATCCCACATATGATTATACTAGGGATAATGAATACCCTATAAGTAATAAAAGAGCTTACCGCGCCGGCTTGGCGCTGCGCGGTGAGTCCGCGATCCTCGGTAAGGGGAGGGGGAACCTCGGCACTATTAAACAACACCTTCCAGACATCCTTGTGCATCATGTCGAAGAGCTCTCTCAGAGTCTGGTGCTAGGCCGGGTCGAACTCCCACAAATTGAACGCCCGTTGTTGACACGGGAGGATCCGGCGGATGAGCATGACCTGGACTATGTTGACAAGATTGAGCTTCCTGTTTATCATATTTTGGATGCAGGTCTGGAGTCCGGTCACTTCTACCGGTTTACCCCAGGGCAGGCCCTTCTCTTTCCAGGAGGTGAGCCGCGTGGGGATTCTGAATCGGAATTCAGGGGCCGCCGCCCATTTGGTGTCGCGTGGCTCGGTGATGTAGAACCACCCCGATTTCCACCCCTTTATGGTCTCACATAGGAGCCCTCGAGCCATGTGACGTTGGGCATTTTGCCCACCATGGCACCTCCACACTCCGCCTGCTGGCCGCCCACCACCTTTGGTTTGATGTTGAAGGTCTTCAGCCATAAGCCGAAGTGGGGCTTTATACAGAGGAAGGCCTCACACACGACGATAAACGCCGAGATGTTGAGGATGAAGTTCGGGTCCAGATCGTGAAAATCCAGGCCGTAGTAGAACATGAGCCCATGGACGAATGGGTGAAGGGGAAATCCCAGTCCGCGGGGGAAGTGGGTCAGGAATACTACCCTCTCATGGGGCATGGGGGTAGGGATGATCTGCCCCTCATCTGGGAGCCGGTGTGCGATATCCTCGGACAGGTATCCGGCTCCCCTCAACTTCTTGACGTCTCCCTCCGTGACGGAGGAGACCATCCACTTGCCTCCCGCTCCGGACATGTTTGGAGAGGTCTGAGGAGAAGGATGCGGACTTGGGCGCTGGAGATCGAGTGCGCGATAATGGATGAGCAAGGAGGAAGAAGGCGTGGGTAGAAAAAGGTGAATCCTTATCCCTTTATAAGGGCGGACGAAACTATGCGCCCCCACTAGCCTGGGAAAACTCGCTTATCCCCCAAGCGCCGTAATTGATGGCGCGGTTGGTTTACCCACGTCCGTATTGATGGGAATCCCGTAATAAAGGGAACACGATCTCTGCTTTGACAAGACGTGCCAAGGAAACCGCCTCGCGAAACACGCTGAGGTTGGTTGCGAAAACGATTCGAATGGTGACCTGGCTGTGGTGTGATGTCACACTACGGGGTACGTCAGCAGATTAGATTTGTGGAAATATTATTCTCTCTACGGTTGTATGTGGAACTTGTTTTGCAGAGCCGGACACGATCCTCGTGTTCAAAATCTTCTATGAAGTATTCGGAGGAGGAACCCGCCTTGCAATGCCGAAGACAATCTGCGCACCGGACTCATCGTCATTGAAGCCTGGTTCAGGGGCTACTGAGGGAGTTCTGGATTGGGGGGTATCTGGACAGCCGGACTATATCCTTTGGCCGGACTGTTAGACTATGAAGATACAAGATTGAAGACTTCGTCCCGTGTCCGGATGGGACTCTCCTTGGCCTGGAAGCCAAGCTTGGCAATACGGGTATGTAGATCTCCTTCCTTGTAACCAACTCTGTGTAACCCTAGCCCCCTCCGATGTCTATATAAACTGGAGGGTTTAGTCCGTAGGACATAGAACAACAACAATCAAACCATAGGCTAGCTTCTAGGGTTTAGCCTCTTCGATCTCGTGGTAGATCAACTCTTGTAATACTCATATCATCAAGATCAATCAAGCAGGAGTAGGGTTTTACCTCCATCGAGAGGGCCCGAACCTGGGTAAAACATCGTGTCCCTCGTCTCCTGTTACCATCCGCCTAGACACACAGTTCGGGACCCCCTACCCGAGATCCGCCGGTTTTGACACCGACAACCTCAAACACAATCCGAACTGTAAATGGATGGGCTAGAGGGATGAAGTGTGAGTACTTGGTGAACCTATCCACCACCACTAGTATCACTTCTTTTCCTTGTGATTTAGGTAAAGCAGTGATAAAATCCATGGTTATGTGGGCCCAAGCCATGTCTGGTACAGGAAGTGGTTGCAACAGTCCAGGTGGGTGAATGTGCTCTACTTTGTTTAATTGGCACACATGACAGTGGGATACATACTGCTCAATATCCTTTCTCATGTTGGGCCAGTAGAACACTCTTTTGATTCTGTAATAGGTGGCTTTAATTCCAGAATGGACTCCTAATGCAGAAGTATGGAAGGTTTGTAGCAGGTGTTGTCTGAAATTAGTGTTGGCTCCCACATAAATTCTGTTGTTGTATTTAATGAGACCATTTTGAGCAGTAAATTTGGGTGTTCGTCCTGTATCGGCAACTACTTTTGTTAACAGATTTGAATTGTCCTGATCTCCTTGGTAGCTCTTTTTAACATCCTCAGTCCATGTTGGAACCACCACAGTCATCCTATTGCAACACAGGCTGCTGGAGTTGCTTTTTCTTGACAGGGCATCAGCTACCACATTTTCTTTTCCCTTCTTATACTCTATGGTATAATCATACTCTAGCAGCTTGAGCAACAATTCGTGTCATACACCTTCTGTCAATCTCTGTGTGGTCATGTATTTGAGAGAGTGTTGATCTGCTTTGATGATCAATGAGTTTCCCCATACATAGTGTCTCCACTTTTTCAGAGCTTCTAGAATTGCCATTGCTTCTTTTTCATAGATAGATTGGGCAGCTGATTTGGGTCCTAAACTTTTACTAAGAAAAGCAATCCTCTCTGCATGAGTACGGCTCCAATTCCTGTGGCACATGCATCAGCTTCAATAGTGAAAGGTAAGGAGAAATCTAGCATGGCTAACACTGGGCAACTTGTCATTTTCCGTTTCAAAAGTTGAAATGCTTGACTTTGTGTAGGGCCCCAGTTGAAAGCATCTTTTTTCAGCATGTCATGCAGTGGTCTGCATATTTGACCATAGTTTTTTACAAATCTTCTGTAGTAGCCAGTTAAACCCAGAAATCCTCTTAATTGTGTCACATTCTCAGGTTCCTCCCAATCCAGTACTGATTGGATTTTTCCTAGATCTGTTGCTACTCCTTCTGCTGAAATAATGTGCCCTAAATATGCCACTTGATCAGTAGCAAAAGAGCATTTAGATAGGTTGGCATATAACTAATGTTTCCTTAAAGCTGTGAGTATCTTCTCCACATGCCTGATGTGATCTTCCATTGACTTGCTGAAAACGAACATATCATCAAAGAAAACCAACAAAAACTTAGGTTTTTCTGTTTCATTGACTTCTTCAGCTACTGTGTTCATCAGACCTTGAAATGTCTCAGGGCCACATGAAAGACCAAAAGGAACAAATGTATACTCATAGTGTCCCACGTGAGTTCTAAATGTTGTTTTATGTATATCTTCAGGTGCCATTCTAATTTGATGGTACCCTGACTTCAAATCCAACTTGGAAAAAAATCTTTGCTCCATGCATCTCATTTAACAGATCTTCAATGATGGGCATTGGAAATTTGTTCTTGATAGTCACAACATTTAATTCTCTATAGTCTACACAAAGTCTGCAGCCTCCATCTTTCTTCCTGACCATGATAGCTGGAGAAGAAAAAGGACTGAAACTTTCTTGTATCTCTTCCTTCTTAATGAGTTGTTTAATGATCTCTTCCATAGCAGCCTTTTGGTAATGTGGCACTCTATAGGGTCTTAAGTTGGGAGGTTTTGCTCCTTCCTGTAAAATGATCCTGTGATCACAATTCCTTTTTGGAGGAAGTTGTTGTGACTCTTCAAACACATCAGCAAATCTTTGCAACAGTGGTTGGAGTGCTCTGGGAGGAGGAAGGACTTGCTTGTTTTGTTCTGTTTCCAATTCATGCACTTTGAGAATATAGCCCATTACTACCTTTTGTAGTAATTTCTCCATTTTGGCTGCTTTGATCACACACTTTTTCTTGGGGATGGTGTAATCAAACAAGGTCACTGGTTGTCCTTGCTTGGTCACAATCAAAATTCTCTCCACCAAGTCCAGACAGATTGGACTATATTGATAAATCCAATCTGCTCCTATGATTATATCATAAGAAGCAAGATCTAATACTTTGAAACTGCAGCGGAAAGTGTGTCCCTGAATTTTAAACTGAACTTCTGGAATTTTTGATACTGACAATAGCTATCCTCCCCCAGCTACAGTCACTTTTCTTGGCTTCATTGGTTGCTGGTAACAATTACTTTTAATGGAAAAATCTTTGCTCATAAAGGTGTCTGAAGATCCACTGTCGAACAATGATGTAGCTTTCATACCAGCAATTTCTACAATTAAAGATAATGTGTTGGGTCATGTAGTTCCCTCTGCAGCATTGCCTGAGATGTGCATAGCTTGATATGTTTTTGCTGTGCTCATATCAGGAACTTTCTCTTTGTCTAGGGTGTTTGGAGCTGTGTGGTAAGCTTGCTCAGGGCCATTCACATCTTCAGTTTCTTCACTGTCATCTTCATCATCTATTTCTTGTAAGATGTGCAAAGTTTTCCCAATTTTGCATTTGTGTTATCTGAATCATGGTTCTCTATAGTACCAACATGCTCTTGCATCTTTAGGAAATGGTACTGAATATTTTTCCTGATTGGGCATTTGTACTTGTAGTGGAGGGCTGGATTGTCTGGTATTGTGTGTATAAGATCTTGCTTTATACCGTGTGGAAGGAAAATCTTTTCTAATGTCTGGTACTTGTACTGCAGCTTTTTCATACACCTTTGCATACCAGTAAGCTTCAATAATGCCTGTTGGTTTCTGACCACACACTTCATGTTTGATTTCAGCTTTCAGGCCTCCAATAAAGCAACTGAGAAAGAAACTTTCCTGTAAACAAGGATGATCCCTCTTGACCAGGGCCACACAGTGTTCAAAATCATCTATGTATTGAGCAACTGATGTGTGTTGTTGTATGTTTTTGAGGAGTTCCACTGCTTCATGCACACTAGCTTCAGAAAACCTGTCAGCTATCATCTGGCAGAACGGTTGCCATGTGACCATCTGCCGAGGCACACAGATATTCTTTAACCAGTTAGATGCTCTTCCTTGCAAATGCCCTGTAGCTAAGTTCACCCATTGATCATAAGAGTGCCACACATATCATAGAATTTTTCACAAGCAATTAACCATCCTATAGGATCTTCCCCACTAAACAGAGGAATTTCTAATCTAGGCCCTTTTAACACAGCTTCAACAAAATAAGAGGGACCTCCTAGCTGAGTGGCCTGCTGATTTCTTTGAGCATTATAGAGATTTCCCACTGCTTGATATGCTGGTGGTTGAGAACACCCATGATTTGACATATTGATGTATTGTCCTGTGATAGGATTATATGTAGGAGCTGGATTGTATAGTGGAGCAATAATTGGAGCAAAGTATCCACTGTTTCCTGAAAAGCCAAAGGTATGTGCCTGTACTGCTACACTGGTACTTTCTGGAGTGAGTCTGAATTGTTGTTGCCCTTGTGTTTCTTGTTACTTGTCAGTATGCACTTTTGTGCTTTCTGTGAACAAGCTGGTAGTTGGAACAACAGATGTTAATCCTGAAACATTTTGTGTGGGAACACCGGCCTTGTTGTTAAATTCCTGCTGTAAATTTCTGTTGACCTGTTGATGTCCTTCTCCTGTTGCATTGGTTATAGGAATGACAAAAAGATCACTGGTCACAGCTACTCTAGTGCACACTGGAGGTGGAGCGCTTGGAGTAACCACCTCTGTTTTCTGCTGCCCCAAGTTCATGCTATGCAAGATCAGTTGCAATGTTTTCTGAATTTCAGCATTCATGTCTGTCAGCTTGGCTTCAACCTTTGGCATTGTCACCATCTCTGCTCGCAGCTGCTTCACCTCCTGACGAAGGCCTTGCAGTCCTTCGATATCCGCCCGCAGGTCGGCCACTTCCTTCACCACCTTGTTGACTGTGATCTGTACCTTGGCCCTTGTGTCCGCCATGATCTGTCTTGACCGAACACACTCGCCTTTCCTGCGTCCTTGGCGCACGGATCGCTGCAGAGACCGGAATTTTACTACCAGGAGATTTTCTCCCAGCAACCGTATTGGACTCAACGATCTACGCACGAATTTCACCGCCGCTGGGTCGCCGCCACCGCAACACACCACCACCGTGAACAGGGAGGGACGGGAGGGATTTTACGAGAGAGCCCAACCTCCTGTTCTTCGCTGCCCGAATCGCCGCCGACCACTATCGCCGAAGATCAAGTTGTTGCTCTGACACCTTTGTAAGCACAAATTCAGTGGAATTTCATCGATCTATGCAATTTTCTCTCACTTAGCAACGATTTATCTGTTCTGGGATACAAATCGAGATAGTTCAAAGGTCAGAGACCCCGTCTTGCAGTACAAGTAGCTAGGGTTCTAAGCTATTACAAGAAATGGGGAAAGTTGATATCCTCCGGGTGTTCCCGATCGGCAAGATATAAAGGGAAAGAGTCCAGCGACACAGCTGTCACTGTCGTAACGGCCACGCCACAGTGATCTACGTTTACTTTGAGTGGAGACGCGAGGAAGCATCCGAGCCATTGATCTTCTGTGAGGGTTATCCTTTCATCTAGACCGTTGCTTGTCTGAAACTCTTTGCACCTATCGTTTCTTTAGTATCTTCTTGGTTCAGGTCCTGACAGAAAGAAACACCAAAGAAAACCAATACAAAATAGTGAAAACCCAATAAGAAAACCAAAGAGAAAAAAAGCAACAAATATAGTACTGGGCCAGCCCAGCTTCGTCGCACCACAGGCGAGGTGGAGCTATGTCTTGCAATAAGCGAGACATAGCTGTCGCTGTATGAATGGGCTATTAAGCACAACGTAAATGCAATTATTGATGACAACTTCAGTAGAATGGGCCAGGAACAAGAAGACAAACTGGAATTGACGAGAAATAAATGCTTCGATGTGGCCCTGTAGGCCACTGAGGCCTCCTTTGGTTTGTCGGAATTGCGTAAGAATTATACAGGATAGGATTTTCAAAGAAAAACTTTCTTTAAATCCCTTTGGTTTGTAGGAATGGATACCGATTCCTATGTAAGCTACGAACCAATCCTTCACATTTCATAGGAAAAAATGTTAGCCTAGACTCAATAGAAAAATTACCATACTATGCATCAAATGACATTACTTTTACTATAGGAATTGAGATACATGTGCTACCTCTTGAGCTTGTGTTGGATTTCCCCGAAGAGGAGAGGATGATGCAGCAAAATAGCGTAAGTATTTCCCTTAGTTTTTGAGAACCAAGGTATCAATCCAGTAGGAGACTACGCGCGAGTCCCTCATACCTACACAAAACAATAGCTCAGCGCAACCAACGCGATTAGGGGTTGTTAATCCCTTCACGGTCACTTACGAGAGTGAGATCTGATAGAGATGATAGATAATATTTTTGGTATTTTTGA
Organism: Aegilops umbellulata; assembly: GCA_032464435.1. Lineage (NCBI taxonomy): Eukaryota > Viridiplantae > Streptophyta > Magnoliopsida > Poales > Poaceae > Aegilops > Aegilops umbellulata. The sequence goes on along the minus strand of CP136059.1, from coordinate 476,544,670 downwards.
TATAAAGATGCAAGGTAAAATAAAAGGCAAAGAAATAATAAAGTGGTTGGAGATTGATATGATGAGAATAGACCCCGGGGCCATAGGTTTCACTAGTGGCTTCTCTCAAGAGCATAAGTATTTCTACAGTGGGTGAACAAATTACTGTTGAGCAATTGACAGAATTGAGCATAGTTATGAGAATATCTAGGTATAATCATGTATATAGGCATCACGTCCGAGACAAGTAGACCGACTCCTGCCTGCATCTACTACTATTACTCCACTCATCGACCGCTATCCAGCATGCATCTAGAGTTTTAAGTTAATAAAAACAGAGTAACGCTTTAAGCAAGATGACATGATGTAGAGGAATAAATTCATGCAATATGATATAAACCCCATCTTGTTATCCTCGATGGCAACAATACAATACGTGCCTTGCTGCCCCTTCTGTCACTGGGTAAGGACACCGCAAGATTGAACCCAAAGCTAAGCACTTCTCCCATTGCAAGAAAAACCAATCTAGTAGGCCAAACCAAACTGATAATTCGAAGAGACTTGCAAAGATAAACAATCATACATAAAAGAATTCAGAGAAGATTCAAATATTGTTCACAGATAATCTTGATCATAAACCCACAATTCATTGGTCTCAACAAACACACTGCAAAAAGAAGATTACATCGAATAGATCTCCACGAGAGAGGGGGAGAACTTTGTATTGAGATCCAAAAAGAGAGAAGAATCCATCTAGCTACTAACTATGGACCTGAAGGTCTGAGGTAAACTACTCACAGTTCATCGGAGAGGCTATGATGATGATGTAGAAGCCCTCCGTGATGGATGCCCCCTCCGGCGGAGCTCCGGAACAGGCCCCAAGATGGGATCTCGTGGGTACAGAAGGTTGCGGTGGTGGAATTAGGTTTTTGGCTCCATATCTGATCGTATGGGGGTACGTAGGTATATATAGGAGGAAGGAGTACGTCGGTGGAGCTTCGAGGGGCCCACGAGGCAGGGGGCGCGCCCTAGGGGGGCGCCCTCCACCCTCGTGACCGCCTCGTGGCTTTTTTGACGGAGGGTCCAAGTCTCCTGGATCTTATCTGATGAGAAAATCACGTTCCGGAAGGTTTCATTCCGTTTGGACTCCATTTGATATTCTGTTTCTTCGAAACACTGAAATAGGCAAAAAACAGCAATTCTGGGCTGGGCCTCCAGTTAATAGGTTAGTCCCAAAAGTAATATAAAAGTGGAAAATAAAGCCCAATATAGTCCAAAACAGTAGATAATATAGCATGGAGCAATCAAAAATTATAGATACTTTGGAGACGTATCAGGCATCCCCAAGCTTAATTCCTGCTCGTCCTCGAGTAGGTAAATGATAAAAAGAGAATTTTTGATGCGGTGTGCTAGTTGGCATAATTTCAATGTAAATCTTCTCAATTGTGGTATGAATATTCAGATCCAAAAGATTCAAGACAAAAGTTCATATTGACATAAAAATAATAATACTTCAAGCATACTAACAAAACAATTATGTCTTCTCAATGTAACATGGCCAAAGAAAGTTTATCCCTGCAAAATCATATAGTTTAGTCATGCTCCATTTTCATCACACAAGAATGCTCTCACCATGCACAACCCCGATGACAAGCCAAGCAATTGTTTCATACTTTAATAATCTCAAACTCATAAACCTACACGCAATACATGAGCGTGAGCCATGGATATAACACTATGGGTGGAATAGAATATGATGATGGGGGTTATGTGGAGAAGACAAAAAAGGAGATCTCACATCAACGAGGCTAATCAATAGGCTATGGAGATGCCCATCGATTGATGTTAATGCAGGGAGTAGGGATTGCCATGCAATAGATGCACTAGAGCTATAAATGTATGAAAGCTCAACAAAAGAAACTAAGTGGGTGTGCATCCAACTTGCTTGCTCACGAAGACCTAGGGCATTTGAGGAAGCCCATCGTTGGAATATACAAGCCAAGTTCTATAATGAAAGATTCCCACTAGTATATGAAAATGACAAAACAAGAGACTCTCTATCATGAAGATCATGGTGCTACTTTGAAGCACAAGTGTGGCAAAGGATAGTAACATTGTCCCTTCTCTCTTTTTCTCTCATTTTTTTTCTTTTTTTTGGCCTTCTCTTTTTTTATGGCCTTTCTATTTTTTTATATTCCTCACTTGGTTTAATGCTCTAGAAAATGATGATCATCACACTTCTATTTATTTACAACTCAATGATTACAACTCGATACTAGAACAAAGTATGACTCTATATGAATGCCTCCGGCGGTGTACCGGGATATGCAATGAATCAAGAGTGGCATGTATGAAAGGATTATGAACGGTGGCTTTGCCACAAATACTATGTCAACTACATGATCATGATAAGCAATATGACAATGATGAATGTGTCATGATGAACGGTATGGTGGAAAGCTGCATGGCAATATATCTCGGAATGGCTACGGAAATGCCATAATAGGTAGGTATGGTGGCTGTTTTGAGGAGGATATAAGGAGGTTTATGTGTGAAAGAGCGTATCATATCACAGGGTCTGGATGCACCGGCGAACTTTGCACCAACTCTCAATGTGACAAAGGGCAATGCACGGTACCGAAGAGGCTAGCAATGATGGAAGGGTGAGAGTGCGTATAATCCATGGACTCAACATTAGTCATAAAGAACTCATATACTTATTGCAAAAATCTACAAGTCATCAAAAACCAAAGCATTACGCGCATGCTCCTAGGGGGATAGATTGTAGGAAAAGACCATCGCTCGTCCCCGACCGCCACTCATAAGTAGGACAATCAAATAACACCTCATGTTTCAAATTTGTTGCATAACATTTACCATACGTGCATGCTACGGGACTTGCTAACTTCAACACAAGCACTTCTCGAATTCACATTTACTCTACTAGCATGACTGATATTATCACCTCCATATCTCAAAACAATTATCAAGCATCAAACTTTTCTTAGTATTTAACGCACTCAAAAGAAAGTTTTACAAATCTTGAATACCAAGCATATTATTATTATTATTAAGAAACTTACCATGCTATTTAAGACTCCCAAATTAATCTAAGTGAGCATGAGAGATCAATAGTTTCTTTAAAACAAATCCACTACCGTGCTCTAAAAGATATAAGTGAAGCAGTAGAGCAAAACTGTAAAGCTCAAAAGATATAAGTGAAGCATATAGAGTATTCTATCAAATTCCAATTCATGTATGGCTCCCTCAAAAGATGTGTACAGCAAGGATGATTTTGGTAGACGAAAAAGCAAAGACTCAAATCGTACAAGACGCTCCAAGCAAAACACATATCATGTGGTGAATAAAAATATAGCTCCAAGTAAAATTACCGATGGAAGTGGACGAAAGAGGGGATGCCTTCCGGGGCATCCCCAAGATTTGTCTTTTTGGTGTCCTTGGATTATCTTGGGGGTTCCATGGGCATCCCCAAGATTAGGATCTTGCCACTCCTTGTTCCATAATCCATCAAAATAATTTACCCAAAACTTGAAAACTTCACAACACAAAACTCAACAGAAATCTCGTGAGCTCCGTTAGCGAAATAAAACAAAAGACCAATTCAAGGTACTGTAATGAACTCATTCTTTATTTAATATTTGTGTTAAACCTACTGTATTCCAACTTCTCTATGGATTATAAACTATTTTACTAGCCATAGATTCATCAAAATAAGCAAACAACACACGAAAAACAGAATCTGTCAAAAACATAACAGTATGTAGTAATCTGTAACTAACGCAAACTTCTGGAACTCCAAAACATCAGCCAAAATAGGAAGACTTAGGAAATGTTTTTATTGATCAGCACCAATTGGAATCACTATTTTATCACGTTCTGGTGATTTTTAACAATTGTTTTCGTGAACAGGAAGTTTCTGGAAATTACAGCAAGATCAAATAACTATCATCCAAGAAGTTCCTATAGGTTTAACTTGGCACAAACACTAATTAAAAGATAAAACCACATCTAAACATAAGGTAGATGGATTATTTATTCCTAAACATAAACAAAAACAAAAAACTAAAAATAAAGCTGGGTTGCCTCCCAACAAGCGCTATCGTTTAACGCCCCTAGCTAGGCATAAAAGCAAGGATAGATCTAGGTAGTACCGTAGGAATAAGATAGATCAGTGAAACTCATTTCATATTCTCTACGTTCGGCAGCTCTTTTTCTTTGAGGTAAGAAAAAGTAATCAAAAGGGCTAAATTTAATAGGACAAAAGTCCCCAAGATCAATTTTAGGAGGTATAGGTGCCTCTTTCGGCCCTTCGTAATGCACAACCAATTCATCATTATAAGCATTCTTTTGGCGGAACCTTGTGAGCCTACACTCAAGAGAGTATCCTAGCTCATTATTTCGAATAGCCAAATCATCATTAAGTTCAGAGATTCTATCAATTAAAATATTGGTTGGCACCCTTTTTCTAAGGTTTTCATTGAAAGCAACATAGTCAAGAGATTGAAAATGCATAATTTCTTCTTGATCAAAGAGGATAGATTCTATGGGAGGACGACCAGCATCCACCCTATAATGCGCAAACATTTATTTGGCCTCTTTTACTATAAATATGAATTCATGACCCAAAAAGATTGTAGCGGCACGCTTAACAAAGGAGTGTTCGATATTAGAAAATTCTAGGAAAATTCTTTGTATAGAAGGGTGCATATGCATAAATTGCCTTTCAAGTTCAACGATAAGCATGGCAATAGCATCCGCAAGACTACTAGTTCTATGGAGAATAGAACCGCCCATAGAGGGCAAAGCACCAGACAAGTAAAGAAAATCTTGAATAACTCCTTTTCCAACAATATTAGCACTACCGATTCGAAATCTTTTTGTGTGATAGGTAGGGGATTCTTCAGCAGGAGCTTCAGAATTTTCTATGATATTATTATCGCCCATATCGGCAATAATTTCCCCAATTTCAGACATAGCGACGGAGAGGGCGAAGAGCAAAAAGAAGGCGAACAAAAAGAAGAGGGCGAATAAAACGGCAAGGTGAAGTTGGGGAGAGGAAAACGAGAGGCAAATGGCAAATAATGTAGTGCGAGAGATAGGGATTGCGATGGGTACTTGGTATGTTGACTTTTGCGTAGACTCCCCGGCAACGGCACCAGAAATTCTTCTTGCTACCTCTTGAGCTTGCGTTGGATTTCCGCGAAGAGGAGAGGATGATGCAGCAAAATAGCGTAAGTATTTCCCTCAGTTTTTGAGAACCAAGGTATCAATCCAGTAGGAGGCTACGAGCGAGTCCCTCGTACCTACACAAAACAATAGCTCAACGCAACCAACGCGATTAGGGGTTGTCAATCCTTTCATGGTCACTTACGAGAGTGGGATCTGATAGATATGATAGATAATATTTTTGGTATTTTTGATATAAAGATGCAAGGTAAAATAAAAGGCAAAGTAAAAAAGCAAAGCAATAATAAAGTGGTTGGAGATTGATATGATGAGAATAGACCCGGGGGGCATAGGTTTCACTAGTGGCTTCTCTCAAAAGCATAAGTATTTCTACGGTGTGTGAACAAATTACTGTTGAGCAATTGATAGAATTGAGCATAGTTATGAGAATATCTAGGTATGATCATGTATATAGGCATCACGTCCGAGACAAGTAGACCGACTCCTGCCTGCATCTACTACTATTACTCCACTCATCGACCGCTATCCAGCATGCATCTAGAGTTTTAAGTTAATGAAAACAGAGTAACGCCTTAAGCAAGATGACATGATGTAGAGGAATAAATTCATGCAATATGATATAAACTCCATCTTGTTATACTCGATGGCAACAATACAATACAGGCCTTGCTGCCCCTTCTGTCACTGGGTAAGGACACCGCAAGATTGAACCCAAAGCTAAGCACTTCCCCCATTGCAAGAAAAACCAATCTACTAGGCCAAACCAAACTGATAATTCAAAGAGACTTGCAAAGATAACCAATCATACATAAAAGAATTCAGAGAAGATTCAAATATTGTTCATAGATAATCTTGATCATAAACCCACAATTCATCGATCTCAACAAACACACCGCAAAAAGAAGATTACATCGAATAGATCTCCACGAGAGAGGGGGAGAACTTTGTATTGAGATCCAAAAAGAGAGAAGAAGCCATCTAGCTACTACCTATGGACCCGAAGGTCTGAGGTAAACTACTCACACTTCATCGGAGAGGCTATGATGATGATGTAGAAGCCCTCCATGATGGATGCCCCCTCCGGCGGAGCTCCGGAACAGGCCCCAAGATGGGATCTCGTGGGTACAGAAGGTTGCGGCGGTGGAATTAGGTTTTTGGCTCCGTATCTGATAGTTTGGGGGTACGTAGGTATATATAGGAGGAAGGAGTACGTCGGTGGAGCTTCGAGGGGCCCATGAGGTAGGGGCGCGCCCTAGGGGGGGCCCTCCACCCTCGTGACCGCCTCGTGGCTTTCTTGACGGAGGGTCCAAGTCTCCTAGATCTTATCTGATGAGAAAATCACGTTCCCGAAGGTTTCATTCCGTTTGGACTCCGTTTGATATTCTGTTTCTTCGAAACACTGAAATAGGCAAAAAACAGCAATTCTGAGCTGGCCCCCCGGTTAATAGGTTAGTCCCAAAAGTAATATAAAAGTGTAAAATAAAGTCCAATATAGTCCAAAACAGTAGATAATATAGCATGGGGCAATAAAAAATTATAGATATGTTGGACACATATCAACATGTCATCTCAGTTCCTATGATTTTTCTATTCCTATGATATTAATATCCTAGGAATCAAAGTAGGCATGAGTCCCTGCAACCCTTTCACGAATATGCAACGATGCCAACCCATGTTAGAATTATGCTTTGACATAAACTAATCTCTTAAGAAATACACTTGTTAATTCAAAAAAATAGTATGGCTTGTCTTGACGAATGAAGGTTTGGGTTCTAGACCAAGAGAAGCGGACGGGAGGTGCAAAGATTAGGGTTTTGAATCTTCCGATCCCTCCATGGTATCACGTGACCGTGGGAGAGCACCAATCTTGGGCCGAGTGGTGTAAATCAATAGGTTTTAGTATCTAAAGGAGGAAGTTGAATAAGTCCTCCGGACTCCATCTTAGTTTTGGCGATGTGTTGTTTGCCGCTGGTGGGGTATGAGTGGAGCGGGATCTCCATCGAATCTTCATTTTGATCATGTGATGTGATGGTTCATTTGCAAGGTGAAGATGTTCTTCTTCCTTCATGACGACAACCAGTGGTTTCCTTCTTCATCGACGGAGTTCTCGCTAATCCAAGTACCTTTAATTGTAGCCAAGGTTTCATTCATTATTCTCATATCACTACTAGAAAAAAGCCTTCTAATGGCGCACCGGTTTTGCCTACTAATGGCGCACTCCCGGTGCGCCATTAGCATCACGCCACTAGAATTTTTTTGTAATGGCGCACCAGTGGTGCGCCATTAGAATCTGGTATTCCAATGGCGCACCGCTGGTGCGCCATAAGTAACAATTTTTTTTTTCAATTTTTTTTAAAAAAAATTCAAAATTTTCAATTTTTCTTTGTTTTTTCTTAATCTCAGGTCACTATGGCTTAATCTCGGGTCAATATGCTTAATCTCAGGTCAAATCGCACTCCATGGTCAAACTTCCCGAAAGGTCACCATCCTCACACTACTCCAGCCCAAGCACGCTTAACTTCAGAGTTCTATCCAACCCCAGCAACAGCTCACTTCACAAGCACTTGTTGATATATCTAGCATATCAATCCTATTATACCTTGTTGATGTCTAGGACTTTGTTCATGTTCATGACTATGATGAAATTTTTGAAAAATATTTCAACCTTCCGGGTCATATTACATATCATTTTTTGAAAAAAAAAAAATCAAAAAACCAAATTTTTTTTGAATTTTTTTGCCTCTAGATCTTGAAAGCCCCGTAACTTTTTTCTGTTAGGTTTTTGGGGATTTTGAAAATGTTTAACGGGGTTCCCCCAGTTAAATTCGGATGTAACTTTTCGAGTAGATGATTTTTCATATATAAAACTTTTTAATCCGAGTTCGTATGCAAAAGTTATGCCCATTTTACAAATTTTTAGAGAGATTTTACAAATAAAGTCGAAATTTATATTTGTAAATTTTCCCAACAACTAGACCACATATCCCATGGGAAACTTATTTTCTTTTCTCTTTTTGACATTTTTATCATTTTTTTATTTTTTTTAAACTGAAAAGGAGGTCCGGGGGGGTGCATTAGGTGGAAGCCGGGCAAACTACTAATGGCGCACCGTGGGGTGGTGCGCCATTAGTAGTTAAACTAGTAATGGCGCACCACAACCACGGTGCGCCATTACTAGTTTTGAATTTTTTTTTGAAATTTTGTTTGATTTTTTTTGAAAAAAACTTAGTAATGGCGTACCCGTGGACAGTGCGCCATTACTAGTTAAAACTAGTAATGGCACACTGTCCACCGATGCGCCATTACTAACAAAAAATTTATAAATTTTTTTATAAATTTTTTTACTTCTTTTTTCAAAACTTCTAATGGCGCACGGTGGGTGTGGTGCTCCATTACTAGTTAAAACTAGTAATGGCGCACCACACCCATGGTGCGCCATTAGAAGTTTTGAAAAAATTAAAAAACACATTTTTTTACTAATGGCGCACCGTGGGATGTGGTGCGCCATTAGTATTTGCACACTAATGGCGCATCGACACATGGTGCGCCATTAGTATTTACTAATGGCGCACCACATGTACAGTGCGCCATTAGTGTCCATCCCATCTATAGCCCTTTTCCTAGTAGTGTATCCTGGGCAACCCGGGTGGCTCAAGTGGCTTCAAAATGTTGAGGTGAGTTCAGTGATGGACTATTGAGTCCAACAGCCAGAGCTATGTCTTGCAGTAAGCGAGACATAGCTCCCGCGGTATGAATGGGCTATTAAGCACAATGTAAATGCAATTATTAACGACAAGTTCAGCAGAATGGGCCAGCAACAAGAATAGTCAAACTGGAATTGACGAGAAATAAATGCTTCGATGTGGCCCGGTAGGCCACTGAGGCCTCCTTTGGTTTGTTGGAATTGTGTAGGAATTCCATAGGATATGATTTTCAAAGAAAAGCTTTCTTTGAAGCGCTTTGGTTTTTAGGAATGGAATCCAATTCTATGTAAGCTATGAACCAATCCTTCACATTTCTTAGGAAAAAAGTTAGCCTAGACTCAATAGAAAAATTACTATCCTATGCATCAATTGATGTTACCTTTATGAACCAAAGTAGGCATGAGTCCCTCCAGCCCTTTTACGAATATACAACGGTGCCAGCCCATGTAAGAATTATAGTTTGACATAAACTAAGTTCTTAAAGAACACACTAGTTAATTCAAAAAAAGTATGGCTTGTCATGACGAATGAAGGTTTGAGTTCTGGACCAAGCGAAATGGACTGGGACGGGGGGGGGCAAAGATTAGGGTCCTGGTTCTTCTGCTCCCTCCGTGGTGTCACGTGACCGTGGGAGAGCACCGGTCTAGGGCCGAGTGGTGTAAATCAATAGGGTTTAGTATCTAAAGGACGAAGTTGAATAAGTCCTCCCGGTTCCGTCTTAGTTTCGATGATGTGTTGTTTGCCACTGGTGGAGTATGAGTGGAGCGGGGCCTTTTTCCATCGAATCTTCATTTTGATCATGTGATCAGATGGTTCCTTTTGCAAGGTGAAGATGTTATTCATGTTCTTCTTCCTCCGCGATGATAGCGAGCGGTTTCCTTCTTCATCGACGGAGTTCTCACTGATCCAAGTACCTTGCAATTGCAGCCAAGATTTCATTCATTGTTCTCATATCCCGGGCAACCCGGGTGGCTCAAGTTGCTTCAAAACGTCAAGGTGGGTTCACACGATGGAGTCGTTGTGGCAGCGCTTATGATTTTTCTTACTGAAGTGAAGTTCTTTCTTATGTGGGTGGTTCTCACCAATTGCGGCTTGTCGATACGAGGGGTTACATTTCTCTTCTGTCCTGCAAGGTCCTTGATATGAGCTAGCATATTGTTCTTATAGTCTTAATTTTCTTCCAAAAATAGTATCGATCTCAATTTTTAAAAAACTTTAGTTTCCTTCACCAAGAAAAGCATTAATTTACATTCTCTTACTATATTTTTTAATTTCCATCCACGCGATACATTGTCCATTATCATGGGATGAGACCGAACAAGAGTCGTAGGTTCACATGCACACAATTTTTTTTAAGGGAAAGCCTCATGGCACTTTATTGTGAAGCTATGAGAGTTACATCCTTCAAGACATGTAGAAGAAAAAAAACTAGGTGGTTCATCCTCCCACCAATACATCAACCGAAGATCGTAAGCATGCCTAGCTAGATGGTGTGCCAAATTATTGGCTTCCCTCGGATAATACTGAAAATGAATCGAATATACACCATGTGCGAGTTGGAAACAGGCCGCGAGAGTAGCAACATATGGTGCCAAATATATTTCAGACTCCATTGCACGCATCAATTAACTCCAAGCAATCAGATTCAATGATGATCCTTGAACATCCACTCCGTTGAACGACTTGGAGACCACGACGAAGAGCCAAAGCTTCCTCCGACGCCGCATTTGTTGCATGGCCAAAGGGCTCATCGACTCCAGCCATGGCCTCGCCAAGATTATTCCTCATGATCTTCGTTATAGCACCAGTACCATCTTCAAAAAAAGTTGCATATGTATTCAATTTGTATGACCCCGGTGCAAGTTTCTCCCAACCAGCTCTATGTATTTGGTTGTCATCTGTACGGATGACTGAATTTGCAGCAAACGCAGGTATAGCAAAGGTTGTACTATTTGGGGGCTTGATCACTGCTCCTTTATGTGCTTCTGTATGTTCCCACTAGATGTATCACACGCCGACATCCACTATTTTGTGCATACCAAGCTGACCAAGGACTGGAGACATTCCTCATGGTCGTCTCAGGGTTTCTTCAAGAATAATTGACCCCGCCCACTCAACTGAAAGTGCTTGGTCGATGATATGCTTCAGACCTAATGCTACCCATACTTTCCTTGCACTGGTGCAAGTAAACAACAGGTGATGAATATCTTTAGGGATAGGAATGCAAACCGGGCATTCGGGTGATACTTTGATGCGCCCGTGAGCTAGAACCCTCATGCCCAGGATCAACCTTTACAGCGCTCGCCGGACAAAGATTTTAATTTTTCTCACCTCCAACTTCCAAAGTGATGCCCAGAATGGATTGATGAAGCAATTCTCTTGAGAACCTATTATTTTGGAACCAAGATGATGCAAGTGTCAGGGCAAGAGAGGGGGAGAAGGGAGAGAGAGAAGAAAGCAAGTGTGAGGAAGGAGCTAGAGAAGAGGGGGGGATAAAGATGGTTGTTGCGCTTAGTAGTAGCATGGGACACTATGACCGTGCTACTACTAAGCACAATAGTTGTAGCACGGCCTCGGGAACCTGCTCTACTACCAAGTGGGGCTCACCAACTGGCCTCATGTATACATAGTAGTAGCGCGGGGTGTACCACCCGCGCTACTGCTATCCACTTAGTAGTAGCGCATGTTTTACACCCCGCGCTACTACTGCCATCTATATCCGAGGGGCATGGTGGGGAACACTTGGTAGTAGCGCGGGTCTACTACTCACTAATACTACGCACTATCAGTAGCGTGTTGTTTACAAGCGCACTACTATCAGTAGCGCATGCCAAATAACCCACGCCACTACTAAGTGGTTACCTATAGGGGTTTCCCTAGTAGTATATTATTTTGGAACCAAATTGACGCTCCCATTCAATATAATATGCTGAGTGTCGGTGTCAAAACCGGCAGCTCTCGGGTAGGGGGTCCCGAACTGTGCGTCTATGCGGATGGTAACAGGAGACAAGGGACACGATGTTTTTACCCAGGTTTGGGCCCTCTCGATGGAGGTAAAACCCTACTCCTGCTTGATTGATCTTGATGATATGGGTATTACAAGAGTTGATCTACCACGAGATCAGAGAGGCTAAACCCTAGAAGCTAGCCTATGGTATGATTGTTGTTGTTGGTCCTACGGACTAAACCCTTCGGTTTATATAGACACCGGAGGGGGCTAGGGTTACGCAGAGTCGGTTACAAGGAAGGAGATCTACATATCCTTATTGCCAAGCTTGCCTCCCACGCCAAGGAGAGTCCCATCCAGACACGGGACGAAGTCTTCAATCTTGTATCTTCATAGTCCAACAGTCCGGCCAAAGGTTATAGTCCGGCTATCCGGATACCCCCTAATCCAGGACTCCCTCAGTAGCCCCTGTACCAGGCTTCAATGATGATGAGTCCGGCGTGCAGATTGTCTTCGGCATTGCAAGGCGGGTTCTTCTTCAAACCCTGAGTACCTTTTAAATAGTGTCCGGCTTCTCATAAATGTTGCGCTTCTTGGCTTCTGCGTCCAATAATGGCCATCTTCCATGTTTCAAGCGAATGTGAGAAGCCAGGGCGTTTTTACATTTACTACCCTAGCTGTGTGAATGAACTGTATATTTAAAGAGACGAGGATTCTCAGATCCAACCCACACCATCCTCCCTCATCGAGCATTCATCGGAGCGCGCCTGAGAAAATCCATCCCAGCATGGCCGACCAGCGCAGCTCCTCCTCTCGCTCCCGCAGCCCCAAGCCCGGAGATTGGAAGAGGTGTTCCGTACCACACAACCAATTAGTGAAGCTTCAGACCCAGGGATTCCTCCCCCCAGCGTATATGGTCCTGGTTCGAGCCGGGCTTGCCACCTATAATGGCGGGGAGCAAGCGGAGAGCTTTCCCAACCCCTCTAAGGGAGAGCGGGTATGCCTTGTCCCTTATTTGTTAAGGGGACTCGGATTTCCAATCCATCCGTTTCTCCGAGGGCTCCTGGAGTTCTACGGCCTCCAGTTGCACAACCTCACCCCTGCCTCCATACTGCACATCGCGGGTTATGTAGCCCTTTGCGAGCTGTTCTTGGGGTGCGAAGCTCATTTCGCACAGTGAAAGAAGTTGTTCTGCCTTGTGCCCCGTTCACAGAGGGGGTCAATATATCAAGTGGGCGGAGCCGAAGTATGGCGCATCGCCGGGACCGGATACCTATCCGGAACCCCGAAGAAGGCGTCCGAAGACTGGCCTTCAGAGTGGTTTTATATGGAGGACGTCCCTCTTTCGGATCCTATTCGGATCGGCCTTCCCCAGTTTGATAATGCTCCTTTGAAGAAGCGCCTGAGCTGGCGACCATGGAGCGCCCAGGAGGAAGATGATAGAGACGTTCTTTACCTGATGGGCCGGATAAAGGTATTGGCTCAATCAGGACTGACCATAACCGAGGTTATGGCCATATGCATTATGCGGGGGGTGCAGCCGCTTCAATATCGAGGCCACCCTATGTGGGATTTCAATGGGGAAGATGACGCCACCCGCTGCGGCCGCAAGGGGCCGGACTCGACTGCTGCCCTAGCAAAAATCTTGTCCGGTTTGTACAAGAGAGAGGAAGAGGAATTCCTCCGCATCAAGCCACAGGATGGATTTTCCATGTACAAATCCTCTGAGCTAGGTAGGTCGCCACTTCTTATGCCCATCTGTTCCATATTCCCATAGTTAAATATTTTACCTTGCAAATTCATCGCAGAAGCTGCGTAAGGCTGTAAGGGAGATCAACAGCCCACCTCCACAACCAGAGGATCCTGAGCGGTCCCTCGACCCGGTCTTCAAAGAGGATCCGGACATATCCGTGGAGCTCATTGACATGGTATTCTACCAATTAAGCAGCGATGACGCCTTGGTGGCCATTACGGCCGACTACCCTGGGCTGCTCGCAGCTTCGCAGGTGAATGAGACCAAAGTCCCAACATTTTGAAAAGGATTTGCTTTTACGCACTTCACTTACCGTATACAAACGGTGTTTTATAGGGAAGGCCCTCGGGGCACCGCGCCGAACCCGTGGCGACTAGCCAACAAGGGGCTCCGAGACCGGGCAGGCTAAAAAGGAAACCGGTCCGGACGGAGACGCCGGCGCAGAGGTATGATGCAATACCTCACTCCATGGTTTTCGTCTTTAAAGACATAATAATGCGTGTGTTCCCTAGAAAGAAGAACGCTCGCCTGACTATATCCGAAGAGGTCGTCAATCACGCCTCAACCAGTCGGGCTCCAGGGCCGGACACAGAAGCGGAAGCGAATACGAGGCGCACTCCGGATGCTCCTCCGTCAAAGGATGCCGATAAAATATCCGCCACAAATTCCGAAGTGGAGAGCGCCATGAACCACAGGCGTCGCCGAGCCATACTCCGTGACGCTTGTTTCTCCCAAGAGGCATTTGATGCCTTCAACTCCGGAGACGCGTACATCCGTGCTGCTCAAAATGGTCTAGCCAGAGCCACGGACCAGTATGTAAAGGATATACGGGTAAGAAAATTTGATGAGTACATATAGCAGTAGCCCCTGAGACTTGAAACAGTTAGAATAACTGATTTAAGGATCATTTATTATGCAGGTTCTTACAGAGAAGAATACCCAATTGTCTCATGAGCTTGAAGAGTGCAAGGCCCAGCTACGGGCCACAGCTGCCACAACGAAGGAGTTTGAGAAGGCCTCCTCTGGTAACACTTTTATTTTTTAAGAATGATAGGTACCATATAGAGTGCGGTGTAGCTGCAAATCTGACAATAAATATTGCAGATGACGCCAGAGTGAATCCGGATGAGCAACATCTCCTACGCCGGCTAAAGGTTGGCGAGCATGTGCTTACAAAAGTTAGGAAGGAGAAAATCAATCTCCAGGATGCCAATACCCAGCTGAGCGTGGAACTAAAGGATGTCCGCGCCCAGCTGTGGGACTCCGTTAAGGAGAATAAGTGGCTTCGACATGGCATTTTTAGTAAGTGCTTGAGCGAACTTTTAAAAAGAGTTCGGCGAAGAAGCCAGCTAACAGAATTATGTCTGTAGGTATGCTGATGGGTCATCCCGCGGATGAGATGCCCGGGTCGGCGGGTGATCTTCTACCAGAGCTCTCACAACTGCACGAACAAGTTCGGCAGGTGATGCAAGGCATTGCCCAGGCCTTGTGGCCATCTGTCTCCCTGCCCGAAGGCCTTGGAGAGCTGGCGGAGAAGCTCAAGGGAGCGCGGCGGTGCTTCCGTTTATGGAAGATATCGGCCTGCCGTCAAGGTGCCAGGGAATCCTGGGCCATGGTGAAGACGCGGTATACCAAGGCTGACCCAAACCACATGGCCGAGGTCGGACCTGTGGGGCCCGATGGGAAGGAAATCCCCGTTAGCTTAGTGTATGGGCAAGTAGAATTAGCCGCAAAGTATTCCCAACAGGATTGTAGACTAGACAACCTGTCGGATGGTATAAAAGAGGAATTTAGTCAGTCTAAGTGACCATGTATTTGAAATGACATGTAAAATGCCTTCTAACCGGATTGTAATTCATTTGTCATGGCGGACCTTTTCGCTTCAACCTCTAGACCCGATAGTCCGGAGTGTTTCCGAATACCCTCTCAGTTATATAAGAACTGGGGCATGCATGGAAACCAGGCGTAGGGGTCATTGGTGCTTGAACAGACAAGTACCCAACTAGTTATGTTATATTACATGGGTAGTAAGAAGCATCTTCCAGGGAGAATAGTTCCGTTAAGGGTTCCTTTCCCTGGGTACGCATGCCCTAAAGTGCATGTCCGGACTGCGAAAAGAGACGCAGGAAAAAACCTCTGGGGCGCATATGGAAAATAAATAAATAAAAATCATCTTTTGTTCACCGACCGAATATTCCCTTAAGAACGCTAGCTTTCAGCTTCACCCAGTCTGAGGTACACATCCGGCTGACCCGACAATAACAATCGCAGAGGTGCTCCCCTTATGCCCTAGCCGAATTAACGGGAACGTAGGGCATAAATACAAGAGCCAGGCAACCCATCTTGGCCAAAACTTAAGTCATATCGATGCATATAATGGCGAAGAAAAGGTACATGCGGAAGAGTAACACATATGCGGGGCATGAAGCCCAGATAGATAATTAAGCTTCTGTGTAAGAAGCCCCCAGGTATAGTGAGCGCGGTTAGCGCGTCAATAGTGTGCAAGCAGGGCACAAGTTGGCCTTTAAGGGCCTCGAGAAAGAAGAAAAAGGGGGAACGAGAGAAAGAAAAGACAGATAATGTATATGCAAAAAATGGACAGAGGAAGGAGACGAACTTAGAGTCCGGCACTAGGCGTAGAATCTTCGAAGCCTCGCTGCATTCCATGGGTTCGGCTCAAGTCGGTTATCCGATGCATCCCGCAGACGGTATGCTCCATTGGTCAGAACTTGGTCAATAATGAAGGGACCTTCCCATTTGGGCTCGAGCTTGGTCTTTTTCTTCTCCGGCAGGCGTAGAACTAGTTCGCCAACGTTATAAGTTTTGGCCCGTACTTCTCTGCTTTGGTATCTTCGAGCCTGTTGCTGATAAAATGCGGAACGGGATTTTGCCACGTCGCGCTCCTCCTCCAGGGTGTCCAGACTGTCCTGCCGATTGAGCTTGGCTTCTCTTTCTTCGTACATGCGCACTCGAGGTGAGTCATGAATTATGTCGCAGGGCAGAACCCCGTCTGCGCCGTACACCATAAAGAAGGGTGTGTATCAGGTAGTGCGATTCGGCGTGGTCCGCAGCCCCCAGAGTACAGAGTCGAGCTCCTCTACCCAGTGCGTGTTAGATTCCTTTAAGGACCGCACTAATCTGGGTTTGATGTCGCTCATGATAAGACGATTTGCTCGCTCAACTTGACTGTTAGTTTGTGGGTGATAGACAGAAGCATAATTGAGCTTGATGCCCATATTGCCACACCAGAGTTTTACCTCATCGATCGTGAAGTTCATGCCGTTGTCCGTGATGATGTTGTGGGGGACGCCATAACGGTGTACAACCCTGGATACGAAGTCTATCAACGGTCTGGATTCGGCCGTTTTAACGGTTTTGGCTTCTATCCATTTGGTGAATTTATCCACCATGACCAATAGGTATTTTTTCTTATGGGTTCCCCCTTTAAGGGGTCCAACCATATCAAGCCCCCAGACCGCGAAGGGCCAAGTAATGGGGATTGTTTGGAGGGCAGCGGGTGGCATATGGCTTTGGTTTGCAAAAAGCTGGCAACCGACGCAGCGTTGGACCAAGTCCTGTGCATCTGCCCCGGCCATTGGCCAATAAAAACATGTACGGAAGGCCTTGCTTACAAGGGTCTGGGCTGCGGCGTGGTGGCCACTGAGTCCGGCATGAATTTTGGCCAGAAGTTCCCGCCCTTCCTCTTCGGAGATGCACCTTTGAAGGACTCCGTAGTGCTTTTCTTATAAAGCTCTCTGTCGGTGTCAAAACCGGCGGATCTCGGGTAGGGGGTCCCGAACTGTGCGTCTAGGCGGATGGTAACAGGAGATGAGGGACACAATGTTTTACCCAGGTTCGGGCCCTCTTGATGGAGGTAAAACCCTACGTCCTGCTTGATTAATATTGATGATATGGGTAGTATAAGAGTAGATCTACCATGAGATCAAGGAGGCTAAACCCTAGAAGCTAGCCTATGGTATGATTGTTGTATGTTGGAGTTGTTGTCCTACGGACTAAAACCCTCTGGTTTATATAGACACTGGATAGGGTTAGGGTTACACAAAGTCGGTTACAATGGTAGGAGATCTGACTATCCGCATCGCCAAGCTTGCCTTCCACGCCAAGGAAACTCCCATCCGGACACGGGACGAAGTCTTCAATCTTGTATCTTCATAGTCCAGGAGTCCGGCTGAAGGTATAGTCCGGCCATCCGGACACCACCTAATCCAGGACTCCCTCAGTAGCCCCTGAACCAGGCTTCAATGACGACGAGTCCGGCGCGCAGATTGTCTTCGGCATTGCAAGGAGGGTTCCTCCTCCAAGTTCTTCATAAAAGATTGTAAACACTAAGAGTAGTGTCCGGCTCTGCAAAATAAGTTTCCACATATTGCCATAGAGAGAATAAAATTAACACAAATCTAATATGCTGACGTATTCTGTAGCGTGACATCACACTACGGCCAGGCCTTTATTCGAATTGTTTTCACTTCTCCACCTTAGCGCATTTCGCGAGGCGGTTTCCTTGGCACGTCTTGTCAAAGCAGAGATCGTGATCCCCATTTACGGGATTCTCATCAATACGGACGTGGGTAACCCAACCGCGCCATTTATCACGGCGCTTGGGAGGCAAGCGAGTTTTACTAGGTTGGTGGGGACGCATAGCCGCATCCGTCCATATAAGGGGATAAGGATCCACCTTTTTACCCACGCCTTCTTCCTCCTTTGCCTATCCATCTTCCATGCACTCGAGCTCCAGCGCCCAAGCCCGCACTTCCCACCTCAACCTTCTCCAGCAATGTCTGGAGCGGGAGGCAAGTGGATGGTCTCCTCCGTCACGGAGGGCCATGTCAAAAAGCTGAGGAAGGCCGGATACTTGTCCAAAGACATCGCGCACCGGCTCCCTGAAGAGGGGCAGCTTCTCCCCACCCAGAGCCCCATGAGAGGGTTGTATTCCTTTCCCACTTCCTCCACGGACTGGGCTTTCCTCTCCACCCATTTGTCCACGGGCTCATGTTCTACTATGGCTTGGATTTCCACGATCTGGCCCCGAACTTCATCCTCAACATCTCGGCGTTTACCGTCGTGTGCGAGGCCTTCCTCCGCATCCGCCCCCATTTCGGCCTCTGTCTCAAGACTTTCAACGTCAAGCCGAAGGTGGTGCGCGGCATCCAAGCGGAGTGCGGAGGCGCCATGGCGGGCAAGATGGCCAACGTCCTATGGCTCGAGGGATCCTTTGTGGAGACCCTGAAGGGGTGGCAGTCAGGGTGGTTTTACATCACCGAGCCACGCGATCCGGAATGGATTGCAGCCCTTGAGTTCTGGTCCGGACCCCCTATGCGGCTCATGTCCTGGAAAGAGACGGGCCGGTCATGGGGCGACGAGGGAGAGGTGACCGGACTACAAACATGCATCCAGTCCCTGGTGAACAAGCGACTCAAGCTTGTCAATATAGTCCAGGTTATGCTTGTCCGCCGGATCCTCCCGTGTCAATAACGGGACTTCAATCTGTGGGAGTTCGACCCGACGCAGCACCAAACCCTGAATAGGCTCTTCGATACGACGTATGAAGACGCCTGGAAGGTGCTTTTCAAAGGCGCCGAGGCTCCCGCATCCGCATCCGAGGATCGCGGATTCAGCATGCAGCGTTCGGCTAGCGCGGTGAGTTATCTTTACCTTTTACAGGACATTTGTTTCACATAGTTTGATTCTATGCGGGATCTAAACTCCCTTACCTTTGACAGGAATGGCAGGTGAAGTCCGAACCAATTAACTGTCCGGCTCCTTTGCCCAAAGACCCAGCAGACGCTCGTTTATCGAAGCTGCTGGCTCCGGCGCCTTACGTGGTGCCGGAGAAGAAGGCCAAGAAGAAAAAGGCCACGGGGACTCGAAAGAGTTCCCATCATGTGGTGGTGTCAGATTCGTCGTCCGACGGATCCAATACGCTCTCCTCCCGTGAAGACGAGGAGGAGGAAGAAGAAACCTCTTCCCCTCCAGCGGGGGGAGGAAAGAAGAGGAAGGCCGCCCCAGCAGGGGAGGCCGAAGGGTCCAGGAAAAGGAAGACCCCTCCACCGGACTACTCCCCCGACGCCGACGAGGACGAAGAGGAGTGGCCGGATAGGGCCAAGCGTCCGACGAAATCGTAAGTATTCGGAAACCAGAGTAACTCATAATATCCCTGTTGTTGCACAGCTTTTCCCTAATGTCGAATATAATTATGCAGGCCGCCCCGGGCCAGACTCGACGAGTCATCGAGCGGCTCCCTGGATTCATCGGACGTGAACTCAGTTCCGCCCGCTGTCTCCCCCCGCACCGCGGACGACGCTGAAGTGGCGTCGCGACAAGCTCCGGGGCAAGAGGAGGTGATCCCGGAGGAGCCACGAGGCGACCTCCCGGACTCCAGGAGTAAAGGGGACAAGACCCCCAGGGCTCCAAGTCTGGCTTTGAGCCGGACACCGCGCCGGAATGCTCAACAGTTTCGGACCGCGGTAGGCGAACTCCTTCTAAGAGGAGCAGGCCTTCTGAGCCAGCAGCCTCCATCCAGCCGGAGGTGCCGGACAATCTGCTGGAGGTGCTTAACGGCGCCTCCATCGACGAGGACCACCGTACTATTATGAGTACGGTGGTCTAGAAGGTTCAGTCCGCCAAGAGCGGACTGACTGAAGCTTGTGCCAACCTTCTAACACGCTTCGAGGTAAGTAAAAATATGTAAAAATATTACCGCATAGACAGTAGCCCCTGATGCTCTGTTTGGCGTTCGAAAAAAAAAAGCCGAATAGAGGATCTATTAAGTTTCGCAGGAGTCTAACAAAAAAGGAGTCAATATACGTATGCAGGCTTCGCTGCTAGCCACCGCCGCACTGACTGCGGAGGTGGGTGCCCTGAAGGAGGGCCTCGAGCGGACCGAGCAAGAGCTCGGCCTTGCCAAGTGGCAGCTCGAGGAGAAAGAAGGTAAGAGATACCTTATAGAAAAAATATATACAAAAATGATGCAATTGCAAAAATAACAGGATTGTGCTGCTTATTGTAGGGGCCACGACTGAGGTGGCGACCCTCAAGCAGGCGCTGTTCGAGGCCGAAAAGAGAGCGGCCACGGAGCGCACCGAGCGAGAGAAATTTGAGGCCCAGATTGGCGAGGTGCAGCAAGAGATTCAGGCTCTCATGAAAAAACATGAGAGTTTGGAGCTTGACTCAAAGACGCGAGCGTCCGAGCTCGCGGCGGCCCTTAAAACTGCCGAGTCTGCCAAGGCCGAATTCCAGAAGGCCCTCCAAGAGTTGGAGGCGGTGAAAAAGATAGCGGCGGGTAAGGCATTCTTTATGCAAAGCAGACATATAAAAGTAAACTACTTGTTACTTACCCGAATCCGGAGTTCTCCAAGGGCATTCGCAGATCTTCCCTGCAGCGTATCCGATGCCGCCGCATTCTACCGAGCCGAGGAAGGCAACTCGACAGAGAAGGTGTTCTGGTCTCAGTACGCTGAGGCCGGACACCCTGTGCCCTTGAGCGACCAGCTGAAGCAGCTGGTCGAGCTCCACAAGGCAGCCGAACAGGCCCTGAAGGGCTTCATAGTTCGGCTGTGGCCTGCAGAGGCCCTACCTGGGAGCTACTTCGGTCTGGTGCGGCGGCTGGTGGAGGCCTGTCCAAGGCTCGAGGTCATCAAGTGCTCCGTCTACATCGAAGGTGCCCGTAGGGCCCTTGCCCGTGCAAAGGTGCACTCGGGTAAGCTGGACGGTGAGAAGCTTGTGAGGGACGGGCCGCCGCCGGGGAAGGAGCATCGTAAGCCTGAGAACTATTACAAGGATGTTCTTGCTGGTGCCCGCCTTATGGCGGATGAACGTACCAAGGATGTAATTTTTGAATGAACTCGCTCGTGTTATCCTGTGCGCTGAAAACTTGTTCATATGCGCTAAGCAATGCTTGTTGAATTTAAATATTACTTTTTGTGTGGCCGTTTATCAAAAATTGAGAGATGGCCAGTCGTCGGCTTCTACCCCCATGCCACTAGTGCTGGGGTGTTCGGGATAAACCTGAGCGCTCTTTTTCCCATGATTAGGTCCGTCGAGGGAGGCGCTCAGCACAATGAAGAAGGCAATCATACTATAATGCTTGAACACTCTCACTTAGCCATAGAACTCTATAATTTTAAATTTCGGCGAAGCCCCTAGTATTCGGAAGACCGAGTTCAGGGCGCTATCCACGCCTTGGCCGGACAAAGCCGGTTCCTCGCTCGAAGCGGCATAAGTCTTTAAGGACTCGGAAAACCTCTCGAACAGCGACTGGTCTCTCGCCTCATCATGACAGTCAGTTTTAGCTTTCTCTACTGAGGTGCTCAGCCCAGCTCAACTAGGGCACAATCGCAGTAGTTCTCCTAGTGCTACCTTAGCCGAAATAGCGGAACGTAAGGCACCAAAACATAGGAGCCGGGCAAACCCAACTATTGAGCCAAATCATGATTCGGAGCCGATGCATATAGTGCTATAAGTTCGGGGTGCCGCACTTGTGAAAGTGTTATGTCTTCTCACACCATATTAAGGGGTACTGAAGCCCCTGGCGTATTTGCCATGCCACGGTGTACGGGTGCAACATGTTATTAATAAACATATATATAAAAAGAGGATAATGCAAAAAATAGACAAAAACTATGCATTGTTTATAGAAAGGCTGCTATCTAAGCAGAACGATACAAATAGTGGCGATAAGCAAAAGAAATTGGACTATTTAACATGTCTTGGCCAGGGGCAGGCCGCGGAATTGTATTCAAAACAGGTATACTGCTCGTAATAGAGACCACCTGGGAGTTCCATAATGCGGCATGGCTTGTCTGCTTTCCTGGATCTTGCATCGTTTGTGCGGCAGTTGAATTGCCGAACAGGTCGTCCGAAGTATGGAGTCCTAAAAGTAAGAGAAAATTAAAAAATAATTCGGCAGCCCCTAGTATGGTTTAAGCCGTGTTTTGGGCGTGCCGTGACGGTGCCCCTCTCCTTGTGCCCATGGGATTTCAAGAGAGTAGTTATGTACGCGAAGCACTGGTTTTGCTATATCGCGAGGGCTAGGGTTGGGGCCGCATTGCTATGCTAGCCCGGAACGTGCCAGGCGGTCTTGTTGTAGGTTACTCCGGGCGCGCTTGACAGTGTCCGGTTTTTTAAGGGCCGGACTGGAGAACTGCCTAGAGAGGCTGCTTTGTACTTCTGCTGCGAGCGCTGCCGTGTGCTCCTCCGTTCGGAGGGAGCGTTCGGTGTTTCCGTTGACCGTGATTACTCCTCGAGGGCCTGGCATCTTGAGCTTGAGGTATGCATAGTGCGGTACCGCATTGAATTTTGCGAATGCGGTTCGCCCGAGCAGTGCGTGATAGCCACTGCGGAACGGGACTATGTCGAAGATTAACTCCTCGCTTCGGAAGTTATCCGGAGATCCGAAGACCACTTCAAGTGTGACTGAACCTGTACAGTTGGCCTCTACACCTGGTATGACGCCTTTAAAGGTCGTTTTGGTGGGCTTAATCCTTGAGGGATCTATGCCCATTTTCCGCACTGTATCCTGGTAAAGTAGGTTCAGGCTGCTGCCGCCGTCCATAAGGACTCTTGTGAGATGAAATCAGTCAATGATTGGGTCAAGAACCAACGCGGCAAACCCACCATGACGGATGCTAGTGGGGTGGTCCCTTCGATCAGAGGTGATCGGGCAGCAGGACCATGGGTTGAACTTTGGGGCGACTGGCTCCAACGCGTATACGTCCCGTAATGCACGCTTTCGCTCCCTTTTAGGGATGTGGGTTGCGTATATCATGTTCACCGTCCGCACTTGTGGGGGAAAACCCTTCTGTCCGTTGTTGTTCGGCGGCCTGGGCTCCTCCTCGTCATCGCTATTCAGCCCCTTGTCTTTGTTTTCGGTGTTTAACTTGCCCGCCTGCTTGAACACCCAACAATCTCTGTTGGTGTGATTGGCTGGCTTTTCGGGGGTGCCATGTATCTGGCACAAGCGGTCG
The DNA here is from genome assembly GCA_032464435.1 of Aegilops umbellulata. Lineage (NCBI taxonomy): Eukaryota > Viridiplantae > Streptophyta > Magnoliopsida > Poales > Poaceae > Aegilops > Aegilops umbellulata. The sequence goes on along the minus strand of CP136059.1, from coordinate 476,521,096 downwards.
AGTATTCGATCCAAACTGGACGGGCCCTGAGTGTTTCTTTTGAATGGCTTTTTCCGCTGACCGGATTTGTAGCCTCGGAATCCGGCATTTACTGCCGTATCCTCGTTGATGTCGCTGTTAACACGGCGCTTCTGCTTGTTCCGGCGCGACCTGCTGCTTTTGTCCTTGGTATCTGAATTACCAGGGCTCTTGGTTAAGTTGTTGCTGCGAGCTAGCCAGCTATCTTCTCCCGCGCAAAAGCGGGTCATGAGTGTCGTAAGGGCTGCCATAGATTTCGGCTTTTCCTGTCCCAGGTGCCGGGCGAGCCACTCGTCACGGATATTATGCTTGAAGGCCGCTAGGGCCTCTGCGTCCGGACAGTCGACTATTTGGTTTTTCTTTGTTAGGAATTGTGTCAGGAATTGCCAGGCCGATTCCTCTGGCTGCCGAATTATGTGGCTTAGGTCATCGGCGTCCGGTGGTCGCACATAGGTACCCTGGAAATTATCGAGGAATGCGGCTTCCGGGGCCCTCCCAAGAACCGATTGAATCTGCTGGCAAGCTGTTAAGCCAATGCCGGGCCGGTCCCTTAAGTTTGAGAGGGAGGTATTTGATGGCGTGTAGATCATCGCCGCGGGCCATGTGGATATGAAGGAGATAATCCTGAATCCATACCGCAGGATCTGTTGTGCCATCGTATGATTCAATGTTTACGGGTTTGAAGCCCTCAAGGATTTTATGATCCATTACTTCATCTGTGAAGCATAGTGGGTGTGCGGCGCCTCTGTACTGGGCTATATCACGACGCAGCTCAAAAGAGCTTTGTCTATTGTGTTCGGCCCGACCGGATTTATTGTATCCGGAGTGACGATCACCGTCACGTGCCGTGGGGCGCCCGCGCGATCCGTAGATCGATCTTGTTTGCCTTGCCTTATCCTCTAGTATATCTCGTAGGTCTGGCGCGTTTTCCCGTGCCTTAGCGTGTTTTGAGCGGCGTCGGGGCATGGCTTGAGTGGAGGGCCTAGAGGCCTCTCTGTGACGGCCACGAGGTAGCCGGTTGGCCATGTCATGCGCTGGTGATGTAGGTGCTTCCTCCTGTAATCGGGGTAGCAGCCTGCATTTTGGGTAAAGCTTGGAGGGACGTTCGAGTTCATACTCTTCGGCCGCAAGGACTTCAGTCCATCTGTCAGCTAGCAAATCTTGATCAGCTCTAAGATTTTGCTGCTTTTTCTTGAGGCTGCTTGCCGTGGCTAAAAGCCTGCGTTTAAAACGCTCTTGTTCGGCGGGATCTGATGGCACGATGAATTCGTCGTCGTCGAGGCTTGCCTCGTCTTCGGAGGGAGGCATATAATTGTCATCCTCAACCTCTCGGTCTGCCGCTCTCTCATGAGGGTTGGCTTCTCCATCCTCCTGTGTCGAATCTTGCTGGAGGGGGTGTTCTTCGGCGCTATTCGGAGTAGTGTAATCTCCCGTGCCGGAATCACTATTTTTGCTTTGGCCGGATTTAGAGCGGCGCCGCTGACGCCGGCGCTTGGGATGTTTCTTAGAGGTGTCATCCCCCGCTGTTCCATCGCCTTCTCCATCTTTTGGAGTGTCCACCATATATATGTCATATGACGAGGTGGCCTTCCAGCGCCCTACAGGTGTTGGTTCTTGTTCGTCTCCTGCATCGTCGTCCATACCGTCGATGTCTTCGGAGTCGAAGTCGAGCACGTCGGTTAAATCGTCGACAGTGGCTACGAAGTGGGTGGTGGCTGTGTTTTGAATTTCTTCATCGTCCGTATCCCAACCTTGCTGACCGTAGTCCGACCAGGACTCTCCTGATAAAGAGAGAGATTTTAGCGAATTCAGGATGTCGCCGAAGGGCGAGTGCTGAAAGATGTCCGCGGCGGTGAACTCCATTATCGGCGCCCAATCGGATTCGATCGGCAGGGGCGCGGGGGGCTCGTAGTCCGGAGAGGAATCCGGCTCCTCGGAGTCACGGGACATGCAGAGTGCGGGGCTGGTGTTCGGCTCGACCGCCTTTGAGATCGCAGCCCCCGAGGTGGCGTCCAACCGCTCATCCTCGATCGGCGCAGCAGGCTCCGAATTAAGGGTCGGAACCGACACGCGTGCGGCCTCCAGGACACTGTTCGGCGGCTGTTGGGGATATTACTACTGGGCGTAAACCGGCCTACCTGGGCCGGGTTAACTTCATCAGTAGTTCAAAGGTGTTAAAGCCCAAAGAAGCAGATAAGGGCCCAAGGCCTGTAGTCGGTTTAAGACCTGTAGCCATAAACCGGCTTTATATGTAAACTTGTATTGTAAGTTAGGAATAAGGAGAGACCAGCCCGGATACGAGTATGAACCGGTGATTGGGACTCTGTGAACCGACGGGCGTCACACGTGTTTATAAGGGGACGACCCGGCGGCGGTTCAAGGAGAGAAAACAATAACTCGAGACTTAGGTGTAGTCATCGAAACCCCATCAATTCCATCACAACTAGACGTAGGCTTTTACCTTCATCGAAGGGGCCGAACTAGTATAAAAACTCTCTGCGTCCCTGTGTCCACTTTAACCCCTTCAAGCTAATCCGTCGCGATGGCTCCACGACTAAGTCCTTTCACTAGGACATCTGCCGTGACAAAACCACGACAGTTGGTGCCCACCGTGGGGCTATCGCATGATGGTTTCAAGTTCTTGGAGGGCCGCTTTGAAGGACTCAAGGGCTATGCTGTGGGCCAGATGACTAAGAGTCGTCGCGGCAAGCTCTACATCGACGATGCAGGCAGGGGCCCCGAGGCCGGCTCAATTGAGTATGGGTACCGGGTCCCCTTTGGTGGCATACACATTTTCATCGGCAAGATCGGTGAACCAGGCCCTGAGCCGGGCATCTGCACCGACCTCGTCGAGATGGCTCAGCGTGCGCGATCTGGCCAGGTTAAACCGGCCGTGAAGCGTGCCTTCGTGGGAGTCATCCATGGAGGAAGTTATGAGGATAGATCAAAATCTGGTGGCGACACCGTCGTTTACTCCGGCGACGAGTCGTCAACCGGAGAAACTGAATCTCTATATCAGCTACAAGATGGCCGGATTGGGGGCTGTTCCGATGGTGACAGTATTCCGGACCCCTCCGATCAGCCCAACCGGGTTGGAATATTCATGGCCGGCACGCAAGCAGCGCTTCATTCTTCAACCGCTGCGGCAATGATCACCGGTTCAGTAGAGGTGACGGCTGCCGGGGCAGGAGGCTCTGTGCGCGCGCCGGCTCAAGTTTTATCGGATCTGTTTGATGCGTTGGCTGCGCTCATGGCGGAGGCTAACCCGGCGGATCAGGACGCTCACAACGCGGAGATTGCAAAAGTGAGGGAGCAAATCACTCAGGCTAAAGCGGACCTAGCAGCTGAAGACGCCAGGATGACTATAGAGCGGGCCGCTTTAGATGCATAGGCCTACAGGCTCATGTTGGACCAGAACACGTCGCAGGAAGTCATGAGGAGGAAGTACCGATCTCGTCTGCCTTCGGTCTTCGAAGCCAGAGACCTCTTCAACACCCCCGGAGCGGGAACCAGTAATCTGCCAGTGGTAAACCGGGCGGAAGCATGTGGGAGAGCGCGCCGGTCCAACCCCGTTTAATAGATCTGCCCCGTCATAATACTGGTGTACCTCAGGCTGTGCCAACACCTCCTGGTCACTACTCCAACCCGATGGACAACCTTGTTGTGGCTGCTGCACGGCTGGAGGCCATTCCAATTGAAGGTGATTCGCCACAGGCGGTAGAGACGCGCCGGGTCAAGGAGCTCCTTAGGACAGCTTTGGTCCAACAGGAAGCATATTCGTACAGCCGCGACCGGATCCACTCAACCCCTCGTACGAGCCGGAGCTATAGCAGGCATATGGGTGAACCGGCCGTGTCAAGTAATGCACGACGAGGAGCGCCCCGTGGTAACAACCCGGCAGGTGGTGTCGATAATGCTCAGGAAGTGGTGGACCGGGCCCGAGCACACAGGGAGGCCGAGTTAGCGGCACAGTATCAAGATCGTCAGCTTATGCCGGTTCGTCCGACCACCATGGTCAAGCCTGGAGTTACCTCTAGTGCTTTGGGTGAGCCTTGCCTTATTCCCGCTTTACGCAATGTGCGCCTGCCCAAGGATTTCAAGGGCCCGCGCAAGGTACCAAATTATACGGCGGATCAACCTCCAGAGACATGGGTGGAGAGCTATGATATGGACAAGGAGATGCTTGATGTGGATGATGCGGTGTGTGCAAAGTATTTCACCATGATGCTTGAAGGAACGGCCCGTACATGGTTAAGAAGCTTACCGGCCAATTCTATCAGTTCATGGGCCCAGTTACGAGCCCGGTTTATCAGTAATTTCAAAGACACGTGTAAGCAGCCGATGTCGATAGTAGATCTAGCTACCTGTGTCCAGGAGGAAGGAGAATCAATGACGCATTGGGTCCGCCGGGTCTCGCAAGTTCTGCATTCATCAGACCGCATCAACGCTGACACCGCGGTTATAACCCTGGAAGGCAATTGCCGGTTTGGGCGCCTAAAGCTGAAGTTAGGGCGGATGAAGCGCCACTGCACTAACATAGGGACTCTCATGGGCGTTTTGATAAAGTATGCTGATTCTGATAGTACCAAGGATCCCGAGTCTGATGATGACAAGACAGGGAAGGGAAAGAAGAACGTCAACTCCAAAGGTCAGCAACATCACTCGACAGGTAATGGTGGCGGAGGCAAGCGCAAAGCGGATGGCAACATGGACTTCGTGGCTAATACCAACGCGCAGGACAAGGGCCAGCGACGCAAGGGTAAACCGCAGAATCACAGTGGAGCGCCTAACCCTAACCCAGACCGCCTAAATTATCTATTGAACCAGCCCTGTCCGAAGCATGGGACGAAGGAGGTGCCAGCAAACCACCTTTGGAAGGATTGTTACATTATGCAGGAGTTCAAAAATTCTAATGCTTTCCGGTATGATCACGGCTCTGGCGGTGGCTCAGGATCCGGGCGGGTTACGGTGGAGGAAATTCCGGTATAGGATTTAATGGTAATCCGGGCGGACATACTAATCAAAATAATCAGAGTAGCCAGGGCGGTTACAACCAGCGGCAGCAACAGTCGGGTCACAAGAGCAACCCAAAGCAGTTGAATAGTGGGCAGTACCATGTCTTCACCACTAGCTTAGACAAGCGAGACCGGAAGGTTCAGAAGCGGGCAGTCAACTCTGTTGAACCGGCTGTGCCCCGTTACTTATGCTGGTCTGAGCAGCCAATCATATGGAGCAGAGAAGATCACCCACCCCATGTTGATAACCCGGGTCAGCTAGCATTGGTGGTGGCACCTCAGGTGGGAGGTTATAAGTTCACCAAGGTACTCATGGATGGAGGGAGCAGCATTAATATCTTGTACTATGAGACCTTCCGTCGTATGGGACTGACAGATAAAAATCTCAAACCGTCCAATACGGTGTTCCATGGTGTGGTACCTGGCAAATCAGCATATCATGTTGGTAAGATAGCTCTGGAAGTAGCCTTTGGAGATGATCATGATTCCAGGACGGAGACGCTGACGTTTGAAGTTGTAAAAATCCAAACTCCGTATCACGCCCTGTTTGGGCGACCGGCCTACGCCAAGTTCTTGGCACGGCCTTGTTATGTGTATTTGCAGCTCAAGATGCCGGGTCACAAGGGGACAATAACGGTTCATGGAAGTCGTAGAGTCGCTTTGGAGTGCGAGGAAGGAGATGCGGCCTACGCAGAGTCGGTTTGTGCCACCGAGGAGTTGAAATTTTATAAAGACAATGTTGATCCGGCAGATATGACTCCGTTGAAGAAGCCAACTACGGAGCATGATCCGGCCTTGAAGTTCAAATCGGCAGCTGAGACTAAGCTTGTTGACTTCGTGCCTGGTGATTCGTCCAAGCAGTTCAACATCAGTGCCAATTTGGATCCAAAATAGGAAAGCGCGCTCATCGAGTTCATCCGTGAGAATCGGGACATTTTTGCATGGAAGCCTTCTGACATGCCAGGTGTACCGAGGCAACTCGCTGAGCACACTCTTAATGTGGATCCTAAATACAAACCGGTGAAACAGTTCCTCCGCCGGTTTAACAAAGAAAGACGCAAAGCTATTGGAGAAGAGGTAGCCAGGCTTTTGGCAGCTGGTTTTATTGTGGAAGTTTTTCACCTTGAGTGGCTTGCTAATCCGGTGCTGGTCCTTAAGAAAAACGGCACCTGGCGTATGTGTGTGGATTACACAGACCTTAATAAGGCTTGTCCAGCAGATCCTTTTGCCCTCCCCCGTATTGATCAAATCATTGATGCTACGGTTGGTTGCGAGCGTTTGAGTTTTTTGGATGCATATTCTGGTTATCATCAGATCAAAATGGTAGTTAAGGACCAGAAGAAGACGGCGTTCATCACTCCCTTTGGAGCCTTCTGCTATGTGTCTATGCCCTTTGGGCTCAAGAGTGCCCAGGCAACCTATCAACGGTGTGTACAAAATTGCCTTCACAAGCAGATTGGCCGTAATGTACATGCTTACGTGGATGATATTACTGAACAGTATAACTCAGCTAGTTACGAGCCCCAACAGCGTTTTGACGCTGTCAGCCGTCCGATCGAACTAAGCAACGTTGCAGATCCGTTTAGCACCACGGTGTCCTTTGCTCGTGGGATCCCAGCACACCGTAATCGGGCCGCTGCTCCGCATGACGAGCTAGCAGATACGTCGTACGTCGGGCTGATCGACGGAGGATAAAGTCCTATGTAGGCCTGCCTAAGAGATCCTGCGGGTCCAGAGGTTAAAGCCGAGCCCGTCCCATTTCTTATACCCATTCCCCCTATGGACCCATCCATGTCGCCGCCGCCGCACGCTACCGCCGCCCCGCCTCCCGCTCCAGCAACTCCATCGACTCACCTCAGCATCAACCTTGCTACGACGTCATTGTTGATGGTGGACAAATGGGCTCCGCCCGATCTTTCTCCATCGCCTACTCGAACCCTTTGTCCTTAGTTACTTTCGACACCACCACTTCCAGCCCATCCGCGCCAGGTCGCAGGGGAGGGATGATGCGATTATCTGGTTCCGCCGCCTGCGGTCCACGCCATCGCAGTGACCGTTCTCTTGATGCCTTCCCCTGTGACGCAAAGAAGGGATGATGTGTGGCTGTCACATCGCAGCATCCAGCCTGTCCCCGCGCCGTTGAAGCCCACCCTCTGAGGATACGAGAGTGGATGCGACGACATGATGAGAAGATCAGAGTAATGGATCCGTTGCACCAATTGGACAGTGGTGTTTGGAGCATATGAATACATGACGAAGTCTCGCTTCCGACACGTCCACTACTCCGCATTGTGATGTACTACAGGTTAGATCGATCTACAATCCCCCGTTTAAGTTGTTTAAGCGATTTATGCTTTGCTTTGATGTCTTTTCTTAGGTCACAGATTTCAGGTTGATTTAGGATTCAATTACCTTCTATCATTGCCTAGAAAATTAGCTTAGTTAACATAATGTATTTGCACCAAATATTTAGATAGTACAGTAGTAAACTTAAATAAGTTGGCATTGTTTAAGATGGAATAAAGGTCTCCCCGCCTAGCCCCCGTTCTGGCGGTGTGTCTAGCGTCGTTGGTGGGCGTGTGGAGGTGTGTCTCCGGCAGATCTATCTTTGGTGGATTTGCTCGGATCTCATCATTGTTCGTCTATGTTTGTGTGTCTTCGGTTTGGATCCTTCCGATCTATGGTATTTTTCATCGGCGGCGTTTGCTGATCTGGGGTGCTGGTCCTATGGGGCCTTAGCACGACGACTCCCCGACTGTCTACTACAACAAGTTGTGCCGGCTCCGGCGATGGAGGGGCGATGACGGCGGCGCGCCTTCGGCTTGCTTCGGTGCTTGTAGTCGTCACTAGGTGGTCTACGGATTTGGAAGTAATTTTTATTTCTAGTGTTTGTTGTACTGTCATGATTGAAGATGAATAGATTGGAAGTTTTTCTGCAAAAAAAATATATGAACATCACACGGTCAGGATATGTCATATGTATAAATGCAATTCGAGTAGTTTTATCTTGCTTCATGCACCTTATGTAAATAATTTTCTTCAGTATGTAACTAAATTGTTGTAGTCCTGGGTCAGAATCCGAAGAAGCAAATAAAATTGTATAGTGCTGCGGATGAGGAAGGTAATCACATAAGAACGGCTAGATGTGAAGCTACTCTGCAACCTGCATTTCCCAGCTTATCATTCTTGAAATCTAATGTTATCTTACCAATCCATTAATAATTTGCTGCAAGAATAAATGGGTAAGTATGCACGAAGAAAGAAAGAGAACAAAACCTCCATGATTTTGTGTAGGGTGGTTATTTAATTTCTTGCAAGTTCAGGGGGGAGAACAAGTATGCATGTGCTGTAGTTTATTATGAAATTTTCTATAATAATGAGGTAAATTTGCGTTATTCAAAGATTTATGAAAATTGGCGGCCGGGGGAAAAAGACATGAGTACATCACTGCACCGATCTCCACAACCTAAAACAGGAATCAAATTAAACTCCTATGTTCGTGTAGTTTATTTTGAAATTTTCTATAATGATGTGGCAAAATTATTTTTTTAAGATTTGTAAACATGGACAGGCGTGGCAACGCGCGCCATCAAGATCTAGTTGTGGTTAAGTCAAGGAAGAAGGAGACTCTGGTTGACGATTTGAAGGGAACCTTTGGTAACCTGAGGACGTACAAGATGATGCTCAATCCGGCCAAATGTGTTTTTGATGTACCGGCAGGCAAGTTATTGGATTTTCTGGTGTCCAACAGGGGAACTGAGGCTAATCCGGAGAAGATCACAGCCATCACCTCCCTGGCTAAACCGAAGTGTATCAATGACGTTCAATGTTTGGCTGGTCGGATTGCCGCGTTGAGCCGGTTTATCAGCCGCCTTGGTGAGAAGGCAATTCCTTTGTATCAGATGTTGAAGAAGACGGATCAGTTCGTCTGGAGTTCCGCTGCGGATCAGGCATTTGAGGACTTAAAGCGGCAATTGGCCAACCCGCCTGTGCTTGCCGCTCCCATTGACAAGGAGCTGCTACTGCTATATGTTGTTGCTAACGCTCGCGCAGTCAGTGTGGCTATTATGGTGGAGCGGAAGGAGGTAGGCAAGGAGCATCCGGTTCAGCGTCCGGTTTACTATATCAGTGAGGTACTCATTGAATCCAAGCAAAGGTATCCACATTGGTAGAAGCTGGTATATGGAGTTTTCATGGCAAGCCGGAAGCTGAAGCAGTATTTCCAAGGGCACCCCATCACAGTGGTCAGTTCTGCTCCCTTAGGCGATATCATCTAGAACCGGGAAGCGACTGGCCGGATTGCCAAGTGGGCTATAGAGCTTGGGCCGCACGGGTTGAAGTACGTGCCCCAAACGGCGGTGAAGTCTCAAGCACTTGTTGATTTGATCAATGATTGGACGGAGTTGCAAGCACCTGAAGAGAAGCTGGATCACACATATTGGACTATCCATTTTGACGGATCCATGCAATTGGAGGGCTCGGGGGCTAGATTCGTATTAACTTCCCCACGAGGTGACAAGTTCTGTTATGTTCTCCGCTTAATGTTCCCTTGTACTAACAATGCAACTGAGTATGAAGCCTTGATCCATGGTCTCCGGATGGCTAAGGAGATGAATCTAAGCTAGGTTAAGTGCTTCGGTGACTCGGACCTAGTGGCTCAACAGGTGTATGGTACTTGGGATTCCAAGGACCCCCACTAATGGCTGCATATCGTCGTGAGGTGGATATTGTTGCAGGTCACTTCAAGTGTTATTAGGTGGACCACGTGGACCGTCGGAAGAATGAAGCGGCGGACGCTTTAAGCCGGTTGGGCTCTCAATGTAGACCGGTCCCGCCTAATGTTTTTCTTGATGTGCTACACAACCCGTCGGTCAAGCTCCCTGGTGAAGCGGATTTCGCTATTCCTGATCCGGAGGCTCAATTGGTGGCAGCTCTACACGTCATTCCGGATTGGACGCTTCCTTATCTTGCGTACATGAACTGGGGTGAGCTACCAGAGGACGAAACCTTGGCCCGACAGATAATTCGGTGATCCAAGTCTATGACTATTGTTAATGGCAAATTGCATCATTGCAGTGTGTCAGGGGCGTTTCAACGTTGCGTGTCTCCTGAGGAAGGCTATGAAATTTTGCGTGAGATCCATGAAGGAGATTGTGGTCATCACGCCGGTTCAAAATCTTTGGTGGCTAAAGCGTTCCGCCATGGTTTTTATTGGTTAACTGCTCATGTTCATGCGGAGGATCTGGTCAGACGATGTGACGGTTGCCAAAAGTTTTCAAGACGCGCTCATGTTCCGGCTCAAGAATTGAGGATGATTCCGATCACTTGGCCGTTTGCAACTTGGGGGCTGGATATGGTTGGGCCTTTCAAAAGGTCCAAGGATAAGAAGACCCACCTCCTGGTGGCGGTTGACAAGTTTACAAAGTGGGTGGAGGCAGATGTTGTTAGCAAGTGTGATGCGGCCACGGCGGTTCAGTTCATCAAAAAGTTGATTTTTCGGTTTGGCTTTCCACACAGTATCATCACAGATAATGGTACCAATTTGTCCAAGGGGGCCATGAAGGAGTTCTGCGAACGTGAGCACATCCGGCTTGACGTTTCATCAGTAGCCCACCCACAGTCCAATGGTCAAGCAGAAAGAGCTAATCAAGAGATCTTGAGAGGCATCAAACCGCGGCTTATGGTTCCTTTGCAGAGGACACCGGGTTATTGGGTAGAAGAGCTACCATCTGTGTTATGGAGTATCAATACTACGCCCAACAGATCCACAGGATACACACCGTTCTTCATGGTCTACGGAGCAGAGGCGGTTCTTCCCAGTGATATCCGTCATGACTCACCTCGTGTAGCGGCTTATGTTGAAGCGGATAACGAGACGGCACGACAAGATGCTTTGGACCTGTTGGATGAGAAGCGTGACATAGCAGCTGCCCGCTCGGCGATTTACCAATAGGATCTTCGTCGTTATCACAGTCGCCGAGTCAGAACCAGAACCTTTCAAGAAGGAGATTTGGTGCTTCGGCTCATTCAAGATCAGACTAATATGCGTAAGTTATCCCCACCTTGGGAGGGACCTTTCGTGGTCAGCAAGAATCTGCACAACGGGTCATACTATCTGATCGATATTCGAGAGCATAAAGACTCACGTACATCAGAGGAGGAGACCAATAGGCCGTGGAACATAGCTCATCTTCGGCCTTACTATACCTGAGCCATCGGCTCTACTTATGTACATATTATGACAAGTGTATATATTATGATTAATATAATAAACCGGAACCTCAGCTAAAGCGGGGTATCTGTTCTTTTACATCATGTGTGGTTACATGGAGCTGTTCTGTCTTAAAGCGGCCTCCGGTTTACCCCTTGAAAGTTTTATAAACATCACTTGGGGGCCTGGTCGTGTCCGAACCAATGCAACACCTTTTGATAGGCGAAAGCCACCAGATCACTTGGGGACATGGTCAAGTCTGAACCAGTCACGCCTCTTGATCGGCCTAAGGCCAAAGAATCACTTGGGGGCTTGGTCGAACCCGAACCATTGCCATGCCTCTTGATCGGCATAATGCCACGGTTTCATTTGGGGACCTGGCTGATTTGAACCATAGCTACACCTATCGGGAGCTTGGTCGTGTCCGAGCATTGTAACACCATCTGATCGGCTCAATAAAGCCTCTTTTTGCAAACGTTTTTATCATTGCCTTTTCTTTCAACATTTTTCTTACTGTTGCTTTGCCTTTTTTTAAACCGGCAATGTTTTAAACCGGTTCAAACTGTCAATCGACGGAACACGGTCCATTTTTAATCCGGAGATTATTTTCCCGGTTTGACTTTTTCTGTTAACATCCCATTATGGAGTAGCAGGGTGTTTTTCATAACCTGGCACGGTTTACATGGTAAACCGGCATTGTATACACATGAGCTGTTTTCTCCATTGACGGTATAGGTTTATAAACCTCCGTTTCAAGATTGGCTAAGCCAACTTCATGCCCAGCGATGGCAGGTATTTTGTATCACAAAGTTTGATCATGTACCTCAATTTCATTGCATATATATAAAAAGGTTATAAAGTGGCTGGCGGTACAGCCGCCACGGCAGTTTAAGATTTTGTGATTGGAGGAAATATAGATTGAAGGTTTCGCCCATTCAAATCAAAGTATCAGTGCCTATGCACGGAGGCATCTCAGAAGCAGGAGTATTGGCTATCCTATTACAAGGCAACATGGTGCCCAAATAAGATCATTGTTTTCTTGGCGGAATATAAAAAAGCAGCCATTTAAACCGGCCTCCCGTTCAAGCTTGGTCACCGCCCTGATCTGATGGTTGTGGGTCCTCCTGCGCCGTTTCAGCATGCTCTTCCCTACCCAGTGGCTGGAAATCAATAGTGGTCCAGTCGATTCCCATTAGGGCTTGAAAGACAGCTTCATCATGGATTAGTGACGACGGTTCAATATCAGGAGCGTAAGTATGCTTACGGATTGGAGGGATCAGATTCTCTGCTTCAGGAATCGGTGCAGCCACTCATTTATTCTGGTTGTTATATTGAGCTTGATAATGCGACAAGTCTGCCTCTTCCACCAATTGGCAAGCTAGAGGGCGCACCGCCCAGTTTATCGCTCTCAGGTCATCCTCATTGAACTCCGAACCATCTTCCTTCAAACTGGGATAACCTTGAGCTGCCTCAACAGGATCGAAATCTAGCACCCATGCTTTTGCCCGGATTAAGGCATTGATGGCACCGGTTCGAGCAGCAGATTTCTTCAGCTCTACAATACGGGCGGGAAGCATTGACAACCTCTTAAGAGTATCTTGAATTAAAGAGGGCGCCTGATTGTTATGTGATGCAGTAGAGATGATCCGCTGCGCTCCAGTATACAGCTATTCGATTAATGTATAGGCGGCCTTCAATTTCATCCGAACATCTGACCCCAAGTGACCAATGAGTGTACCTACAACATTACAAAGAGTTCACAAACCGGACCTATCATAGGAAGGCCAAATTACTACAGAAATCAAAGGAAGCTTACCAAAGATGGCGGCAGTCATGGCATGCACTTGCCGCTTTACCCTGGTTAGCTCATCTACCACCGGTTTAAGGGCAGCTTCAGTAGTTTCAATTTTCTTGGTCAAACCGGCCTTCTCAATGGCCCAATCCGCCCGCTCTTTGTTGAAGCCCTCCTTCAGTTGTTCCATGACGCTTAAAGCGCTGGTCAACTCCTCTTTCGCCTTTGAGGTTTCAGCTTGTTGGGATTTCAAATTTTCTTGAAGATCGGCGAGTTGGCTTTCTTTGGTTTTCAGCTCAGCTTGCATAAAGACAGTCATATGATTTAACAAACGGTACAAGAATTGAAGTACCAACCACATAACAAGTTATGCACTTGGCACTTGGGGGCTAATGCATATTTGATCTTCATCTGTCAATTGATTGCAAAGTCCCAAGTTCAATACAGGTATTCAATTTGGTACTTGGGGGCTAATGGCTATTTGCTCAAATAAGTTCTGATGCTGCCATATTAAACTACTTAAGTGCCCGGTTTATCTACATTAAGTTGAACCGGCCCATGGGGCCTATATCACTGAATTTCAAAGCATTCAGATTTATATTAGTAAGTCCCGGTTTGAAAGAGGATTGCAAAATCGGCCCTTGGGGGCTAGGAGAGTTAACAAAATTGAAGTATCCAAGCAGGAAACAGCACATGGAAGTTACCTCAATGTTTTCCTTCATCATATTCACCAGGCCAGCTTCATAGTCACGGCTGGTGTACAACCGGTTCAAGTAGCCGAAATGAAGATCTTGGGTATTCAGAGCAGCGTAAGTTGCCAGATCAACATTCCACTTGCCCTTGCTCATAGTAGCGAATTCTTCTTTGGCAGTATGCCTGGATAAGGCGACCGAATTACTTGGTTCACTACGGCCAATGCCAGTAATCACAACATCATCATCCTTCGCATCACCGGTTTGACCAGGGGCAGTTGGTTTGCTAGCAGGCCGGATTGGACTGGTGGATTTCTCAATCCGGATGGGGCTTCCGGGCTGGTCAGCAGGCCTTTCTTCGGCAATAACATCATCACCTTGTAGTGGGGGGTCGTTGGGTATATCTTCGCGAATGACCGCTTCAGGATCCGGTGTTTTATCCGGTTTAGGAATGGCATCCTCCTCGGCCGCTTTATCCAGGCGGGCCTTCTTGCTTGGCCTAGGCTTGGCCCTACAAGGAGTAATCAAAATCAAATACAGCATATGTTCCAACGTGATGTATCAGAAATATTATGATAAGTATAGCTTACCCAAGCACCGTCTTAAGCGGTGGCAGCTGAGTAGCTGATGACTCGCCAGAGGATGAGTGGGAAGTAACCTGATAATCAGAGTCAGACAGATTAAGAGGTTGACTAAAACAGCCCGCTTTAGGACAAGCACTGACAAGCAAATTAGAGACCTCTGAACGGTGTTTCCGAACCGGACTGTTTGGTAAACCGGTGGAGGTAACTACCTGGCCGCTGTGCCGGGTTGTGCGGCAAGCTTCGTGTTGTTGGGTCTTCATAAGAAATTTGGGATCCAAGTAAGCAAGAGGATGAGAAAATTTAACTTTCCGGTTTGCCTGACGGATTTTTAGTGAAGGCAAAGGGTTCGAATCAGAAGAGAGAGTAATTACCTCTACAGCATCAGCATGACTAGCTTCGGCATCATCCTGACAAATATTATCATCAATAAGGTGTGTGAAAAGTAAGCCAAGTGAATCAAGTTCTACCTCAAGGTCCGGATTACCCACATCGTCATCTGCGGGCGGATCAGAGGATGCAGTGGTTTTCCTCTTATGAGCAGGCCTCTTAATGACTTTGGTTTTTGGCCGGGTTGGTCTTTCCGGTTTGTCTGGTTTCTCCTGCGGAAGATTCTTGCTCCAAAACGGATCATTGCCCTGTTTCAACAGATATTGGTGTCAAATAATAGACAGATATAGCAATGTCAGGATCAATGAAAGGTGAAATTAAAAACTTACAGCTCACGGTTTGTTGGTGGCGCAGAAAGGAAGCAGGCCGGTTCGGGCACAGATGTGTTCCGGTTCGTTCAACATTTTCTTCACAGCTTCTGTGGCTTCTTCGTCGGTGAGCTGGATGTTCATGGTCGCAGTGGGTCATCAACACTGCCCGTATATTCGCACATCAAACCGGAGCGTTGACTAAGGGGCAGTATGCTCCATGATATCCAACAACGAGCGAGATCAACTCCTGTTAAACCGTTGGCCATAAAGGCTCTAAGCTTGGACAGTTGAGGAGCGTATTTACTCCTCTCCTTGGCAGTCAACCTTTGTGGAAAGGGGAGCGTATTGCTAAGCCGCTCCGGACAAAAGCCAGGCAAGGGATTTTCATTAGCAGGGGAGGTGTCTTTGCAATAGAACCATGATTGATTCCATTCTTGGGGATGGCTGTGCAGTTTTGCGTGAGGATAAGTGACCTCTTTCCTTTTCTGAATCGCCATACCACCCAATTCCATATTGGAACCATCAGTAAATTCTGTGCGGCGGTTTAGATGAAAACAATCTCTGAATAACTCGAATGTGGGTTCCTCTTGAAAGAACACCTCACAGAGTACTTGGAAATGGCATATGTTGGTGACAGAATTGGGGCCAGTATCTTGCGGACGGAGTTGGAAATTGGCCAAGACATCCCGGTAGAATTTTGAACCGGGCGGATTAAAACCTCGGCCTAAGTGGTCTGCGAAAATGACAACCTCTCCTTCTTGAGGTGTGGGAGGACATTCTTTGCCAGGGACCCTCCAATGGATGGTGTTTTTGCTGCTTAAAGCGCCAGTCAGGACTAAGTTGTTCAGTTGAGTTTCTGTGACGCGAGAAGGAGCCCAGTTGCACTCATATTCTTGTTTGGCCATGGTGAAGTCTACAAAATAAGTGATTCCGGTTCAAGATTGTGTTGGGTAAAAGTATACACCGGTATGAACAATGTTAAACCGGAGGTAACTGTATCTAAACCGGAGTTCTATCAAGCGGCATCATATGGCTAACGAGTTCTGGCGGTTCAACAAGGGGACTAATGGTATATACCGGTTTATTAACTTTTTCTATATTAAGTTAAACCGCCTAATCTAAACATTGAAAGCAATTGAGGTTGCGGATGGCTAAGTATGCAGAAACAGGTTTCACAAGGTCTTATTATAGCAATGGATCTGAAACAAGTTCAGAAAAGAAGACAAAATATTCAAAGACTTAAAGCAGAGCGGAAGTGAATCAATGGGCAGATATATAGATGAGATCTACGGACTCGAGCATGAAACTACAGGCGGATGCTAAAAGCTACTGCTAATCAGAGCAGGGTTTCACAGATCTATCCAGGAGTCTGGGTACGAGCATGAACACGGCAAGAACACGAAACCCTAAGAACAGATCTATGCTAAGAAGAACAGAAGGCTTACCAGAATCGAGGAAGATGCGGAAAGCTACCGCAGTGCTCTGGTACGTTCAGGTTGATGCAGCGGCCCAAGACGGTGCAGAGGTCAACGGCGGCGCACAGCTCCGAGGCTGGCGACGCGAGGAAGATGAAGAGAAAGGGGACGAAGGGGAGAAAAGAAATGACCCTTCGGTCTTATTTATAAGGCAAGAGACACGTGTCAGGCGCGTGAATCAAGGAACCACAAATCTTGGAGACGGAACTGTCGCCTCGGTTATTGCGAATTCATTAAACAAAGAAGATATCATGAATGTTATCTTTATGATGACGTCATGCCGGTTTACAGCAACCAGAGAAGGTGACATCACGGCGGTTCAACAACTACAAGAAGATGTTGAAGACGAAGATTTTTTGCTAAGGATTGACATGAACCCGTTCAAATCAATCTGGGGCCTAATGTTGGGGATATTGCTACTGGCCGTAAACCGGCCTACCTGGGCCGGGTTAACTTCATCAGTAGTTCAAAGGTGTTAAAGCCCAAAGAAGCAGATAAGGGCCCAAGGCCTGTAGTCGGTTTAAGACCTGTAGCCGTAAACCGGCTTTATATGTAAACTTGTATTGTAAGTTAGGAATAAGGAGAGACCAACCCGGATACGAGTATGAACCGGTGATTGGGACTCTGTGAACCGACGGGCGTCACCCGTGTATATAAGGGGACGACCCGGCGGCGGTTCAAGGAGAGAAAACAACAACTCGTGACTTAGGCGAAGCTTGTTTGCTGCTCCCTAGTCATCGAAAGCCCATCAATTCCATCACAACTAGACGTAGGCTTTTACCTTCATCAAAGGGGCCGAACTAGTATAAAAACTCTCTGCGTCCCTGTGTCCGCTTTAATCCCTTCAAGCTAACCCGTCGCGATGGCTCCACGACTAAGTCCTTTCACTAGGACATCTGCCGTGACAAAACCACGACAGCGGCAGAGCTAGATCATGCCCATCGAGACAGTGCGGCACGCTTGGCTGTAGCTCGAATCCGTCGAAGATCAAGTCCCCGCGGATGTCAGCCGTGTAGTTCAAACTTCCAAACCTGACCTGATGGCCAGGGGCGTAGCTTTCGATCTGCTCCAGATGGCCAAGCGAATTGGCCCGCAGTGCGAAGCCGCCGAAGACGAAGATCTGTCCGGGGAAAGAAAGTCTCACCTTGGACTGCATCGTTGTTGATGATCGAAGGAGCCATCGGGCCTAAAAGTGACGACACAGAGGAACTCTCAATGAAAGCACCAATGTCGGTGTCAAAACCGGCGGATCTCGGGTAGGGGGTCCCGAACTGTGCGTCTAGGCGAATGGTAACAGGAGACGAGGGACACAATGTTTTACCCAGGTTTGGGCCCTCTTGATGGAGGTAAAACCCTACGTCCTGCTTGATTAATATTGATGATATGGGTAGTACAAGAGTAGATCTACCACGAGATCAAGGAGGCTAAACCCTAGAAGCTAGCCTATGGTATGATTGTTGTATGTTGGAGTTGTTGTCCTACGGACTAAAACCCTCCGGTTTATATAGACACCGGATAGGGTTAGGGTTAAACAAAGTCGGTTACAATGGTAGGAGATCTGAATATCCGCATAGCCAAGGAAAGTCCCATCCGGACACGGGACGAAGTCTTCAATCTTGTATCTTCATAGTCCAGGAGTCCGGCTGAAGGTATAGTCCGGCCATCCGGACACCCTCTAATCCAGGACTCCCTCACTCTCCCTCGTGGACCTTGTAGGCTCTAGACCGCCGCACTATGCAGCGTGCCTCATTTTGGTCCTCGGGAAGTTCCTGCCTAGTTAGGTAGGCCAGGAATGGTTCTGTCCACGGGGCGATGATGGCCATTATTACGTGGGCTGAAGGTGTTATTTCAGTGGCAGAGCCTCCGATTAAGTCAGAGTGTTTGGTATCGGGCATTGTGGCCGGGTCCGGACTGTTGTTACCGGTGTCCCCTTCCCATACCACGGATGGCTTAAACAACCTCTCCAAGAAGATGTTGGGTGGGACCACATCGCGTTTTGCGCCGATGTGGGCGAGGATATCCGCCGCTTGATTGTTTTCCCAAGCCACATGGTGGAATTCGAGCCCCTCGAACCGAACTGACATCTTGAGGACGGCGTTGCGATAGGCCGCCATTTTCGGATCTTTGGCATTGAAGTCTCCATTTATTTGGGATATTGCGAGGTTTGAATCCCCACGCACCTCCAGGCGTCGAATGCCCATGGAAACTGCCATCCGGAGACCATGTAACAGGGCCTCGTATTCGGCTGCATTGTTGGAGTCCGTGTACAGTATTTGGAGTACATACTGGACTGTATCTCCGGTAGGAGACGTCAGGACGACGCCAGCCCCCAGACCGGCCAACATTTTAGAGCCGTCGAAGTGCATAACCAAATTGGAGTATGCGTCGTACTCTATAGGGAGTTCGGCTTCTGTCCATTCGGCGACAAAATCGGCCAACACCTGCGACTTAATAGCTCGCCGAGGTTTATATGTTATGTCGAACGGAAGGAGCTCAATGGCCCATTTGGCAATCCGGCCTGTGGCGTCGCGGTTGTTTATTATGTCATTGAGTAGTACTTCCGAGGCCACTGTAATTGAACACTCCTGAAAGTAGTGTCGCAGTTTCCGGGATGCCATGAATATCGCATATGCTATCTTTCGATAATGCGGGTACCGTGATTTGCATGGAGTGAGGAAAGTTGATACATAATATACCGGCTTTTGAAGGGGGAATTTATGTCCGTCCGCTTCTCGTTCGACGACGAGCACTGCGCTTACGACTTGATTAGTCGCTGCTATGTATAGCAGCATTGGTTCGCCGATGTTAGGCGCGGCCAGGATTGGGTTGGTTGCCGGTATGGCTTTTATTTCTTCCAATCCGGCTGTGGAAGCATCCATCCACTCAAAGTGTTCGGTGCGCCGAAGGAGGCGATAAAGGGGTAATGCCTTTTCTCCTAAGCGGGAGATAAAGCGGCTTAGAGCCGCCACGCATCCGGTTAATTTCTGGATTTGTTTGAGGTCCGTTGGGATAGCCAATTGTGACAGAGCTCGGATTTTGGCCGGATTTGCTTCAATTCCTCTACTGGAGACAATGAAGCCCAGGAGCTTTCCGGCTGGTACACCGAAAACGCATTTTTCCGGATTTAACTTGATGTCATATGTTCGAAGGTTGTCAAATGTGACCCTCAAGTCCTCTATTAGAGAGTCGACGCGTTTGGTTTTGATGACCACATCATCTATGTATGCCACGACTGTTTTGCCGATTTGTTTCTCCAGACATGTCTGAATCATGCGCTGATATGTTGCGCCGGCGTTTTTGAGCCCAAAAGGCATTGTGTTGAAACAAAAAGGGTCGTATGGTGTGATGAATGCCGTTGCGGCTTGGTCGGACTCTGCCATCTTAATTTGGTGATAGCCGGAGTATGCGTCAAGGAAACACAATGAACCGTGTCCTGTGGTAGCATCGATAATTTGATCGATGAGGGGGAAGGGGAAAGGGATCCTTTGGCCAGGCCTTGTTGAGATCCTTGAAATCAACGCATAGGCGCCAGGATTTGTCCTTCTTTGGTACCATCACCAGGTTTGCTAGCCAGTCTGGATGTTTTATTTCTTTGATGTTCCTCTCCCATAGCTTGTCTCTTGGGTTCAGAGAAACGCCAAAGAGTTTGCTTGACCGGCTTGAATCCTTTTAGGATATTGAGGTTGTGTTCGGCCAGCCTGCATGGGATTCCTGGCATATCAGAAGGATGCCAGGCGAATATGTCCCAATTCTCGCGCAGGAACTCTCGTAGTGCGGCGTTCACGGTGGGGTTTAACTGTGTCTCGATGGAGGCTGTTTCTGTAGCGTCCGTCGGGTGGACTTGGAATTTGACTATTTCATCCGCTGGTTTAAAAGAAGTGGACTTGGATGTTTTGTCGAGTGTCATGTCGTCCCTGTCCACTGTGGAGCGTAGCGCGGTTAATTCCTCGACCGCGAGGGCTTCGGATAATGCCTCGAGGGTCAATGCGGCTGTTTTGTTTTCGGCTCGAAGGGCTGTGTCCGGATCACTAGCGGGAGTGATGATTCCGTTAGGCCCAGGCATTTTGAGCTTCATGTACCCATAATGGGGTATGGCTTGGAAGATTGTGAATGCCTCCCGCCCTAAAAGGGCGTTGTATCCGCTACTGAATGGGGCCACTTGGAATGTAATTTCTTCGGACCTATAGCTCTCCGGTGTGCCGAATACCACATGTAGTGTGATTTTCCCAGCACAGCATGCTTCCCGACTGGGGATGATTCCCCTGAAGTTTGTGCTGCTTTGCTCAATGCGGTTCCAGTCTATTTCCAATTTCTGGAGAGTTTCCTCATAGATGAGGTTTAATCCACTGCCGCCGTCCATGAGTACTTTGGTGAGTCGAAAGTCGTCCACAATTGGACTGAGGACCAGTGCAGTTGGTGTCCGGGCTGTTCGGAATTTAGGTTCGTCACTGGCATTGAAGGTAATAGCCGTGTCACTCCACGGATTTATTGCTGCCACATGGCAGATTTCGGCAAGGCTGCGGAGTGTTCGCTTGCACCTATTATCTGATGTGAAGGTCTCGAGGACTGTTAATACTGTATTGTTATCTCCGGGATGGTGCTCTGTGGCCTCTGGGGTGAGAAGATCCTCGCCACTTTTGGCCACCTGCCGGAGTATCCAACATGCTCTAAGGCTATGTGTTGGTATGGTACCTGCTTTGGTATGAATTTTGCAGGGTCCGTTGAGCCATCCCTCCCATACGGTTCCAAGCCTTGTAGAGGGTTTTTGCTTTCTCGTAGTTAACCCGGGTGTCTTGTGATAGTGCACCCTTTTACTTCGGACTGGGTGTGTATTCGGAGCCGGATTATCCCAAAATTTTCTTTCGGTTTTCCAGGCGCTTTCCATCGCACAGTACTTTCGTAGTATGGACGCCAAGTCAGCAAAGCGTGATATATCACGGTGACTTATGGCGTTAAGGATTCCCTTGTCCGTGCAATTATTGCAGAAGAATGAGACTGCGTCTTCCTCGCGACAGTCCTTAACCTTGTTCATCACAAGGAGGAATCTGGCCCAATAATGATGTACTGTTTCCTGGGGCTCTTGCCTGATGTTGGAAAGATCGCTTATGTTTGGGTGGGTGGGTGGAATTAAATCCGAACCCTCACCCGACCTGAGACCCAGGGGCCGAGGAGTTTCCAATCTTGGAAGTTCGGGTTCCGGGATGTTGCCCGATAAGTCTGGCCCGCTGCCTGACTCTAGGTTCAGGGCTTGGGTGATGTCCTCCCGTAAACGGGTGTCCGGCTCGGAGAGCTCAGGAATCCGGACATAATTAGTCCCCAAGATAGAGGAAGAGTCACCGCATTGTTCCTCCACCACCGCGATATGATGGGTGAGCAGTGGAGAGTTAATCTCCCTTTGATCGGGTTTAAGCCCAATCTGATCATAGTCCATAGCGACTCCCAAGGCGGCGATGTGATCCAAGAGCTCGTTCAGGTAAGAGAGCTCCATTGGATCCATCTGCTCGGCAAGTTCCGAGTTGACGTGGAGGCTGTTTTCGATGACCCGAGAAGTCATCGTTGGTGCAGCGGCCGAATAGGCGGTCATGATAAAACCGCCTAGCCGGAGAGTTTGACCGACAGCCAAGACCCCTCCGGCGGTAATGTTGTCTTTAAGGACGAGACGAGACATCCTTCCCTGCGGTGACGACACAGTGGAACTCTCAATGAAAGCACCAATGTCGGTGTCAAAACCGGCGGATCTCGGGTAGGGGGTACCGAACTGTGTGTCTAGGCGGATGGTAACAGGAGACAAGGGACACGATGTTTTTACCCAGGTTTGGGCCCTCTCGATGGAGGTAAAACCCTACTCCTGCTTGATTGATCTTGATGATATGGGTATTACAAGAGTTGATCTACCACGAGATCAGAGAGGCTAAACCCTAGAAGCTAGCCTATGGTATGATTGTTGTTGTTGGTCCTACGGACTAAACCCTCCGGTTTATATAGACACCGGAGAGGGCTAGGGTTACACAGAGTCGGTTACAAGGAAGGAGATCTACATATCCGTATTGCCAAGCTTGCCTTCCACGCCAAGGAGAGTCCCATCCAGACACGGGACGAAGTCTTCAATCTTGTATCTTCATAGTCCAACAGTCCGGCCAAAGGTTATAGTCCGGCTGTCCGGATACCCCCTAATCCAGGACTCCCTCACCTAGGGTACCAAAAAGGAATAATATTTGTCCTATGCCATGCAATAAAATCGCCAGTAAGATTATCTGAGAGAGCTATGTTCAAAATTCCCTCTGCATCCACTGGCATGAACAAGTTCCTGATTAGAGTTTCATCCCAGTTCCCATAGCCTGGATCATTTACTCCCTCCGTCCGGAAATACTTGCCCTCCATTTCGAAATGGAGGACAAGTATTTCCGGACGGAGGGAGTAATGACCATCCTTGATGTACTGGATGACCATCCTCTTGTTGTCATAACCATCCTTGATGTACTTATGAAACCCAATGGTCATCCCATATATTGATCTTTTCACCCGTTCCAACTCTTCAAATATGACCCCTTTTGAAAGTTTGGAGCCCCGCAAGCGTGCACAGTGTTTTTGGATCAACTTTGCGGGGCCTTATTCTTCACGAATTAGTCGGTTGTAAAATTTGCATTTCGTGCACATATATGTGGCTGCTGGCCTGCCAGCTTGCGCTATTTTGCATCGTTGCATGTGCTCTCGCATGGAGCCCGCCAATATAATGGCGGTAGGAATCAAGAGACGTCCGCCCTTGATTAACATGCCTTCCTTTTCTGTCTCTCTCTCTCTCTGAGTTGTCCTAAACTTGGACTAGTCTGTTTATCTGCCAACAACCATATGACCGGATACCCTAAGTCCCTAAAGCAAGTAGCTGGCGTTGCATTGCCCTTGTTTTGGCACCAGTGACATAGTAGGAGGAAGAGAAGTTAAGGAGATGCTTCTCATCGATGACGTGTGGCCGTGTCCTTCGCTCCCACCCACGCTCATACTGCGTCCGTACATTCGACCTGGTCCTTCAATTCGGCGGACGGACGTACGCAGCTGTATCATCATCGTCGCATGATTGTTTCGATCGACCCTCCCTTGTTGGCACATGCGTGGAGATGGATGAGTAGAATGCATGCCCCTCTCTCTCTGACACGAATTGTGGTAGTTTTATGCTATTCACTCTCCATAGCCAGCCGGGACCAATCCTAGATCGTACTAGGACGACATCGAGATCAGAAACAGTCCGGCCCAAGCATTCAAATTCGTTAGATGGATACGGCAATATATATGCGTCGTGGTTGTGGAACTGGTACGGTGGTACTGATGATCTTGGCCGGCCGCTGACCGTGCCGGTGTACTTCGGCCGGACCATGTATATATAGATTAAATTATATATATCTTGTTATTTTGTCCAATCTTTTCTCTTGTAATAATGCTCACTACCTTGAATGCATGCATGCATATAAGTATATGAGACTCCATATATATCATCATCATGATCATTCCCAAACGGTCTCTCGTAGCGTCTCCTCCACAAATCATGTCCTCTCGTACACCCCGAAATTAATGGTGAAATATATAGTGGCCTCGTCCACAAGTTAGGTACTCGGGCCTCGGTTGTCTTGTAACAGCAGCCAGTCTCCTCCGTCCTTTATCTCTCCGATCCCCCTTTAGTGAAACCTCAAGGAAGGTGAGCTGAGCTGCTAAAGTCAAGAATTCCGGGTCACTTTAGCAGCAGGGTACAAAGGTGCACCTCACTCTACTCAAACTTTACTAGTACCCCTTTTGTTCTTCACAATATATATTTACCGTTTACTAGTACCCCTTTTGTTCTTCACAATATATATTTACCGACTACTAGAATAGTTATTAAGAATACCTACGTGTATCACAATTTTCCGCATTGGAAAAGGGCTGCAATATACATGTCGACGATGTCGTCCCAACTCTGACGTGGAGAGCAGAGTGGTAGCTCATGGGCACGACATTATCATGCATGGACGGGTACATGGAGCCAACTATAGACGCATGTTGTATCTATCCCACATTGCGCCGCAACTGCACCGACCGGAACGGCATGCATTACAGATGGAGGGCGCAGGCAGGCAGGTGTGAGCAGTTGATGCGCGAGGGAGCGAGCGAAAGGGACTTGCAACTGAAAGTTCTTAGCTGCTACGACTACCATACATCCACTATTCTCTTCACCATCTACCACTACCACTCTAGCTGCTACTACTAGCTCAAAAGGTATGCATTTGCGACAGTGTGAGCCACCGATGTTGCCTCGTATTCAATTTCAAGCTGGAGTAGAGTAGAGTAGCTACCGTGTTGATCATGCCAGCATTTGGTACCAAACCGTCCATGGATCCACCAACCATTACTACTATCGTAGTCGTAGCACATGCGCCAAGATCAATCCAGTCTGAACAAAGCAAGCTAACCTTGTAGTCGAAATATGCCGAGCACTCCGTGCGTTCTATCTAATCTACCGAGCTGGGTTCAGAATTATCAAGCCACCACCTATCCAGTCAATGCATGCATGCTCAGGTCACCCAGGTTTCAAGTTAGCCGTGGCGACTTTGCTTGTGCCTTTTTTTTTTTCTGCAAAGAAGTGCGGTGCGTGACTTGGAAGGATCGATGAACGCATCTGCTAGTAGTAGTGGAGAACTGTGCCAGGGTCGTTCGACCTTCAAAGTCAAAATCATAAAGTACGTACACATGCTGCCGCGCAGAAAATCGTGGCAAGAGGTCGATCAAGTCCATACTACTACTAGGTCACCATCAGCATATACGTAGGTGTACTGCGCGGTGGCGTGCCCGGGTTTGCATTGCAGCCAAGCGTCCAATTGAGCCAGCTACGTACCTAAGCTGCCACGTAGTAACTGTTAATTGGTACACTAGATGACTCTCGCTGATTAAGCAGCAGGGAACACCCGTACACTGATTAGGCAGCAGGATTCCGTGCGTGATCAGCTAGCTACTTACTCCATCTATCTCATAATATAAGAGCATTTTTAAATACTACACTAGTATGCGACGGAGGGAGTAGCTCTGATCGCTCTCCAAGGGAACACTTTCAGCCAAAAGCTGAGATCCGGGAGAAAAGCCCGTATCTCTCGAGCACGAACTGAGACGATCCATCAGATCAGAAGAAGAAAAAAGGAACTTCACGCGCTTCACTTTGTTCATAAGTGAAGCGTGTTAACCGTTAAACCAGCTGATTAGTTAGTCTAATGGAGTTGTAGTAATTAAGCATTATGCACGACAGCACGAGCTTGAGAGATACGCACTTCATATATCCCAAAGAAATAAAATGAAAATTATCCAGAGAAAAAGGGAGATGTGCACTTCGCGTTTATTCCATGAATTTCCCTTCCACTCCAAGCTAGCTAGACTCCAACACCAACCAACCGAATTCTCAAGAAGAAGAAAAGCTGCAATCGAAGCTTAAGTTGTAGGTACTTTTTTCTTCATTCGTTTCTTTAACCAACCGATCGATCAACAAGTCAAAAAATAAGAGGTTAAAAAGAAGCAAGAAGAAACTAGAGAGAGAAAAGCAATCAATCCATCCCCTGAATTTGGACACATGAATATGTGGTCGAGCTCGAACCGAGATGATGATCAGACGTCGACGGCGCAGGCGGCGGCCTGCTGGAAGCGGAAGTAGTCGGGGCCGCCGCCGGTGGTGGCGCCGTAGCTGCCCTTGCCCTCGTTCACCCTGATGAGCGCCGGGCAGTTGACCCGGAGGTGGTAGTGGCCGGAGATCCACGTGCCCACCTTCCACCGCACCTGACCGTCCACGCGCACGTCCACCAGCACGTACCCGGCCGTCTCGTCCTGCGCCAGCGCCACGGCGAGCTGCGGCGGGAGCACGACGCTGTCCATGGACCTCAGATACGGCGACCACACGGACTGGTCCCGGTGGCCCTGGTAAGCGACGGGGAGGCGGGTGGGCACGGTGATGGCCACGCCCTTGTACTCCGCGTACATGTCCGCCTCGTCGTAGTAGACGCCGACGCGGTCGTTGGGGTTGCGCGCCGCCACGGTGGCCTGCATGGTGGTGAAGAGGTAGGCGGAGGTGGGCGGCGTGACGTTGAGGCAGAGCACCGCCAGGTCCTGCAGGTAGAAGCGCGGCTTGTGGGGGCGGAGCACCAGGTAGACGATGAGGATGATGAAGAGGGCGAGGAGGACGAGCGCCAGCAGCGCGCCGCAGCACTTGCGGTAGAGCCGCCGGCGGTGGCACTCGCAGCCCCCGCCTTTGTGCCCGCCGCAGTCCTTCACCGCCATGGCTGGCCGGTCGGTCGCCTCAGCAGCAGCAGCTAGCGTGTGATCAGTGCTGGCTGCGCGCACGAAGCTAGCTGCGGGTGATCGGCCCGGCGAGGAGGTGTGAGGCTGTGATTCGAGGATGTGTGGGAGCTAGGAGAACGGAGAAGAAATGTCACTTGGGGAGGAGGTGGGTTATATATCGGGGCGAGGGAGGCAGCGGCAGAAGGGAGGTTGGTGATTGATTGGGGGGTCAGGATTTGCAGAGGATCAGCATTGGTCAGTGTGCGGAAACTACTGGCGCAGCTGTACTTGTGCAAACTGCAGAGCGTGTGGGTCACAGTGGGTGCTGTTAATTACTCCCTGGTAGTACTTGAAGTTTCTTTTCATCCATGTTGGTAGTTGACACGCTACTGTCACTGGAGTAATTAGTCGTGGAACCGTAAGGCCTGACGGGCAGATGAGAGGTGGTTAATGGTGATGGTGGTGGGGGTGAGTGCTAAGTTCCAAGCTAGCTAGAGCAGCAATGATCCGCGGCGAAAAAGGAGCGCCTTTGGTTCCTCCAATACGATACAAAAAAAGCGGAAAAGGCAAGGAAGCAACCAAACCGAAATTTCGCATTTTGCGCAAGTGTGCGCGGCCGCCCGCGCATTCGCCCTAAACGTGCCGAGCAAGAAGAACACTTGGTTTTTTTTTCTTAGCTATGTCAAGCCATGATTGGTGGATACTAGCAGCGTTTCTTCTTGCATGCGCGTCTCGACTCTCGACACGAACGCGGTTGTGAGGCTGAGTTGTGTGGCAGTCAAGAACAGCACCGATCGAGAAGAAGTATGACGCGTGAACTATTCCGCAGTGATGGCAGTACGTAACATGAGAGCTTCCAGTGCAAAGTTGAAAGGGAAAACGTCGAAAGTTCAAAGGGAGAGAAAAGTGCGCTGCCGGCTCTACGTACGTGGGCCGTGAGAAGTTACGCCGTCACTTTGTAGAGATCAGATGCTATACTCCCGCTGAGCCTGAAGATACACTTTATATATGTTTTTTTTCTTTTTCTTTCGATGAAGACGCTGCGTGTTGGTGGACTCGTAAGCCGGGTAAATAAGAGGCGGTCAATTAACCAATGGCGATGGAGAGATGGTGGGGGTGAGTGCTGCTAGCTACTCTGTCTGTTTCTTTTTAGTCCGCATATAAGATTTGATCAAAATCAAACTTTGTAGAGTTTGACTAACTTTATATTAAAAAATATAAACATTCACAATATGAAATCAATATTATCAGATGCACCATGAAACGTATGTTCATACTATATAGTTTTAGTATTGTAGATGTTCATATTTTTTTATATAAATTTAATCAAATTTTGTGCAGTTTGACTTTAACCAAATCTTATATGCGGAGTAAAAAGAAACGGAGAGAGTATATACTAATACGGCAATGATTGTGGTTGTGGCAAAGGTTCATAGGATTCAGATTAAGGATAACAAAAGGAACACCTTTACTTACAAACCTAACAAAAAAAAGTGGGGATGATGAAGTCATGAAACAGTCAGGAAATTAACGTTGGCCTTCCTTGGCAACATACATGTGCGCGTTTGTGGGAGGGAGCGGATCAGTTTTGTTTTTCTGATCAGTTTGCAACGCAAGTGGGTGGCCAACGGAGGGTGAGGCGTCCACATCATCAGAGAGCTAACATACATAATCCCAACGGAAAGCTTAAAGCAGAGGAATAAGAAGTACGTAGAAGAGGAATCGTAGGTGCACTACTGTATATAGGTCCCCGTCAGCGTCATCTTCATTCCGTGTGGGCAGGTCAGGCGCCTACCTACCCTGATTGATTACTCGCCGGCGATCGAGCCCCAGAGCCTTCCATCTTCCTCAAAAACGACCGCGCAAGGGCCGACCGCATCGCTGCACAGCACACGCATTGGATACACATACACTTGTGTGAGTACGTACGTACCGACAGAGATCATCGGCGACGTACCGACAGAGATCATCGGCGAACAGGAGATCATATCGATCGATCTTCTGTACCAGGTACCACGGCGAATATACACACACAGATTTTATCTTACGAGTGGGTTCGTCGTGTCGGACTATTCATCATGGTGACGATGTCGTCGTGCGATCTAGGAGTAGCTTAGGACCGGTCCTGGCCGCCGATCGACGAAAAGATTAACTCACGTACCAGCATAGTACAGTATAGGTATAGCAGACAGAGCGACGAAACTTGTATATTTCCAGCTTCGTATGATGATCGATCATACACCGGTGTGGGATCTCATAGGTGAGAAAAGAGGGCAATTCACAGCCACGTCTTCTACTTATCCACTCCTCCGTATGCATGCATGCATGCATGCAAGTGTCAACAGGAAGGGTCGTCTGAGTCGATCATTATATTATTATCAAAACTATCAATCATGGAAACTTCTCCTCCTTCTTCTCCTCCACCAACACGTTTGTGCATGTGAATCATCCGGCAATGGTGCCAAAAATGAGATAGGGGGCAATTGCTTCCAGCTACTTGCTCGGAGTCGGTTTAATTGGGTTGGGTACTACCAGTAGCGGCTAGAGGCACCGTTGGGTCGTGGTTGTTGGCACATGGACTACTAGTCCAAGTTAAGGACGATTCGGAGAGAGACCAGACGCTGACAGCGAGGGGATCAGCTGGCTAGCATGTTAATCAGGGACGGATGTCTCCTAACGCTATATTACGTGTGGGCTCCATGCGGAAGCACATGCCCCGATGAATGCAATTTGATCAGCAAACGCAGAGGCCAGATGTGCATGTATACCGAACGCAGAAGCAAACATGCAATGCAAGCCACACGTTTCACAACCATATCAAATGATCTAATGAAATTGTGTGCCTCGGTGGGGAAAAAAAGAAGAACGGGAGAGTGGTTCGCAGTGGACTGGAGAATGACACCCACACGCACACAAATTCACACGGACAATGGATAGAGAAAGGAAAAATATCTACTACTCCATCCGTCCCAAAATATAAGAGCGTTTTTTACACTAGTGTAGTGTTAAAAACGTTCTTATATTATGGGACGAAGGGAATATGTGTTATCGTCATTTTCCATGGCCTTTAGCAACTGTCAAAGACTTGAATAACCAATCTCTTGACATATAGATAGATAGATGGTAAAGCAGAGAAGATGCAGGCGAAGAGGTAATCGTACCTATATAGATAGATAGATGGTAAAGCAGAGAAGATGAATTGATGTACTATCATAAAGATATGATTCAGTAAGGAAATCTCAAGGATGTCTAGGAGGAAGTGATCATAGATGCCAAGGATGACAAAGTAAAAAACAGGCAGTGAAATAGCTAGTCTGCTGGGGAGGAGCCAGACAATTAAATATGCCGTCCATGTCATGCCCACACTAGGCCAGCCCTGGGGAACTCGGCAAACAAACGGTCGTTTACAGGGTTAATTAGTTGACGAGAAGAAATGGACAGACGCACAACCTATTTTGTACTTCCTCAAAAGTGAAAAAGTAGTAGCAGTATGATTTTCCAATGACAGGCCGTATGGCAAAAAGTATGGAGAAGCTTTCATGGACCAACGAATCCTATCGGCAGAAAAATGACAGCCAAAGCCAAAGTGGTACTAGCAGCAGCCAATAACATTAGAGCTAAGGATGGCGGGTGAACTAGATACTTGGCGGCGACGGTAACGTTGGAGCTTCCCGTGTCAAAGGAATAAACGCAAATGCTTCTAGTGCAGAGTTGAACGGGAGAAAAAGAATTAATGGTGTCGGCTGTACGTGGGCCTTGACAAGTTACACTGTCACTTTGTACTTTGTAAAGATGCTACTACCCCAAGATACACTATACTTCACTATAAAGACACTGTCAGTGGAGTCGTAAGCCTATTAAATACTCTCTCTATAAAGTAATATGAGATCTTTTAGATCATTAAAGTACTTAAATCTGAGGCGGTCAATTGATGAATGGTGTTGGAGCTATCGGTGATGGAGCTGGTGGGGGGTGAGTGCTAGATAGATATTCCCTTCGTTGGCAATTATAAGGTGTTTTAAATAGTTCAATATGATCTACATATACAGACTAAAATGAATGAACAAACACAATAAAACGTATTTATATATATCCAATCCAAAAAAATTTAGAACAAGTTTTATATTTGTGAATAGAGGGAGTAGGCTCCAAAACTGGCAATGATTGGGACAGAGGTCGAGAGGATCAGATTAGGGAGAGAAAAAGAACAACTTTAAGTTCCTCAGATATGTTTGTTGCAAACAAAATATGGGGATAAAACGATGATCCATGGAGAGGAGGAAGGAAGTTAATGTTAGCCTTCCTTTGCACCATGTGCATGGGGGTGGCAATAGGAGGGTGGGGCGTCTATGTCAAATCACATGGGATGAAGCCAACATGCATGATCCCAACGGGGAGCTCAAGAGGAGGGATACAAGGAGCAAAATCGTACGTACTACTCCATAGATCACCGCCACCGGATCGCTTCTGCAACACACGCTCCGATGCCACACGTTAGAGCAAGCTTTCAATCGTTCGCACTCATCAGAGGAGGAAGAGAACATCGTGGGGAAGGAGAACACACACGAGTACATAATGGACAAAGATTTCTTTTTGTTTGCGAAATGGTTCAACTTGCGTCGAACAACCTAGGGACTGATTGTGGCCAATAACTAATGAACACATAAAGGTAAACACTAGACCTATTCTGCTGTAGCATGGACGCATCGTGCTTCAAGCTGTTATTTAGAAACTGTAAAACTGAAAAACCACATGGCAAGTTCAACTGCTTCAGGGTTTACTGATAACAATAAGCTCGATCTCACTCCTTTCAGGGTAAGGTGGTTGGCGAGTGAGTTTTAGGAAGGTATCTGCGTCTTGGTTGGGCATTATCATCAACCAGTTGCTATAGTGGAAGTCGTCTTGGCGGCCCTCGCCGGTCGAGAAGAGTGGCAACGTCTCAGCCTCCTGTGTCGAATGGGACGCTGCACCTCAACATGAGGCATCGCGGGTGCCATTTGAACTTGCTTTTACCACGCTTACCGCGTGGTCATCACAGGTGTTGTTAGTTCATAGTGACTTGGAGCTCCTGCCCAAGCATTATGGAGGCCTGAGTGCAAATGAGGTACAATTGACATACTTATTATAACAGTGACATAAATACTTTCAAAACATGAAAATCATTATAAAAGGCATAAACATTGAAAATGTAATTTTTAATAAGCAAATAAAGTCTTATACACCATGTATATATGATAGAAATGATGATTACGAAATACATGCACCGGAATTGATCTACACACGATGGTGTGTGCATGATGTGCAGCCGATAAATCCTCCCCGACGTAGGATACTCTAGGAACAACGTCGCCGATGGCTAGATGGCAAACGTCGTGCGCGTGTCGTCTAATAAGTGTCGGTTGTATAGCAGTGCTCTACATGCACCCAACGATAAATGTGCGCGGGCGGGGGGGGGGGGGGGGGGGGGGGAGGGGGCATTGCCCCCTACACACTTGCTACGATTATATTTTGTAAATCACATTTTTTCTGTAATTTTTTAGGTATGTACATGTATTGGCCCTTATTTGAGATGGGCCACCGCACCTTTTGCCATGGTTTACGACCGGTTGTGGGAGAGGGAGAGGAGACCGAGGTGGACTACATCATCAGAGAGTAATGCGCAATACACTTTAAATTTGAAATGCATTTATAATGAAAGTTACATTACATTTTTTTAATATATTGCGCCTAACAGTGGAGATTCAAACCCAATCCCCACACATATGAGAAAAAATAGAAAACGAAAAGTGCACGCTTTAACAGGTTAATTTATTTGTGATACTCTCATGAACTACTTATTTTCATGTTGCAGCCAATCAGGGGAGAAGGAAAAACCATCTAGCTATGTTAGTGGGAGAGGGTGGTCCGGTGACCACAAATACTGATATGTTGCAAGTGGCTACTGATTTTTACAAAACCCTTTTTGGTTTAGAGAAAAACGATCATTTGGACCCTGCCTTCTTGTTTGAGCAGGAAAAACTCACTCCTGCTAAGGTAGAGGCTTTAGAAAAACCTATCTTAGAGGAGAAAATAAAGAATGCCATTATGGGATCTTATTCTTGTGGTGCCCCTGGTTCTGATGGTCTTTCTTTTCTTTTCTATCAAATCTTATAGGATGTTATTAAAACATGATTTCATGGCTTTAGTTAGGGACTTTGAGAGAGGTGTTCGAGATACTTCCAGACTTAACTATGCCATTATTACTTTGATTCCTAAAGAACCTGATGCTAAGATTATGAAACAATTTAGACCCATCAGTTTGGGTAATTTCTCTATAAAAATCTTTAGTAAGGCTATGACTAACAGGGTTTCCCCTATTAGTGATAGACTACTCTCCTCTTGCAATTCTGCTTTTGTAAAGAGGAGGTATATTTTGGAGAGTTTGGTGACTTCCCATGAAACTATTCATGAACTTCACCAATATAAAAGCCCGGGGTTATACTGAAACTAGATTATGAAAAAGCATATGATAGAGTCAACTGGGATTTCCTTGTGGAGATGCTCTCTTCTAGGGGTTTTAGTA
Organism: Aegilops umbellulata; assembly: GCA_032464435.1. Classification (NCBI taxonomy): domain Eukaryota; kingdom Viridiplantae; phylum Streptophyta; class Magnoliopsida; order Poales; family Poaceae; genus Aegilops; species Aegilops umbellulata. Next base: position 476,487,762 of record CP136059.1, on the reverse strand, counting down.
ATAAATGAGTTAAGTGGGTGATGAGTACTATTCAACACTGCTCTTTTTATGTTAGGTTGAATGATTGTAATGGATCTTTGTTTGCTAGTGGTAAAGGTATGAAACAAGGAGATCCATGTCTCCCATCCTTTTTTAATCTAGTAGCTGGTATTTTCTCCAAAATGCTAATTAAGGCTTCTAAGGAAGATGTGATTGTTGGGGTTCTCCCAGCTGTTGTCCTTGGTGATATCATTAGCTTGCAGTATGCTGATGATACATTTCTAGAACCTAGTGTGGTAAATGCTAGGAATGTCAAGTGGTTACCTTCCTGTTTTGATAGGCTTTCTAGTATGAAGATCAATTTCAATAAATCTGATTTGATTACCATGAATGTTGAAGAAGAAGAGTTTTCCAAAACTTTAGCACGTATTTTCTGTTGCAAGTAGAGTTGTTTTCCTTTGAAATACTTGGGTGTCCCTCTACATTTTGCTAAACTGAGAAGATAGGACAATCAACCTATTATTGACAAAATCATTAAAAAGATCTGTGGTTGGAGAGGAAGACTACTTAGTTATGAAGCTAAACTTGTGCTTCTGCGTGCATGCATTGCTAGTATTCCTACTTATCTGATGTCTATTGTTAAATTTCCCAAGTGGGCTATTAAAGCTATTACATCTTAGATGGCACATTTCCTATGGAAGTAATTTTGGAGATAACCATAAACACCATCTGGCCAACTCGGGGCTTGTTTCTCAGAAAAAAGATTTTGGTGGTCCGAATATCCCTAATTTGAGAGAAGTTAATATGTCTCTGCTTGCTTCCTGGGCTAGGAGATATTTATCTAGCAAGGAAAAAAACTGGGTGGCCTTTGTAGATTATAAGTATCAAACTGGGAAACCTAATCTGCTTTGGTGTAAAGAGGGGGTGGGATCTCCTTTCTGGAAAGGATTTACTTCGGGCTTTAGCCGAGGTTAGGCCTTTTTATAGGAGGATTCTAGGAGATGGTAACAACATCTATTTTTGGCATGATATTTGGGTGGGAGAGTGTTCTCTTAAGACTCAGTTTTGGGTTTTGTTTGATTTGTGCCAGTAGCAGAATTGTACTATTAGGCAGGTGTGGGATGGGCATACTTTGAAATTAACCTTTAGGACGTGTGGAACCAGAGATTATGCAAATGTGGAATGATTTGCAAATGACTATTGCCAAGTTCATTCCCACTGCTGGTAATGATGAACGTGTGTGGATGTTGAAGCTTCTGGTGTTTATTCCACCAAGTCTTTTTATAAGAAGATTAACTAGGGGGGGGGGCGTTTGTATTCCGGGTGTAAGGGCATATTTATACCTAAGGTGTTTTGGTGATTGATGACAATGCTTGTGTGGACTAATCGTGTGCTTTGAGTTTCTCAGACATTTCTTCACTAGGCAAGACGGTTTGGTGCCCCTCGAAGACTATTGAAGACGGCGTTTCTCTATGTTTCTTTTTGGTGGATTTGAGTCGTAGGGAAGCCGTACTATTAAGAGGGGGTCCGCTTCGGAAAGGTTTGGGTGGAATCATCACGTACACGTTCCCTTCCTTGTCTCCACCTTTCCCCTTGCACTTTGGAGCATTCCCTGTAATCCTCCTTGTGATTGTCTTGGCGGTTGCAGCGGTGCTTGCGGTAGTACTGCTCCTTGGAGCGGTAGTACCGCAGGCACCTACGATAGTACCGGGGTTTCTGCGCGGTAGTACCGCGGGTGCCCACGGTAGTACCGCTCCACTGGAGCCGTACTACTGTGGCCCCAGGCCAAGTACCGATGCATTGCGGTAGTAGGAGCGGATGTAATTTTTTACATCCGCGCCTCCGCAGTAGTACCGCGCCTCGTGCGCGGTAGTACCGTACGCGGCTTGATCCAGCAGCCACGCGGTAGTACCGCTCCCTAGCGGTAGTACCGTGTCGGATTTTTGCACCGTTCTTTTTCCAGCGGAAGTAGGCACGGATGTAATTTTATTCATCCACGCCCTTCCCAGGCTAGGGCTTTTCTGCCTTGCGGTAGTACCGCAAGGGGGAGCGGTAGTACCGCGCTGGCGGTAGTACTGCCCCCTGTCAGGCCTGCTCTAGCCCCCGCTGCTGCCGCGGTAGTACTGTGGTGTCCCACGGTAGTACCGCGTGGCCCTGCGGTAGTACCGCGCCTCCGGAGCGGTAGTACCACGCGTCGCGGGCTGGTTAAGTGGATAACGGTTGGATTTCTCCCACCACTATAAAAGGGTTGTCTCCTACCTCTAGTTGACTACCTCTTCCAACCCTAAGCTCCATTGTTGCTCCAAGCTCCATTTTCGCCCGATCTCACTCCCTAGCCAATCAAACTTGTTGATTTGATCGGGAGTGGTTGAGAAGGCCCCGATCTACACTTCCACCAAGAGAAATTTGATTCCCCCTACTCATCCCTTGCGGATCTTGTTACTCTTGGGTGTTTGAGCACCCTAGACGGTTGAGGTCACCGCGAAGCCACAGTCCATTGTGGTGAAGCTTCGTGGTGTCGTTGGGAGCCTCCAATTAAGTTATGGAGATTGCCCCAACCTTGTTTGTAAAGGTTCGGTCGCCGCCTCCAAGGGCACCAATAGTGGATTCACGACATCTCGCATTGTGTGAGGGCGTGAGGAGAATACGGTGGCCCTAGTGGCTTCTTGGGGAGCATTGTGCCTCCACACCGCTCCAACGGAGACTTACTTCCCCTCAAAGGGAAGGAACTTCGGCAGCACATCCTCGTCTCCACCGGCTCCACTCTTGGTTATTTCGTGCCTTTATTTGTGCAAGCTTATTTGTGTTGTATCTCTTGCTAACTAGTGTTCCTCTCATTGTTGCATCATATAGGTTGCTCACTTAGTTGCATATCTAGACAACCTACTTTGATGCAAAGTTTAAATTGCTAAAGAAAAGCTAAAATTTGTTAGTTGCCTATTCAACCCCCCCCCCCTCTAGTCAACTATATCGATCCTTTCAATTGGTATCAGAGCCTCGTCTCTTTTTAAGGACTTTGCCGTCCGAAGAGTATGGTTGACGTCGAAGACGATGTGGCGGAGCACTCCGGTGCGAATCCGATATCGTCTACTGGAGATGGGGGTAACTCGATCTCACTCGAGGAGTTCAATATGGCGTTAGACACATTGAAAACCTCCATGACGACCGAGGTCAAAGACATGTTTAAGGAATTCTTAGAAGGGCTTAAACTTTCCACCGCACCCGTGAAAGTGGGTGATCCCGCCAACATGATGACGGATGTTAACCCCGACAAGGGGAAAGCTACTAGTGAGAAAGCCCCTTTGTCTAGTGGTAAGAATGGCACCGGCATCTTTGCCCATGTGCAACCTCCACCCATCTATGGTGGACCGATTCCTTCTAGTCACTTGAATCATGTCGGTCCTCCCCCCAAGATTGACAAAAAGGAGGATTTTGATTCTTGGGTCTATCGTTTTAAGCGTCATTTAAATCATGTGAACACTAACCTTTGGAGAATCATTGAAGAAGGCTTTCATCCACATGACTGAAGCAACTTCACTCCTAGAGAAGAAGTGGAGAATCAATTCAATGAGAATGCTCTCTTCATCATCCAAGAAGCAATCCTTCTCGAAGACCTCCCGCATCTTCGGCCCTACTCATTGGCCAAAGATGCTTGGCACAAAGTGGGTTCCCTCTATCGGGGAAACGCAAGCATTCAACTTCCAATTATGAAGTGGTACAAGATGAAGCCGATGAGTTTGCCATCAAAGAAGATGAAGAACCTCGTGAGCTCTACTGGAGAGTTACCAAGCTCGCGGTCTCTCTCCGGGATCATGGAAGTAAGGACACGGATGAAAACTGGATCAAGCGCAAATTCCTCAAGGCAATGATGCCCTACCACAAAGCCATGTCCTCCATCATCCGTCAAAGGCCGGACTTCCACACTTTGTCCTCAAGTGATGTGTTGGATGAGTTTGTGGCTATGAGCATATTGGACAAGACCGCCGACAATGCGGTGCTTCGCTCCCAAAGAGCAAAGAAGCCCAACCTTGCATTGAATGCCAAGGTTTGTGCGAAGAACAAGAAGAGGAGAGCAACCTCGAAGATACGAAGTATGCCTATCATGAACACATGGCCCTTGCTTCAAGGCAATTTTGGAGCAAGAAGAACTCAAGGCCCAACTTCAACAAGAGCAACTCAAGTGGCGCAAAGGGCAAGCAACGAGTGAGGACTTGTTTCAATTGTGGCAACGTGAGTCATTTTGTTGCGGAGTGCCCTTATGAGAAGAGGGAAGATAATGGTGGCAAGCTCATCCGTAAGGACAAGGACAAGTATTTCCCCAACAAGAGCAACTTCACCAAGAAGACTCCTCACAAGGCATTGGTGGTACAAGAAGAATACAATGAGGATGATGATGATGATGATGAAGATGGTGAGTCGGTTGCCATGGCCTCCGTTGCCATTGCGATGACTCCACGGGTGTCTCTCTTCGACTCATCAAATGAAAGCATCACCGCCAAGTGCCTCATGGCTAAAGCCACCAACAAGGTAAACCCCAACATCAAAACTACCATCATTAATCATCCTTCTTTGTCGGGTAGCGTTGGTGAACACGAGGGAACTAATGTGGAGGAGAATGAGTTTGAGACCTTTATGGGTAAACTCAAGGGTAAATCCAAGAGGCACTTTGTTGCTCTCTTGGAACAACTTGGTGAAGCCAATGACATGATCGAGGCTCATGAAGATACCATCTCTAAGATGGAGGGGCATAGTCGTGACTATGCCGATGAGATTTCAGATCTTTCCAATGCTCTTGAGGAAGAGCGTGGTCTTCGTTTGGCTCTCGAGGAGTCATACAACGATGATCATGCTAAATTAGAGAAAGATCTTGATCATGCTCTTATTGTGTCTCGTGTGCTAAGCTCCGAGAAGGAAAAGCTTGGGGTTGATCTTGCTAGACTCAAAGAGGAGTTTGATATTATTGACAAGGCTCACAAAGTCTTGAAGGGTGTCCATGCTAGCCTCAAAGAGTCTCATGATCAACTCCAAGTGAAGCTAACCAAGGAGAAAGCCACTTTTCCTCATATGGTGTTGATTGATAATGCAAATGCTACTAACCCTTGTTGTGAGCATATGCATCTTGTTGAGGAAAATGCTAAGTTGAACGAGCAACTTGAGAAAGGCCTTGTTACATGCGTACAAGGTGATAAGAACCTCAATGACCTTTTGAGCAATCAAAAGGAAGTTGTGGCCAAGAAGGGGATTGGGTTCGTACCCAACCCCAAGAACAAGAAGAAGAATGACAAGACCAAACGACCTCCTCCTCTCAAGCAAACCTTTGTGAAGGAGGGAGAGGGTGCTTCCAAGGAGAAGAAGAACAATGCGAAGGGTGGCGATGTCAAGAAGGGCAATGCCACCTCTCCCAACAAAGCCGACGACTTTAATCCCTCTTATGTGTTATGCCGTGCTAGTGATGGGCATGTTTATGCAAAATTTGTTGGTTCTCCTCATGAATACATTGAATGGTCTATTTGGGTTCCTAAGACCCTTGTTACTAACATAAGGACCCATTACAAAATGGGTACCTAAAACCAAGCATTGATCTCTTGTAGGTGTTTGCTTCCGGTGGGGGATCACGGTTGCTCGATAGTGGAGCGACAAATCATATGACCGGAAGCAAGGACTAGGTGGTGGACGTGCACAAGATTCCATCTATGCCCACCAATGTCGAGTGGGGTGATGCCTCGTCCTCTAAGGTATTGGGACTCGGCAAGGTTGTCATTTCTCATGATCTCATGATCGAGAAGGTCATTGTCGGTGCTAAAACCGGCGGATCTCGGGTAGGGGGTCCTGGACTGTGCGTCAAGGTCGGATGGTAACATGAGACTAGGGACACTTTATTTTACCCAGGTTCGGGCCCTCTCGATGGAGGTAAAACCCTACTCCTGCTAGATTAATATTGATGATATGGGTAGTACAAGAGTGGATCTACCACGAGATCAAGGAGGCTAAACCCTAGAAGCTAGCCTATGGTATGATTGTGTATGATGATGGTTGTCCTACGGACTACAACCCTCCGGTTTATATAGACACCGGATAGGGTTAGGGTTACACAGAGTCGGTTACAATGGTAGGAGATCTCGAATATCCGCACACCTAGCTTGCCTTCCACGCCAAGAAAAGATCCTTCCGGACACGGGACGAAGTCTTCAACTTTGTATCTTCATAGTCCTGGAGTCCGGCTGAAGGTATAGTTCGGCTATCCGAACACCCCCTATCCCTCAGTAGCCCCTGAACCAGGCTTCAATGACGACGAGTCCGGCGCGCAGATTGTCTTCGACATTGCAAGGCGGGTTCCTCCTCCAAGTTCTTCAAGAAGATTATAAAAACCACAAAATAGTGTCCGGCTCTGCAAAATAAGTTTCCACATATTGCCATATAGATAATAATATTAACACAAATCGAATCTGCTGACGTATTCCGCAGTGCGTCATAACACTGCGGCCAAGCCCTTTATATAAATTGTTTTCATTGTTCCACCTCAGCTCGTTTAGCGAGGCGGTTTCCTTGGCACGTCTTGTCGAAGCAGAGATCATGTGCCCCCTTTAACGGGATTCTCATTAATACGGACGTGGGTAACCCAACCACGCCATTTACCACGGCGTTTGGGGGGCAAGTGAGTTTTATTAGGTAGGTGAGGACGCCAAACCATACCTGCTTATATAAAGGGATAAGGATTCACCTTTTTAACCTACGCCTTCTTCCTCCTTTGCCAATCCATCTCTCGTGCACTCAAGCTCCAGCGCCCAAGTCCGCTCTTCCTTCCTCAACCTTCTCCAACAATGTCCGGAGCGGGAGGCAAGTGGATGGTCTCCTCCGTTACGGAGGCTCAAGTAAAAAGGCTAAGGAAAGCCGGATACTTGTCCAAGGACATCCCGCATCGGCTTCCTGATAAGGGGCAGCTTCTTCCAACCCCAAGGCCCCATGAGAGGGTAGTTTTTCTTCCCCACTTCCTCCGCGGACTGGGTTTTCCATTTCACCCATTTGTCCGGGGGCTCATGTTCTACTACGGCCTGGATTTCCACGATCTGGCCCCGAACTTCGTTCTCAACATCTCGGCGTTTATCGTCGTGTGTGAGGCTTTTCTCCGCGTCCGCCCCCACTTCGGCCTCTGGCTCAAGACCTTCAACGTCAAGCCCAAGGTGGTGTCCGGCACCCAGGCGGAGTGCAGAGGCGCTATGGTTGGCAAGATAGCCAACGTCCTCTGGTTCGATGGCTCCCTCGTGGAGTCCCTAAAGGGGTGGCAGGCTGGGTGGTTTTACATCACCGAGCCCCGCGATCCGAAATGGGTCACGGCCCCCGAGTTCAGATCCGGACCTCCCACGCAGCTCATGTCCTGGAAAGAGACAGGCCTGTCGTGGGGCAACGAGGAGGAAGTGACTGGGTTGCAAACATGCATCCAGTCCCTGGTGAACAAGCCAATCTGGCTTGCCAATATAGTCTAGGTCATGCTCGTTCGCCTGATCCTCCCGTGCCAAGAACGGGATTTTACTTTGTGGGAAATCGACCTGGCGCAGCACCAGACCCTCAGTAGGCTCTTTGACACGACGTATGAAGACGTCTGGAAGGTGCTGACCAAAGGCGCCGAGTCCCCCACATCCGCCTCCGAGGATCGCGGATACAGCTCGTAGCGTAACGCTGGCGAGGTAAGCTATCTATACCTTTGATAGGTTCGTTAAGCTCTTCTTCATAGATTATCTCTATGCGGGATCTAAACTCCCTTTTACCTTTGACAGGCTTGGCAGGAGATATCCGGACCAATTAACTGTCCGGCTCCTCTGCCCGAAGACCCGGCCCCAGCTCTCTTGGTGAAGCTAATGGCTCCGGCACCTTACGTGGTGCCGGAGAGGAAGGCCAAGAAGAAGAAAACCACCGGGACTCGAAAAAGTTCCCGCAGCATGGTGGTGTCGGACTCGTCATTTGACGAGTCTGCAACGCCCTACTCTCGCGAAAACGAGGAGGAGGAACAAGGAAGCTCTCCCCCTCCAGTGAGGGGAGCAAAGAAGAAGAAGGCCACCCCAACAGGGGAGGCCGAGGGGTCAAGGAAAATGAAGACCCCTCCGCCGGACTACTCCCAAGACGCCGAAGAGGGCGGAGAGGAGTGGCCAGACAGAACCAAGCGTCCGGCGAAATCGTAAGTATTTATATACCAGGGTGATTCATGATATCCTTTTAGTGTGCGGCTTTCCCTGATATCGCACATATTTTATGCAGCCCGCCCCAGGCCGACCTCGACGACTCGTCGAGCGGCTCCCTGGATTCGTCGGACGTGAACTCTGTTCCGCCCGCGGTCTCCCCCCGCGGGGCGGACGACGCCGAAGTGGTGCCCCGCCAAGCTTCGGGGCAGGAGGAGATGGTCCTGGAGGAGCCACAAGGCAATCCTCCAGACCCCAGGAGTGAAGGGTATGAAACCCCCCAGGGCTCCAAGTCCGGCTTTGTGCCGGACACCGCGCCGGACTCGACAGTCCCGGTCCGCGGCGGACGAACTCCTTCCAAGAGGAGTAAGCCATCTGAGCCGGCGGCCTCCGTCCAACCGGAGGCGCCGGACAATCTGCTGGAGGTGCTTAAGGGCGCCGCCGTCGATGAGGAGCACCGTACTGTTATGAGTACGGTGATCCAAAGGATTCAGTCCGCCAAGAGCGGACTGAATGAAGCTTGCGCTAGCCTTCTAACAGGCTTCGAGGTAAGTAAAAATATGTCAATTTATTTATCGCATAAACAGTAGCCCCTGATGCTCTGTTCGGTGTTCGGAAAGAAAAGCCCGATAGAGGATCTAATAATTTTCGCAGGAGTCTAACAAAAAAGGTCAAATATGTGTATGCAGGCTTCACTGCTGTCCACCGCCGCACTGACTGCGCAGGTGGATGTCCTGAAATAGGACCTCGGGCGGACCGAGCAAGAGCTCGGCCTTGCCAAACGGCAGCTCGAGGAGAAGGAGGGTAAGAAATACCTAAAAAAAGAAAAAGAAGAAAAAAGGTGCCTATAGAGAGGCTTGATTGCAGAAAGAAATAACAGGATTGTACTGCTTATTGTAGGGCCCACAACCGAGGTGACAACCCTGAAGCAGGCGCTGGCTGAGGCCGAAAAGAAAACGGCCGAGGAGCGCGCCGAGCGAGAGAGGCTTGGGGTTCAGGTCAGCGAGGTGCAGCAAGAGCTGCAAACTCTCATGAAAAAACATGAGGGTTTGGAGCTTGAGGCGAAGGCGCAAGCATCCGAGCTCGTGTCGGCCATCGAGATCGCCAAGAGTGCCAAGGCCGAAGCCCAGAAGGCCCTCCAAGAGTTGGAGGAGGTGAAAAAGATAGCAACGGGTAAGGCATTCTCAATGCAGAGTAGGAATATAAAAGTAAACTACCTATTACTTACCCGAATCCGGAGTTCTCCAGGGGCGTTCGCCGATCTTCCCCGCAGCGTATCCGACGCCGCCACGTTCTACCGAGCAGAAGAGGGCAGCTCGACGGAGAGTGTGTTCTGGTCTCAGTATTCTGAGGCCTGACACCCTGTGCCCTTAAGCGATCAGCTGAAACAGCTGGTCGAGCTCCACAAGGCGGCCGAACAGGCCATTAAGGGCTTACTAGTTCGGCTGTGGCCTAGAGAGGCCCTGCCTGGGAGCTATTTCGGGTTGGTGCGGCGGCTGGTGGAGGCCTGTCCACGGCTTGAGGTCATCAAGCGCTCCGTCTGCATTGAAGGTGCCCGCAGGGCCCTTGCCCGTGTAAGGGTACACTGGGGTAAGCTAGACGGAGAGAAGCTGGTGAAGGACGGGCCGCCGCAGGGGAAGGAGCATCGCAAGCCCGAGAGCTGCTACAAGGACGTTCTTGCCGGAGCCCGCCTTGTCGCGGATGAATGTGCTAAAGATGTAATATTTGAGTGAACTCGCTCGTTTGTATCCTGTGCACTGAAAACTTGTTCATATGTGCAAAGCAATGCTTGTTTAATTTAAAATATTATTTTCTGTGCGGCCGTTTATCAAAAATTGAGAGATGGCGAGTCGTCGGCTTCTGCCCCCATGCCACTAGTGCTGGGGTGTTCGGGATAAACCTGAGGGCTCTTGTTCCCATAGTTTGGTCCTTCGAGGGAGGCGCTCAGCACAGCGAACCAGGCAATCGTACTATAATGCTTGAACACTCTCACTTAGCCATAGAACGTTATAATTTTAAATTTCGGCGAAGCCCTAGTTCGGAAGGCCGAATTCGGGGCGCTATCCACGCTTTTGGCCAGACATAGCCAGCTCCTCGCTCAAAGCGGCATAAGCCTTTAAGGACTCGAAAAACCTCTCGAACAGCGACCGGTCTCACGCCTTATCATGACAGTCTGTTTTAGATTTCTCCACTGAGGTGCTCAACCCACCTGATCTGGGGCACAATCGTAGTGGTTCTCCTAGTGCTACCTTAGCCGATAGAGCGGAACGTAAGGTACCAAAACATAGGAGCCGGGCAAACCCAACATATGACCATCATGACTCAAAGCCGATGCATATGGTGCTATAAGTTCGGGGTGCCACACTTGTGAAAGTGTACGGACTTCTCACACCAGATAAAAGGGTAATGAAGCCCCTGGCGTGGTTTCCGTACCATGGTGTACGGGTGCAATCATGTTATGTAATAAACACATATATTCAAAGGGGACAATGCAAAAAATAGACAAAAATCTATGCATTGTTTTATAAAGAGGCTATTTATCAAGGCCGAACGATACAAGTAGTGTGATAAGCAAAAAAGATATTAGACTATTTAACATGTCCTGACCAGGCACAGGCCGCGGAATTTAGAAACAGATATATCGCTCGAAATAGAGACCACCTGAGAATTCCGGAATGCGGCGTAGCTTTGTCTGCTTTCCTGGATCTTGCATCGTCTGTGCGGCAACACTGCCGAACAGGTATCCAGAGTATGGAGTCCTGAAAGTAAAAAAGTAAAATCCGGCAGCCCCTAGTACGTTTGACGCCGTGTTGTAGGCATGCCGTTAATGTGCCCCTCCCCCTGTGCCCATGGAATTTTAAGGGCGTAATTGTGTACTCGAGGTACTTGCTCCGCTATGTTGCGATGGCTGGGGTCGGGGCCGTATTGCTATGCTTGCTCTGATCGTGCCAGGTGGTCTCGTTGCAGGTTACTTCGGGCGCGCTTTGCATTGTCCTGTTTTTTAACGGCCGGACTGGAGAGTTGCCTTGAAAGGCTGCTTTGTACTTCCGTTGCGAGGGCCGCCGTGTGCTCTTCCGTACGGATGGAGCGTTCCGTGTTTCCGCTGACCGTAATTACTCCTCGAGGGCCTGGCATCTTGAGCTTGAGATATGCGTAGTGCGGCACCGCATTGAATTTAGCGAATGCGGTTCGTCCGAGCAGGCATGATAGCCACTGCGGAACGGCACTATATCGAAGATTAACTCTTCGCTTCGGAAGTTATCCGGAGATCCGAAGACCACATCAAGTGTTATCGAGCCTGTGCAATTGGCCTCTACACCTGGTATGAAGCCTTTAAAGGTCGTCCTTGTGGGCTTGATCCTTGATGGGTCTATGCCCATTTTCCGCACTGTATCCTGATAAAGCAGGTTCAGGCTACTGCCGCCGTCCATGAGGACTCTTGTGAGATGAAATCCGTCCACGATTGGGTCGAGGACCAGTGCGGCAAAACCGCCGTGACGGATGCTAGTGGGGTGGTCCCTTCGATCGAAAGTGATGGAGCAGGAGGACCATGGGTTGAACTTTGGGGCGACTGGCTCCATCGCGTATACGTCCCATAGCGCACGCTTCCTCTCCCGCTTGGGAATGTGGGTCGCGTATATCATGTTCACCGTCTGCACTTGTGGGGGAAACCCTTTCTGTCCATTGTTGTTCGGCGGCCTGGGCTCCTCCTCGTCGTCGCTGTTCAGCCCCTTGTCCTTGTGTTCGGCTCTTAACTTGCCTGCCTGCTTGAACACCCAACAATCCCTGTAGGTGTGATTGGCTGGCCTTTCGGGGGTGCCGTGAATCTGGCACGAGCGATCGAGTATCCGGTCCAAACTGGACGGGCCCTGGGTATTCTTTTTAAATGGCTTTTTCCACTGATCGGATTTATAGCCTCTGAATCCGGCATTGACTGCCGTATCCTCATTGCTGTCGCTGCTAACGCGGCGCTTTTGATTATTTCGACGTGACCTGCCACTTTTGTCCTTGGTATCCGAATTATCGGGCTTCTTCGATAAGTTGTTGCTACGAGCTAGCCAGCTATCTTCGCCCGCGCAAAATCGGGTCATGAGTGTCGTGAGGGCTGCCATGGTTTTTGGCTTTTCCTGTCCCAGGTGCCGGGCAAGCCACTCGTCACGGATGTTATGTTTGAAGGCTGCTAGGGCCTCTGCGTCCGGACAATCGACTATCTGATTTTTCTTTGTTAGGTACCGTGTCCAGAATTGCCTGGCCGATTCTTCTGGCTGCTGAATTATGTGTCTTAGGTCGTCGGCATCCGGTGGCTGCACATAGGTCCCCTGAAAGTTGTCGAGGAATTCGGCTTCCAGGTCCTCCCAAGAACCGATTGAGTCCGCTGGTAGGCTGTTAGGTATTTGATGGAGTGCAGATCATCGCCACGTGCCATGTGGATGTGAAGGAGATAATCCTCAATCCATACTGCCGGATCTGTCGTACCATCGTATGACTCGATATTGACGGGTTTAAAACCCTCTGGGATTTTATGATCCATTACTTCGTCTGTGAAGCATAGTGGGTGTGCGGCGCCCCTGTACTGGGCTATGTCACGACGCAGCTCGGAAGAGCTGTGCCTGCTGTGTTCGGCCCGGCCGGATTTATTGTGTCCGGAGTGAAGATCATCACTTGTCTTCAGGCGTCCGCGCGATCCATAGATCGATCTTGTTTGCTTTGCTTTATCCTCCAGTACGTCTCGCAGGTCTGGCTCGTTTTCCCGTGCCTTATTCGAGCGGCATCGGGGCATGGCTTACTTAAGGGCTCGACAGGCCTCTCTGTCGCGGCCACGGGGTGGCCGGTCTGCCATGTCATATGCTTCCCCCTCTGATTGGGGTAGCGACCTGCGCTTAGGATAATTTTTGGACGGGCGCCCGAGTTCATATTCTTCGGCCGCAAGGTCTTCAGTAAATCTATCAGCTAGTAGATCTTGATCAGCTCTAAGCTGTTGCTGCTTTTTCTTTAGGCTGTTGGCCGTGGCTAGAAGCCTGCGTTGAAAACGCTCTTGTTCGGCGGGGTCTGATGGTACGACGAATTCGTCGTCGTCGAGGCTTGCCTCGTCTTCGGAGGGAGGCATGTAGTTATCATCCTCAACCTCTTGCTCTCCCACTCTCTCCTGAGGGCTGGCTTTTCCATCTTCCTACGCCGAATCTTGCTGGTTCTGGTGTTCTTCGGCGCTGTCCGGGGTAGCATTATCTCCCGTGTCGGAATCACCGTTTCTGCTGTGGAGGGATTTAGAGCGGCGCCGTTGGCGCCGGCGTTTTTGCGGTTTTTTCGAGGTGTCATCTTCCGCTGCTCCATCGCCATCCGCATCCTTTGGAGCATCCACCATGTATATGTCATATGACGAGGTGGCGGTCCAGCGCCCTACAGGTGCTGGTTCTTGTTCGTCTCCTCCTTCGTCGTCCATACCGTCGAAGTCTTCGGAGCCGAAGTCAAGCATGTCGGTTAAATCGTCGACAGTGGCTATTAAGTGGGTGGTGGGTGGGCTTTGAATTTCTTCGTTGTCCGAATCCCAACCTCGCAGACCATAGTCCGGCCTGGGCTCTCCTGATAAAGAGAGAGACTTGAGAGAATTCAGGATATCACCGAAAGGTGAGCACTGAAAGATGTCCGCGGCGGTGAACTCCATTACAGGCGCCCAATCAGATTCGATCGGCGGGGGCGCGGAAGGCTCGGAGTTCGGAGAAGAGTCCGGCTCCTTGGAGTCCTGGGCCGTGCGGAGTACGGGGCTGGCGTTCGGCTCGATCGCCTTTGAGATCGCAGCCCCCGAGGTGACGTCCAACCGTTCATCCTCAGAGAACACAGCGGGCTCCGAGTCAAAGATCGGGGCCGGAGCGTGTGCGGCCTCCAGGGTGCTATTCGGAGGCAGAGCTATATCATGCCCCTCGAAATAGCGCGGCGCGCTTGGCTGTGGCTCGAACCCGTCGAAGATCAAGTCTCCGCGGATATCAGTCGTGTAGTTTAAGCTTCCAAACCTGACTCGATGGCCAGGGGCGTAGCTTTCGATCTGCTCCAGATGACCAAGTGAATTGGCCCGCAGAGCGAAGCCGTCGAAGACGAAGATTTGTTCGGGGAGGAAAGTCTCACCCTGGACCTCATCATTGTTGATGATCAAAGGAGCCATCGGGCCTAAAAGCGACGACACAGAGGAACTCTCTATGAAAGCACCAATGTCGGTGTCAAAACCGGCGGATCTCGGGTAGGGGGTCCCGAACTATGCGTCAAGGTCGGATGGTAACAGGAGACAAGGGACACTTTATTTTACCCAGGTTCGGGCCCTCTCGATGGAGGTAAAACCCTACTCCTGCTAGATTAATATTGATGATATGGGTAGTACAAGAGTGGATCTACCACGACATCAAGGAGGCTAAACCCTAGAAGCTAGCCTATGGTATGATTGTGTATGATGATGGTTGTCCTACGGACTACAACCCTCCGGTGGCCAAATATCGAAAGACACGGAGGGTTGTAGTCCGTAGGACAACCATCATCATACACAATCATACCATAGGCTAGCTTCTAGGGTTTAGCCTCCTTGATCTCGTGGTAGATCCACTCTTGTACTACCCATATCATCAATATTAATCTAGCAGGAGTAGGGTTTTACCTCCATCGAGAGGGCCCGAACCTGGGTAAAATAAAGTGTCCCTTGTCTCCTGTTACCATCCGACCTTGACGCACAGTTCGGGACCCCCTACCCGAGATCCGCCGGTTTTGACACCGACATTGGTGCTTTCATCGAGAGTTCCTCTGTGTCGTTGCTTTTAGGCCCGACGGCTCCTTTGATCATCAACAATGATGAGGTCCAGGGTGAGACTTTCCTCCCCGAACAAATCTTCGTCTTCGACGGCTTCGCTCTGCGGGCCAATTCACTTGGTCATCTGGAGCAGATCGAAAGCTACGCCCCTGGCCATCGAGTTAGGTTTGGAAGCTTAAACTACACGACTGATATCCGCGGAGACTTGATCTTCGACGGGTTCGAGCCACAGCCAAGCGCGCCGCGCTATTTCGAGGGGCATGATATAGCTCTGCCTCCGAATAGCACCCTGGAGGCCGCACACGCTCCGGCCCCGATCTTTGACTCGGAGCCCGCTGTGTTCTCTGAGGATGAACGGTTGGACGTCACCTCGGGGGCTGCGATCTCAAAGGCGATCGAGCCGAACGCCAGCCCCGTACTCCGCACGGCCCAGGACTCCAAGGAGCCGGACTCTTCTCCGAACTCCGAGCCTTCCGCGCCCCCGCCGATCGAATCTGATTGGGTGCCTGTAATGGAGTTCACCGCCGCGGACATCTTTCAGTGCTCACCTTTCGGTGATATCCTGAATTCTCTCAAGTCTCTCTCTTTATCAGGAGAGCCCAGGCCGGACTATGGTCTGCGAGGTTGGGATTCGGACAACGAAGAAATTCAAAGCCCACCCACCACCCACTTAATAGCCACTGTCGACGATTTAACCGACATGCTTGACTTCGGCTCCGAAGACTTCGACGGTATGGACGACGAAGGAGGAGACGAACAAGAATCAGCACCTGTAGGGCGCTGGACCGCCACCTCGTCATATGACATATACATGGTGGATGCTCCAAAGAACGCGGATGGCGATGGAGCAGCGGAAGACGACACCTCGAAAAAACCGCAAAAACGCCGGCGCCAACGGCGCCGCTCTAAATCCCTCCACAGCAGAAACGGTGATTCCGGCACGGGAGATAATGCTACCCCGGACAGCGCCGAAGAACACCAGAACCAGCAAGATTCGGCGCAGGAAGATGGAAAAGCCAGCCCTCAGGAGAGAGCGGCAGAGCAAGAGGTTGAGGATGATAACTACATGCCTCCCTCCGAAGACGAGGCAAGCCTCGACGACGACGAATTCGTCGTACCATAAGACCCCGCCGAACAAGAGCTTTTTCAACGCAGGCTTCTAGCCACGGCCAACAGCCTAAAGAAAAAGCAGCAACAGCTTAGAGCTGATCAAGATCTGCTAGCTGATAGATGGACTGAAGTCCTTGTGGCCGAAGAATATGAACTCGGGTGCCCCTCCAAAAATTATCCTAAGCGCAGGCCGCTACCCCAATCAGAGGGGGAAGCATATGACATGGCAGACCGGCCACCCCGTGGCCGCGACAGAGAGGCCTGTTGAGCCCTTAAGTAAGCCATGCCCCGATGCCGCTCGAATAAGGCACGGGAAAACGAGCCAGACCTGCGAGACGTACTGGAGGATAAAACAAAGCAAACAAGATCGATCTATGGATCGCGCGGACGCCCGAAGACACGTGATGATCTTCACTCCAGACACAATAAATCCGGTCGGGCCGAACACAGCAGGCACAGCTCTTCCGAGCTGCGTCGTGACATAGCCCAGTACAGGGGCGCCGCACACCCACTATGCTTCACAGATGAAGTAATGGATCATAAAAACCCAGAGGGTTTTAGACCCGTCAATATCGAGTCGTACGATGGTACGACAGATCCGGCAGTATGGATTGAGGATTATCTCCTTCACATCCACATGGCACGTGGCGATGATCTGCACGCCATCAAATACCTACCCCTCAAGCTTAAAGGACCAGCCCAGCACTGGCTTAACAGCCTATCAGCTGACTCAATCGGTTCTTGGGAGGACCTGGAAGCCGCATTCCTCGACAACTTTTAGGGGACCTATGTGCGGCCACCGGATGCCGACGACTTAAGCCACATAATTCAGCAGCCAGAAGAATCGGCCAGGCAATTCTGGACACGGTTCCTAACAAAGAAAAATCAGATAGTCGATTGTACGGACGCAGAGGCCCTAGCAGCCTTCAAACATAACATCCGTGACGAGTGGCTTGCCCGGCACCTGGGACAGGAAAAGCCGAAAACCATGGCAGCCCTCACGACACTCATGACCCGCTTTTGCGCGGGCGAAGATAGCTGGCTAGCTCGCAGCAACAACTTATCGAAGAAGCCCGATAATTCGGATACCAAGGACAAAAGTGGCAGGTCACGTCGAAATAATCAAAAGCGCCGCGTTAGCAGCGACAACAATGAGGATACGGCAGTCAATGCCGGACTCAGAGGCTATAAATCCGGTCAGCGGAAAAAGCCATTTAAAAATAATACCCAGGGCCCGTCCAGTTTGGACCGGATACTCGATCGCTCGTGCCAGATTCACGGCACCCCCGAAAGGCCAGCCAATCACACCAACAGGGATTGTTGGGTGTTCAAGCAGGCAGGCAAGTTAAGAGCCGAACACAAGGACAAGGGGCTGAACAGCGACGACGAGGAGGAGCCCAGGCCACCGAACAACAATGGACAGAAAGGGTTTCCCCCACTAGTGCAGACGGTGAACATGATATACGCGACCCACATTCCCAAGCAGGAGAGGAAGCATGCGCTATGGGACGTATACGCGATGGAGCCAGTCGCCCCAAAGTTCAACCCATGGTCCTCCTGCCCGATCACTTTCGATCGAAGGGACCACCCCACTAGCATCCGTCACGGCAGTTTTGCCGCACTGGTCCTCGACCCAATCGTGGACGGATTTCATCTCACAAGAGTCCTCATGGACGGCGGCAGTAGCCTGAACCTGCTTTATCAGGATACAGTGCGGAAAATGGGCATAGACCCATCAAGGATCAAGCCCACAAGGACGACCTTTAAAGGCGTCATACCAGGTGTAGAGGCCAATTGCACAGGCTCGATAACACTTGATGTGGTCTTCGGATCTCCGGATAACTTCCGAAGCGAAGAGTTAATCTTCGATATAGTGTCGTTCCGCAGTGGCTATCATGCCCTGCTCGGACGAACCGCATTCGCTAAATTCAATGTGGTGCCGCACTATGCATATCTCAAGCTCAAGATGCCAGGCCCTCGAGGAGCAATTACGGTCAGCGGAAACACAGAACGCTCCATCCATACGGAAGAGCACACGGCGGCCCTCGCAACGGAAGTACAAAGCAGCCTTTCAAGGCAACTCTCCAGTCCGGCCGCTAAAAAACCGGACAATGCAAAGCGTGCCCAGAGTAACCTGCAACAAGACCACCTGGCACGATCAGAGCAAGCGTAGCAATACAGCCCCGACCCCAGCCATCGCAACATAGCGGAGCAAGTACCTTGAGTACACAATTACGCCCTTAAAATTCCATGGGCACAGGGGGAGGGGCACATTAACGGCATGTCTACAACACGGCGTCAAACATACTAGGGGCTGCCGGATTTTTCTTTTTTACTTTCAGGACTCCATACTCTGGATACCTGTTCGGCAGTGTTGCCGCACAGACGATACAAGATCCAGGAAAGTAGACAAAGCTACGCCGCATTCCGGAATTCTCAGGTGGTCTCTATTTCGAGCGATATATCTGTTTCTAAATTCCGCGGCCTGTGCCTGGTCAGGACATGTTAAATAGTCTAACACTACAGGAATCCAGTATTTTGCCGTCTGCCACGGCGGACGGCAAAGACACGAACGGCGGACGGCAAAGAGCTTTGCCGTCTTCGGCGGACGACAAAGAGGGACGGCAAAGACAGGGTCGGCAAACAGGTCCTTTGCTGTCTGCTTTTTATGGCGGACGGCAAAGAGTCCTTTGCCTATAGCGGCGGACGGCAAAAAGGAGGGACGACAAAATACTGGACGTCCGCTAGTGTTAGTCCGTTAGGCGGCTAACGGCGGCCTTTGCCGTCCGCCAGCGGACGGCAAATTTGACCACCCCTTTGCCGTCCGCCAGTTGACATCAGTAGTGCGTCAGCTCCCACGGTGATTTGCCGTCTGCCATGGCGGACGGCAAATTCCCTGATGCCAGCAGACATCCACCAACGTTATATCAATTCATTTTCACAGAAATTCACACACACACACACACACACAGTTTCAAATATGAAACATCATACATCAAACATAGTTTCACCATCGTCGTCAAACATCATACATCCAATTCATATATACATAGTTTCACAAACATCCAATACATCAAACATCTAACATCTAAATAGTAGCATTCTGCCCTTCCATGAAGTGACCAAACCTGCAAAAATGGGTGTAAGAAATTAGAAGAAGAAGAAGACTAGAAGAAGAAGAAGAAGAAGAGCTCTTCCTATTCCTTCTTTTCCTCCTCTTCCTTGTTTTTTTCATCTTATTCATTATTTGTGTTATTTTAGAGTAAACCTATCTAAGTATGCCATTTTTGTGCTACCAAATCTATGATGAAATGAATAGAACAAGAAACTAATGCTTTCATATTTTACAAAGCAAGTCACCAACTTTTCACTTCAGTACTTTGCATCGAAAGATAATCATCTAGAGTGACGGCTGCAACTGCAAACTTTCCTTCACTAACCCTGTACATGCACTAATTAGTGCGTTGCGTTTGGAAGTAAAGCAGAATTTAGGCAGCATAAATGCGCTAAAACCAGTGCACAAGACAGAGAACTCAAACCCATGCCCGGTCCCAATGATTAAAGGAAATTAAATATGTCCAAAGGATCGCAATCCTGAAAATAATCGAGATGGGAAGCTATACATATTGTAGGATGTATGAAACATACTGTAAATACGGCCTCTTGCCTTCTCAAAATAATACAACCTCTTGAATAACACAAGTACAGACTACCAACACTAACGGAACCTTCTTGAGTTTACCTACCAGGAAGCATGTGGCTCAAGAAATAAATTGGCATTGCCTATTAGGGTTAGGAAATTCATCCACACTCAGCTAATGCCTCTCTCTCCCTCTCTCTCGATTGCATTGTAGATGATGTGTAGGTTTAGACCATGGACCCCCTTCTCTCTCTCTCTCTCTCTCTCTCTCTCTCTCTCTCTCTCTCTCTCTCTCTCTCTCTCTCTCTCTATTGATGGAATTGCATAGAATTCTAAACTGAATTTTCAGGAACTTGGATGTTGATTGGATCTACTTGAAAGGCAGATTGCAATACCAAGCATGCAGCGGATCCATAGGATTGAAACATAGGCAATCCCAAAAAAATTACCTGTAGCCGCCGCAGCGTGAGGTGGTGCAGGACGAAGAGTCGTCGTTCTGATGGCCGGCGTCGGCGTTCATCCTCCTGGTTGTCGTCATCGTCGAGGTACTCGTCCTCTCGTCGTCGTCCTACTGCTGCTCCAAATCGAAGCACACATGCATCATACATACATACATACATACATACATACATACATACATACATACAGGACCAAATATGATTTGAAATAGATAGAACCAAAGTGCAACTAGCCTAGTATATACATGATCTCATCAGGAACCAGAGTTATATAACAAGTAGTCCTACACAAGAACCTACAGTCCGGTGGCATCAAGCACTAAACCAAACCTCATCACACACCCACCCACCTAGTTTGGTTTCCCAACCAGCAGCATAGAAACGAACTAG
Source organism: Aegilops umbellulata (assembly GCA_032464435.1). Classification (NCBI taxonomy): domain Eukaryota; kingdom Viridiplantae; phylum Streptophyta; class Magnoliopsida; order Poales; family Poaceae; genus Aegilops; species Aegilops umbellulata. The sequence goes on along the minus strand of CP136059.1, from coordinate 476,467,221 downwards.
GCTACAGCACAACAATGTTTGTAGGGAAATAACCAACCTCACAGTGACAGTCGCGGTGGACGACCTCACAGGTAATCTGAAACCATGCATGTGACAATGAAAATTAATGCCTGAGGCTTGAGCATTACGAATCACAAGCCAATTCTTTTCTTTGAAACTAAAATGAATAGGTGGGCATGTATCACAAACCGACTCCTTGAAAAGACAAGCTAATGTCTGGACATTATGAATCATAAACCAATTCTTTTTGTTTGACAGCCACAACTAGCAGTACATGGTCGAAAAAATCAAAAAAAATAGAAAATATAATAGCTAGTAGCACTGTCCATAAGCATGTGTATGTGTGACAACAGAAGCAGCCATTTTTAGAAAAATTAAACCAATCCAAAATGTTAATCAATTAAGCAGCTCTCTGTTTCGCACAACATATAGGAGGGTAGTGGTTTGCTATGTTTAGAACTAGAGCCCCACAGACATGCATGTATCTAAATTTAGAAACAAGATTACCTCACCTGATCTGCATTATTTCTCACACAAAAGTTAAACAAGCAACCAGCCATAGTAATCAAACAGAGGAGAACACCATTGGTATTCAACAAGCTGTAAAGAAATCTACTCTGAAATCAGAGAGCATGCAACATAAAAAAAATAAACAAGGAACATTCAGACCTCCATGGACATGCAGATCGCCCCACCTCCCTTGCCCTTCTTCTGGTCTTTCTCCTCCTTCCTCATCCCCTTCTACTACTTTTCTCTGGACACGGAAAGCACCAAATTAATGCCCCTACAAACATACCCGGTCAGATCAGAAATTGCACAAGGAAAAAAAGGAATTTTTCTTCCCAAATCGAAAGAAACAGGGGGTTGAGAGAGGGAGAGAGGCGAGATGGGGGAGGGGACCTTGGCTGCCGTTGCATGGTGGTGGATAAGGCCCTCCTACGCCGCTGCCTTGTGGTGGAGAAGCGGCGTCCAGCAGGCGCAGCCGCGTGAGGAGCCATGCGACGTGGCGTAGAGGACCGCCAGAGGCACGCCGGCGGCGAAGACGAGGCCGCGCACCAAACCCTAGCCGCGGAGGGATGGGTTGGGCGCCAGCGTTCGAGGGGGGAGGGACGAATCTGGCCGGAGGAATCGACGCAGCGGGGCGGGGTGAGCTCGGTAGCATGCTGCGCGCCGACCATGGTCGCCGGAGCTCGCCGGATTAAGGGCGGTGGCGGTGGCGGCGGCGGCAGTGGCTAACCCTAGGGCGCGGGAGAGTAGAGAGGAGAGGTGGGTGCGGGTACGGGGGCAGTGGGGGTGGGGCGACCGGCGGCGGGGGTGGCACGGGGCGCCGGTGGCTCGGGAACGGGTGTGGCGCGGGTGAGGGGCGGCAGCGGCGGCTAGGGCAGGAGAGAGAGAGAGCGGACGGAGAGAGCGGTGGGGCACGGGTGCGGGCGTTGGCCCGATTTTTAGTTAGGTCACGGCTCTTTGCCGTCTGCTAGCCTAGTTAACGGATGTTAGGTTGGCCACTTTCTTTGCCGTCTGCTAGCAGATGGCAAACAAGCTTTGCCGTCTGCCAGCAGACGACAAAGAAAGTGGCCGTTAGGTGGTTCTCACTAATGGGCCACCCTCCCTCTTTGCCGTCTGCTAGCAGACGGCAAAGATTCTATGCTGTCAGCTAGCAGACGGCAAAGAGCTGGTTGACGGCAAACATCCTCTTTGCCGTTCGCTCTTTATTTGCCGTCAGCTTTCTGTAAGCTGATGGCAAAGATCTTCTTTGCCGTCAGCTAGCAGACGGCAAAGAGCTGGCTGACGGCAAAGATCTGGATTCCAGTAGTGTAATATCGTTTTTAGTTATCGCACTACTTGTATCGTTCGGCCTTGATAAATAGCCTCTTTATAAAACAATGCATAGCTTTTTGTCTATTTTTTGCATTGTCCCCTTTGAATATATGTGTTTATTAGATAACATGATTGCACACGTACACCATGGTACGGAAAACCACGCCAGGGGCTTCATTACCCTTTTATCTGGTGTGAGAAGTCCGTACACTTTCACAAGTGCGGCACCCCGAACTTATAGCACTATATGCATCGGCTTCGAGTCATGATTTTGGTCACATGTTGGGTTTTCCCGGCTCCTATGTTTTGGTACCTTACGTTCCGCTCTATCGGCTAAGGTAGCACTAGGAGAACCACTATGATTGTGCCCCAGATCAGGTGGGTTGAGCACCTCAGTGGAGAAAGCTAAAACAGACTGTCATGATAAGGCATGAGACCGGTCGCTGTTCGAGAGGTTTTTTGAGTCCTTAAAGGCTTATGCCGCTTTGAGCGAGGAGCTGGCTATGTCCGGCCAAAGGCGTGGATAGCGCCCCGAATTCGGCCTTCCGAACTAGGGGCTTCGCCGAAATTTAAAATTATAACGTTCTATGGCTAAGTGAGAGTGTTCAAGCATTATAGTCCGATTGCCTGGTTCGCTGTGCTGAGCGCCTCCCTCGAAGGACCCAACTATGGGAACAAGAGCCCTCAGGTTTATCCCGAACACCCCAGCACTAGTGGCATGGGGGCAGAAGCCGACGACTCGCCATCTCTCAATTTTTGATAAACGGCCGCACAGAAAATAATATTTTAAATTAAACAAGCATTGCTTTGCGCATATGAACAAGGTTTCAGCGCACAGGATACAAACGAGCGAGTTCACTCAAATATTACATCTTTAGCACATTCATCCGCGACAAGGCGGGCTCCGGCAAGAACGTCCTTGTAGTAGTTCTCGGGCTTGCGATGCTCCTTCCCCTGCGGCGGCCCGTCCTTCACCAGCTTCTCTCCGTCCAGCTTACCCCAGTGTACCCTTACACGGGCAAGGGCCCTCCGGGCACCTTCAATGCAGACGGAGCGCTTGATGACCTCAAGCCGTGGACAGGCCTCCACCAGCCGCCGCACCAACCCGAAATAGCTCCCAGGCAGAGCCTCTCCAGGCCACAGCCGAACTAGTAAGCCCTTCATGGCCTGTTCGGCCGCCTTGTGGAGCTCGACCAGCTGTTTCAGCTGATCGCTTAAGGGCACAGGGTGTTCGGCCTCAGAATACTGAGACCAGAACACACTCTCCGTCGAGCTGCCCTCTTCAGCTCGGTAGAACGCGGCGGCGTCGGATACGCTGCGGGGAAGATCGGCGAACGCCCCTGGAGAACTCCGGATTCGGGTAAGTAATAGGTAGTTTACTTTTATATTCCTACTCTGCATTGAGAATGCCTTACCCGTTGCTATCTTTTTCACCTCCTCCAACTCTTGGAGGGCCTTCTGGGCTTCGGCCTTGGCACTCTTGGCGGTCGCGATGGCCGACGCGAGCTCGGATGCTTGCGCCTTCGCCTCAAGCTCCAAACCCTCATGTTTTTTCATGAGAGTTTGCAACTCTTGCTGCACCTCGCCGACCTGAACCCCAAGCCTCTCTCGCTCGGCGCGCTCCTCGGCCGTTTTCTTTTCGGCCTCAGCCAGCGCCTGCTTCAGGGTTGTCACCTCGGTTGTGGCCCCTACAATAAGCAGTACAATCCTGTTATTTCTTTCTGCAATCAAGCCTCTCTATAGGCACCTTTTTTCTTCTTTTTCTTTTTTTAGGTATTTCTTACCCTCCTTCTCCTCGAGCTGCCGTTTGGCAAGGCCGAGCTCTTGCTCGGTCCGCCCGAGGTCCTATTTCAGGACATCCACCTGCGCAGTCAGTGCGGCGGTGGACAGCAGTGAAGCCTGCATACGCATATTTGACCTTTTTTGTTAGACTCCTGCGAAAATTATTAGATCCTCTATCCGGCTTTTCTTTCCGATCACCGAACAGAGCATCAGGGGCTACTGTCTATGCGGTAAATAAATTGACATATTTTTACTTACCTCGAAGCCTGTTAGAAGGCTAGCGCAAGCTTCATTCAGTCCGCTCTTGGCGGACTGAATCCTTTGGATCACCGTACTCATAACAGTACGGTGCTCCTCATCGATGGCGGCGCCCTTAAGCACCTCCAGCAGATTGTCCGACACCTCCGGTTGGACGGAGGCCGCCGGCTCAGATGGCTTACTCCTCTTGGAAGGAGTTCGCCCGTCGCGGACCGGGACTGTCGAGTCCGGCGCGGTGTCCGGCACAAATCCGGACTTGGAGCCCTGGGGGGTTTCATCCCCTTCACTCCTGGGGTCCGGAGGATTGCCTTGTGGCTCCTCCAGGACCATCTCCTCCTGCCCCGAAGCTTGGTGGGGCGCCACTTCAGCGTCGTCCGCCCCGCGGGGGGAGACCGCGGGCAGAACAGAGTTCATGTCCGACGAATCCAGGGAGCCGCTCGACGAGTCGTCGAGTTCGGCCCGGGGCGGGCTGCATAAAATACGTGCGATATCAGGGAAAGCCGCACACTAAAAGGATATCATGAATCACCCTGGTATATAAATACTTACGATTTCGCCGGACGCTTGGTTCTGTCCGGCCACTCCTCTCTGCCCTCTTCGGTGTCGTGGGAGTAGTCCGGCGGAGGGGTCTTCCTTTTCCTTGACCCCTCGGCCTCCCCCGTTGGGGTGGCCTTCTTCTTCTTTGCTTCCCTCGCTGGAGGGGGAGAGCTTCCTTGTTCCTCCTCCTCGTTTTCACCAGAGGAGGGCGTTGTGGACTCGTCAGATGACGAGTCTGACACCACCATGTTGCGGGAAATTTTTCGAGTCCCGGTGGTTTTCTTCTTCTTGGCCTTCCTCTCCGGCACCACGTAAGGTGCCGGAGCCATTAGCTTCACCAAGAGAGCTGGGGCCGGGTCTTCGGGCAGAGGAGCCGGACAGTTAATTGGTCCGGATATCTCCTCCCAAGCCTGTCAAAGTTAAAAGGGAGTTTAGATCCCGCATAGATATAATCTATGAAGAAGAGATTAACGAACCTATCAAAGGTATAGATAGCTTACCTCGCCAGCATTACGCTGCGAGCTGTATCCGCGATCCTCGGAGGCGGATGTGGGGGACTCGACGCCTTTGCTCAGCACCTTCCAGACGTCTTCATACGTCGTGTCAAAGAGCCTACTGAGGGTTTGGTGCTGCGCTGGGTCGAATTCCCACAAAGTAAAATCCCGTTCTTGGTACGGGAGGATCAGGCAACGAGCATGACCTGGACTATATTGGCAAGCCGGATTGGCTTGTTCACCAGGGACTGGATGCATGTTTGCAACCCAATCACTTCCTCCTCGTTGCCCCACGACAGGCCTGTCTCTTTCCAGGACATGAGCCGCGTAGGGGGTCCGGATCTGAACTCGGGGGCCGCGGCCCATTTCGGATCGCGGGGCTCGGTGATGTAAAACCACCCAGCCTGCCACCCCTTTAGGGACTCCACGAGGGAGCCATCGAACCAGAGGACGTTGGCTATCTTGCCAACCATAGCACCTCCGCACTCCGCCTGGGTGTCGGACACCACCTTGGGCTTGACATTGAAGGTCTAGAGCCAGAGGCCGAAGTGGGGGCGGACGCGGAGAAAAGCCTCACACACGACGATAAACGCCAAGATGTTGAGAACGAAGTTCGGGGCCAGATCGTGGAAATCCAGGCCGTAGTAGAACATGAGCCCCCGGACAAATGGGTGAAGTGGAAAGCCCAGTCCGCGGAGGAAGTGGGGAAGAAAAACTACCCTCTCATGGGGCCTTGGGGTAGGAAGAAGCTGCCCCTTATCAGGAAGCCGAAGCGGGATGTCCTTGGACAAGTATCCGGCTTTCCTTAGCCTTTTTACTTGAGCCTCCGTAACGGAGGAGACCATCCACTTGCCTCCCGCTCCGGACATTGGGCGCTGGAACTTGAGTGCGCGAGAGATGGATTGGCAAAGGAGGAAGAAGGCGTAGGTTAAAAAGGTGAATCCTTATCCCTTTATATAAGCAGGTACGGTTAGGCGTCCTCACCTACCTAATAAAACTCACTTGCCCCCCAAACGCCGTGGTAAATGGCGTGGTTGGGTTACCCACGTCCGTATTAATGAGAATCCCGTTAAAGGGGGGCACATGATCTCTGCTTCGACAAGACGTGCCAAGGAAACCGCCTCGCTAAACGAGCTGAGGTGGAACAATGAAAACAATTTATATAGAAGGCTTGGCCGTAGTGTTGTGACGCACTGCGGGATACGTCAGCAGATTTGATTTGTGTTAATATTATTCTCTGTATGGCAATATGTGGAAACTTGTTTTGCAGAGCCAGACACTGTTTTTTGGTGTTTATAATCTTCTTGAAGAACTTGGAGGAGGAACCCGCCTTGCAATGCCGAAGACAATCTGCGCGCCGGACTCGTCGTCATTGAAGCCTGGTTCAGGGGCTACTGAGGGAGTCCCGGATTAGGGGGTGTTCGGATAGCCGAACTATACCTTCAGCCGGACTCCAGGACTATGAAGATACAAAGTTGAAGACTTCGTCCCGTGTCCGGAAGGATCTTTTCTTGGTGTTGAAGGCAAGCTAGGTGTGCGGATATTCGAGATCTCCTACCATTGTAACCGACTCTGTGTAACCCTAACCCTATCCGGTGTCTATATAAACCGGAGGGTTGTAGTCCGTAGGACAACCATCATCATACACAATCATACCATAGGCTAGCTTCTAGGGTTTAGCCTCCTTGATCTCGTGGTAGATCCACTCTTGTACTACCCATATCATCAATATTAATCTAGCAGGAGTAGGGTTTTACCTCCATCGAGAGGGCCCGAACTTGGGTAAAATAAAGTGTCCCTTGTATCCTGTTACCATCCGACCTTGACGCACAGTTCGGGACCCCCTACCCGAGATCCGCCGGTTTTGACACCGACACCGAGTTTTTCAACTCGGTGGGTCCGAGATGGTTTCGGCGGAAACCTAACCCTAAAATTTTCGAATCAAGCCTATTCTACGAAAGCATTGATTGGATAGGAGTGTTTCAAATGTGGCTAGAATCAATATGATCACAATGTGCTAGGAATCAGACTGGGGAATAGCACAAAGATCGAGTCAATACCCTCGTTCGGCGGAGACTCGCTACGGCGGCAACGGCGGGGTTGAATCCCGTTGACGGCGACGGAGACCAGCAACAGGAGGCGGCTGGCGGCGAGGAGACGATCCGGAGACCACGTTGGCAGAGCGAGCTATCGCGCGGGCGAAAGGGGTCAGAGAAATTTCCAAATTTTTGCCCATGTCTATATATAGCCCGACCCTGTCGGTGTGACCGAGTGGAACTACTCGGTGGCACCGAAATGCAAAACTGTATACAGTTATTGCAACTCGTTGTGACCAAATGGTTCAAATCGGTTGCACCGAGATTGAAAACATAGATCGACTTAATGATCTCGGTAGGACCGAAAGGGAGGTATCGGTCAGACCGAGAATCACAAAGAAGTTTTGGAAGTTTAAGTCTATGACGAATCGGGGACTCCGAGTGCTCCTCACACAGAGTGGTTCGAATCTGACTTGATCAAATTTTGTGATGTAGCATGAATAGAGTTTGAGACGAGAAAAGCATAGATAGCTAGAGAAGGTTCTTAGGCATTCTTGTCCATCCACTTGGCAAAAGAAAACAAAACCAAACAATCAAAACAACAAGTGGATGTCCTCGAATGAGTAAAATATGCGACCAACATGCTCACACAATAAAATGGCAATTGAAATATGTGACAAGGCATGCACAACCAATTCTAGCATCTATCAAGCAATTGGCGATGACTAGGTCATCTATATATGAGTATATTGACTTAGGAGCCAAATGAGAACATTTGATCATAGGTCATACTCATCGTTTAAGCTCAAGTGGGGTTACCACTTTTACATAAAGCATTGTTGTGTTCACATCATTAGAGTTGCTTTAGCTCAAGTCTTGAATAAAGCTCCCCTTAGATGTGATATCCCCCCTAAGAGGGATGAACTAACCTTGGGTTTTGTCGATGATGACTTCATGTAGATGTTGAAGATGCGGATGCTCAATGTTGATGTAGATCACTTGGAGCTATCCATTTGAGTGAATTGCACTTTCAATACCTACATGGGTTAGTCCCACAAGGAACAAACAAGGATATCCATAGACATAGAGTGATGCACACACAAGATGATGTCTATGAAAGCTTTTAGGTTACCTTGTCCCTTGACTTACCAACAAGAGGGTTTGTGACTCCTTGAACTAGTGCAATATGTGGAAGTTGATTGCACTTGTTCTTGCCAAAATGATAAGAGTGAAGTATGTTGGCGGAGTCACCCTCAAGAACTTTCTAGTTCTTCTTGTTTTGGATCCACACCATCTTGATGGGAATCCTTGGAGTTGTAGTCGTACTTGATGAAGTGGAACTTGAAGTAGTCTTGGGAATCCACTTGACTAAGGTCTTAGGAGCTTCTTCAAATGCATCAATTTCCTCTTGAAGCTTGTCCTTGCCTTTTTGCTTGTAGTCTTGTGGTGGAAGATCATCGTGAGTTTGTGTCCCCTTGAAAGAAGTAGGATCATACTTCTCTTGTTGTGGAACAAACTTTGTCTTGGGGTATTGATCTTCTTCCCACTCAACTCCATTGGCATTGAACTTTCGTTCAAAACCAACACCTTGATTCTTCCGGTGCCTTCCTTGCTTGTGTACAATTTCCTCGAATTGCTTACTCCCGGCAAGACTTTTGTACACTCCTTTCTCTATAATTCCCTTCAATAAGCTATTTTCTTGCTCAAGTGTAACTTGGCTAAGAGAATCATTAAAGGAATCAAGAGAACTACTAGAAGCAACAATATTGGATTTAACATGATCATTGTTACTACTAGAGGAAGAATCTTTCTTGTTCTTGTTACTAGACTTGACTTGAGGCATGTAAGTGGATAAGAGTAAACGCTTGGCAATGTAAGAAGAACTTTTCTTGCGGAGATCATCATTGATTGCCTTTAAAAACTCATGCTCTTGCTCAAGATTGAGCTTTTCAAAGCGTAACTTCTCATGAGCTCTTAAAAGTTCTCGATGATCTTCGAAGATAGCTTCATGAGCTAACTTAAGAGTGTTTAGTTCTTTAGTTAGAGCCTCAATTTTCTCCTTATCATTGTCATTCGTTTTATCTTGATTAGCATGATTTATTGACGTTTCATCATAGTATTCATCACTAGAGTTGTCAACAAGTAAATCATCATCACCTAACAAGTCATCTTCATCACTATTAAAATCAACATACTCGGGGTGTGTTACCTTAGGACCTTTGGCCATGAAAAATCTTCCAATTCCTTCATTTGGTGAGTCAAATATGTCACAGGAGTTGGTTGACACAAGTGCTAGACCGGCAACACCTTCATCTTGAGTATATTCGGAATCGGAGTGATAACTTCTCTCGGAGTGGTTGTCGGAGTCGGAGCCGGATACCCATTCACCAACATGAGCTTGATGTCTTCGTTTTGTGTAGCTCCTTCATGATTTTTCCTTTCTTTCCGAATCCTTGCTTCTCCATGAGTATCTTCGTTCATAACGATCATCTCTACTCCTTCTCTCTTTTGGAGGTGATTCTTCTCTTTTGCTTCTTCTTTTTGGAGAATCTTCTCTTCTTTTGTGGAGAGCCGTACACTCATTGGAATAGTGTCCGGGTCTTCCACAATTGTAGCAGTTTCGCTCTCGACTAGAAGATCTTTTGTCATTGTAGGACCTTGACTTGGAGCTTCTATCTTTGCTTCTACTCTTGTAGAACTTGTTGAAGTTCTTCACCATTAGGCTCAATTCTTCATTGAAGGTTTGTTTCTCACTTGATGATGTGGGGGCTTCACATGAGGCTTTGTAGGCACCACTTGATTTGTTGTGAAGTTCCTCCTTATCCTTGAGTGACATCTCATGAGCAACAATTCTTCCAATGACCTCCGTTGGCTTGAGATCTTTGTAATTGGACATCATTTGGATCAATGTGCACACGGTATCATATTTTCCATCCAAGGCTCTTAGGATCTTCTTGATGATGAATCTGTCGGTCATCTCTTCACTCCCTAAGCCGGCAATCTCATTTGTGATGAGAGCAAGCCTAGAGTACATTTCAGCGACACCTTCACCATCCTTCATTTTGAACTTGTCAAGTTGACTTTGAAGCACATCCAATTTGGATTCCTTGACGGAGTCGGTACCTTCGTGCATATCAATCAAAGTATCCCAAATTTCCTTTGCATTCTCAAGACGGCTGATTTTGTTGAATTCTTCGGGGCACAATCTGTTGAAGAGAATATCACAAGCTTGAGCGTTGTATTGCAACATCTTCAACTCATCCGCGGTAGCTTCACGGTTTGGTTCTTTCCCATTGAAGAAGTCACCTTGCAAACCAACACACACAATAGCCCAAACGGCGGGGTTATGTCCGAGAATATGCATTTTCATTTTATGCTTCCAACTAGCAAAATTAGTACCATCAAAGTAAGGACCTCTACGGTGATAATTTCCCTCGCTAGACGCCATACTCTCCTAGGTTGTGAACCCAAGGCTATGACCACCAAAAGCTATGGAAATTAAAGCAAATGGAGACCAAAGCTCTGATACCACTTGTAGGATCGGAAGTATGTCTAGAGGCGGGGTGATTAGACTACTTGACCAAATAAAAACTTAACCTTTTCCCAATTTTAGTTCTTGGCAGATTTTAGCTACTTTAGGACAAGTCAAGCAATCATCACACAATTCAAGCAAGCATGCAAAGAGTATATAGGCAGCGGAAAGTAAAGCATGTAACTTGCAAGAATGTAAAGGGAAGGGTTTGGAGAATTCAAACGCAATTGGAGACAAGGATGTTTTTGTCGTGGTTCGGATAGGTGGTGCTATCCTACATCCACGTTGATGGAGACTTCAACCCACGGAGGGTAACGGTTGCGCGAGTCCACGGAGGGCTCCACCCACGAAGGGTCCACGAAGAAGCAACCTTGTCTATCCCATCATGGCCATCGCCCACGAAGGACTTGCCTCACTAGCGGTAGATCTTCACGAAGTAGGCAATCTCCTTGCCCTTACAAACTCCTTGTTTCAACTCCACAATCTTGTCGGAGGCTCCCAAGTGACACCTAGCCAATCTAGGAGACACCACTCTCCAAGAAGTAACAAATGGTGTGTTGATGATGAGCTCCTTGCTCTTGTGCTTCAAATGATAGTCTCCCCAACACTCAACTCTCTCTCACAGGATTTGGATTTGGTGGAAAGAAGATTTGAGTGGAAAGCAACTTGGGGAAGGCTAGAGATCAAGATTAATATGGTAGGAATGGAATATCTTGGCCTCAACACAAGGGTAGGTGGTTCTCTCTCAGAACATATGAGTTAGAAGTGTAGATATGTTCTGATGGCTCTCTCCACGAGTGAAGAGGAGGTGGAGGGGTATATATAGCCTCCACACAAAATCCAACTGTTACACACAATTTACCAATCTCGGTGGGACCGAATCAACAAACTCGGTCAGACCGAAATAGTAAACCTAGTGACCGTTAGAGATTTTCTGTGGGACTGATATGCAACTCGGTAGGACCAATATGGTTAGGGTTAGGGCATAACGTAATCTCGGTGAGACTGATTACACAAACTCGGTGAGACCGATTTGGTAATAAGCTAACCAGAGAGTTGGTCAGGCAAACTCGGTGGGACCGATTTGCTCTTTCGGTGAGACCGAAAAGTTACAAAAAGGAAACAGAGAGTTTGCATTGCAATCTCGGTGGGACCGATCCGCTCTTTCGGTGAGACCGAAAAGTTACGAAAAGGAAACAGAGAAATTGCAATCCCATCTCGGTGAGACCGAGATCCCTATCGGTAGAACCGATTTGCTAGGGTTTGGCAGTGGCTTATGACATGTGAAACTCGGTGGCGCCGGATTGGAAGAATCGGTAGGACCGAGTTTGGCTTTGGGTTTAGGTCAAGAGTGGATATGAGAAAGTAGCTGAGGATTTTGGAGCATATCATTAAGCACATGAAGCAAAGGGCTCATTAAGCAACACCTCATCCCTCCTTGATAGTATTGGCTTTTCCTATGGACTCAATGTGATCTTTGATCACTAAAATGTAAAATGAAGAGTCTTGAGCTTTTGAGCTTGAGCCAATCCTTTGTCCTTAGCATTTTGAGGGTTCCACTTTCACCATCCATGCCATGCCAATCATTGAGCTTTCTTGAAATAATCATCTTGGAATAGCATTAGCTCAATGAGCTATATGTTGTTATGAATTACCAAAACCACCTAGGGGTAGTTGCACTTTCAGATACCCCTTGTTGAGTACGTCCGTCTCAGACAGTTGAACCCGTATGTGAATCCTCGTGCTATCATCAAAGGTTGTGAGTTGTTCCGGACCAAGCAGCAGAATCTCACCTATCGGGATGTCATCAAGAACAAACAGAATACCTACGTGGAGGTCAAGTGGATTAACATGCATCACATGAGGAAGAAAAAGTTTCGTGAGTACTTTGGAGAGGCTTTGGACTTGGTGGAGCAGTTTGGCATTGAGCATGTGATCTCCTTCCATCTGGACTTTGACCCTGAGCTTGTTTGTCAGTTCTTTGCCTCTGTGTACTTTCACCCTGGGGAGGAGCGGAGGATGATGTGGATGACCAATGGCCGACAGTTGACCGCTACCTGGAAGGAGTTCATGGATCTGTTGCATGTTCCAGATGACGGGCTCAACACTCCTATTGGTGTTCGTCCCCATGCCAATCCTGAGTCTGCCAACAAGAACAGGCTCCAGCAGTACTATGTGGAGAAGGTGCTCGCCAGTGGCAAGTCAGCTTGGGTGCTCAACTCCTTTCTGGATATCATGTATCACATCTTCCGCAACTCTCTGTTCCCACGCATTGGCGACAAGGATAAGGTTCATGCTTATATGGTGGATATGATGCTCATGTGCGAGGAGGCCCGGATGTCTCAGACTCAGCCTCTGGATGTCTCACACATCATGAGGCATGACCTTCGGTTTGCGGTGTTCAACCGTAAGGTGCCTATCTATGGACCTTACTTGTTTCTGTTGATCTCCAGGACCTGGGAGAAGTTGTACCCTGCTGATGAGTTCCATGCTTCTGCCTGGATTCGCCATGAGTCTATCAGTCTCCGTGTCAAGCCCAACTGGGCCAACACCACTACTCGTGCTGAGGCGTCTGCTGCTAGGAGAGATGTTGGTGAGGAGGAGACTGGAGCAGAGACTGTTGCTGAGGACCGTGCTGCTAGGTCCTCCCAGAGTTCCTCTGAGCCCTCGTGGGCCAACAAGCTGAAGGACAAGATGAAGTCTCTCTTCTACATGCAAGCTAAGGGGCAGTACAGGACTCACATGGCCTCCAAGGAGGCTCGCCGCCGTGACTTGCACATCCTGAGGGTCTTTGGAGAGGCTCAGTCTAGCCGTTCAGAGAGGGACATCACCCCGGAGGCCGAGTGGATGGCGAAGCAGGGCCTCAAGTGGACTGATTCTGACGAGGACATCGAGAAGGACATCCCTGCCGCCGAGTCTGACGAGGAGCACTGGGATGATTTCTCCGCTTGAGCCACCCCGAGTGTGTAGGTGTCCGCTCTGCCATTTTGGTGTCTCGATGCCAAAGGGGGAGAGAGTGTAGGGATTTGCTCGTGTGTCGTTGTGTTTGGTGTGTTTGCTGTCTCGTTTGAACCTCGTTTCGTTTGCTTTGGTTTAGTTTGAGACTTATCCTTCATATCGTGTAAGACATATGCTCTTTATCCTATCTTAGCGAGCTTATGTTATATTGTGCTACCTTTGTTTTATGCTCTTGATTAGTTGTTTAGCATTATCATTGCTAGATATGCCTTGTCTCTAAAATATAGGGGGAGTGTTGATCCTAGTTGTGTGCTGTGCAGTCCAAAGCATCCATCTAGATTGCACACATCTAGGGGGAGCCCGTCTATATTTCAGAGAGGAGGGGTTTGCCTATGCTCTAGGTTATTTCCTTTTTGCGCAAATCCCGTATTGTCATCAATCCACCAAAAAGGGGGAGATTGTAAGGGCATATTTATCCCTAAGGTGTTTTGGTGATTGATGACAATGCTTGTGGACTAATCGTGTGCTTTGAGTTTCTCAGACATTTCTACAATAGGCAAGATGGTTTGGTGCCCCTCGAAGACTATTGAAGACGGCGTTTCTCTATGTTTCTTTTTGGTGGATTTGAGCGTAGGGAAGCCGTACTATTAAGAGGGGGTCCGCGTCAGAAAGGTTTGGGTGGAATCATCACGTACACGTTCCCTTCCTTGTCTCCACCTTTCCCCTTGCACTTTGGAGCATTCCCCGTTATCCTCCTTGTGATTGTCTTGGCGGTTGCTGCGGTGCTTGCGGTAGTACTGCTCCTTGGAGTGGTAGTACCGCAGGAGGTAGTACCGTGGTTTCTACGCGGTAGTACCGCGGGTGCCCACAGTAGTACCGCTCCTCTGGAGCCGTACTACTGTGGCCCCAGGCCAAGTACCGCTGCATTGCCGTAGTAGGAGCAGATGTAATTTTTTACATCTGCGCCTCCGCGGTAGTACCGCGCCTCGTGCGCGGTAGTACCGTACGCGGCCTGATCCAGCAGCCACGCGGTAGTACCGCTCCCTAGAGGTAGTGCCGTGTCGGATTTTTGCACCGTTCTTTTTCCACGGATGTAATTTTATTCATCCGCGCCCTTCCCAGTCTAGGGCTTTTCTGCCTTGCGGTAGTACCGGAAGGGGGAGCGGTAGTACCGCGCTGGCGGTAGTACTACCCCCTGCCAGGCCTGCTCTAGGCCCCGCTGCTGCCGCGGTAGTACTGTGGCGACCCACGGTAGTACCGCGTGGCCCTGCGGTAGTACCGCGCCTCTGGAGCGGTAGTACCGCGCGTCGCGGGCTGGTTAAGTGGATAACGGTTGGATTTCTCCCACCACTATAAAAGGGTTGTCTCCTACCTCTAGTTGACTACCTCTTCCAACCCTAAGCTCCATTTTCGCCCGATCTCACTCCCTAGCCAATCAAACTTGTTGATTTTCTCGGGAGAGGTTGAGAAGGCCCCGATCTACACTTCCACCAAGAGAAATTTGATTCCCCCCACTCATCCCTTGTGTATCTTGTTACTCTTGGGTGTTTGAGCACCCTAGACGGTTGAGGTCACCGCGAAGCCATAGTCCATTGTGGTGAAGCTTCGTGGTGTCGTTGGGAGCCTCCAATTAAGTTGTGGAGATTGCCCCAACCTTGTTTGTAAAGGTCCGGTCGCCGCCTCCAAGGGCACCAATAGTGGATTCACGGCATCTCGCATTGTGTGAGGGCGTGAGGAGAATACGGTGGCCCTAGTGGCTTCTTGGGGAGCATTGTGCCTCCACACCGCTCCAACGGAGACGTACTTCCCCTCAAAGGGAAGGAACTTCGGCAACACATCCTCGTCGCCACCGGCTCCACTCTTGGTTATTTCGTGCCTTTACTTGTGCAAGCTTATTTGTGTTGTATCTCTTGCTAGCTACTGTTCCTCTCATTGTTGCATCATATAGGTTGCTCACTTAGTTGCATATCTAGACAACCTACTTTGATGCAAAGTTTAAATTGCTAAAGAAAAGCTAAAAATTGTTAGTTGCCTATTCACCCCCCCCCCCTCTAGTCAACTATATCGATCCTTTCACCGGGGTGGCACCAATTTTGGAAAATTAAAGTCCCTCGTAGGTATTTAGTTTTTGTGTGGCTAGCCATTCATAATAAGTTTTTTAACCAGATACCATCTTATTAAAAGTCAGCACCTAGACGACACTTCCTGCCTTTTTGTGATGAACGGGAATCTGTTCAACATCTATTCTGTGATTGCATTGTTGCTAGAATTATATGGATTGATATTGCTGACATTTTTGGCTTTTTTGCCGATTCCATTCTTTCTGCCACCTCCAATTTTTTGAATGGAAATAATAAAGAAAATATGATTGGCATGGATGAGGTTGCTACCATATGGAGCTTATGGACTTCTCGCAATGATCTTTGTTTTCAGGGGGTACTGTGGAAGGATGTCCGGACTGTTCTGGAAAATAAGTCTTCTTGTTCATCACTGGATTGTCTTGTGCTCGGACTGCCAATAAAAGTTGCTAAAGAAATTTCTTCAGCTACTGGACCAAAAAAGAGGGGCGCTTCCGAGGATTGATTGGTAAGGAGGAAGAGCAAGGGCCGCCGAGGGGGACACCAAGGCTTCTGTCTGAGCGCTCATTCTGGGTGATAGCTGCTACTTCTTGAGCGTTTGGTTTTCCATTAAAGAGGAAAGGGTGATGCAGCAAAATAGAGATAAGTATTTCCCTCAGTTAAGAAACAAGGTACCAATCCAGTAGGAGGAACACACAAGTCCCCAATGATCACACCTACACAAACAAACAAATACTTGCACCCAACGCAAAAAAGGGGTTGCCAATCCCTTCGCAGTTACTTGCAAGGATGGGACCTGATAGAGATAGATATAAAAGATAAATAAAAGTGCAAAATAAGATAAAGGTAAATAAATTGCAACAAGGTATTTTTGGGTTTTTGATTTTGTAGATCTGAAAATAATATGATAAAAGATAGACTCGGGGGGCATAGTTTTCACTAGAGGTTTCTCTCTTGACAGAAAGCATACGGTGGGTAAACAAATTACTATTGAGCAATTGATACAAAAGCGAATAATTATATAGGTATCCAAGGCATTGATCATGTATATAGGAATCACGCCCGAGACAAGTAGACCGACTCCTGCCTGCATCTACTACTATTACTCCACACATCAACCGCTATCCAGCGGGCTCCACTCGAAACCACATGCCACGATATGCGAATGGCGCCACTAAGCAGATGCAATAGGCAAGCAAGCTAGCTAGCTAGTAGATGTTTCACATTCATATCAAATGATATAATTGAAGTGCATAATGTGTAGTATCTCAGAGCAAAAACCGGAGAGTGGTTGCCGGTGGACTACTCAAATTCAAATGCGTATTGGCAAATGTGTCGTGGTTACTTTCTGTGGCCTTTAGCAATTGAACAGACTTCACTAATCTTTTAGGTAAATCATAGTGAGAAAATCGAAAGGATGCCTAAGAGAAAGTTTTTATTTGAAAAATCAACGGGGGGGGGGGGGGGGGAGCTCCCCACCTTAATATATTTCTCAAGCTTTGTAATCCATCATATGACTGATTACAAAGAGGTGAATTACATAAGTATGTGTAAACGTGAGGAAAGGTAAGAATGCCACAAGGAGGCGGCATGTTTTTCTTCTGGCTTCTTCATCTGGTGGATCCAAAGCATAAGGTGGTGATGCTATGGTGATTCTGCTGCCTGAACGTCATGTCATTCCTAGAATCCCATATGTTCCACAGAATGATGAGCAACATTGAGTTCCAGATTCTGTGATCAGTGTTGGCGGGTATGTGGCAATCCCAAAGATCTTTGATGCAGCCGGTGGGAGTGAAGCCAAGTCTAAGCCATACACGCCGCGCTAGGGGCAGTTGATGAATATGTGTGGGATGTCTTCGTTGTCGAACCCGCATCTCGGGCATAGGGCATCCAAAACAATATTCTTACGCAAAATATTGACCTTACAGTTTAGCCGACCATGAAATATGAGCCATGCGAAAATCTTGACCCAATTGAGGACTCATGACAACCAGATAGGCATGGAGTGGAGGTCCACCGAGTCCTCTCTCAGGGCGAGCTTGTATGCCACTTTAGTGGAGAAAGGTAGGACGCCAATGAGGAAGCGCCCATCTGGTTCCTAGGATGGCTGAACGTCCTGCAACAATGACACCAAAGATGACAACTCGGACGCAACATTAGAGGTTAGGTGAGTCCCCAGGAAATATTCTAAACCTTGATTCAAAACAATAGCCACGCGAGCAAGTGGGAGAGTGGTGTGTGAGTATAGGTAGGGGAACAATTTTGCAAGTGGTCTATGATGTAGCCAAGTATCTAACCAAAAATATGTGTTGGTCCCCGAGTTGGTTAGAACAAAGGTGATGGGATGTAGGAAGGGCAGTTGTTGGTTAATGGTTCTGTAGAGAAAGGACTGGTTCCTTTGTGGGTTAATAAGAGCATTGGGGTGTTGGAGGGCAAGCCAATCAAGCCATGTGGCAAATTTCATGGTGTGCGTTGCGGTAGTAAAGCTTTGGCAGCAAATTTCATGAAGAGACAACGATTTTGTTGTGCCAGATTTTTCAGCTCTAGACCACCGAATTTCTTAGGTTTGCAAACATTTTTCCAAGTAACTAGACAGTAAACATCCGTGCATGTTTCTTCAGCAGCCCAAAAGAAAGCGCAGCGGATCAAATCCAGAGTTGTGAGTACACTTTTCGGGATGAGAAAGACGGACATAAAGTAAACCAGGATGGAGTCAATTACTGCATATAGGATTAGTCTATCCCCTTTAGAGAGTAGTATGGTGCGCCAACCGAAAAGAAATTTTTTGCATTTGTCAATAATAGGTAGGAATGCTTTGGCGGGCAGGCGAGTAGGCACTAGAGGGAGTCCTAGGTAGATCAGCGGGAAAGAGGAGACTGGGCGTTCTAAGGTGGATGCAATGGAGGAAATAATGTCAGGCGTGACATGTAGTGGGACGACCGTGGTTTTTGAGAAGTTGATATTAAGGCCAGTTGCTAGAGCGAACATGTCCAGAATGTCTTTAAGTTGCAAGGCAGCCACAATAGATGCTTTGGCTACGATTAGCGTGTCATCAACGTATTGGAGGACAGTGGGTGGGAGGTGGGAGAACAAGGGGTGGGAGGTGGGAGAACAAGGGGTGGGTAAGGTGAAGTAGGTTGCAGTCTTGTTGGATCATCTGTTGTAGCAAGTCAGCGACAATGATAATTAGATATGGTGATAGCGGGTCTCCTTGTCTAAGACCATTCTTACAGTTGATCCAGTTTCCAAGGACCCCATTGAGCAGTACATCGGTTTTCCCAGTGGTCAGAAGATTGGTAATCCAAGCGGAGAATTTTTGAGTAAAGCCTCGGGTTTGCAGAATGGTGAGAAGTGAGTCCTAGGAAAGGGAATCGAAAGCTTTTCAAAAGTCAAGTGTTATGACCATGTTTGGTGCTTTCTTGGAGTGGCAGGAGCTGACGAGGTCGGCTGCGTAGACAAAGTTTTCAGCGATGCATCATCAGGTATGAACCCGGTTTGGTTGTCGTGCACAAGTAGCAGGATTAAGGGTTTTATGCTATTGGTGAGGATTTTAGCAACAACCTTGATAGGACAGTTTTGAAGGGAGATTGGTCGGAAAGCATCTAGTGTGGTGGCGTGTTCTTTTTTGGGAATGAGAACGATATGAGCTCTATTTAAGCATTCAGTCTGGGCTGCGCAGTTCTGGAAGTCATGCATGAAGGTAAGTATGTGTGGTTTGATGAGGCTCTGGAATTTGCGGTAGAACAGAGGGTCGAAGCCATCTGGCCCTGGACTAGCTAGTGGTTTGTGATGGTTGCCTTTTGGCCTGGTCTTCGAAAAAACACAATCACTTCGCACTCTTCGGGGGGGGGGGGGGCGATTTTCACTCACATCACCTTGGCCTGGTCTCTTGTCTTGTGTGCGAGTGCACAATCATTCCCTCATGCCTATCATCATTCATCAGTCAAGTTTAAGAGCGTGCTCAACTGCATAATGCAAAGATTTTTTTTCTTTCTTTCTAACGCTATGCTACTAACTTCTGATATGTAGTAAAATTAAACATCTTTTTAGAAAAAGGAGTAAAATTAAGCATGTAGGCAGGAAGAATCTATCTGATTGCCCCTGTTTGTCACCCAGTTTATACCGAGACTGGCCGACACGAGTTTACTTAACAGGAAGAGACAATATTCTCCGAAAGAATAAGAACAAGTTCTACCATGGCAAGAAAACATAAAAGCAAAACCATGTTTAGATTCCACGGGTACTCGCCATCACCTATGACCCATGATAGTTCTGTGACCTAGTCCATTAGTTGTGACGATGTTACCACGAAGTGACCAGAGAGATATCTATCACCCTTTTCCTCCCAAATCCCTATCTGATATCTACTTTCGGAGTACAACCAAAAACATCATGCGTCGCTAGACCCACACACTGAATTTGATACTTTCTCCATTTCACAATGTAGTGCGCCCGCGCTTTCTGACATCTAAGTTTAACCATAAATTTAACCAACAAGACCGACTGCGTCGGGAGCAAAAATTACACCACTGAATTCATATCGAAATATGAATTAGCAGTGGAACCGTAGGTTTGCCTGACGGGCAGATGAGAGGTGGTTAATGTGATGGTGGTGGGGGTGAGTGCTAAGTTCCAAGCTAGCTAGAGCAGCAATGATTCGCGGCGAAAAAGGAGCGCCTTTAGTTCCTCCAATACGATACAAAAAAAGCGGAAAAGGCAAGGAAGCAACCAAACCGAAATTTCGCATTTTGCGCAAGTGTGCGCGGTCGCCCGCGCATTCGCCCTAAACGTGCCGAGCAAGAAGAACACTCCGTTTCTTTTAGCCAAGCCATGGTTGGTTTGATGCTAGCACCGCGTGCTCTTCCTGCGCGCGTCGTCTCGACTCTCAATCGACACGAACGAGTTGTTGGGCTGAGGGGGAGCGTGCGGCAGCCAAGAACAGCTAGCTAGCACCGAGAAGGATGACGCGTGAACTGTGGGCGATGATGGTAACTTAGCATCAGCTCCTCGGTGCAAAGTTGAAAGGGAAAATAGTTGCAAAAGTTCAAAGGAGAAAAGTTGCAAAGTCCAACGGGAGAGAAAAGGGCGGTGCCGGTGCCGGCCGTAGGTACGTAGTACGTGGGCCTTTTCTCTTGGAAGTTACCCTGTCACTTTGTAGAGATGCTGCTGCATGCTGCCCAAGACACGGTGTGTGTAACAGTAAATGGGAGGCGGTCAGTTAATCAATGGTGATGGAGCCAGCAATGGAGCCGGTGGGTGAGATACGTAGTTCCAAAAGCGGCAATGACTGTGGCAGAGATTGATAGAATTCAGATGAGTGAGAGAGAAGGAGCACCTTTAGTTCCCCAGACATGCTTTGTTACAAACAAACAAAATGGGGATGATCAAGTCATGAAACGATAATATGTGACGAAAACAAACACTCCCCCCCCCCCCTTCCTCTCGCGACCGCGTCGCCCCCCCCCCCCCCCCCCCCCCCCGCTGGCGACCGGCCGCGCGACGGGCCTCCCCACTCAAGGCTCCCCCCCCCTCCTTCCTTCCTTCTCGCCGCCGGCGCCGGCGCCCACGGCCGGCTTGGCCCGGGGCTGCTGGTGGCGGCGGCCTCCTGGCCCTTCCCCTCCCGGCCGCTCTCCGGCGCGGGCGGTGCGGCTCCGGGGGTGCATCTAGGCGACGGCGGTCTGGCGTGGCGGCAGGGATCCGTGGCGCATGCAGGCGAGCTGCTGGGCGGCGGCGCCGCCGTTGGCGGCGGGGCGGCGCGGTGGCGGGATCTAGCGTCGTCCGCTCGGCCCAGATCTGGGCCCATCTGGGCCTGGGCAGGCCGGCGGCGGGGATGGCTCCGGCGTGGTTTCTGGGAGGCGGGGGAGATGTGCGACGAGTGGCTGGGTGCCGGCGGCGACGACGCCGGCTTGCTGCATCGCGGCCGGCGGGGCTTAACGGGCCCGCTTTGGGCCTGGCTGGGCCGGGGGTGGCCCGGCATGCCCCGCTGCCGCGTCCGGACGGCTACCGCGACGGTGCCGAAGGCACGGGCCTCCCGCACGACGGCGGTGGAGGTGGTTCCCTCCCGCCCGGCGTCGGTGTTGCTGCTCCCGTCATGGTGAGCTTCTCTCCGGTCGTCTTGGCCTCGTGGTGGTGTTCGTAGTGAGGCGGCGTGGGTGGCGGCGCTACTGCGTTGGTGCATGGTGGTCGGCGACGGTTTGGCGGGTCGGCTCCGTCCGGTTGGGAGGTTGGGATTGGTATGCGGGAGAAATCCCTGCCGGCTTCGGCCCCGACGCGGTGACACCTGCGGGTGCCACCATTCCTTCCTGGAGGGTGTCGGGGGTTTCCACCCCCACCTCCCTCCGCGTGCCCGGGGAAACCTGAGGACTCGTCCGGGCAGCAACGTCGTCGGCGTCGCATCCCTTCTTGGAGGTGCTGCTTGGTACGCGGCGGATCGAAGCCTTGGTCTGTGGTGATTTGTTTCCGGTGGGCGCCGTGGTGGCGGGTCGTCCGCGCTTTGCCAAGCTGCCGTGGTTGGCATTTGTTTCTTCTTCTTTTTTTCTTGGTGTGTTGTGCTGCTGGCCACAGCGTTATCTGTACTTGATGTTGGTGCTTTGGAATACAAAGCGGGGGGAAACCCTTTTTCGATAAACGATAATATGTGGAGGAAGGAAATTAACGTTGGCGTTCCTTGGCAACATGCATCATGTGCGTGCGTGTGTGGGAGGGAGCGTATCAGTTTTCCAATGCAAGTGGGTGGTGAAGGGAGGGTGGGGCGTCCACATCACATGAGACGATGAAGCCAACATATATAATCCCAACGGAACGGAAAGCTTAAAGTGGGGGAATAGGAATAAGAAGCAGAAGAGGAATCGTGCATACATACTGCATATAGGCCCCCGTCAGCGTCATCTTCATTCCGTGTGGGCAGGGGAGGGCAGCTACCCCTGCAGATTAGTGGCCGGCGAGCCCCAGTCCTCCATCTTCAGGAACGACCGTGACATCGCAGCACAGCACATGCATATAGGATAGGATACACATACACATGTACGTACCTGCCGAGAGATCATCGGCGGCGAAGATCGATCGTCAGTACCGCGTACCACATGCATATAGGATACACATACACATGTAAGTCGTTGTGTCAATAAACATCTTACATTATGGGACGGATGGAGTACTACTTAGTTACTCACCCTGCGAGCATATAGTATAGGTATATATTCCATCCGTAAAGAAATGTTCACCGGGAGTAGCAAGCATAGGGACGAAACTTATTTCCACCCTTATAAGTTGTGTATGATGATCGATCAAGCTGCGG
The DNA here is from genome assembly GCA_032464435.1 of Aegilops umbellulata. Lineage (NCBI taxonomy): Eukaryota > Viridiplantae > Streptophyta > Magnoliopsida > Poales > Poaceae > Aegilops > Aegilops umbellulata. The sequence goes on along the minus strand of CP136059.1, from coordinate 476,444,431 downwards.
CGTGGCGGGGGAATATTAGGTGAGGAAAGAGAGCAATACATCGTTCAGAGCCACGCGTTCTACCTAGCCACACCTCCCTCCGTATGCATGCATGATGCATGTGCCAACACGGAGGGTCGATGATCAAAAGAAAACAATCAATCATACGGGCGACGACGACGACGACGACGATGATGATATGTACGCTACGTCCGCCGGATTCAAGGACCAGACAGACGCGCCCACACGCAGTGTGGGTGGAAGGGAAGGGCACGGCCGCACGGAATCGGAAGCTTCTCCTCCTCCACCACCACCACCAACACGTAGTAGTACGTTTTGAGCGCTCGAATTGTCCGTCACTTGTGCCAAAACTAGAGCAACGCAATGCCAGCTACTACACTTGGTTTAATTGAGTGGTTGTTGGCAGATGGACTCCTGGTCCAAGTTAAGGACAACTCAGAGAGAGACCAGACACTAGGCTGACAGAGAGGGGAGCTGGCTGGCCGGCCATGTTTGCTAATCAAGGACGACGGACGTCTCCTAATTCCCGACGCCACAAATGGACGCGCGGAAGCACATGCCACGATCGAAAGGCCAAGCTGGAGGACGTTTCACAACCATTTCAAATGATTCTAATCAAAGTGAAAAACGGGAGACCCACAACATGCATGCACACCTGCTCAAATTCAAATGCAAAATGGCGGAATATATATTTGTATGTCGCGATCAATCTCCGTGGGCTTTTACAACTGAATAAGGTGTCAATAATCTTTTGGACACGCGAGGTTCATCGGGATGCAGCTCAAGAGGTAATCATATATATACTCCTTCCTATCAAAATATAAGACGTTTTTGTAGGCTAGTTTAGCCTAAAAAACTTGTAGTAGATGGTAAAGCAGAGTATAGTTGACATGTTTCAGTATGGAAATCTCAAGGATGCCTAGGAGGAAGTGATCAAACAAGAAGGTAAAAAAAAGGCAGCGAACTAGCTAGCCTGCTGGGGAGGAGGCAGACAAACCTGCCGTCCATGTCATGCTCACACTAGGCTAAACCAGCCCTCATTCACCGAGTTAATTAGTTGAGGAAAAGAGATGACAGATACAGAACCTGCTTTGTACTTTCTCAAAAGTGAAAAGGCATGTTTTCCCAATGATGTGGCAAAAAGTATTCCAAAATTTCCTTGGACCAACGAATCCTAACGGCAGAAAATTGACAGCCAGCCAAACTAGTATCTACTACTCTCTCCGTCCCATAATATAAGAACGTTTTTGACACTAGTGTAGTGTCAAAAACGTTCTTATATTACGGGACGGAGGGAGTAGTCATTTGGTAATCATCATCAGGCCTTCACTTCCCCTTGGCCTATCTTGTGTTGTATGCGAGTACTACCAATTATTCCCACGTGCCTACCATCATTCATCAGCCAAGTTTAAGAGCATCCTCAACTGCACAATGTTATCAACTTTTTCTTCTTCTATTGCTATGTTATGAACTTCTGATAGTATAATTAAGCATAGTGTAAAGTTTTAGGCAGGAAGAATCCATCTGATTATGCCTGTTTGCCACCCGGTTTATACCACTGAAACCAAGTTTATTAAACAGGAAGAGACAATATTCTCCCAAAGAATAAGAAAGCAACTATGTTCCCATGATAGCTCTATGACCTAGTCCATTAGCTGTGACGATATTACCACGAAACGACCAGAAAGATATCTATCGCCTTTTTCCACCAAATCCCTATCTGATATCTACTTTCCGAGTACAACCAAAAACATCATGCGTCGCTAGACCCACACACTGATTTTCATAGCTCTGCTGTCAACGTCTAGATCCAGAATTAAATGCAGATTATATGTGACGCTTCCCACAGCACGCGTGCTGGAGCACAGGAAGCCTTACGATGATGCTGGATTGAGATTTGGTTGGCTCCGATAGGTTGATGACCAGCTCAACTCAACAGCATAGAAAATGACTCCCTGACCAAACAAGTCCACAGACAATATCCCCCTAGTTCCTATTATGAGATCCACAGAGTTTGAACCTTCCTACAGAAGCATGGGGAAACAACATTACCATGCAGCATGCAATGAATTAAATTGTGACCGAGAAGCAGAACCTAGAGGCCAAAAATAAAGCTGGTAATGGTGTTCATCTGTAGATACATTTAGTATAGAAGTGCAAAGCCATTTTTTGGGGCTGCAGAGAACTGAACCAAGCATATCGGACAAAAAGGAAGAGCATCATCAAGTGCTGCAGCCACAAAGTTTGTGGCGGCTTTTTTCTTATAGTTTACATATAGATTCTCATCCATAATGTCATCATAAAGGCAATAAAGCAGAATTCTGGGAATTAGTTTATGTACATTAAGCTCCAAGGTCTTACAAATAGTTGATGGAAAGGCGCATGATTGTTATTCCAAGACAAAATGAAAAGTTATCGCTTCATTAGTGGGGATCATACATGTATTCCTCAGAGAACCAAACAGAATAATCCTACCTAAAAAGGATGGATATGGAGGGACTAGAATAATGAGAGCAGGTAGGGTGCTGGTATATACTAGCCTAACAATATTGATTTACGATTCCACTACACTGGCACCAGGTGAAAGATTCAACTAGTTTGTGCTAAAGAAGAGAACTTTTGCACTGTATAACTTGGATAACATTTGATTCGAAGCAAAATCAAAGGACACTAACAGGAAATAAGGGATAAAAAATGGAAGGAAAAGAAGTTTGGAAACTGATGGTATATGTTAGTACTGTAATCACCACTCAACCTAAAGCTAAACACTCCCAGATATCTACAAGCCTATCCATCTGGTCAACATGGGTCTAAGAAATATTGAGTGGACCACTAGTGACCAATATCCTCACACTCCTGCTATAGTGCATTATTAAGAAAGAGGATATGGTGACGATGTACACCATAAATGGTCCCTACCAACTGAAAATGAGCAGAGGATAATATAGAAAACCAAATATTTTCTGCTAAACTTGCCATGAGTGAGTTGTAGTTTCTGAAAAATAAGAGTACATTCGACTCATTATCAAATACATACTACATTTTTCAGCCACAACGGATACTTATTACTAGCTAACCATTAGGGTCATGTATGGGGGCTTTTGAAAATGTTTAAGAAATTCCTTTGCATCCATGGAACTAGATTGAAACTTTATTATTCTGCTAGTATCCTTTTGTTTTGATAGGAGTTAAACCAAACTTGAGAACTTTCTATTGCAGAATATACTGCAGAGCAACACCTCATAAAGTCAGGTATGCTATCTCGCATCAGTTCACAGGTAGATTATGCAGTTGACAACTTTATATTTTATACATTTCTTCAAAATGAAAATATGAAAACTTGGTCTGAACCTCAAGGCTTGGAGAAACAATGAAAGATTTCATAACTCCAACGTTAACATGCAGTGAATGTAGACAGCAACCAGGAGCAAGGGCCAAAGAGAATATCAGATTTACTGAAGTCAAAAGGTAAATTTGCTAAAAAATATATAATGCTCAGCTGAGAAAATTTAGCCATTGTAGAGAACTTGTAGCGGAGTGGAAAAAACATTCAGGTCGGAACACTCGTAATATTGTGATCATCACAACTGCCACCGCCACCGCCACCACCTCATCATCATTATAATCTAACTATAGCACTCCCATAGCACATATACAATTGAAAGGAAGCTTCTAACTTACTGTTAATTAGAATGCTTGGTGCAATCAGTGTCCCAGTTCACCTATTGTGGTATCTTCTTTGCAAATAGATTACCAAGTGTTTGTTCAAGTGCTTCTGGAGTGTACTTCATATATTTCGAAGCATGATGGCTGTTCTCGACAAGAGGCCTGGATGATAAATAAAAGAGTAATCACATCAATAATACGACTGAGTTTATAGGTTAGAGAAACTTGCATGATTCGCATTTAGTAATGAAACCTAGCAATGCGTGCTCTGTGTTTTGCAACGGAACTGGGCAATGTGTAGAAGTAGTAACCAGATTTAGGAAGATATGCTGAGGATGTACATTATCCACCTGCGCTAAAAAAATCTACCTGATTCACATGATACCTCTGTCCATAGAACTAAACGGTTTTATAATCAAACAATCCAAAATTTGTAAAAACTAGATCCAGTCCCCCCTCCCCAATAGAGCATGATCCACTAATACTGCTGAGCCAAGCATTATCAAAGCCTAGCTAGCACGCCAACTGGTATTGTGTTTGTTGTGCAAAGCAAATAATGATGCTAGTGGTGTTGACCAACGACTCGATCATTCACCACAACAGTATGCCCAGAATGGTTATGATGTTTACTTGGTATATGAACTGCAATCCATCATTAAAGATGGACAGCTCGACTAAACAATAGCGAAAATACTTGTATCATTACCACTTGATACAATTGCACCTGTAGGAAGAGAAAATAAGAACACTGGCCAGTTGCTATTCAAAATTTTGCACCCAAAAATTTATTAACCTCATTCATGATTAGCAAGGAAAAATATAATAACACATCGCGATGAAAAGAAAGCAGAAGATAATCGAGCAAGATAGGAAAAATACCCAAAGCGTTTCAGGAAAGATCTATAAGCAGGTAACAGAACTTCAGCAACCGCAAGGATAAGGTTATCGCGTAACTCTTTATCGGGAATAGCCCAGTTCATCTGAGTCTGACAAACCTCTTCAAATTGCTTGTTGAAAGACTTGAACCTGATAATATTGGAAAGCAACACCATAAGAAATAGCAAGGAAAAAACACCAAAATAAACAGAGTAAAGTACACATCGCATTGAAAGTTAGTTCTAACCTCGCCTTGATCACAGATGTGGACGTTGTACTGCTGTGAGATCCGATACTTCCAACATTTCCTGCAATACCATCTGTAGCAGAACCTACTGATGAAGTTAAACCTTGAGCTGAGAGACAATCCAATACCTGCAGTTAAGGAAAAAGAGAAGGAAAGGGCAAATAGGTAAGCAAACATGTTGATGGAAACTGATGAGATGTGGGCATGCATTGTGCTGCCAAATTTGAGCTTTTGATCATCGGACCTTTCCCCAAGCAACTCTTTTGTACTGGGTAGCATGTTGCTGCACAGTCCTTCGGCGTCTTTGAATCCAATCATCACCAACTAAATCCTTGGCTTCTGAACTGAGAACAAGAAAATGATTATTCCATCCAATTAATGAGATCTCAATTTCTTGTGTTTCTCTCATTGTATGCTTTTTATATACCTGCGGATAGATCTGACGATATAGTTGATGTTATTCATTAAGAACAGAATTCCCAGGGCATGATCCTTGTATTGCTTTGCTTTTACATCTAGGTTGGTCTCTACGGCATGTATAAGGCCAGAGATTTCAGAGACCAGACCAGACTTTGTTCCGTCTCCATTGCTGGATTCTTGAAAGATCAGCTTTAGTGCTGACAGATAGCTGCACAAAATTTATATAGGTCTTAAGAAGGAATATTGTTGTTAATGGTAATGCACAGCATTTGTGTTGGAGGACATGTTGAAGAAATATATTCAATGCAGCATATTTCACTTACTCCATAAGATATTTGATATAGTTTCCAACATAGCTGGTAAGAGGATGCACATCTCCATCAGTACTCGTATTCTTAGGCGACTCCTTCACAATGCTGTCTTTAAAGTCAAAGAGAGTCTTTTTTGCTGCTTGTGCTAAACATTTGACCAAAGTACTTGCAGATTTCCGGTTTTCAGTGCATTCATCTCCTGCAAAGACTGCCTCAACCTAACAATAGCCAAGAAATGAAAATACACATTCAAATAGCATGTAAATGCTGCCACGCCACACACACACACACACACACATGCAGTACTATATAGAAATAGGGGCATATGCATTATCAAATCCGCAAAAATAAGTGTCACTGTTCTTTCATCAAGTACAATGTCAAATTGCTCAGTCACTGCAGTGAACATACCATGATAGACAGCGAGCAACAGACAACTTAAATTCACTGCAAATATAGTATACACCATTTTAACTGAAGAAATAAGGCCATGCATATATGAACCAGAGTCGTGGTATTTGCACCTTTAGACTGCACCTAGCCACCTACAATCCCATAATTCAAATATATGTCATTCGCCAACCTAAATCTATGACTACCTATCTGAATATTTTCTACATCCAATTCACCATATATGGATTCACTTGAAAACGGTAATTTTCCTTAAATTAGCACAGGTATTTGGTGTGTATTAGAGAGCGTATGTTTTCTTTGTAAAGGTCTAAGTGTAATATTGTCAGAGAGATAAAGGATGTATGGTCCAAAGGGACATTCTCAATTATTGCCAAAAAATCTATCTACATCGTTTGCAGTGCATGTAATAAGCATCACAGAAAAAAATGGAAAAAGATGCACAATACGAGCATTCTGTTAGGGAGCAGCAATTAGTCTAGGTATGTTACGTACAAATAGTGTCATTCACAGCATTTGCGGCAATAGACAAATGGACTACAGGTGGCTGAAACTTCACCTCGGATTGAAGTTCCAATGTTCGGTCAAACATATCTAGCAGCAAAAATACTTTGTCTGGTGATGTCTTAGATTTAGAAATAGCTTGTCCGAAGCTGAGTAGATTCAAGAGGCTTTTGGATGTTGCTGCAGCAAAGCAATGGTCTTTCCATGCATGCTTCCCTTCAAAAATTTGATCACACAGTGTGCGTTCACTAGGAAAAAGCAACTTTACCTGTTGAACAAATAGTCAGCTATTATTAGCAAACATCATTTTACAGTCCAAACCTTATGTGGTCAAAAGTCAAGAGCCTCACCGCAATCTGCAAACATCGGATCCAGTGAGTAATTTTAGCGTCCCGGCTCTCAGCCTGCGCAGTCTGTACTTCTTCTGCCGTAACATATTCAACTCCCAACTGCTTAAGGGTCAGTTCCAAAGTTGAACTGCGAGTATCTCTGGAAGAATGAAGGAAAATGTCATGGGCAAGCAAATCTTGAAATATAGTGGTAACACTGCACTGCAAGTATGTCAGGCAATTTGAAACTTGTAGAAGCTTGCACCTGTATATTTTCACAAACTGTTTATGGCAACCAAGCTCGACTGATTTCTGAGCTAACTTTGAGAGCCGAGGCACGTAGCGCGGATCAATGAGCGTAGGAAGAGAGAGCACGGCACCCGGATTTGGCTGACTTTCAGCAGAACCTTTCGCTGATGAACGGCTTGGAAGACATTTGAGAAGTTGCTCAAGCTCTACCGGTTTGCTATAACCAATCATCCAAAATAGAGTGGTTAGTTCCCCGTGAGATCATGTATACACACACAAGTGAGAAGTATGGGCCTAAAGCATATGGGCAAACTGAACCTGCATTCTGATAGCACCCTGCTGAATTCATTCTCCAACTCAGCAGCCGCCTTATGAAGCAATTCATCGACACGTTTGAGCGCGTCGTCACCGGCTTTACCGATTCCCTTTGAAGTGAAGAAGTCCTCGGCGCTTTTTAAGTTACCAACCGCGTCGAGATATGCAGTAACACCCTTGCTTGCACTTTCCAGTATCACCGACTCTGCCTGTACAAATGAAGTTCAGTGAAACATTAGCATGATCTGGCAGCATGACAATGACAATATACTCTCATATCAATAAAATGCCCACGGGGAAAGTGACCCCTGTTTCTCTAATCTCTAAAATAAAAGGACCAGTTCTGCTCAGTTAATACAGTAGTATGTTAGACCACGCATACAGAAGGAGCAGCATCAGTGGAAATCGTCCACCAAATGTCCCACCATAACCAAACTAAGTCTTAAGACTAAGGCTAAGACAAGGATGCGCCGACGGCACCGAGCTGTCAAACTTCTGCTCTTCTGCAGGAATGAGCAGTTGTCAGTTAACCATGGCATTGCCTCACCCCATTTTGGTACAGTGCACGCTCGCATTGCAGCAGTTCCAACACATACGCTAGAGTTAGAGCCCACTGACGACTCGAGAGATCAGGCGGGCACGCCGCCGCACTCGAAACCGCGAGCAAAATCGCTAGGCACTACGGCGACCGGCGGGAGGCGCAGAGAGACGCAAACCTAGAGAAGCAGGAGCCGAAGCACGACTTCGGTGGCTCCCTCGCATCCGGAACGCCGCCGAGCTCCTCGGGAGGACGCCACCCCGCCGGAGCAGGGGCGGGATCTTCACCGGCTCCGATCCATCTGGGGAATGGGCGCCGGCCACCGCCGCGCCGGGGCCGGTGGAGAGAGATGGGAAACAGATCGCGCATTCGGCCCAGCACGACGCACTGGGACGGCCTCGCGACGGCAGCGTCGGCCCGACACACATAAAAAAAACCTGGGCCTGGCGCCGAGTAACACTACTACACTGGGCCGGCCCAGGCCAGGAGATTCTCGCGTCGGAAATTGCGTGTCCGTGCCGTGCCCGTCGAACCGATCAACGACGCGGAGGACTCTGTTGGACCACGACTAGTCGGCTGCTCCCCCTCCGGTCTAGAAGCAGACACGCAGACGGAATCGCCATTGCCGCCGCCGCCGTCGTCTGCGCAGGACGACGGCCGGCGGCGAGCAAATCGATCAAAGCAGGGCAGACGAACCAACGAACGTACCTCCCGCACGGCGTCCAGGTGCCGCACGACGGCCTCCACGGCGAGGAGGCTCCTGGCGACGTTGTCGTGCGCACTGTACGCGCTCCACGTCCTCGCCTGCAGACATAGAGAGCGCCGGGCCATGTGATCGATTGAGCGGCGTGTACCACGAGACGAGAGTACAGGGGATCATCGATCGGCTGATTAATTCGGAACCTGGGCGGGGCGCACGGCCTCGTCGACGGCGGCCATGCGGTGGCCGATGGAGTCGACCGCCGCGGTGGACCCCTCGCGCACCGCCTCGCTCCTACGCATCGACTCCCGCAGCAAGTTTGCCTTCTCGCGGAGCAGCGCCGTCTCCGCCGCCGCCGCACGCTCCATGTCTCTGTCTGTAGTTGTCGAGCGCGGTTGATTGAAGAAGAAGTAAAAAGGGAAAACAAGCAGAGGAAAAAATATGTGTACTAATAACAGAGATAATCGAGGGGGAGTTTTTCTGTTGGTCTCGCGCGCCCCCTTCCTCTCAGACTCTTACATATCTCCTTTTTTGAGAGAATAAATAAACCGCCCCTCTTGCTATACACAAAATCTTCATTGTTGCATAATAGTAATTGAATTATAATGTTTAATTTAATCTTTAAAAAAGGAATCTGAAACAAATATTTCAAATTCAATGTTTGCCATTATTCGCTAAATCTTATTGCACTTACACGCTTCCGCAACCGCGTGCCAGCGATGCGCTTAGTGCCATCGGTTTCCACGTGGCTTTCACGTGCATGTGGTTTACAGCGGTGCTACCCGCTGGACGTTTCAATGTAATTAAAGCATTTACCGATGCAATGCTTACCATTATTCATAAAATATTATTTTGCTAATGTTCTCACGGTTGCGCCCAAGTGGTGCACGCGTCGCCATCTGATTTTCTAGCACAATTTTCACGCGCATGAGATTGCCAACGGTGTTGCTTGTTGGGTGTTTCATTTATAATTGAAGCAAATAATAGTACCATATTTATCACTTAACATTATATTCGGTAACATCTTATTGTGCTAGCATTTTTTAGGCTGCACTTTGGTGACATGCTTAGCGCCATCGGTTTGCCCGCACAGCTTCCACGCGGATATGGTTGGTGATATTAGAGTCATGCTAGTGGAGTGATAACTCACAAGTATAGGGGATCGCAACAGTTTTCGAGGGTAGAGTATTCAACCCAAATTTATTGATTCGACACAAGGGAGCCAAAGATTATTCTCAAGTATTAGCAGTTGAGTTGTCAATTTAACCACACCTGAATAACTTTATATCTGCAGCAAAGTATTTAGTAGCAAAGTAGTATGGAAGTAAAGGTAACGGTAACAAAAGTAATATTTTTGGGGTTTTGTAGTGATTGTAACAGTAGCAACGGAAAATAAATAAGCGAAGAACAATATGTGAAAATCTCGTAGGCATTGGATCGGTGATGGAGAATTATGCCGGATGCGGTTCATCATGTAACAATCATAACATAGGTGACACAGAACTAGCTCCAATTCATCAATGTAATGTAGGCATGTATTTCGAATATAGTCATCGTGCCTATGGAAAAGAACTTGCATGACATCTTTTGTCCTACCCTCCCGTGGCAGCGGGGTCCTAACAGAAACTAAGGGATATTAAGGCCTCCTTTTAATAGAGTACCGGACCAAAGCATTAACACATAGTGAATAAATGAACTCCTCAAACTATGGTCATCACCGGGAGTGGTCCCGATTATTGTCACTTCGGGGTTGCCGGATCATAACACATAGTAGGTGACTATAGACTTGCAAGATAGGATCAAAAACTCACATATATTCATGAAAACATAATAGGTTCAGATCTGAAATCATGGCACTCGGGCCCTAATGACAAGCATTAAGCATAGCAAAGTCATAGCAACATCAATCTTAGAATATAGTGGATACTAGGGATCAAACCCTAACAAAACTAACTCGATTACATGATAAATCTCATTCAACCCATCACCGTCCAGCAACCTACGATGGAATTACTCACGCACGGCGGTGAGCATCATGAAATTGGGGATGGAGGAAGGTTGATGATGACGACGGCGATGGATTCCCCTCTCCGGAGCCCCGAACGGACTCCAGATCAGCCCTCCTGAGAGGTTTTAGGGCTTGTCGGCGGCTCCGTATTGTAAAACGCGATGAATCCTTCTCTCTGATTTTTTTTCTCTCCATATATGGAGTTGGAGCTGAGGTCGGTGGAGCGTCAGGGGACCCACGAGGCAGGGGGGCGCGCCCTCCACCCTCGTGGACAGGTGGAGGCCCTCCTGACGTGGATTCTTCTTCCAATATTTTTAAAATTTTCCAAAAATATGTTCCGTGGAGTTTCAGGTCATTCCGAGAACTTTTGTTTCTGCACATAAATAACACTATGGCAATTCTGCTGAAAACAGCGTCAACCCGGGTTAGTTCCATTCAAATCATGCAAGTTAGAGTCCAAAACAAGGGCAAAAGTGTTTGGAAAAGTAGATACGACGGAGACATATCAACTCCCCCAAGCTTAAACATTTGCTTGTCCTCAAGCAATTCAGTTGATAAACTGAAAGTGATAAAGAAAAACTTTTACAAACTCTATTTGCTCTTGTTGTTGTAAATATGTAAAGCCAGCATTCAAGTTTTCAGCAAAGATTATGACTAACCACATTCACAATAACTCTTAGGTCTCATGTTTACTCATATCAATGGCATAATCAACTAGCGAGCGATAATAATAAATCTCGGATGACACCACTTTCTCAAAACAATCATGATATGATATAATAAGATGGTATCTCGCTAGCCCTTTCTGAGACCGCAAAACATAAATACAGAGCACCTTTAAAGATCAAGGACTGACTAGACATTGTAATTCATGGTAAAAGAGATCCAGTCATAGTCATACCCAATAAAAATTAATAGTAATGAATGCAAATGACAGCGGTGCTCTCCAGCTGGTGCTTTTAATAAGAGGGTGATGACTCAACATGAAAGTAAATAGATAGACCCTTGGCAGAGGGAAGCAGGGATTTGTAGAGGTGCCAGAGCTTGAGTTTAAAGCAGAGATAAATAATATTTTGAGCGGCATACTTTCATTGTCAACATAACAACCAAGAGATGGCAATATCTTCCATGCTACACACATTATAGGCGGTTCCCAAACAGAATGGTAAAGTTTATACTCCCCCTCCACCAATGAGTGCCTCCAACTAACAACAGTCCCAGGGGGAGTTTTGTTTGCAATTATTTTGATTTAGTTTGCATAAAGCATGGGACTGGGCATCCCGGTGACCAGCCATTTTCTCGTGAGTGAGGAGCGGAGTCCACTCCTCTTGAGAATAACGTGCCTAACATGGAAGATAAGGACAACCCTAGTTGATACATGAGCTATTCGAGCATACAAAACAGAATTTCATTTGAAGGTTTAGAGTTTGGCACATACAAATTTACTTGGAACAGCAGGTAGATACCACATATAGGAAGGTATAGTGGACTCATATGGCATAACTTTGGGGTTTAAGGAATTGGATGCACAAGTAGTATTCCTGCTTAGTACAAGTGAAGGCTAGCAAAAAACTGGGAAGCGACCAACTAGAGAGCGACAACAGTCATGAACATACATTAAAATTAATAAACATTGAGTGCAAGCATGAGAGGATATAATCCACCATGAACATAAATATCGTGAAGGCTATGTTGATTTGTTTCAACTACATGTGTGAACATGTGCCAAGTCGAGTCACTTAAATCATTCAAAGGAGGATACCACCCTATCATACCACATCACAACCATTTTAATAGCATGTTGGCACGCAAGGTAAACCATTATAACTCATAGCTAATCAAGCATGGCACGAGCAACTATAATCTCTAATTGTTATTGCAAACATGTTTATTCATAATAGGTTGAATCAGGAACGATGAACTAATCATATTTACAAAAACAAGAGAGGTCGAGTTCATACCAGCTTCTCTCATCTCAATCAGTTCATCATATATCGTCATAATTGCCTTTCACTTGCATGACAAAATGATGTGAATAATAATAAGAGTGCACGTGCATTGGACTAAGCTGGAATCTGCGAGCATTCAATAAACAGGAGAAGTGATACGTCTCCAACGTATCTATAATTTTTGATTGCTCCATGCTATATTATCTACTATTTCGGACTATATTGGGCTTTATTTTCCACTTTTATATTATTTTTGGGACTAACCTATTAACCGGAGGCCCAGTCCAGAATTGCTGTTTTTTTGCCTATTTCAGTGTTTCGGCGAAACAGAATATCAAACGGAGTCCAAACAGAATAAAACCTTCGAGAACGTGATTTTCTCACGGAACGTGATCCAGGAGACTTGGACCCTACTCCAAGAAGTAACAGAGGTGGTCACGAGGGGCAAAACCTTCATCATGATATATTTTATTTTTTTAGTTTTTTTGTTTTTGTTTCTGTTTAGGAATAAATAACCCATCTACCTTCTGTTTAGATGTGGTTTTGTGTTTTAATTAGTGTTTGTGCCAAGTTAAACCTATAGGATATTCTTGGATGATAGTTATTTGATCTTGCTGTAATTTCCAAAAACTTTATGTTCACGAAAACAATTGTTAAAAATCACCAGAACGTGATAAAATACTGATTCCAATTGCTGCTAATCAATAAACAAATTTTCTAGGTCGTCCTATTTTGGTAGATTTTTTGGAGTTCCGCACTAGAGTGGTACGGTAGATCAAGTTATTACTGAACCTCGTAGATCAACCAGAGTAAGATCCGCACCAGAGTGGTACGGTAATCCTGTTTTGAAAATCATGCTACTAGATCATGATGAACCTACGAACTATGAAGAAGCGATGGTGAGCCCAGATTCCGCAAAATGGCTTGAAGCCATGAAATCTGAGATGGGATTCATGTATGAAAACAAAGTATGGACTTTGGTTGACTTGCCAGATGATCGGCAAGCAATTGAAAATAAATGGATCTTCAAGAGGAAGACGGACGCTGATAGTAGTGTTACTATCTACAAAGCTAGAATTGTCGCAAAAAGTTTTCGACAAGTTCAAGATGTTGACTACGATGAGAGTTTCTCACTCGTATCTATGCTTAAGTCTGTCCGAATCATGTTAAGAATTGCCGCATTTTATGAAATTTGGCAAATGGATAAACAAAGCTGCATTCCTTAATGGATTTCTTAAAAAAGAGTTGTATATGATGCAACCAAAAGGTTTTGTCAATCCTAAAAGTGTTAACAAAATATGCAAGCTCCAGCGATCCATCTGTGGACTGGTACAAGCATCTCGGAGTTGGAATATGCGCTTTGATGAGATGATCAAAATATATAGTTTTATACAGACTTGTGGTGAAGCCTGTATTTACAAGAAAGTGAGTGGGAGCACTACAACATTTCTGACAAGTATATGTGAATGACATATTGTTGATCGGAAATAATGTAGAATTATTCTGCAAAGCATAAAGGAGTGTTTGAAAGAAGTTTTTTCAAAGAAAGACCTCGGCGAAGCTGCTTACATATTAAGCATCAAGATCTATAGAGATAGATCAAGACGCTTGATAAGTTTTTTCAATGAGTATATACTTTGACAATATTTTGAAGTAGTGCAAAATGGAACAGTCAAAGAAAAGAGTTCTTGGCTATGTTACAAGGTGTGAAATTGAGTAAGACTCAAAACCCGACCACGGCAGAAGATAGAAAGAGAATGAAAGTCATTCCCTATGCCTCAGCCATAGGTTCTATAAAGTATGTCATGCTGTGTACCAGATCTATTGTATACCCTACACTATGTTAAGCAAGGGAGTACAATAGTGATTTAAGAGTAGATCACTGGACAGCGGTCAAAATTATCCTTAGTGGAATAAGGAAATATTTCTCGATTATGGAGGTGACAAAAGGTTCATCGTAAAAAGTTACGTCGATGCAAGTTTTGACACAGATCTGGATGACTCTAAGTCTCGATCTAGATACATATTAAAAGTGGGAGCAATTAGCTAGAGTATCTCTGTGCAGAGCATTGTAGACATAGAATTCGCAAAATACTTACGGATCTGTAGGTGACAAACCCGTTGACTAAAATTATCTCACAAGCAAAACATGATCACACCTTAGTACTCTTTGGGTGTTAATCACATAAGCGATGTGAACTAGATTACTGACTCTAGTAAACCCTTTGGGTGTAAGTCACATGACGATGTGAACTATGGGTGTTAATCACATGGTGATGTGAACTATTAGTGTTGAATCACATGGCGATGTGAACTAGATTATTGCCTCTAGTGCAAGTGGGAGACTGAAGGAAATATGCCCTAGAGGCAATAATAAAGTTATTATTTATTTCCTTATATCATGATAATGTTTATTATTCATGCTAGAATTGTATTAACCGGAGACATAATACATTTGTGAATACATAGACAAACAGAGTGTCACTAGTATGCCTCTACTTGACTAGCTCGTTAATCGAAGATGGTTATGTTTCCTAACCATGAACAAAAGAGTTGTTATTTGATTAATGGGATCACATCATTAGGAGAATGATGTGATTGACATGACCCATTCCATTAGCTTAGCACCCGATCGTTTAGTATGTTGCTATTGCTTTCTTCATGACTTATACATGTTCCTATGACTATGAGATTATGCAACTCCCGTTTGCCGGAGGAACACTTTGTGTGCTACCAAATGTCACAACATAACTGGGTGATTATAAAGGAGCTCTACAGGTGCCTCCAAAGGTACATGTTGGGTTGGCGTATTTCGAGATTAGGATTTGTCACTCCGATTGTCAGAGAGGTATCTTTGGGCCCTCTCGGTAATGCACATCACATAAGCCTTGCAAGCATTGCAACTAATGAGTTAGTTGTGAGATGATGTATTACAGAACGAGTAAAGAGACTTGCCGGTAACGAGATTGAACTAGGTATTGAGATACCGACGATCGAATCACGGGCAAGTAACATACCGATGACAAAGGGAACAACGTATGTTGTTATGCGGTCTGACCGATAAAGATCTTCGTAGAATATGTAGGAGCCAATATGGGATTCCAGGTCCCGCTATTGGTTATTGACAAGAGAGGTGTCTCGGTCATGTCTACATAGTTCTCGAACCCGTAGGGTCCGCACGCTTAACGTTCGTTGACGATATAGTACTATGAGTTATGTATGTTGGTGACCGAATGTTGTTCGGAGTTTCGCATGAGATCACGGATATGACGAGGAACTCCGGAATGGTCCGGAAGTAAAGATTGATATGCGGATAGTAGTGTTTGATCTCCAGAAGGGTTCTGGAATCCATCGGAAGGGGTTCCGGATGTTTCCCGAAATGTTTGGGCACGAGAACACTTTATCTGGGCCAAAGGGGAAAGCCCACAAGGTTTTTGGAAAGCGTAAAAGGAAGTTTTGCGGAGTCCAGGGGCCAGACGCCAGGGTCCCTGGCGTCTGGGTCCAGACGCTGGGAACCCTGGCGTCTGGCCCTGGAGTCCGAGAAGGACTCTTGCCTTTCGGGTGAAACCGACTTTGTGGAGGCTTTTCCTCCAAGTTTCGACCCCAAGGCTCAACATATAAATAGAGGGGTAGGCCAAGCACCCAAGACACATCAAGAAACACCAAGCCGTGTGCCGGCAACCCCGTCTCCTCTAGTTTATCCTCCGTCATAGTTTTCGTAGTGCTTAGGCGAAGCCCTGCGAAGATTGTTCTTCACCAACACCGTCACCACGCCGTCGTGCTGCCGGAACTCATCTACTACTTCGCCCCTCTTGCTGGATCGAGAAGGCGAGGACGTCACCGAGCCGAACGTGTGCAGAACTCGGAGGTGCCGTGCTTTCGGTACTTGGATCGGTCGAATCGTGAAGACGTACGACTACATCAACCGCGTTGATATAACGCTTCCGCTTACGGTCTACGAGGGCATGTAGACAACACTCTCCCCTCTCGTTGCTATGCATCACCATGATCTTGCGTGTGTGTAGGAATTTTTTTGAAATTACTACGTTCCCCAACAACACCCACCATATACCTTCCTCAAAACAGCCACCATACCTACCTATCATGGCATTTCCATAGCCATTCCGAGATATATTGCCATGCAACTTTACACTGTTCCGTTTATTATGACACGCTCCATCATTATCATATTGCTAGCATGATCATGTAGTTGACATCGTATTTGTGGCAAAGCCACCATTCATAATTCTTTCATACATGTCACTCTTGATTCATTGCATATCCCGGTACACCGCCGGAGGCATTCATATAGAGTCATATTTTGTTCTAAGTATTGAGTTGTAATTGTTGAGTTGTAAGAAAAATAAAAGTGTGATGATCATCATTTTTTAGAGCATTGTCCCAAGTGAGGAAAGGATGATGGAGACTATGATTCCCCCACAAGTCGGGATGAGACTCCGGACGAAAAAAAAAAGAAAAGAGGCCATAAAAAAGGCCCAAATAAAAAAATGAGAGAAAAAGAGAGAAGGGACAATGTTACTATCCTTTTACCACACTTGTGCTTCAAAGTAGCACCATGATCTTCATGATAGAGAGTCTCATATGATATCACTTTCATATAGTAGTGGTAATTTTTCATTATAGAACATGGCTTGTATATTCCAATGATGGGCTTCCTCAAAATGCCCTAGGTCTTCATGAGCAAGCGAGTTGGATGCACACCCACTTAGTTTCTTTTGTTGAGCTTTCATATACTTATAGCTCTAGTGCATCCGTTGCATGGCAATCCCTACTCACTCACATTGATATCTATTAATGGGCATCTCCATAGCCCGTTGATACACCTAGTTGATGTGAGACTATCTTCCCCTCTTTTTGTCTTCTCCACAACCACCATTCTATTCCACATATAGTGCAATATCCATGGCTCACGCTCATGTATTGCGTGAAGATTGAAAAGGTTTTGAAAATGTTAAAGTATGAAACAATTGCTTGGCTTGTCATCGGGGTTGTGCATGATTTAAATACTTTGTGTGGTGAAGATAGAGCATAGCCAGACTATATGATTTCGTAGGGATAACTTTCTTTGGCCATGTTATTTTGAGAAGACATAATTGCTTTGTTAGTATGCTTGAAGTATTATTATTTTTATGTCAACATAAACTTTTGTCTTGAATCTTTCGAATCTGAATATTCATACCACAATTAAGAAGATTTACATTGAAATTATGCCAAGTAGCACTCCGCATCAAAAATTCTCTTTTTATCATTTACCTACTCGAGGACGAGCAGCAATTAAGCTTGGGGATGCCTGATACGTCTCCAACATATCTATAACTTTTGATGGCTCCATTCTATATTATCTACTGTTTTGGACTATATTGGGCTTTATTTTCCACTTTTATATTATTTTTGGGACTAACCTATTAACCGGAGGCCCAGCCCAGAATTGTTGTTTTTTTGCCTATTTCAGTGTTTCGAAGAAACAGAATATCAAACGGAGTCCAAACGGAATAAAACCTTCGGGAACGTTATTTTCTCACCGAACGTGATCCAGGAGACTTGGACCCAACTCCAACAAGTAACAGAGGCGGTCACGAGGGTGGGGGCGCCCCCCCCCTCTAGGGCGCGCCCCTGCCTCGTGGGCCCCCCTGTTGCTCCACCGACGTACTCCTTCCTCCAATATATACCTACGTACCCCCAAACGATCAGATACGGAGCCAAAAACCTAATTCCACCGCCGCAACTTTCTGTATAAACGAGATCCCATCTTGGGGCCTGTTCCGGAACTCCGCCGGAGAGGGCCGTCATCACGGAGGGCTTCTACATCATCATAGTGAAGGAAATATGCCCTAGAGGCAATAATAAAGTTATTATTTATTTCCTTACATATCATGATAAATGTTTATTATTCATGCTAGAATTGTATTGACCGGAAACATAATACATGTGTGGATACATAGACAAACAGAGTGTCACTAGTATGCCTCTACTTGACTAGCTTGTTAATCAAAGATGGTTAAGTTTCCTAACCATAGACAAAGGAGTTGTCATTTGATTAACAAGGTCACATCATTAGTTGAATGATCTGATTGACATGACCCATTCCATTAGCTTAGCACCCGATCGTTTAGTATGCTGCTATTGCTTTTATCCATGACTTATACATGTTCCTATGACTACGAGATTATGCAACTCCCGTTTACCGTAGGAACACTTTGTGTGCTACCAAATGTCACAACGTAACTGGGTGATTATAAAGGTGCTCTACAGGTGTCTCCGAAAGTATTTGTTGGGTTGGCGTATTTCAAGATTGGGATTTGTCACTCCGAATGTCGGAGAGGTATCACAGGGCCTTCTCGATAATGCACATCACATAAGCCTTGCAAGCATTGCAACTAATGAGTTAATTGAGGGATGATGTATTACGGAACGAGTAAAGAGACTTGCTAGTAACGAGATTGAACTAGGTATTGGATACCGACGATCGAGTCTCGGGCAAGTAACATACCGATGGACAAAGGGAACGACGTATGTTGTTATGCGGTCTGACCGATAAAGATCTTCGTAGAATATGTAGGAGCCAATATGGGCATCCAGGTCCCGCTATTGGTTATTGACCGGAGAGGTATCTCGGCCATGTCTACATTGTTCTCGAACCGTAGGGTCCGCACGCTTAAGGTTACGATGACAGTTATTATGAGTTTATGCATTTTGATGTACCGAAGGAGTTCGGAGTCCCGGATGTGATCACGGACATGACGAGGAGTCCCGGAATGGTCGAGACGTAAAGATTGATATATTGGACAGCTATGTTCGGACATCGGAATGGTTCCGAGTGGTTTCGGATAATACCGGAGTGCCGGAGGGGTTACCGAAACCCCCCGGGGGAAGTATGGGCCTTATTGGGCCGCGAGGGGAGAGAGAGGGCCGCGCCAGGAGGTGGCGCGCGCCCCCCCATGGGCAGTCCGAATTGGACAAGGAGGGGGGCGCGGCCCCCCTTTCCCTCTCCCTCTCCCTCTCTTTCCTTCCCCCTTCCTCCCTCCTAGTTGGACTAGGAAAGGGGAGTCCTACTCCTACTAGGAGGACTCCCCCTCCCTTGGCGCGCCTCTAGGGCCGGCCGGCCCTCCCCCCTTGCTCCTTTATATACGAGGGCAGGGGGCACCCCAAGACACACAAGTTGATCCTTGAGATCGTTTCTTAGCCGTGTGCGGTGCCCCCCTCCACCATATTCCACCTCGGTCATATCGTTGCGGTGCTTAGGTGAAGCCCTGCATCGGTAGTTCATCAAGATCGTCACCACGCCGTCGTGCTGACGGAACTCATCCCCGGAGGTTTTGCTGGATCAAGACCGGGGGACGTCATCGAGCTGTACGTGTGTCAAGAACTCGGAGGCGCCGGAGTAACGGCGCTTGGATCGGTCGGATCGCGAGGAGGACATACAATTACTTCCTCTACATTGTGTCAACGCTTCCACTTCGGTCTACGAGGGTACGTAGACAACACTCTCCCCTCTCGTTGCTATGCATCACCATGATCTTGCGTGTGCGTAGGAAATTTTTTGAAATTACTACGTTCCCAACACATAGCCCCTCCGATGAAGTGTGAGTAGTTTACCTCAGACCTTCGGGTCCATAGTTAGTAGCTAGATGGCTTCTTCTCTCTTTTTGGATCTCAATACAATGTTCTCCCCCTCTCTCATGGAGATCTATTCGATATAATCTTCTTTTTGCGGTGTGTTTGTTGAGACCGATGAATTGTGGGTTTACGATCAAGTCTATCGATGAATAATATATTTTTTTTGACGTGGAACACCATGCATTCCATTAGCTAGTGGGCTCGACCAAATCGGCGGCCACAGCACCCATTACATCAGAGGGCAAGCCAGTGAGCCAAACACGTTGGCTTCCTGGTTCTAGCCTCACACCATGACCAACAAGCAAGTGTGCCGGCATATTACACTCACGGGGACGAAAAACAACCTTGTATTCAATAAAACCCATACGGAGCAGAAACTTTGTCTCACGGAATAGAGTCCCCAGTCTTGCACGATCCGCAGAAGTTGAGCCGAGAGCTTGACTTAGGACCACGCAGTCTGTACTGAAGATAACTCGTCCCATTCCAAAATCCTCCGCCAAATGTAATGCTTTTAAAAGGGCCATTGTTTCCGCTTGCAGAGGTTCAGAAATATTTGTTAGCTTGCCCGCCGCAGCAAACAAGACATCACCGGACGCGTCCCGAGCAATACATCCCCACCCTCCCATTCTACTGTCGCTAATAAAAGTTGCATCCGTATTGATCATCACCCAATCAGCGGGAGGGACTTTCCAACTTGGTTTTGTTCTCGCAGAGGGCTTATTCTCTGAAATATTTGTATGCTGCCATTCAGTAATCATCTCTGAAACTTGGCTTACGAGGGAGCTGGGCATAAGTCGACGTTCGCCGTGTCTGATCCTATTTCTTTCTGACCACCAGCGCTACAGCAGATAAATAATCATCAGTTTGTCCTTTTCCGGCATACTCAGTACCTTTTCTAGGACTTCCAGCGGCGTGGAAGCCTGCATTAGAATGCATCGTTGTTGCTCTAAACCTGCCTCCCTCCAAATGGCTTTGACATGCTTACAACGGAAGAAAAAATGCCCTCCATCCTCAAAAAAATGGGCACAAACAGCACATCGCGTGTCAAGCTGAACACCTCTCCTCTCAATATTCATATGCAACGGGTGGCTATTGTGTGCAAAACGCCACATGAAATGATGAATTTTCCCAGGGCAATTCACACGCCAAATGCCAGACCAGACTGCTTTCTTCCAAGCTGAGTTATCAGTACTTTCACCCCTTGGTCTGATTAGTTGTCTGTTACACATCTCGGTGTGTACCCGGTAAGCAGAGCGGACAGAAAACAGACCCCTTGTATCATAGTGCCAAGCGATAAAATCGTCGTGCTGCTCGCAGACTGGAATGGCCAATATTGCTTCTGCATCAGGTTGTATGAACGTCTGTCGAACCAACTGCTCATCCCATGCAGACGACACCGGATCAATTAGCTCCGAGACCCTAGTCAGCAGATGAGGACCTTGTCTAGTCAGCGGCTGCCTGGAATGGTCTCTCGGGATCCATGGGTCAGACCAAATCCTAATGTTCTCTCCTGTCCCCACCCTCCAGATGTAGCCTTCCTTTACAACTTCCAGTCCTCTGAGAATACTTCTCCACGTATAGCTCATGTTGGCCATCGGAGTAGCCGATAGAATGTCACATTCAGGAAAATATTTAGCTTTCAGCACCCTAGCGCAAAGCGAATCAGGCGATTGAATCAGACGCCAAGCCTGCCGAGCGAGCAATGATATATTAAAGGAATATAGATCCCGGAAGCCCAACCCGCCTTCCTCCTTGGATAGCTTCATTTTTTCCTATCGATGAATAATATTTGAATCTTCTCTGAATTCTTTTATGTATGATTGGTTATCTTTGCAAGTCTCTTCGAATTATCAGTTTGGTTTGGCCTACTAGATTGGTTTTTCTTGCCATGGGAGAAGTGCTTAGCTTTGGGTTCGATCTTGCGGTGTCCTTTCCCAGTGACAGAAGGGGCAGCAAGGCACGTATTGCATCGTTGCCATCGAGGATAACAAGATGGGGTTTTTATCGTATTGCATGAAACTATCCCTCTACATCATGTCATCTTGCTTAAGGTGTTACTCTGTTTTTAACTTAATACTCTAGATGCATGCTGGATAGCGGTCGATGAGTGGAGTAATAGTAGTAGATGCAGGCAGGAGTCGGTCTACTTGTCTCGGACGTGATGCCTATATACATGATCATACTTAGATATTCTCATAACTATGCTCAATTCTGTCAATTGCTCAACACTAATTTGTTCACCCACCGTAGAATACTTATGCTCTCGAGAGAAGCCACTAGTGAAACCTATGGCCCCCGGGTTTATTCTCATCATATAAATCTCCATCATTTTAATCTTGCTTTGCTTTTTTACTTTGCCTTTTACTTTTCACTTTGCATCTCTATATCAAAAATACCAAAAATATTATGTATCATCTCTATCAGATCTCACTCTCGTAAGTGACCGTGAAGGGATTGACAACTCCTAATCGCGTTGGTTGCGAGTAGCTATCGTTTTGTGCAGGTACGAGGGACTTGTGCATGGCCTCCTACTGGATTGATACCTTGGTTCTCAAAAACTGAGGGAGATACTTACGCTACTTTGCTGCATCATCCTCTCCTCTTCGGGGAAAACCAACACAGTGCTCAAGAGGTAGCAAGAAGACAAGGCAATATGGGCTCTTTGTTAAATCAACAATAATGCATATAAGAGCCACTTCAACAATTTCATCATGGTCTTCACCTATCGACCCCCAAAGAAAAGAAAAGAAATAAAAATATTTACACGGGAAAGCTCCCAACAAGCAAAAGAAGAACAGGAAATATTTTTGGGTTTTCTTTTTAATTATTACTACAGCAAGAAAAGTAAACTAAATAAAAGCTACAACTTTTTTTGTTTTTTCTTAAGGTTTATCAAACACACAAGAAAAAAGCATAAAACGGAAAATAAACTAGCATGGAAAGTACAATGAAAAAGTATGAGCACCGACATCTAGCAATGAGTGTGTGAACATAAATGTAATGTCGGTGAGAAATACGCACTCCCGCAAGCTTAGGCTTTTGGCCTAAGTTGGTTTATTCCCACGGATGGCCTGGCGGATATCCATAGTTATAGTTGGGGTCGTACTGAGTTGAAGAAGACTCTGATTGCCACTGGTGGGCAATCATCTCCGGATCCCACTGGTAATTAGACTGTCGTGGAGGTTCAAATTTTGGTTCCGGCTCCGGCTCTGTGGATGATGTAGGGTTCCGGTAGGCGTGAATGGCCACCAGCGGAACGAGATACAGACCTGCAGATAAATCAAACAAGGCAGGAGCAGGCAAGGTAATAGTCTCAGGGTGATGTTTATCAAAGAACAATTTATATTTAAGCGCCCCTTCCCTATTCTTAACAATAAAGTCATACGCTACCATACTCTTACAATCTAAATAAGCAGTGGGCAGTAATTTTTCCTCTTTTTCATAGTGCCTGATAGGTATGTTATAATATGCAACAAGGCGTGAAGCGTAAATACCTCCAAAGATGGGGCCCTTTGTACGGTTCAGACTTAACCATTTAGCAATAATACCGCCCATACTAACAGAGTTATCACAGAATAAACCATGGAACAAAATAATAATATCAGGAACACTAAGGTTTCCACAGTTTCCGCGACCAATTAAGCAACAACTAGCAAATATTGCAAAATAGCGTAAAATAGGAAAATGTATGCTAGTGATTCTTGCATCGGAAACCTTCCTAATTTCCCTACGGTAATAGTGTCAATAAACCCGTCCACATCTTTACGATGTGGTTCCTCTAAGCTACCCTCGAAAGGTATTTTGCAAACCTTGCAAAATTCATCTAGTGACATCTTCTTAACCACATCATATAAATAAAACTCTACTAAAGGAGGTGATTCCTTAGGATAATAGTAGAAGTTTTGCACAAAAGTATTAGTGATTAAGAGATAATTTTCGCGTTGGTCGCGGAGGAAGTCGGTGAGGCCTGCATTCTCAGCCAATTCATAAAAATCATCATAAATCCCGGCTGCTCTCAAGAAATCATTGGAAGGCCATTCACACGGCCGAACCTCCGCGGTGCGAGGCAGATTATATTTGAGCCTCTCTGCTTCTTCACTTTGTTTTTCCTTCGAGCTTCGGCTCGATGAGCCCCTAAAAAATCTCTTCAACATTTTCTGAAAAATTCTGAAATTTTTAGTAACTTCAAATAAAAGTGAACCAAACTCAACAAAATTGATAGCAACTACTCCTACAAGTGCCTAGAGCCTATATCATGCATTAGAACTACTTGGAACCGTATAAATTCGACATGCAAGCTCAAGAACATGGTCACCTAGGCAGCACAAATTTGCAATGAATAAAGCACTAGAACAAAAACTAATTGGACCAATGGAGGAGTCACATACCAAGGAACAATCCCCCCAAGCAGTTTTGTGAGAGGTGCTTTGAGCAAGGAGATCAAAAATCGCAACAAAATGAGCTAGAACTCGTGCTTGAGCTGGATAGTGATTTTTTGGGGAGGAAGAAGAAGTGTATGGGTGCAGGAATAAGTGGAGGGGAGCCACCATGGGCCCATGAGGCAGGGGGACGCACCCTGTAGGGGTGGGCGCACCCTGGACCCTCGTGGCCAGGTGCTTGCTCCCCCTGTTGTGTTCTCAGTGCCAGATATTCTCAAATATTCCAGAAAATATCATATTTCAATTTCAGGGCATTTGGAGAACTTTTATTTTTGGGGTATTTTTATATTGCATGGATAATTCAGAAAACAGACAGAAAAATACTATTTTTTCTTTATTTCAACTAAACAACAGAAAGTAAAGAAAGGGTACAGAAGGTTGTGCCTTCTAGTTTCATCCATCTCATGCTCATCAAAAGGAATCCACTAACAAGGTTGATCAAGTCTTGTTAATAAACTCATTCCGAATAACACTGAACCGGAGAAATTTCGAATAACACTATGTTACCTCAACGGGGATATGCACATCCCCTATAATAAGAGTATCATATTTCTTCTTGACAGTAGGAAGAGGAAATTCAAAACCTCCAAAAATAATCGATGGAATTTTTCAATAGAATTGATACTGTGGACTTGAGGTTGTTTCCTCAGAAAGTGTACCGTATGCTCATTACCATTAACATGAAAAGTGACATTGCCTTTGTTGCAATCAATAACAGCCCCTGCTTCAAAAAGGGTCTTCCAAGAATAATAGACATACTATCGTCCTCGGGAATATCAAGAATAACAAAGTCCATTAAAATATTAACGTTTGCAACCACAACAGGCACATCTTCACAAATACCAACAGGTATAGCAGTTGATTTATCAGTCGTTTGCAAAGATATTTCAGTAGGTGTCAACTTATTCAAATCAAGTCTACGATATAAAGAGAGAGGCATAACACTAACACCGGCTCCAAGATCACATAAAGCAGTTTTAACATAGTTTCTTTTAATGGAGCATGGTATAGTTGGTACTCCTAGATCTCCTAGTTTCTTAGGTATTCCACCCTTGAAAGTGTAATTAGCAAGCATGGTGGAAATTTCAGCTTCCGGTATCTTTCTTTTATTAGTGACAATTTCTTTCATATACTTAGCATAAGGATTCATTTTGAGCATATCAGTTAATCACATACGCAAAAAGACAGGTCTAATCATTTCAGCAAAGCGCTCAAAATCCTCATCGTCCTTTTTCTTAGATGGTTTGGGAGGAAAAGGCATGGGTTTCTGAACCCATGGCTCTCTTTCTTTACTGTGTTTCCTAGCAACAAAGTCTCTCTTATCATAACGTTGATTCTTTGATTGTGGGTTATCAAGACCAATAGCACATTATCATTGCTAGGTTGAGCATCATCATGAACATTATCATTAACATTATCACTAGGTTCATGTTCATTACCAGATTGTGTTTCAGCATTAGAAATAGAAATATCATTTGGATTCTCAGGTGGTTCAGCAATAGGTTCACTAGAAGCATGCAAAGTCCTATCATTTTTCTTTTTATTCTTTTTAGAAGAACTAGGTGTGTCAATATTATTTCTCTGAGAATCTTGCTCAATTCTCTTAGGATGGCCTTCAGGATACAAAGGTTCCTGAGTCATTTTACCGGTTCTAGTAGCCACTCTAACAGCATAATCATTATTCTTATTATTTAATTCATTGAGCAAATCATTTTGAGCTTTAAGTACTTGTTCCACTTGAGTGGTAACCATAGAAGCATGTTTACTAATGAGTTTAAGTTCACCTTTAACTCTAGACATATAATCACCCAAGTGTCCAAGCGTATTGGAATTGTATTTCAATTGTCTACCAAAATAAGCAATGAAGTTTTCTTGTTTAACAATAAAGTTGTCAAACTCATCTAAGCATTGTCTAGCAGACTTATATTGGGGGATATCACCTTCATCAAATCTATAGAGAGAATTTACCTTTACTACCTGTGTCGGGTTATCAAGACCATGAGTTTGTTCAATAGGTGATGGATTAAGATCATATGTTTTTTCAACAGGCGGTAAATTAAGACCATGTATTTCTTTAATAGGAGGTAAATTCTTAACATCT
This sequence comes from Aegilops umbellulata, assembly GCA_032464435.1. Lineage (NCBI taxonomy): Eukaryota > Viridiplantae > Streptophyta > Magnoliopsida > Poales > Poaceae > Aegilops > Aegilops umbellulata. The sequence goes on along the minus strand of CP136059.1, from coordinate 476,417,730 downwards.
TCAGCTTTAATACATTTTTCTTTCATAGATTTCTTTGCCTCTTGCATATCTTCAGGACTGAGAAATAGAACACCTCTCTTCTTCGGAGTTGGTTTAGGAATAGGCTCAGGAGTTGGCTCAAGAAGTGTCCAATTATTTTCATTTGTCAACATATTATTCAATAGAATCTCATCTTCATCCGGTGTTCTTTCCCTGAAAACAGAACCAACACAACTATCTAGGTGGTCTCTGGAAGCATCGGTTAGTCCATTATAAAAGACATCAAGCATTTCATTTTTCTTGTGAGGATGATCAGGCAAAGCATTAAGCAATTGGATAAGCCTCCCCCAAGCTTGTGGGAGACTCTCTTCTTCAATTTGCACAAAATTATATATATCCCTTAAAGCAGCTTGTTTCTTATGAGCAGGGAAATATTTAGCAGAGAAGTAATAAATCATATCATGGGGACTACGCACACAACCAGGATCAAGAGAATTAAACCATATCTTAGCATCACCCTTTAATGAGAACAGAAATATTTAAGGATATAAAGATAGCGAGATTTCTCATCATTAGTGAATAGGGTGGCTATATCATTTAATTTAGTAAGATGTGCCACAACAGTTTCAGATTCATAGCCATAAAAAGGATCGGATTCAACCAAAGTAATTATATCAAGATAAACAGAGAATTCATAGTCCTTATCAGTAACACAGATAGGTGAAGTAGCAAAAGCAGGGTCAGGTTTCATTCTAGCATTAAGAGATTGCTGCTTCCATTTAGCTAATAATCTTTTAAGATCGTATCTATCATTGCAAGCAAAAATAGCTCTAGCAGCTTCTTCCTCCAAAACATAACCCTCAGAAACAATAGGTAATTCATATTTATTAGGGAGAGAGCCTTCATCATCACTATCTTCAATATTATCAATAATTTCATTCTCTCTAGCCCTAGCAAGTTGTTCATCAATAAATTCACCAAGTGGCACAGTAGTATCAAGCATAGAAGTAGTTTCATCATAAGTATCATGCATAGCAGAAGTGGCATCATCAATAACATGCGACATATCAGAATTAATAGCAGTAGCAGGTTTAGGTGTCGCAAGCTTACTCAAAACAGAAGGTGAAACAACTGCAGAGCTAGATGGCAGTTTCTTACCTCCCCTCGTAGTTGAGGGATAAATTTTGTTTTCGTGTCTTTCAAGTTCTTCATAGTGACCAGCAGATATAAACCCCAAGTGACTCAAAGAATAGAGCTATGCTCCCCGGCAACGGCGTCAGAAAATAGTCTTGATGACCCACAAGTATAGGGGATCGCAACAGTTTTCGAAGGTAGAGTATTCAACCCAAATTTATTGATTTGACACAAGGGGAGCCAAAGAATATTCTCAAGTATTAGCAGTTGAGTTGTCAATTCAACCACACCTGAATAACTTAATATCTACAACAAAGTATTTAGTAGCAAAGTAGTATGGAAGTAATGGTAACGGTAACAAAAGTAATATTTTTGGGTTTTGTAATGATTGTAACAGTAGCAACGGAAAATAAATAAGCGAAGAACAATATGTGAAAAGCTCGTAGGCATTGGATCCGTGATGGAGAACTATGCCGGATGCAGTTCATCATGTAACAATCATAACATAGGGTGACACAGAACTAGCTCCAATTCATCAATGTAATGTAGGCATGTATTCCGAATATAGTCATCGTGCCTATGGAAAAGAACTTGCATGACATCTTTTGTCCTACCCTCCCGTGGCAGCGGGGTCTTAACGGAAACTAAGGGATATTAAGGCCTCATTTTAATAGAGTACCGGACCAAAGCATTAACACATAGTGAATACATGAACTCCTCAAACTATGGTCATCACCGGGAGTGGTCCCGATTATTGTCACTTCGGGGTTGCCGGATCATAACACATAGTAGGTGACTATAGACTTGCAAGATAGGATCAAGAACTCACATATATTCATGAAAACATAATAGGTTTAGATCTGAAATCATGGCACTCGGGCCCTAGTGACAAGCATTAAGCATAGCAAAGTCATAGCAACATCAATCTCAGAACATAGTGGATACTAGGGATCAAACCCTAACAAAACTAACTCGATTACATGATAAATCACATCCAACCCATCACCGTCCAACAAGCCCACGGCGGTGAGCATCATGAAATTGGTGATGGAGGAAGGTTGATGATGACGACGGCGACGGATTCCCCTCTTCGGAGCCCCAAACGGACTCCAGATCAGCCCTCCCGAGAGGTTTTAGGGCTTGGCGGCGGCTCCGTATCGTAAAACGCGATGAATCCTTCTCTCTGATTTTTTTCTCTCCGAAAGTGAATATATGGAGTTGGAGTTGAGGTTGGTGGAGCGTCAGGGGGCCCACGAGGCAGGGGGCGCGCCCAAGGGGGCAGGCGCGCCCTCCACCCTCGTGGACAGGTGGAGGCCCCCCTAACGTGGATTCTTCTTCCAGTATTTTTAATATTTTCCAAAAATATGTTCCGTGGAGTTTCTGGTCATTCCGAGAACTTTTGTTTCTACACATAAATAACACTATGGCAATTCTGCTGAAAACAGCGTCAGTCCGGGTTAGTTCCATTCAAATCATGCAAGTTAGAGTCCAAAATAAGGGCAAAAATGTTTGGAAAAGTAGATACGACGGACACGTATCAGTTGGCCAGCGGTGCTACCCGCTAGGTGTTTCAATTATAATTAAAGCACACGTCGATGCAATATTCACAACTATATTTGGTATAACAAATGCCCTACCTTTGGGCAATTGTGTTCTAGGGGCGCACTTAGCGCCCTTGGTTTGTATGCATGATTGCATATTGACATTGACTTATTTTTCATGCATGTGTGCATGCTGAGATGACATGCTTGCATGTTTAGAGAAATATCTTAGTGGGGGCTATATTTATATACAAGATTATCGTCTAGAAAGTCTAGGAATAAACACTACTTTCTATGATAACTAATGGTGCAATTAGAAAATCATCATTCATCTTGTACTAAAAATTCAAATGATGATTTAATGTAATTAAAAGAGAGAATTTAGAACTTATATTCCAATATATGTAATGACAGAGATAATCGAGGGGAAGTTTTTATGTTGGTCTCACGCGCCCCCTTTCCTCTTATATTCTTATATCTCCTTTTTTTGAGAGCATGAACCGCTCTACACAAATCTTCATTGTTGCATTGTAATAATTGGAATATAATATTTAATTTAATTTTTAAAAAAGGAATCTGAAACAAACATTTCAAATTCAATGTTTGCCATTGTTTGGTCGCTAAATCTTATTGCACTAACGCTTCCACAACCACGCGCCAGCGATATGCTTAGGGCCATTGGTTTCCACATGGCTTTCACGTGCATGTGGTTTCCAGGGGTGCTACACGCGGGACGTTTCAATGTAATAAAGCATTTACCGATGCAATGCTTATCACTGTTCATAAAATCTTATTTTGCTAACGTTCTGATGGTTGTGCCCAAGCAGCGCACGCGTCGCCATCGGTTTTATTAACACAACTTTCACGCACATGGGCTTGCCAGCGGTGTTGACTGTTGTGCATTTCATTTATAATTAAAGCAAATAATAGTACCATATTTATCAATTCTCATTATATTCGGTAACATCTTACGGTGCTAGAGTTTTTGTGGTTGCGCATTGGTGACACGCTTAGCGCCATCAGTTTGCCCCGCACAACTTCCACTTGCATGTGGATGGCCAGCGTACTACCCGCTAGGTGTTCCAATTATATTTAAAACACACGTCGATGCAATATTCACAACTATATTTGGTATAACAAATGCGCTACGTTTCGGCAATTCTGTCCTAGTGCGCAGTTAGCACCCTTGGTTTGTATGCATGGTTGTATATTGAGATGGAACTTTTTTGGATCAAACAATATACGGTTAAGATAGGACTCAGCTCTCGCCCCCATCGCTCCCGCGAGCGGCGGCTGGCGAGCCCCCACTCCCCTACCTCCTCCCTCCTCCTCGCCGCCGGCACTAGGCGCCGCCCGGCGAAGCCTGGCCTGCGTAGGCGGCGGCGGGGCTTCCTCTCCCCTCGGCTCGTGTCGGCTCGCATGGGCAGCCGGTCCAAGCTGGTGGCGGCGTGCTGACGGCAGGGCGTGGTAACGGGTGGCAGCGGCGGGCGCTCGTGCGTGCTGGCGGCTGCGGATGCTCCTGGGGCTGCGTGGTGGGCTGCGCGAGACTCCCCCGGGGCTGCCTTGGGGGCTCGATCTGGCGTGGCCAGATCTGGCGGTCGATCTGCGGCTGGCGGCGGGCTTCGCTCGTGGTCGGTGGTGCTGGGGTGGAGGGAGCACTAGTAGAAAAAGGGCCTATTGTCCCGGTTCGTAAGGGCCATTTGTCCCGGTTGTTGAACCGGGACTAAAGTGTCGTTATTAATGCCCTAAGCCTTTAGTCCCGGTTCTTACACAAACCGGGACAGATGGGCCTCCACGTGGCCGGTGCGACGGGCCCAGGCAGGAGGACCTTTGGTCCCGATTGGTGGTGTCGTGGTTCTAACTCTGACAGTAATGTAGGGGGGTATGAACGGAGAGGCTAGATCTTAGCTATGGAAGAGTTGTAAGCACACGAGGTTTACGAGTTCAGGCCCTTCTCGGAGGAAGTAACAGCCTTACGTCTCGGTGCCCGGAGGCGGTCGATTGGATTATAAGTGTGTGAATAACAGGGGTGCGAACCCTTAATACTGAGGAGGGGGGTGGCTTATATAGAGTTCGCCAGGCCCCTCCCGCCCTCAGTAACGCGGGGTTAAAGTACATTAAGACTGGGCGTTACTGGTAACGGCCCTAATAAAGTGTTATGATGACCATAAAAGTTACATAATGGCCGACCGTTTGCGTGCGGAGTGACTTTAGATCTCCTGGCAGTCGAGTGGTTGGCTTCGTGGTCGAGTGTCATGAATCTGTCGAGTGGGATACCTTCAAGTCGATTGAAAGGTGACTTCTTCTTGGGATGTCCTTGGGTAGGGTACTTAGGACAGGTCCGTGCTCCTACCCTAGGTACATAGCTTCATCATTAGCCCCCGAATGGATCGAGGTTTGAGTGGGAAAGGAGTTGGGGGATCTTTCCGACTGGTTCTTCGTGTTATATGAATGCCTTGTTTTGGATCAATTGTCACGGATGACGTCGTCAACTTCTCTCAGTCGCCTTGATCCATTTTTGGTCTCTTGTCGAGCGAACTTCTGTACTTGTGAAGTTCCGAGTGATGGTGTGAAAGGGATCTTCTGTTTGACGGGTTGTTCTGTAGCCCGCGGATTTTGCGGGATTTGAATTTCGGGAAGAGTGCGGAACGGGGGCGGCCGCGGTAATCGGATGGGATGGGGCGGAACCTCCTCGATCCCTGCGCCACCTTTTTCGCCATGTACAGCGCGCGCGCCTGTTGCGGGATTTGACGGGATTGCCCGGGCCCACCAGTTAGTCACTCGGAAGCGTCCTCTTATAAGCCGCCGGCTCGGGACCCCCGAACAGTGCGCCTTCACTTTTCCCCCTCCCTTCACGAGATCCTCCGCCACCTCTGCTCTCGCCTCCGTGCAGTAGGTCTGTTCGAGCTTCGCCAGCGACGATGGTGAAGGAGAAGACCTCGGCTCTGGAGCGTGCAAAGAAGGCGGCGGTGCAGGGGAAGGCGAAGAAGTCCAGTCGGGGCGGATCTTCCTCGAGGACAGCTCTGCCCAAGGATTGGATCCAGGGTGATTGGATGCCGTCGGCGATTCGGCAAGATGATCTCGATGATCTGGTCGAGGGGGGATTCATTCCCCATGAATCTGCGCGTCTCTCGGGGAAGGAAGTCGAACCCCAGCCTCTTGATGGTGAGTGCGTCCTCCTCACCACCCATATCGATCGCGGATTCTCTCTGCCTCCTCATCCTTTTTTCCGGAGCTTCTTGAACTTCTTCGGAGTGCAGCTCCATCATTTTACTCCCAATTCCATTGTGTATCTTGCTGCTTTCGTTTCCTTGTGTGAAAACTTCTTGGGTTGCCGCCCCCATTGGGGACTCTTCAAGAACATCTTCACTTGTCGCTCTCAGTCGGTCAAGAAGGCCAAGTCGAGTGACGAGCAGACGCAGGTGATCCAGCTGTGCGGGGGCCTGGCGATCCAGATGAGGGGAAAAAGTTCTTTTCCGTCTATCACTTTTCCCGAGTCGGTCCGTGGGTGGCAGTCGACCTGGTTTTACTGTAAAGACCAGGTGACCCCAGGACAGTCGACTGGGCTTCCCCCTTTCTCCCTGAACCGAGCATAAAAACCTGCCTCTTTGAAAGTGACGCCAGAGGAAAGGGCGCAAGTCAAGGTGCTGGTTGGTCGAGTGGTTCAGCTTGTCCGTGATGGCGTGACTGGCATGGACTTGTTGGAAGTCTTCCTTCGGAGGTGCATCCAACCGCTTCAGGCTCGTGACCATCCGATGTGGATGTACTCGGGTCTCGATGATACCACTCGGATTTATCCGGAGGAGGCCACTGACGAAATGCTGGAAGGATGGTTGTCGAGTATCACGGGGAACAAGGACAACCCCCGAGGAGCCAGGAGGATTCCTCCACTCGACCATACATATGAAGTGGACAAGGTCTGACCTTGCGTTTCCAACTGTAATCTTGCTTTTTGATTTGTTCTCATTGAATCAGTCGACTGACTTTTGTCTCGTTTGTTGTCCTTTAGACTATTACTGAGATGTACTCGACGCCCAACGGGGCACAGGAGCAGGCCGAGGAAGGGGAGGCGAGTGGAGGCGAAAGTGGAGACGAGAGAGAAGAGTGGGAATCTGACCGCGAAGGAGAGGGGGATGACGACGACGACTCTAGTGAAGAGGAGGAGGAAGAAGTCGAACCTCCCCGCTCGGAAAGGCGATCCAAGCTTACACACGACCCTGCGCGGGAACGTGGTAAGGCGACTGTCCCTGTTGGGCAATCGTCGAAGCGCCCTCGGACCACTTCTCCAGCGCCGACAGAGAAAACTCCCAAGCATCCACGCACGACGTCATCCAAGCCGCCCAAATCTCTGCCCAAGATGAAGATGACTGTCCCAACCATTTCTGGGTAATAGTAGGACTTGTTTTCCTTTGTTGACCGTGGACAGATCCTTGGTCGATTCGTTCAATAATCCGACTGATTTTCGAAATTTGCAGTGCTGCCACCTCAGAGATCTCTGCCAAGGACGATGATCAAGAGATGGAAGATGTTGTTACCTCCAACCCTGGTACGATTTCAGATGCTCCGCTTCTAGTCGACTGACGATCTCTTCCGGTCGATTGGATTTTCATCTTTGACTTTGGATTTCTCTTGTAGCTCCTCCTCATGTCATCGACCTCCCTGATGACGATGACGAAGTGCCTCTGAGGGCGAGAAGGAACAGGAAGGCACCGGCTGGCAAGACCCCCCAAACTACCTCGGCTCCTGAGGCCGTAGTTCGGGAGGGTGGTGATACCACTCCGGCTTCTGTGACCTTCGCTGAGCCTCTGACGAGTGTCCGGCCTTCAACGTCGACTGCAAATCCGCCTTCGCTTTTTGCCACACACCACGTCCCTGAGGACCAAGTGGGTGCCGCAAAAGAGGCTATACGCCAGGCGGGGATCATGATGGAGCAAGTGAAGGTGGTTCGGGAAGCCAGTCAAGCAGCTTATGACGCAAGTTCGGCTCTTCAGAGCAACGTCCAGGTCAGCTGATCGCTGCTTGTTCTTTTAGGATATGCTATCTGAAGAATCTCTTTTCCGAAGATCTTTATACCTGTACACCCACTGGGTGCGTCGATTAATCCTTTTGGACGAGTGGGGGCATGCTAAGTGCACCCACTGGGTGTAGTCCAAGAGACTACGGTGGACTGCTGGCAGTCGACTGTAGTCTTTATATTGTGTTGCTTTAGTTTAACTTCTTCACTCGGTCTGGTCGGGCCATGTCGAATGGAACTGTACGCGGTCGACTGCGGGCAGTCGATTTTTTTAACCAGTGGGGGCACGCTGAGTGCACCCACTGGGTGTAGTCCCCGAGACTACTGTCGAATGTTTTTGATTCGGCTGTAGTCTTAGAAACGCCACCATTGTCTCTTGGTTACTCGGAAGCAACCTATCTTTGACGTTCGTCGACTGATTTTTCGCAGAAATCCTATGCACTTGTGGCTCGCTACACCGAGTTGGAGAACAAGCAGATCCAGCTCAACCGTGACCTGAAGCTTGCTCAGGAGAACTTGCAGAAGGCGAGAGATGAAGCGAAAGGTATGGCTGGTGAGCTCTTGACAACTGTTCTTTCTTTCTGGCCGTTCTCGATGTTGGTCTCACTTATCTTTCCACAGATAAACTGGAGGAGGCTCTGAAGAAGAAGGATCGTGACCTTGCTGAAGCGCAGAAGGAAGCCTTGAACAAGACAAAGCTTGCTGAGGAAAAACTGGCTTCAGTCGGAACCCTTGAAAAGGAAAACTCCAGACTGAAAACTGCTCTCGACGCGGCTAACCAAGAGGTCAGCCGTCTGAAGAATGACAAGATAGCTCTGGGTGACAAGGCCAGTGAATTGGTAGGGAAGAGGAACGATCTGGAGGCTTATCTCGGTGGACTCGCCAAGAAGCTGTTCATCATGCTTGAGGGTAACAATTTTCACCTGACTGGCTTGTCGTCACTAAGCTCATGCAGGGTCGCTGTCTTATCTTTGACTTGTGTTTACAGAATTCTGCGAGAACTTCAAGGAGGAGACCAATCGAGTGGAGAGAAACTTGGACCCCATCAACTCCCTAGTGAAAGACGAAGCTGCTATGAACGTGCTTCGACTGGAGTCTCGTGTTGCAAGTGTGGTTGATTATTTGGCCCGACTGAAGGTTGCGGTGTCGCGGATCGACACGTCGCTCTGGCCCAGGACGACGCTTCCGAATGACCTCGAGTCTCTGATGACTCGACTGAATGACGTTCCTGGTCGAGTGACGGAATGGAAGAAATCCTCTGCTAGGTGTGGTGCTGATGTCGCTCTATCCCTGGTCCACGTGCACTGCAAGCAGGCGCGAGAGGAAAAGCTGGCTGCTATCCAAGTTGCCAATACCAGGAAGCACAACTTTCAAGACTTCATGGAGACTTTCATTGCTGCGGCCACTCATATTGCAGACGGGATCGATTTGGACGAGTTCGTCGCCCCTTCCAGTCCTCCGCCTGAGGAATAAGACTTTTATGCTTTGTTGGGGAACGTAGTAATTTCAAAAAAATTCCTACGCACACACAAGATCATGGTGATGCATAGCAACGAGAGGGGAGAGTGTTGTCTACGTACCCTCGTACACCGAAGCGGAAGCGTTGACACAACGTAGAGGAAGTAGTCATACGTCTTCCCAGTCCAACCGATCCAAGCACCGTTACTCCGGCACCTCCGGGTTCTTGGCACACGTTCAGCTCGATGACGCTCCCCGGGCTCCGATCCAGCAAAGCTTCGGGGAGGAGTTCCGTCAGCACGACGGCGTGGTGACGATATTAATGTTCAACCATCGCAGGGCTTCGCCTAAGCACCGCTACAATATGATCGAGGTGTAATATCATGAAGGGGGGCACCGCACACGGCTAAGGAACGATCACGAAGATCAACGATAGTGGTAAATCAGTAAGAAACATCATAGATTGCACTATATCAAATAAAGTACGGTTATGACGTTCGGACACACCATTATGTTGTGGTGTTCCAGGTGGCATGAGTTTGTGAAACTATTCCACATTGTTTTAATTGAAGACCAAACTCGTAACTAAAATATTCTACCTCTGTGATCATATCGTAGAAACTTTTATTTTTGTTACGATGATTCTCCACTTCACTCTGAAATTCTTTGAACTTTTCAAATGTTTCAGACTAGTGTTTCATCAAGTAGATATACCCATATCTGCTCAAATCATCTGTGAAGGTCAGAAAATAATGATACCCGCCACGAGCCTTAACACTCATCAGATCGCATACATCAGTATGTATTATTTCCAACAAGTCAGTTGCTCGCTCCATTGTTCCGGAGAACGGAGTTTTAGTCATCTTTCCCATAAGGCATGGTTCGCAAGCATCAAGTGATTCATAATCAAGTGATTCCAAAATCCCATCAGCATGGAGTTTCTTCATGCGCTTTACACCAATATGACCTAAACGGCAGTGCCACAAATGAGTTGCACTATCATTATTAACTTTGCATCTTTTTGGTTTCAATATTATGAATATGTGTCACTATGATCGAGATCCAATGAACCATTTTCATTGGGTGTGTAACCATATAAGGTTTTATTCATGTAAACAGAACAACAATTTATTCTCTTACTTAAATGAATAACCGTATTACAATAAACATGATCAAATCATATTCATGCTCTACGCAAACACCAAATAACACTTATTTAGGTTCAACACTAATCCCGAAAGTATAGGGAGTGTGCGATGATGATCATATCAATCTTGGAACCATTTCCAACACACATCGTCACTTCACCCTTAACTAGTCTCTGTTCATTCTGCAACTCCCAATTCAAGTTACTAATCTTAGAAACTGAACTAGTACCAAATACTGAGGGGTTGCTATGAACACTAGTAAAGTACACATCAATAACATGTATATCAAATATACCTTTGTTTACTTTGCCATCCTTTCTTATCCGCCAAATACTTGGGTAGTTCCGCTTCCAGTGACTAGTCCCTTTGCAGTAGAAGCACTTAGTCTCAGGCTTAGGACCAGACTTGAGCTTCTTCACTTGAGCAGCAACTCACTTGCCGTTCTTCTTGAAGTTCCTCTTCTTCCCTTTGCCCTTTTCTTGAAACTAGTGGTCTCGTCAACCATCAACACTTGATGTTTTTCTTGATTTCTACCTTCGTCGATTTCAGCATCACGAAGAGCTTGGGAATTGTTTCCGTTATCCCTTGCATATTATAGTTCATCACGAAGTTCTACTAACTTGGTGATGGTGACTAGAGAATTCTGTCAATCACTATTTTATCTGGAAGATTAACTCCCACTTGATTCAAGCGATTGTAGTACCCAGACAATCTGAGCACATGCTCACTAGTTGAGCGATTCTCCTCCATCTTTTAGCTATAGAACTTGTTGGAGACTTCATATCTCTCAACTCGGGTATTTGCTTGAAATATTAACTTCAACTCCTGGAACATCTCATATGGTCCATGGCGTTCAAAACGTCTTTGAAGACCCGATTCTAAGCCGTTAAGCATGGTGCACTAAACTATCAAGTAGTCATCATATTGAGCTAGCCAAACGTTCATAACGTCTGCATCTGCTCCTGCAATAGGTCTGTCACCTAGCGGTGCATCAAGGACATAATTCTTCTATGCAGCAATGAGGATAAACCTCAGATCACGGATCCAATCCGCATCATGCTACTAATATCTTTCGACACAATTTTATCTAGGAACATATCAAAATAAACATATGAAAGCAACAACGCGAGCTATTGATCTACAACATAATTTGCAAAATACTACCAGGACTAAGTTCATGATAAATTTAAGTTCAATTAATCATATTACTAAAGAACTCCCACTTAGATAGACATCCCTCTAATCCTCTAAGTGATCACGTGATCCAAATCAACTAAACCATAACCGATCGTCACGTGAAATGGATTAGTTTTCAATGGTGAACACCATTATGTTGATCATATCTACTATATGATTCACGCTCGACCTTTCGGTCTCCGTGTTCCGAGGCCATATCTGCATATGCTAGGCTCATCAAGTTTAACCCGAGTATTCTGCGTGTGCAAAACTGGCTTGCACCCGTTGTAGATGGACGTAGAGCTTATCACACCCGATCATCACATGGTGTCTGGGCACGACGAACTTTGGCAACGGTGCATACTCAGGGAGAACACTTCTTTATGATTAGTGAGAGATCATCTTAAAATGCTACCGTTAATCAAAGCAAGATAAGATGCATAAAAGATAAACATCACATGCAATCAATATAAGTGATATGATATGGCCATCATCATCTTGTGCTTGTGATCTCCATCTCCGAAGCACCGTCATGATCACCATCGTCACTGGCGCGACACCTTGATCTCCATCGTAGCATCGTTGTCGTCTCGCCAATCTTATGCTTCTACGACTATCGCTACCGCTTAGTGATAAAGTAAAGCATTATAGGGTGATTGCATTGCATACAATAAAGCGACAACCATATGGCTCCTGCCAGTTGCCGATAACTCGGTTACAAAACATGATCATCTCATACAATAAAATTTAGCATCATGTCTTGACCATATCACATCACATCATGCCCTGCAAAAACAAGTTAGACGTCCTCTACTTTGTTGTTGCAAGTTTTACGTGGCTGCTACGGGCTTAAGCAAGAACCAATCTCACCTACGCATCAAAACCACAACGATAGTTTGTCAAGTTGGTGTTGTTTTAACCTTCGCAAGGACCGGGCGTAGCCACACTCGGTTCAACTAAAGTTGGAGAAACTGACACCCGACAGCCACCTGTGTGCAAAGCACGGCGGTAGAACCAGTCTCGCGTAAGCGTACGCGTAATGTTGGTCTGGGCCGCTTCATCCAACAATACCGCCGAACCAAAGTATAACATGCTGGTAAGCAGTATGACTTATATCGCCCACAACTCACTTGTGTTCTACTCGTGCATATAACATCAAACCATAAAACCTAGGCTCGGATGCCACTGTTGGGGAACGTAGTAATTTAAAAAAAAATCCTACGCACACACAAGATCATGGTGATGCATAGCAACGAGAGGGGAGAGTGTTGTCTACGTACCCTCGTAGACCGAAGCGGAAGCGTTGACACAACATAGAGGAAGTAGTCGTACGTCTTCCCAGTCCAATCGATCCAAGCACCGTTACTCCGGCACCTCCGGGTTCTTGGCACACGTTCAGCTCGATGACGCTCCCCGGGCTCCGATCTAGCAAAGCTTCGGGGAGGAGTTACGTCAGCACGACGGCGTGGTGACGATCTTGATGCTCAACCGTCGCAGGGCTTCGCCTAAGCAGCGCTACAATATGATCGAGGTGTAATATCGTGGAGGGGGCACCGCACACGGCTAAGGAACGATCATGAAGATCAACTTGTGTGTCTATGGGGTGCCCCCTGCCCCCGTATATAAAGGAGTGGAGGAGGGGAGGGCCGGCCCTCTCTATGGCGCGCCCTAGGGAGTCCTACTCCCACCGGGAGTAGGATTCCCCCTTTCCTAGTCCAACTAGGAGTCCTTCCATGTAGTAGGAGTAGGAGACAAGGAAGGGGAAAAGAGAAGGGAAGGAAGGAGGGGGCGCAGCCCCTCCCCCTAGTCCAATTCGGACTAGGCCTTGGGGGGGCATGCGGCCTGCCCTAGGCAGCCCCTCTCTCTTTCCCGTATGGCCCAATAAGGCCCAATACTTTTCCCCCGTATTCCCGTAACTCCCCTGTACTCCGAAAAATACCCGAACCACTCAGAACCTTTCCGATGTCCGAATATAGTCGTCCAATATATCGATCTTTACGTCTCGACCATTTCGAGACTCCTCGTCATGTCCCCGATCTCATCCGGGACTCCGAACTCCTTCGGTACATCAAAACTCATAAACTCATAATATAACTGTCATCGAAACCTTAAGCGTGCGGACCCTACAGTTCGAGAACAATGTAGACATGACCGAGACATGTCTCTGGTCAATAACCAATAGCGGAACCTGGATGCTCATATTGGCTCCTACATATTCTACGAAGATCTTTATCGGTCAGACCGCATAACAACATACGTTGTTCCCTTTGTCATCGGTATGTTACTTGCCCGAGATTCGACCGTCGGTATCTCAATACCTAGTTCAATATCGTTACCGGCAAGTCTCTTTACTCGTTCTGTAATACATCATCCCGCAACTAACTCATTAATTGCAATGCTTGCAAGGCTTAAGTGATGTGCATTACCGAGAGGGCCCAGAGATACCTCTCCGACATTCGGAGTGACAAATCCTAATCTCGAAATACGCCAACCCAACAAGTACCTTCGGAGACACCTGTAGAGCACCTTTATAATCACCCAGTTACGTTGTGACGTTTGGTAGCACACAAAGTGTTCCTCCGGTAAACGGGAGTTGCAAAATCTCATAGTCATAGGAACATGTATAAGCCATGAAGAAAGCAATAACAACATACTTAAACGATCGAGTGCTAAGCTAACGGAATGGGTCATGTCAATCACATCATTCTCGTAATGATGTGATCTCGTTAATCAAATGACAACTCATGTCTATGGCTAGGAAACTTAACCATCTTTGATCAACGAGCTAGTCAAGTAGAGGCATACTAGTGACACTCTGTTTGTCTATGTATTCACACATGTATTATATTTCCGGTTAATACAATTCTAGCATGAATAATAAACATTTATCATGAAATAAGGAAATAAGTAATAACTTTATTATTGCCTCTAGGGCATATTTCCTTCAGTCTCCCACTTGCAATAGAGTCAATAATCTAGTTCACATCGCCATGTGATTTAACACCAATAGTTCACATCACCATGTGACCAACACCCAAAAGGGTCTGCTAGAGTCAATAATCTAGTTCACATCGCTATGTGATTAACACCCAAAAAGTACTAAGGTGTGATCATGTTTTGTTTGTGAGAGAAGTTTAGTCAACGGGTCTGCCACATTCAGATTCGTATGTATTTTGCAAATTTCTATGTCAACAATGCTCTGCACGGAGCTACTCTAGTTAATTGCTCCCACTTTCAATATGTATCTAGACCGAGACTTAGAGTCATCTAGATTAGTGTCAAAACTTGCATCGACATAACCCTTTACGACGAACCTTTTGTCACCTCCATAATCGAGAAACATATCCTTATTCCACCAAGGATAATTTTGACCGTTGTCCAGTGATCTACTCCTAGATCACTATTGTACTCCCTTTCTAAACACAGTGTAGGGTATACAATAGATTTGGTACACATCATGGCATACTTTATAGAACCTATGGCCAAGGCATAGGGAATGACTTTCATTCTCTTTCTATCTTCTGCCGTGGTCGGGTTTTTGAGTCTTACTCAATTTCACACCTTGTAACACAGGCAAGAACTCTTTCTTTGACTGTTCCATTTTGAACTACTTCAAAATCTTGTCAAGGTATGTACTCATTGAAAACTTATCAAGCGTCTTGATCTATCTCTATGGATCTTGATGCTTAATATGTAAGCAGCTTCACCGAGGTCCTTCTTCGAAAAACTCCTTTCAAATACTCCTTTATGCCTCGCAGAATAATTCTACATTATTTCCGATCAACAATATGTCATTTACATATACTTATCAGAAATGTTGTAGTGCTCCCACTCACTTTCTTGTAAATACAGGCTTCACCGCAAGTCTGTATAAAACTATATGCTTTGATCAACTTATCAAAGCGTATATTCCAACTCCGAGATGCTTGCAGCAGTCCATAGATGGATCGCTGGAGCTTGCGTATTTTGTTAACACCTTTAGGATCGACAAAACCTTCTAGTTGCATCGTATACAACTCTTCTTTAATAAATCCATTAAGGAATGCAGTTTTGTTTATCCATTTGCCGGATTTCATAAAATGCGGCAATTGCTAACATGATTCGGACAGACTTAAGCATAGATACGAGTGAGAAACTCTCATCGTAGTCAACACCTTGAACTTGTCGAAAACCTTTTGCGACAATTCTAGCTTTGTAGATAGTAACACTACTATCAGCGTATGTCTTCCTCTTGAAGATCCACTTATTTTCTATGGCTTGCCGATCATCGGGCAAATCCATCAAAGTCCATACTTTGTTCTCATACATGGATCCCATCTCAGATTTCATGGCCTCAAACCATTTTGTGGAATCTGGGCTCATCATCGCTTCCTCATAGTTCGTAAGTTCGTCATGGTCAAGTAACATGACCTCCAAAATAGGATTACCGTACCACTCTGGTGCGGATCTCACTCTAGTTGACCTACGAGGTTCGGTAGTAACTTGATCCGAAGTTATATGATCATCATCCTTATCTTCCTCACTAATTGGTGTAGTAGTCACAGGAACAGATTTCTGTGATGAACTACTTTCCAATGAGGGAGCAGGTACAGTTACCTTATCAAGTTCTACTTTCCTCCCACTCACTTCTTTCGGGAGAAACTCCTTCTCTAGAAAGGGTCCATTCTTAGCAACGAATGTCTTGCCTTCGGATCTGTGATAGAAGGTGTACCCAACAGTCTCCTTTGGGTATCCTATGAAGACATATTTCTCCGATTTTGGTTTGAGCTTATCAGGATGAAACTTTTTCATATAAGCATCACAACCCCAAACTTTAAGAAACGACAACTTTGGTTTCTTGCCAAACCACAGTTCAGATTGTGTCGTCTCAACGGACTTAGATGGTGCCCTTTTTAACGTGAATGCAGTTGTCTCTAATGCATAACCCCAAAACGATAGTGGTAAATCAGTAAGAAACATCATAGATTGCACTATATCAAATAAAGTACGGTTATGACGTTCGGACACACCATTATGCTTTGGTGTTCCAGGTGGCATGAGTTTGTGAAACTATTCCACATTGTTTTAATTGAAGACCAAACTCGTAACTAAAATATTCTACCTCTGCGATCATATCGTAGAAACTTTTATTTTTGTTACGATGATTCTCCACTTCACTCTGAAATTCTTTGAACTATTCAAATGTTTCAGACTAGTGTTTCATCAAGTAGATATACCCATATCTGCTCAAATCATCTGTGAATGTCAGAAAATAATCATACCCGCCGCGAGCCTTAACACTCATCAGATCGCATACATCAGTATGTATTATTTCCAACAAGTCAGTTGCTCGCTCCATTGTTCCGGAGAACGGAGTTTTAGTCATCTTTCCCATTAGGCATGGTTCGCAAGCATCAAGTGATTCATAATCAAGTGATTCCAAAATCCCATCAGCATGGAGTTTCTTCATGCGCTTTACACCAATATGACCTAAACGGCAGTGCCACAAATGAGTTGCACTATCATTATTAACTTTGCATCTTTTTGGTTCCAATATTATGAATATGTGTCACTACGATCGAGATCCAATGAACCATTTTCATTGGGTGTGTAACCATATAAGGTTTTATTCATGTAAACCGAACAACAATTTATTCTCTTACTTAAATGAATAACCGTATTACAATAAACATGATCAAATCATATTCATGCTCTACGCAGACACCAAATAACACTTATTTAGGTTCAACACTAATCCCGAAAGTATAGGGAGTGTGCGATGATGATCATATCAATCTTGGAACCATTTCCAACACACATCGTCACTTCACCCTTAACTAGTCTCTGTTCATTCTGCAACTCCCGATTCAAGTTACTAATCTTAGAAACTGAACTAGTACCAAATACTGAGGGGTTGCTATGAACACTAGTAAAGTACACATCAATAACATGTATATCAAATATACCTTTGTTTACTTTGCCATCCTTTCTTATCCGCCAAATACTTGGGTAGTTCCGCTTCCAGTGACTAGTCCCTTTGCAGTAGAAGCACTTAGTCTCAGGCTTAGGACCAGACTTGAGCTTCTTCACTTGAGCAGCAACTCACTTGCCGTTCTTCTTGAAGTTCCTCTTCTTCCTTTTGCCCTTTTCTTGAAACTAGTGGTCTCGTCAACCATCAACACTTGATGTTTTTCTTGATTTCTACCTTCGTCGATTTCAGCATCACGAAGAGCTTGGGAATTGTTTCCGTTATCCCTTGCATATTATAGTTCATCACGAAGTTCTACTAACTTGGTGATGGTGACTAGAGAATTCTGTCAATCACTATTTTATCTGGAAGATTAACTCCCACTTGATTCAAGCGATTGTAGTACCCAGACAATCTGAGCACATGCTCACTAGTTGAGCGATTCTCCTCCATCTTTTAGCTATAGAACTTGTTGGAGACTTCATATCTCTCAACTCGGGTATTTGCTTGAAATATTAACTTCAACTCCTGGAACATCTCATATGGTCCATGGTGTTCAAAACGTCTTTGAAGACCCGATTCTAAGCCGTTACGCATGGTGCACTAAACTATCAAGTAGTCATCATATTGAGCTAGCCAAACGTTCATAACGTCTGCATCTGCTCCTGCAATAGGTCTGTCACCTAGCGGTGCATCAAGGACATAATTCTTCTATGCAGCAATGAGGATAAACCTCAGATCACGAATCCAATCCGCATCATGCTACTAATATCTTTCGACACAATTTTCTCTAGGAACATATCAAAATAAACATATGAAAGCAACAACGCGAGCTATTGATCTACAACATAATTTGCAAAATACTACCAGGACTAAGTTCATGATAAATTTAAGTTCAATTAATCATATTACTAAAGAACTCCCACTTAGATAGACATCCCTCTAATCCTCTAAGTGATCACGTGATCCAAATCAACTAAACCATAACCGATCGTCACGTGAAATGGATTAGTTTTCAATGGTGAACACCATTATGTTGATCATATCTACTATATGATTCACGCTCGACCTTTCGGTCTCCGTGTTCCGAGGCCATATCTGCATATGCTAGGCTCATCAAGTTTAACCCGAGTATTCTGCGTGTGCAAAACTGGCTTGCACCCGTTGTAGATGGACGTAGAGCTTATCACACCCGATCATCACGTGGTGTCTGGGCACGACGAACTTTGGCAACGGTGCATACTCAGGGAGAACACTTCTTGATGATTAGTGAGAGATCATCTTAAAATGCTACCGTTAATCAAAGCAAGATAAGATGCATAAAAGATAAACATCACATGCAATCAATATAAGTGATATGATATGGCCATCATCATCTTGTGCTTGTGATCTCCATCTCTGAAGCACCGTCATGATCACCATCGTCACCGCGCGACACCTTGATCTCCATCGTAGCATCGTTGTCGTCTCGCCAATCTTATGCTTCTACGACTATCGCTACCGCTTAGTGATAAAGTAAAGCATTATAGGGTGATTGCATTGCATACAATAAAGCGACAACCATATGGCTCCTGCCAGTTGCCGATAACTCGGTTACAAAACATGATCATCTCATACAATAAAATTTAGCATCATGTCTTGACCATATCACATCACATCATGCCCTGCAAAAACAAGTTAGACGTCCTCTACTTTGTTGTTGCAAGTTTTACGTGGCTGCTACGGGCTTAAGCAAGAACCAATCTCACCTACGCATCAAAACCACAACGATAGTTTGTCAAGTTGGTGCTGTTTTAACCTTCGCAAGGACCGGGCGTAGCCACACTCGGTTCAACTAAAGTTGGAGAAACTGACACCCGACAGCCACCTGTGTGCAAAGCACGACGGTAGAACCAGTCTCGCGTAAGCGTACGCGTAATGTCGGTCTGGGCCGCTTCATCCAACAATACCGCCGAACCAAATTATCACATGCTGGTAAGCAGTATGACTTATATCGCCCACAACTCACTTGTGTTCTACTCGTGCATATAACATCAAACCATAAAACCTAGGCTCAGATGCCACTGTTGGGGAACGTAGTAATTTAAAAAAAATTCCTACGCACACACAAGATCATGGTGATGCATACCACGAGAGGGGAGAGTGTTGTCTACGTACCCTCGTAGACCGAAGCGGAAGCGTTGACACAACGTAGAGGAAGTAGTCGTACGTCTTCCCAGTCCAATCGATCCAAGCACCGTTACTCTGGCACCTCCGGGTTCTTGGCACACGTTCAGCTCGATGACGCTCCCCGGGCTCCGATCTAGCAAAGCTTCGGGGAGGAGTTACGTCAGCACGACGGCGTGGTGACAATCTTGATGCTCAACCGTCGCAGGGCTTCGCCTAAGCACCGCTACAATATGATCGAGGTGTAATATCGTGGAGGGGGCACCGCACACGGCTAAGGAACGATCATGAAGATCAACTTGTGTGTCTATGGGGTGCCCCCTGCCCCCGTATATAAAGGAGTGGAGGAGGGGAGGGCCGGCCCTCTCTATGGCGCGCCCTAGGGAGTCCTACTCCCACCGGGAGTAGGATTCCCCTTTTCCTAGTCCAACTAGGAGTCCTTCCATGTAGTAGGAGTAGGAGACAAGGAAGGGGAAAAGAGAAGGGAAGGAAGGAGGGGGCGCAGCCCCTCCCCCTAGTCCAATTCGGACTAGGCCTTGGGGGGGCATACGGCCTGCCCTAGGCAGCCCCTCTCTCTTTCCCGTATGGCCCAATAAGGCCCAATACTTTTCCCCCGTATTCCCGTAACTCCCCTGTACTCCGAAAAATACCCGAACCACTCAGAACCTTTCCGATGTCCGAATATAGTCGTCCAATATATCGATCTTTACGTCTCGACCATTTCGAGACTCCTCGTCATGTCCGCGATTTCATCCGGGACTCCGAACTCCTTCGGTACATCAAAACTCATAAACTCATAATATAACTGTCATCGAAACCTTAAGCGTGCGGACCCTACGGTTCGAGAACAATGTAGACATGACCGAGACATGTCTCTGGTCAATAACCAATAGCGGAACCTGGATGCTCATATTGGCTCCTACATATTCTACGAAGATCTTTATCGGTCAGACCGCATAACAACATACGTTGTTCCCTTTGTCATCGGTATGTTACTTGCCCGAGATTCGACCGTCGGTATCTCAATACCTAGTTCAATATCGTTACCGGCAAGTCTCTTTACTCGTTCTGTAATACATCATCCCGCAACTAACTCATTAATTGCAATTCTTGCAAGGCTTAAGTGATGTGCATTACCGAGAGGGCCCAGAGATACCTCTCCGACATTCGGAGTGACAAATCCTAATCTCGAAATACGCCAACCCAACAAGTACCTTCGGAGACACCTGTAGAGCACCTTTATAATCACCCAGTTACGTTGTGACGTTTGGTAGCACACAAAGTGTTCCTCCGGTAAACGGGAGTTGCAAAATCTCATAGTCATAGGAACATGTATAAGCCATGAAGAAAGCAATAACAACATACTTAAACGATCGAGTGCTAAGCTAACGGAATGGGTCATGTCAATCACATCATTCTCGTAATGATGTGATCTCGTTAATCAAATGACAACTCATGTCTATGGCTAGGAAACTTAACCATCTTTGATCAACGAGCTAGTCAAGTAGAGGCATACTAGTGACACTCTGTTTGTCTATGTATTCACACATGTATTATATTTCCGGTTAATACAATTCTAGCATGAATAATAAACATTTATCATGAAATAAGGAAATAAGTAATAACTTTATTATTGCCTCTAGGGCATATTTCCTTCAGTCTCCCACTTGCAATAGAGTCAATAATCTAGTTCACATCGCCATGTGATTTAACACCAATAGTTCACATCACCATGTGACCAACACCCAAAAGGGTCTACTAGGGTCAATAATCTAGTTCACATCGCTATGTGATTAACACCCAAAAAGTACTAAGGTGTGATCATGTTTTGTTTGTGAGAGAAGTTTAGTCAACGGGTCTGCCACATTCAGATCCGTATGTATTTTGCAAATTTCTATGTCAACAATGCTCTGCACGGAGCTACTCTAGTTAATTGCTCCCACTTTCAATATGTATCTAGACCGAGACTTAGAGTCATCTAGATTAGTGTCAAAACTTGCATCGACGTAACCCTTTACGACGAACCTTTTGTCACCTCCATAATCGAGAAACATATCCTTATTCCACCAAGGATAATTTTGACCGTTGTCAAGTGATCTACTCCTAGATCACTATTGTACTCCCTTTCTAAACACAGTGTAGGGTATACAATAGATTTGGTACACATCATGGCATACTTTATAGAACATATGGCCAAGGCATAGGGAATGACTTTCATTCTCTTTCTATCTTCTGCCGTGGTCGGGTTTTTGAGTCTTACTCAATTTCACACCTTGTAACACAGGCAAGAACTCTTTCTTTGACTGTTCCATTTTGAACTACTTCAAAATCTTGTCAAGGTATGTACTCATTGAAAACTTATCAAGCGTCTTGATCTATCTCTATGGATCTTGATGCTTAATATGTAAGCAGCTTCACCGAGGTCCTTCTTCGAAAAACTCCTTTCAAATACTCCTTTATGCCTCGCAGAATAATTCTACATTATTTCCGATCAACAATATGTCATTTACATATACTTATCAGAAATGTTGTAGTGCTCCCACTCACTTTCTTGTAAATACAGGCTTCACCGCAAGTCTGTATAAAACTATATGCTTTGATCAACTTATCAAAGCGTATATTCCAACTCCGAGATGCTTGCAGCAGTCCATAGATGGATCGCTGGAGCTTGCATATTTTGTTAACACCTTTAGGATCGACAAAACCTTCTAGTTGCATCGTATACAACTCTTCTTTAATAAATCCATTAAGGAATGCAGTTTTGTTTATCCATTTGCCGGATTTCATAAAATGCGGCAATTGCTAACATGATTCGGACAGACTTAAGCATAGATACGAGTGAGAAACTCTCATCGTAGTCAACACCTTGAACTTGTTGAAAACCTTTTGCGACAATTCTAGCTTTGTAGATAGTAACACTACTATCAGCGTATGTCTTCCTCTTGAAGATCCACTTATTTTCTATGGCTTGCCGATCATCGGGCAAATCCATCAAAGTCCATACTTTGTTCTCATACATGGATCCCATCTCAGATTTCATGGCCTCAAACCATTTTGTGGAATCTGGGCTCATCATCGCTTCCTCATAGTTCGTAGGTTCGTCATTGTCAAGCAACATGACCTCCAGAATAGGATTACCGTACCACTCTGGTGCGGATCTCACTCTAGTTGACCTACGAGGTTCGGTAGTAACTTGATCCGAAGTTACATGATCATCGTCATTACCTTCCTCACTAATTGGTGTAGTAGTCACAGGAACAGATTTCTGTGATGAACTACTTTCCAATGAGGGAGCAGGTACAGTTACCTTATCAAGTTCTACTTTCCTCCCACTCACTTCTTTCGGGAGAAACTCCTTCTCTAGAAAGGGTCCATTCTTAGCAACGAATGTCTTGCCTTCGGATCTGTGATAGAAGGTGTACCCAACAGTCTCCTTTGGGTATCCTATGAAGACATATTTCTCCGATTTTGGTTTGAGCTTATCAGGATGAAACTTTTTCATATAAGCATCACAACCCCAAACTTTAAGAAACGACAACTTTGGTTTCTTGCCAAACCACAGTTCAGATTGTGTCGTCTCAACGGACTTAGATGGTGCCCTTTTTAACGTGAATGCAGCTGTCTCTAATGCATAACCCCAAAACGATAGTGCTAAATCAGTAAGAAACATCATAGATTGCACTATATCAAATAAAGTACGGTTATGACGTTCGGACACACCATTATGCTGTGGTGTTCCAGGTGGCATGAGTTTGTGAAACTATTCCACATTGTTTTAATTGAAGACCAAACTCGTAACTAAAATATTCTACCTCTGCGATCATATCGTAGAAACTTTTATTTTTGTTACGATGATTCTCCACTTCACTCTGAAATTCTTTGAACTTTTCAAATGTTTTAGACTAGTGTTTCATCAAGTAGATATACCCATATCTTCTCAAATCATCTGTGAAGGTCAGAAAATAATGATACCCACCACGAGCCTTAACACTCATCAGATCGCATACATCAGTATGTATTATTTCCAACAAGTCAGTTGCTCGCTCCATTGTTCCGGAGAACGGAGTTTTAGTCATCTTTCCCATAAGGCATGGTTGGCAAGCATCAAGTGATTCATAATCAAGTGATTCCAAAATCCCATCAACATGGAGTTTCTTCATGCGCTTTACACCAATATGACCTAAACGGCAGTGCCACAAATGAGTTGCACTATCATTATTAACTTTGCATCTTTTTGGTTTCAATATTATGAATATGTGTCACTACGATCGAGATCCAATGAACCATTTTCATTGGGTGTGTAACCATATAAGGTTTTATTCATGTAAACAGAACAACAATTTATTCTCTTACTTAAATGAATAACCGTATTACAATAAACATGATCAAATCATATTCATGCTCTACGCAAACACCAAATAACACTTATTTAGGTTCAACACTAATCCCGAAAGTATAGGGAGTGTGCGATGATAATCATATCAATCTTGGAACCATTTCCAACACACAACGTCACTTCACCCTTAACTAGTCTCTATTCATTCTACAACTCCCGATTCAAGTTACTAATCTTAGAAACTGAACTAGTACCAAGTACTGAGGGGTTGCTATGAACACTAGTAAAGTACACATCAATAACATGTATATCAAATATACCTTTGTTTACTTTGCCATCCTTTCTTATCCGCCAAATACTTGGGTGGTTCCGCTTCCAGTGACTAGTCCCTTTGCAGTAGAAGCACTTAGTCTTAGGCTTAGGACCAGACTTGAGCTTCTTCACTTGAGCAGCAACTCACTTGCCGTTCTTCTTGAAGTTCCTCTTCTTCCCTTTGCCCTTTTCTTGAAACTAGTGGTCTCGTCAACCATCAACACTTGATGTTTTTCTTGATTTCTACCTTCGTCGATTTCAGCATCACGAAGAGCTTGGGAATTGTTTCCGTTATCCCTTGCATATTATAGTTCATCACGAAGTTCTACTAACTTGGTGATGGTGACTAGAGAATTCTGTCAATCACTATTTTATCTGGAAGATTAACTCCCACTTGATTCAAGCGATTGTAGTACCCAGACAATCTGAGCACATGCTCACTAGTTGAGCGATTCTCCTCCATCTTTTAGCTATAGAACTTGTTGGAGACTTCATATCTCTCAACTCGGGTATTTGCTTGAAATATTAACTTCAACTCCTGGAACATCTCATATGGTCCATGGCATTCAAAATGTCTTTGAAGTCCCGATTCTGAGCCGTTAAGCATGGTGCACTAAACTATCAAGTAGTCATCATATTGAGCTAGCCAAACGTTCATAACGTCTGCATCTGCTCCTGCAATAGGTCTGTCACCTAGCGGTGCATCAAGGACATAATTCTTCTATGCAGCAATGAGGATAAACCTCAGATCACGGATCCAATCCGCATCATTGCTACTAATATCTTTCAACACAATTTTCTCTAGGAACATATCAAAATAAACATATGAAAGCAACAACGCGAGCTATTGATCTACAACATAATTTGCAAAATACTACCAGGACTAAGTTCATGATAAATTTAAGTTCAATTAATCATATTACTAAAGAACTCCCACTTAGATAGACATCCCTCTAATCCTCTAAGTGATCACGTGATCCAAATCAACTAAACCATAACCGATCGTCACGTGAAATGGATTAGTTTTCAATGGTGAACATCATTATGTTGATCATATCTACTATATGATTCACGCTCGACCTTTCGGTCTCCGTGTTCCGAGGCCATATCTGCATATGCTAGGCTCGTCAAGTTTAACCAGAGTATTCTGCGTGTGCAAAACTGGCTTGCACCCGTTGTAGATGGACGTAGAGCTTATCACACCCGATCATCACGTGGTGTCTGGGCACGACGAACTTTGCCAACGGTGCATACTCAGGGAGAACACTTCTTGATAATTAGTGAGAGATCATCTTAAAATGCTACCGTCAATCAAAGCAAGATAAGATGCATAAAAGATAAACATCACATGCAATCAATATAAGTGATATGATATGGCCATCATCATCTTGTGCTTGTGATATCCATCTCCGAAGCACCGTCATGATCACCATCGTCACCGGTGCGACACCTTGATCTCCATCGTAGCATCATTGTCGTCTCGCCAATCTTATGCTTCTACGACTATCGCTACCGCTTAGTGATAAAGTAAAGCATTACAGGGTGATTGCATTGCATACAATAAAGCGACAACCATATGGCTCCTGCCAGTTGCCGATAACTCGGTTACAAAACATGATCATCTCATACAATAAAATTTAGCATCATGTCTTGACCATATCACATCACATCATGCCCTGCAAAAACAAGTTAGACGTCCTCTACTTTGTTGTTGCAAGCTTTACGTGGCTGCTACGGGCTTAAGCAAGAACCAATCTCACCTACGCATCAAAACCACAACGGTAGTTTGTCAAGTTGGTGTTGTTTTAACCTTCGCAAGGACCGGGCGTAGCCACACTCGGTTCAACTAAAGTTGGAGAAACTGACACCCGACAGCCACCTGTGTGCAAAGCACGGCGGTAGAACCAGTCTCGCGTAAGCGTACGCGTAATGTCGGTCTGGGCCGCTTCATCCAACAATACAGCCGAACCAAAGTATGACATGCTGGTAAGCAGTATGACTTATATCGCCCACAACTCACTTGTGTTCTACTCGTGCATATAACATCAAACCATAAAACCTAGGCTCGGATGCCACTGTTGGGGAACATAGTAATTTAAAAAAAAATCCTACGCACACACAAGATCATGGTGATGCATAGCAACGAGAGGGGAGAGTGTTGTCTACGTACCCTCGTAGACCAAAGCGGAAGCGTTGACACAACGTAGAGGAAGTAGTCGTACGTCTTCGCGGTCCAATCGATCCAAGCACCGTTACTCCGGCACCTCCGGGTTCTTGGCACACGTTCAGCTCGATGACGCTCCCCGGGCTCCGATCTAGCAAAGCTTCGGGGAGGAGTTACGTCAGCACGACGGCGTGGTGACGATCTTGATGCTCAACCATCGCAGGGCTTCGCCTAAGCACCGCTACAATATGATCGAGGTGTAATATCGTGGAGGGGGCACCGCACACGGCTAAGGAACGATCATGAAGATCAACTTGTGTGTCTATGGGGTGCCCCCTGCCCCCGTATATAAAGGAGTGGAGGAGGGGAGGGCCGGCCCTCTCTATGGCGCGCCCTAGGGAGTCCTACTCCCACCGGGAGTAGGATTCCCGCTTTCCTAGTCCAACTAGGAGTCCTTCCATGTAGTAGGAGTAGGAGACAAGGAAGGGGAAAAGAGAAGGGATGGAAGGAGGGGGCGCAGCCCCTCCCCTAGTCCAATTCGGACTAGGCCTTGGGGGGGCATGCGGCCTGCCCTAGGCAGCCCCTCTCTCTTTCCCGTATGGCCCAATAAGGCCCAATACTTTTCCCCCGTATTCCCATAACTCCCCGGTACTCCGAAAAATACCCGAACTACTCAGAACCTTTCCGATGTCCGAATATAGTCGTCCAATATATCGATCTTTACGTCTCGACCATTTCGAGACTCCTCGTCATGTCCGCGATTTCATCCGGGACTCCGAACTCCTTCGGTACATCAAAACTCATAAACTCATAATATAACTGTCATCGAAACCTTAAGCGTGCGGACCCTACGGTTCGAGAACAATGTAGACATGACCGAGACATGTCTCTGGTCAATAACCAATAGCGGAACCTGGATGCTCATATTGGCTCCTACATATTCTACGAAGATCTTTATCGGTCAGACCGCATAACAACATACGTTGTTCCCTTTGTCATCGGTATGTTACTTGCCCGAGATTCGATCGTCGGTATCTCAATACCTAGTTCAATCTCGTTACCGGCAAGTCTCTTTACTCGTTCTGTAATACATCATCCTGCAACTAACTCATTAGTTGCAATGCTTGCAAGGCTTAAGTGATGTGCATTACCGAGAGGGCCCAGAGATACCTCTCCGACATTCGGAGTGACAAATCCTAATCTCGAAATACGCCAACCCAACAAGTACTTTCGGAGACACCTGTAGAGCACCTTTATAATCACCCAGTTACATTGTGATGTTTGGTAGCACACAAAGTGTTCCTCCGGTAAACGGGAGTTGCATAATCTCATAGTCATAGGAACATGTATAAGTCATGAAGAAAGCAATAACAACATACTTAAACGATCGAGTGCTAAGCTAACGGAATGGGTCATGTCAATCATATCATTCTCCTAATGATGTGATCTCGTTAATCAAATGACAACTCATGTCTATGGCTAGGAAACTTAACCATCTTTGATCAACGAGCTAGTCGAGTAGAGGCATACTAGTGACACTCTGTTTGTCTATGTATTCACACATGTATTATGTTTCTGGTTAATACAATTCTATCATGAATAATAAACATTTATCATGAAATAAGGAAAGAAATAATAACTTTATTATTGCCTCTAGGGCATATTTCCTTCAGTCTCCCACTTGCAATAGAGTCAATAATCTAGTTCACATCGCCATGTGATTTAACACCAATAGTTCACATCACCATGTGACCAACACCCAAAAGGGTCTACTAGGGTCAATAATCTAGTTCACATCGCTATGTGATTAACACCCAAAAAGTACTAAGGTGTGATCATGTTTTGTTTGTGAGAGAAGTTTAGTCAACGGGTCTGCCACATTCAGATCCGTATGTATTTTGCAAATTTCTATGTCAACAATGCTCTGCACGGAGCTACTCTAGTTATTTGCTCCCACTTTCAATATGTATCTGGACCGAGACTTAGAGTCATCTAGATTAGTGTCAAAACTTGCATCGACGTAACCCTTTACGACGAACCTTTTGTCACCTCCATAATCGAGAAACATATCCTTATTCCACCAAGGATAATTTTGACCGTTGTCAAGTGATCTACTTCTAGATCACTATTGTACTCCCTTTCTAAACACAGTGTAGGGTATACAATAGATCTGGTACACATCATGGCATACTTTATAGAACATATGGCCAAGGCATAGGGAATGACTTTCATTCTCTTTCTATCTTCTGTCGTGGTCGGGTTTTTGAGTCTTACTCAATTTCACACCTTGTAACACAGGCAAGAACTCTTTCTTTAACTGTTCCATTCTGAACTACTGCAAAATCTTGTCAAGGTATGTACTCATTGAAAACTTATCAAGCGTCTTGATCTATCTCTATGGATCTCGACGCTTAATATGTAAGCAGCTTCACCGGGGTCCTTCTTCGAAAAACTCCTTTCAAATACTCCTTTATGCCTTGCAGAATAATTCTACATTATTTCCGATCAACAATATGTCATTTACATATACTTATCAGAAATGTTGTAGTGCTCCCACTCACTTTCTTGTAAATACAGGCTTCACCGCAAGTGTGTATAAAACTATATGATTTGATCAACTTATCAAAGCGTATATTCCAACTCCGAGATGCTTGCAGCAGTCCATAGATGGATCGCTGGAGCTTGCATATTTTGTTAACACCTTTAGGATCGACAAAACCTTCTAGTTGCATCGTATACAACTCTTCTTTAATAAATCCATTAAGGAATGCAGTTTTGTTTATCCATTTGCCAGATTTCATAAAATGCGGCAATTGCTAACATGATTCGGACAGACTTAAGCATAGATACGAGTGAGAAACTCTCATCGTAGTCAACACCTTGAACTTGTCGAAAACCTTTTGCAACAATTCTAGCTTTGTAGATAGTAACACTACTATCAGCGTATGTCTTCCTCTTGAAGATCCATTTATTTTCTATGGCTTGCCGATCATCGGGCAAATCCATCAAAGTCCATACTTTGTTCTCATACATGGATCCCATCTCAGATTTCATGGCCTCAAACCATTTTGTGGAATCTGGGCTCATCATCGCTTCCTCATAGTTCGTAGGTTCGTCATGGTCAAGTAACATGACCTCCAGAATAGGATTACCGTACCACTCTGGTGCGGATCTCACTCTAGTTGACCTACAAGGTACGGTACTAACTTGATCCGAAGTTACATGATCATCATCATTATCTTCCTCACTAATTGGTGTAGTAGTCACAGGAACAGATTTCTGTGATGAACTACTTTCCAATACGGGAGCAGGTACAGTTACCTTATCAAGTTCTACTTTCCTCCCACTCACTTCTTTCGAGAGAAACTCCTTCTCTAGAAAGGATCAATTCTTAGCAACGAATGTCTTGCCTTCGGATCTGTGATAGAAGGTGTACCCAACAGTCTCCTTTGGGTATCCTATGAAGACATATTTCTCCGATTTTGGTTTGAGCTTATCAGGATGAAACTTTTTCATATAAGCATCACAACCCCAAACTTTAAGAAACGACAACTTTGGTTTCTTGCCAAACCACAGTTCAGATTGTGTCGTCTCAACGGACTTAGATGGTGCCCTTTTTAACGTGAATGCAGCTGTCTCTAATGCATAACCCCAAAACGATAGTGGTAAATCGGTAAGAAACATCATAGATTGCACTATATCAAATAAAGTACGGTTATGACGTTCGGACACACCATTATGCTGTGGTGTTCCAGGTGGCATGAGTTTGTGAAACTATTCCACATTGTTTTAATTGAAGACCAAACTCGGAACTCAAATATTCTACCTCTGCGATCATATCGTAGAAACTTTTATTTTTGGTACGATGATTCTCCACTTCACTCTGAAATTCTTTGAACTTTTCAAATGTTTCAGACTAGTGTTTCATCAAGTAGATATACCCATATCTGCTCAAATCATCTGTGAAGGTCAGAAAATAATGATACCCGCCGTGATCCTTAACACTCATCAGATCGCATACATCAGTATGTATTATTTCCAACAAGTCAGTTGCTCACTCCATTGTTCCGGAGAATGGAGTTTTAGTCATCTTGCCCATAAGGCATGGTTCACAAGCATCAAGTAATTCATAATCAAGTGATTCCAAAATCCCATCAGCATGGAGTTTCTTCATGCGCTTTACATCAATATGACCTAAACGGCAGTGCCACAAATGAGTTGCACTATCATTATTAACTTTGCATCTTTTTGGTTTCAATATTATGAATATGTGTCACTACGATCGAGATCCAATGAACCATTTTCATTGGGTGTGTAACCATATAAGGTTTTATTCATGTAAACAGAACAACAATTTATTCTCTTACTTAAATGAATAACCGTATTACAATAAACATGGTCAAATCATATTCATGCTCTACGCAAACACCAAATAACACTTATTTAGGTTCAACACTAATCCCGAAAGTATAGGGAGTGTGCGATGATGATCATATCAATCTTGGAACCATTTCCAACACACATCGTCACTTCACCCTTAACTAGTCTCTGTTCATTCTGCAACTCCCGATTCAAGTTACTAATCTTAGAAACTGAACTAGTACCAAATACTGAGGGGTTGCTATGAACACTAGTAAAGTACACATCAATAACATGTATATCAAATATACCTTTGTTTACTTTGCCATCCTTTCTTATCCGCCAAATACTTGGGTAGTTCCGCTTCCAGTGACTAGTCCCTTTGTAGTAGAAGCACTTAGTCTCAGGCTTAGGACCAGACTTGAGCTTCTTCACTTGAGCAGCAACTCACTTGCCGTTCTTCTTGAAGTTCCTCTTCTTCCCTTTGCCCTTTTCTTGAAACTAGTGGTCTCGTCAACCATCAACACTTGATGTTTTTCTTGATTTCTACCTTCGTCGATTTCAGCATCACGAAGAGCTTGGGAATTGTTTCCGTTATCCCTTGCATATTATAGTTCATCACTAAGTTCTACTAACTTGGTGATGGTGACTAGAGAATTCTGTCAATCACTATTTTATCTGGAAGTTTAACTCCCACTTGATTCAAGCGATTGTAGTACCCAGACAATCTAAGCACATGCTCACTAGTTGAGCAACTCTCCTCCATCCTTTAGCTATAGAACTTGTTGGAGACTTCATATCTCTCAACTCGGATATTTGCTTGAAATATTAACTTCAACTCCTGGAACATCTCATATGGTCCATGACGTTCGAAACGTCTTTGAAGTCCCGATTCTAAGCCGTTAAGCATGGTGCACTAAACTATCAAGTAGTCATCTTATTGAGCTAGCCAAACGTTCATAACATCTGCATCTGCTCCTGCAATAGGTCTGTCACCTAGCGGTGCATCAAGGGCATAATTCTTCTGTGCAGCAATGAGGATAAACCTCAGATCACGGATCCAATCCGCATCATTGCTACTAATATCTTTCAACACAATTTTCTCTAGGAACATATCAAATAAACATATGAAAGCAACAACGCGAGCTATTGATCTACAACATAATTTGCAAAATACTACCAGGACTAAGTTCATGATAAATTTAAGTTCAATTAATCATATTACTAAAGAACTCCCACTTATATAGACATCCCTCTAATCCTCTAAGTGATCACGTGATCCAAATCAACTAAACCATAACCGATCGTCACGTGAAATGGATTAGTTTTCAATGGTGAACATCATTATGTTGATCATATCTACTATATGATTCACGCTCGACCTTTCGGTCTCCGTGTTCTGAGGCCATATCTGCATATGCTAGGCACGAAGATCTTTATCGGTCAGACCGCATATCAACATACGTTGTTCCCTTTGTCATCAGTATGTTACTTGCCCGAGATTCGATCGTCGGTATCTCAATACCTAGTTCAATCTCGTTACCGGCAAGTCTCTTTACTCGTTCTGTAATACATCATCCCGCAACTAACTCATTAGTTGCAATGCTTGCAAGGCTTAAGTGATGTGCATTACCGAGAGGGCCCAGAGATACCTCTCCGACATTCGGAGTGACAAATCCTAATCTCGAAATACGCCAACCCAACAAGTACCTTCGGAGACACCTGTAGAGCACCTTTATAATCACCCAGTTATGTTGTGACGTTTGGTAGCACACAAAGTGTTCCTCCGGTAAACGGGAGTTGCACAATCTCATAGTCATAGGAACATGTATAAGTCATGAAGAAAGCAATAGCAACATACTTAAACGATCGAGTGCTAAGCTAACGGAATGGGTCATGTATTACTAATCAAATGACCCCGAGTGGGAGGTTTGCTCTCCACTCGGTAGGATTTTTTCAAACTTAGGCGAGTACTGGACTGTAGCTAAGCCCCCGAGTGGGAGGTCTGCTCTCCACTCGGTAAGATTTCTTCAAACTTAGGCGAGTACTGGACTGCAGCTAAGCCCCCGAGTGGGAGGTTTGCTCTCCACTCGGTAGGATTTTTTCAAACTTAGGAGAGTACTGGACTGCAGCTAAGCCCCCGAGTGGGAGGTTTGCTCTCCACTCGGTAGGATTTTTTCAAACTTAGGCGAGTACTGGACTGCAGCTAAGCCCCCGAGTGGGAGGTGTGCTCTCCACTCGGTAGGATTTTTTCAAACTTAGGCGAGTACTGGACTGCAGCTAAGCCCCCGAGTGGGAGGTTTTCTCTCCACTCGGTAGGATTTTTTTCAAACTTAGGCGAGTACTGGACTGCAGCTAAGCCCCCGAGTGGGAGGTTTGCTCTCCACTCGGTAGGATTTTTTCAAACTTAGGCGAGTACTGGACTGCAGCTAAGCCCCCGATTGGGAGGTCTGCTCTCCACTCGGTAGGATTTTTTCAAACTTAGGCGAGTACCGGACTGCGGCTAAGCCCCCGAGTGGGAGGTCTGCTCTCCACTCGGTAGGATTTTTTCAAACTTAGGCGAAACGGGTTCGCGGCTAAGCCTCCGAGTGGGAGGTTTGCTCTCCACTCGGTAGGATTTTTTCAAACTTAGGCGAGTACTGGACTGCAGCTAAGCCCCCGAGTGGGAGGTGTGCTCTCCACTCGGTAGGATTTTTTCAAACTTAGGCGAGTACTGGACTGCAGCTAAGTCCCCGAGTGGGAGGTCTGCTCTTCACTCGGTAGGATTTTTTCAAACTTAGGCGAGTACTGGACTGCAGCTAAGCCCCCGAGTGGGAGGTCTGCTCTCCACTGGGTAGGATTTTTTCAAACTTAGGCGAGTACTGGAATGCAGCTAAGCCCTTGAGTGGGAGGTTTGCTCTCCACTCGGTAGGATTTTTTCAAACTTAGGCGAAACGGGTTCGCGGCTAAGCCTCCGAGTGGGAGGCTGGCTCTCCACTCGGTAGGATTTTTTCAAACTTAGGCGAGTACTGGACTGCAGCTAAGCCACACACTGGGGGATTTCACACGCAAGCAAAAGCAACAACAATTACTGGAAAAATTGTAACACTCTTGTCTTTGATAAATAGACTACAGAAGTTTCTCTTATTACATCTCACCCGAGTGAGAATTCAAGTGTAAAAGGGGCGGAGCAGTTCCGCATTCCAAGCTCGTGGCTCATCAATCTGGCGATCGACATTGTAAAGGTGATACGCTCCATTGTGGAGGACTCTGGTGACGATGAAGGGGCCTTCCCAGGTAGGAGCGAGTTTGTGTGGTTTCTGTTGATCCACTTGGAGGACCAAATCTCCTTCTTGGAAGGCTCGACTCTTCATGTTTCTGGCATGGTATCGACGCAAGTCTTGCTGGTAAATGGTCGATCGGATCATAGCCATTTCTCTTTCTTCCTCCAGGAGATCAACTGTGTCTTGCCGGGCTTGTTCTGCTTCAACTTTGGAGTAGAGCTCGACTCGAGGTGCATTGTGAAGCAGATCACTCGGCAAGACGGCTTCCGCTCCATAGACCAGAAAGAACGGGGTTCTTCCAGTCGACCGATTCGGGGTGGTCCTCAATCCCCAAAGAACTGATGGAAGCTCGTCGACCCATGCGCCTGCTGCATGCTTGAGATCGCGCATCAGCCGAGGTTTCAGCCCTTTGAGAATCAGATCATTTGCCCTTTCTGCTTGTCCATTCGGCTGGGGGTGAGCGACCGACGCGTAGTCGACTCGTGTGCCTTGCGAGGCACAAAAAGCTCTGAACTTGTCTGAATCAAAGTTTGACCCATTATCAGTGATGATGCTATGCGGGACTCCATATCTGAATGTTATCTCCCTGATAAAACTGATAGCAGTGCAAGCATCAAGATTCTTGATAGGCTTAGCTTCAATCCATTTGGTAAACTTGTCGACTGCCACAAGCACATGTGTGAAACCGCTCCTGCCTGTTCTCAGTGGACCAACCATATCTAGTCCCCAAACAGCAAAGGGCCAGACAAGTGGGATGGTTTTCAGGGTTGATGCGGGTTTGTGGGACATGTTGGAGTAGAACTGGCACCCTTCACACTTGTCAACTATCTCTTTTGCCATTTCGTTTGCTCTTGGCCAGTAAAATCCCGCTCGGTATGCTTTAGCCACGATGGTCCGAGAGGATGCATGGTGACCACAGGTCCCCGAGTGGATATCATCAAGGATTATCTGACCTTCTTCTGGTGTTATACACTTCTGACTGATTCCAGTCGCGCTTTCTCTATACAACTGTCCCTTTATGACTGTAAAGGCCTTGGATCGACGGACGATCTCTCGAGCCTCCTCTTCGTCCTCCGGGAGTTCTTTCCTCAGGATATGCGCGATGTACGGCATCGTCCAGTCAGGGGTGATTGTCAAGACTTCCATGATTAGGTCGACCACTGCTGGAATTTCGACTTCAGTCGGATCTGAGGCACTCTTTGGTTGCGGGGCTTCATCTGTGAATAGATCCTCCTGAACTGAAGGCGAGGGATGTGTTCTAAAAACACATTACTAGGAATGGCTTCCCTCTTGGAACCTATCTTTCCCAAGTTATCAGCTGCTTGATTTTTCAGTTGGGGTATGTGATGAAGCTCTAACCCCTCGAATTTCTTTTCTAGCTTTCTCACTGCATTGCAATAACCAGTCATAGTTGGGCTCCTGACGTCCCACTCCTTCATCACCTGATTAACCACCAAGTCTGAGTCGTCATAGACCATGAGGCGACGGACGCCGAGTGAAATGGCCATGCGCAACCCATACAAAAGTGCTTCGTATTCTGCTTCGTTATTGGAGGAATCGAAGTGAATCTGGAGAACATATCTGAGCTTATCTCCTCGGGGGGAAACCAATACTACCACAGCACCGGAACCATTCAGCATCTTAGATCCGTCGAAGAACATGGTCCAGTGTTCCGAGTGAACTTGAGTCGGCAATTGCTGTTCAATCCACTCGGCGACGAAATCTGCAATTACTTGGGACTTGATAGCCTTCTTTGCCTCAAACTTGATATCTAGGGGAAGGAGTTCAATCGCCCATTTTGCCACTTGACCAGTTGCATCTCTGTTGTGAAGAATCTCTGACAGTGGGGCGTCGCTGACGATTGTAATGGTGTGGTCAGAGAAGTAATGTGCAACCTTCTTCGTGGTCATATAAATCCCATATACGAGCTTCTGGTAATGTGGATATCTTTGCTTTGAAGGAGTCAAAACTTCAGAAACATAGTATACTGGACGCTGAACCCTGAAGGCCTTTCCTTCTTCTTCCCGCTCGACCGTAAGTACTGTATTGACAACTTGTCCCGTGGCTGCAATGTAAAGCAGCAAAGGCTCTTCGCTGATTGGGGCAGCAAGCACCGGCTGGGTGGAGAGCAGGGCTTTGAGCTCTGCAAACGCTGCATCAGCTTCTGGAGTCCACTCGAACTTGTCTGACTTCTTCATCAGTCGGTAAAGAGGCAATGCCTTTTCACCGAGCCGAGAGATGAATCGACTTAAAGCGGCCAAGCAACCTGTAAGCTTCTGGACATCGTGCACGTGCACAGGACGCTTCATCCGAAGAATAGTTCCAACCTTTTCAGGATTGGCGTCGATTCCTCGTTCAGAAACGAGAAAACCGAGTAACTTTCCACCTGGAACTCCGAATGTGCACTTTGATGGATTGATCTTAATATCGTACCTCCTGAGGTTGGCAAAGGTTTCAGCTAGGTCAGTCAGCAGGTCGGGACCTTTCCGTGACTTGACCACAATATCATCCACGTACGCTTCCACATTCCGACTGATTTGAGTGAGCAAACACTTATGAATCATCCTCATGAACGTGGCTCCGGCATTCTTGAGGCCGAAAGGCATGGTGACATAACAAAAGCACCCGAATGGAGTGATGAAAGCAGTTTTGATCTCGTCGGGTCCATACAGACGGATCTGATGGTACCCGGAATAGGCGTCTAGAAAAGACAATTGCTCACATCCCGTAGTCGAGTCAACTATCTGGTCGATGCGGGGGAGAGGAAAATGATCTTTCGGGCAGGCCCGATTGATATGTTTGAAGTCAATGCACATGAGAAGTGACTTGTCCTTCTTGGGGACCATGACGACATTGGTGAGCCACTCGGAGTGGTAAATTTCTCGGATGAACTCCGCTGCTAAGAGCCGAGCTACCTCCTCGCCAATGGCTTTCCTTTTCTGGATGGCGGACCGTCGAAGATGCTCTTTCACAGGTTTAACTTTTGGGTCGACTCGTAGACGGTGCTCAGCCAGCCCCCTGGGAACTCCAGGCATGTCAGTAGGCATCCATGCGAAGATGTCCCAGTTCTCACGGAGGAACTGGATGAGCGCTTCTTCCTATTTGGAGTCGAGCGTCGTTGAGATGTGAGTCGGAGCGGCATTTGGATCGGTCGGGTGAATGTGAACTGGCTTTGTTTCACCGGACGACTGAAAAGTTGATTCTGAAGCGGGCTTCTTGGCTCGTAGCAACTCACTCGGATCTGCAGTCTTATGATATTCTTGTAGCTCGACCACTGCCATCTGAGCGTCAGCAATCTTTGAGCCTTTCTGAAAACACTCTTCTGCCTTCTTCCGAATGCCTGTAACAGTGATCACACCTTTGGGACCAGGCATCTTCAATTTGAGATACACATAACATGGTCGATCCATGAAGCATGCATAAGCTGGCCTGCCCAAAATAGCGTGATAAGCACTTTGGAAATCTACAACCTCGAATGTCAACTTTTCCTTGCGGTAATTCTTGGAATCACCGAAAACCACATCAAGAGCGATTTGACCGAGTGACTCAGTCTTCTTTCCAGGAATGACTCCATGAAAACTCATGTTGCTGGTACTGAGTCTGGACATCGGAATGCCCATCCCTTTCAATGTTTTAGCATACATTATGTTCAGGCCACTGCCACCATCCATCAGGACTTTGGTCAGTCGAGTGCCTTCGACAACTGGGTCGACCACTAAAGCTTGCCTCCCAGGGGTGGCAATGTGTGCAGGGTGATCAGATTGGTCGAATGTGATGGCAGTCTGAGACCACTTCAGGTAACTAGGAGTTGCCGGAGCAACCATATTCACCTCAGGATTGATAACCTTCAGTCGACTTTTGCTTTCAACATCGGCAAAAATCATCAAGGTGGAATTGACCTGGGGGTAACCATCGTCACTATCTTCCTTGTCCTCAACTTTGTCCGACTCCCTTTCTTTATCTTTGGACTGCTTGCCCTGAAACTGCTGGATCAGGAGTCGACACTGTCGAGTGGTATGTTTTGGGTAAATGAGTTTACCCTCTTCGTCTTTCTTGGTATGAATGTGACACGGCAGATCCAAAACATCATTTCCATCTTGGTCTTTAACTTTCTTAGAGTTCCAAGGCCCTTTGGGCTTCCCCTTAAACTTTCCTTGGGTTACGGCCAGGACCTCCCCAGGAGCAGCTGGCTCTGCTTTCCGCTTCTGCTTCCGACTGGAATTTCCTCCGGTTTCCTGGGCGACTGACTTAAGTTTGCCACTCCGGAGTCGATCCTCATCTTCACCATTAGCATATTTGGTGGCAATCTCCATCATCCGATTCAGAGACATTTCTCCGGTTCGACCGAACTTCAGATTCAATTCTCTGTACTTAACGCCTTCTTTAAAGGCACAAACTGCTTGATGATCCGGTACATTTTCCACTGCGTGATGCAATGTGATCCATCTCTGGATGTAATCCCTCAGAGTTTCATTCGGTTTCTTCATGCAAGACCGCAATTCAGTGAGACATGCAGGTCGCTTGCATGTTCCTTCAAATGTTGTGACAAACACTCGGGAGAGATCCTCCCAAGTGTAGATGTTGCTGGGTGCTAACTGATTCAGCCACGCTCTGGCTGAGCCCTCTAACATGAGAGGCAGGTGCTTCATAGCTACCTCATCATTGGCACCGCCAATCTGGACAGCCACTCGGTAATCTTCGAGCCAAGTGTCGGGCTTAGACTCACCGGTGAACTTACTAACTCCAGTCGCCAACCTGAAGTTGGGAGGAATCACAGCGGCTCTGATGGCTCGACTGAAACACTCTGGACCTGAAACATGTACTCTACTACTGGTAGGCGCATCTCTGTCGTGGCCTTCTCTGTGAGCTCTGTTCCTGTCGACCAGACCTTGCACGAGAATGGATCTCACATCAAAGCCCGGTTCTCTGGGGTCGACTGGAATTCTCCGCCCAACGCTATGAGGGCGTCTGTCATCCTGTTGTCGAGGCACATATGATCCACTCCTCGGGGGAGGGGTTGGCAGTCGACGTCGATCATCACGATCGGATCGGTGATCATACTGCTCATTCCTTCTGTGCTAATCATGCCGGTCTCCACGTCCCTCACGCCTCGGGGCGATCTTGGGCTGTGAGCCGACTGGACTGTATCCGCTGCAACGGATCGACTATGGATCCTGTTCCGTGACTGAGAAACAGCGGAATCCTGGTTTCCCGCTACCCGGAGCAACGCTCTGATTTGCAACAAGCCTCTGCCAGCCTCTGACTGGGAGGGTTGAATCGACTCTGCTATACGGGCCGCAGCCGCCAAATTCTAAATCGGAGTTCGATATACCTGCAGGGGCGGAAAAAGCTGGTGTCGCACTGGATTCTGGAGCCCGTTGACGCGCTCGCTCGTCGAGTACTCGTTGGAGATTCTCCAGTCGAGTGCGCTCGGCCAAGTTAGCCAAGCGCGCATCCTCCAAGGCCCGGGCCTCGGGAGTTTCTCCAACGATAGGAGTGTGGAGTGCATCCATGTTTCGGCGGCGAAGCTCCTCTCGCTGCACTAATGTAAGAGGCTCGGGGAGATACTCATCGTCGGGATGCGACGGGTCGCCCCCACCCACGCCTCCGTCGGTGCGGGGAAAACCAAGAGGACTGCGTGACCCGTCGATCACCAGAACCTCCGCCGCTGGGTCACTGCTATCGCATTCGGATGCGGTCTCTGCGGAGCCAGTCGAACAGGCCGTAGAGGGATTCGTCGGGCTCGATCGCCACGACTTGTGGGGTGGCCGACTGGCGGGCCACCGCATGTCTCACCCACCTCTGAAGCCTCGACCGACCGGAGCGCTTGCGCCAGTGAGAGACAGGGCAGGAGGACGTCACTGGAGCCGACCGATACTGGGACGATGGCTACCGCAGGAGGACACCACGGACGCACGCGCGAAAGTGCGTCGCCTCGCGGACGGGGAGCGCATCGACGTCGAGTGGGGCCTCCTGAAGCCAAGCGGAGTCGTCGGCGATGAACGTGAGCGCGCCAAGACGGATCTCGCGGCCCTCCACCAAAGCTCCGCCCGAAACCATGATCAAAGAGATCGGAAAAATCGCAACTTCTCCAACTAGGCGCCAAGACTCCTAGTCCCACGGTGGGCGCCATGTGTCGTGGTTCTAACTCTGACAGTAATGTAGGGGGGTATGAACGGAGAGGCTAGATCTTAGCTATGGAAGAGTTGTAAGCACACGAGGTTTACGAGTTCAGGCCCTTCTCGGAGGAAGTAACAGCCCTACGTCTCGGTGCCCGGAGGCGGTCGATTGGATTATAAGTGTGTGAATAACAGGGGTGCGAACCCTTGATACTGAGGAGGGGGTGGCTTATATAGAGTACGCCAGGCCCCTCCCACCCTCAGTAACGCGGGGTTTAAAGTACATTAAGACTGGGCGTTACTGCTAACGGCCCTAATAAAGTGCTATGATGACCATAAAAGCTACATAATGGCTGACCGTTTGCGTGCGGAGTGACTTTAGATCTCCTGGCAGTCGAGTGGTTGGCTTCGTGGTCGAGTGATAGCTTCGTGGTCGAGTGTCATGAATCCGTCGAGTGGGATACCTTCAAGTCGATTGAAAGGTGACTTCTTCTTGGGATGTCCTTGGGTAGGGTACTTAGGACAGGTCCGTGCTTCTACCCTAGGTACATAGCTTCATCAGGTGGCACCAACCGGGACCAATAGGCATCCACGCGTCTGAAGGAAATATGCCCTAGAGGCAATAATAAAGTTATTACTTATTTCCTTATATCATGATGAATGTTTATTATTCATGCTAGAATTGTATTAACCGGAAACATAATACTTGTGTGAATACATAGACAAACAGAGTGTCACTAGTATGCCTCTACTTGACTAGCTCGCTAATCGAAGATGGTTATGTTTCCTAACCATAGACATGAGTTGTCATTTGATTACCGGGATCACATCATTAGGAGAATGATATGATTGACATGACCCATTCCATTAGCTTAGCACCCGATCGTTTAGTATGTTGCTATTGCTTTCTTCATGACTTATACATGTTCCTATGACTATGAGATTATGCAACTCCCGTTTACCGGAGGAACACTTTGTGTGCTACCAAACGTCACAACGTAACTGGGTGATTATAAAGGTGCTCTACAGGTGTCTCCAAAGGTACATGTTGGGTTGGCGTATTTCGAGATTAGGATTTGTCACTCCGGTTGTCGAAGAGGTATCTCTGGGCCCTCTCGGTAATACACATCACTTAAGCCTTGCAAGCAATACAACTAATGAGTTAGTTGCGAGATGATGTATTACGGAACGAGTAAAGAGACTTGCCGGTAACGAGATTGAACTAGGTATTAAGATACCAACGATCGAATCTCGGGCAAGTAACATACCGATGACAAAGGGAACAACGTATGTTGTTATGCGGTATGACCGATAAATATCTTCGTTGAATATGTGGGAGCCAATATGAGCATCTAGGTTCCGCTATTGGTTATTGACTGGAGACGTGTCTCGGTCATGTCTACATTGTTCTCGAACCCGTAGGGTCCGCACGCTTAACGTTACGATGACAGTTTCATTACGAGTTTATATGTTTTGATGTACCGAAGGTTGTTCGGAGTCCCGGATGTGATCACGGACATGACGAGGAGTCTCGAAATGGTCGAGACATAAAGATTGATATATTGGACGACTATATTCGGACACCGGAAGTGTTCCAGGTGATTTCAGAGAAACCGGAGTGCCGGAGGGTTACCGGAACCCCCCGGGAGAAGTAATGGGCCTTATGGGCCTTAGTGGAGAGAGAGAGGGGCAGCCAGGGTGGGCCGCACGCCCCCTCCCCCTCTGGTCCAAATTGGACTAGGAGAGGGGGGGCGGCGCCCCCCTTTCCTTCTCCCTCTCCCCCTTCCTTTCCCCCTCCTAGTAGGAGTAGGAAAGAGGGGAGTCCTACTCCTACTAGGAGGAGGACTCCTCCTCCTGGCGCGCCCTGCAAGGGCCGGCCGGCCTCCCCCCTTGCTCCTTTATATACGGGGGCAGGGGCACCTCTAGAGATAACAATTGATCCTTGAGATCTCTTAGCCGTGTGCGGTGCCCCCCTCCACCATAATCCTCGATAATATTATAGCGGTGCTTAGGCGAAGCCCTGCGACGGTAGAACATCAAGATCGTCACCACGCCGTCGTGCTGACGGAACTCATCCCTGACACTTTGCTGGATCGGAGTCCGGGGATCGTCATCGAGCTGAACGTGTGCAAGAACTCGGAGGTGCCGTAGTTTTGGTGCTTGATCAGTCGGGTCATGAAGACGTACAACTACATCAACCGCGTTGTCATAACGCTTCCGCTTTCGGTCTACGAGGGTACATAGACAACACTCTCCCCTCTCGTTGCTATGCATCACCATGATCTTGTGTGTGCGTAGGATTTTTTTTGAAATTACTACGTTCCCCAACAGTGGCATCCGAGCCTAGGTTTTATGTGTTGATGTTATATGCACGAGTAGAACACAAGTGAGTTGTGGGCGATATAAGTCATACTGCTTACCAGCATGTCATACTTTGATTCGGCGGTATTGTTGGATGAAGCGGCCCGGGCCGACATTACGCGTATGCTTACACGAGACTGGTTTTACCGACGTGCTTTGCACACAGGTGGCTGGCGGGTGTCAGTTTCTCCAACTTTAGTTGAACTGAGTGTGGCTATGCCCGGTCCTTGCGAAGGTTAAAACAGCACCAACTTGACAAACTATCGTTGTGGTTTTGATGCATAGGTAAGATTGGTTCTTGCTAAGCCCATAGCAGCCACGTAAAACTTGCAACAAACAAAGTAGAGGACGTCTAACTTGTGTTTGCAGGACATGTTGTGATGTGATATGGTCAAGACATGATGCTAAATTTTATTGTATGAGATGATCATGTTTTGTAACCGAGTTATCGGCAACTGGCAGGAGCCATATGGTTGTCGCTTTATTGTATGCAATGCAATCGCCCTATAATGCTTTACTTTATCATTAAGCGGTAGCGATAGTCGTAGAAGCATAAGTTTGGAGAGACGACAACGATGCTACGATGGAGATCAAGGTGTTGCGCCGGTGACGATGGTGATCATGACGATGCTTCGGAGATGGAGATCACAAGCACAAGATGATGATGGCCATATCATATCACTTATATTGATTGCATGTGATGTTTATCTTTTATGCATCTTATCTTGCTTTGATTGACAGTAGCATTATAAGATAAAAGTGTTCTCCCTGAGTATGCACCGTTGGCAAAGTTCGTCGTGCCCAGACACCACGTGATGATCGGGTGTGATAAGCTCTACGTCCATCTACAACGGGTGCAAGCCAGTTTTGCACACGTAGAATACTCAGGTTAAACTTGACGAGCCTAGAATATGCAGATATGGCCTCAAAACACTGAGACCGAAAGGTCGAGCATGAATCATATAGTAGATATGATCAACATAGTGATGTTCACCATTGAAAACTACTCCATTTCACGTGATGATCGGTTATGGTTTGGTTGATTTGGATCACGTGATCACTTAGAAGACTAGAGGGATGTCTTTCTAAGTGGGAGTTCTTAAGTAATATGATTAATTGAACTTAAATTTATCATGAACTTAGTACCTGGTAGTATCTTGCTTGTTCATGTTTGATTGTAGATAGATGGCCCGTTTTGTTGTTCCGCTGAATTTTAATGCGTTCCTTGAGAAAGCAAAGTTGAAAGATGATGGTAGCAATTACACGGACTGGGTCCGTAACTTGAGGGTTATCCTCATTGCTGCACAGAAGAATTACGTCCTGGAAGCACCG
This sequence comes from Aegilops umbellulata, assembly GCA_032464435.1. Classification (NCBI taxonomy): domain Eukaryota; kingdom Viridiplantae; phylum Streptophyta; class Magnoliopsida; order Poales; family Poaceae; genus Aegilops; species Aegilops umbellulata. The sequence goes on along the minus strand of CP136059.1, from coordinate 476,373,921 downwards.
CTGGGTGCCAGGCCTGCTACTGATGCAACTGACGACGTTAAGAACGTCTGGCAGAGCAAAGCTGATGACTACTCGATAGTTCAATGTGCCATGCTTTACGGCTTAGAACCGGGTCTTCAACGACATTTTGAACGTCATGGAGCATATGAAATGTTCCAGGATTTGAAGTTAATATTTCAAGCAAATGCCCGGATTGAGAGATATGAAGTCTCCAATAAGTTCTATAGCTGCAAGATGGAGGAGAATAGTTCTGTCAGTGAGCATATACTCAAAATGTCTGGGTATAATAATCACTTGATTCAACTGGGAGTTAATCTTCCGGATGATTGCGGTTATTGACATAATTCTCCAATCACTGCCACCAAGCTACAAGAGCTTCGTGATGAACTATAATATGCAAGGGATGGACAAGACAATTCCCGAGCTCTTCGCAACGCTAAAGGCTACGGAGGTAGAAATCAAGAAGGAGCATCAAGTGTTGATGGTTAACAAGACCACTAGTTTCAAGAAAAAGGGCAAAGGGAAGAAGAAGGGGAACTTCAAGAAGAACAGCAAGCAAGTTGCTGCTCAGGAGAAGAAACCCAAAACTGGACCTAAGCCTGAAACTGAGTGCTTCTACTGCAAGCAGACTGGTCACTGGAAGCGGAACTGCCCCAAGTATTTGGCGGATAAGAAGGATGGCAAGGTGAACAAAGGTATATTTGATATACATGTTATTGATGTGTACCTTACAGAGCTCGTAGTAGCACCTGGGTATTTGATACTGGTTCTGTTGCTAATATTTGCAACTTGAAACAGGGACTACGGATTAAGCGAACACTGGCAAAGGACGAGGTGACGATGCGCGTGGGAAATGGTTCCAAAGTCGATGTGATCGCAGTCGGCACACTACCTCTACATCTACCTTCGGGATTAGTATTAGACCTAAATAATTGTTATTTGGTGCCAGCGTTGAGCATGAACATTATATCTGGATCTTGTTTGATGCGAGACTGTTATTCATTTAAAACAGAGAATAATGGTTGTTCTATTTATATGAGTAATATCTTTTATGGTCATGCACCCTTGAAGAGTGGTCTATTTTTGATGAATCTCGATAGTAGTGATAAACATATTCATAATGTTGAATCCAAAAGATGCAGAGTTGATAATGATAGTGCAACTTATTTGTGGCACTACCATTTAGGTCATATCGGTGTAAAGCGCATGAAGAAACTCCATACTAATGGACTTTTGGAACCACTTGATTATGAATCACTTGGTACTTGCGAACCGTGCCTCATGGGCAAGATGACTAAAACACCGTTCTCCGGTACTATGGAGAGAGCAACAAATTTGTTGGAAATCATACATACAGATGTATGTGGTCCGATGAATGTTGAGGCTCGTGGCGGATATCGTTATTTTCTCACCTTCATAGATGACTTAAGCAGATATGGGTATATCTACTTAATGAAACATAAGTCTGAAACATTTGAAAAGTTCAAAGAATTTCAGAGTGAAGTTGAAAATCATCGTAACAAGAAAATAAAGTTTTTACGATCTGATCGTGGAGGAGAATATTTGAGTTACGAGTTTGGTCTACATTTGAAACAATGCAGAATAGTTTCGCAACTCACGCCACCTGGAACACCACAGCGTAATGGTGTGTCTGAACGTCGTAATCGTACTTTACTTGATATGGTGCGATCTATGATGTCTCTTACAGATTTACCGCTATTGTTTTGGGGTTATGCTTTAGAGACGGCCGCATTCACGTTAAATAGGGCACCATCAAAATCCGTTGAGACGACGCCTTATGAATTGTGGTTTGGCAAGAAACCAAAGTTGTCATTTCTGAAAGTTTGGGGCTGCGATGCTTATGTGAAAAAGCTTCAACCAGATAAGCTTGAACCCAAATCGGAGAAATGTGTCTTCATAGGATACCCAAAGGAAACTGTTGGGTACACGTTCTATCACAGATCCGAAGGCAAGACATTTGTTGCTAAGAGTGGATCCTTTCTAGAGAAGGAGTTTCTCTCGAAAGAAGTGAGTGGGAGGAAAGTAGAACTTGATGAGGTAACTGTACCTGCTCCCTTATTGGAAAATAGTACATCACAGAAACCGGTTTCTGTGTCACCTACACCAATTAGTGAGGAAGCTAATGATGATGATCATGAAACTTCAGAACAAGTTGCTACTGAACCTCGTAGATCAACCAGAGTAAGATCCGCGCCAGAGTGGTACGGTAATCATGTTCTGGAAGTCATGCTACTAGATCATGATGAACCTACGAACTATGAAGAAGTGATGGTAAGCCCAGATTCCGCAAAATGGCTTGAAGCCATGAAACCTGAGATGGGATCCATGTATGAGAACAAAGTATGGACTTTGGTTGACTTGCCCGATGATCGGCAAGCAATTGAGAATAAATGGATCTTCAAGAAGAAGACTGACGCTGACGGTAATGTTACTGTCTACAAGGCTCGACTTGTCGCAAAAGGTTTTCGACAAGTTCAAGGGATTGACTACGATGAGACTTTCTCACCCGTAGCGATGCTTAAGTCTGTCCGAATCATGTTAGCAATTGCTGCATTTTATGATTAGTAAATTTGGCAGATGGATGTCAAAACTGCATTCCTGAATGGATTTCTAGAAGAAGAGTTGTATATGATGCAGCCGGAAGGTTTTGTCGATCCAAAGGGAGCTAACAAAGTGTGCAAGCTCCAGCGATCCATTTATGGACTGGTGCAAGCCTCTCGGAGTTGGAATAAACGCTTTGATAGTCTGATCAAAGCATTTGGTTTTATACAGACTTTTGGAGAAGCCTGTATTTACAAGAAAGTGAGTGGGAGCTCTGTAGCATTTCTGATATTATATGTGGATGACATATTACTAATCGGAAATGATATAGAATTTCTGGATAGCATAAAGGGATACTTGAATAAGAATTTTTCAATGAAAGACCTCTGTGAAGCTGCTTACATATTGGGCATTAAGATCTATAGAGATAGATCAAGACGCTTAATTGGACTTTCACAAAGCACATACCTTGACAAAGTTTTGAAGAAGTTCAAAATGGATCAGGCAAAGAAAGGATTCTTGCCTGTGTTACAAGGTGTGAAGTTGAGTAAGACTCAATGCCCGACCACTGCAGAAGAAAGAGAGAAAATGAAAGATGTTCCCTATGCTTCAGTCATAGGCTCTATCATGTATGCAATGTTGTGTACCAGACCTGATGTGTGCCTTGCTATAAGTCTAGCAGGGAGGTACCAAAGTAATCCAGGAGTGGATCACTGGACAGCGGTCAAGAACATCCTGAAGTACCTGAAAAGGACTAAGGATATGTTTCTCATATATGGAGGTGACAAAGATCTCATCGTAAAAGGTTACGTTGAAGCAAGCTTTGACACTGATCCGGACGATTCTAAATCGCAAACCAGATACGTGTTTACATTAAACGGTGGAGCTGTCAGTTGGTGCAGTTCTAAACAAAGCGTCGTGGCGGGATCTACATGTGAAGCGGAATATATAGCTGCTTCGGAAGCAGCAAATGAAGGAGTCTGGATGAAGGAGTTCATATCCGATCTAGGTGTCATACCTAGTGCATCGGGTCCAATGAAAATCTTTTGTGACAATACTGGTGCAATTGCCTTGGCAAAGGAATCCAGATTTCACAAGAGAACCAAGCACATCAAGAGACGCTTCAATTCCATCCGGGATCTAGTCCAGGTGGGAGACATATAGATTTGCAAGATACATACGGATCTGAATGTAGCAGACCCATTGACTAAGCCTCTTCCACGAGCAAAACATGATCAGCACCAAAGCTCCATGGGTGTTAGAATCATTACTGTGTAATCTAGATTATTGACTCTAGTGCAAGTGGGAGACTGAAGGAAATATGCCCTAGAGGCAATAATAAAGTTATTACTTATTTCCTTATATCATGATAAATGTTTATTATTCATGCTAGAATTGTATTAACCGGAAACATAATACTTGTGTGAATACATAGACAAACAGAGTGTCACTAGTATGCCTCTACTTGACTAGCTCGTTAATCGAAGATGGTTATGTTTCCTAACCATAGACATGAGTTGTCATTTGATTAACGGGATCACATCATTAGGAGAATGATGTGATTGACATGACCCATTCCATTAGCTTAGCACCCGATCATTTAGTATGTTGCTATTGCTTTCTTCATGACTTATACATGTTCCTATGACTATGAGATTATGCAACTCCCGTTTACCGAAGGAACACTTTGTGTGCTACCAAACGTCACAACGTAACTGGGTGATTATAAAGGTGCTCTACAAGTGTCTCCAAAGGTACATGTTGGGTTGGCGTATTTCGAGATTAGGATTTGTCACTCCGATTGTCAGAGAGGTATCTCTGCGCCCTCTCGGTAATACACATCACTTTAGCCTTGCAAGCAATACAACTAATGAGTTAGTTGCGAGATGATGTATTGCGGAACGAGTAAATAGACTTGCCGGTAACGAGATTGAACAAGGTATTGAGATACCGACGATCGAATCTCGGGCAAGTAACATACCGATGACAAAGGGAACAACGTATGTTGTTATGCGGTCTGACCGATAAAGATCTTCGTAGAATATGTGGGAGCCAATATGAGCATCCAGGTTCCGCTATTGGTTATTGACGGGAGACGTGTCTCGGTCATGTCTACATTGTTCTCGAACCCGTAGGGTCCGCACGCTTAACGTTACGATGACAGTTTCATTATGAGTTTATATGTTTTGATGTACTAAAGGTTGTTCGGAGTCCCGGATGTGATCACGGACATGACGAGGAGTCTCGAAATAGTCGAGACATAAAGATTGATATATTGGACGACTATATTCGGACACCGGAAGTGTTCCAGGTGATTTCGGAGAAAACCGGAGTGCCGGAGGGTTACCGGAACCCCACGGGAGAAGTAATGGGCCTTATGGGCCTTAGTGGAGAGAGAGAGGGGCGGCCAGGGTGGGCCGCGCGCCCCCTCCCCCTCTGGTCCGAATTGGACTAGGAGAGGGGTGGCGCCCCCTTTCCTTCTCCCTCTCCCCCTTCCTTTCCCCCTCCTAGTAGGAGTAGGAAAGAGGGGAGTCCTACTCCTACTAGGAGGACGACTCCTCCTCCTGGCGCGCTCTGCAAGGGCCGGCCGGCCTCCCCTCTTGCTCCTTTATATGCGGGGGCAGGGGGCACCTCTAGAGATAACAATTGATCCTTGAGATCTCTTAGCCGTGTGCGGTGCCCCCTCCACCACAATCCTCGATAATATTATAGCGGTGCTTAGGCGGAGCCCTGTGACGGTAGAACATCAAGATCGTCACCACGCCATCGTTCTAACGGAACTCATCCCCGACACTTTGCTCGATCGGAGTCCGGGGATCGTCATCGAGCTGAACGTGTGCAAGAACTCGGAGGTGACGTAGTTTCGGTGCTTGATCGGTCGGGCCGTGAAGACGTATGACTACATCAACCACGTTGTCATAACGCTTCCGCTTTCGGTCTACGAGGGTACGTAGACAATACTCTCCCCTCTCGTTGCTATGCATCACCATGATCTTGCGTGTGCGTAGGAATTTTTTTGCAATTACTACGTTCCCCAACAGCGTCAGCATTTCAGGGGCTGGGGTTTTTGTTTTTTTTTTGAAAGGGGGGGGGGTTTGGGGGTTTTGGGGGGTTAATTTAGGTGGTTCATATATTGTGTTAGCTAGCTAATTAATAGAGAGAAGTGTCCTCTCTTATCTTCGTGCTTGGTCGACGCTACGTACTATACGTATAGAGAGGACTAGACACGCTAGCTAGTAAGCAAATTAAGGAAACAGAAGATCGTCATGAACATATGCATACAAAGAGAAGTGATATCGACCACCTCTCCTTCTCTGAGAGATTGGTCGAACAACAAGTTCTCGTATATCTATCCGGCGCTACTGGCTACATATATACAATATAATTATCTCTTACAATTATATATGAACTCAGGGTCCACATGGTATTCTCCGTCTTTACCGATCATGTGGTCAAGAAAGAATGCCGCCAATTCCTCTTGAATTGCTCGCATACGATCTGGTGGTAGGAGTTCACCCCGCATCCGAAATATCTAATTTGAAGAAGGGGGTCAATACATATATATGAATAAATGAAACTCAACACAAATGATGGTAATAAAATAAAATTGTGAATACTATTATTTACGCGCTTCATATTGTTTGTCAGAGTAGCCCCGCTCACAGGTCGTGTGGCGGATGGACTGGCAAACGTAGTATCCACAGTAATTATTCCCGGCTTCCTGCCACAACCACTTTACAAGAAATAGAGGTCAATCAAACTGATAAGCAAGCATGCTAAATGGTATTGATGAAACTAGCGCTTGAATCACTAGGAGATGCGCGGAACATGGTACTATAGTACTTACTTTCGGGTGTTTAAATTGCAGCTTCTTCGGCAGTCCCGGAGTTTCTGAGGTGAATTTTTTTCAAACCCTGCCAGACAAAGAAAACAATTACTTGATATCAGGAAATGAACAAAGTTGTCGATATGGTGCGATAATGAGCAATTTAACTTACCTCTCTAGCATTTCAGTCATGTCCGCATACTCCTTGGGATCTTTTCGTCTAGAGTCTAAGACGGTTACTAGTCCCTGCTCAAGCTTAATCTCTAGGAGAATATAGTGGAACCTGCGCACGCATGCATAACTCATCAATTACATTACTATAACCTCGACTAATAAGGGAAACCGAATATGCACAAGAAAGTAACACTCACTTGAAGTTGTAAGGAAAGAGTATTATAGCTTTGGTTTGATTTAATACAAACGATTGTAGCAGCTTGGCCTCGTATCTTTTTCCTGAAATTCAACCATATATGCATCTATGAGATTTGTGTTAATGAACCCAAAATCACCGATTTGTCTATTCTTCAATTCAGCGATCTTCAATCTGCATAATATAGTGAGGATAATAATATATACATGCAATGAAAGAGCTGACCTATATATAGAGACTTAATGACAGAAGTAGTACTTACAAACAGTAGCAAGTGACCGTTAATTTATCGAGGGCATGTCGAGTGGAAAACTAGAAGAACTCCTTAAATGGAACATTCAACAAATCAATTCCAACGAGGTCATGCTCCTTTTTAACTCTCAGCGTCGAAGTATTCCTCCCCCAGACTCTCTGCAGGTTTTCATGTACCAATCATGGAATCTTCGCATCATCGTTGTTAGAGATCTTTCATCTTTGACGAGAGGCTTCCCGTACTCGTATCTGTGTTCGTCCACCTCCAAGAAATCATAATGTACATCGTCGGGCAGGTAATATCCAAGATTGGTATAACCGGGCACCATCCTTGGATCATTAGCGACGATATCGCTAGACACCTTGAGCGGGGGGCACGATTGGTTCGCTTGTTCTCCGAGCTGGGCAATTTTTTCCCCAGTTCGTTGTTCTTTTAACCTTTGATCACTGATAGTACTTCCCGACCGCTCCGCTTCGATAAATGACCTTTCAATAATGCACTCATAGTTGCCTTTCGGCGGAGACTTTGGTGGTTTCTTCAGGGCAGCCAGAGTGCGCTTTGCTTTCACCGGATCTATCTTCTCCTCCGGAGGTGGATGTTTCTTTGCTTTCACCCCTTCAAAGAAGTTCTTCACATCGGCTTGCACGATCTTCGCGTTTTCCTCCAGGCTCCTCTCATATGGTAACTTCTCTGGAGTCTTTAGAGAAGGACCGAATCTGTATTGCCTCCCGCCTCTGGCTGTACTACTAGACGCTGGAGCAGACGGAGCGGTTGTGGCTGTCTTCTTTACTGCTTGCTTACGAGGCGGAGGAGAAGGACTACGACGCGCCGGAGCAGCTATAGCATCTGCGGGTCTCTTCCGCCCTTGCTGGCGAGGCGGAGAAGGAGGAGGCTGGCTGCTCGGGCACGCCGACGCAGGCGGAGTGCCGCCACGCGCCGAAGAAGGAGGCTGAGTGCCCTGATCACTCGCCGGAGGAGGAGGCGGAGTGCCCTGACTTGCCGGAGGAGGAGGAGGAGGCGGAGGCGTCCAGTTCGGAAGGTTGATGAGCTCCTTCCGCCATAGGCATGGAGTCTTCAGAGAAGAACCCAGCCGAGTCTCCCCTTCACCGGTAGTGGGGTCAAGCTCGAGGTCCTCAAATCCGTCCGTTATTTCATCCACCATCACCCTAGCATATCCTTCTGGAATCGGCCTGCAGTGGTAGGTTGTGCCAGGTTCAGTAGGTAAAACAGAGCCAACAGTCGCCTTGACTTTGCATTTCATCCATTGCGTCATAAGTTGGCAATGTTGAGACTCTGTGATAGCATCCACAGGGTAGCTAGCAGGAGCCGTGAAGACAGACTCCAGATGAAGCTGCTCGGTGGAAGCCACGCTGCTTCTCCGCTGAGATGGCGGGATAGCTTCAGGGGAAGCTTCGGCAGGCCGTTTGCTGTGATTTGCTTCTCGGTCCTCTATCGCTTGTACCTTTGCGTGCAGCGCCTGAAGTTGGGTATGCTCCACTTTCTTCCTCCTCTCCTGGCATTTGTAACCCCCTGCGTCTGGAAACCCAGCCTTCCACGGAACGGAGCCTGGCGTGCCTGGTGTCCGCCCAGGGTGCTCAGGATTCCCGAGGGCCATTGTGAGCTCGTCGTTCTCTCTATCTGGAACGAACGTCCCTTGCTACGTTGCCTCGATATCCTGAAGCCTCGTGACGGGTATTCTCAGTTGGTCGTCCGTCCAAACGCACTTCCCTGATACAGGGTCCAAGGATCCGCCAACCCCGAAGAACCAAGTCCGGCAACGGTCTGGCCAGTTCAATGTCTCTGGTTCGACCCCTTTGTCAATCAGGTCATTCTCAGCCTTGGCCCACAACGGCCGGGCTTTGAGGTCGCCACCTGACCCCGTGCGATGGTGATGCTTCTTCTTTTTTCTTGTTTGTCACTGACATCTTCTTACTCTTGTCCGATGTCTTGTGGGCCAGTGATCTCTGATATTCTCATAGCGGCCGGTGAATTCTGGTGTCTTTTCTTTGTTGACAAACAATGTTTTCAGCTCATTCTTCCACCTCCTGAATAGTTCTGCCATCTTCTTAAGAGCATGAGACTTGATCAATTGCTCTTTAACTGGCTTCTCTGGATCCTCCTCTGGCGGTAGGGTGAAATTTGCCTTAAGCGCGGTCCAAAGATCATCTTTCTGCATATCAGAGACATAAGACACCTCAGGGTCTTCATTCTTAGGCTTTAACCATTGGTGGATACTGATCGGGATCTTGTCCCTAACAAGAACCCCGCACTGAGCAGCAAATGCTTCCTTTGTCCGGATGGGTTCAATCGGCATGCCATCGCGCGTGATTGCTGTGATCTCAAACCTTTCATCCGAGCGCAACTTTTTCTTCGGACCTCGTCTCTTTACTGAAGTTGTGCTCAATCCAGAGGGCTAGAAAAAAGAACAAAGACGAGAGTTAATTAATATGTGTACATATACCAAAACAATGAATGCATCAATTAGCTAGTCAGCACGGGCTTAACTAATATATATACCTGGCCGGACTCGGTTCGGTCACCGGAGCCGTCATCACGGTTTCCTTCTTGCACCGACATTGGGTCACCGGAGCCGTCATCACGGTCTCCTTCTTGCACCGGCATTGGGTCACCGGAGCCATCATAATCATAGCCTGCTTCTTCACCCTGTCCTTCCAGACCATCGTTGTCATTGAGAAACGACAAGACGGCATCACTTCCTTGTGTGATTATGTCCCCCAACACCGCTTCTGTTGCTTCGTCTCGGGGGTGCTCCATAGTTTCTGCAAATATTTACAACATGGCAATTATTATTCAAACATGACAGATGGATATATTAGTGGCAAACGTAGAACTAGCTAGCTAATCACAATAAGGAATCATATTAGTGGCCTCGACGCTGCTTCTCTAGGGTTTGGGTGGCCTCGGCAATGCTTCAAGGGTTTGGGGTGGCCTCGACAACGCTTCAAGGGTTTGGGGTGGCCTCGACAACGCTTCAAGGGTATGGGGTGGCCTCGACGACAATGCTCTTTTAACTTGGTAAATTTGGGTGGCCTCGAGAGAGTTTGTCGGGTAGGGGCGCGACGGGAGGGGGTAGGAGACCGACATCGTTTTTTTCTAGGGTTTGGGTGTCCTCGAGAGTTTTGGTCGAGCGAGAGGGCCGGGGGGTGCTCCCGTGGTATAAGTTATCATGGTCGAGAGGGGGTATATATATCGACCACCCATCATGTCGAAGTTATTTTGGAACGGAGTTCCCGATAAAAATTAAGAAGAGGAAGTAGAAGATAAAAAAAGAGGAGAAGAAGAAAAAAAAGGAGAAGAAGAAGGAATAGAGGAGAAGAAGAAAAAATAGAGTCTATTTTTTCTTATTCTCCTCTATTCCTTCTTCTTCTCCTCTTTTTTTTCTTCTTCTTCCTCTTCTTATTCTTCCCTCTTCCTTTCTTCCTAGCTAGATATATAAAACTTTTCTAAAAAATGTTATCGGGGAGGGGGTATATCGACCTCCCCTCATGTTGAAATTATCGGGGAGGGGGTATATGGACCCCCACCCCCCTCATCATGCATATATAGCTACCACATACATATATACATTGAAAAAAATACATATATGCAACAAAAACATTAATACACATATGAACAAAAAATACATATATGAACAAAAACATGCTCTAAACAAAAAAATAATCTAATAAATCTAATAAGAAATTAATCTAATAAAAAACATGCTTTGAACTTACGTATAGCCACATACATACAAATATACATTTTATATATGAAAAAAATTAATCTAATACAAAATAAAAACAAAGCCGGACCGGCGCGGCGGCTCACAACGGGGGCATGTGGCGATGGCGATGGCGACGGCGGGGGAGGCGAGGGCGCCGGCGCGCGGGGGCGGGCCGCAGGAAGGGGCTCGGGCGCGGGGCAGGGGCCGGCCCGGCGACGGCGTGGTCGGGGGCAGGGAGGCACGGCGACGGCGTCGGAGGCAGGGGCGGCGCGGCGACGGCGTCGGAGGCAGGGCGCGCGGCGTGGCGATGGCGTCGGAGGTAGGGCGATGATGGCGACGAGGAGCAGCGCTGGGGCGTCGGGCACGAACTGACGATGAAATTGTGAAATTTTCACAAGTCCAGCTTATATACCCAAAGCATTGGTTCCGGTTCGTGGCACCAACCGGGACCAATGCCTCCTTTAGTCTCGGTTGGTGCCACCAACCGTGACCAAAGGTCAGTTTTCGGCAGCCCAAAGGAAGGGAAGCGGCGGCCTTTGGTCCCGGTTGGTGGCACCAACCGGGACTAAAGGGGGAGGCATTGGTCCAGGTTGGTGTCATGACCCTGTACCAATGCACCCCTTTAGTCCCGGTTGGTCGCACCAACCGGGACCAGAGGCCATGTGCTGCCCGCGTCGCGCCCAAAACTTTAGTACCACCTCGCTAGTTGAGAGAGCTCGAGAGTGGTTTATAAGCGCTGTTGCGCCAACCCTCTAGACTCCTTTCAACTGCAGGCTTTCGGGCCTAATTTGTCACGATGTGCTTGTGTGCCTACTGGGCCTCCTGCGGGCCTGAATCCTGGCGCATGGTTGGGTTTCTAGTCGTATTCAGGCCATGGTGGCCCAGTAGGTGGCACTTTTTATTTTTTTTGTTGCTTTGTTTATTTTATTTTGTTTCTACTTACAACAAAAAATTTATTGTTCCTATTTTTATTTATTTTATTAAAGTTTATTTATTTTACTATTATAAAGTTTATTTTGTTTCTACTTCTTTATTTTATAAAGGTTTATTTTATTTTATTTTGTTTCTACTTATTTATTGTATTAAATTTTAATTTATTTTATTTTGTTTCTACTTATTTATTTTATTAAAGTTTATTTTGTTTTATTTTGTTTCTACTTATTTATTTATAAAAGTTTACTTTATTTTACTTTATTTTGTTTCTACTTATTTATTTTATTAAATTTTATTTTATTTATTTGTTTCTACTTTTTTATAGCATGTGCAAAAAGTAGAGAGGGTTATGGCAAAAACTGGATGCACTTCATGTAAAAAAAGGACAATCTCTTTCGAAATATTAGGGTTTCATATGGAAACTCATCTGTTACAAAGGGATTTTATTTTTTTGAACTTATTTGAACTCTAGAGTTTTTCTGTGTTCAAAATGCACCATTCAAAGCCACATCATCAATTTTCAACCATTTCTGACTTCATTTGTTATTTTTCATGCATTTACTGATTATTTTGAGCTATAAGACCCTGAAATTGAAAAGCATTTCAAATGAACTCTAAAAAGGTTGAAAGTTGACATGGTATCATCATTTCACCCACATAGCATGTGCAAGAAAGTAGAGAGGGTTATGACAACAACTGGATGCACTTCGTGTACAAAACGGACAATCTCTTTCGAAGTATCAGGGTTTCATACGGAAACTCGTCCGTTACAAAGGGATTTCATTTTTTGAATTTATTTGAACAACAGAGTTTTACTGTGTTCAAAATGCACCATTTAAAGCCACATCATCAATTTTCAAACCTTTCTGACTTCATTTGTTATTTTTCATGCATTTACTGATTTTTGTGAGCTAAATGACCCTGAAATTGAAAAGCATTTCAAATGAACTTTGAGAAGGTTGAAAGTTGACATGGTATCATCATTTCATCCACATAGCATGTGCAAGAAAGTAGGGAGTGTTACGGAAAAAACTGGATGCACTTCGTGTACAAAATGGATAATCTCTTTCGAAGTATCAGGGTTTCATACGGAAACTCGTCTGTTACAAAGGAATTTCATTTTTTTGAACTTATTTGAACTTCAGAGTTTTTCTGTGTTCAAAATGCACCATTCAAAGCCACATCATCAATTTTCAACCCTTTCTGACTTCATTTGTTATTTTTCATGCATTTACTGATTATTTTGAGTTATAAGACCCTGAAATTGATAAGTGACCAAATTAATAGAAGTTCATCATCACATTAAAACCAAAGTACATACATAGTTCTCATTGAACAACATATAGCTCTCCAGAGCATCTAATTAAACCATACATTGAAATTATGTAAAACATTTCAATGCAACAACAAATGCGATCATAATCGCAACCAAGGTAACAATTGATCCAACTGCATAGTGATAACAAGCCTCGGTATGAATGGCATATTTTCTAATCTTTCTAATCTTCAACTGCATTGCATCCATCTTGATCTTGTGATCATCGACGACATCCGCAACATGCAACTCCAATATCATCATCTCCTCCTCAATTTTTTATATTTTTTCCTTCAAGTAATTGTTTTCTTCTTTAACTAAATTTAACCTCTCGACAATAGGGTCGGTTGGAGTTTCCGGTTCAACCACCTCCTAGATAAATAAAATCTGTGTCACGTTGGTCGGCATAATTGTCATAAACAATAAATGAACCAAATAGTTATAAAAATATAATATATGCCACATCCGAATCATAGACAGGACGAGGGCCGACGGGGGCGGATACCAAAACCATCGCACTATATAATAACAAGGAATAATAAAAGTAAGAAAATTAGACAAGTATCTATCTGAAGTAAGAATTTTTTTTCTTTCAGAAAGAAGATAAGAACAAGAGGCTCACCACGATGGTGTCGGCGACGAGATCAGCACGGGCGATCGACGGCGGTGAAGACGGGGACGGGGCGTGACGGACCGCTAAACCTAGAAAAATCTCGGGGAAAATGGAGCTCGGAGGTCGAGTTTCGAGAGGAGAAAGATTAACTAGTGTGGCTCAGACATTTCATCGAACACCTCATGTGCATAGGAGGTGAGCTAGAGCACCCAAATGCCCTCCCCTCGCCAGCCAAAAAAAAGAGCATTGTGGAGTGCTCTGCCGTGGCGATGGGGTATATATAGGCAGCTCATTTGTCCCGGTTCGTGGATATAACCGGGACTAAAGCTCCACCTTCTGTCCCGGTTCTAGCCACCAACCGGGACGAATGTATGTGGGCCAGGAGCGAGGCCCATTGGTCCCGGTTCGTGCCTAGAACTGGGACAAATGGGTCCATACGAACTGGGACCAATGCCCACGAGGTCCCGGCCGGCCCCCTGGGCTCACGAACCGGAACTAATGCACCCCCTGGGTCCCGGTTCGTGCAGAACCGGGACTAATGGGCTGGCCAGGCCCAAACGAAAGCCCTGTTTTCTACTAGTGGGGGCTCGGCCATGGGGTCTTGTGGCGTGACTATAGCGGGCCGACGGCTGGAGTACCCCGACGACCTCGCCGGTGACCTCCAGCGGGACGGCGCTTGTGCGGCTGTGTGGCGGGCCACCCCGTTTGGTCCTGGCGGTGGCTGCATCGGGCGGATCTGGAGTTGGAGCTCGTGTGGCAGCTTTGGGTGGATTTGGTGGTGGCAGCCCGTGGTGGCATTTTCATGCGGCTGGATCCAGAGCTTCGGGGTGGCAGCCCGTGCTCCTCGACTGGTGATTTTGGTATGGTGGTGTGCGTCACACCGGCTGCGGCTCTTTGTGGGAGGTGCTGCAACAACAAGGTTCGATACCCCCGCCTTCAGTTTGCACTGCGGGCACTTCGGTTCTGGCCTCCGGCAGGCGTGCGGTGGCGCACGTGGGGCGCGTCGGTGTGCCTGATGTATGGCTGCAGCCTAGAACCATGGTGGTTCTTGCCCTCGGGCAACGCCCCTCTGCTCCTTGCCGGCATGGTGCTTGGTGGAGCACGGTGGCTCGTGTTGCGTCTGATGGCTCTGGGTCTGGCCGGCCATTGGTGGATCTGGCGTCTAGTGTTGAGTTTGGCCGTCGGTGGTCTCCGCAAGGTGCGGCTAGCTGAGGCGGTTCGTCGTGCTACTTCATCATTGGAGGGTTCGACGACGGTGGTGGTCGGCTGTCGTATTGCTGTAGGGATGTGCTCAAACTTCGGGTGAGAACCCTGCATCGGCTATGCTGATGCCGGCGGCAGCGGCGTCTATAGACGTCGTTTTGCTCGTAGGAGGTGCCGTCGTGGAGCTAAAGCACCTACAGTTCTTTGTTTGTGGTCTCCGGGTGAAAACTCAAGATCGGGCTTGCCGGATCAGATGACGGTGTTGTGTGCTCGACAACACTACCTCCTTGGAGGCGTCGTCTTAGAGACCCAAACAACGGCGTGTGTTGCTGTGTGTGGTTGTGGGTGGTGCGTTTGGTGGTGGTGGTGCGGCCTGCTCAGGACCGAGGGTGGTGTTTCTTCTTCAGGTGTTTCTCTTCGGCTGTCCTACGTGTGGTCTCCAGCCTGCTTCTATGCATGCTCATGACCCTGTTCTGTTGAGGCGAGCCTCGGGCTCTTAGTCTCGTCTTGGTTCACCTTTGCTCAATGATGAAGCAATGACGCCTCCTCGCCTTGCTAATCGTCTTGAACTTTCATGGCGGAGCACTCAGTCAGGGTTCGTGTTAAGCTTTGGCACAAGGTTCGTGTTAAGTTTTGGCACTCGTTGATTGTGGATGCTCCTCTGTTGTGCTGTGGGGTTTGATACGCATGCCGGTGCGGTGCCTTAGGCTGTTTGTAGAGTCTTGGTATTGTGATCCCTCGACGCACCCCTCATCTACCTGGTCTTGTTAGGATGCTAGCTAGGTCTTGCCTTATGTTGGGCGTCTTTTACCTCTCCTTTCCTTGTAACACTTGTTACTTGTTAGGTTTTCGGCTTGGTTTTCCTCATAAACGGGGTCAATTTGTTAAGGTTTTCGATCCGGTTTTCCTTATAAACTGGATCACTCTCCTGGCATTATGGCCACTTTGAGTAATATATTCAGGTGGAGGGACTCCTCCCTCGGTGATTCTCAAAAAAAAAAAGATGGACTTATTTTCATGCATGATGCATGCTTAGGTGACATGCTTGCATGTTGAGAGAAATATCTTAATGGGGGCTACCTATTTACCTATAGAAGATTATGTCTAGAAAGTCTATCCATAACATTCTAATGACATGCTAGATTTCTTCCTAATTTTCACATGCCTAAACATAACTATAAAATGCTATCAGGATATTTTTCAAACCATATGCTTTAGATATCTACCAAGATCTTTAAGGCTACACGTAGAGATGTATACACTATAATAATGTGAGTGTCACAAATTAACCGCGAAAACATGTAATTTTTTATTTTCTCACATTTATGGGGATTAAGTGTAAATATTTTTAAGCTTTAATCTGTACAAAAACAACCAATGTAACTTTCATTACAAAAATGGCTGAAATTTAGGACAATGCATACACATTATTGAACGAGAGACACTATATATGTATTGTAAATAAAACTATTTGTATATTTTGTAAGATTATCATCTAGTTATTTATCCCAAATAAGTTAACAAAAGATATTAGCTAATATGATTGTAATTTCATACAGTGGGTTATAAATAAGTAAAAAAGTTTAATATAAATATTTAATTTATTTCTTAACTTACAACCAAAATTTGTCAGATCCGATTGTTTTGGTAGGTCATTTTTATATGTTTATTATTCGAAAACTATGCACATACAGATTTTGCTTAGTAATGTGCCAAAAATATACAAAGTGCCAACAAAGAGATTATCATTAAATCAAAAACAAATATAAGAAAAGTAAATCAGTGTAGTGATAAGAGATTGGACTCAATTATATTTTTTTCCCGTGCACCCATTTACTAAGGGTTTTATTTAATTTTTGTCTTGTCTAGTATTTCACAAAGAAATGAAATATTTTTTTCTCGAATGCGCATCGAGTCCTACAACAGACTCGGATTCTCGCACTGCGGTGCTACCTTCGATGTCGCCGCTATCTGATCCTCTTCTATGCCATCACACTCATCTTACTAAACCCGCCAACCTCTGTATAAATTAGTTTTGACGTTCATATATTATTGTAAAGTATCACAGATTCCAACATGTCTTAGAAGAAAATGAAAAAGACTAGTGCAACTAGACGGTAATAAGATTACATCTCACACTCATCCTTCGCTAATCATAATTACACAGGTGACATGTTAAATTTACGCCATAATGTCGATGGTTGTTGACTTGATTTGGATCACATGGAAGTATTCAGATATATACATGCATAGGAAATGTCATGAGAATTTGGTGGTGCAAACAATTACTAGGACACATATAAAAATATTACCTCCATCCCGAATTACTTATCTTAAATTTGTTTAGATGTGGATGTATCTAAGACAAGTAATTAGGGACGAAGAGTGTAATAATACCAATGTCTTGTATTCTCAGACAACGAATCTCTATTTTGTTTGGGGTGTACAAAAAATACATATTTGACAACAAATTCTAAAGAAATGTGTATTTGGGTAACATTTGTTTGAACCTTTAAGTCTTTCATGAACCCGACACGGTCAGTTAAATATGATAGTATCGAATAACGACAGAATAATGGCATCCGTGTAACCGGCGACTTGAATTAGCCCTAAAAAAGTGTCACGCGTCCCGGCTGAACTTGAAAAAGATCGGCTGGTTCGCCAGCTGTCCAATCCGATCTCATGATTGCAACAAGACCCTTGTTGCACGAAAACATCATGCAACAGAAGTCTTGTTGCAAAAAAAAATTCAAAAAAATTTACTGCAGCTCGCGGCCGTGTCGTCGAGATTGCAACAAGAGCCTTGTTGCAATTGCAACAGGCCGCCTGTTGCAGAGCAATGAGGCTGCAAGGGAGGTAGGGCACGTGGCATCGGCGACCGGAGCCCGCCGCTGTGGCTACCATGACGGCGGGGGCGTCGCAGGGTGAGACAACCCGACGACAACGTGTGGTGGGTGGTCGTGCCTGGCCAGATTCAGTGACGCCGCATTGTCGGTGGCCGTGCCTGACCAGATCTGGCGAAGTCCCATCTCCAGTGACCTTGGCGCACGGCAGTCAGAACAGGGGATCGGCCATGGCGGCGCCTGGCGTTTGTGGTTGGTTGTGAACGCGGGGAGAACAGAGGCGGAAGAGAAACGAAACTGAGCCGGCAACGGATACGTGGCTCGCCGGCGGCAACGCTCCCAGATAGAATCGGGCGATGTGGCGGATGTTCCTCCCAATCCAACCAGAACCGTGGAAGACGTTGGGTTGACTTTGTTTACATGTCTGCAACAAACTCTCTATTGAGCTCCGCAGGGGCGGACCTACGTGAGAACAACCGGTGTCACAGGACACGGGGTAAAATTTTTGAATAGGCTATATATATAGCCCATATAGACGTGTGACAACGGTAAAATTTGCTATTGGACACCGGCAACAAACAAACCACCAGAGACCGAGCGCTCACGCAGCCCATCGCACGGCCCATGCGGTCATGCACTCAAGAGAGTTAGATCAATCTGATCGATTACCCCTAAAAATATCAATTTGATGGATTGATCCGCTCTGTGTCTATCTATCTGCGCATATTGCGCCTCCGCACCCAGTACTCATGGCCTCGCCCCTGTCCTGTAGGCCAATCCACGACACACCATCGGATGGCGGCACGCCGACTTTTCCTAGATCGCTGGAGAGAAAAATCACGGCAAGGTAACTTCGTCATCTTTTTCAAGTCCAAGCCTCTATTTTCTTTAAATCGTTCTTCCCATTGACCCAAACTATATGGCTAGGGTTTTTAATCTCAAAAGGTGTTATTATTGAGAATTAGATTACGATATTTCCAAATTTTTGGAGTGGTTCCCATCTGTTTGAGAATAGGACTACTAAGATATTCCAAAATTGATTGTGATTCACGTCTATTTGAGAATTTGATTACTGGGATTTTCCTGGTTTTCTGGGTGATTTTCTAATTTACCAATCATCTTTGTTTCCTTATTTTGGATTTTCTACGTATATAGTATTTCAACTGAAATATTTCATTTTGCTGTTTTGGTAAGCATTTTTACTATCAACCGTTTTAAATTGTTGTGTCTTATAGGAAAATCATGTACTACATGCACGATTTTAAATCGCCCGCGAAATCTTGGTGACCGCGCCACATTTTTTGTTGGAGAGCCTAGGCACTATGATATGGTGACCGCTATGAACTCTTCAAATTCAGCAAAAACTTTCAAATATCATCTATCCCGGGTGGAAAATTATCTGCTATAGCTGCTGAGAGAGGCCGCCGCAAAATTGTTTCTCCCCCGATTAAAAACAACGACTATATGGGACACCGGGACATTTTAGTCCTGGGTCCGCCCCTAGAGCTCCGTAGAATTGCAACAAGGGACATGTCGCACGAAGTTAGCCCATGGTGTGGTTGTTGTCCGACATCTGACTAAATGAGATCGAACGGTGGTGGAGGGGTCGACGTCCGCACTATTATCGGCCAGGTGAAGGGAATCAATTCCCAAAAAATAATAGTGGCACGAGTGTGAATTCCTCTTTGAAACAACCTGACGCAATTGTAAGCGTTGCTTCCACAGCAAGGGTCCTAACATGGGCACGTGAATTGTTTCTGAAGACAGAATAAAATAATCAGTCTTGAACCAGTCCTTGAAGAACCTTCAAACCAAGTAAGCTAAGATCAGGGAGTGAGGCGTTTTAACTCCCAGGCTCATCTGCACCCGCGCCGAATAAAAAAATCAAAATAAATACTAAAAATTAAAAGAAATCAAAAAAATTGTCATCGTAGATAATTTATGTGTGATGTCCGTTTCAAATTTCAAATCATTTGGACATCTGAATAGCTCTCGGCAAAAAAATAAATTCGGGGTCTGTTAAAAAGTATATTGTCCATATAATATTCTGACCCAATTTATGTTTTTGCTGAGAGCTAATCAAATGTCCAAATGGTCTAAAATTCGAAGTGCACCTCACGCACCAAATTAACTACCTTGCACAAAAAAATTAGATTTTTTGTTCTTTTTATTTTTTTATGAATTGTTCTTTGACCGGATGCAGACGAGCCTGGGCTCAGAATTAGATATTCAACCATATACAGTTACTGTTGTAGATAAGGTAAGCCTGTATCTCTGCCCAGAAATGGAGCAAAGCAGTCGCTTGTACTAACGTGTGGCCCAAAGTATTACGGTAGTAGTACCAGTAAACAAAAGGGACCGACAACTCATCGCTGCGGTCAACTCTAACACAATCCATAACTGAGCCATTGATCACTCTGGTCAGCTTGATTTTCATTAAGCAGAACAGGAAACGCTGGCTTTCTACGCCCACGGCAGATTGCTGCACGGTGCTGGCGCCGAAACTGGCTAACAAGAATTTCAGCATTCCATCTGCAAAAATTGAATTTCAGCACACAGAAAACCCAGACAAAACATACAACTAGACCGTACTCTACAGAGACTCGGAGAGATCATGCAGTGACAAGGACCGATAGCATTCGGCGGCATTGCCAAAAAAACATTTGAAAAATCATATATTACTAATTATACCTATACATTATTTTTAGAAAGTCAAACTTTATACACTTTGACCAATTTCATCGAGAAAATTATCTATATTTACTATTTATTGGAATACAAAATACATATCATTAGGTACATAAAAAACATTTCGCAAAAAGAAAGATTCATAATAAGTCACATTTCTATATTATATATGTTTGGTATAGCAGATATAGGCAATTTTCTCTCTAAACTTGATCAAAGTTCGTAAAGTTTGACTTTCTAAGAAATCTGCAAGTACTAGATTATGGACGGAGTGAGTATTGAAGAATAATGTCAAGCATGTTGGTACGTGTTGGAAGGAACTTGTAGCGGTCACATGTTGGTACATGTGGGGGAGACGGCATGCTACACATGGTGAGCAAATTCAAACTCTTTTTTTTTTAAAGGAGGATCACTCCCAGCCTCTGCATCTGAGAGCATGCAGTCATTTTATTAATTATTCATAAAAGATCTTACAAAGAAATACAGCAGTAAGTCTGAAACCACACCGTCTAGGCGACAACTATCGCTACTCCTGTCTAGCTGATAAAGGGATGCTGATAGTCTGGGTCTAATACCACAGACCTCGCAGCCAAACCTAACATCTAAGACCTGAGGCCCTAACCAAGCTACATGTCGGGTATGGGGCACACACCGGTCCGGCACGCTCTCAGAGGCTGCCACTGCCAAGTACCACTACTCCATCTTCAGAGTTGTACTGATGCATCATCCTTGCCCGGTCTAACTGCCGTCAGCGCTACTACGGCGCCCAACGGCACCACCACCCTGCGCGCGAACTGCTGAGCATGTCGCGGTCGCCGCCGATACACCTCACCATGCCGCCAAGTACCACCAGCCGACACAGCTTGAAGTCTTTGGAAGATCTGTCGTGCGTAGCACCTGCCGATCATGCATGACAAAGCGTAGCACCAGTCGGCCAGGCATGACTTGACATCTCCACCGAAGTTCCGTTCAAGACGAAGCCGCTCCACCTCCCGCCTCTGACCACCAGCACTGCTCCACAAACGATGCTCCCAAGAGAGAAACGCCACCGTAGTGCCGCCATCGTCCGATCTGAAAGACCAGATCCAAGGGTTTCCCCCAGAGCAGTACGAGTGGGTCGACATAAGTCACACAACGATGCCTTCATCAAGTTAATGACATAGAACACCGCCATCGTCCGACGTCGGCTCGGTTTTCACCGGCAACTATGTCTCCCCGACTCGCAGCCAGTACTAGATCACGGATCCGGAGATCCGAACACCCAGCCTCAGGCCGACCACCTCTGACGGAAGAGATGACCACCACCGCCGGTCGCATCGGTTAGAACAGATCTGACCGGAGGTGCCACCGACGAGACCACCAGGCCCTTCACGCCGCCGCCGCCGATCTGAAGGCGGTATGCATGACACCACAGCCTAGATGGTTGCCGCCGCCGCCCGAAAAGGCCAGCCGCTGCACTCGCAGCCCACGCCGCCGTCTGTGGCTGGGCCGCCCGCCGCACCTAGCCGCCGCCGTCCGAGGACGGGCCGGCCGCCCGTCACCTGCCGCAGCCATCCGTCGCGCCACAGAACCCAGATCGGCCGCGCCGCCACACGCCTAGGGGTCCCGCCCCAACCCAGAGATGCGTGAGAGAGGAGATCCCCCGCCACCACCATCGGCCCCCGGGCTTAGCCCGGCGGCGTCCCCCGCGGCGGAGGGAGAGGAGGGAGTTCGCAGCGGCGGCGGCTAGTTTCTTGGCTCCGCCCAAGTCGCCCTAGGGGGAGGGCGACGCGGGGGCTACTCTCGGGAGCAAATTCAGACTCTCGTCCGTTCTGCCCAGTCCATTTTGGCCCTATGTTTGAATTACGCCAGATCAAAGAAATCCAGGCGTGGAATTTTGAGACACAGATGAAAGAAACCGCCCGAGGATTATGTGATGTTGAATGTGGACACAGCCTTCTATCCAGCTGATGAACAAGGAGTACGAAAGGATGATCAAGGTAACTTTATTGCAGCAAAGAAACGTCACATCTAAGTATTCGGAGGAAGCAGTTTCGGCCGGTGCCCATGCATTGAGGGGTGGTCTTTCATCACCGTGTGAGGCTAGCTCCACTTGGTTAATTGTTCAATCCGACTACATGGAAGTGGTTGAAACAATGAAAGGAGGCAACTCCATAGGTGTCGCGGTATATCAGTGCACCTTCCTGTGTAGGGTTTTTGCAAATGTCAAGTTTGAACATTGGCCTGGGGAAGCCAACAAGATTGCGCTTTTAGAGAAAATGCCAATGTCTGGCATCAAGAACCTCCGGATTATACTTTAGCGCAATTAGCAGATATGTACTCCCTCTGCCCCAAAATATAAGAACGTTTCTGACACTAGCAGTTTCTGACACTATGCTAGTGTTAAAAACGTTCTTATATTTTGGGACGGAGGGAGTAACAGTTTTATCCAGCGAATAAAGTTGCGTACTTTCCCTTAAAGAACATGACATCCATAACTGCAAAAACATTAGTATTTGGTAAGGAGGGAGTAGTGGCACATGAGTAAATTTCCTATGAAAACACCCTGACGTAACCATCAGGGTTGCTTCCACCACAAGGATCCTAACATGGCTTGTTCAAGTAGACAAAAGAAAGCAATGCAAATTCCTCTGAACCAGTCCAGGAAGAAAGTTTCAAGGCCCAGAAGTCACAAGGAGACCAGAGCAAAAGCACAACAGCTCAATCTCATCACTGGTCAACTCTAATACAATCCACAACTGAGGCACTAATCACTCAGGTCAACTTTATTACCACTATGCAGAACTACAATGCCGAACAGGGAAACATCGACGAACTACGTCGACGCTGGACTGCTGCACACCGCCGGTACCGAACAGGCTAACAAGAATTTCAGCATTCCAAGCCCCCCCAAAAGAACAAAAAAGAATCTCAGCACACCAAAACCACCTACTACTCAGATAAGCAAGGCAAGACATACAGCTAGACCTTACACTCTGTACAAAAGACCATGCACCGAGGCAAGGGCCGATGCAGTTCGAGTTAGTCACATGGACAAACCAGGGGTCCAATTTACAGGAACACCGTCGCACCCTCGCAGAGCGCGGCGGGCAGAGCGCGGCGGGCAGCGACGCGGCTATCAAGGACGTTCTTGTTTCCCCTCGAATAGGTTGCCCAGAAACAGCTCGAGCTGCTCAGGCGTGTGCTTGACGTACTTCCCAGGCGCTTTGCTGTTCTCGATGAGAGGCCTGCAATTCGACAAAGAGATTTTATAAGTGCATACACAATTACGCATGAACTAGAAGCTAGGAGCCACAACCTTGAGACGGAACAGTTTTTGAAAGAAATCTTGAGAAACGAACATCTATGTTCGTAAACAAGTAACACCAAAAGAAGGTTATTTCACGAGATTAAACATGTCGGAAAATAGTGATGAGCCAACCCTCAAAAAATGATGTGTTGTTAATTTTCACCACAAACAAATATAAGCTAGCCTAACCTGCATGTTCGGGATTCAGGTCTAAATGTCTAATCAACACAAACACAAAAAAAGGATAATAAATAAGCTAAATGGCTGCCAGGTGGCAAGTGCAACAGGGTATAGGAATAAATGGATTAACTGTGTTTATTCTAATGCTGATATAAATGAATATATTTTTAACGTTAGTAGATACCATATAGAAAATGTGGCACAAGGCTAGATTTAAGATACTGCCACCAGGGTTCAGAACAAAAAGCATGCATACAAGAAAGTTTGAGTAGCCGTTGTTATGAAACACCTCAGGTTCGGGTTGACGCATTGAAATTCACTGTTTATGAGCATGAGGTGTCAATGTGTGCCAAGAAAAATACCCAAAGCGTTTCTGGAAGGATCTGTACGCGGGTAACAGAATTTCTGCAACTGCCAGTCTCAGTGACTCACGCAACTCTGAATCTGGAACAGACCAGCCACACTGCTTTTGATAAATCTCTTCAAATTGCAGATTGAAAGACCTGAATCTGATACCATCATGGGGGAAAACAAAGTGTCAGTATGGAATAATAGACCATAGAGACAGTAAGGTAGGCTGAAATATTCAGGGCATATGAGCCAACCTCTCTTTCACAGCTGTTCTTGAAGCTCCACTGCTATTGCCACCTTCGCTTCCTACTTGACCACTACCTCCTGATGAAGTCAAACCTTGACCCGAGAGGCATTGCAACACCTACAACATTGGAACAAACTAAAATAAGGCAGTGCGCATAAATATTTACTACCTACACTTCTACAATTTCTTGCAAATGTACTTTCAGTTTCTAAGCAGTATTATCGTCTTTTACATGCTAACAGATAAAGTGGTGACCAAAGCTAGTGATACACTCAAGCCACAAAAATTTTCTTCTGAACATATACATCAATCAACAATCCTAACCACGATCATACCTCAGCAACAAAGAATAAGGCTCGGCAAAACAAATAAGTCAATCGGATTTTCCATGCTATGAAGTGCATTACTATTAGTATGTTTAAGGCCATTAATTATATCTGGATTCCTCCTATATATTCAGAGACAGTAGCTACATAGATATAAGATTTTCAAGTGTTAGTTTGGACTCACAGTTCTTAGTGAGAACATTTACTTACGAGGCTGAAAAGGCTTCAACAGATGGCATCAAAATGCAACAGAAATATGCACAACGAGTTCTAATCGAAGATTTCTGGCCAACGAACCTTTGACCAAGCAACCCTTCTATATTGGTTTGCATTTTGCTGTACAATCCTTCGATGTCTTTGAATCCAGTCATCACCCAATAAATCCTTGGCTTCTGATCTGCAAGAAAGGAAGAGAGTATTAGACTAAACTCACACTCTTACAAACTCATTATGACTTTTACTTGTACTTCATAAAGAGCATACCTGCGGACAGATTTAACAATATAATGAATGTTATTCATCAAAAAGATATGCATCAATGCAGGATCCTTGTATTGTTTTGCTTTTGCATCCAAATTATTTTGTAAAGCTTGCATAATACTCATGGTCACAGATGCCAGCTCAGAACCTGATCCATCTTCCCTTTTGAATTCCTGGAAGAGCTGTTTCAGAGTTGATTGATAGCTGCACAAAGAGTAGCAGATTGAGGTCATTATTTACTTACTGTTGTTCCTTTATTTTGTGAAGCTGAAGCAAGAAGTGACATGTTGAAAGATAACATGGATAGGGAGTTACAACTACTAGAACCAACACAGCCTGGAAGGGCATTAAATAATACACCCTCTGTTCCTAAATACAAGACGTTTTGGCAGTTCAATTTAATTGCCAAGATGTCTTACATTTAGAAACAGAGATAGTAGCTGAAATACTGGAAGTGTGTCAACACAACCTTTACGAGAATGGAATAGATGAAGTTTCACCTACAACTACAAGTAGATCTATCTGTTCTGATTACTGAAACAGCTGTAAAAATGGAAGTCTGTTTTTTTTTGGTGAAGTAGAAGGCTATACAAAAGGTCCAAATATAACAGCAGCGAGGTGCATAACACAAATGTCAACATAACCCAGTGGATAAACTTTAGAAAGAACACATGAAAGTATGACCATACACCTATGCAATTGCCAAAAAAATAAATCAAAAGTGGAGGTGATTAGACACTTACTCAAATAAAAATTTAACATAGTTAATCACATAGCTTGTCAAAGGATGAACTGTTCCATCAGTATGAATATTCTTCGTTGCATCCTTCTCGACAGCTTCTTCGAAATCGCTGAAAGTCTTCTGTGCAGTTTGTGCTAAACATTTTGTCAGACTGAGTGCAGAGTCACGCATTTGAGAGCATGGTTCTCCAACAAAGATGGTGTCAATCTACAGTCAATTGGAAAGATGAATCTTTTAGTTACTTCCATTCTTACCACCATATATAAAAATAACAAGTCTACAACCTTCCTACAAGATTTGTCAAGTTACAATGGATATCAAAGTCTGAACAACAAAGCCATGGTGAAAAACATATTTTATGCATAAAAGGTATACTTAAATACAAATGGCCCAACAATTCAATGATGGAAGTATGGTACCAAACTGTGAGACATGAGTACTATCATATTTGTATAGTTGCAGACGATGCATACAAGGTAAACTCAAACACAAATGGCCCAACACTTCAATGATGGGAGTATGGTATCAAAGTGTAACACATGAGTACTATCATATTTGTATAGTTGCAGACGGAAATTGTTGTTTTTCGTAACCATATGCAGCATTCAATAATTGCTCAAATGTCTCCAGCCAAAGCAAATCAAACTGTTAAGGCAGTTAGTGCAGGAAATCTTTTCAAGGTGGCATAAGGGAATAAGCATTTGTGTCAACCGCAAACAGATGAATTGTATATTTGGCATCCGTTGTTATCATTATGCACACAAGTGCACTCGTTAGCCAGTGAAACAAGCATGGTCTGAATAAAAACATACCTCTGTTTGAAGTTCGCACATTATCTCATACATGTCTAGCAGAACAAACAATTTCTCCGGTGATCTTTTACTCATAGCAATTGCCTCACCAAAGCTGAGTAGTGTAGCCAAACTGTTCTTAGTTATTGCAGAAAAACACTTATCCCTTAGAGATTGGCTACATTCAAAAACTTGGTCACAGAGCTGGCGTTCCCCAGCGAAAAGAAGTTTCACCTGTTTCAAGCAGAATGTGTCAACAAACGCAAGCTATAGTGCCATTTAGTAGGTTTGACAAAGATCCTTACAGCAATTCGCATAAAATGAATCCAGTTCCCTATTTTAGACTCCAAAATCTCCCAAGGCATTTTCTGCACTTCATCTTTACTCAGTTTCTCAACACCCAAGTTCTTCAAACTCGACTCTAAAGCTGAAGCACGAGCTTCGCTGCATATAAAAGGAGAATATGTTTCAGCAAGTAAAATGACTGAAATGGAGAGGCAACTTTCTAGTGTTCTATTGCTGAAATCTTATTTTACTGTGGTAATTTCTGTGTTCTTTAACACGACATTATATCTGTTTTTTTTTGTCTACAGGGGCAAGGATTTACAATACATATTAATGAATAGTGAGGGGCTAATACAGTATTTAGAGATGTAAAGTGCCTGACCATTGAAGGTAACATGAAAGCCAAGAATATTTCGTCATTAAAAAGATGCTATTGCCTATTTTCCTTTTTTATGTTAAAGTTGATAACTCTCACTGGAACCACTTAATAAAGGATAAAATGATAAATGCAGTTCATCGAACGCAAAGCTAATTCCAACTATAAGCAGTGAAAATTGAGCGTACCCCTAGCGGAGCGCTGAGCCTACCGCTTCACTTTTGGGGCAAACGTTGAAAAAAGAGCTCGGACACCTAGGGTTAGAAAGGAGAGCAGGGTGGGAGAAACAGAGGAGAGCAAGGCGACCTTGTGCCGCCAGATGTGGGTCTTTCTCTCCCCTCCCCCGACCTCGCCACCAGTCCTTCCCCCTCTTCCCCAATCTCGGGCTCCTCCTCGTCTAGGCTGGAGCTCGCCGCTGCCAACTTTCTTCCCCCTTCCCTGACATCTAGCTCCTCCTCATCTCTCCTCCCCCAACATGCTTGTGATTTTAGGCTTAATACATGCTTTGAAAATTGTTTTTTTGGGTGCCCTTGTTCCTGTCCGTAAGACGTTCGTACAAAACGCTTAAGCGCGCCTAGGCGTCGCTTAACCTGCCATTGCACTAAATGGAGGCACAATGCTCACTCAACGCCGCCAGAACTATGACACAACCAAACCCGAATGAACAAAATGTTGAATTGAATCGTACAAATCTATACCGGGGTTTATTACTCATTTTTGTACTTTCTGTTTCATTTTCCAATTACTTGTTCAATTGAGAGAAAGAAAGATAGTAAGAATTATCTTATCCAATTTGGAAGGATTCATCCTTATACCTATCCATGACTGTCGTATCAGGAAATTTCTTACGATCAATGCCAGACATATCTGTGTAACTACAGACATGCATATAAATGCTGCCTGTCCCCAAACATTATATCACCCCAAACCTTTCATAATTATTTTGTTTCTATAAATGGTCTAAAACAACTTAGAACTATCAGCTGCCTCTGAAATTTCTGTTGACCGCTGGAATCCAAAAGCAAGACTATATCATATTAGCAGCATTCATTAAATGTCAATGATTTCTTATTGTGTGAAGTATTGAATTTACCCGGTTTATTTCCTTACCCAAAGTATATAGTGCATATCTAAAGGTAGAGCTACATTTCACGTCACACAATCACGCGAAAAGTTTCCTATTGTACCTATTTGCATGAACGAGAAATGAGAAATACAACCAGTCTAGCTCCGCGTACCTGTATATTTCTGCACATTGCTGTTGGCATCCAGCTTGGACCAGCTGCTGCGCCAATTTAGCAAGCAAAGGAACAAACTTGGGCTCAATAAGTGCAGGAGGCTTGTATACGGCAGCCTCCGCGGTTTCATGGTTATCGGATTGCGGGCCACCTGGCGGGTGTTTCCCACCTTCAGACCGAGACTCAGCTGATGGCCGAAGCGTACTCGGAAGGCAGTCAAAGAGACGGTCAGGCTCCATCGGTTTGCTGGATCATTTAAGAGGGTGCACGCACCATGCAAGAGTCAGGCGACGTCGAGACAAAAATAGCAATTTAAATGGATGATGAGACACGGACCTGCGCTGAGTCAACTGGTTCTGGAATTCACCTTCCATCTTGACCAGGGCCTTGGAGAGGAGGCCGTTCACGTGGCTGAGCACCCGGTCGCTGCTGCTGTAGCTCCTATTGGAGCTGAAGAAGCGCTCGATGCTCCGCAGCCGGTCGACCGCGTCGAGGAAACCCTGGAGGTTCTCGTTAGGACCTTTCTGTATTTCGCGCTCTGCCTGCACATACATATATATACATAGCATTATATATATCACTAAAAAGATTATCCTCCTCCAAAAAAAATCACTAAAAAGATGATAGCTAATTTGTCGCGCTCTGCCATACATACAGATAGCATTATATCACCAAAAAGATATTAGGAGTAGTTAATTTTTCAGGAGACTCGCTTAGGGAATACTAAGGCCCATGAAAAAACCACGTCCAGCGATTCCAGCTGCCAAAAGGTATAGTCTTCCACTTGGAGTGGGTGTAAAATTAATGGTCACTGGTATTTAGCTCATCTTTGAAGTAAACACCGGTGGGCACACTGATTTTACCTCAATTCCACGCAGAAGCTTACTGGGTAACTGACACTACCAGCAAACTTAAGTTTGCACTCAACACACTGAGGTGTAGTCGAACAGAATGGACTGATCACACCAAAAAGTAGCTAGTTGTTCTCGAGACTTGCCTAATGGCATCAAAATGAAAATCCGCAGAATTCCGGCAATTTCAGGTACCAAAATCTATAATTGGGTAACTGGCACTGGCAGCAAAGCTAAGCTTGCACTCAACACCTTGAAATGTACTACTAGTAGAACGGACTGATCACGCCACCAAGCACTAAACTTTCCCCACACTCGATCGCCTGCCGGCCACGGTTCCAGCAGCAACGCAAAGCAATGGGGATCCGAGAGCGCGCGGGCCGGGGACGGGACGGGCAGGGAGGGGGCTGGATCGATGGGGGGTGTTGCTGTTAACTGTTACAGACGGTACCTCTCTTGTGCGGTCGAACTGGGTGAGTATGACGTCGGCGGAGCGGAGGGTGCGGTCGATGTTCTCGTGGGCGGTGCGGACGGCGTGGGTGCGGAGCTGGATGGGGCGCATGGCGGCGTCGAGCGCGGAGAGGCGGCTGTCGAAGGAGCCGAGGATGGAGACGACGGCGTCGGTGGCCGCCTGGCTCTTCCCCAGCGACTCCCGCAGCAGCGCCGCGCGCTGCGCCAGGCCCTCCATCCCCGCGCCCGCGCCCTCGCCCGCTGATGCTGGCTCCGGCGCCCCTCGGCTCTGGCAGCGCGGGCGAGCTGGAGTAGGCCGGATGCGGGCGCGGGGTGGATCTGGGGGCCGGGATCGGAGACGGCGGGTTTGGGGGGCACGCGGGGCAGGTGGAGGACGGGGGTGGGGGAGAGGACCCCACGGCGGAGTGGCTGGCGGAGGAAGCGAAGCGATGGCGAGAGGGGGGGAGGGAGGGGAATGATTGGGAAAGAGAGCGGGCGGACAAAGGGAAGTGAGGAGACCACCGGGCGGCCGCAGCGGGGCGGCAGCAGGCGGAACTGTCGCCGCCCGCGCGCGTGCGCTGCGTGTGTTGCGTGAGCCGGAGGCCGCGGGCTGCCTGTGGGTTGGACCCGATCGATGGTCGCCTACTCAACCGCCGTGGTGTACCGAGAGCGCAGCTGCCGTGCTCTAACTGTGTTTTCTCTCTTTTTACTACAAGATCCCGTGCGTTGCACGAAAACATCAAGATGCTTTTTTTTTATAAAACAACTATTGTGATGAACCCATACAGGAGTAATCCCATGTGTAAAAACCAATGGTATCTCAAGAAAGATGAGAGATAAGGTGAGGAGGAGTGAGGCGTGGTGGTGATTGGTGATTGGACTGGGCGGAGGCATGAGGATGAACGACGCCGGCATCGGCCACTGTGCCAGATTGTTCCAGAGGCTTCCTTTTTTTATTGCTCAACAACGAGGTTATGGGAGATAAGGATGAACAAGGAATGCCTTATCTGCAAATGTGAAGATAGGTGCGGGTATCTTTTTGCAAAATTGCTATAGTTTGTTTTCTATCCGTCAGATATAGATTGGGTGATCTATATTGAAAGATGGCAGGCACATCATCATCACCAACTCGGTTTTTTTATAAGAATTGAGAATTCTCAATTATCTCTGATGAGAAAAGAACTGTGTTTTCTGGTGTCTCTCAGCCTCTGCGGAAAAGCATTTGTGTCCCAAAGACGCCGAGCACGAGCCTGAAAATCTACCGCTATAGCAAAGATCAATTGCCTGCAATCAAGACCTAGTCCTAGTCTAGGACGACTGGGGTTGTTTATTCTAACGGCGATGACGACGGTGCCAATTAATTTTCAACGGCGAAGCTCATTTTATATTATATAACAAAAGAAACTCAAGGACGACGAGAGGGAAGGAGAGAGAGAGTAAGAAGCTTAGAGACTAGTTATGTGTCTCATGAAGACGCCTGGGGCGAGTTGACGAGAGGTGAGGTGTGACGTAAGAGATGAACACGCACTAGCAATCCAATCCGATAATGTAAGACCTAGACCGAAACTAAATTCTCACGCACGATCCACGTAAAACAAGCTACACTGTAAATTTCAATCCGTATATATGCTATAACTAAGCCTGACTAGTGGGATTGGGAGCAAGATATATAAGTGGTTTAAGACATGCGGGTGGTTAGGTCCAACAAAGAGCCTCGTCCTAAGGAAGGCACTGTATTTTATTTTTACTAGTAATCTGTCCGTGCGTTGCAACGGATCCAAAGTAGAATAGTACATGTTCACAAATTTGGAAGAAAAACGCTCTAGTAGGGAATGAGGTGAGGGAGAGATGTGGTTGGTTTTAAAATAGCAAGGGGTTTTATGCAAATTGGAGCGGAGAAGTGGGGCCTTGTTGCAAAAATGCCACATCTTACCTCATAATTATTAGATGCAGATCTGATGGTTAGAAATGACGGATGACAGACACACCATCATCACCAACTGAGTCTTTTATATGAGTAGAGATTTTGGGCGCCAGGGAGGGGGAGGGGCTTTAGGGGTGTCAAAGTAGGCTCATTTTGGTTGGACCCCTGGTTGGGTTCGGGAGGCGCTTGGGCCTGACTAAGAGGCCCTGAACCTCACGGACTTTCTCCGATCCCGGGGCACACAACAGTCTCAACACCCTCGCTTATTTTTGTTTATCGTCTTGGAATCTTTGGACGACGCGTAATAATTAAGATGGTGCTTGAGAAGGTCATCTCGAGACAAGTGCCCGACTCCTTCAAATTCATTACTTTTCTACAGCACTAGCACCTGCTCTCGAGGAAGCGTGATCGGGATCGGCTCGGACTCGTGATGGATGCGCTCCTGACTACAGCGCGTCGACTGCCGTCTCCGTAGGGCCGCTAGGCAGCAACCACTAGGTGGCTTTTTTCTTATTTCTTTTATATTTTCTTTGGGCATTACTATGCTATTGCCCCAGCCGTTGCTATGGGGCGGAATTTCGGATGCTGGTTGTATGGACAGTTGCTTTATTTATAAAGCGGAGCGAAAACCTATTTCAAAAAAAGTAGTCTCATTTGGAAACCACATACACATCATATCTAAAAGTCAATATTTTTTTCTTTTTCGTGCGGGTAAGATTTTTCATGTGTCGACTTTTTAAGGACTTGTTGTTTGTAAAGAAAAGATTGTTTGGATGGTAGGAGCACATTTTGTAATACATGTAGAAAGCATTAATTTGCAATATGTCTTAGCACTACAAGGGTCTATCTTTGAGACTAGCCACAATGGGTAGTAACATAGAGTAGTAACATGGGCATGTTAGACTAGCCACAGTAGGAGTAACTTCAACAGTAACATCGAGTCCAACTCAGCAAATTTGATTATGTTGCAATGAGTTAATAAGGAGAGAGGTAGTTTGAGTAACTTAGCTAGTTACTGTAACATCACATGTCCCAATGCAATACGAGTCTATTACCTAATAAATGAGGCTTTGCATGTTATCATACTTAACATAGCCTAGGGATATGTGTATGTTACTAGTGTATGTTACTCTTCATTCTATGTTACTACCTCTATAGTGAGGAGTAACATATGTGTGTTAACATGCAATACTTCATTTATTAGGTTATAGACTCATCTTGCCTTGATATGTGTGATGGTACTTATATTAGTAGTAACTAGTTATGTTACCACATGTCTCTCTTTCTTCATTTATTGGTTGCCACATCATCTATTCTATCTAGATATGTGTGATGTTACTATCTATGTTACTCCCACTGTGGGTAGTCTGATATGATCTTATTAGGGCCCGTTTATTTGGCGAACATGCGTTGGGATAAAGTGCGAGCGAATACCCTAGTTGCCATGCCGAAATAACAATTTTTGCCGTGCATTTGTGAGGGCTTGCCATCTATGGAAAGAAAAATTGTCATGTTTAGAAAGAAAAAAAATGCAAGCGACGCAGCATAATATCTTTTTTCAAGAAATGCCATCATTTGATCACGATCTAACGGTTTTACTGTCGTTTGCTGGGAACTCCCTCGCAGTGAATGTTCGTCCATTAGTATTTCTGTCTTTTCTTTTGCAGGTACATTAGTATTTCTGTTATCTCGTTACTCAACAAAAACCTTTCGGAGTTATTGGGAAATGTATGACCATGGATGAGGCGAGGTGACGTTGACATGGCATATTTAGTGGCCTACTTAACTTAGCCAGAGAGGTCCATAAGCTGTATAACTTTTTTTTTGCGGGTCATAAGCTGTATAACTACACAGCGAGTTGGTTGTTTTAGACAGCCTCGGTTTGACCAGGGGCGGAGCCAGGTTTTGAACATAGAGGGGCGAAGAAGACAACGAACATATACTTTTCTCTATAATGGCCATGCAAAAAGGAATGCAAGATAATATTTATTTTGCAATAGAAATATGGTTCGTTTTTTATTCTAGCTTTTGTAAATTTTACTTGTGACAAATATTGATCAGTAATTTGTATATCAACTAATTTCGTTATCATGTATACAAACTAGTATATGTAGATTTGTAATCAACCTGAAATACAAACTCAGATGATAGAATCAGCGCATGCCTAAATTAACAGTACCTTTTTTAATAAGTCAAGAAATTGCCAGCCCTAACTAATTCCATCTAAATCAAGAAGTTGCTCGTCTACTGGAGCCAGATGCGGACCAGTTCATCGGCATTGCATAGTATAAATCAAGAATCAAGGAGACTCACCAGGACTATTTTCCCGTCGGCGCTTTTCCTGATGCGTTGTGCGGATGCCCTGGTCCAACTTCCCGGCGGCTACGCGCAGCGAGCGTGCCGTGCGTGTGCGTCGGCGCCTATCGATTCAGGAGGATTCCCTCGATCGTGGCCAGTCAGTTTCCAGAACTAGCTGGCAGTTTGTTTCCCTGGTGTGGGCTTGACCTTACAGATACATGGGCTTAACTTGCAAAGTTCCTGGGCCAGGGCTTGAGCGCACTGTTGAGGGGGGCATGCAATTAGTCCTGGCCTATACGTAGGTACGACGCAGCCCCCTGGGTCTGACTACCTCTTTTAAAAAAGGATTCGGTCTGAACTCTGAACAATGCTCGCCATGCATGAAAACGAACAACAACTGAACAAATCGGAAGTAGAGACGCCGCCGGCATCTTTCCAAGGGAAAAATGGCTCAGCATCTGGTTTTGCTTGTGACGTCGAATGGATCATGTGTCTTCCACCCAGCTCATCGTGTCTGAAAGAGATGGATTGCTACTCCAGGACGTATCTGGAAATTCCACCCAGCTGATCCAGGGTACAGCGGCAGCTGAAACAAGTGCCATGAGCACACCGGCATGCCGAGGCCCACCGAGTGCCGATGCGGACTCTTTTTTTTTCTGAAACGGATGATGCCGACTTTTCATGGCTTATCCCTTTCGTCTCCGCCAAGCCATTCGCCAGGTAACATCTTCCCGCGCGATTTCTCGTGGAAAGCTAGCTAGCTAGGCCACGCTGTTGGGTTGGCACCAAGCAATTGCACGGCACGCCATCGTTCCGTGCGTGTCTCGACGAATTGTATCGTCGGGCTCCACACAGCTGGCTGGATCTGGAGGAGGAGCGGGTGAGCCACGGGTCACGGCCTCACGGGTGGGTGACGGGTAGTTGTAACTGTAAATGGCTTGAGCAAGCGCGAAATTTCGGTTGGGTTCGCCGAAGAACTGAGTGGACTGACTGGAGTACACAACGAAGCATATTGCTGGTGTGTTATCCCAAGGCAACCCATTTTACGTAACATCAGTTCGGCATTTGCACCCACATCGTCTCATCAAACTAAAACTAAAACTAAAGAATCGGTGAAGAAATGGTCTGTGTGTTGGGCATGCACTTGGGCGGCAGCTAACTAAAAAACAGCTCGGGTTCATTGCATTGGCGGCCAAGTGAGAAGATCGCGTAGTACTAGTGTACTACTACGAGTTGGACGCGATTTGTGGCGCAGTTCCGTATTGCTTCGCAGGAAAGGGAAGACTAGTTTTGCACTGAGGCTGATTTTTGCTACCGAGTACCGCCTTGCAAGCTTTCCGCCTTGCAAGTTTTCCGCTCCTGAAAAACCTGCCTTGCAAGCCGGTGCTGAAGAGGAGCAATCTTTTTCTTTTTCAGGTATGAAGATGAAGAGGAGCGGAGAATAAACAAAAAGGGCGGCACCGCGGAGTTCCGTGCGTGCACAAGGACAAGGGTTGTGTGGGGCACAGACTGCACGGATTCTGCTCGTATAAAATCGTTTCACGATGATACTCCAACAATATATTTTGGTGCTTTTTTTGCGGGGTAACAATGGATTTCAGTTAGTTTGGTTTGGGTACGGTGAGAGACGAGCGCTCGCGCGCCCAACATTTTTCCGTGTGACTGTCTGCCTGCTTCGAACCGGCCAAGAGAGCAAACATTAGTGTCAAAAAACAATTTTATACAATATTATAGGAGGAGAGAGTATATGCGACGGAAGATACCATCACCTATACACTGGACCAGCAGAATCTAAAAACAACAGCTCGATCATGCCACCAGGCAGCTGGTGCTGGAGCAGGTGGGCAACGTGGTGCAGGTGTTCTTCTTCATATGTGTAAAGCATTTGGTCGAGGTGTTCTTTTCAGCTCAGACTTTTGGTTTGGTTCGGGCAACATATGGATTAGACAACAGCAGATCAAAACGTTTGGTTAAGCTGACCCAGAGAGGTTTTCGTTTGGGCGGCTGCTCTAATCTAATCAGATGCATGCATGCATGCTTGGACGTCGACCCGACCGCGTGGTCGGTCTCTCCGGGGTCTGCGTGGTCGTGTCAAGGGGCTGTTCCATTGTTATCCGTGATATTTCGCCATCTTTCTTGACCGGATAACTGAGCCCGCACGTGTAAGCAGCGTGGCTGCAGAGCCAACTGAAACATCGAGGTTGCCTTGCTACACGTCGGTCCTCGGCATTTGACCGACCGTTTTCTAATCCATCCATCCGCCCACCCCGTCTCGTCGCTCGATTTTGCCTAGTCTAGCTTTATCAGGCTGGTCATAATGGGGAGTAACTTAGACTAGTGTCATGCATATGAAACTAGTCTAAGTTACTATTTTTATAGTGCAAAGTAACATAGTAGTAGTGTCATAGAGGACTTCATTAATCAGCTTTTAGACTCATCTTGTCTTGAAAAGCGTTATGTTACAATAACATATTATGTTACCACTTCTCATTAAAAACATGCCACATAAGCAAAAATTCTCGAAGTGCGATATGTTACTTGCTAAGTTACTCCCACTATGACTAGCCTTATCGTACCGTCTCGTCGCAAAACTGACTTGCCAATCATATCTCTCTCCACACTTGCAACAAAGAGTAAGTTCCATGATGGCATTACCTCGAAAAACAGAACACACAGCAAGTTCCACGGTAGACTTTCCACGCTAGGCTTGTCTTGCTTGAATTCTAGTACACACGGCGTACTAGAATTTGTCGTCAAGATCGTATGTACATCCTCCCCACCGAGCACCTGTTCGGCTGTTCCCATCGCGGAATGCTCCAAGTGAGGCCGCGCTGCAGGGTTCGCATCGCACCAAGCAAGCAAAGAGGATTGCCCTGGAGAGGAGGAGCAGGTGAGCCACGGGTGGGGTGGGTGACGTTTTAAATGGCTTGACTCACCCTCTGAACGCGGGTCAGGCTGGGTTCGCCCAAGAACCGACTGAGGCAAGAGTACACAACGAAGCATCTGCTTTGCTATCCCATTTGAACATCAGTTCAGCATGTCTAGCCATCTCGTCTAGTCTCCAGATTGATTGTTGGTTCGGCCAGCTTACCCGTATGCTTCACAAAATCTTCACGAGCGGAGCGGAGCAGGGAACAAAAGCATGTACGTATATTTGATATCTTTGGCTTGCTTGAAACTCGCTGTCTGTGTGTGTGCAGGAGTAAGCTCCAAGGTTGACCTTTTCCCCACAAGACTACAGATTGTAGTATAATCGGTATGACAAAGTGACAAGAGTGGATTCTAAGGCTGACATTTCCTGCACAGCCCATGGTACCATATGACAGTCCATCGTCAACGATTGGGAAAGTAAACCGGTTCAGCTTTCTTTTCCGTTGATGAAACTTGGCTTGAGCAGGTGGCAGAGATTATTATTCATTCATTCATTCAAGTGCGTCGGCATACAGACTGCAGGGAGGGGGCGAATGTGTCATCTGTCTCCAAGCTGCGGGCTGCCGGCTGTTTAGGCGATCCTCTAATCCTCTGCTCTGGTCAACCATTTTTGTCAACCAGTTGGGCATGCACTTACGTAGGCGGCTGCTAATTAAAACTGCTCGGATGCATTGCATTGGCGGCCAAGCAAGAAGATGGCGTGCGTACGAGTTGCACGCGATCTGCCTCGCCTTTGAATTGAAAGGCTCGCGGCGTGAGAACTGAGTGTA